>OY776681.1:20373329-22773329 GCA_963675555.1 Leptura quadrifasciata | reverse complement strand
GACTATCGGAAAAGCTACGCCATATAGGTGACAAATTTGATGTTAGGACGATATTTCAAACGAGGAACACTTTAAGATCTATTTTAATAAAAATAAAACCGGTAAACAGGGAGCAGAATTAAAAAAACTGTATTTACAATATCCCGTGCGAATGTGATAAATGTTATGTGGGTAAGTCATCCAGACCTTTCAGTGTGAGGTTGGATGAGCAGAGGAATTACATTAGAAAGAATGAAATTCAGAAATGAAAGATTTGTGAACATGCTTGGAAAAACGGACATAGAATAAACTGGGACTCGGCCAAAATTTTAACAAAAGAAGCAGCTACCAAAAAAAGAAAAATTAAAGAATCAGCAATAATCTTATTAAATGAAGATAAGTGCGTATCGAATTGTTCTGTAGATATTTGTACAACCTGGCGATCAATGTTAAAAGAAGAACTTAACAAACTCATCATTATCTAAAAGAAAATATCATCAGTTCTATGTTCTGTGTAAGTAGTAAGTATCTATTGAAATACCATAAACAGAATCTTAAAGCTATGTATTTGACATACACAGCAAAATAAGAGTTCTTCCAAAAAAGGCTTTGAAAACGGAAAGAGATTACTTTTTGAAACGTCAGCAAAATACATTATTTCTGTGTTTATTCCGATTTATATTATTTGCAAAACGTAATCTCTGACTATTCCTTTGGCGTAAACGACACGGGCGCAGAGGCTTTATTCCAATAATTCTATTATTTTGTAGATTCGGTGATTTGTTTTGAAGAGGATAATAATATAAGTGGTAGGAACCCCAAATAATAGGAAAGAATGAGTCTTTGGATTATTATGTGTGGGGACATATGAAGTCCTTAGTTTATGCAAATACTATCAACTCAAGAGAAGAACTGTGGGACAAAATACAAAACGCAGCGAATTTTATTAGAGGACAGGAAAATGTATTTTTCAATGTAAGAAAATCTATTATGAGTAGAATTAGAAAAGGCATAGGAGTAGGTGGAGACCATATCAAACATTTACTCTAAGTTGCAGCAATGGGGATTTTGCATGGGGGAAAGTTTATAATGTCATTAAATCAACTTTTACGTCATTTTTTGGTCTTCTAATAAGATTAGAATCTTTTGATTTATGCATTTATCTCAAGGCAATGAAAATAATCCGTTAGTTCATAAGAAAGTGAGAAAGTGTTTATGCTGTTATTACGATTTGTACTTATTTCAATAAATACACTTTGTTTCATTAAATTTGAATTTGAAATTATTGAAATGTTTAACGGCACTTTCCTCGAAAACGGTTGGAGTTATCAAGTTCTACCAAGTGTACCTTTTACACGTGGAAATGACGCCCTCATCAGATTTTCTTGTCAGAAGTACCACAACTTTTCATCAAAAGAAAAATATGAAAAAAATTCATCAGATACAGGTCCTGCGGCGCCCTCTATGATCTAACGTGATGTAATACATAAATTATTGTTTCTTAGAATAAAAACAGTTCTTCTAGTAAATTTGACGAAGATCAGTCAAGAGGCTGTTGAGTTAATACAAAAAAAATATTTTAAAAAATTTACCAAAGCATATTTGGTTATATCCTCATATTTTGGCCCAAAGAATCTACCCCTGAACTATGGCCTATTATTAATGGTCCACCCTGTATATATAAATTTTACAACATTACCAGCTTGGTTATATTTCTTATTCTTATTACTTTTAAGGAACCTATACTCGCTTGATCCCCCTATGGTGGTAATAAAAGACCGGGAAATACTTTATGTAGGAGCAACCGTCTACAGTTCAAAAGTGAGGTGAATAGCTAAAAGGAAATTACTAGAAATAGAAAACTGACATAATACGGTAGTAAAATTTTAATTCAAATAAACTGGAGTGTCCAAGACAGCATTGCAGAGGACAGTAACAGATAGCAATAATCGCCACTGAGGAGGAAAATCTATATTTTGTCTCTCTAACGTCTCTAGAGTTAAGATAACCTAACTCTAACTGCAGAAACTCCAGATCTCTGTATCCGAAGGTGTGTCAAACGCCCACAAGGAAATTTAATATGTCAAATTCCTCAGATAATGGGTGGATCGTCCACAAAATCACGCATCCTCGAGCTACAGATCGTACATACTTTTTAAATAATTAGCAGTAAACTAGGTCAAGGTTTGTGAAAAAACAAAATAAATTAATTTGATTTGGCAATGTGAAATTACAATAATTAACACTTCAATCAAGTAAAATTTGTTAAAGTATATTTTCATTATACTAATTATTAAAAGCTCATAGTGTTAATTTTTCAAAACATAATGGAAAATAAATGTCTATTGAAAAAATAACCACAAGAATTCCAAGTATTATTATTACTTCACTTTTCAGTGAGAACATCAAGATAGTTGCGCAAGCATGTGTTCTGATGAAGAATATTGAAAAAACCTGTTCGATATAAATATTTAAAGCAACTGATAGCGAATTACCAGCTTTATTGATTTCAGTAAAGCATTTGATAATGTTGACTATGATCTACTATTTACAAAATAGGGTTTTCCCACTAATTTTATTTTAACAATTTGTGTCGTGAAAATGATATAATAAAACATTTTATTAATTTACAACAACTTACTTTTCTAATAAGAATTATTTCTAAGAAAATATCGTTAAAACAAGTTGGTGATAATTTTACTGCTTTTTAAAACGGGCATTTTTACGCGCCAGAATTACGTATCTACCCGAAAAACCAATGAGATTATGGATATAATTAGTTTGTAATAGATTCTAACTGTGTGTTAAAGAAAGCTTTCCTCTAAAACTTCTCAGAATTTCAATTTGTAATGCTTGTACTGTGATTGGTCTTAAGCAGTGGACGTGTAAATTTTGGCCAATCAGAATCCAGCTAAATGCCGCACAAGTTATTCGTGAAAGCGTCGGACGTTAATATTTTATACTGTAGTTTAGGTTTAACCTTCACCGACATTACACATCAGATGACTAACCTAAAACGTTAAATTTATATTTTTATGTTTGTATTGTTTGGAGTGAAAATATTATTTTATCAGTTTCTGGTTTATGTTTTATTAATTCTACAATCAAAATGGAATCAAGTGGAAGAGGGATATGTTAAAGGTGCCGCTGATAATTTACCTAAAGTACAAAAGTGCTGAGTGCTGTCAATAAATAGAGGTTGTGTTATGTTAACAGAGACCAAGATTAATAAACAATCTTAAACAGAGACGACCTCTGTGATTGGATTTCAGGGTGTTGACGTCACAACGCGCATATTTATGGCTGTTTAAAATGAACGCAATATTTTTTCAAACCAAGTTTTTTTTTTGTTACTATTAGTAAAATTAATAAGATATAAATATGCCATACCATAAATCATTTTTTTACGTGAGTTAAGAATTTCAGCAATAATTTTTTTTCTGGGAAAACCCTATTGTTTAGATATGGTATTAGAGGCGTAACTTTACAGTTACTTAAATCATACCTTCAGGGACGTACACAAAGAAATCATTTGCCAAATGGAAAAATTAGCTCAGCATGCGACAGAGCTCAATCTTGAGCCCCATACTTTTTGTAACTTTTGCAAACGGCCTGACTTCTATATAAGTAAGGTATCCCCAATAATTATACAATATGCCGATGACACGAACATCTTAATAACACCTGCAAGTGTAGAAATTCTTATGGCACTCTCTTGTAGAGTGTATGATATGATCATAACATGGGCTCAGAAAAATTATTTACTGATAAACCACGACAAAATACAGTGTGTACTATTTAAATCACAAAGATCCATATACATTTGAACAATAATTTCCCTTTACAAACTAGTGATAATGTTAAGATACTAGGTATCTCCTCAGATTGCCATTTGGAATTGGAATTGACATGTTCAAATTCTTTGTGGAAAATTAAGTAGAACCTGTTATGCTCTGCAATTTCTTAAAAAATCTGTAGTATCCATATTCTCATAAACCTGTATTTTGCTTCCTTTCACTCTTATTTAAGAGTATTATTATAAACTGGGGAAGCGGTTCGCAGAACCAACTTATTTTCATTTTACAGAAAGTTGCCGTTAGGATATTAACAGATTTAGGTTATCGCGATTCCTGTAGAGATGCTTTTCCCCATCTTCAAATTCTAACCATTGTTGGCACTTACATTTATGAGATATGTTGCTATGTTTTTAAAAACAGATCTATATTTATACAGAATGCAGCCTCTCACGAGTATAATACTCGTCATAAATCAGAACTTCGACCTCACCTTCATGTCACACCTTTATATTAAAAAAGTGTTCAGTATAAAGGCTGTAAATTATTTAATCACCACAACAAATTAGAGAATCATTGAACCAGTATAATTTCAAAAGGAAACTTAAAAAAAAATTGTTAGAGAAATCTTGTTATATACTGAAAGAATTATTTTTTCTCTATAGTAGTTTTGACTTTGTTATCCATTTTATATTCACGTTTGCTTTGGATTTTTTAAATTTTGTATTGACTTATTTCTTCAGATATATATGTATGTCCTCTTTCTGATGTATATATGTGTTGAGTATCTATTTATAATTTTCCATTTTAAACAATTTTTACTTAAAATAATTATCATTCTGTGTACATGCAAAACCAATGTGGAAATGTTTTTTGCCGAAAAGCAGGAGTCAAGTATTCGAGTATATACGAACATTATATTGGAGAAGATTGCGATGAAGTCCCAGACATCAATATCTTCTATGAAGATGATGAATTGAGCACTGACGAGGTAACGTAAACGGAAGAAACTTGCACGGAACGTAGAAACGATGAGAATCAACATCAAAAGTGATAAAATCTGCCGAGACTTTTGTCGAAAAATAAGAAGAAATTGATATTATTAAGCCCAGGCCATCGAAGAAGAAAATAACAATAATAAAAAAACAACTCAAATAATTGAAGAATGTGGATTAGACCTACCGGAAAAGCCATGTTAAAGAAACCATGCCAAGAATTTCTACCTGCATAGTGATGTGCAAAAGGTAGGGTCAAGGGCAACCTTAATAACTTCTGTAAAGAAGTGGGGGGATGTGAACATTTTTAACGTTCGGGATATAAAACTATGACTTATAAGTTCCTTCAGTTTATTTATTGTACATTCGTATATTTTGTTCGTATATCTCCTTACGATTTGTTTATCTATATGAAGAATTTCAATAATACATATAATATGGTATATTTCAGGCAACTTATTTCAACCTAAGAATGGGATAATGTTGATTCTTATACTTTCTTTCGAAAGTTTTTCTAACAGAAGCTTTTCCTTTACGCAAAGTTAAATATAAAAACACGCTGGTATCAATAATTTTGTGATATGTCTTGTTTTATAACTATGGCATTGGCCAACTTCTTCAAAGTTAGTTTCATTTTTAAAAACATAGAGAACACGTTTCCACAAAAAGATGGAAGGTGCTGTTAATACATTTTAACTTTTTAAATAGTCTTTGCAACTAGTTGTTAGTTGTAGGTTCAAAATTATCCTCATTAATCTTTTTTGGGGTACCAGTACTCTACTTATGTCATTGCTAACTCCCCAGGATACAATATTATTTACCATATATAAGCCAAAGAGTAATATATATATACTTAATAATCCCTCCCAATCTAGACTGGATTTCATTTGAAGTATTCCATAAAAGGCCGAGTTTAGTTTGGCACAAATTAATTGACCTAAGAACTCAGTAGCTTTGGAAAATGTTACTTGGTTTTCTGATTCAAAATTTGGGGACAGTGGTTTTGAATACAGAAATTTAAATACACTCTTTTACCGCTATTTAAAATGAGCATATTGCGTTGTGGTCATGCATTCAATTCATCACATACGCAATTTACGTTCTCCTATGATGTTGGCTCTGAGGTATCATCTGCGAACTTAACCAGTGTATAAATATTGTGGAAGATTATTTATGTATGTCATGAAAAGAAGGGGGCCCAACACTGAACCCTGTGGCACACCAAGGTCTATATTTTCATAGAAGATTTGACATCATTATATTTTACTATCGTCTTCCTATTTTCCAGTTATGACCGTATCCACCTTAACAAATTTCCTGTTATTCCTACAGAAAATAATTTATCGCATAAAAATTCAGTATTAACAGTGTCAAAAGCTCGGGATAGATCAAACATATGACATATTTGCCTTCATCAAGTTATTTGTAAACGAAATTTATAAAGTGATATGAAGCTGTTTCTGTTGACGTATGTTCTCTGAAACCATGTTGGTTGGATGTTATAATATCTAGTTTATTTAAGTACTTTTTTTATTATTTTGTATACCATTCTTTCTAAAAGTTTTGATAAAGTACTGAGCAGTGAAGTTTTGTCGGTAGTTTTCTAATTTCTGGGTCGGTTTATCAATGCAATATTAACTCGTAACCAAAGGATAAATGTCAAACAAAAACAGATATCCATTGTTTCGTTTGACATTTATCCTACAATTAACTGTTAACTCTGCATTGATAAACCGACCCCTAGAAGATATTCTTTGTTATATAAAGGTATAACACATGCTAGTTTCAGAATATCAGGAAATGTCCCGGAACTTAACACTTATACTTTCATACTTAGTATGTTAGAAAATAAAAATTAAAAAAAAATTGTCATTAGATTACCGATAATATAAAAACAAAATTCATAGCCATTAATAATATTTAATCCTATTATAAAATTATATACTGCTAATATTTAAGATGATTCTAATGTCCAAATATCTACATTAAGGTGAGAATATCCACGAGAGAGAGGTCCGATAGGGAAATATTTACTATTTTTGACTATAACTTCTTATTCTGAAACACATATTGCAAACAAACTATAAGACTACCTAAGTAGGAATATAACAAGAGTAATGTTATAAATTTGCACTCAATAATTTCAAACATATGCGAAATAAATAGATTTAAATTTAGGAAATATGAAAATTGACATAATTTATAAAATTAAATCTGCACATGTAGTTAACAAATTTTTAATATTGGGAAAACATGGTTTTCAACCTTATATTCAGATTCCAACACGTGTTACCAAAGATACATCTAGTTGTCTAGATCATATTTTTGTACCGAAAAAACATAGTATTAAAAACATAAAATTTTCATCAAATGTGTTAAATTGTAACATTACTGACCATTATGCAGTAGCTTTAAACCTTAATTATTTTAACAGTATAAATGCTGAAGTGAAAGCAATTGACAATTTACAAGAAATTACAAAAATTGACCTACATAAATTAAAAAGTTTAGTTGAAAATCAAAGTTGGGTTGATATTTTGAATTGCAATGATACACAAATAGCAACTGACAAATTTACAGATATTTTTTTCAAATTTAACAGTACAACCCAAAAATGTACGAAAAAATAAACCAAATAATAATAAAATAAAACCGTGGATACAGAAGGTCTTGTAAATTATATAAAAAAACGTGATAAGCTTAAAAGAAAACTATTAGAACATCGCTTTGACATTCTTGAGACTGAATACAAAAACTAGAGAAATCATTTAAACATGATCTTAAGAAAATCAAAAAATAACTATTATAAAAAACAAATATTAGAAAATCAAAAAAATATTAAAAATATATGAGAATTATATCTGAAGTCACAAACGAGGATAAGGTTAAAAGTACAGAAATTCGACTCACTGATGATAATGGCATGGTCTTTCTAGACTATAAACAAATGGCTAATCATAGTAATGACTATTTTGCTAATGTAGGAATTAACATGCGTGAACAGATTACTGAACCAAATAATTTTGATTTCACATTAGACAACTCATTACAGTCAATGTTCCTTACTCCAGTTACTGAGAATGAAGTAATAAAATATGTACATAGTTTAAAGAACAAAACTGCATCTGGAATTGACGGAGTTACGACAGAAATAATTAAATTAGTTCATTATCAGATACTAAAGCCTATTGTACACATTATTAACCTAATTTTTGAAACTGGTCATATCCCATCCCAATTTAAAGTTTCTTTTGTAACACCCATACACAAAGCAGGAGTCAAAACTTTAATATCTAACTATCGACCTATTAGCCTAATAAATAACTTCGCCAAGATACTTGAAAAATGCTTGAGAGAGCGCCTTACTGACTATTTTAAAACTAATAGTATATTACATAATAATCAATTTAGTTTTGTTGAGGGTACGGGAACTGCAGATGCAATGTATGAGGTAATAAAAGAAATCACAGACAATCTGGACGAGAACAAAAAATGTATTGGAGTATTTTTAGACCTGGCAAAGGCATTTGATACGGTGAACCATGAAAAGCTTCTTGACGTGCTTGCACATTACGGGGTTCGTGGCACCGTGTTAAAGGTCTTTAGAAATTACTTAACCGATCGTGTACAACATGTTAGAATTATGAATAACCTAAGCGACCCAAAAATTATAAAAATGGGAATACCACAAGGGACAGTACTCCGACCAATCCTATTCACTGTCTATATAAACTCTTTGTTAGGACTAAATATAAATGCCAAAAATGTCTCATATGCAGATGATACAGTTGCTTTGTTTAATGGGAATACTTTGTAACATACGAGAGAAAATGTAATCGGGGGTATGCAAACTATAAAAAAATGGCTTGACAAATATCAACTTTCTTTAAATACTGAAAAAACTAAGTACATTACATTTTCAGTACAATCATAATAGACCTGAGTACAACTCAATACAGGTAAATAATCTGCCCCAGGCAATTAAAGAAATTGCAGAAATAAAATATTTAGGCATTATTATAGACAGACATTTAAAATGGACACAGCATATTAACTACTTAACAAATAGGGTAAGAAAGCTTATATATAAGTTCTATCAGGTTAGAGATATTTTAAATAAAAATATTCTGATAAGGCAATTGTAGGGTAAATTTTTCGACATGGTATACTGGTTTGGGGTGGTCTATATACATCTTTACAAAAGTTAAATGTCATCCAAAATACTATTCTAAAAATTGTATATAATAGAAAGAGAGATTATCCAACAAAATTACTTTATAATAACAGTGAAGTTCTTAATATTCGATCCTTATATATCCACAATGTCTGCATTTATATATATAAAAAAGATGAACTAAAAGTACATGTTAATAATCAATATAAGACCAGGAGTACAAATGAACATCACATACAAATTCCTACCAGGAAAAAAATATTAAACAAAGATTTGTTACATATTTAGGTCAAAAATTTTATAATTTATTACCAAAAAAATATTAAACTTATAAAAACTGTTCGGCAATTTACAAAACTATGTAAGGATTATATTTACTTTAATTATCATCAGTTCATTACTTGTTTAGAAGCTTAGTTCGTCAAATATTCCTTTTTGTTTTTCTTTACATTATAAATTTTTCAATTTTTTTAAATTTTATTCAACATATTCCTTGATTGATTCCTTGATATATGTATTAAAAAAGAGTTATGGACAAAATTAATAAATATTTCCTTATCGGTCTCTCTCTCTCTCTCTCTCTTAGATATGCCCACCTTAAAAGCTTAACTTGCCTTAATTTTTTATGCCAACATCCTGTATACAAGGTCGCAAAGAAACTTATTTTTAAATTTTGTTTTTAAACGATGGCCTTTTAAATCACGCATTGGTAGCTTACATTTAAATTTATTACTTTTGCCTTGGTTTCCAACTTACGCTAAAACATCTTTAATTAGATTTTCAGAATATTATTCATTAAGTATCACGCTGTTAAGTTCCATTATGTAATCCCATTACCTTAAGTACATATGTTTAAAAATACCTTGCAATAATATAAATGTAGATAAGCTGTTAACAATTAGCTGCAACTTTATAGATTAGAGAATCTTTCGACACGGCAGTAATTATTTTTACACGCATTGACTTCGAATAATCTAATTATTTGCCAAGTTCACCTACAGCAATGGGGACGGACAAATGCTATGTGTTTTCACTGACGATTGCTTATTTAAATACTTTTCATCACACATAATTATTTAATTCCATTGGCTAAAAATCAAAGAAATATACTGGATGGATAGATTCGTTATCATTCAAACAGTAACATCAATGCAGAAATATAAAATTTGCAGACAAGAGATTGGTGTTGGGGAACTTTACATATTCACCAAACTCAAATATTAATCAGTCTGATATTAATCATTATGACAAGTAACCTTTTAACAGAAATTGAATGGTATATTAGTAATATAAATCATAATGTTTACGAACAATAATTATTTTCTTTCACTTACATATAACAGTAATATCATGTACCGAGTGATTTTTTTTAACCCCAAACTTTCAAATATCTCAAATAATAGGCACTCTACGAAAAAAATATTCATAATCAAAATTCATTCATAACGCGGAGAAAATACATTAGTCACCCTCCCCCTCTTTGTAGGTCGGGCGGGGGTAACTTTGAAATGTATTGATAAAATTTTCATCAACTTTAATAGTAATTTATGCTCATCATTATGTATAGATTTAGGTATTTCAGATCATTATGGCCAGTTTTTAAATTTTCAGTTTGAAAAAATTCATAAAATATCAAAAATAAGGAAAACCTGCAGGCCAGTAACTGAACAAGGTAAACAAATATTTTTCAATAATATGGAAAATTTAGCTTGGGAATTTATTGATGATGCCAAGCTTTTACATGGCCCAAATTCAACTTATGACCCAAATTGGTTCAACCAAGACCTGCGTGAAATGAGGTCGAAATTAATGTTTCTGTCGGATCTATATAAACAATATAAAAGTAATTATCTCAAAAAGGAATTATCTGATTACAAAACCAAATATAAGAATGATATTATTAATGCCAAGAAATCTAATAATGAGAATTTAATAAAAAATTCTCAAAATTCAATAAAAACCATGTGGCAAATTACAAATAAAAAAACAAATAATACGCATTCACAGATACAGAAAGATAGTAATTTAACTCCAAATCAGTTTAGCACTTTTTTTAGTGAAGTTGCTGGTAATCTCTTGGAAGAGTTGGGTGATAGTGAGATCAGTCCTATAGATATAATGCATAATGCTGAATTATCCACGAACTTATTTCATTTTAAACTTATAACTCATAATAATGTGAGAGACGCTATTGAGTCGTTAAAAAATAAACACAACAAAAACATTTTTGGTCTTAATATATTTCTGATAAAATCTATTAAAAATTTGATAATATCGCCATTATGCAAACTGATAAACCTATGTATTAAAGAAGCTTGTTTTCCAGACTGCCTGAAAGGGGCTATTGTAATACCTATTTATAAAAAGGGAGACGCAAATAACTATATTCGTTGCTTCCCATCTTTTCAAAGATAGTTGAAAAATTCAAATAGCGAACTACTTTGAAAATAATAGCATCTTTTATAACAAACAATTTGGTTTTAGAAAATCAAAAAATACCACCTCCGCAATTCTAGATCTGCTAGAACAGATTGTGGAGGCTTTTGAGGGTCGGGAACATGTGAGCACTATATTTTGCGACTTAAGTAAAGCATTTGACTGCGTCTCACATGAAATACTGCTACAAAAGATAAATAGATATAAGTCTTGCCATAACAGTGTTACACTATTACGATGACATTTAACCAATAGATATCAAACCGTTAAAATAAATAATGAATATTCAAATAAAACAAAAATAATACATGGGGTGCCCCAAGGTTCAGTACTTGGGCCCCTTCTCTTTTTAATACATGTAAATGATTTCCCAAATTCAAATGAACACTCTAGTGACATACTTCTTGCAGATGACACAACTATTTCGGTTCAAAATAATAGCATTGAACAACTTTCAGCAGTAGCATGTGAGATGGAGTCAAGGGCAGAGCTTTGGTTCAAAGCAAATAAACTCACATTATATCGAGATAAAACAGTGCACATGGTCTTCTCAGTGCGTGATAAAATAGGACACAGTGTTCCTGATCCCCAGGAGTCAACAAAGTTCTTGGGAGTTTATGTTGATAATAAATTGACCTGGCATGTACATATAGAAAATTTATCAAAAAAATTGTCAAAAAATACATTTATTTTGATAAATCTAGCCAATGAAGTAGGTAAAGAGCCTCTAAAAAATGCATACTTTGCATTATGCCACTCTTTGAAGAACGTGACTATCATTACAATACAAGACACAAAGATATGTTAACAATACCTTACGTAAGATTAACAAAAAGTCAAAATTTAGCACCCAAATTTCTCAATAAACTACCAGCCGATATAAAATGCTTACCAGATCCGAGTTTCAAGAAAAAATAAGGTCCATCTTGCTCAAAAAAGCTTTTTACTCGTATGATGAATTTCTATCATATAAGTTCAATGATGATTTAAAATAATTAAAAATGTTTGTCTAAATCTAAAGTTTGTTATATATTTCTATGTTTTATTGTGGTGTATATGATATCTGTATATGTTCTTATATTGTTATTTTTTTCCCTTATTGTAAATATTGACTTGTGCAAATACCACTTTTGTATATAGCATAAATAAAGTGATTTGATTTGAATCTTAAATAGAAACCCCTATTTTTTATTGCAGATTCGGATTCTACGGCTAAAAATACGTAGGATTTGCCTGACACATTTTTTCGATTCATAGATGGCGCTGTAATGGACGAAATTTAATTTTTCTCGATTTATCCTACTGAGAATCTATGCATACGATTCTGCTATACGTTTGCAATAAAAATACCACTGTTTCTTCCTTTTATTTGGGTTTTCTACCATATGTATTATCCTTTTCAAAAACAAATCACCGAGTCTGCAAAATAATAGAATTATAAGAAAAAAGCTTCTGCGCCGACGTTTACGTCAAAGGATCAGTCAGAGGTTATATTTTTTTTACAAATAATAAATTGGAATAAACACAGAAATAATGTATTTTGCTGACGTTTCGGAAAGTAGTATCTTTTCGTTTTCAAAGCTTGCAATGCCACAAATAACTTTCAGACAACATTTAAAAAATACCACACTGTCATTGTAAATGATCAAAATTAATACAAATTTTATTTCTCAAATTTTCAATACCGAAAACTGACTTGTCAAGAAACAACTACTATCGTAACCCAGGAACCAGGCATCCTTTTTGGGATACTTGATCAACGCGTTTCGTTCGCTTATGAATGTTAGTTTGTTTTAAAAATACCATTTCTTATGTTAAAAATACTTTTATAAAAATGTTTTATTATTAAACCGTAATATTTCAATCACAAACTCCTCTATAAAGTCCTTATTTTAATATAAGGAACGTAACCAGACTGCAACCAACAGCTACTCTCCGGGCTATGTGCTCCACATACAGAAATGGAGCAGATACAAACTGTAACCGTAAGTCAAATAAAAATAAATACCACTAGAATTTTTACCAGGAAATGGCGGTAGATTTAAATATGCTATATATCATAAGATGATGTAAACATCTATACGTGTTTAATAAGTAAAATTATGTAAAAAATATGTAAACATGATGTTAATATTGACCTAAAAATAATGTTACGTGTTTACAATCCTCAGTAAACACTCTGTATGTAGGTTCAATAAGTACAACAAGAATCTTCACAAACCACTGATTTATTAATCACTAATGACTTAATTACAATAATTAAGTCCTTATACACATTAGTACACACTAATTATAAGTTCCATCTACTATAGTATCACTACTATAATTCACAACTTATTACTGTTCTTATTCAATCTGTTCACCTGCTTGTCTCATATCAAACTGTCTCAGTGCGCCGATTCAGTCCCTATATATACCTCCATCGAATATAGTACAATATTCCAGAATGTTCCCCAACATTCGCGATTTTTCTGGCGCCGTTCTCAAACTATGGATGCAGTGGCGTAGTCATGCTCATAACAATAATATTATTTTACGTATACGTTATGTAACATGATGTATTATGTATGTAACAGTTTTATATAAAATTTTACATATTCCTAATGTAAAAAATATGTAAATTTATGTAACATATACATTAACAAATTTTGTCCAAAATGACTTATTCCTTACATATCATTTATGTATATTTTATATAAATATTTTACGTAAATATGTTCTTTTAATCTTAATTCTCAGAGATGTAAAGTTACATGAATGCTTACTGGGAAGAATTTTCCAGGGTTTCGCAATTTGCAAAATGAATAAACTCCTTTGACGACGAATTTTGATGGAAAACGTAGTACTTTTTATTGCAAACGCATTGCACAATGGTTTGCATGGGTTATAAGTAGGAAAAATAAAAAAAATTAAATTTCGTTCATTACAGCGCCATCTATGAATCGAAAAAAATGTGTCAGACAAATCCTACGTATTTTTAGCCGTAGAATCCGAATCTGCAATAAAAAATATGGGTTCCTACTTAAGATTTCAAAGTTTCCGCTCGACCTACAAGAAGGAAGGAAGGGTGATTAATTTTAACACTAATATATTTTCTCCGCGTTATGATTGAATTTTGATTATGAATATTTTTTTGTAGAGTGCCTATTATTCGAGATATTTGAAAGCTTGAGGTTAGAAAATATCACCCAGTATAACTTCATATTACTAGAATTATTTTTAAAAAAATATAGTGAATTTGGCAATAAAACGCAAAGGATGTAGCTGAAATTCAAAAAATTTAGTTAATCAAAGCGTTCACTTCATAGTATATGGATTCCACTGTTTTGGTTCGTAAAGAAATAAAATAAATAGGTCACTTCTATTTCCGTAAAGTGGAAATCAATACTAATTTTGGAATGTTCACTGGAGAAATAATTGAATTTCAAAGCAATCTTCAGTATATTAAGTTATCAAAACTTTGTTTCAAATTTAAAAGCAACTGTCCGCAAATCGTTGAAAAATATTGTAGTCCATTGAAATGTTACATTTAGGGTAATATTTTGGGTAGGATGCGATCTTTTCCTTTGTTGCGTGGGGGGGGCGGCTCTCTGTATGGAAAGGAAAAGGAAACAAAAGTTCCCTAATTTGAAGTTCGAGGTATCGACGACATTTTCTCGTCTGTTTGATATAATTATAATGAGGGAGATGCATGAATTTTAAAAACGTTTAAATGTGTGGTGTCACGTTGCCCTATGTAAAATTTTCTCTACGCTTTATTTTTGGCTATTTTTACTCCACTAATTATGGGAAAATTTTATATCGGAAATGTTACTTCACTTATTCTACTAGAAATGTATTTTCTTATTTTTTAATAATTTGTATCCTTAAATGTGTTGAAATAAAGTGATATTATTATTATAATTATTGCAGTATTAGAAAATATTGTTTCATAGTTTACATTTTTATTTATTTAATTATAGTTTTGGTTAGTCGTAAATAAATCTTACGTTAGCTCATTAAAATGTAGCTGCTCACTTCGAGTATATGAATGTATATTTATGCATGAATATAAAGATACTTATCGATAGTATTTTTAGAAAATGATAGACAATATTCTACGTACGTATTACTTCCAATGCCTAATTAAGTATTCAAGTTTTCTAAATTTCCAGTATTGTTCCATAACACAAATAGCTCTCAAGAATTGCATAGAAAATAATGAATTCGGTTTAATTACTTTATCTCAGAAATTATGGGTCGCGTTTCACGAGTAATTATTATTTATATGTTGTGGTATCATAAATACAATGCGTTCGTATGAAAATATCTATATCAATAGTAGTATCTTGAAATTTCATATTTTTATAAAAGCGAAAAGGGGTCATCAAATAAAAAAATGTAGAATTAAGTTTCCGACTTTCTTAACCCTAGCGAGATTAATTTTTTAAATTAGCACTTATAGCAAATTATACGCTTGAATAATACATTATTGATGGAAAAGATGCTGAACTTACTACTAAAAAAATGAACGAAGACATTCAATATACAGGGTGTTCCACTTAAAACTCCCAACGCCAATTATTCGAAAACTGAAAGAGGTAGTAAATTTCTGTAAATGGCAGATAATTGGTGTGATCAAGAGCTATATTTAGACTTATAATAGATGCCGACGCTTTTGACGGTTTAGGCGTCGCGACGACCGAAACAAAAGTTTCGATGGCAGGAGTTTGGAAAACAAAAGATACCAGTAGTACTTTTAATTCTGAAGTTTTTTTATTATTAGAAATTTTTTTATTTTTTTGTTCGTTTCGGAATTATTTGACATGGAAATTGTAAATACCCTTTATTAAGATTTGCCAATTTAATAAATTGTCTGTATCTAATAGGCTATGATTATTCTATTAACCTAAATTTTAACAATCAAAACAGACAGATTAAAAGACAGGTAGTGAATATCACTTTTATTTACATAAGTAGAACAGTATCGTTGAAATATTTAAACAGAAAAAATATAAGTGTTTTAAACATAGTCATTTTTTAAATCTAAAATCTAAAGTAAATAAAATATTTTATAGTAATTGTTCAAAATTTTCTCCACTTGCCCGAACGCAGCAGTCATACCGGCGTCTTAACTCAAAATTGCCGTTCTTAACAGCATTCTTCTAATTATAGCGGCACAAGATGCAGTTATTTAATTTTGGAGATCCGCCATATCCTCAATAGGTTCTACGTATACAGTGTTTTTCAACTGACTCCAAAGAAAAAATCGAGAGGGGTCAAATCCGGTGACCGTGCTGGCCATTGTAGTGGACCGTATGTCCCAATCCAACGATTGGGGTACAGTACATTCAATGATCTGTTACAATTTGGGCATTGTGAGGTGAGGCCCCATCTTGTTGAAAAATAATGTTCTTCCTAGTTTCAATCGGGACATCAACAGTTGAGGTAATAATCTTTGAAGAAAACTCTGATAACGATCATCATTTAAAGTATCTTCGTAAAAGTGAGGTCCTATTAAATAACAATTGAGTATACCACATCATACATTTATACCAAAAACGCGCTGGTTACCTCTTTCAGTAATTCAACGGGGATTGTTTTGTGCCCAGTAACTGCAATTGGGTCTATTCACAACTCCATTGTTTTGAAATCTACTTTTATCGCTCCAAAGTAATTTTTTTAAGATATTTTCATCACGGTAAAGTAAATAATCAAATCTTGCCAGAAAATTAATGCGCCTTTCGGGGTCACCTGGCTCTAACTTATGTACAAGTTTCGTTTTGTAAGGATGGTATATATTTTGCTTAAGAATTCTTCTGGTAGAACTTATTGAGATATTAGTATTTTTCTTAAGTTCCCTCAAAGACATCTTTTGTTGGTGAACCAATGGCAACGTTAAAATCATTTGTTGCTGATTTTGATCGTTCCCGTTTTAGTTTTTCAAATGCACCGAAATTCACTAAATTTCTACATAAATTCAAAACTGTTTTATGATCTGGCTTTCTTCTATCAGGATAACGCTGTGCGTAAATACTTTTCGCTTGCCACGTATTTCGCTTACACTCACCGTAAACCAACACTATGTCTAGCTTTTCTTGTTTCGTGTATTGACCCATTTATTTTCCAAAAAGTTAATCAGATATTAAAAAACTACTTGAAAATATACACCAAAATAAAAAATTAACACTGCTTTTAACTAATGATAACTGTTTTGATAGTTAAAATTAATGTTAAAAGAATACTCACAGCCTATTAGATGCAGACAATTTATTAAATTGGCAAATTTTAATAAAGCATATTTACACTTTCAAAGTCAAATAACTCCGAAACGAACGAAAAAATAAAAAAAATTGTAATAATAAAAAAACTTCAGAATTAAAAGTACTATTGGTATCTTTTGTTTTCCAAACTCCAGCCATCGAAAATTTTGTTCTGGGTGTCGCGACGCCTATACCGTCAAAGGCGCCGGCATCTATTATACCTCGAAATATAGCACTTGATCACACCAATTATCTACCATTTACAAAAATTTACTACCTCTTTCAGTTTTCGAGTAATTGGCGTTGGGAGTTTTAAGTGGAACACCCTGTATAATGCAGAAATATTGTGGAAACGAAAAACTAAAGCCTATTGTAAGTTAATGACCAGTGATTGATCATGATATTTCATTAATGAAACTTAATTATTGCGGAATATGGAGCACACCAATTTTGTGGTATAAAGAGGGCGAGTTCAATGAAGCCTTATTATGGACGAGTTGCATACAAAGCTTTATGGCCGACTGCCAGATTTTTTCTTATTAACGAAAAAAATTAATTCAATTACATTTTTGACATTTTTATGACTGTTGTGCATATTTCTTTGAAAACGTCAAAATCTGACATCGGCTCATTATTGAAAACCTCTAAATCCGACATAATAGTAAAATAAAGTAACTTTATTTGACTAGTACAATGAAAGTAACTTTATTTTACTAGTACAATAAAGAGGTACTTTATAGCCGCAAAACTAAACAGTCTTTTATAACGTGGTCGGACATAAAAAATATTTATTTTTTATTTTATTTTACACCATCTAACAGTACTTAAACCAACTAAAGGATGAGAACATACAAAAACAAAATTACATAAATATACAGATACAGAGTAAATAAAGCAGATAGCATTGGCAGCATATGACAAAAGAAGAAAAAATAATCACATTACATAATTCAATTAATTCAATACATACGCTTTTTAAAAAAATCTGTAATTACAATTAAATATATTCAGCCTGTTCTGCAGGTTATTGCAGTTCTCACATATAAAGAAGAGAGGACCTGAAATGAGAGCAATCAGTACGAGGAGCCCTATGTGTACTGCACTATTTCCACCTGGCAAATACAAAATAGGGCCAAAATGTGGCACATGAAGTATGAAAGTACAAATGGAGTACTGTGTCCTACCTTTATTAGTTTTGCTCAACTCTAAGATATATTCACTAAGCTACGCTACGCTGATGAGGAGCAATAACTCCGAAACACATGTCCGTAGCTGCATTGTTGTTTCTTTTTGAGGAATAACATTAAAATTTGGATATTGGTGAAGCCCTGAGAGTTCCTTATAACAAAACCCAAACTTTTGTAGTTGGTCTTAATAGTTTCATTAACATGATGAATAAATAACAATTTTTTATCAACTATAACCCCTAGACCTCTTTGAGTTCAACCGATTTAAGGTGACATTATTATATATTGAGCAGAATATATTTATGTCTTCGGCGTGCAGTAAAAGAGGCATATCAAGGTTTTTCAGGACGACGTTGATGAATATTATGAAGAGAAGTGGACCAAGGATTGACCCTTGAGGCACTCCTGAGAATACAGAAGTCTCCTTGGAAATTAAACCTCGACATTCAACGAACTGCATTCTACTAGTTAAATAAGACTTAAATAGGTCGAGCAGTGGCATAGACTTTTCAACTCTTTAGAACTTTTGAAGTTGCCATGATCTAACCGATCAAAGGCCTTGGAGAAATCTGTATAAATTACGTCCACCTGGACATTCATATCAAGATTCTGAGCAATGAATTGAGTGATGCACAATAAATTTGTTACCGTTGATCTATTACGCATGAAGCCATGTTGATGAATAGAAATCTGTCCCTGAACGTGCTGGTACAATATGTCATGTAGTATAATTGCAAAAACTTTGGCAAAATTACATATTATTATATATGGTTATAGGTCTGTAGTTCTCAACATTATTCCTATCACTTCTTAAACACGGTACAAATTCGAGCAGTTTTCCAAACATTAGAAATAACATAGGCACGCAGTGTTAGGTTGAACAATATAGTGAGAGGTTCGACCAGAGCATAAGCACAGTATCGAACAATAAATGCTGGAATGTCATCAGGACCTTTAGTAAGCTTAGGTTTCAACTTTAATAACGCGGTTAGTACTACGTTGGTACTAAACTGTGAAAAGTGTAGATGATGATCAATGTAATGTGAATCATTCGCATTATTAGTAACATTTAACGATGTGGTGATTGCAGTGCTGAAAAAGCTAGCGAATCTATCAACAATATTTTGCATGGCGGTTAAATTTTTATTGTTGTACATTAAATCATTGTGAATGTTTGACATATTTGATTCATAATTGATATAACCCCAAAATGGCTTTACGTCAGTCTTTACATCAAGTTCGATATTTCTTAGAAAGGTCTTATGCGGAATGTCAACATCTATATTTATTTGATTTCTAATAAGTTTGAACTGATTATAAACATCCGGATCGCTTATTTCTTTGTAGCGCTTCCAAAGAAATAATTTGGTTTTAATATTTTTTTTAATAAGGCCGTTAAACTACAGAGGATACTTATTACTAATATTCTGAGGAATATATTTAGGAACACATATATCTAGTATGCTTCTAAACTTACTATGAAATTGACAAACTGGCTATATTCACGTTACCAAAGTTTTTTAAAAAAGACCAATCACAATTCAATATCATTTCATACAATAGAGCATAGTTGGCTTTACGAAAATTGTAAACTTCTTTTGTATCAGTTTGAACTATGATATGAAATGACTGTGATAGAAAAACAGATACAAAGGGCAGGGTGGTAAGCATCCTCACTCAATAAAACATTATCTGATTCGCTAACACGACTTAATTGATTTGTAGTAATCAAATTTGGAAGTCTATTATACACTGCACTCCTAAAACGTTAAAAAAGTTTTAAACTTTACAGCGTTCAATATCCGAGATATGGAAAATGGGATAGAAGTAGTTTCGTATTAGGGTTTCTAAATAATACGGAAATAATTACAAAATTTCATATTGTGGGTGCGACTTGTAAATATATACCTACTTTCATGTATAGCATAAACATAATGTGTCTACAAATATTATTACTTTTACCTTTAAATATATAGCTGTTAAAAAATAATGTCGTTTCTGCAAGCTTTCTTCAAATTATCCTTATGTAAGTAATGATCAATGCAAATTACCTACTGAAAAAAAAAGTTCTGTTAATATTCCTGCTTCCGTATATGTATTAAATAGTTAACTTTTATCCAAAATTTCTACGAAGTGTCCGGATTTCTTTACGGGGCTACTAGTCTTACCTATATAGGGTTGTAGTGTATCTGTGACATATCTGGCCAACTCATAAGTTGGTGATCCACATGTGCTGACGATTGGTCTTAAAAGATTACCTGGTTTATGAATCTCAATTTTGAAAAACTTGGAAATAACGAGTAATGATATCATGGTTAGTTTTACGTCGAATCTTTGTTCATCGTTGTACCAATTGAGGAAACAGTTAACCTGATCCGCCTACAATTTCTACATAAAGGATTAAGATAAGATATACCTGATCTGACCCGATTGTGCCTGTCTACAATATACTTTCTATGAACTGGAGACTTCTACGAACAGAAGCAAGGAGCAGCCATGGGATCACCCCCTTCACCTGTGATAGCCAACCTATTCATGGAAGCTTTTGAAGAGGAAGCTATACGCTACAGTGAGAATAAACCAAAGTGCTAGCTACGCTACGTAGACGATACGTTCATCATATGGCCACATAGAGAATTATCATTATCTGTGTTCTTCGACCGTTTGAATAAACAGCATCCAAGTATCAAATTTACAATAGAGACCGAGCAAGATGGAGCTTTACCTTTCTTAGATGTATTAGTGAAAAGATCACACAATGGCAAGTTGTCCTACGGCGTCTACATAAAGAAAAAACACACCGATCGTTACCTACATGAGGCATCTCACCACCATCCACAAGAGAAGAGAGCGTTAACTAGAACCTTGGTCCGCAGAGCCAACACAATATGCGACGACAATAACAAACCCGAGGAATATACAGAATGTCCAACAAGCTTTAGAGAAGAACGGATACAGTCAAAGCAATAAACAACGAATAGTAAATAACCAGAGGAGAACAACAGAAGAAGAACAGCAACAACCAACAACGTATGCATGCCTACCCTACGTCGCGGGAGTCACAGATAGGCTGAAGATTTTATTCAAAAAGAAAGTAGGTGTACGGTTTTGAACAGTGAAGAAAATACAGCAGATGCTTCCCTCAATCAAAGACCCTGTGCCCAATCTGTTATCAAAAGGTGTTTACCAGTTGAAGTGCACATGTGGTAAGAGCTACATCGGACAAATAGGACAGAGTATCCAGTGCAGAATCAAAGAACACCAGAGGAATGCCAGATCTGGATACACGGATAGGTCGGCGATAGCAGAGCATGGCCATAATAACGAGAACCATAAAATCGACTACGAGGATGTCAATATATTAGACAGAAATACGCGCTATTATTCGCGAATCATTAGGGAATCACTGGAAATTATGAAAAACGTGAACTTTAACAGAGAGGATGGGTATCGGCTTAGTAACACGTGGAGACTGGTATTGCCAAGTACCAGCACCGTAGTAAGTCACGGTCAATCAAACACGACGAATGAGCAGCGAAGCAAACCAAACACGACGAATGACCAGCGAAGCGAAGCGGCGCTTAGGTATATAACGAGGAGTGTAACACAACAAATTCAGTTTAGAATCCTTCTGAAGAAACTGACAGGATGATGACCGAAACGTCAAATCAAGTTCGACGACCACGGCAAAACCCGGAAGAAATTACTCCATACTATAAGTAGTACAAGAAAAAAAATTGCTGAATATCCTGAAGAACATACAACTATATTAGTCGAATGTGGAGGGATTTGCTCATTCTAAAAAGACATGAAGATTGGCGTCGGCTGTGGCTGAAGCGAGGGGCAACCGCTAGGGAAATCAGGTGTATATATTGGGGGAAATCTACTGCCATTTTGTTGAAATATACTATACGCTTAGGCAAATTCAGTTAATATCTTTTACTTGAAAAAAGGGTATTTTGAACAATTTTTCGGTACCATAAGGCCGGCGACATACCAAGCGTTTTAACCGGGCCCGCGTTTCAACGGAACATCGAAAACCATATAATAGCGTATTAATGTGGCTGTAGAGTACAATAATATAAGATTTTTCATTTTCCGGCGAAACGCGGGTCCGGTTAAAATGCGTCCGGAAACAAAGTAGAAAAATATTAACTGTAGGTTCCTTAATCAAAATGAATTGGGGTTCTTCATATAACATTTTTCAAAATACCCCTTCATTGTCAAGTTACAACCCGTTTGAAGGCTACTACACTTATTGAAAGGCATCTTGTGATTTTTTTTCGTCCCCTTGAGTGTTTAACCAAAGGGTGGAATGGGCAATCCCTAATATATTTTTAAAATTATTTTTAAAGTCCATTCATTTTACATTTCAGAATAAAATATTTTTTGATTCCCTTGTTCATTCTAAAACTTTCACAAGATGCCTTTCAATAAGTGTAGTAGATACGCTAAATATTTTGTTTTTGGAATTTTATTATTTAATTTAAAAAATGAAAACGGTTTTTAACATACCCCTTTGAAGGGGCTATAACTTGAAAACGAAGGGGTATTTTGAAAAAATATTATATGAAGAACCCCAATTAATTTGGGATAAGGAATCTTCAGTTAATTTGTTTCTACTTTGTTTCCGGACACCCTGTATAACATAGAAAATAAAACCAAGCACAGCGTTTCAGTTATTCGTTTCAAACATTTAAATTATTTTTAGATGTTATTTTAGTGCCTAAATAAATATATCTAATACCTACTTGAATCTTACAATTTAAACATGATCTAGAGTGTAATATCTCACGGAATAATTTTTACCAATTTGAAAAGTAAACACAAAAAACTTGTAGTTTTGTGGTGGCGTACCGAAAACTTTACTGACAAATTTAAAGTAGAATCGTAATACTCGCTTATATTCGACGACATGCCCTGACAATAGTTCACTCTACAGCGTAATTCCAGTATAGTCGTCTGCAATTTTATTATGCAGATAAAAGATGCAACAAAAGCTTTCACTTCATTATTAACGCCGCTGAACCATTCGGTATGGTGTCATCAAGCACGCTGACGTACATACACCTATAAAGGTAAATGATTCAATTTGCGGGTGAAATAGTAGAGATAGTAACAGTATTTTAATGAAGTCGTACAGTTTTTGTTGCCTTTTTTATCTGCGAAATAAAATTGCAAACGACTATTCTAAGCGGATAAACCTCTGGAAGACACTTCATTTTACCGTGAACATTTCACTTCGCTTTACTGTCGTTATTGTGCTCGTTTTTGTGCCATTGTTTTAAAGTGACTATTTTGCTATAAGCGAGGCCATAAGTATTTCTTGGGTCGTTGGTCAAGTCGAGTAAGTAACAATTGCGACAAAAACGTAGAATTCTACAGAGTTTGATCGATTAGTGAGGTTATGTTGGCCTTCTTATGAAAATGTAGTGTTCACATATATTTCAAATTAGTAAGTATATTCTTGTTATAAAGTATTGAGTAAAGGATCGTCATTTTTGCTCGAGTTCACCTTCCGAGATTTTAGTGTATTTTTACAATTCAAATGATGTAGATTACGAAAACAAATGATTATTCAATTTCGTCGGTATGTCTCTCTGTATTTATAACTAGGAAACTGTTCCATATAATAATATTTGGAATCTTGTCTGGCATACAGTTGACGCTATTGCCAAGGAAGAAATCGAATGTACATACCGTGTGACCCACTTTCAATGGAAACATTGTTGTAAAAAATATGCTTATTAGTTGATTTTAATGTTTCCTTTTAGGGTTCTGTAGCCAAATCGCAAAAATCCGTCCGTCCATATGTTGCAGCTTTATAACTCCGCCATCTTTCTATTGATTCTAATGAAATTTTACAAGCAGATGTCTTATATAAACCGCCACACAATTGTGAAATGAAATTAGAAAAAAATAATTTAGGGTTAGCTTTCCATGCACAGAATTTAGGGATGCAAATTTTTATTTTGGCGCACCCTGTTTTGTGGGGTATCGTTGACCAAGTCTTTAAAAATGCAATAAAAATTCTTAAGTGACTTTTTTCCTTAGATGGATATTTAGCGAGATATAAACTCCTAAATTCGTTAACAATATGTCCCACCTTCTAACTTACTGACCTTGTGATTCAAAATCTAAAAAAATCAAGATAGTAGCGCTTTATAATTTGTTTCAACGAAAATTATTTTAAACAAGATACTCGACAAGATATGTTAACAAGTTTTTTGGATATCCACCACAATTTTCAGTGTTCAATAGCAGCACTACGGAATCCTTAGTGCGTGTACTACACTCAACTATCCGGTTTTTAAATAAATCAAAATCAAAACCTTTACCTTCTGATAAAAATTTAGGTATTTTCAAGGCCAATTAAAATTTTTTTTCAATGTCAAAAATTAACAAATTTGACTGTCGATTTTTTTTTTTTTTTAATTCTAATTAGAACACTAGATTTGGTAAGCTCTCATATGGGTAAATTCCAAGTTTCATGAAAAATATTGAATATTGATAAATTTAAAACAAAATGAACGTAGGCAGTTATTTTATACAATATGTCCCAAAAGAGATGCATAAAATTCATAATTTTTCTTCTTTGTGTTCAGAAAAATACAAAAACACGTCAATCAGTAATATCAGATTGGGACTTGCCCATTTGAAAGGTTACCGAATTCAACGGTGTAGTTAATATTTCAATTTAAAAAAAACGTTCATTAAATTTGTCAATTTTTAACATCGAAAAAAAGTCATAACGAATTAAAATAATGATTGTTATAGAATGTAACTTCAAAGTCCAGTATTAATGTAGAAAAAAATTAAAGGAAATGAAAAGAAATCAAAGAAAATAGAGGGGAAATCAGAGAAATCAGGAAAAATCAGTGGGAAATCAACGGAAATCAGGAGAAATCAGGAGGAAATCAGGGAAGATCATGAAAAGATCAGAGGAAATCATACAAGATTTCGTCAAAAAGAGAAATCAGGTGTACAAATTGGGCCTAGCGGTTTACCCCTCGGGAAAGCAGGAATTTTTTATTTTTTTTTAAATCGCCAAATGTACAAATAACAGAAAAACTATGAACATAGATAGTCTTTATTTCACCACTATATGTTACATGATTAAACATTTGCAGCAAGTTGGAAAATCAGCAGGCAAGCAGCTGCATTACAAAAAAATAATAATTTTGTTTTGAGAAATACAATACATATATAAAATAAGTACAATAACAAGAACAGATATTGTATATAACGTTTACACATTGTTAGACAAGAAAATATATATAAGTTCATATAAATACTGTATATAACGATTACACATTGTCAAACACGAAAATATAAAAGTTTCATTTATAAAAATTGGTAACTATAAAAAAAGTACAAACATTCTGCAAGTATAAGCGTTGGACAACCGAAAGTGAAGTGGTCATATATGGCGTCCTGAGAAAATCATCAATTGTGAAAAACAGAAGTGAAGAATGAAACGTTTTACATTATTTTTGGAGGACCTAAAGTTTAGCTCTCTAATATGATGTAGTAAATAAATGTTTATATAGATTTAAGCTGGGAGAATTTTTTGCACTTAGAGTTAACCTGTAGCATGGTGCTCTAAAGAGTCCAGCAGCACGTGTATCATGATAGTCCGACTGAATAGAAAGACTGGATGCGCTTCTGTGAATCTCGATAAGAGATTGTTGTAGATAAAAAGTGAAGGTAGTGGCATAATTCCCAGTTTAATGAAGATGGGTTGAAAATATTCCCTAAATTAAGCGTTGACAAGAACTCTTATAATTTTATTTTGTTGTCGAAAGACTTTAGATGCGTAGTGGGAGTTACCCCATAAAACAACTGCGTAGGAAAGTAAGAGAAGTAAGTATTTTTCAGTAGGTCGAATTCAAGAACGCTTTTTAGTTTCCTAAAAAGGAAGATTACGCTGGAAAGCTTTTTGTTCGGATGTTCAGTATGGGTAATTCAACTAAGGTTATGATCTAGATAGATACCTAGGAGTTTAACGTGCTCGCCTTTGGATATATTTCTGTTTGAGGATATTATCAGTCTCTGAGTTTTCTCCTGATTAAGTGTTAGTTCATTAAAGGTGAACCAATTTTTTGCTTGTAGTTCATTGAGAGAAGATAGTTCCAGCAGATTGTCAATGTTGTGATGGGAACACAAGAGAGTGGTGTCATCGGCGAACAGAGTGGATTTGCTGGACAACAAAAATTGAAGAAAGTCGTTCATATAAATTAAAAATAACAGTGGCCCCAAGACAGAGCCTTGGGGTACACCATAATTATTGTTTAGGAATTCTGACATTTCATTGGCTATGACAAAACACTGGTGACAGTTAAGCAGGCAACCCTCTAATTCCGTACAATTGCAATTTATCTATTAACTTATCGTGGCAGACACAGTCGACGGCCTTTTAGAGATCACACAGAGTAATCGCAGTGTGTTGACCCCTCTCAAGACCACCGACTATATCTCTCACAATCTTTGCAACCGCATTCGTGGTCGAACGTCCAGAACGGAAACCATATTGGTGAGGACTAAGGAACGATTTGTCTTCCAAATAACTTGACAATCTTTCTGTCAAAGTAATCTCAAATACTTTTCCAAAAATGGAGAGTATAGATATGGGGCGGTGGTTGTCTAACAATGAATCATCTCCTTTTTTAAAGACTGGTATAATGCGAACAATTTTAAATATATCTGGATAGGCACCATCAGCGATACATCTATTATATAAAGTAGCTAGCTGAGCAGCGATAATATCTTCCGTATATTTAATTATTTTGACGGTTAGGTCATGTATATCGAGCGAGTTTGAATTTTTTAGAGACTTAATAGCTGATTTTACTTCTTGTACAGTTATTGGATGCAGGAAAAAGGATAAGTTAGATGGTTGGTTAGGAGTAAAGTTGGTTCGAAAGTTATGGTTAATGTTAGGTAGTAATTTATTAGGTTTCCTGCAACAGATACAAAGTGGTTATTAAATGTATCTGGTGGAATATTGGAATTAACGATATTGTCCCGACAGTTATTTATTTCAGAGTTAATAATTCTCCAACAGTCTCTACCTTTATTGGTGGAGTTTTTGATAAATTTATTGCAAGCCATTTTCTTTGCATCGTTGTTGTAGTCCTTGCGCAGAGCACTGTAAATAGAGTAATCAGCAGGATTTCTTGTCACGTTACAAATTAGTTTAACAGAGAATAGGTATCCCTTTTATTGCGTAATGAATCAGAGAACCAATTGATTGGTATCTTTTTATTTAAACATTTTCTTTAACGGAAATATTTTATTTATCAGAACATTAAATCTGTTTACAAGAAGTTTGAACAAGTGGTTAGTACCATAGTTAGTATTATAAAATACATTCCAGTCAGTGTCAAGCAAATCATTTTTAAGCTTTTCCAAACCATTATTTGTAAATCTCCTGCGAATTACGATAGACGCGTCCATATTATTATATATTTCAATAAATTAACCGAAATGGTCAGAAAGACAAGGATCTATGATACCCACCTCATAGGTATCCTCTGCCAAATTAGTAACAATATTATCGGTCACCCTAGTAAACTCTGAAATAGTTGCTGTAAGTCCGAAGGAATTTAAGGCATATCATGTTGTTTACATTACCAGAAGCAGATCTAATATTTATATTGAAATCTCCGTCAAGCACTATTTTACAATATTTATCTCCAGAAGAGCATCCAGTGTCTCTAAAAAGTTAGAGAAATCCCCAACACATGATCTATATATGGTAATAACCGCCGTCTTTGTATTTAAAATTTCAATACCACCAAATTCCGCATCGATTTCGAGGCAGAACTGTGCGAGCGATAAAGGTTTAAATACAATATATTTTTTTAGAAAGATACAGACATCGCCGTGTGTTCTTGTAGATCTGCAAAATGAACTCGCCAGTGTGTAACCTGGTATATTTATGGTATTAAGAGTAGACTCGTTAAGCCAATGCTCAGACAGACAGATCATGTCGTATACATATTTATAGAATAGATTTGAATCCCTCGCCTCAAAAAAATCCCAATCACCAAATTATGTTAAAACATTTAATTTCCTTTTTAAATATTCAAAAAGCAAAACAAAAACTTAATTATGACACTTTGTATGTTTCTCTGTTGATATCGACTTTTGGACTAAGCTAAGTTTGGTTAAATCGTAATATTTTAACGTATGGAGTCTGCCATTATCCTGTGTACCATTACTTATAGGACACCCTGTATACAGACTTAAACAAGGAAAATAAAGGATACCAATTCCATATAAAAAAGATTGTTTTGTTGATTTTTTGTATCAAATAACTTTTCTTAACTTTCATGAACAAATAAGGTACACAGTCAAAGTCCAAAGACATGTATTAAACTTACATCGCGTTTTTCAAAAAAAATATTCAGTTTTATGAAAAGTTAAAGAAAAACACAATTATCCGTAGGTATATCTGTACCAACCATCAACTAAAATTTGTATTTTAAATCTATTTTTTCCTCGACAACGAAATAACCGTATTACAAAATCTTCTAAATCTCGAAACATTTCGTGACTAAACAATAACGCACACTGTTGTTTAAAACGCTGCACGAGATAAGTGATGTATGTGTTTTGTTTCAAGGTTACGGTAATTGTAAACATCCCTCCAGTTTTTGATGGGATGTGAGCAAACGCTTCTTTTCAGCATCTCCCACATATATTTAATGAAGATTTTAAATTTACTTTCACCAAACCCATCGTGGGGAATAATATAAATAACTGCGAAGACGATATCCAGACATTGACTTCGCAGACATCGGAGTCTACTAGATTTTTTTTAAATTATAGTTAGTGCAAGTGTAACTAAAACATGCGCCGATTACATTTAGTGGTAAGTGCTGTGTGAGATCGATGTCCTCGCCCGGAAATATTTAGTGCAATAGTGATGCGATTTTGGATTATTTTTCGGTACAGGGTTGTAAAGTTTAACAACATAAATTTATGTATTATAAGAATATCATCACGCTGCAAGATGTATAAGTTTTTAAATATTTAAGAAGAGTTGTTGCTTAAACCCTGTTGTACATAAGTATATAAGTTTTAGATATTTCATCTTCAGCAACCTTGCTTAATTTTTAATAATACGTTTAAAAAAATTTAGATGCAAAAACGATTCCAAGTTCATAGACGTATGTTTAGTTGGCCATTATTAATACCAAACATTTAAATAGTTTGTCAATCGTTATAATAAGATATGGCTTCTAAAGACAGTTAAAAATTTAGAAATAATTATCGTTAAGTATTAAAGAGAGCATTACACGGGTTTAAACAGTAAAGGTAATGAATTAAGTTTAGTAATTTATAAAAGAGAAGTATATTCGTATTATATAAAAAAAGACGCGAGATTTTCAATTGCCTACTTACATAAATATTTTTCTCATCAAGAATAATAAAATATGCAAAAATGTAAGGTAATATTTCAAAAACTGTAGATTATTATTAATTGGTCAGAGTTGAAAGGGAATTTTTAGCCTAAAAAGTGCAAGATAAAATTGCCTTTTATGAAACTAATGATATTCCATAACTTATAATACCACCACCATTCAAATTAGAGTTTTAAATATTGTAATGTATTAATTTGCTTCGATTATTATCATTATTATTTTTTTTTTATTTAATATTGAAAGTATTTTTAAACAAATTATTATTAATTAGGTAAAGTAAATTTGCAAATTTCAATTAAACTTAATGAAAATTTAAGCAGTTAAAATTTCAAGTCAAAATAGGTATTGAAACGGTTGAAAATCGTAATTGTTGTTAAAACTATACACCCTTGTGGAATACTGCCATCAAAACCGAGACGAGAAAAAAAATTATTTAAATTTTTCACCATTTTTTGCATTTCAAAAAATTGATCGATTATATAGAAATTAAATTTTGACATGTAGATAGACATGGAATATAAAATAATTTTATATGATTTAAAGGTATATGAAGTCGCAAACAAGTTGAGAAAACTAAGTTCGTAAGTAAAAGCTATTAAAGTGTTACTGAAAATTAAAAATATACTTATTAAGAGGCGCGCAGGGTATAACGCGACCCGGAAGAAGCCATCTCATGTCAGTTATACAAGTCATATATCTAACTATGAATAAAGTTAATATTTGTAAAAATATGAAAATAAATTTCTATAGATATGTGTTCGGAAATCCTTACTAATCGAGCTGGGGCATTTTGAAAATGGTGTTTTGAAGTAAGTTTTTGTTTAATCTCTCTATAACCTTTTGTACTACAGTGGTGAGAGTTGATACCTTTTTAGTGTCAATGAGGGCTATTTTTTCACTGTATTAACCAAAATGAAATACAACGGGGGGCTTGTATTGCTTTTTAGTCCAATATATTCTTGTTCCGACACAAAAAATTCCTTTTTGTTAAGCAACATAAAGCCAAACATTTTTTATGAAAACTGATTTAAAACAGTTGCAAGAATTATTTTGAACCAATTTTTATAAAAAACGCTTGATCTCATGTTGTTTTCCGTATAATTTTAATCAGAGGACCATAAAATTTGAGGAGAAGCGGAACACAAATTTCTGTATTAAAAGGAAATGCACCCCCTCTTCTCTACGTCAATGGTTGAATTTGATTTTGGTTACTATCATAAAATAATAACAATTTTGATACTAAATAACGCACTAAATTTCATTGCTACAACACAAAAGGTTCTTGAAATATTAAACAAACCTTCATTCGCCATCTTCAAAGGGACGTAGCTCCCTAAGAAAGCAGTTGTGGACAAGTCTGTAAGAACTTCTTTCATATTCTCACAAATACTATCTTTATCCAAAGCTATAAATAGGAATTTCCTAACGCCCTGTACATGTCATATGAAGTGGCTTCGCTCGGGTCAATAAATATTTTCAAAAACTTCTATTAACGTTTCGATAGCTTGTACTTACGGAAATCGTCCCACAAGGGTCCATTGTCGGACCTCTGTTGTTTTGTTATCTATGTCAATGACACTAAACTTTTGTACGAGTTTAATCCATCGAATACCGGTCTAGCTAATACCTTATTAAATGACGACATAAATTCTATTTTCAGACATTCTGCGGAGCATAATTAAAAATTAATCCAAACCCATCGGTAGCACTATTGTTTAGTTTGAAAAACTGTAGGAAGTTTCTAAAAATGCAGCTCTCTCCAGTTATAGATAGTGGAAATATTACGTTTTCAAATTGCGCAATAAACGCAATAAATCTTGGTGTTTTCCTGGATCAAAATTTACGATTTAAAGAACATATTACGTTATTATTGCAAAAGACTTATGCCAGAAAGACATTTTTATATTCAAACATACATACTTTAAATTTTAAATGCGTAAAAAATGTGCGAATTCCTTGTAGGCTGTTGCAATATACTATAAGAACTTTCTTCTTAGAGAAAAACTCATCTTCAGAAATATCGTGCCTAACCTTAGTATTATTTTTGACATCAATGTACACTCACTATGCCTCAAGACTCGACTGCTCTTTTCCAACGAAGTTTCACTTACTTCGCCACCGATGCTCTACAATTCTGTAAGACCTAATATGAGTTTAAGCCTTTTTGCCTTTCGTCGCCAAATTGATCGTCAGTTAGAAATAACTTCTTAAAAATAACAAATGTGTTTAGCTTTATTCATATACAATTTTACAAGTCATTTCAAATTATAATTTAGTAGATAATAAAGATGATATTATTATTATTATTATTTGAATGCATAAATTATTTTCTGAATACTATTTAACTCATAAAAGTATTATTTATATCCCTCTTTTGTTTATCTATTCATTTTATTTGTCTACAATAGTAATTTCTGAAATCAGATTAATATTCTTCAGTTAATTAACTTTTAAACTTCTGATGTCGAATTACCAATTAATATTTGTTCCCAATACAATTTATACCATGTAGTTAATTATTAGAAATTCAATAGTACATGTGATAAAACTTTACAACAACTTTCTTTTTGTTCATGGTAATAATTACACATTTAATTATTTCGGTGTGAAACATTTTAAACTAACGACAAAGCTAAATACAGGCTACTTATAATCAAAATAATTGTATCAAAACATAAAAAAATGTATCTCCTATCGTTTAAATATTGATATTAAATCTTTGGCCTTCAGTATTAATTTCAACGGCAAAAATTGGCCTTATTTTTTATAAAAAAATTACAGAAACCAGATACCACTTTGTTACACAGATTATTAGTAAAAATTTATATTACTTCTATCTTCAGCACATTTGATGGAATAAAAATATTTTTATGAAAGGATTAATTTTTAAACCACCATTATATAAGTTAGTTCGATACTATCTTGTAGACAGCTATTGACTCAAAAATTATTTTTTTTTGTAACGCCATGCATCCCAAAATGACATTTATTTGACAGTTTCAATGAATCAAAACAATGTCACATTTTTTCGAGTGGATTGAAGGCTTGTTAATCCCCGAATGTAATTCAATGTTTTATCCACGACCACGGCCAAATTAGGAGAGTGGAAGCCGCATGAGAACAAGTGAAAAATTCTGATTTTGAAAAACGTGAGATTTGACAAGTTTATTTTGATTAGGAATCTTTTGATTTTGAGCAAAAAATAGAAAAGAAGAAAGACATCCCTATCGAGTGAATTTGATTAATCTCGGTCAAAATGACAAGAATATCGTTCTTGATATAATATTAATGTTAATATTAATAATAATTGTAAATAAAATTCAATATATCCCTCAGCAACTGTTGAGGATTTCCATCCCCCATGACGTTTTAAGGTAAGAATATCAGCTCCTAAAGCTGTGACACGTGTATTACAGGATTACCGCAAAAAACTTTTCATTGTGGGTCCACCAAACCCATTATTAATACAAATTTCAACATTAAAAACTTTTCATCTGGTGCTTTTAGTAAAAAACGTTCGACGTGTGGTCTGTCAAACTTTAGATTTCTTAGCCCTATAACCAGTGGATCTTCTTTTCAAAAAAGCTTTTACTTTTTGATAATTGGATACGTCTACATTATTTTTTACATTCAAAACTGCTTTAAGCATCGAAAAATTGGACCAGAGACTTAAATATTTGAAAGTTTTTGCTCCTTCAGATAGGTAAGTCAAAAAACAGGCTCAGATATGTTACTAACAGTTTTCTGCTTACCAGAACATATAAATAAATCATATTCTTTTTCGTGCAATTTTCTAGATTTCGCTGGTAATAAATCTAAAGTGGCTGCAATTGCTTGCTCCCTAATTCCCGGAGGAGCATCGGGAATAATATATTGTTTTCCAGTTTAGAATGGCGATACAAAAAATTTTGTGTATAACTCGGGACTAAAATGTGGCTTCCGCTCGTACTATAAACGCCCCACTTGTAAAAAAAACACCATTTTCGCCACTTGTTATATAAAATACTATTATGAATGTGTGGTAATTAAAAAAATATTACGATCATATACTTAAAATATATTCAACGCAACTAAAATATAGTGGACACAGGTAAAAGGTAAAAGAGAGTAACAAATTTCCTTTTCTTTCAGAGTTACACACTTGCACTGTGTTGCCTTGTTGGCGGATCTAATGCTGGCCAGCTCACTAAGCGTGACGGTGAGTATTCAATTGTTGTATTTATTATACCATTATTGTTATTTTTAAAGTGAAATTCATTTTTCTTACCTAATTTAGCTAAAAAGGTAGTTTCATTTTTATAAGAAATATAATAAAGTGTTATTAAGAGATGAATTCAATTCATAATTATTGTAATAAAATATTTTAAGACGAAAAACAATAATTTGAACTCGGTCAAGTGAGATGGGGATAGGTAATTTTATAATAATTAATGCTTTTCGTGAAATAAACCTACTAGTGTGGAGATAATTGCTTATTTATTAACCTACCTGCATCACAGGAATGATACATGATATTTCCGGTTACGTGTTACCCGCTGACTTTATTTTGATTTTGTTATCAATGGTACACAATATTTCGTATTACTTTTGTAAACCGGATTATACGGGGTGTTTCATAATAAAATGCCATATAGAACACGTTTACAGGATACAAAATTGAAGTTGTTAAAAATTACAATTATTTCCTGGATATTAAAATGAAACTTTGTACAATCTACAATACATGAGTAGAATTGTATTTAACGCGAAGAAAATAAATCGCCAACTATAATCAGTGTCGTAGATTGGAATATGACGGTAACGTTTTCGCCTTAAATTATGGCACGCCGGCGCCGCGCTGCGAGACAAAATTTCTTACTAATAAATTGCAATTTTTAATTGTCACAGGTTTGGAAAGTTTATTTGTTTTACGGATCACAAACCTTTGACAACAGCTTTATTCACCACGATGGAGAGAAGTCCCAGACAAATATGCTCAAACTCACACACTAGTAGATCATATATCTGCAGTAAATTCTCCAGATATTAATTTAAAATCGCTGGGCGATGGACAAATTGGAGATGCGGAACCAGAAACATTAATATAAAATCAATTATGCAAGGAAAATAATATTAAATATAATAATATTTTTGAAATTTTTCATAATCTAACTCATTCGGGAATTCGAGCAACTAAAAAAATAATTAACAGTAAATATTTCTGGCTTAAAATGTATAGACTGCACCTTATGGATAAAAACATGTATTAGTTGTCAGACAGCTAAAATAAATAAACGTACAAAAACTCCAATTGGTAAATTTGAAGTAGTTGAACGTTTTACTCGTTGCCCAGATTAGGGCGCTTATTTTAAATCTAGGTTATTTTCACAATGTTCAATATTCCTAGAATAACATCCTCAAAGTAATGGGTTCGTTGAAAGATTTCACAGAACTCTAAAAACAACGTTGATTGCCAGATCTAATTCCAGGAATCGGAAGACTGAACTTCCAATCATTTTAAAAACAGTTAGATTCGCCAATGACTGTTTGAATGTTTGACTGCTTCTTTTCAAAAGGGGAAGTATTGTGGCGTATCTACTACTATTACTAGTCAGTTATTTATTGTTATTATTTTTATAATAAGAAAGATACCTTTAGCATCTAGGTCCGCTGCTAATAATATCTATGACAGAAGGATAATATTTCAAGATTGATATACATACATAATTATATATATGGTACTTATTTGAATACAATAAATTATACCATATATCCATCTTTTATTGTTGTTAAACCCACACATATTTTATTGCGACTGACAATTAAGCAGCTAGTATCATTAGGGTTCCATTCTCCATGTGCTAATTTGGTATGTAAACATAGTATCTTCGAAGAGGTGCAATGACAAAGCTATACTTTTATACATGAATATAAAGCTCATAAACCCTTTACATAGTAAATTATTAGTGTTTTCATTTGGTAATTACGAAATTCCACAAAACTTTATTATCACACACGCTATGCGCTCATTTTCCTTTTATATAATTGAAAAGTGTTTCCTTTATTCGATAATGTAATAATAAAATAGGAATATTTATACATGAAGAACTGGTCGCTGTCATGTGAGAGACAATAAGCTAGTAGCTCTTACCTGTCTTGAGTTCGAGTCTTTATTGTGAGAGATGGGAATATCGCGATGAGGTTGTTGCTTTATTGTCTGTGTAAAAGTATATCCTAGTATAAAGTGATGAAATAGTTAATGCTAAACTCTGAAAGAGCATTAGTCTAAATAACTCTGTAATACTATAATTGTAATTGCGCGGGGTGTGGATCGGAACAATATCTCTAAAATAATTTCGACAAACACCAAAACACTATCTTTTAATACTTGTTTCAATACGCATTTCGCCAATAATGGTGGTGCCATCTGGAGATTATAAAAGTAATGTCAATATCAAGTTTTGAGTAGTATTCAGTTCTTTTGGTGTTTGCAGAAACTACTTCAGATAAACCAATTATAATGAATACTTTTACACAAACCATCAATGATATACTATTTGTAATATGATTTATGTTGGGTAAGTTCTTAGTATAATATATTATTTTACAGCCCCGGTTTCTGGCGGCTATTCATCCGGCAGACCACAAAACAATTATCTCCCCCCTTCATCTTCGTATGGTGCCCCCTCAGGAGGTCACGGAGGAGGTGGCGGATTCGGAGGTAGTGGATTTGGAGGCGGTGGATTCGGAGGTGGGAGCTTCGGAGCGTCTGCTCCATCTAGTAGCTATGGAGCACCTTCAGCTCCCTCGAGCAGTTACGGTACTCCATCAGTAGGCGGTGGAGGACATGGAGGTTTCGGAGGTGGTGCACCTTCCAGTAGCTATGGTGCACCCTCTTCCGGTGGATTTGGGGGAGGTTCTATCTCAAGCAGCTATGGTGCGCCAGCCGCACCTTCATCTAGTTATGGTGCCCCAAGCGGTCCTTCCTCTAGTTACGGTGCTCCTGCTGCTCCTTCATCTAGTTATGGTGCTCCTTCCTCTGGAGGATTTGGAGGTGGTTTCGGCGGAGGACATGGATCCAGCAGTGGAGGCCATGGATCCAGCGGTGGATCATCATTTGGAGGTAAAATTGATTAATCAATTTACGATATTCAATCACCAATCAATATATACAAGCATATACAAAAATTTTATAAGTCTGTTTTTTCTATATATATATTATTATACGGTAAAGAAATATGGGGTATCAATTCATAACAAAGTGTGTCTGTATTATTTCTTTTTGGCGGGTTCTTTGAAGTTTTTGCAAAAATCGACATCCAAATTTATTTAGGGTCATAACCTTAGAAAGAATAGTAGGTGTACATTATTTATAAAAAGGGTCAAGTATTGCTATTACTCACTCAATAAATTTTTTTAGGTGGATTTGGTGGAGGAGCTCCTTCCTCAAGTTACGGTGCCCCAGCTGCTCCTTCTTCTAGTTACGGTGCTCCATCTTCAGGAGGAGGTTTCGGAGGTGGTTTCGGAGGTGGAAAAGGAGGAAGTTTCGGAGGAAAAGGAGGTGCCTCAACTAGCTACCTACCACCCTCTACAAGTTACGGAACTCCGGTCGCCCCGTCACGTCCTTCATCTTCATATGGTGCTCCAAGCAAGAGACCCTCTTCTTCTTACGGTGCCCCTAGTCGTCCATCCAGTTCCTACGGCGCCCCAAGCAGACCTTCATTTGGCTCCTCCAGCAAACCCTCTTCCTCTTATGGTGCTCCATCCAGGCCATCTTCCTCTTATGGTGCTCCCTCTAGTGCACCTTCTAGCAGCTATGGTGCTCCATCATTTGGCGGTGGAAATGGTGGACATAGTTCGGGTGGTTTCGGTGGCGGATATAGCTCTGGTGGATCAGGTGGATCCGGGGGATACAGTTCAGGTGGATCCGGAGGTTACAGTTCAGGTGGTGGAGGATATAGCTCTGGAGGATCAGGCGGATACAGTTCAGGAGGTTCCGGTGGAGGACACAGCTCGGGAGGATTCGGTGGAGGATCTGGTGGCGGACATAGTTCTGGAGGCTACAGCTCAGGTGGTTCAGGTGGATACAGTTCAGGAGGATCTGGTGGTGGATACAGCAATGGAGGCTCATCAGGTGGTCAAGGTTATGAAAGTAATGGAGGATATTCTTATTAAATTAAATGATCGATGAAGAAATGAACAGTGTATATAATTAGAATTATTTATTTATTAGTTCTCTGCAGTATTACATTTCTATTGTAAAAATTTTGTATTTTAAATAAAGATAATTATTTTATGTATTTTTCAGTTTGTTTTAATTAACTTATTGGTCAAGTTTCTTCAGTTTAAAGTCAATATGAATAAATATTTTCTATTTCATAGAGCATATTAAAATTAGGCTGAAAAATTAAAAATAGGAGAGAAAATTAATAACATTTTGTAATGTCCAGAATGTAGGTAAAAGTTAAAAACTAGAAAATTCACATCCTTGCAGGCCGGACTTCACGAATTATCCTCAATGGTATACAGTACTGGTAGGTAGAATACTTAAATCGATCTCTATGACAAGATAGAAAGAAAAATAAATAACCAAATAACGTGCGCTAAAGAAAGCGATATATTAACATTAATATCAGCAGTACAACAAATAGTATGTTAGAGTTTCAGCCGCTAAAGATAAAAATGGCAAGAGTGTAGGTTAAACCTGTTTCTTTTCAGCATATTATTATATTTCTTTCCCTTCTACATTGCATAGGCATCGATTCAATATTTTTACCTGCCAATACTGTATATGAAGAACATCTCTATTTTTGTTCAGATTTCCCAGTTAATTTCATAAAACTTTATAAATAAACTTAATAAAGTTGTGGAGGATGAAATTCTGAACAACTTTCCCTTATAATTTTGTTTTGTAAAAACATGTTTACAAGACCACCCCTGCAGCGTGCACAATTTTTGTCACATAATGCGCAGTAACTCGTTAAGTATTAGAGATACAAAAAAATTTTATGAAGGAAAGTTGTTCAGAATTTGATCCTCTAAAACTTTTATTGAGGTCATTTTGCTCTAAAAAAATGTTTAGGGAACCACCCCTATAGCGCAAATTGTATCAGGAGTTCGAGTGTGATATTTTAGTTGGACACTCAGGAGGCAGTTCCCAAGCAACCCTGATAAAATCATCCTGTTTAAAAAAATTTTTTGCGGCCCCTATAAGCCGAATACCACTTTATTGGACTATTATTACTTTCATCAATAAAACAAGGTACTATTTTTATAAGATTCATTTATTTCGTTACAACAATATTCTAGATACGTTTTCTAACTTTATTACACTAATTCTCGACTAAGATTTGTTTAGCAAGGGCTATACGGAGTTGTAACAGTCTATCGTTTTAGGTTTAAGTATACACAACATACCAAATATATCTTTTTCATATTACATTTATACACTATATAGTTATATTAACAACAGTGGTCATAATTAACATTTTTCTATAATTTTTAATTTACAGGTGAAATATTCTTGTAATGTTACATAAAAAATAAAAATTTTGTGCTTAAAAATTAACTAAATCATGTATTTTACAAAAGAAGTAATTCCTATTACGGATTATATACATATAATATTTATTAGGTAATAACAATTCAACAAATATTAATTATTATTATTTACAGGTAAAACATTTATTATTTTGCTGATATGTATATATTGCGTTAACGAAAAATATAAATATTCTATGCGGTATCGAACAAAATTGTAATTCGATAGGGTGTTAGACATGCCTATGTACATTGTACATGCACCCTCATATCTCTAGATATGTTATAGTGGTTATTATTTATTGAAAAAAATATGTATTTTTTCATCTATAAAAACGACATCTGGACGACTGTGCGAAATATAATAACTGGAAACAATAGCCCAGACGAAATAGGTAAAATAACGTGCTTTTGAATATAAAGTTGTGGGTTTTAACATGCTGAACGTGGTGTTTAATGAGGGCAAGACTTGAGGCAGGGGAAGTTGGTTTTCTTGATAATTTTAGCCGGAAATCAGGAATAGCTCACTACCCGTGCACTTTATCAAAAAAATCAAAAAGAGCATTTTTACAAAAAACAACAGAACAACCGTGAACTATTTTAAGTAATTCTGAACCCTTACCGTGGAATATTGCACGATAATTGTTCACATAAATCAAATTTAGATCAAATTAATAAAGCTCAAAATTGTAACGGTCCATTTTTTAGCGTGTATAAATTTAGCGAAATAGTAGTAAAATGTCATATTTAAGTCGGTACAAACAAAGCCTGTAGTGTACGATCTATTTGTACTCATACTCTAAGGCTACGATTGGTGCATTTTTGGATCCGAGGCCCTGATTGGTTTAGGTATTTTAACGTCGTTTTGATGAAAGAGAGAGGACGCGCTAGCCGAGGTCCCCGTTGGAGTCAGGTGCCGGTTGGAGACCCGGGGTCCGCCGACTGTAGCAAGGCAGCCCTGCGATTAAAAATATTTAAAAAGAAGCATTGCAAGTGTTATATTACCGTGAAATAATGTGTAAAGTTAAGTTAATTACTTGTAGATTCGTTTAATTCTCAAATTTGAAGATATTACCTTCATAAGTTACAGTTTAGAGAGAAGTTTTGTCTGACTAGTGAAATACGCCATGATGTATTTATGCTGTAAACGGCAAGTGGGCCATACTTATTATGAAATTCTTCCGTTCAGCTCTGTTAATTTCTTACGGTATTAGTCCGTATACTATACTGTATTATCAAAGTGTAAACCCTAGAAACTATCCCAGCGAAATAAAGACTTTCTGTGGCAATGACCCTTGTCTAGTGCGTGAACGTTTAGTGAATTAGAAGTTAATTTGTCCATTTTCGAACAATACACCCTCCAAATGGGTATTTGGAAGATTGTTGTCAGTGCCAAGTTATTGTCTCAAGTGACAAAGTGCAACGTAAACTGTAAGTACGTCCTAGTTAAGTTCCCTGAATGGTTTTCGGCTTTTTACTAAAAAATAAAATCCGTGGAGCCCAACTTTTCTTTCGAGACTTTGACTTTAAGAATCATAATGTGTGGCAACCAACGAATATGCAGGTTACCCTTCACTCTAACACCAAAGAGTAGACCTTTCTTCCTGAGAGGGAGTGGGTGTGTATATAACACTATTCACAAACGAAGCAACTTCTCCTTCCAATGGGGGAGTAAGTTCCGAAAATTGCAGGTAGTGGACTGACGAAAACCCTGGATTTGTAATTGAATATAAAGACCAGTATTCTTTTAAAACCAATGTTTGGTGCGGTATTCTTAATGGCAGCCTAAGTGGCCCTTATATTTTTCGGCATAATCTCAATTCGCAAAAATATTTGATATTTGAATTTACTGAAGTAATTGACATGTCGTTGTAGGATAGAGGCGTCTTATGGTTTCAAGAAGACGGCGTTTAAATTCATAGTACTATTAATGTAAGAAATTATTTGAACAACATCTTTAGAGGCAAATGGATTGGCAGATATTCACAATACCTATGGCCAGCAAGATCCCCGTACATAACGCCCCTACATTTCTTTTTATAGGGTTACTTGAAAAATTAAGTTTACCATAGAAGATCCTTTCAAAATATCGATCATTTAGCAAATACCATGAGATATCTGTCTTGGAATACCCCCATGAATTTTGAGAAATGTAACCAAAAAGAGAGACACTGTGACACTCGGATAGGTAGATAGTTAGTTTCCTAAAATATAGTTGATTTTCTTAAAATTAGGAAAGACACGATAGTATAAATTCTTTAATTACAACGTGATTTATTTATGAATATAATTGCTAATCAGTTTATTAAATTTGGTGTGGTGTTAAAGCGACATAATTAAATTTCCTTTTACCCTGTCCCTTCTCCATCGCGACACCAGGGCAGCAAGTAGCGAGCTGAATTTGGTAAGTGTTTATATTTGCATTATATTTGTATAATAAATTTTTTTGTTTAATTGCATACAGTGCACTCAAAAAAAACAATACATTTTTTTGGTACAGAAATATAGTATTTAATTTAAGAAAATATTCCGTATTATTCACTTTTGAGGTTATGGAAGTAAATTTTAATAGGAATTTTGTGTTTTATTTATGTAAACTGAATTGGATTAAAATGAATAATCGTTTTTTTAATACTTAAGCCCACTATCATGCAAAATTTTACAGTATGGGTTCAGAATTACTGAAAATAGTCCACGATTATCCTGTTATTTTTTGTAATAATGTTATTTCTATTACTAATTACATTTAAAAATGAAATACAACATTTATGTATTTTTTGCATTGAAATACTTCAAATGTTAAAAGCCTACGACGAGCTGGCTATGTTCTGGGAGAAAATAATACTGCTCGACCATAGGCAACCCACTGTACTCTATGAAGTATCTAATATCACATAATATATATAATCACATGTGCATCGCTTCAACGTTGAGGGAGAATTTCCATCTCGGCCATGATTCATTCAATATACGTCTCGTAGAGCACGCGGCCGCTTTGTTGACGATTGCCAAGTTTATTTGTAGCCATCCATGTAAATTTAGGCAATCAGCTGCAGTTTCCCCTTATCTTGGATATTGTTTTACCTTGTGGAACTAATTTCGATAGGAAACTATCACTACTAAGTAGGATTTTAGTCGACAAACGGTAAGCATGTTCTCCATGTTCACCCTTTCGCCTGTTGACATGTGATTTTTATTATTTTAGGCCGCTTTCGGTACGTTCAGGGTATGCTTATGGTTCGTTTATGGTAGCTGTTGGTACGTTATTGGTACGTTTTTCTTCGTACGCCTCCAAGCACGCTGTTAGCACCCACACTTCTGGGGTACGACTCGAAGAGCACCTTCGCCGCCGTTTAGGACCCCCTCACGACCGTCATCTGGGAAAACCACGTACATCTCATTTATACCCTCTTATTCAGTTTATTCGCTGCATTTTTCATATCAAGCAACCTGACACACCGTCTGGGGAATTAATTGCTACTTATTTCTTTCAACATATTTAAGTTAATGTTATTTTCTATACGCCTACGGTAGCTACCAAACGGTATTATAAATATATATTTTAATCTTTTGTTACATAGCAATACATAATCTATTAATCACATATTGAGTGTCACATTGTGAAATTTGAAACATATAGTCTGTCCTGCATCAGTTGTTGCAGTATTGAAGTGTTGTATTTGTGAATCAGGGTGTTTTATTTTTATTGTCACGCCAGGGAAAAGAGGAGCAACTGATAATTCATCCCGTAAGTATAGGGTATAGTTACGCCTCGAGATACTGAGCTAGTTTACTTTTTTTTGTCGTGAGCACTACACCACAATTCCGGGCTAACCGTGCCATGACTACGCTACACTCTGTGCCCTCTCTGAACTTATAGCTTGCCCCTTATAGTATCACTTTTAGGGTAGTTTCCCCTGTAGCACAAATTAACTTAACTGTAAACAAAATATACGAAAAAAAATAAATGCTACATATTTTTCTAAAAAATGGAAAATTGAACAATTTTGAAACCAATCTTCACATTTAGAATCTTAATGTAATTACAAACAACTTTTCCTTATGGTACTTTTTCATATTTTGATAAATAAGGGCATTCCAGGTCATTTTAAACTTTCTAATGACATTTTGGAGGTGTCATAGTTGTGACATAAAAAATATTTTTGACAATTTTATGGCTATTAATCATGCTGAAACTAATGCTGAAATCTGTTAAAAAAACAATTAAATAAAAAAAAATCCATATGGTGCGACTTTTTGGCTGGCACTGTATTTAACCAACTTCCTCCGCCTAAAACTATGCCACCATTTAACACCACGTCGAAACCTGCAACTTTGTACAAAAAAGTGCTTTCTTCAGATTTTCTCGGCTGGACTACAATGTAAATAGACAGCAAGCAGCAGAAGTAAATAAAAACTCCCATTTCCAGAACGTATGGTATTTTAACTTCTTTCTCACACTATTCTGGGCATCTCCACTCTTATTTATACTTTCCGTTAAGGCATGAAATAATTAGGTTCGAGATGTATTTTAGCAATTTCCAATAATTGCTGATTTATAAAATGATATGTTCTCTGATATGTAGAGTATTTTTAGTCTTTTACCTCTGTGAGATATGTAGGTTTAAATCGAAAATAAATGTGTACACTAATTATTGTTTCACCACACTTACACACCAAGACAGATCATAGTTACATTTCAAACACTGAAAAGATATTTTTTTAAATTCCAGTAGGTACTTTTATTCCTAGTGCATATTAATAAGATCCTTATATCTTGCACTTTCAATTTTCAATATTATGGAAAAATGACAGAAAGTAATTCTAAATCCTTAAGAGTTTTCCTTATTTAAATAGCAACAACAACTTTTCTTACTCACTATTATCCAATTTCCTACTAAAAAACATAAAGGTAACTATAAGAACAACAAATTTTTAGCAACTATAGATTAGAACAAGTAACACGCTATTAGCAACATAGTAATATACATTTAAAAGAGCAACATACGTATGCACATTTAAGAAGACAACGAAACAAAGTAATATTTTTAAAACATTACGTTCTATTTGTTGCAGAAATAGTACAGAACCCGGTAAACCGATAAAATCGATACTAAGGCACTAAAATTAATTAAGGGAAATGATAAAACCACTTACCCTTCCTTGACTTGTTTTACAAACCACAGAATCTATGCCTAGCATTCTCCCATTGACATAATAAGGGAACTTACGATTTTTTAAATTAGTAACCAAATTAAGACAAAAGTAGAGTGTTTTTCAACTTTGCGATAAATATTGTTATTTTGCGTTTTATAATCTTATGTAAAAAATAACAAATTTTGTTCAAATTCAAATAAACAAACTCACCCAATAGTCGAGTCAATGAAGGTTTTATTTAGTCCTCAGGGACAGGTACAACTTTGATGATTTTTTTAAAATGTTTGTTTTTATATACTTATTATTTTATATCAGAAATATTTCAATGTGCGCAATTAAATATTATAAACAGACAACAAACTATGCTAAGCCCAGTCAGGCTATTTATTTTTCGATTGCAACAGACACTGGACCGCTAGATGGCGAATGCTGACTATTTTACATGTCGCTATCCCAAAGACACCGAAATGTACTAAATAGTCAAGTGATCCTCGTGTCGGTCGTCACATGCCCACCTTGCACTGACGAGAGCCAATAGCTCGAAACTGCAGTCTGCAAGTGGTGTGTGACGACTGGCACGAGAGCTCCTTTAAGTAGGATCAGTTTTTCGGCTGGTGTTTGTTGCAATCGAAGCATTAACGTTTTGATGGTAATATGCAATTATTACACTTAACGCGGCAGGCTTGCAACTTGTAATTCAACGCTCGGCGGGGCACATAGCCCGGAGAGTAGCTGTTGGTTGCAGTCTGGTTACGTTCCTTATAGTAAAATAAGGATTTTATAAAGGAGTTTGCGACTAAAAATATTATATTTTAATATTCCGCCCTCTAAAAGCACCTTTGAACTAATATAAACACAGTTTATACAAAAATTATCTTTTTTTCATAGTATTTATTAACATTTAAATAGTAAAGGGTTAAAAATGTTGTTTCTTTTTTTATTTCATAATTATTAAAAGCTTTAAATTATATGAAAATTGATAAATAAAAATTTATACACAATTATAAATGATTATTTACTTATTTTTACATTTAAATATGTTGCGGGCCTCTAGCGTATGTGACCCACCATACGCCTTAACATTTTGTGGGCCGCATAATAACAACCGCTACGTCCGTAGTAGAGTTTCGCTATTGTCCACGGGAGGCGCGAGATACTTCCAGCTGATGAAAAGGAGATATGGCGGTATACGCTTGATAATCCTACAAAACTCGTTTTATCCGAGGCATCCCGGTGGGTTTTGGGATTGTCAACACAGGAAAATTGTCTCCATCTGTTGTTGTTCCGTTTAGCGAAATATTTTATTGTTGTGAGTAAATTTTAACTGCGGAAGCAGGATATTTAAGTATACAAGGCTTTCCTTTGGAAGTATCGTATCGACTTGAAATGCGGACTCGACCCCATTCATCCAACTGTGGCTTTCTAGAAACATTGGTGGATTGGTGAATCAGTGAGGGTTCCACGGACGGAGCTTCCACACACATTAGAGAAGTTCCACGGACGGGGCATCCACACACAGTAGAAAGTTCCAGGGCTGGAACGGCTATAATCAACTCCATCCTCGGGTCAATTTCTTTCGTCCCGAAATCACCTCCATAGGGCTACAGGTTCTTCAACTTCGAAGTCGGTATCGTACCACCCTAGATAAATGTGTTGTTTTTATTTACCGGGGACCACCTTCAGTGGTTCTGCGCGGTTATATTCCATTCATATTTACTTTTGTATTGTAACTTGTACATATTTAAAGATTTTATGCATTTATATTTATTTAAGGAGGTTCTCTAAATAAGACCCATTGTGACCGAATTTATTACCATTTATCCTCACGTTGTAAACCGATGTGTAGCTACACGAGGCATTTTATTAATGTTGTAACTTATTAATCAAGAAATTTGCCACACCTTTTGAACATCGCCAGCAGCGCTATTCTTGACATCCTTCGCAGTTGCGCATATACGTGTTAATGCGAGCGGTGTATTTGCGAACACTTCCAACAAATGGTATTCTCGACGGCACTTCGCATATGTATACGAACGAAATCAATCACACGTAAAATAACACTCGGCAACATCGCAGTTTTGAAAAATATTCAATTTCACGCCGTTTGGGATGACAGCTTGTCGGCTGACATTTCTTGATTGTTAGTTTGTTGTAGGTTATATCTATATTCACAAAGAAAAATATTGTTTTGCGAATAATTTATTGTGTAATGGAGACTCCACGTAGAACTGTTAATGCTTCTACTGAACAAAAGCGGTTAATACTGGAATTTATAAAGAAAAATCCCAATCTGGTAAATTTTACTCAAATCGGTAGCTCTCCTTTGATTTACTTTTTGATTTATACCATATCACGAACGTAATAAATTTAAAGATTTTGAAATAAAAAATTAGGTTATGTCATCATTCGCATATTTACCGATTGTCAAAATCCACTCGCTGTTTAATGCGAATACTCGAATGTCTTGCGAATGATCAAGAATATCTAGTATGAGTTTTCGTTCGCATTATAGTGGTATGCGAGTAACTTTTAAAAATGCGAACAGTCAAGAATAGCGCTGCTGGTTACATGCTAGAGAACCAATATTTGTAAGTTCTGTAATATAGTGCATTTCATGTTTAAAGAAAGTGTCATTATTTCGTCTGCGACCACTACGTATGGAACTCTCAGTGATTTGTGTAAGTAAGTAAATTAATAATTTGTCATAATTTATGTAAACTTGGGCTTAACGCCCTAAGATAGTCTGAGCTAGTGAAATTTTATCGTGGGCACGTTACATCACTTATCCGGGGTAAGTTGTGTCTGCGATATCTGCTACGCTACAGTAGCCCAAGTGAGTTTCTTTATATAATATCTTATAACCATTAATATCCAACGTATTTATTTGTTTATGTACATGTAAATCGTAGCAAACATATAATTTATATATTTAAGAAAATTCGAAATTGTTTTAATATATATGAATAATTTAAGAATTCATACAAAAAAAATAGTATTTAATTTTCATTCTTATATGGAGCGTTGAGGACTTCATCCACGTCAGGTTGTGGCGCGTTATCGCAATCCGTTCTACTGCAATTAATACATGCAGGTGAACATTGTAGATTGCAGACCACTTTTTCTGCAACCACATGCTATACCGCATCCAGTTTTTCAAGAGCAAAATATAACTTTTTAAGATGTTATTTGGTGCTGCTGGTTATGTCATTATTATTGGTGTTAAATAATTTTCTTTCTGCCAACACCAATGTTCGGAAGATATTTTAAAATTATTTTTCCATTGCTGAATTGAAGATAGACACTTTTGATATGCTGTTTCGGTGCATCTTCTGTAGAAGATAATGAACTAAGTTGTACGCTTTTATCTTTCGACACTAGTGTTATAAAACATTTGTATCTTAATTAATTTAAACTTTTCGCTGTTTTAGCACAATACAGTGTAAATATGCAGTGAAAACCTGCGTTGTAAAGGTCTTCTTCACTTATATTTTCAATAATAAAGTTTCAGTTGCTGCACGTAATTTGTTATCAGAATTGAAGTTTTAAAAAATATATTTTTTCCCTTATAAAAAGCTGATATAGTATTACATCCTTTGAAGGCATGGAGAAAAAGAATATGTTCTTTTTTATATTTGCCAACTGCTCTAATTTTTTTTTTTTCGTTGACTCGCTGTAAGACATTATTTCTTGGAAGGACAATTGCTTATCACCTGGCGATAAAGTCATCGATAGCACTAACACATCAATGACCTCTGCTACAACAGCTATATGAGAAAAGAAACAATCTAGAGCAGATTGTACAATTAAACGATCAACATTACTTTCTGCTTGACAAAACTCAACATTATTTTCAATAAGTTTTTCGCAAAGAAAATTAATAAATCTATTTTTATGACAGTTGTTCGCTAAGAACTTTTCCTTGGTGATCTTTAAAAGCATATCTTCATTAAATAAATAATTAATGAAAGTATTACCTATGTCACTACGATTTCTTTCAGAGGCTTTAGTTCCATCATTACTATACCCATCAAATACAACTTTAACATTAGTGCCATAGTTATTACGCAGATATATGATGTATTGTTTAAAAATTTAGGAAAACTTTAGATTTTGTTCCCATTTTAATCTGTGAAGCAACATACCACCATCAATGATGTAGTAAAACTTACTAACATCGTTAACATCTTCACATTGTTCAAAAATATCGTAGAGTGATGATTTCTTCGATTTTCTCGTGCCAGCATTATCAAAAAGAGAAAAGGATAGGGGGCCAATACATATTTTTCTACTCTTATAATACCGCATTTTTGTGTTAGAATTAAATTTTTTTATGTTAACAATTTTTTTTTAGTATAGTTTCAATATAAAAAACTTTCTTTAAGATAAATTTCGTAAAAAATCAATTTCTGCATAAATTGCGTTTATATTGTTAAAACAATATAAACATTTTATTGAACACACTGAAATGTTTCTGATTTCAAATAATATACAAAAACAAATATTTTTAAAAAATCATCAAAATTGGATCTGTCTTTGAAGATTAAGAAGTTTTGAGGATATTGACGCTTCATTGACCCAACTACGATACCGATGTTTTAACCCATAAGCTTTCTCAGATAGTACTACTGTCAAGCTATCAAATTTAACACTGATAATACTAATGTGCACACAAATAAAAGAATACAGGAGGAATGTTAGTCTTATATTTATATTTTTATGTGTTTTGTATGTACACATTTTTTGAAACTTATATTAAATAAAATGAGAAAAGGCATCTATAATTTTTGGGAACTATTTTCTTACAATAATTCAACAAAAATTGGTTCCATACAGTTGTTAAACCCTGTTTTAAACCACAAACTTTTTTAAACTTTCGAACGTTTCAAGTTAACAAATCTAAAATAATTTCGATGTCAAAATATTATTCGTCGATGTCGAGAATTTGAAAACAGCATGCATTGCAAAGTATTTGCTGTCTGGCTTATATATAGTAACTTGAATAGGTATGTAAAATATGCAATATTTTTCGTACACCTTCGGGAACAAAACCTCGACAGTTCTTATTTTAATACTGACTTAATTAATTTAAAGTCATAATTTACAGAGTAGGTTTCTTTGGTAGAAGAACTAAAAACCAGGGTACTTAACTTTCATCATGATATAAAAATAGTTTTATTGCTGCATTGTCAAAACTTGATTTAACTAGACAAAATCTGTACAAAAACAGTTTAAAGCATAAAAAACTTGACATACAGGGTGTCTGTAAATTCCATTGCTCTAATTTAACGAGCGGTCAGGTATAAGGGAATATTACAAAATTTTCTATGAGAATCGATCCACAAATGCTCCATAAGGACGTTAGAACTCTTTGAACATAGCGCCTTTATGGGTAGTAGATTTTATTTGATTTCTTTCACTGTTGGTACGCCCCTGAAGATCAAATAAGGTAGCCGCTGATGGCTTAAGATAGCCCTTGTTAGTGGTAGTTTACATACTAAAATATAATAACACTCTTTATTAGCGTACGCTATAAAATAGTACACTCAAATATACAAGTAAATACAAATAGATTGATACTAGTACAAAATAATTACAACATATATACAGGGTATCTCACCGCGAACCGAATCGATCGATCAGAAAATTTTGAAATTTTAGATAATTACTAATGTCGGTGTGGCCAATCCAACTAAAATAGTTACAAGCAGCTGGCACTTCCGCTTATACCGGAAGTCGATACCAACTTACTTGTTTCAAACGGAACACTCTATATATTTTAGAGTTTTCAAAAAGAGCATAAAATTCTGAGTCGAAAATATGTAGCATATCCTATAAATAAACATAGCCGTTTCAGAGATATTTGACATTTTATAGAAAATTTGACAGGTGCAATGGTTTGCAAGAACCGTTATAACTTTCTTTGTGTAAAAGATCCTCATTTGCTTCTTGTCACGTAAAAAGAACACAAGGAGAACTACGTTCTACAGCTGAAATAAATTCAATAATATCATACCAAGTGTCCCGTTTTTCGCGTTACATTTTTTCAACTTCAAACCGCGAAAACTTGTTTAGGTCAAATGGAACATCCTGTATTTTTTTACGTCAAGTTATGCTACATATTTTCGACTCAGAATTTTATGCTCTTTTCGAAAACCCTAAAATATATAGGGTGTTCCGTTTGAAATAAGCAAGTTGGTATCGACTTCCGGTATAAGCGGAAGTGCCAGCTGCTTGTAATTATTTTAGTTGGATTGGCCACGCCGACATTACTAATTATCTAAATTTTCAAAATTTTTCGATGCGTGCTTTTCTGCATATCGATCGATTCAGTTCCCGATGAGACACCCTGTATGTATAATACTAATTGAATTTTTTATATGTTCTAGGCATAGTCTTTTTTAAGTTTGTAAGTTGGAGCTTTCCTTTATTAAATTTGGTAATTCGTTATATATTTTCAATCTATTATGAAATACATTGTTTTGACAGAATCTCATACTAACACTCTGAATATAGAAATTTTCTCTTGATCTTGAAATGGTTGTGTATGTCCCTTACGAAAGCACAATTTTCTAATAACTGATTTGGAAGTAACTTATGTGGTATTTTCGAGATAAATATTAATGTGTTAAAAATAACAGTTTGCTTTACGCTGATGAAGTCCGTATCAGATAATATCTGTCTAATATTTGTGTATCTATCCTTTTTTAATATAATACGTAGCGCTTGGCTCTGTTTTCTGTAATGTTGACAATTCGATGTTGTTTAGTAAAAAAGTATTGTTGAACAGTTATTAAAATACGGTTGGATAATAGATTTGTATATAGTTGACTTCGTCCACTAACTGAGCTCTGAGCCTATTCTACCTAATAAGTTTACTTTTTTTGCAACTTTATTTGCGATATATGCTGCGTGGCTAGAACATTTTAGGTACTCATCAATTATACCTCCCAGATATTTGAATTCACTAACTTGTTCCATTTTTTGCCATCAATTGTTACTCCTATGTTATTACTCGTATCTGTCACATTATAACTACTTTTTATGATCATAAATTTAGTTTAATTTTGCATTATTTTCATTGAGCCATTTACATAGACTTTCAACCGCACTGTTTAGAGTTCTTAATATATTATCAACACTAGTCCCATTTACGTATAGTAGGGTATCATCAGCAAAAAGTTAGATATTACAATCTTTCACATGCTTAACTGTAACGTTTATATGTAATATAAATAAACTTGGACCTAAGACAGTCCCTTGAGGTACACCATATTGAGTATTTTCTGTATCTGAAGTGATGTTATTATATTTCGATTTTGAGTTAGATTTTCGAGATAATCAGCTACCCATTTTAATACATCATTTGAGGGTCCCGTATATTCTAGTTTCAACAAGAGTAGTTTTCTGTCTATTGTTTCAAATGCTGCGAAAGTATAAGAATATACCCCTATCATTAATTTATTACTAAATGCATTTGTCCATTCTTTCACAGGAGTGTTGTTTGCGAAAAATAGCTTGATGCTTGTTAAAATGTTTTTACTTTCTATATAATCCACAATTTGCTCGATTGCAGCAAGTTCTAAAATAGTTTCATATGTAGGCATCATATTAACTGGCCTAAATTCTTTATAATCATTGGTGTTTTTTTTTCTACTGGAACCACTGTTGATGTCTTATATGCTAGCATATTTTCCCGATTGTAAAGAATTATTTATAACTTGAAGAAATCTGTCTTCAACAGATTCAAAAGCTGATATTAATATTTTAGTATTTATACCCTTAACGCTACTGCTTTTATTTTACATTTCATTTATGTTTCCTTAACTCCCTAAATTGCAGCATCTTAAATTATTGTAATTTACAATTTGGTTTGTCCATTGCATTTAGTATATTTTCATAACTTTTATTAATATTTAAATTTCTTGTAATTTCCTCAATACTAGTTATGAAATATGTATTAAATTCATTAACAATTTGTAAATCTTCTATAATTATGTTGTCATTAAATATGATTCCCTCTTTTCTACTCTATTTCTTTCCCTTGACAATATCTTTTATAGTATTCCAAAATGCATACCTCGACTTAAAGCGGATCTGAAGAAATTAAATAAAATCTACTTTATATGCGCCATCTTGACAGGGCTCTAGTGCCCTTATTAAGCATTTGTGAGTCTGTTCAAAGGAACTTTTTTTAATATTTTTTTTACTCAATCACCCGTTAAAATATGATAACGAAATTTCCTGACGCCCTGTATATCAAAACCAGATATTTTTAATGAAACAGGAGAAGAATTTGTGTGATGTATATTTCTGGAAGATTTTTCATATAGAACTGGAAGCCAGAACAGCATATATAAAATATTAGCCAATACCAAGTAACACATTGGTATCGGCTACGATTCCTGAAAGTATTTATCGCGGCCGCAACTTGCAGGAGGTTTCTTAAAATGTAGTATATATAGAAATTATTGCTTTACAAGTCAAAGTTAAGTAAATGTTGAACCAATTGACACAAGTAGAATAAAATTCTTGGGAATTATAAGTATTAACAAATTTAAGAATCTAATACGTTAAATTGACTTAATTTGGTGAATCAACTCTATTTGTGTAATTTTGTAAGAACCACCTAATTCTAAACAGATATTTTTCACATTTCAATTCAGACACAAGCTAAAAATAACTGACCAGCAGTTATTTTGCTCTAACTAGCATTTAAACGTTGTTAAATGAGAGGAAACAGTAATAAACTATATTAATGGACTCATTTAACACTTTGTTATTATTTGATCAACGGAAAAATCTTAAAATCCTAAGATCCTGTGCACAAAAATGGAATTCCGTGAGGCTTATAAATCGTCCAAAAAAAAGCATAAACACGAACCGCACCCGCTTTGTCGAAGCTCCAACGTAACGTCACAGGATATGTAGTGCTTAGCCAGACGGCTAGCTACAGTGTCTTACTCTACAGGGTGATTCACATAAAACTCCCTAAGCAGTTTCCGTATTAAAGAAAAGAAGTATTTAATTTCTGTAAAGGCCACTCGTTACATATGTTTGGTGGCTTCATTTTGTCTTTCAAATGTTGTCAATGAGAGTGGCGTCCGCGGCGTCGCGATGCCGGAAAAAATTTTTCGATGACTGAAACTTTGAAAGTATAGTATTATTAAAAATTGTTTAATTCTAAGTATTTTTTTGAGTATACACTTTTCTATTAAAATCACTGGTTTTCGAGATAAATCGAAATAATATAAAGTCAAATAAGTTTTTGTAATAATTTGTTTTGACTTTTAAGTAAAATATGTACATATGTATGTATTTATTTTTAAAGTAAATGTTCAAAATTGTTTCCTCCTTCATGGACATGAACTATAGAAATACCGTAACAACACTAATTATCGCAACCAAAAATAATTAATATAAAGGAAAATTTCAATGTTTTGGGAATAACTATAAAAAAATTTGGAACTGCATCAATGAAGTTACAAATCGTAACAAAAAATGTACCGATAGTATACACAAAATCATTGAGAATGATAAGCAAATAACCGATAAAAATAGTTGGTGAACAAATCACAAGAGAAATTCCCAGTCAAACGCAAAACCATGCAGACAACGAAGACATAAATAGAAATCTTAATCCAACTTGAACTTGAAACTTGAATGTTTCTGGAGGACGTATAGGAGAAGTAATATCCAACTTGAAAAGCAGCGCTCTACAGGGAAAGGCGGTATAACAACGAAAACCTTAAAACTCGTATGCAAACACATTAGTAAGACTATTGCTAATGTTATTAAGCTTATGTCTAAAAATTGTATAATTTCTAATTTTTTTAAAGAAAGTACTGTGGTACCAATATATAAAAATGGCAGTAAATATGATATGACAAATTATCGCCAAATATCACTAACGTTGCTAAAATATTTCAAAAGTGTCTAAATAGGCTTCGGTCATTCGTAGAAAAAATTAAATAATATCAAAAAATCAATATGGGTTCCAGAAAAATATTGGTACTGAAGAACATCTTCAACTGCTAACAGACACCATACTAAGTAACTTCGAATCGAACAAGACGGTCTTAGTCATCTTCTTGGATTTACAACAGGCCTTTGATACACTATCTCATATTCATCTATTAAGCAAACTAGACAAAATAGTTATCAGGTGGAAAGATATGATTCACTTAAAGACTATCTATCCAAGAACTGGTGTTACTCAAGGAACTATCTCAGATCCTAATTTATTCCTTATATATAAACGATCTTTTACAGAAAAAATATGCATGCAATATTATATCGTATGCAGACGACATGGTACTAATTTGTGCGGGGGAGACTTGGGAAAAAAACTAAACAAAAAGCCACTGTGGCAATTAGAAAAGTTAAAACCTGGCTAGACACCAATCTTCTTAAGCTAAACATTACAAAAACTAAATATATCTCTTTTTCCCCAACTAGAGTTTGAATGCCCTATGTACTTCAACCCATTCTAATAAACAAATCTATTAACAGTTGTGTACATAGCGCTCCCACCATAAAATCTCTAGGACTAGTCTTAGACCCATATTTGAGATGGGGAAATCATATTGACTACTTAAATAGAAGAATATCAAAATCTATAAATTTTGCAACCTAAAATGTATCGGTACCAAACAACAAAACTTTGCTAGTCACATACAACAGCCTAGGTGAATCTATAATGGGAGACGGCATTACAGTATGGGGTTCTGCTTATAAACTAGTTCTATGATCCTTACAGATAACACAAAACCACATCCTTAGATTAATTTTCAATAAAAAAGCAGAGAGAGCTGCAGAAAAATCTTTACTGAAAATGAATTACACGATGTTACAGGTTTATACATACATGCTGCTATGGCCTATGCACATAATAAGAAGGAAACTCTATTTTATAATTAAGAAATCTATCAAAAGCAACGGAATCAAGTTATATAATAAACTTCCGGCGCATATAAAAAAAAATGAAAAAAAGCGTTTCAGGATAGAAATTTTTTAGTTTTAAAAACTAATCGATGCTATGGACTTTCGCTCGTTACAACTCTCTCAACATTATTACTTCATAAACAATATTTACGTATTAATTTCTTAACAATAATTGATACTTATCATATTTTATAGCATACATATTAATTAAACAATTCCTAATTTTTACGAATCCAAAGTACTGCCCTCTCTTGGTAGAAAGTGTAATTACGGTTTTAAATGGTTGCTGGATGTAGATACCGATCAAATGGTGGTGACACCTGTTGGCGAACAACGTAATTTCAGTCGCGATTCTTGATGGATTAAATATCTTTAATTTTAGAGTGGAATAATAATAAGAATTATTAATTAAGAGGTGCTGAATAGCGAGGGAAGTTTTATGTAAATACTTTTAACGATTTTTGAAATTGAAGCAAGCAAATAATTTTTAAAAAACTGATAGTATGTTCGTTGATCTTTTCCATTTTGGTAAATATTGAATTACTGTTGTACACGATGTACTGAATTTATTATATTTTGATTGGGGAAAAAAAATTAGCTAATTTTTTAAGGTTCCGTACTTTAAAATGGTATAACAGAAACCCTTATGATGAAACTGCATTATCTGTATGTCACAGCCTACATATGAAATATATTTCGAAAGCTTATTGTTTGCCAGCTTGTCCTTTCAAGAGTCAGAATTCCAAAAATATTTTTGTTCATTATTGGGCAGTCAAAGATTGAGGCCCAAATACATTTTTCACCTGAATCATATAGCGTATTTTATTTTAGGTCGCATAGTTTTGAATATACTAGAGAAAAAGTTCGCTTGTCAGTATGTCCTTCTCTTATATCCAAACTTCGTAGCTTCAAAAAAATTAACACACTGATAGAGGGTCTACTTTCATACATATCTTAATCTTAATCACCGCGAAAAAAACAATAGACAGAATACTAAAAAGAAGACTCATTGATCTTAAGGAGAATGCACGACATTGTCATGGGGCACAATCGTTACGTTTAGTATTAGTGTAGGAAAATTAGCTTTTTTAGAAGAAAAAATTTATAAAGTTTTTAAATTTTGGTTATGAACTCTCAGTAGGGACCCAAATACAGATCCGAAGAGTTTCCACCTCTCAGGTGGGAGCTTCATCCCCTTTTGCCCAAAAAACCACCCCCAATCGTGACCTCGCGATCTTTTTCGATGTTTTGATCGTAAACCGCAACTTCTACGAAAAAATGTTATAGGACTTTTTATATTCTCCATGAAATTCTCTATAAAAATGTTTCTTACTATTTTTTGCGTATCTTCCACCCAACGCTTGTAAATGACTTTGGAAAATAAGCATAGTTATCAGCACGAAGAGAAAAATGAGCCCAGCGCCGTTTTTTGAGGCGATTATTTTGAAAAGTGTTAGTCTGAGCAAAAAAATGTATAGAATCGAAATTAAAGAGCAGTTTTTTCTCTACAAGGTGCATATAAAATAAGATATTTATGAAGAAGTGTTAGTGTTCATATGATGATTTTTTTTTATATTTGTGCATTCTGTACTTTGAGCCCATTTCCACACCACCTTTGAGGTAGAGCTCTCGGTGCGTTTTTTTACGTGGTTTCCCCCTTAGGCCTATTCCACTAATAAAATATATCTATCATTAATTTTCCTCTGCAAAGTCGCCCTCCTCGTCCGAATTGAAACAACTTTGCCCGTGACAACTAGAGCACATTGGGGAGCAGCGCAAACCAACTTTTACACAGCTACATCGCTTTCCACGCCGCTTTTTACAGCCGCGGGATATAAGCTGAAGAACTGAAGTTGGAGCTGGCGCTTCAGTCATAACCACTGGCATTAGAATGTTTTTAGTTTTTCTCCAGCCCCATTCAGTTGTAGTTAAAGTTTTTCCTCGTCACGTATGAATTTGATGAAAAACCCGATATGAATGTTATGCTAATGCAGCAGATGTAGGTGGTAGTCTGGGTAAAATTACTGCGTGACTGGATTGGCCAACTAACTTATTAAATGAAATGAACCGGTAGTGATTCAAAGATATCTCATTTCTGGGTGCCTTGTATAAGGCAAGCGTAAATTTCTCACCAGCTCTTGCTATGTCATATTTCGCCGATGAAGGATTATTGAATATTTCAACCACTTCTTGTAAATCCTTTCTTGAATTTATTAAGTTTATAGTCTACGATTTTCCTTTCCCAAAAAAGGCAGAAGTGGCGTTGCAGCCACTAAACGCATGGGCAAATAAAATATTATCTTTGCAAACCTTTAAAACTTCCGAAATTTGTAAGTCATGGGAACTATACGCCCTTTTCTTAATATTTCCTTGAGCATCTCTCAAAAAGCAAATATCTTTGTCCGATGGAGAAGGAGCGATGAGGAGTGTTAGCAAATCAATATCTTGCCCAACAACAACAACAACAGGTTTTTCATAATTGTTGGCTGCATATAGTAATAAGTTAGTTGGCCAATCCAGTCACGCAGTAATTTTGCCCAGACTATCACCTACATCTGCTGCATTAGCACAACATTCATATCGGGTTTTTCATCAAATTTATACGTGGCGAGGAAAAACTTTAACTACAACTGAATGGGGCTGGATAAAAACTAAAAACATTGCCAGTGGTTATGACTGAAGCGCCAGTTTCAACTTCAATTCTTCAGCTTATATCCTGCGGCTGTAAAAAGAGGTGTGGAAAGCGATGTAGTTGTGTAAAAGTTGGTTTGCGGTGCTCCCCAATGTGCTCTAGTTGTCATGGGCAAAGTTGTTTCAATTCGGACGAGGAGGGCGACTTTGCAGAGGAAAATTAATGATAGATATATTTTATTAGTGGAATAGGCCTAAGGGGGAAACCACGTAAAAAATAACGCGCCGAGAGCTCTACCTCAAAGGTGGTGTGGAAATGGGCTCAAAGTACAGAATGCACAAATATAAAAAAATCATCATATGAACACTAACACTTGTTCATAAATATCTTATTTTATATGCACCTTGTAGAGAAAATACTGCTCTTTAATTTCTATTCTATACATTTTTTTGCTCAGACTAACACTTTTCAAAATAATGGCCTCAAAAAACGGCGCTGGGCTCATTTTTCTCTTCGCACTGAGAACTATGCTTATTTTCCAAGATCATTTACGAGCGTTGGGTGGGAGATACGCAAAAAACAGTAAGAAACATTTTTATAGAGACTTTCATGGAGAATATAAAAAGTCCTATAACATTTTTTCGTAGAAGTTGCGATTTACGATCAAAGCGCAGAAAAAGATTGCGAGGTCACGATTGGGGGTGGTTTTTTGGACAAAAGGGGATGAAGCTCCCACCGGAGAGGTGGGAACTCTTCGGATCTGTATTTGGGTCCCTACTGAGAGTTCATAATCAAAATTTAAAAACTTTATAAATTTTTTCTTCTATTCCTTGTTTTTCGAACTAACTTGCTTACACTATATCCTGTGACGCCATGAGAATGAATGCACCGTACTGCAAATTCACTCATTAAAAGTCGTGTATTTCGAAAAGCACGTACCGCCTAATTAAAAGTATTACTTTGACCACACGAAGTAACAACTGTCAAATAAAATTCGTTAAATGAGCCCACTTGTTCAAATGAAGACTTATTAACCTGTTCAAAGGGTAGTTTGGGAATTATCTACTGGATTAGTTATTGAGCGACTTCCTCCTCCACTTCCAATTGACTTCCTCAATTTCTCTACCTCTGACGCCGGTATATCATCATCAGCTTCTAACGCTGGATTTATTCTTCCATTTCTTTCATCTTTACCGACCAGCGTCGCTGCACCATATAGTTTACCCATGGCACCAGACGCCATAACAGATAGTTGCTCACCTTCTTCAGCAGGATCGCCAACTCTCTGGATATCCTCAGGTATATTAACGATACAGTGGAAGAAGTCGTAACCTGGAGCAAGTCTACCGGTTTCAAACACCCATTTAGTCCACCAAGATACTGACACTAACGTTATAAGAGACAGTAACATAGCTAGTGTGCGGAATGGGAATAACTGTCTCCTAGTTTTTTCATCCCAACCAGGATATTTTATTAAAGGATCTAAATGCATGAGTTCTTCTCCTCCTGATACTCTGACGAGGAACGCTATTATATACGCCGCTAAACTACCATATGTATTACAATATTCTTTGAAGTGAACCACCATGAGTAATTGTGGAAATAGAATGACGTACACTAGATCTGAACACATAGACCTAGAAGAGAGGGTGAAATAAATATGCAATATGATTATTTAAAATTACTAATAGAATATAGTATTCCTCTATCACATATTGGACATTGCAAATTCTTAAAATATCTCAAATCATATAAATGGCAATATGTAAATAAATGTAAGTGCCTGTGAAATATATTTTCGTAATGGTTTAGACGATTTCTTTTAAAAGGACTTTCGCGGTTTTTTTGCAAAAATATAGCAAACCAAGGTATGTAAAAAATCGGAAAGATGCCGCAGCAAATACACGTAAAAATGGTTTCGGTGAAATTCCCTAAAATTTTTGTGAATTGTAGATCACCCACCTTCCAGGATTACTTTCGGATTTCTGGTCATTCAAAGTTTTAGATCCTACATGGCTGCAGCCTTACAATATTTTCTAAAAATATTTTATGGGTCGAATCAAGAATAATAAAAATATTTTATAATGGGGTATAAACATTTTTTACGAAATATTTCTTTAATGCGTACAGAACCTACAGGGTGTACAAGAAAATATTTTTATTTAAAAAATTCTTAACTATAACAAACAAAAAACTTGTAACTGCTAACAATAATAATATCGATTTTTACTCAATGTTGTTATCTGTACCTATCAGTTGCATCTTGGATAGATTGTAAGAGCATATTTGATGGATATTTCACATTCGGCTCATGTCTTGAGTAACCCAAGAACGAGCTACCCCAATAAAAAAAATGAAAGCAATCAGTTGCGTAGAAGTGAAGATAATGAAGATTTTTTAAGCGCAATCGATTATAAACGCCCGAGATCAGTTTTAGGCAAGGCTTCACTGAAAGCTGGCTTTCCCCCACTTCACCGCTAGCGGTAGATAACGTGTGCCGCAGCATCGAGCTCAGAGTTTAATTTATTTTACAATGCTCAGCAACAGCCGATCAAGTTCCGGAAATTTTTTATTGAAAATATAAGTATTCAACAATAATCCCTGCAAATTTCAGTCTTTTATATCAAAAAATGGCGCCACACGATTAAAAAATAATGTTTTGGCTCCAGAAGGTCGGAGAACAAAATTTTTTTTGGAAATCTGTATGAAAATGCCAGTGATCAATTGGCAATAATGGCATTCCAATATATTTTAAAATCTCAATGGTATTAAAGGTTTATTGGGGTAAAAAAATTTCGACCGATTTTTTGCTTATTAGCGATCGCTTCGTGAATAATTGCACATGTTAGCGCAACTGTTAAAGAAACTTTTCGGACTGGTCCGGTATAAAAAATGATGACCTGTATGAGCTATTGGACATTGAAAAAAACGCGTTTTTTTTTAGAAAAAAAACGATTGTGAAGTATTTTGCAAATCTGTAAAAACACTCTTATTCAACTTATATTGGACTACGCTTTCACTGAGTTTTGTTAAAAAATATCTTTTTTTGACGGAGATACAGGTATTTCAAAGAATTACGATTTTTAGCGAGTTTTTTGCAATAACAGATTAATTTTGCAATTTTTTTGAGGCCGAATTGGGCCAGATCGATCCTTATTAAAAAGTTATACAACTTTGCCATGTAACTTTTTTTTGTACGAACCCAAGTTTTTATTTTAACGTAACATACTGTTTTTCGTCAATTTTGGCCGCCATTTTGAAAAGGACGCATGTTCGTCATTTGTTTTAGAGATAGGATATGGAATTCTACGGAAAATTTCCGATTTTTTTACATACCTTGGTTTGCTGTTAAATTTTTTTTTTACTGGACTGATGTGCCGTTACGCTCTAATGGACAGACATTACATTATAGTAAAGGGTAAAAGCTCTTAATCGTTACTACTTCAATGTAAAGACTTGGAACCTTGGGCATTACGTTCAGTTTCGGCAACATATGAAATGAATACATATGAAAATTAGTACGCTCACCCCAGGGGGGTTGCAGTACCCATTTTACAGCCCCAATTTAATAACTTACAAAGGTTTCAACGAAATCGGCTAAAATTCATATCATATAGGTTCTTGGGGTTGCTGATTACGAATTCGAAGTGAAAATCAGAGAACTCAAAATGGCGGACCTAAAATGGCGGACTATAAGAATTAATTCCTGATTTACGCCGTTTCTATCGATTTTACTGTAAAATGTGTACAGTAAAAAAGTATTTAAAATACCATTTTGCATTAAATACATCATTGTAGTAACCACATTGTTGCGATAAAAACTAGTTTTTAAAATTTTATCTTTGATCATACTGGACTAATGAAATTGAATTAACCAAAAAAATTAACCTCAATCGTTTCAACCCTTTACTGGGGGTGAACATAGAGTGATCTCCCAAAAAATACAACTTTTTCTTAATTTTTACTAAAAACTGATGGGGGAAAATATGAAAATATTACTAATAATACTGTCGTGAGCAGAAAAAAATAGGACAACTTAATGTAAATCTGTCTCTATTTGGATATATATAATAATGAGTAGCCGAAATAGGACAGATCAGTTTTAATTCATTTTTTATTTTAATGCTGTAGTTATTGCTATAGTAAATGATGGATGGTTAATGAGACAAATTGCATTGTGTTATAACGTTAACAAAAATTTGGTGTGTAACATTTTAAGAAAGTGAAGAATAAACGGTACGATTAGTAGAAGTCCTGGATCAAAGGACAAAGGATATCCTACTCAACATGAAACTAACTATTAATATTTCATTATTGCACCATTTCTATTTATAACTTCTATAAGTCTGTTTGGCATAGAATTAAATAACCTTATACAATAATCATTAGTAATAATATTTTCCCATGCATTATTTACTGTTTCCAGTAATTCTTCGGCATTCTGTGGTCTCACATTTCGTTTTTGGATACTTCTTACGAGTAGTCCCCATACTTCTTCCACATGTTTAAGATCTGGACCATAACTGGGCCAGTTAAGAACATTGATGTTGTTATCTTGAAACCAGTTAGTTACGGTATGAACAGTATGAATGGAACAATTGTCTTGTTGAAATATGAACTCATTATTAGGAAATAATTATGACACAGAAAGGAGCATAATATTATCTAAAATCCTAATATACGTTTCACTATTAAATCGTTCCTCAATATGCCACAAAACACCAGGATCACGTGCCGATATCCAAGCCTACCACTTTTATCATTGTCAGATATATATTTCTCATCGAATCGAGTATTCGGATGGCGGTAAACACGAATACGACCGCTGTATGTTGATAGGAAAGTTTTTTCGTCTGTAAAGATTACATTGTGCCAAAAATTTACATCATGCGCTAAAAATTCAAGAGCAAATCCTACTCGAGCTTCTTTATGTTCAGCTTTAAGTAAGTATTTCTGTGTTGCTGCATAATAGCGTAGCTCCGATTCTCTTATTCTCCGGCGACCAGTACTACTCGATCCAGGGAAATTCGTTTCTTCAGCAGCCTGGATAACTGAGTAAAATGGATTTTCGCAGTGCAATTTGTCTCATTGACCATCCATCTTCTGCTTTAGCAATAACTCCAGATTTAACTAAATCGCTTATATGAGGCATATGAGTTTTTTGCACACTTGCAATAAATTATGACAACTAACTGACAATGTCACAAAAATTAAAGTTAGATGTACACAACTAGATTTTAGCAAAATACCGCTATAAGACTTGTCCTATTTTTTTTTGCTCACGACCGTATCTATGTTTATCAAATTATCAGTAATAATGGATATACATCTTTAAAAAACTGTTTAAATCGTGTTTAAAGGGAGGAAAAGCACACAATTTCGTTTTGAATAAAATGATGTTTGGCTAACAAATCGGTGAAAATCATTTTTTAGGTCCGCAGAGTTTATAATATATATAATTTCTCTATTGTTGAACATGTCAGGGAATTTTCAACATTTATTTCTTTTTTGGTCAATTTTGTGTTTTGTGTGTCCTCATAAAAGTTTTTTAGAAGATATTTACGTTGTTTCTATTAGTTTTTAAGAAAACTGTAATGATTAAGAAAATGTTTAGAAAACGTTTTTGCATAAGAATACATAATTTTAAAAATATTAGTCCTTAACCCTTTCGTTCTGCCCTCGTAGGTAATCATGGTAGTCAAAAAATTACATAAACGCGGATGTCTCCGTTGGTATTGATTTTTACTACATACACAAAAGGAAATGAAATGTTTAGAATACCATTTTGCAGCAGAATACAAATTTTGGGGCTACCATCAATCCCTTCCGCTTTACCGTCTTAAATCGCTTTTTTCGTTTTTAAAAACGCGATTTGCGCCGTTTTTATTGATTTTAATGAAAAATGACCAGAGTAAAAAGTTCAAATGTATTTCTAGAGGGTAGAACATTAAACATAATTTTTTAGTCGCAAACTGCTGTATAAAATTCTTATTTTGTAGGATTTTGTAGAGGAGTAGGTAGAGAATATTCTGCCTCCTAGAAGCACATTTGAACTATGCTAAGCCCAGTCAGGCTATTTATTTTACGATTGCAACAGACATTGGACCGCTAGATGGCGCCTACTGACTATTTTGCATGTCGCTATCCTAAAGGTACCGAAATATACTAAATAGTCAAGTGATCTTCGTGTCGGTCATAACATGCCTACCTTGCACTGGATCAGTCTTTCGGATGGTGTTTGTTGCAATCGAAGCTTTAGCGTGGTAATATGCAATTATTACACTTAACGCGCCAGGCTTGTAACTTGTAATTCAGCGCTCGGCAGGGCACATAGCCCGGAGAGTAGCTGTTGGTTGCAATCTGGTTACGTTCCTTATAGTAAAATAAGGATTTTATAAAGGAGTTTACGACTGAAAAATTATGTTTAGAGTATTTTTCTATTGGCATTAGGATATTTTAGAAGCGGCTAAAGATCTAACTCTAATTCTAACGTGAATAATAATTAGATGAAAATGATAAGGAGTAACAGAGACACACACTTCTCGCCTAGGGATGTTTAGAGTAAAAAGTGTTTAGAATGCGATTTTGCATAAGATAAAAGATTGTATATACTCAATTACTTAACCCTTCCTTTAGTCATATTAAATCTCGTCAAATAAACGTCCAAGATAATTCAAATGGTGGACTTTAAAGGTAAATCGCGATAAATGCCGTTTTTATTGCTGTTTCCGAAATATCATGACTTTATAGCCCAATAAAATGGGAAAATTTGGATGAAATAATTCAGAGCGAGCTGAAATTTTGGGAACGGGCTTATTTTGTGGTACTTTTTAACATATTAAAAGTCCCCACCCGTAGACGCAGGCGGAGGGGAGGGGGGGGGGAGAAAATAGGTTAATAAAATCGATTTTTAGCAAAAGAAATCCGAAAGTATCAATTTCATTGTAAAACATGTACACATGAAAATTGTAGGTAATAAAAATCAACAGAATTTGTTTTTTAACTCCGTACGACCTATTGGAGCCGAGATAGATTTTTTGAAATTTTGACAGTTTTGCGGCGCAACGGAAACGCGCGCGATCTTCGCTAACATCTCAAAAACGGTCGTTCGGATCGTAAAATGTTTCAAATGAAAGTTGTAGAGAATTCGATTACGAACAATTCCTTTTATTTCATTTCCATTCGATCAATATTGGCAGAGATATGAATTTTTAAACATCTTTATAGCGTGCTATCAGAACACTTGTTTCATGATAAAATCGATTGAAACTCGAAAACGATAGATCGTACGCATACCGAGTGGCCACGAGTCAATGTACGCCCCCAATATTTTGGTTGTTTTTGTATTTAAAAATTTGGTTTTTGGTACACATAAATTAGATAATAATGGGCTACTTTTAGACTAACAGGAATGAAAACATCACTTCCGGTTGAACCGGAAGTGACATCAACTTTTTTTCTTAAATGGAATGACTATATTTCTTTTTGGTTTCTCATTAAGCATAACTTTCTAAGTGCAACAGTTTTATCAGATGTAAAAGATTCCAAAAAATAAGTGAGATACGAACAATTTTTTAATTTTTTTCAAAATGGCCGCGTCAGATGAATACGATGTAAGAAAATTACTAAGTAGGCTATGTAAATTATTAGTAAGGTTGTAGACTTATCTGTGAAGAAGAAAATAGTTGTTTGAATAACTGATAGGTACCAGTATTTTTAGGTTTTTTCAAAAAACGGAATTTCATTTTTTTTAATGGAACTGTGCAATTTTTTTGATTAATCAGAAATAATGTTTCATAAACTATAATTTTTTTGCCTTGGCTGTATAGAAGAAAATAGTTGTTTGAATTAGATACTAGTATTTTTAGGTTTTTCAAAAAACGGAATTTAATTTTCATTTTCATTTCCGTAGGAGTCCTATGGAAATTTTTTTAATGGAACTGTGCTATTTTTTTTATTAATCAGAAATAATGATTCATAAACTATATTTTTTTCGCCATTAATCATTTCTTAACGATATCCTTGGTAATAATAGAAGTATTTTTAAAAAGTAAGCACAAATTAAATAAGAAATAATTTTTATAAAACGTTACAACCATGAATAAATAGAATAACAAAACTATTTAAAAGCTAGATTATAATAAACCATTATAAAAATAGTTCAAACTGTTCACCGTTATGATTAATACACAGAGTAGCGCGTCTTATCTTTGCACGTTTAACGTTCTGTAATTGTTGAGGTGTTATTTGTTCAATTTCGTGTCGAACTCTTTCTTCCAGATCTTGCAGTCATGTTGACTATTTTTAAATGCGCTCAAATAAAAAAATCGAGTGAGGTTAAATCAGGCGACCTTGCAGGCTATCTAACTGGACCATGGTCCCAATCCAACGACCTGGAAATAATTGATTTAAGTAATCCCTAACGATAATAGCATTGTGTGATCCAGCCCCGTCTTGTTGGAAGTAAACCTCGTCAATTACAAAAGGTTATTCTTCATTGATAACCATTCTCATACAAAAATTGATGCAATTGATATTTATAAGAACGATAGCCGTGTTTCTTTAAAATTTTCCTAGCTGATTCTTTGGAAACTGGTAATTCATGTTCAATTTATCTTACCGAAATGGTTGGGTCAACAGACACTAAAGCTAATACATTAATTTCCATTTCTTCATCCACAATAAATCTTTCTTCAATTTCTATATTAGATTCAGTTCTAAATTGATGCTCTAACCAGGCAAAGTAGTTTCTCTTGTCTTCTTTCTGGATATCTCTGTCCATACAGAGTTTGTGCTCTAGTTGCATTATGTCGAATCTCTCCACAAATAATGAACATATCAACTTTTTCATCTCCTGAATATTTTTCAGCCATTTTATATTAATTTTCTTGTTTATAGCAACTTTAATACACTTGCTTCAGAAAATTAGTAAGTAAGTTAAGAATAATTCAATTGTTGCGAATGTCTGTCATTTTCATGGCTATCTGCAATTTTGGATTTAAATGTAGATAGATATCTTATTAAAATGATTTGTTGGTCCTTACTTTTTAAAAATACTTCTATTATTATGAAGGACATAATGATTGATGACGAAAAAATTATAGTTTATGAATCATTATTTCTGATTAATCAAAAAAATAGCAGTTCCATTAAAAAAAATGAAATTCCGTTTTTTGAAAAAACCTAAAAATGCTGGTACCTATTAGTAATTCAAACAACTATTTTCTACTTTACAGACAAGTCTACAACCTTATTAATAATTTCCATAGCCTACTTAGTAATGTTCTTACATTGCATTCATCTGACACGGCCATTTTGAAAAAAATAAAAAATTGTTCGTATCTCACTTATTTTTTGGAATTTTTTACATCTGAAAAAACTGTTGCACTTAGAAAGTTATGCTTAATGAGAAACCATAAAAAATATAGTCATTTCACTTAAGAAAAAAAGTTGATGTCGCTTCCGGTTCAACCGGAAGTGATATTTTCATTCCTGTTAGTCTAAAAGTAGCCCATTATTGTCTAATTCATATGTACCAAAAACCAAATTTTTAAATACAAAAACAACCAAAATATTGGGGGCGTACATTGACTCGTGGCCACCCGGTATAGTGTATCTAATGAAAGTTAAATAGAACCAAATTTTGAATAAGTTAGTGTATGTACAAAATCATTTTGATAACGAGTGAATGGAGATAAAAGGGAAAAACATTAAAAATTATCATTTTCAAGTGCATTTTGACAAATAGCTATATTTACATTGAAGTAGTAACGATTAAAAACTTATACCCTTTTCGTGAACTAATTTCCTTTACTAAGAGGCGACAAAAAAAAGATGAAATAAACTAAGGATCACAAATCAACATCCTTGGCGTTTAGAAATCACTTTTACAAATAGCCAAAACATTCGAACACTACACTCGACTACACTTCTCGACGTTCCTTTCGCTAATCATAATAATCATAAGGATTAAATAGGTTAAATATAGTTTACTAAAATGTACTGATAGTTTCTACCATATTGAAAGGCAGCTACAACGGTTTATATTTAGTTAGTCAAACGGTACTTATACTCACCATAATCCATAAATTGAGGGTATTGTTAGTGCCATGACGGTTGCTAAGAAGCCAACGATCAAGATGGAAACCCGCATAACCCAAATGATTTCCATCTCAGATGCTTTTTGTCTAAAGATCAATTTATATACATTCCTTGCAAACATAGAACTAGCTGATAGGACACTTGAGTCAGCAGAAGACATTACAGCAGCTGATACTGCCCCTAATCCGAAGAATGAAACAAAACTTGGAGTTAGATACTGTAGAACCATTGGTAAAATCATACTGGTTTCATCTACGGTTAATGGATATGGACCCTTGTAGCCTGTCTCATTCCAAGCTGAAAAATACATTTTTATAACAAAACGATTTTTTGTACCCAGTTGGTAATTAGCTGCATATTTAGGCCAGTTTTTACACGGAAATTATGAATGTAGAACAAATGCGTATAGTCGTTTGCAATTTAACCGTGCAGATAAAAAACGCAACAAAAACTTTACGATATCGTTAAAATACCGTTACTTTCAGTACTATTTTGCCCTCAAATTGAATAACTTACCTTTATAGGTTTTTAATGAAAAGAGTTGTTCATTATATTTAGGCCACCGTTTATTATCGTTATTATTGGAAGTTGAAAAAAAGTTTCGAATAAGTTGTACGGCTGTAACTGAACCCTGTTAATAAGTTAATGGAAGCACAGTGCCGTGCAGAAATTGGAGGGTACAAGAAGTAATAATATATTTTTTAATGGAAAGCCCTGTGTATTGTTGAATTTTTGAATTACTCTTTTTTTTTCTGATTTAAAAAATATGAAATATGGTAGTCAATGCCGGTTTTAGATATAAATTTCCCCTAGGCCCAGGTCAATTTGCTCCCCTCCTCCCCGGAATAGGAACAACATTCAAAATTAAAATAAAGGAATGACTAGAGTCTAGCATACTTTAACTTGGCGTGTGTATGTATGAGTTAATATTTCAGTGCGATTTCATTTTATCCCATATTGTACACAAAGTTAAAGCAATAGTCCAGAAACATTGTCTACGTGGACAATATTTCTGGATCTTTGTGTACAAGAGAAAATTAAACCGTACGGAAATATTAACTCATACATACACGCGCCAAGTTAAAGTATACTAGACTATATCTTGTATTATAATCTCTATGCCTAAATATAATGAATAATCCTGTACGTCGGCTTGTTTGATAACACCATACCGAATGGCTCAGCGGCGTTAATAATGAGCTCGTACAGTTTTAATTGTCTTTTTTATTTGCATCGTAAATCCGCAGGTTACTATACATAACGCACAGGCAAGCTCGCCAGTCATTCGTGAACCAGTGTCTGACTTATTGGCCATCATCAGTTCTGCTAACGATATAGAAGATGAAACTTGAGAATTCACAATCCCAATCTGATTTGTGCTGATGACAGCCAATGGGCCAAGAACCAGAAAGCAACATTAATTTTATTAGAAAATATTAATTTTCAATTATTTATATATTTTTGTAAACAATTTAGCGCTCACATTTTAACACAGCGAATATGATATAATAGAGTCCTGTCAACAAATTATTGTAAACTACATGGAGGGTGGCAGAATTTGTGATTTCAGGGATGGGTTTGGCGTAGTTAAGAGATAAACATCCTAAAATTCCCCGACCCTAGGAAGTCATCTTTGCAGAGGGAGCTTCCGGAAAGCCCTAAATTTTGACTTTTTTTGGTTTTGCGTTTATACTTCGAAAACTATTGGTTCTAGAGAAAAAAATATTCTTACTTTTTTGAAAGCTCGTAAAAAAAGTTTCTGTCTTCAACCGTTCTCGAATTATCCGCTTCTGAAAATCTTCTTTGTAAAATAAAATACAACCAAACCAAGTGAAGATGATTAAATTGGCTTAAAAATTATATTTCTACATATAGTTAATGACTGAAATAATGGATTTCAAGAGTTTTTTGATGTAACTGGGTTATTGCTTGAAATCATACCTACATTTTATTGCATTCATTTGGCATTTTTTAAAAATCTATTTATTGTTATAAGTTGTTGCATTTAATATAATGATGAGTACTACATTCCAAACAGTGGGAAAAGGTAGGTAGGTACCTCTATAAGAAAACAACACAGTATTATAGTTTGAACTACTTTTTCTTACACATAATTGGCTAATAGCTAATTAGCTAATGCTTTTGTTAAAGAAAATAAACCGATCAATTTTCGGACGGGAATAATTTACGGGTACACCACGCCAGTAGAAGAGGAAAATGAATTCTCCAAAAAAACTATATTGTCATCAAATTCTTCATCCTCCTCATCCTCTTTTATAGGGCCTCCATTGTGGCAGTTACCCTGACAGTAAGGCATGCTGACAAACACTTTAATGATACCTTTCTGCATCTCCGCAGTCACCATCTTTTGGCAGTGACAAAATATAAATTACAAAATATCGTCGGGGGCAGCATTTTTGTTTGGGCACCAACTCCTGTTGTAAGGCATTTCACCTACAAGCGAAAAAATAAAAACAAAAAATTTCAAAATTAACAAAAAAATACATGGATTCACTAACCATGGCAAACCATAAAAAAATTATTCAGACATAAACAAATCAAAAGTCACATTGAAGGTCAACAAAATCTGAAAAAATTCACGAACATTCGATAATTCTAAAATAACCTAAATTCACCGACACCGAACTTTCAACATTCAATCTGGTTATTTTACAAACGACACATTACAAAAAAAGCTCTAAAAAATACAGCCCCCCTATAGTCATCAACAAGATCAAAACTACTATCCGTACCTATAGTCACAACAATTTATCTCGATTCGTTAATTTTCTCTAAACATGTTTTACATTTCAAATTTCACTACTTTTTAACCGCCCCTAGTATACATCAATACCACTTTCTCTACTTCTAACAACAAAGTTCTATTTCGGTTCATCATTTCATCTACAACCCGTTTACTATTCCAAATTTCATTATTTATTGATCAATTGACAATATCGAGATTCCCCTTACAACCGATATCTCAGTTCCATTCACCGCGCACCTATCGGGAACATTCTCATGTCTTTTCAACCGTGAAACGTCTGACCTTCGTTGACTTTACGGGGTCATTTCAAATTTGTTATATTTGCAGACAATAAAACTTCAATAACTTCTAATCTCGAATCGATTCAAATTTCGTTTTTATACTGAAAATTTCTCCTTTTCATTACCGATTTTTCAATATAATTTTTATTTTCGAAAGTCAACTTTTTGCAAAACTATTGTGCAATGTTGCACAATATTTCGCAATCGTGCCGATCCAGACTTAACCGTAACATTTCCAGCTCTAAATAGAGGGTAAAAACGTTCGTGCCTGACTCACGGGGCACGAAAGATGTAACGAACTGATCATATAAATATCCGAGCGCGATGAGCTCTAGCCAAGTTCAGAAATTGACAGTGACTCCTATGCTAAGTTTTCGCGAGTGGCTTCCAAAGTAATTATTTTAAAAGTGATTTTCGGTTTCTATTTAACTAAAGTTGCAGTTTCCCACCGACCCCACCGTCTAGTTAGGCTTTCATATTTCGGTCCCTGCATACTTAAAAAAGTTTCGTGACAAACTGTTGAAATCTAGCTTCCCAGGCCGAAACCTGCTTAAAAGAGTTTTTTAAGTAAATCAAATCCCCGTCGCGGCCCAACAAAAGAAAGTGAATTCTTTCAGAATATTTTAAGATATCCCATTTAATAAATACATTTTTCGAAAAATTCAAAAAGACTGAATTTCTGCTGTAGAATAGTTACTTATACTAAAATAGACTTGTCAAATAAAATACCACACGTTCTAAAACCCTGTCAATTAAACTTAAATAAATAATTTTGTTCGTTTCATTTAAAACAGTGTGTTATCGTTTCAAGAAAGACTATCTACAGGGTGTAGCCTTCGACCCTGACATAAACATTAAAAACTAAATAATGCCAAATAGAATAAACTTTAAATGCAAGTGCTTTCCAAGTTCCAAAAAAACCATATACAGGGTGTAGCATTTGACTCGAACCACTGCTACAAAAATCGAACCCCAAGGCTTCTCTCAACAAAATAAAGTGCACGAACGCCCTCAATGGTCTCTACTCAAGCTCTCGGACTGAAACATTTTTTATTTCGCTAACTCGAGGGTGTCGTTCGTGTTCACTCACCATTTCTTTCCTCCAAGCCAGAAATTTGTAAACCTCACACACGTGGTTCCTATCCACTGCTGGATTTGGTAGTAAATCCTGTAGAAATGGTACTTCATGGCCCCCTCAGTTGGTGGGAGAGTTGAAATGTTTGGCTTGATCGAAGCGACTGATTTTATAAATGTTCGATGTCTATTATAGTCATCTAAAGATATCTCCTTAAATGGAGCACCATACCATCTAAAGATGGTAAACACCTCAGCTGCTTCTTTTATCGATTTGTTTTTTGTGTACAATTTGACTAAGCTGACTTTACATGCGGAGGTGGTATCACAGCCTGTGAAAGGACGTAAAAACAGAATGTGCTCCAGCCCCAGCTGCTGCAGCTCTTGTAAAGAATATGTTGCTGTGCATACTTTTCCTCTGTCAGGTTTCACGAGGAATATGTCACATTTGGGGGGGGGGGGGTTTCGTCAACAACAATATTGACAAGCCAACATCTTCGCCTATCACAGTTAGTGAAGAGGTAACTGGCTTTTCTATGGCTATGGATATAATTGCCACGTTGTTCTACCAACACTAGAATTTGTGTTGAAATAATATTTTTTTGCTCTCTTCATGATTTCTGTTGAGGTTTATTTATTAATGATGGTTTTAAAAAGAATTGCTAAATGAATGCTGATTTCAAGCAATAATCCTATCACATTACAACAAAAAAATAATTTCAGCCATTAATTATTATATGTAGAATATATAATTTTTAAGCCAATTTGACACTCGAATGTCTAGCCATAAATGACAATCTAACTTCGAATATTTCTTATAATAACCATCATATTGCTATATTCCATGTCAATGTACAAGGCCTACTTAGCAAATTAGACGAAATTGAGTTTATGCTCATAAAATCAAAAATTAACATCATGTGTTTGACAGAACATTTTGTACTAAATAATAATTTAAATCATATATTATTTAAAAGCCATAAAATAAGTACATATTATTCTAGATCAAACCACATACATGGTGGTTCTCTTATACTAATAAATAATAACTTAAAATATACTGAAGTTTTACAAATTAAGCAGCTATCTATAGAATGTCACATAGAGATGTGTGCAGTATGCCTTCATGTAAATGACAAAAAGTATACCGTTATTGCAGTATATAGACCGCCAAGTGGTAATGTAAACTTGTTTTTTAAGAACCTCACAAATGCCCTAAATATCGCATATGGCATATCAAATAATGTTGTGTTGTGCGGTGATTTTAACATCAATGCAAAAGATAAATGTCAAACCACAAATATATTGCTTGATGTCTTTCACTCATTCGAATTAAATCTTACTTCCACCGAATATACCCGCATAGTTACCAATACGCACGGTCATATCAGTTCTAGCACCATTGACTACATGGTTACAAACTTACCTGCTAATGTAATAAAATGCGAATTGGTTAATCCTAATATAGCTGAGCATCTAGGGCATGAAAACAGGACAATACATAATCCAAAAGAAATAGCAAGCACATTTGCTAGCTTTTTCTCCACAGATGCATTAAATAAAATATCGCAACATTTTGGTGCAAATCTTTCATTACCATGTAACATCATCATATTTGCAACAATCAATATACGTTGCACCTATTACAGGTCAAGAAGTTAATGAAGCCCTTGTAAAACAAAAAAATTAAAACTCTTCTGGCTTTGACGGGCTAACAGCTAAAACATTAGAGAATATTAAAGACAGTGTAATAGACCATCTTGTCTATCTCTATAATAACTCCATCAACGAAGGGTGCTTTCCACACATTTTAAAAGAAGCAACTGTTACACCAATTTATAAAAGAGGCTCCGTCCATGATATTGAAAACTTCAGACAAATTTCTGTCCTAAGTATAATATCTAAGCTTTTCGAGAGAATTATATATAACAGGGTAATGCCATTCATAGAAAAAAACAATATTCTAACAACAGCTCAGCACGGTTTCCGGGCAAATAAATCTACCGAAATTGCGACTTGTCGTTTTCTGGATTACGTCTACGAAAATTTAGATAAAAGCAAATATGTTGTTTCCTTAGCATTCTATTTGTCAAAGGCATTCGATACGATAAACAAAGAATGTCTAAAACAAAAACTTTATAGCATCGGTATAAGGGGAAATACATTATCTTGGGTAATGTCATATATGGAAGGACGAGTGATGAAAGTAAAACTTGAAGGATCACAATCTGAGTTAGAAGAACTACTTCTTGGGGTTACTCAGGGTTCCGTTTTGTTACCATTACTGTTCATGCTGTACATCAACGAATTGCCTAACCACATAAGTAAAGGGCATATGACTATGTTTGCAGATGATTTTACGGTAACGTTGACGACCGACACACCTGAGGAGCTTCAGGAAGCGGTGATTCTAATTCTTGAAGAAGTTAGCACTTGGGCACAGAGAAATAAATTGATATTAAATGCCAAAAAAAACGGTATTGATAAATTTTCATATACAGAAGCCCCTCCCGCACAATATGACATTATATGACGATATAAGTCCATTTGAGAGTATTAAACTACTATATTAAACTATCATACGATCTTCAAATAGATCGCACTTGCAATCTATTAAATAAGGCCTACTTTGCAATATTGCAAATGAAAAGTACTCTAGATGAAACTGGGCTAGTAGATATATATTATGCACTGGCGTATTCGCACATATCCTATAACATAATGTGTTGGGGAAGCCCTACTGTCAGTGATAGAGTTTTTATATGCCAAAAAAGACTTATTCGACTAATATTTAAGTTAAACCCTAGGGAAAGCTGTAAAAATGGGTTTAAAAATAAAAAAAATTTGACGACTCCATGCATATATATATTTAAATGTTTAATGTACACCAAGAAAAATATGGACTTATTCTCTACATTAAAAGAAAATCACGCATATGATACTAGACATGGAGATTTACTCAGCATACCAAAACACCGTACAACATGTTTTAAAAAATCTCCATGCTATAATTGTATACTATTATATAATAGTTTATCAGATGAGATAAGAAATATTCGAAGTTATTATAAGTTTAAAAAGGCAGCAAAAGATATTTTGCAAAAAGGAGCATTCTATACTATACGCGACTTTTTAAATAGGGAACCTTAGGGCCACAAGTATAATTACTATTTTGAAAGCAATTGAATTGTTATGTTTATATGTTTGAGTAGTTACTACTTGCAAATATCTATTATTTTATTTATATATAGAATTCATAAGTATATATTTATGTAACAAGTTTATATGTTGTTTGTCACAAAATAAGTGTTTTATATTAATTACATTATATCATGACTTGCCATATATACTAAATGTATCGAAAATGGTTAATAAATTATTATTATTATTATTATTATTATTATTACTCTTCACTTGATTTGGTTGTATTTTATTTTATAAAGAAGATTGGAGATATTATACTTTATACGGACAAAATTGAAACTGGTCAGTGTTAAAGCACAGGACCATGCGCACTGAACTTGATATTTTGTCCCATGTATTTAGCAATGGTATCGAGATTCGAACGGTAGTTGAAACTGTGCAGGTGAGTCCGAGACTGGCAATGTAATCAGCCTGAATGAAACATCTACGACTGCACTGGTTCAGAGATAATAAAACGGACATACCTACTAGCATAAAAAATTCGTAAATCGTTTCTCAGAAGTCGATGAGGTGTGCTGTCAATGTGCCAGTGCAGTGCATAAATACCTATTATAATAATATCAGCTTTTTAGTTTAGTTAGTTATTGTTCATATTTATAAATATTTACTACTATATAAAAGGTGAAATATTTTAATTATTTACTAATTTACCATGGCTTTCAGGAGACCATTTGAAACAGAGGATAATATAATAACGCCCAAAAATCTTATCATTTTCTTATGACAAGCATTTCTATTTACCTCCGCCCGTGTACAATAAAGAGATGCCGACTGTTTTTGCCGGCTTTTAGTTTTTATACGGTTTCAATTAAGTTCGTATACACTTTAAGAGTATGATGGAAAATTTGATCCGAAATAGCGTTTTCCTGAAATCTGCGATTTTCAGAAGCGGATAACTCAAAAACGGTTGAAGATAGAAACTTTTTATTCAGTTAAAAATGTAAAAAATTTTGTCAGGTGTCAAAAAAGGTAAGAATAATTTTTCCCTAGAACCAAAAGTGTTTTCCAGTAATAAGCGAAAAAACAAAAAAAAAATCAAAATTTAGGGCCTTCCGGATGTCACCTCCCGCAAGGCTGATCTTCTAGAGTCGGGGAGTTTTAGGATATATACCTCCTCACTACTCCAAACCCATCTCTGAAGTCAAAAATTCCGCCCTCCATGTAGTCTACACCGCCATATTGAAAATTAGTTGACTGGACTAAATAATATGTATATATTTTCAGCCAAAAAATATATAGCATAGTAACTATAGAAATCAGCCTTTTGTTGTGCAGGTGGCTACTTGACTACTTAGATTGTAAATAACGAAATATTCGACCGGTGTCTGTTCTTGTTTCCAATCTGACTACCATCAGTATTTCTATATTTTTTGGAGTCACGGCTGTGTTATTAGTTATCAAATTTGTCAAAAAAGTGTTTTTTATTATTGGAAATTAGAGTTATTTTTGAAAATATATATAAACAATTATATTACTTAAATAAAACATTAATTACTGCTAAGTAGTGAGAAAACCAATGCACTAGCTAATATTCTTGATTTCTCATTATTGAAAAGAAAATAGTAATTTTCAAGTTGTCCCGAGTGAGTGGTAGAATAATAATGAGTAATTATGCCAGGTTAATATTACTAAGGCATTAGAAATAATTTAGACAGCAGTAATAATTAAATTAAGCACCAAGATATTTCGAATGTGATTTTACCTGTTCCCTTGGCTATCGCGCCTATAAGTACTGGAGGTATCGCCATGAGGACGCAACCAAAAGCGGCCACATATGATAGAATTTGCGCTCTTCCAGCAGATTTACTTGACAAAACTCGTTGGAAGTACACTTGCCATGGAATACCTCCAAAAACCAAAAGTAACCCATAATCTATATAAAAGAAAATTTCCTCCTTTTTGACCTCTCCTATCCAATCGACATCCATTGATGATAAAGATGTGACGTGCTCGTTAGTCCACGCAAATGGTATGCACATCCATAGACCAATAAATATACAAAACAATTGAATAACATCAGTGTAAGCTACAGCATACAGTCCACCAAATAAAGTGTAAAATACAGCTACACAAGCGCTGAATATAACGCTAGTTCTATGATCCATATCTATAATGACACTTAAAGTTGCCCCCAATGCGGCTAATATTCCAGCGGCCCAAAATACCTCTCCACAAAGGGCTGGTAAAAATAAAAGTCCTCCCATTCTTTCGCCAAAAGAATCTTGTAAAGGATCTAACATAGTTATGTAACCCTGTTGGCGCATTTTGTTTGCAAAAAATATTCCTCCAAAGACTAAGCTAAGAGAGTAGCCGAAAGGAGCTTGGCACCATACTAATCCTGAAGTGTAAATTGCTTCTGCCGTTCCATTGATGTAGCCACCTCCAACCCACGTTGCTGAAAAATAGGTTTATTTTATTTTTAATATCTATAGATTATTGTTAATAAATGTTCAGCATCATGTACGTTTAGTTTTTTATTATGGTATGAACATTTTAAGTAATTTTGTCGTATTTAAAATGTAAACAAATATACAAAAAAAATGAAGAATACGTCAAATCTACAAATATAAAGAGCAACAAGCATTAGAATTGTCCACAAGCAAAATTACAAACACTATAATAAATACACAGGGTGCGCCAAAGTTCTGAATTTGGTCGATTACGGCTGTATTTGAAATGGTGGAAAGATATTGCCTATAGATTATTTTATGGTTTTCAATTCTGAATAACTAGAAAATATGTACAATTATACAGGGTATGCCGTTTTCGTTGACCGGGCATCAACTTCGTTATTTTAAATAGAACACCCTATATTTTTTTCCTTTATCGAGTTACCCGTCTAATTGTATTCATAACTCTATTAAGGTGGTAGGTACTTAAAATGAACCGCTTACGAAATAAAAGAAATTTTTTGACAAAAAGTGAGATTTGCGGATAAGTTTTTGAGTACCTCTGACTTCATAGACAAGAGAGTTTTCAAAATTCTGCTTATACTGTTATGTTGGGCATATTAAGGGCTAGTAGGGTGGAAACATTATTAACACTAATCTTATATAGAGTGCTGAAAAAATGGAGTTTATTTTTTCGCTAATAAAAAAGGCCGTGATTCAATTTTTTCAAATAGGACGTACTACTTTCAGTTCTGTCATCTAATGAAGTGTTAAATTATCTTTCCATTGATATATCATAGTAGGTATTTATCTTTAGGAGTTGCACAAATATTAACGTTAAATATCTGTCTGACTGAAATTCACATAATTTTACATCACTCACATAAATATTTTAACTTGGGCGGTATGCCTTGATGTTTGTCGTGCAACTTTTACGAGCTAGCACGACAGTCTTCAAAGCATACCGCTCATGTTGGCTCATGTAGACAGAGAAGTGATACATCCGTTTATGCCACGTGTTGAGTTTGTCCGCTCCGCGCCGAGGCGATGGTGCGGACACCGTTATTAACTTGACATCGCTGCAAATTATATCTATCGTTGTTTGTCTTAAATCTTAGAATAAATTCATATCATTCATTCACATTTCCAGTGAAGAAGTTTAATGTTTCAAAATAAATATGAATTATTTGTGGGAAGAAATGGTTGACATGATTTTTATTCTGGGAGAGTGCTCAAGGAACAACCTCTTAGCATCCCGAGTCTATAAAACCACATATCCTGAAAGGAGACACCCTTTAGAACCTGCATTTAGTAGTCTTAGAGACAGATTTATCGAAACTGGTGAAGTGCAGTACAAATCTCATGAAGTTCCAGCAAGAAAAATGACTGAGGAAAATGAATATCGGGTTATGATATCCTTAGTTGAACATCCTACCACCAGTACTAGAGAATTGAGCAATAATTTAGACATAAGCGGGACAATAGTAAGGCGGATCGTAAAGAAAAATAAATTCCATGCTTACAAAATTCAATTACATCAAGAATTACTTAAGGATGATTTTTTTAAACAGGGTGAATTTTTGTGAATGGTCTAATTTCATGCTCGATAATGATCCCGATTTCATAAGGTGTTTGATGTTTTCTGATGAGGCTACATTTCACAAAAATGGTTGTGTCAATAGACACAATTTTCATTATTATTCAGATGTGAATCCTCATTTATTAAGAACAGTTTCCCAGCAGAGGTGGTCATTAAATGTATGGGGTGCTGTAATAGGGCCGATTGTTATTGGACCTCATTTCTTCAGTGGACCTTTAAATGGAAGAATATATCGCGATTTTTTGGAAAATGAATTGCCGGTTCTTCTAGAAAACATACCTCTTGATATACGGCAAAAAATGTGGTTTCAACAAGATGGAGCTCCGCCTCATTTTGCAGCAAATATCAGAGAATGGTTAGATCGTAACTTCAATGATATGTGGATAGGGCGTGGTGCAGCAATAGCATGGCCTGCAAGGTCGCCCGACCTGACAGGTATGGGCTTTTTTTATGGGGCTATGTAAAGGATATAAGTAGGATCAGACGTGCCTTTGCATCCATTACTCCGCAGATGCTACAAGAAATGCGTCATTCATTTAGAAAGAGGTTTAAGATGTGCCTCGATCGAAATGGTGAACATTTGAACATTTGTTAAAATAATTGTAATGAGTAAATTCTTTATTACATACGTGCTGGTATTAATTTCAATTCTTTGTCCAACAATTCTAAGTAAAAAAATAATAGTTCAGTTCAACCTTTCAGAATACTAATAATTCATTATGGAAAACTGCTTGTACTACTACACAATTAGTCTGATCCAGACAATTAACCTTAATATCTATGCAACCCCCAAAGATAAATACCTACTATGATATATCAATGGAAAGATAATTTAACACTTCATTAGATGACAGAACTGAAAATAGTACGTCCCACTTGAAAAAATTGAATTACGGCCTTTTTTATTAGCGAAACAATAAACTCAATATTTTCAGCACTCTGTATAAGATTAATGTTAATAACGTTTCTACCCTACTAGCCATTAATATGCCCAATATAACAGTATAAGCAGAATTTTGAAAACTCTCTTGTCTATGAATCCAGAGGTACTCAAAAACTTATCCGCAAACCTCACTTTTTGTCAAAAAATCTCTTTTATTTCGAAAACTGTTCATTTTAAGTACCTACCACCTTAATAGAGTTATGAATATAATTAGATGAGTAATTCGATAAAGGAATAAAATATAGGGTTCCATTTAAAATAACGAAGTTGATGCCCGGCCAACCAAAACGGAATACCCTGTATAATTGAACATATTTTCTGGTTATTCAGAATTGAAAACCAAGAAAATAATCTATAGACAATATCTTTCCACCATTTCAAATACGGCCGTAATCAACCAAATTCAGAACTTTGGCGCACCCTGTATACATAAAACGAATGAGTAAAAAGATTGCAGCCATTATACAGGGTAACTCGTTACAGCGGAGCATCTATGAGAACACCCTGTATATAAAACTTTTTTGATACATTGGTGTTCTTGTGCAATTTGTTTCCTATCCTTTAGATATGAAGACAACCTCTTACTCCGTATCTACAAAGTTTAGGTTTTAATAACTGGTGGTCCATACAGTCAAAAGCTCCAGAGGAATTTATAAATAGTCCTAATACATTCATTTTGTTATCTACCACGTTAATTATTTTATCACGAAAAACACATAATGCTAACTCCATGGTTCTGTTACTGGTAAAGTCATGTGGCGCATTAGAGAGCAAGTTATTTTGATATAAAGAAGTATGTGTTTCCTTTGCAGCCAATTGAATAAGTTTTGACTGGAGAGAAGACTTATTTCTCAATAGTTTTCGTACATATTTGCATCTCCTTCTTTAAAACAACTGTTGAACTATTGCTAATTTTGACATTATCGAAAAAAAAAAATTCGTTTCCCAATACAAAGATTTTTAACAGGGACTAACGGAATATAGACCAAGGATTTACATTTTTTTACGAAATTACATGAAACATTATCAAAACGCTGGAATTCGAGGATTTAGGTTTATTAATTGGTCAAGCAACGTTCAGTTGTGACCCAGGAGGTAAAAAACATGTAAGTATTTGTAGAAAATGGTACATTTGACATACTGAAATCATAGTCGTCCCCCACTTTGCTTAGCCTACAGGAACAATAATGTGTTGCTTCAAAGTATTGAATATAGTGACATATCTGAAGTCAGCTACTTTAGTCTGGTTTCACAAGTTAATATTATTACACCAATCTACAGCGAGAACCCTCAGTTAGTACTAATATTTTACTTAATGTGCTTAATCAATTTGATCAACCAGAAATTATTTATACAGACGCTTCAAAATCCGTATCAGGTACTGATGGAGCTTTTCTGGTTCAATATAAAAAATATGAATCACAATTTAAATTGAATTCATATTGTTCCATCTTCACGGCAGAAGTCATAGCCATATATCAAGCTTTGAAGTATGTTGAGAACGCAACAAAATCTCGGTTATTCTCTCTGATTCTCTTTCGGTTCTCAATGGAATTAAAAATACCTGCTTCTTTAGTTATACAGGCAAGCCATATTTGTACAAAATAAGACAATTAATATTTCAAATTACATCAACTGGGCAGAACATTTACTTTGTTTGGGTGAAGGCTCACGTTGGACTTGAGCATAGCGAACAGGTTGACCTCTTGGCTAAGGAAAGCTGCAATTTGGAATATTCTCTGGATGACAAGTTATGTATAAGTGACATATTCAACGTGTTAAAGTTAGAGTCAAGAAATAAATGGAAACAACTCTGTTTCACAAATCCCTCGAGGTAAACCCTGAAACGCTTAAAATTTGGCCACGCTTGCTACCAAGCTCATTTGCTTAAAAAATAAAAAAGAATTGTTACTTCTGATAAGTGCGAACACTGTAATGTCATAGGAGACCTAGATCACGTGCTATTTGGCTGTGTTAAGTATAAAGATGCATCTACGAAATTTGTCCAAAATATTATTAAAAATTGTGATATAATAGCTCCATTTAATTTACTTAGCCTGTTGGTGATAGGATCAAATAAGATATATAACTGCATTGTAGACTTTACAAAAGAAACCAAAGTTAAATTATAGGTTAAATTCGTACGCCCTATGTTTTTCCCTGTGTTGGTTATCCCTACTTACCGAGGTCTACCCAGTCTTGTCTAAGGTACAATAATGTCCTGATCGACACCTGGACGAGAAACGTGTGACCATGTATTTTCCTGTCGTTTTTAACTAATATCTCTGTCGGTTTGAGTTAGGATTAGTTTTAGATACAAAAAAATTCTTTGATTTTTGTTTTTTTTATTACATACTCAAATTGTCATTGGCTGCATGGTTTACGACCCAAAGCCGTTTGAAAAAAAAATCATAGTCTTTCGAGGAATTATTATTGTTGGGAAGAGCAATAATAGGATATTTTTACCCTATCCACATAAAATTACTAAGAAATTTTAAAAATTATATTTGTTTAAATCTCATCCCGTTACAAATAAAAGTCGATACAATACTAAAATACCAGCTTTCTTACCGGTCATTGTAAATATCCCAACAAATAGTCCAATATTTCTGCCTGCCAACATAACCTCTTCTTCCGAATCATTTCCTTCTTCTTTTTTTCTGCCAGCCCATATGCCGACACCCAAAATTAAAACGTAGAAAATTATAATCGATATAACTCCAGCTATGTTTATAAACATTTTCTAAATCTGAAACAAAAGTAGATTTTAAGGAATTGTGTTAAAGCAAATTGTAGTTTATATATGTATGTCCATTTCCACGAGTTTTGTGTACGGATAGAATAGATTGGGGACTCCTTAATTTAGGTGCTCCCTTCAAAGTTAGGGAATCCCTAGCTAATAAATGAAAAAGCTGAAATCAGCGCAAATTTTTTTTCTTCTATTTTTATTTTAATGATAATATGGTCAACGTCTTTCGAATTTGAAAAAAAAACGACTTCATCCCCCTAAACTTAAGGAAACTTAGAGAATGAACAAGCTTTAGTGTGAACCAAATAGTTATCTAGTTCAAGTTATTCTTTCCATATAGACTAGGAAAACTTTTGAGTAAAGCGTCTTTAAGCTTGCGAGAAGCATTTTATATAACTAATTGGCAAACGGTTTTTGACCCCGCTGAATCCGAAAATTCATGTTGCCAGATCGGAAAATGGACCGGAAGCCCGTTATTCAAAATGGCGTCCAAAATGGCGGCTATTTTTGAAATATTCCTAATATGAACTTACAGAAAGGATACAGGGCATATCAGGGGGTTGTCGACACTACTAAAACCAAATTTGATAATTTCCTAGTTACACTTCCGACCGGAAGTCCTTAATTGACGATGGCGGCTAATATGGAGGATATGTTTGTAATATGGCGAATAAGAACATGTAAAGGGAATCCAGGGCGTATTTGGGGATTTTCGACACCGTTAAAGCCAAATTTAATAATATTCTACTCATATAGCCAACCGGAAATTCGTAATTTAAGATGGCGGCTATTCTTATAGGATTGTTATGTGTACTACTGGTATTGTTTGCACTCAGGAGAAAAAAGTCAATACATTCAGGAAAAATTATCAGATTTATTATTTATCTAGGAAGAAATACACTAAAAAATGTATTATTACGTATTATGTAATTATTACAGAAGCGTTAAGAATTCTAAGAGTAATTGGTCGTTTCTAATCAAGGGACATTCAAGATACAGTACAAGTACAAGTTATAAAATATTTGAGACTAGTAATCACTCAATCTTATGCATCGCACGATGGAGATAACGCAGGTGTATGAATTTAAACAAAGCAAATTACTTTTCCGGCAACCATAGGTCCGGGTGGCGTATCCCGTCTTGCACCCACAATTTAGGATGTCCTTACAGGCTTTCGGAACTGATTCCAATGTCGTGAGAACCAGAACAATTTACATCTACCGCTTTCCATCCCATTTTCCGAGGGTCTGGCAAGTGAGCGTTATTCCAAACTCAGCACTGCAAGTGAAAAATTTAATTAATGGTGTGCATTAAGTGCTAGATATGCCCAGAACCCAAACTTTCCGATCACTTTTGCTATCGCGTGTTTCAGAACTTCACCCCCGACTTTTTACTAATGCTAGTTTACACTTGCAGGCAGATCCTGGGCCCACCGATGAGCCGGCGGCCTGAAATGACTTGCGCTGCGCGGGTTAAAACACATCTGTTTCGCAAAACAAAATGATTTCTGCATCCCTAGCAATCTATACAGTCTATTAGTTTGCACTCAGATCTACAAATATTTAGCAACGAAATACATTTCCTAGGCTTACTAAATAAAGAATACTGGAAAGTGCTCACGTCTGAGGTTAAAAAATACTTTCATTTTGTGGCATTTAAGCGTTTGATACTAATAATAATAAATACACCACAGATAATGACGACACGCTTTATCCCGGAAGGCTCTAGAAGAGCCTTGTGTGGGAGGGGGCTACACATTTAGAGACAAGGGACACACACCCAATATCCGGGTATAGTGGAAAAACCCCTCTCACAGTATTTTCCACTGCCACGACCGGGGATCGAACCCGGGACTTTGGGTGAGAGGCAAGTGCGCTCACCTCTCGACCATCAGTTACTGACAACAATCATGAATTATTGACACGCAGTGGGTTTTTTGACTGTCATATTTAGTTTCAGCGATGTCGAAAACCCCCGATACGCCCTGAAATCCCTCTATAAGTACATATTTGCAATATTTTAAAAATAGCCTTTAATTACGGACTTCCGGTGAGCCATATGACTATGGTATTATCAAATTTGGTTTTAGCGATATCGACAATCCCCAAATACGCACTGGATTCCTTTTAAGTTAATATTAGCGATAGTTCAAAAATTGCCACCATCTTGGACGCCATCTAGAATAACGGACTTCCGATTTATTTTTAGATCTGGCAATAGGCATTCTCTGATTCAGAGGGATCGAAAACCCCTAAATGCACCGGTTGCCAAATTGTTATAAAAATTCTTCTTGCAGCTCGAATTTGGATTTATATTCCTAGTCTAATAGCTTTAAGGAACCCTTAAATGAACAGCGTTACATTATGACCGTGAACATGGTCAGAGGGCGTGGCAGATACAACCAATTAGCATTATTTATATATTTTGAAGGGACATGTTATATTGACCGCATGATTCCTAAGCATACTTCCAACAGAAACTTCGAGGTAAAAATTGAGGATCGAGGTGAATGGAAAGAGAACGACTACAGCAAAAAGCCTGGGGAACCTACCTGGTTTAGACTGATCGAGGATTGAACAAGGCACTGGAGTTGGCATATACAGTGATATGAGAAACCCACAGTTTAGTATATCACTTGGACCATTTACTTCTGTTTGTCGGGCAGAGATATATGCGATATTGTATTGTGCAAGTGAAAATAATCTGGGGACCTATAAAAACAGGCGGAGCAGCATATTAACAGACAGTCAAGCGACCCTAAGGGCACTATCAGACGCGAATTGGTACAAGAATGCCGAGAAAAACTAATACCCCTGATAGACCACAACAAGCTGACTCTATTGTGGGTTCCAGAGCACTTTGGTACCATAGGCAATGAAACAGTTGACGAGTTAGCAAGAAAAGGGTTATCAGCTCCATATATTGGCCCAGAACTGGCCCTGAGAGTGCCTAAAACTACTATACGGGGTCAAAATCCAACACAAAGAATACTGGGAAAAAATTATCGGGCAGCAACATGGGAAATCTTAATGGGCCATCTGGAAGGAAGGCTGAAGATCTGTTGTTACTGAGCTGAAATCAGTTACGCATAGTCAAAGGACATCTATATAGAATAGGCATGTACAATGAAAACCCCAAACTGCAGACAATGCAATGGGTTAACAGAAACAGCTTATCACATCCTAACTGAATGTGAGGCTATGGATCACAGGAGGCAGGCTCTATAGATTATGTCCAGAAGAATATGACAGTCACCAATTCTGGGCGTGTACAAATTGGTACAAGGGATTAAAATATTGGAATGGGTTCCATAAAAAAAATGAGAGATTAGCGCAATAAGCCCAAGAGGCTTCAGTGTTTCTGGAAATATAGACGGCTACCAAAAAAAAAAATGTTATATTGAACCAGATGCAGGGTTAAAATATTCTCATTGTGTGTCTTTGCGATAAAGGAATTAATTATCACGGACCTAAATTGAAGTTAAATTATGGTCTAAAAATGTAGAACTTGCCAATGCATAAAGAAATCCACAGTATAGGACAACGTAATTTTGATACGATCAGTGGAAATGAAATAATTTGGAACCATGTTCTGGCAAGTCATAGAAAACATTTCGACCCTGCATCTGGCTCAACATAAGATTATGCAGCTGTAAAGTACATAATAACTCTAACTTATTAATACTTTAGAATGTATCACGCGATATCTGGGGTCATAACAATTATAATTGCAGTCAACTGAAATGGACTCCAAATCTTCGAGTAAATTTTAGTTTAATTGTAGTCAAACACAGGCAAGTGCTCTGTATTCTTAATTAAGTTATTTTGCCAACCAGAGAACCATTAATAATAAATTTGGTTGTTTTCTCCCTTATAACAGGTTTTTCTAATCCACACAAGCCTCCAAAAGAACCTAAAAAATAATTCGCAAAATAAATTTTTATCTTTATTGTCTAAAGCAGTGGACTAACTGACTGACTGGCTATGGGGTGGTAAAAGGGGTGACGAGATAATGGAAAAATATTATTTTATGTTTCATTTACATGATGAAAGATACAGGATGATTTTCTAATCCCCACAAGCCTGTAAAATAATGAAGATAACGAAAAATTCTCGCAAAAATTTTCTTTTGCTTTTATTAGATGTGGGGGTGGCAAGAGGGTTGAAGAATTAATGGTAAAAATATTTTTTATGTTTATTTCACGTAATTAAAGCTAATTTTGGTTATGAATTTGGTTATTCTATTTTTTTTTAATTAAAACACGAGGTTAATATAGGGGTGAATGCGCAGGGGTTAATGGAGTAAAACCATAACATGGAAAATTGCTGTCAAGTATTTTAAGTTTTAGTTAAAAGACATATAAATATTTTTAGAGTAAGAAAACCTTATTTAAACCACTGATTCTAATATTAACACCCTCTGCGAAGAACAGTTTGCTTTTGACGACCTTGCAATACATATTTTTGCATATTAACCCTTTTGGCGACACAAAAACTTGCTGTCAATAGCATCTTAGCTTCATAAATACCACATTTAACGTCAATATCTCGAATTTTGAAAAAATCTCTACCTATCTCTACTCTACTGTAACCCATTTTTTCGGATTTTCCGGAAGTTGAACCTGGGAGTCAGACCTGACCACCAAAATTGCTGTCAATGGCATTGTTAGATTTTTCAGTAAATTTGAAAACATTCATCACATAGACAGCATAAAAGCCCTTTAAAATTTCAATGTCAAATTTCAATTTAAATTCAACAAGAAATATGACCGCCCCGGGCTATGGCCCCTACTTCAACCCTCCCCAGCACCTATTCGCAAATAGCCGACAAGAAACTAGTGCAAGAGAAACTACTTCAACTGAAGTGGCAGATTAAAAGTTTTAACCCCTCCATTCTGTGACAGGCACCATATTATATAGATTTAATTTAGTTATTGATGACGTTATTAATTAATAAATACATAATTCAATTCCAATCCGAACTACATACATTAATTTATTATATCATAACATATCTACATGACAGCTAACTTTTATTTTCCTATTATTACCAAAGTGCGTTGTCAATCATGAGGAAAACTGTTATTATATTGACTAACTTGACTATTCTAATAAATTATTTGATTATTTAAAAATTAAAGACTATTTTTAGAAAGTAATATGTTCTATCTTGAACACATTGAGTATAGAAGTGATCGACCCTTTTACTAGGCACGCAATGGCTGACCTGGACAGAATACAATCGGCAAGTTATATTTTATTATACACATAGCTATAATTTACTTGAATCTCATTTTGAGGAGTTAACTACTTAGAACTGAAACGACCAAAGGGGCATCGGATTTGGTTGTTTCTATTTCATTTAGCTTCAACAGACACCTATTGATCGTTACGATATTTAGAAACTACCGTCAAGTAACTTTACACGAAATCGAATTACTAACGTCCATAAAGTTGGAAGCTAACATGAAACACTACTGGAACCAATATTTAAGTTGCTACAATAATTTCTTTTTTAATTCATGCCCTGATCGGGTACGTATCACACCCAGAAATACGACTAGTCACACAGACATCATCATTACGCGATTAAAATGTTAGATCTTGTAGGAATCGAGCACAGAATACTGTAAGCACAACAGTTTTTCTAACACTATAATATGAAGTAAAACAACGATATCTGAATAGATTTAAATATACTTAAATATCGAAAATCTGCTTACTTTGACTATGTAATGGTTAAACTGATTGGGTTTTACTCAAAAGTGGAGGTATTGAGGCATTTTCAGGAAGCAAGTAACTGCACTATGCGACTTTTTATCAAACTAAACATTAAAATTTATTTATCTATCTATCGAAAACATGTTAGAGCAAAGTTATGCAAGATGGTGAATTAATAAATTTTAAAACGCCATCACTACTCGCAAAAATGTTCCCATTCAGCAAATAATCTAAGAAATGGTGGGAATAACCTTTCAATTATTCATTATAATATAAGAAGCATTAAAGCTAATTTTGACGAGCTTTGTGTTAGCATAGCGGAGATAAATAAATCAAACGGAAATCTAGGTATAATTGTCCTAACAGAAACGTGGTCAGTAGCAGATATTAACGATTTCTTTATAGGTGGCTATAAACCTTATTATAATGAGGGAAACTTCAACCAAAACGACGGAGTAATAATGTTTGTAAAAAATGACCTGTACCCGGAAATCGCAGCAATAAAGCTCACACAGGTAACAATATTAGAATGTAAAATTATTTATAAAGATGTTAAATGTACGGTTGCGGGCGTATAGAGACCTCCATCTATAAATACACATATTTTTATTAATGATATTGAGACCTACTTAAAATCGACAAATGAGAGTAATTTGGTGAATTTGGTTGGTGACATGAACATAAATATAGCAGATTTATCGGACGTCAATGCTTTAACCTACATAAATATGCTGGAACAAAATGGCTTTCGTTCGCAAATAAATCAACCTACAAGGGAAAATGAAACTACTTCTTCAATAATAGATCATATTTTTGTTAAAATAAATGCAAAACTAAAAATAAACTGCTTACCCATAGTACTTCAAAATAACATAACAGACCATTATCCAACAATATTTAATATAGAATTTAACGAAACCCCACAGCAGAAACTGGAAAAAGAGAAAACCGTAATAAAAATAGACGACGGCAAACTTTTAAGATCAGTTGCATCAATAAAATGGAATGAACTGTATGAAGAAAAAAATTCCAATATTGCAATCACTATATTCTACGAAAATATTAATTCAAGGTTAAGAGAGGCAACTAATATAATTAAATTAAAAAATAAAAACAATAAACTCAAGCCATGGATGACTATAGTATACTTAACGCCATAAGAAAACGGGATGAACAAAGAGTCCTCAAAAATAAACATAGCGTGGAATTAAAAGATTATTATAAAAGCTACACGAATATAGTAACGACATTAATTAAAACGACAAAAAACAACTTCTATAAAGAAAAAATCCAGTCGGCTGGAAGCAATTATAAAAAAATTTGGGATTGTATCACTGAAGTCACAAATCACAATAAAAACCGCAAAGATAACATAGAGTAAATAATATTAGCTAATAATACACAAATCACAAACAAAGAAGAAATAGCAAGTGCCTTTAACGATTTTTTTATTGAGATAGGAGAAAACATTTCTAGAGAAATCCCGAAACACACGCAAAACCTATTAGAATACAGCAACACAAGCCAAAATCTAAATTCCATGTTCTTAGAAGACGTCACTGATACTGAAATAAATAACATTACATGCTGCCTAAAAAATAACTCATCTCCAGGAAAGGATGGAATAACAGTAAAAGCGCTAAAACTAATATCTAGTCACATCAGTAAGCCGATTGCTCATATAATTAATCTCATTTTCAAAATTGCAGACATTCCTGAAGTTTTCAAAGAAAGTATAGTGGTCCCAATATACAAAAACGCCAGTAAAAAGCACATGACCCCAATATCAGGCCCAGGCCCAATATCACTGATAAACAATGTTGCAAAAATATTCGAAAAATGCTTAAACTACAGACTCCGTGCATTTCTGGAAAAAAATAAAATTCTCTCAAAAAATCAATACGGGTTCCAAAAATATCGAAGTACAGAAGATCCTCTTCAACTATTAACAGACACCATTATAACAAATTTTGAAAGGAGCGAAAAAACGATAGCTATTTTTGTAGACCTACAAAAAGCGTTTGACACAGTCTCACATACCCAACTACTGGACAAACTAAACAAAGTGGGTATTAGGGGAAATGTACATAATCTTCTGAAACATTACCTATCAAATAGACCCCAGCAAGTAAAAATAGACAACGCTTTTAGCACAAGGAAAACAATAAAAACGGGTGTGCGACAGGGCACTGTTTTAGGACCGACCCTATTTCTGCTGTTCATAAATGATTTGCTTAAGAAAAACTTTGGTTGCAAAATCATATCATATGCAGATGACACCGCACTAATCTGTTCGGGTGAAACCTGGAGTCTAGCGAGACAAAAAGCGACTGCCGCAATAAGTAAGGTTAAAACATGGCTAGATATAAACTCTCTAAAACTAAATATTGCGAAAACTAACTTTATGACATTCTCCCCAACAAAGGCAGGAATGCCACAAACAATGGAACCTATGCTGATTGACGAAGAAACAAAAAGTTACATGCACAACACCACTACTATTAAATACCTTGGCGTTATCTTCGATAAACATTTAAAATGGGAAAAGCATATCAAACACTTAAATGAGAAGTTAAGGAAACTAATTTATAAATTTTACAACCTGAAAAGTGTCCTAAATAGAAAAACTCTTTTAGTGACGTATAACAGTCTAGCAGAATCCATAATTAGGTATGGCATTAGTGTTTGGGGATCAGCATATAATACAACCCTCCAATGTCTCCAAATTACACAAAATTATATATTAAGGACAATTTTTAATAAGAAAAGTAGAGATAGCTGCCGAAATATATTTGTAGAAAATGAAATACTGAATGTGAAGGGTCTGTATATGCACGCTGCTGTAGTTTATACACACAACAAGAAACATATATTTGGTTCGAGTATTAATCACCGACATGAGACAAGAAATAACACCAAAAACAAATATCAAACTCCAAAATATAGCAAAGCAGTCTGCCAGAAACAAATCAAATACAATGGAATCAAACTATACAACCAGCTACCAGAACATATAAAAGCCCAGAATAAAAAGAAATTCAAAAAACAATGTAAAAAATATCTAGTAAAAAATTATACCATATGTCTTCAACCTTTAGCCTAATTAAGCAAGTAGTTACATCAAAAACTTAACTATCCGCCCTTTGTAAATTTGTAAATAACTATTAGCCAAACTCGTTTTATCTTATCTTATTTGTGTTTCTTTTTATTATTATCTGTCTCCTGTCTTCCTACCTTTCTAGCTTTAGTAAACGTAATTATAAGTATTGTAATATTAAGTATAAATGCAATAAATTAGATATAGTTAAATATAAAATTATGTGAGCAAAAATGTTATACTGCTAGACACAACACGAGGTCTCCTCAGGTGTCATAACCTATACAAATAATATATGCAATTATAATGTAATAATAAGTATATAGAGTATAAACAATTGTGAAAATGTAAAATTGTAAAAGATGTTGCAGTATTAATAAATAAAAAAATATATATATGTTCTTTTCCTCGATCTACACTCTATAAAGATCCCTTTTTTGTGAAGTTTGAACTAAGGAGCAGGAGAATCTCAACAAATCACAGCGCGAAAGCTAGCAGACTGGTAGAATAGTAGAGTATAACAGCCCTCATACACTTCAGTTGTCGATTGACAATTCCTAATTTTAATTTTCAAACGTTTGAACTAACCACGATTGACCTTTAAGAAAGATCAGATATGGTACGCCCACCATTATCTCGATATCAAATAGACCAAGGGCATCACGCACACAAGCTTAATTCCATAGTAAAATAACAATGTTTTGGGTATCTTACTATAGCGACTCATTGAGGAATTTGCAGAAATAATATGGAACATGAATTGTTAAACATCTATATAGCGCGCCATCAGAATACTTGTTTCATGATAAAATCGATAAAAAGTCGTAAACTGTAGATCGTACGCATATAGTATATCCAATGAAAGTTAAAGACAATCAAATTTTGAATATGTTGGTGTATGTACAAAATTGTTTTAATAACGAGTGAATGGAGATAAAAGGGAAAAACATGATAAATTGTCATTTTCAAGTGCATTTAGACAAATAGCTATTTTTTATGGTTTTTAGGCAATGATGGCACTAAAGTTTTTTAGAAGAAAATTACATTATCTGTAAAATGAGCTCATACGATGAATGGTTCATGAGTTTTAAAGCTATGAGCAAAAATTTCTTTTTTATTATAAATTAAGATTTTCCCGTAAGAACTGTGCATTTTTTTTTTTAAATATGGGCCTAGTATGAAACGACTCAGAAATGCTCACAGAATAACTTCTGATACTTCAAAAATTGAAAAATTTTTATTTATTTTATTTTTACCTTTTTGTACTTCAAACGTGACGAAAATTGCCTGTTTGCTAAAAATTAAAAATCAACCGCATTTTCATTCGTCAGTTTCTTGAAGAAGTGTTTTTTGTAGGAAATTTGGTAAGCTTTCATTTACGTCTTATGAAATTTTGTCATAAAGTCAAAAGAAGCGATGATATATACAAAGAAAGAAATTAAAAAATAATATTGGCTCAATTTTTCTGAACAAAAACGGTTTTCAAGAACCTTTTTTCCATTCATCATATGAAGGTCGCTTGGAGCTTATATTTTTAAAACAATTGTTATGCACAGTTCTTGCAGGAAAATCTTAATTTATAATGAAATAAATTTTTGCTCATAGCTTTAAACAGCTGTAACTCGTAAACCATTCATCGTATCAAGGTCACCTGGAGCTTATTTTACAGATAATTTAATTTTCTTCAAAAAGCCTTTAGTGTAATTATTGCCTAAAGCCAATCAAAAAATAGCTATTTGTCAAAAAATGCAATTGAAAATAATAAGTTTTCATGTTTTTCTTATTTATCTCCATTCACTCGTTATCAAAATGATTTTGTACATACACAATCATATTCAGAATTAGATTTTCTTTAACTTTCATTGGATACACTATATGCGTACGATCTACAGTTTTCGAGTTTTTATCGATTTTATCGTGAAACAAGTGTTCTGATAGCATGCTATAAAGTTGTTAAAAAATTCATATCTCTGCCAATATTGATCGAATGGAAATGAAAATTAAAAGAAAATTGTTCGTAATCGCATTCTCTATAACTTTCATTTGAAATATTTTGTGATCCGAAATACCATTTTTGAGATTTTAGCGAAGAACGCACGCGTTTCCGTTGCGTCGCAAAACTGTCAAAATTTCAAAAATCTATCTTTGCTCCAATAGGTTGTACGAAGTTTAAAAAAACGAAATTGTGCGGATTTTCTTACCCATAATTTTCATGTACACATATTTTACAGTAAAATTGATACTTTCAGAGTTTTTTGCGAAAAACCCCTCCGCCGGCATCTACGGGTGGTTTGATATGTTAAAAAGTACCTACCACAAAATAAGCCTTTTCCCAAAATTTTTTGATACAATTGATCACAACTTGCTGTTAAATAAATTACGGATCACTGGCTTGTCTGATAGCTTTATTTACATCATACTTATCGTTGCGTATCGATATTTCTACTATGTTGGTCACATATCTCAGATATATTGCTATATCTGGAGTTCCGCAGGGGTCTAACTTGGGCCTGCTGCTATTTTCTCTATTTCTTTATTAAAGGCTTACCATCAGATATTAAATGTGATCATCTTCTGTTTGCGAATGACCTCAAAATTTATCTAAAAATAACAAGGAGGAAAGATTGGATGAACCTATAAAATGAGCTCGATAGAGTAGTCTCATGGTACACCAACAATTCATTGAAATTAAATGTATCTAAATGGAAATATTTAACTTTTGCTCGCAAATTAATCTTTGTTTGGTTTAGTTATAATATAAATGGCAATATTATTGACCGTTTTAGGGAATTTATGTACCTTGTAAACAAGAATAATCGTATTAATCAAATTGATCCTTATTGGCAGCAAGTGATCTTTTCCAAAAAAATATTTCAGTCCTGCTACAATGATCAACTACGGACATGCTATCCCAGAGGTCATAAGTTCAACGGGCAATACCTGCACAAAACTGATAATAGCGGAAGGTATTCTGTCCACGTGGCATGGATATCTTCTGAAGGGATTGATGGTATACATACCGTTAACGGCCGATTAACTGGTAACCGATATGTGGACATTTTGAATGGATTTATGCCTTCCTCAGCACAAGATATATCCAATAATGGTTTTGTATTTCAATATATAAGTTTATTAACCATTTTTTGATATACCCAATTTTAAAAAACCTGCTGCACTTATGGTTCGTAGCTGATTTAAAGCAAATAATGTAATAATGCTTTCTTGATGGGCGAAAAGCCCGGATTAAAACCCGATGGAGAATATTTTAGTCACACTGAGAAACAGATTCACAAATATAAATTTAAGCTCAGAAATAAAGAAGAGTTAATGGACTCAATTCAAAACGAGCGAAACAATTTGGATGAAAATTACAACATGTAAGACTTAACTAGTTCCATGCCCAGAAGACTTCACAAAATGTTCTAGAAAATAATTATGGTTGTAATGAATATTAGTTTTGAATTTTTTAATCTTGCTTCCCAACGGGTGTTGGGAAGTTCGTTTCCTCTTTGAATTGAATGGTATTGGATAATTGATTTTTTCTACTCCCATTAGTCCTGCCAACAAATTACTGTAGACTACATGGAGGGCGGCAAAATATTTGACTTCAGGGATAGGTTTGGGGTAGTTAAAACATCCTAAAAGTCCCCGACCCTAGGAGCTGAGCTTTGCGGGGGAGGACTTCCGGAAAGCCCTAAATTTTGACTTTTTTGTTTTCTTCTTACTTTTTTTTTGAAAGCTGACAAAATTTCTTAAATTTTTTACTTCAACAAAAAGTTTGTATCTTCAACCGTTCTCGAGTTACTCGCTTCTGAAAATCGAAGATATCCGGAAAACGCTGTTTCGCATCACATTTTTCATCATACTCTGCTCCTAACACTTTAAATCTTCTTTGTAAAATAAAATATAAACAAATCAAGTGAAGTGGATTAAATCGACTTAAAAATATCTCCAGCAGAAGAGAAAAATGAATCCTTCAAAGGAACTATTACGTCATCAAATTCTTCATCCTCTATTATGGGGACTCCATTATGGCAATTGCCCTGGCAGTTGAGCATGCTGGTGAACAATCAATTCTATGATGCCTTTCTGCATCCGCATCTTCCGGAGTCGCCATCTTTTTTGCAACGACAAAATATGACTTGCAAAATTTCTTCGGGGGCAGCATTTTTGTCTGTTAGTTTGGACACCAGCTCCCCATTTCTCTTCTCCCAGTCAGGAATTCCTAAACCACACACATATCAGGGCAGTATGGTTCCCATTCACTGCTGGATTTGGTAGTTTGGTAGTACATCCTCCATGAATGGTACTTCGTGGCCCTCTCAGTTTTAAAAATGACCGATATCTGAAGGATATCTCCTTAGACCGCCTAAGGAGGCAATTATGTCCTGCTCTTTCGACCTCAGGTGGTGTCGATGAAAGGCTGGTAAACACCTCAGCTTCTTTGACCGATTTGTCTTTTTTATATAATTTGACAAGACTGACTTTGCTCTTCCTGAAGGCTGCGGAGGTGGTATCACAGCCTGTGAAAGCATGTACAAATAGAAATATGCTCCAGTCCCAGCTGCTGCAGCTCTTGTGGTGGGTATGTTGCTGTGCATACTTTTCTTCTGCCTGGTTTCACGAAGAATATGTCACGCTGGGGAGGGGCCAGCAACAGGACTGCCAAGTCCACATCTTCGCCTATCATAGCTACTGAAGAGAAAACTGATTTCTCCATGGCTGTGGATCCTCTGCTTGGAAGGTATTGATATTATTTTCCTCCAGTTTTTCCATCAACAACTTGCTGAGAAGGCTCTTGTTGTTGGCATTCGAAAGGAATATTTTCTGTTTTATCATGATTTCAGATTGCATCCACGCACTTCTTAAGTCCATATGTACGATTCTGTTCAGCAACTTCAGTACTTTTTGATATGTTGGTGTAGCCATCAACACCACAGTACAACTTCCTCCCAGATAGCGGTTCTTTACGAATTGTACGTATCTATCACAAATAGATGATGTTGTGTTAGCCTCTCTTTGCCAAATGACCTTGTGAATTAGATATCCCCCATCAACAACTATGTCAAGTTACTTAGTTATACGTCTTTTTCGGTTGGTTTAAACAGGCTGTATAGGGACCCCTTATGAAAAATGTGATGCGAAACAGCATTTTCCGGATATCGGCGATTTTCAGAAGCGGGTAACTCGAGAACGGTTGAACTTTTTGTTAAAATAAAAAATATAGGAAATTTTATCAGCTTTCAGAAACATAAGAGTATTTTTTTCTTTAAATGTTTCATAAAAATGTTTTCTTATCCGCCCCTCAAGTTACCGAAGTAACCCCCCGGAAGATCTCAAGGATCTTGTGCTAGGCAAAGAGAGACGAGGCCCTACAGTTTAATGTGGACTATTTAGGGCATTCCAGAAGCCCCCCCCCCCCGCAAAGCTCAACTTCTAGGATGTTTACCTCCTAACTACCCCAAACCCATCCTTGAAATTAAATATTTTGCCGCCCTCCTCGTAGTCTACACCCCTATATTAGAAAAGTATGGGAACGGTGGAAAATCTCGAACAGTTTGCATCAAATCGAAAAATAAAAAAATACGTGTCAAAAATTTTTCAAAAAACCACCAAAATGACCTCCCCACGCACCACCCTGTGGGTGAGGCGAGGGGCAACTTTAAAATTTCAAATAAAAACTCCTATTTTTTATTGCGGAATCGGATTCTACGGCAAAAAATACGTTATTCCGGACATTTTTTCGATTCTTGCATGGTGTCGCTGTAATCTCAAAAAATGAAAAGAAAACATTACTGTTTCAAGAGTAGCGTCTTGTGCCCATAAAAATATGTCCAATTCAAAAACTGAAAAACACGTATGTGTTATTTTTACGAAATCTTATCCAATGACATTGGATTCGACTCTCCCAACCCTAACCCAGTGGGTGGGGCGGGGGGCAGCTTTGAAATTTGTAGTGAAAAGAAAATCCCTATTTTAAATAGCGGATTCGAATTCTGCGGCCAAAAATACGTGAATTTTATATCGGGCATTTTTTTCGATTCTCGCAAGGTGTCGCTGCGATAGCAAAAAATTGAGTGGAAACATGAAAGTTTTGAGCATACTTAAGAAAATACTACTGATCTCAGAGTGAATGATTTCCCAAACTATTAACATTCTGTAAATTTATTAGCAGCTAGTAATTTTCAATTTCCATTTTTTACAGGGCAATAAAAAACTCGATTTAAAAAAAACTAACAGTGGTTTTATCTCTTAATTCGGCCACTTCAGACAAGTTCTTGATCCCGGCCAGTGAAGGCAAGGAGGTAACTCAGCCATTTAAGGCAAGGTGAGGATTTCGGCCAGTTGAGGCAATTAGTTTACAGCTTAACTGCTACACTAGCAGGTTTTAATTTCAAGATTATAGCAGGTGTTGAAAATGGTGCCCATTGACTTCTTGGCACTTCTTATCATTTCTGCAAAAATGTTTATTTTGCGTTGCCTCAGCTCTTCCAAATTACGAGGTTTAGTGAAATAAACCTTACCCTTCACGTAGCCCCAAACAAAATAATCAAGTGGCGCGAGGTCGGGAGATCTTGCTGGCCATTCAACAGTTCTTCTTCGATCTATCCATCGATTTTCGAAAGTACCATTCAAATAGTCCCTAACAATATCCCGATAGTGTGAAGGAGCCCCATCTTGCTGCAACCAAACATTATCGAACTCATCACCAGCAATCTCTTGTATTGCGGGAACTATTTGATTTATCAACTTTCCAGGTATTTTTCACCATTCAAATTTCCATTTACGAAAAACGGTCCTATGATTCGATCTCTGAAAACTCCTGCCCAAACATTTAATTTTTGTGGATACTGCGTGTGTGTTTCGAGCATCCAGTGAGGGTTTTCGTCACTCCAATATCTGAAATTATGGCGATTAACTTTTCCACTGAATTCGAAAGTTGCTTCATCTGAGAAAACAAGTAGAGATTACAAAACATTTGGGTTTTGGTTACTCCTTTTTATCATTAATTCACTAAATTCAAGTCGCTGATCAAAATCATCTTCATGTAACTCTTGGTGCAGGTGAATTTTGTAAGGATGACATTTCAAAAGTTTCAAATTCTTATGAACTGAAAATGCGCTCATATCAAGCTGTTGACTGGCTTTTCTGATTGATTACCTTCTATTTTCAATAAATGCCTGGGCCGCTTCCATTTGTCGAGCTACCGATATTTCAGATTTTGGTCTTCCAGATTTCGGGCGATTTTTATTTGTCTTTGTGTCTAGGATTCATTTGACGGTACGGGACACAGTAGATTTCGAAATTGCCACTTGATTTACACGGAAAGTTTAGTTGAATAAAATCTCAACTTCATCATAGGATCTTTCTTTATCGCCCCACCCTCGCATCATTAAAAGAGAAACACTCTCTTCCTCTGTTAAAGTAGCCATTATGCAGAAAAAAGCGCGAGAACTAATGAAAAATGAAATAACTTTTTCCGTACAAAAGTGCGCTCCTGCCTCTACAAAAGTTGGAAGAAACTGAACGTTCTCGTAGAAATTTCACAAAACAAAAACTGTTATTAAGAACACCTTAAAAAAACATACATAAAAACCAAGATATCACAGATATTGTTTTTTAAACTAAATGTTTTTTTGTCAACACGAGTAGCTAGAGTTTGTAAATATTTACAAACTTATGGACGCAATTTTGTGCGATTGCAGCGACACCTTGCGAGAATCGAAAAAAATGCCCGATATTAAATTCACGTATTTTTGGCCGTAGAATCCGAATCCGCTATAAAAAATAGGGATTTCTATTACAAATTTCAAAGTTGCCCCCCGCCCCACCCAGTGGGTTAGGGGTGGGAGAATCGAATCTAATGTCATTGGATAGATTTCGTAAAAATAACAAATACGTGTTTTTGATACGTATTGGAGTATCATTATGAAGTTTTGAAAAATTTAATTTAATTTCTCTTTTAAAATTGTCACTGTTTTTAACTTTTTTTCTACTTGCTTGTTGGCGTCGACTTAGACATTCTGTATACGTCGCTTCAGAATTTCCATCAAGTTAATATATCATAACCTCATTTTCTTAAGAGGTTTTAGTTTCATTCATTTATATTAAAAGTTAATATGATTTATGGTATATATAATAAACGAGACATTGTTTCAAAATATGCAATAATTTTGACAAGAAACTGCTTTCTTAGAGGGATAAAGGGTACAGGAGATCTATATGTATATTTTATAAAGCAATTTTAAAACGATTTGAACGCTTCATAGTTTTATAATTGCTCGAATTACTCAAATTTACATTCGAAGGCTTTTTTAAAACCAAACTGTTTTGTTAATAAAACTTTTATAAAACTACAGCCAGAGAAAGTTTAATAGGTTATATGGTCAAGTTTTAAGATATACTACAAGGATTTTCAATAAATACTTGCACTAGAAACATATTTAGTTTCAAATAAACCTAATTTAAAACTAATTAATCTGCGAACATCCTTCATAAAGCCTTTATAAAACGAGAACCATACTAAACAGCATTTACATTATTACTTGGGTATACAACTCACATTTAATGGCTATTAAATGCTCATTGCGCATAATATATTGTTTTCTCACATGTTGTTGTTTAATAGAGGTTTCTTTTGGACCCCAAAACCCACTGTCCTACTCATATTATGAATTCCTATCCGCCTTTGCTGCCATTAACGTCAGCCGCTATGCTTTATTGAGACCAGCCTTGTTTAACAAACCATACTTTTTGTTAGGTACCTTATAATAATTAAAAACAATAAACTGAAATATTCGCTAATTATTTTTCTTAAAAAATTAAATACGCCCCTACATTGGTTTGGTACACATCATTATGTGCTATCAAAATAACACAATTAATTGTGTTTTCATATCCTAACAATATTATAAAATGTCTGAGTCTAATGACGCAGGTTTGGCTCCAATTTACTTTGGCATAAATTATAAAATCACATTTATTTAATTTGAGCATAACACGAGAGAAATGATGTTACACTAGGTCACACTGTATTATGGTTTATATTATTTATTTTCCCCATTTTACACATTTTATTACTTCATTAGCTAATGATATTTTTTCAAATTACCCCTATTTATTATGCGCATTTCACCTACCTAATAATCGAAGGCAGTGCCTTATAACACTGAAACCTAATATGTGATAACTACTTTAGATTAATATTATGATTTGGTATACTACTGCAAAACTAAAAAAATTACCTGTAATATACAAATACTCTGGTAGAAGCACTTATTAATAGTTACAAAATTAACAAAATATATATTTGACCACTATGTAGGTATATTGTTTATGGTTAATGAACTATTGTCCTTATTAGAGAACAACAATCGCCCCAACGAAGAGAGGTTTTTTGCGAGGGGCTGTTTCTCGTTCTAAAAGCTAGCCCACACATGGGCGAAGGTAAAATTCATGTACACACACGTTAGACACCTTTTATACATACAATTTTGACGCTCTCACTGAAAGGACTGCTCCAGGTCCTGCCAGTTATTGATCCCGTTGTGACGTCAAGGAGGATGTGGTGCTTATTGGGCGCGGGCCGGGCCTCTAGTTGATATCACGGAGGCGGCGCGATGTTGGCCCATTGGAGATGGGTTGAAACACCCCTCTTGCCACCCACGCTTTGGTCTTGTGACCAGTAAGGTCGTCCTGAAGGACGATCGTTCGATATTTTGGTGAATAATTCTTAATTCGAGAGTATTGTTAACTCTCTCATGTATTTTATAGGATATGATGCTGGGGGAAGGTCTTAATAATTTAGGTGGTGTTTACGATATAACAAAAAATTGAACGAAATGTTTTACTATGAACCAGGAAAGAGGCAAAGAAAAGCGTTCCATAGTAGGTAGTAAAGTAGTATTTTCTATCAAGGACTAGAAATTAGTCACTTTTTATCCTTACTGAAATATTTATTCATGCATAGCATAAAAATACGTTTAAATCCATCAGCTTCTTAATATTTAATCGAATCTGTTTTCTAAGTTTTTTAATTATGTTAATTATTGTTAAATTAATACCTATTTGTAGATACATCATAGCAAAATTGCCTATTTTATCAAGAACAGAACATTCTTGTTGAAATTGATGTCTGATGTAACATATGACCTTGAACTCAAATATCTAAAAAATATAGCATTACAGCCATTCTGAAAGCCTATTGTATGTAGAAATTTTTTATATACTTATAATAAACAAAGCAACAATCAGTTAAACTAAAACTTCAAATAAAAATAATATAAATGATGTAAATAGAAAACAAATAAATAATAACATCGATAAAACTAATTATACAGCGTGTGCGATTTAATACCGCAACACCGTATTATTTTGGAACGTGCTGATCGATTTATTTTTATTTTTTTGGGACATAGTACTCGATAAGTTCTATTTCTTTAAAAATTTAATTTTCATATTTTTAAGGTCTACTGAGGTCCCTTAAATGTGTCGAAATTTCAAGATCGGCTATTAGGATTTTTTATTGGAAAAATGGATAGCATATTAGATTCGCAGTAATTTAAACTTTTCAGCTCGATACCTGGTTTGTTACTCAATCGCCAAATTTGAACATTTTTCAGTTTTGAATTGGACCTGTATAAAAGTCTGTTATGACCTAATGAAACAAAAGTTGAAAAATAACTGTTTTTAATAACATGAACAACATCAAATAATACAACACCAGTCACCACTAATTTAAAAATAAATAAATCACACACATAAACAAATGATTGGAGAAAATCTAAATTCGGCCAACAAACGGATGAAATAACACAAAAATCTAACAAAATATTTCAAATTTTTGTGTTCTCAATATAATCTCCCTCACATCTTATGCATTTTTCATAACGCCGGTCGTTTCAAATTTTGACGGGTCCTCATTAATTGTTGTGGCATTTTTTCCCTGCACTCTCCTTCAATTCTTTCTCTTAATTCATCAGCATTTGTGGTCTCGTGCGGTAAGCTTTTTCTTTTAAAATTCCCCACAAAGAAATCTATAGGTGTTAGATCTGGCGAACGTGGCAGCCAATGAATAAGTGGGCTCTTTCGTCCTATCTATCTGTTTGGAAAATTTTCATTCAGCCATCTACGTACGTGTGAATCCCAGGTAACCTGGCTCAAGCTAATAGTTGGATTTTCCTCGAAATATTGTAGAATTTCCATTCTTATTTTATCCAGTCGTTACCGTCCGATATTCTCAATAGCCATTCCACGAGAGTTAGGTGAAAAACACTTTTAAATATTATCTTACATCTACAATGATTGTCAATCGTTCTCAATTTATTGTCAAGTTCAACAAATGCTTCACTATCTGAGGATTTGTCGATTAAATTACTAAAAAATTTTCTTCATTTTCCAACCACCTTTCCAACTAAATGAATAAAATCACTCTTAATTCTGCAATATTCAGTGTCTCGATACCAATTACCCAAAGTGTGAATTTTTTACATAGTATAGGCTTTTTAAAAATGTTGGTTGTTTTTCTACTGTGTTGTACTGTCAAGTCAAGATTGTTGGCAGATATCGCTTATTAAACAAGCTGTTCAGAACAGGTACATAATAAAAAGTAAAGAATTAACGGTCCTTAATTTTTTTTAAAATAGCAAATTTGAACTAAGCTAAAAGAATACAGATTATTCATATAGTGCTCGATCAATGAGGGAAGCTTCTGAAGTATTTAGTAGAAGACATTTAGATCGTGAACCAATCCATCATACAGCAGTCTTCAGGATGAACGCAATATTCAGTGAAACAGGTAAATTTTCTTTAAAAAAAGAATCACGGTAGAGAAACTCAGAGACAGAGAAATTTTACAATATTACTAAGAAAATCCAACAGCTAGGTTGAGGTAGGTTACACAGGATTTATATTTAAGTATATCAAAAATATGCACATGTTTGAAAAAAAAATCCCTTTATACCAAAAATTACGCTCACATTAGAACAATGTGATGATGGACGGATAATGGAATTCTGTTTATTCTGCCAAGGAGAATATTTAAATAACGAAATTTTTTTAAGAAATATTCTCTTCACAGATGAGGCGACATTTACTACTAATGGTGTGGTTTCTACTCAGAACTGTAGGTACTGGGCAACAGAGAACCCACACTGGATGATAAATTCAAAGACTCAATATTCTCAAAAACTTAATGTCTGAATTGAGATTTTCAATAATCGTAAGTGGGTCCAGCGTTTTCCAAGATACATTAAACGGTGAAAGGTTTCTTAATTTCTTGAACACAGTGTTTTTGGATTTTATGGAAGTACTAAATGAGGAAGAAAACAGACAAGTTAGTTTTCAACTAGATGGTGCTTCCGTAAGTTATTCGGTGGTTGTACGTAGATGCTTAATGAAAATGTTCCAAACAGATGAATAGGACGAAGTAGCACTCTTATTCATTGGCCGCCACATTCGCCAGATCTAACGCCTTCAGATTTTTTGTGGGGAATTTTAGAAGAAAAAGTTTACCCCACGAGTCCACAAAATGTTGACGAATTAAGAGAAAGAATTGAACGAGAGTGCAGGGAAATAACACCACAACAATTGAGGACCCGTCAAAATTTGAAACTGCGGGTGAACGTAAAGGATTTAAAATACTTTGTTAGATTTTTTTATTCCATCCGTTTGTTAGCCGAATTCCTATTTTCTCCACTCATTTGTTTATGTTATCCATCCATTTTTAAATTAGTGTTGATTGTTGTTGTATTATTTGAAGTTGTTCGTGCTATTAAAAACACTAATTTCTCAACTTTTGTTTAATTAGATCATAACAGACTCGAATACGCTATCCACTTTTTCAATAAAGAAATGCCTAATAATCGATCTTGAAATTGCGACCCATTTAGGGGACCTTAGTAGGCCTTGAAAATATGAGAATTAATTTTTTTTAAAAATGGTCAAATAGAGCTCATCGAGTACTATGACCCAAAAAAAAATTTAATCGGGCAGCGCGTTTCATGATAAAATGGCAACAAGAATCGAGACAAAAAACAACGAGAAGTCATTTTCAACGACAACAAAGTATATTCGATCCATCCTACTACAAAAAATTAAAATATATCGATTATTTCAAATATAAAAAAATGTACTACAGGCCCAGATGGCATATCGAGTAAAGTAATAAAATATATTGACCAGTATCTATATAATAGACTCATTTATTCATCTAATAAATCGATAGTTACACCAATCTATAAGTTAGGTGATAAAATACTAACTCTAGACCTACTTATATCAGTTATAAACAATTTTACACAAATTTTTGAACAGTGCTTTAAAAATAAATTAGCTAGTTTTTTTATATGTACCATGTGATGACTGATAGACAATTTGGTTTTAGAACAAATAAAAACGCAGAACATGCTGTTCTGGATTGAATCTATAAGACAGTTTCTAATTTTGATGCAAATAAGAAATGCCTGATTTTCTGGATCTAGTTAATGCCTTTGATTCCGTATCACATCATATCCTATTAATGACACTAGAAAGTATTGACGTACGAGGTGTTTCTTGTGCTTCTCTAAAAATCTCACAAACTGAACCCAAAGAATAAAAGTAGATAATCTTCTAAGTACACAATAATTTGCAAGTTACAAATTAATGTACAAAATCGGATTGCATAATACCACCTTGTGTATAACAATGAGGTAAAAGTTTTTCATTTAAAGAATACTTACAGTTATAATTCTTTATTATGGTTTCATGAAGCATGGGATTCCGTATATATTTCTCATGATTACACAACAATATCCATAACAAATAAACACCTTATTATACCACTATACAAAAAAGCGCATACACAACGATTTATTTTGTATTAATCATGGTCCAAAGCTATATAACATTTTACGCCTTAATATTAAAAATATACAAAATTAAGCAAACATAAAATTGAAATTAAAATAAATTGTATTCGATAACCAAGATGAGATCCATATTATGTAGAATTAACAGTTTATGTAGAAATATTAGGTTTAAGCACTAGTAGCATAACCTTGTTTTCTATTTTGATAGGTCAAATATATATCTCATTCTTACATTTCTTTCTTACGGTTCAATATATGTACAGTCGTGAGCAAAAAAAAATAGGACAAGTCTTATAATGGTATTTTGCTAAAATTTAGTTGTGTACATCTAATTTTAATTTTTGTGACATTGTCAGTTAGTTGTCACAATTTATTGCAAGTATGTAAAAAACTAATATGCCTCATATAAGCGATTTAGTTAAATCTGGAGTTATTGCTAAAGCAGAAGATGGATGGTCAATGAGACGAATTGCACTGCGTTGTAATATTGACAAAAATTCGGTATGTAACATTTTAAGAAAGTGGAGAATGAACGGTACGATTAGTAGAAATCCTGGATCAGGTCGACGAAGAATGTCAACTCAACAACAAGATTTGCAATTGGTAAATCCATTTTACTCAGTTATTCACGCTGCTTAAGAAACGAATTTTCCTGGATCGAGTAGTACTGGTCGCCGGCGAGTAAGAGAATCGGAGCTACGCTGTCATGCAGCAGCACAAAAATACCTACTTAAAGCTGAACATAAAGAAGCTCGAGTAGAATTTGCGCTTGAATTTTTAGCGCATGATGTAAATTTTTGGAACAATGTAATCTTTACAGACGAAAACACTTTCCAGTCAACACACAGCGGTCGTATTCGTGTTTACCGCCCTCCGAATACTCGACTCGATGAGAAATATATATATCTAACAATGATAAAAGTGGTAGATTTTCCGTCAATATGTAGACTTGGATATCGGCACGTGGTGTTTTGTGGCATATTGTGGAACGATTTAATAGTGAAACGTATGTTAGGATTTTAGACAATATTATGCTCCCTTCTGTGTCAGAATTATTTCCTAATAATGAGTTCATATTTCAACAAGACGATTGTTCCGTTTATACTGCTCATGCTGTAACTAACTGGTTTCAAGATAACAACATCAATGTTCTTAACTGGCCCAGTCATAGTTCAGATCTTAACCCTGTGGAAGAAGTATGGGGACTACTCATAAGAAGTATCCAAAAACGAAATGTGAGACCACGGAATGCCGAAGAATTACTGGAAATAGTAAATAATGCATGGGAAAATATCATTACTAATGATTATTGTATAAGGTTATTTAATTCTATGCTAAACAGACATAGAAATTATAAATAGAAATGGTGCAATTGCGAAATATTAATAGTTAGTTTCTTGTTAAGTAGGATATCCTTTATCTTTTGATCCAGGATTTCTACTAATCGTACCGTTTATTCTCCACTTTCTTAAAATGTTACACACCAAATTTTTGGTAATGTTATAACGCAGTACAATTTGTCTCATTAACCATCCATCATTTACTATAGCAATAACTACAGCATTAAAATAAAAAATAAATTAAAGTGATATCTGTTTTATTTCGACTACTCATTACATATTCAAATAGAGACGGATTTACATTAGAAAAAAAGTTGTTTTTTTCTGCCCACGACAGTACTTACTTCTTAAGTTAAAAAATTTTAAAAAATAAATAAGCTTCAGGCTGCCCCATTTATTTATGAAAAAATAAAGGTGGACAAACAGTTACAATGTTATAATAACTGTATGTCATATGCGTGTATATTGTACTGTTATATATAGTGTGCTATTAGACCGGGGGTTAGCGGCAGATTCTTGGCCATGATTTTACTCAGTATGCCTTTCAGAGGGCATTATGCTACGTAAATTCTCATGATAGTAAGTTATATGAATCAAAGAGTCATTCTCGGTTCTTCCTATGGAAAAATGAGTCTCCATTTGTTCGTAAACTATGTAATACAATAAAGATGTCATTTAAAAACCAAATCCAAACAGGATGATTTTTTCACGGTTGATTGGGGACTGCCTCCTGAGTATCCAACCAAAAGATCGCACAACTCCTGGTACGATTTGCGCTATAGGGGTGGTTTCCTAAACATTTTTTTAGAGCAAAATGACCTTAACAAAAATTGTAGAGGATCAAATTCTGAACAACTTTTCTTCAAAATTTTTTTTTGTATCTCTGATGCTTAATGAGTTACTGCGCATTATGTGTCAGAAATTGCACACTCTGCAAGGGTGGTCTTGTAAATATGTTTTTACAAAAAAATGACCTTAATAAAAGTTGTAGAGGATCAAATTCCGAACAACATTTATTAAGGTCATTTTGTTTTGACGGGTCTTTTCTGTGCAATTCTTCACAACAATTTTTATTATAAAAAAATTTAAACCGACGAAAACACGTTTTTGGCCCCTACCTATAGTAGCCTCTGACAGTCTCAGTAGTATTTGAAAAAAGTTTCTTGATACAATTTTCCGTCCTGAACAATTTTTATTTAAGAGTTTTGCAGAAAGATTATTTTGGGTTCTCCCTCTGAGGCCGCCCCCGATGCTTTGGCGAGTTTGCAAACAGACTTTTTGTTGCAATTTTTCATTTTAAACAATTTTTGTTTTAAACAACCTTTGATTAAACAAAGACTTGTTTTTGGGATCTCTGGAAGTTGGCCCTGCCACTATGTCGAGACATTAAAAAGGAACTTTTTGCAACAATTTGCCATTCTAAACAATGTTTGTATTACCACATTTTTTCTGTTCCATGGCACACTGTTTTTGGGCCCTCCTTGGACCATTTTAGCACAATTTTTTACTTTGGATCTCCCAGGTCTTATATCTACAAATTTAGATTTCCACGTTGAGCCGTCTTCGAGAAAATATATCACGCACTCATAAACAGACAGACACACACATACACACACACACACACACACACACACACACACACATATATAGTTAGGCAGATTTCAGTAAAAATTGTGCTATTAATGAAGAAACTTTCAGGGATTGTTCTGTATACAATTCTAAACATAAAAAAATAAGGTGCCCTTCAATATGTAACAAAAAACAAAATGGCTGCCATTTGAAAATGACGCCAACGCCTTGCTGCCCTGCCCTGCTATCTTAGCTCCTATTTTGCCGATTTTAATAATTTTTTAAATGATGGTAGCTCTTTTATGGAACTTTATTTTTAGTTATTAGAACTAAGTTTACAAATTTAATAGATAAACCCAGAAAAAGATAAAAATCTAAAATATGTTATCTAGTTTTTAGAAATCCACGGTTAAACTGTTAAAAAAATAAAGTTTAAAATGAGATAATTTTAGTATCTTTTAGTTGTTAAAAAAAAGTTGCTGTGATTAGCTACAACAGAGTTGTTAGTCATTTGGTAATGCAAAGTAATGATAACTCATAATGTTTCAATATCAGTTTTATTTAGTATAAAAATACAACTACACTTTTTAAATAATTATTTTCGGTGAAAAAGTTATGTATACACGTGACCGAGTTAGTTCTCACAATTGCCCCCACACTTACACATTGATGTACACTGAACATTAGAACTCACGCATTTGCAATGCCCTGTACATATTTTACGTGTACAGCGACAAGCGATTATTACTTTGCAGGATTTTAAAGCCTCTGGGAGTGTCATCAATTTTGGTTCCCAACCTATATATATATTCCTTCAAGTGTACTATTTTTTGGGTAAAGAGGTACCGTCTAGCAACATTAACATCAGTTTCTGAACATGTTTGGTCGTACATTAAAATTACAAAGCATTGAAGTTTGTCGAAAACATCTAGCTCTATCTCTTCGGATGGTTGTGATATAGAACTGAAAGCTGCTGTATCCTGTGGGTATCTTTCCCATGCCTTAAATGCCGTTATTTTTTTCCAGGAGAAGCGAATGAAGACACTGTATCGCATCCAGTGAAGGCATGAAAGCCTGGTAGCGCCGACGCTTTTTCAAATCCCATCGCTGCAGCAACCCCATATGCAGAAATTATTCGAATGTTCTTCCCTGTCCCTAATTCAATCCACAATTTTACACCTGGATATTGACTAGCGAAAGCAATGCCCAATACTAGTATGTCAGAATCAACAGTTCTTAAAAGTATTCGAGAGCATCCCTACAATCCCTGCTCAACGGCAGCATGAGCATGCAGGATAAGCCTGGTGTCCGCCTCTTCATGAGTAGACGGGCCAGGCATACTGGTGCAAGACAGATGTCTGTATTACTTACTACATCTTCCCACATTGTTGTTATGGTAGTTCCAACATCAGGAGTTACATTTTTGACATACATTCCGAGGAACTTAAATAACTCTACCTTATTGTTATCCACTCGCAAAAATTCGTTCCATTTCTTTGGCAGGGGCGTTTTTGATGTAACATGAGTTCGAGTACCGGTTCCCCGTTTCTGACGACCCATTGTTTTTAATGAATCAGGGCGGTAAGTATCCCAAATAATGCAATATCGGTCTTTGAAGGGTTATCACTGTAAATGATTAGATATGTTTTACAATATGTTAAGAAAAGATGCTATAAAGCAGATGTAAAACGAGATATGACACCCAGTAGTTTGCAGATTTTCTTATATTTTATATTTAGGTTTATTTTTAAAATGGATACTATGTCCCTATTTCTTTACTGTAACAGTTTGAGGAAGGAGAAAATATATTTACAATTTGCTAAAATATACTACTAACACCCTGCATATTTAAGTTGGGTTGTCTGACCTTTATCGTCTAGTTTTAAATATATCCTGCTATTTTTTGTAACATAAGAAGCTTGTAGATCTAAAAATAAACAAACAAATTATAAAATTACGTGTTTAAATAATTATGTATAACTAAAATTTCTTACCTAGAAGTGTTTAATTTTATATATTACTTAGTAAAATAATTATATTTAGTTCTAATAAAATCACTTTCACACACAATCGAGTTGTGTAAAAGTATAAAACAGATAGATAAGCGTGGACGGAGTTGGCGCGGCGACATGTGACAACGTGCAATTGCTTTTGGGTATTTAACAAAAAATACTTTTTTCGCCGTCATCAGAAAGGTACTAAATAAATCCACTTGCGTTATTTAATTTTTTGTTATATGACCTAGTTTAACAATGAACTAGTAAAACTAGATAATATACTGTAAATTATTCTCTTTTTCGAGGTTTTTATCTCAAATTGTAAACTTGGGAAGAGAGTTCTAATAACTAATAATAAATTTCCATTAAAGAGAAATCGTAATTTAAAAAGATTATTAAAATCGAACAGACTGAAGCAGGATATTTAAAGTATTGTATGTGCGAGTAGCCGTATCTTTAAATGGCCGCCATTTTGTTATTTAAAGACATATTTGACGGCTCCTTATTTTTAAATGATTAAAATTGTATACAGAACAATCCCTGAAAGTGTCATGCTTTCTTCATTAATAGCACAATTGTTGTGTTTTTTTACTGAAATCTGCCTAACTAATACTATTGGGTATTTCTGTGTTAGTGCACACGCCTTGCTTTTCTTGCAATCGTACATGAAAAATAATTTTTTATTTTTTAGTACGACTTTGTAAGAAAAGCAAATTATTAAAAGTTTTTTAATTTTTTTAATTTTTTACTTTTTAATCATACTTTAATTAAATTATTATCATACATGAATATCGTGATGACCTCCGTAGAAGTCTGTAATCAGACGAAAAAAAAAAACAAAAAAAAGGAAACTTTTGTATTCTACATTTTGCCGGAGGTGCCGGTTGGATAGATATTTAACCAATTTCTCACCTTCGCGACCTCTACGTGCATATCTTTACAAAAGTAACGGTGGAATATTGTATTGTCATCCGATCTTAGTAACTTGCAAAATTTCAAAAATTGATTATAGGTCAGGAAGTGTGTTAAATAAAAGATGCAAGATCTGGACGAACAAAAAATACTACATTGTGCGTCAAAGAAAAGCAAGTGAACATAAGAGATGCCGAATTAAATATTTATGAATCATTACCAAATCGTTTGACACCGTCTGCCTGTCAAATAGGACTTAATATGTTAAACATTTACAATTCTTCAAGTGATCTACTTACTGCAAAAATGGGGGTTCCTCAGGGTACTGTCCTTGGGCCAATACTGTCCCTAACCTACATTAATAACTTATTCTTCCTTGATGTGAGGACTAAATTTGTAGCCTATGTTGATGATACGGGTATTGTTAATCAGGAATAATACTTAGGAAAAAGTAAATAAAAAAATGTTTGGCGGTCTAAATACCATACGCATGTGGTTTGATAAAAACTTACTTACGTTAAATTATGGAAAAATAAAATATGCTGCGTTCTTAATATCAGAATTCGATATAAATGGGTAACAAACCTTGACTGATTTTTTAATAAATTTTTAAATTTTACGTGGAAAATTATTACGCACTATACTATTTTGAATAATTGTTGTGATTCTGAAACATTTATTGTTTTTCATGACACCTTCCTTCATTATTTGTTAATTGCTTTCTTTAACTCACAATGTAGAATATTTCATGCTTGTGTTCAAATCTTGCATCCTTAATTTAACACACTTCCTGACATAATCAATTGATGAAATTTTGTTTTGTTTGTTGACAACAATACAGTATTCCACCTTTACTTTTGCAAATATCCGCTCTTAGGGGTCGCGGTGGTGATAACTGATTAAATATACTATCCAACCGGCACCTCCGGCAAAACGTAGAATGTAAAAGGTTTCTCGCCTGATCAGAGACTTTCTTTTTTTTTCTTCCCATACAAACGGTACATTAGTTCCGGTGACTTAATGGAATGCCGTTAGGTTTATACCTCGGAACCCAGCTCCAATGAATGAATTTATGTAAATTGGTTCTATACCACATAAATTATTAAAGTATGACTAAAAAGTATAAAATAATTGTAAGAAAAGCAAGGCGCGTGCGTCATGCGTACGATCATATAAAATGTGCACGGCTTGCTTTCTGGCAATTATTTTTTGCTCTTTAGTATGACTTTAACAAAAACAAATTTAATTTTTTCTATACAGGGTGGGGAATAGTGTATCGGACCGCGATATCTCGAGTTCTACGATAACTAGAAATTTTGTAAAAAATTGCAAGTAAACTAGATAAAAAAGTCTATAACTGGAAATTATTTTCGAACATACAGGGTTAACCAAGACGAAATTACAGGACCAAGGGCCTTTTTTATATGGAATGCTATGTATATCAGCACATTTTTTGAAGCCCCTTTCTAGGCTCTATTCATTCCTATATTAACATTGAATATCTCCCAACCACTTGGATGTAATGAATTTTTTTGTTGAAATAATGCAACCTGCTGATGGATATTTAAAAAATCACCACAGTCACAATTATGAGTTTTAAGAAAAACTTATGTGACTACCAGTTACGAGACATCTAATTTTTATATTGAATTTTCTCAATTTTTTCAAATGGAACACCCTGTATATTTTTCGACGATGTGATGTAGAAATGAAAAACGAACATTTTTGTTAAGTACTTTCCTAGGGCTAATTGCAACCAGTTTCGTTTTATTGAGCAATAATTAGAAAATTCAAAAATAAACTTAAGAGGTTTCGTCAAATTACGTAGTAGAAAAAATTATAATAAATGTTTCACATGTTGCCCGCTTTGATTGACACACATCTCTATGCGCTCTTGAAATGAGGTTCCCACTGTTCCTAAAAACTGCCGATGTGATAGCTGTAAAGGAAGTGATTATTCTTTCATTCATATTTTGTACTGTTGTTGGTGTGTCTCTATAAACAATTTCCTTCACGAATCTCCATAAAAAGACATCCATTTTTGTAGGATCTGGGGATCTAACAGGCCATTTAGTAGGTCCATTTCTTCCAATCCATTGATTAAGGCAGGGATTATTTAAGTGGTCTATATACAGGGTGTTGCATCATGAGAGGGACATAGCTTAATAGGAGATAGAGAACATCAGTGGTAACCGGAACCTCCCATAGAAATGTCTCATTGGGCCTTCACTACGAGGTTGCTGGGTGTTAAATAATTTTTGGCCAAACCTGTTTTTTGTCATAACTTTGACAGGGAATGAAATAACGGATTCATATTTGGTACGGCTAATGTACTAACGAGCCCCAAGAGGTACATGTATAAAAAAAAATAGCCAGGTCCGGACTCACTATAATTTATGTTTCTTCTTTGCATCAATAATACATCACCCTGTATATATTTTTTTGAAATTTCGATACGATATTCGAAAAGAGCAAGAAAAAACAAACAAAATGGCCTATTTTATTTCTTTGTTACACCTTCGTGGTTATTTAAATACGTTGTTAAATGTGCAAGAAAATGGATTACAGAACCCTATTAAATGAGAGGCACGTGAAATAAATAGTTTTATAACTAAAATTTGCAAAAATTCTATTGAGCCTAGGTGGTCTGAGTGAATCCTAATTCCGGCACGTTTTAAAGGTTCATTTTGGTAAAAAACTGTGGTCCTAATAAGTAATCGGGTATGAAATAACAAAATTTTTAATCAATCACAGTAGGCTTGTTCAAAGAATAAAAGTGACAGATAATTTAAACCATTTAGGCCTAAGCAACCAGTTACTTTGATCAAGAAAATCATCAACATTTTATACTTAATAAAAATTGGAAAAGAGAACAAACTAAAATCTAAATAAATAAAATATTTTCCATTCAATTAACAATAAATAACAAATCAATAACTAAATGTGTTTAAAAATAAAACGTAATTGACACTAAAGTAAATTTTCAAAATGTCCTCCCCCACATTCTGTGCATTTTTTTGCGCGTTTAGAAAGGTCACCAATTGCTCGACGTATCATTCCTGGATTATTCCGTATTTCGTCGCAGGTTGTAACGATGCGCTGGATTAAATGTTGTCTACTTTCAATTTCAATGCTATAAACCTCGTTTTTTAAGTGGCCCCATAAAAAGTAATCACAAGGGTTACAATCAGGAGATCTTGGTGGCCATTCATGTGGACCCCCGCGTCCAATCCATCTATTAGGTTACACATTGTTTAAGTGTTCTCTTACTTGAAGGTTAAAATGTGGTGGGGCCCCATCATGCTGAAACAACATGCCTCTTATACCGATATTTTCTAACATATTCGGTAAAATGTTTTGAAGAAAATCAAAGTAAATTTCACCATTCAATCTTTCTTCAAAAAAATGTGGCCCTATCAAATGTCTATTCACAAGTCCGACCCAAACATTTACAGAAAACCTGTGTTGCGAACGGCGTTGGCGTACCGCATGTGGATTTTCCTGTGCCCATTTATGATTATTTCGTGAATTGTTTACTCCATCCCTTGTAAATTGTGCCTCATCCGTAAATAAGGTTCTGTAAATGACTGGGCGATGGTTAGACAACCAATGACAAAATGCCAGGCGGGGGATATCGTCGCCTTGTTGAAGACGCTGTACCTGCTGGATATGATATGGATGGTAACGTTCTCTTTTTAGGGTTCTCCATACTCGCCAATGAGGAATACCAGTTGCCAAACTGATTCGTCTAGTGCTCATATTTGGGTTTTCTTGAACTACGTTTATAATATTGTTTTGTTCCTGCACACCTTGTTGTAAAACACGCTCCACAACTGCAGAAGTAGGAAACTTTCCGTGTTGTCTTGCATACTGGAACACCGTACTAAAGGTTTTATGATTAGGGCATCGACGACCAGGAAAACGCAGCCGATATTCTCTTTCCGCCGACCTACCATTTCCATTACAGAAACCATAGATGAATATTATGTCAGCATATTCCACGTTTGTAAATTTTACTGGCATAGTTAAAATATTTTCACAAGTTTTCACTAACTAAATGCGGATTATTGACACATTAAATTACTAACAAACAATTATTCAACTGTTTAGGAGATTTCTTTTTATTATCTGTCACTTTGAACAAGCCTACTGTGATTGATTAAAAATTTTGTTATTTCATACCCGATTACTTATTAGGACCACAGTTTTTTACCAAAATGGACCTTTAAAACGTGCCGGAATTAGGATTCACCCAGACCACCTAGGCTCAATAGAATTTTTGCAAATTTTAGTTATAAAACTATTTATTTCACGTGCCTCTCATTTAATAGGGTTCTGTAATCCATTTTCTTGCACATTTAACAACGTATTTAAATAACCACGAAGGTGTAACAAAAAAATGAAATAGGCCATTTTGTTTGTTTTTTCTTGCTCTTTTCGAATATCGTATCGAAATTTCAAAAAATATATACAGGGTGATGTTTTATTGATGCGAAGAAGAAACATAAATTATAGTGAGTCCGGACCTGGATATATTTTTTTTTATACATGTACCTCTTGGGGCTCGTTAGTACATTAGCCGTACCAAATATGAATCCGTTATTTCATTCCCTGTCAAAGTTATGACAAAAAACAGGTTTGGCCAAAAATTATAAAACGCCCTGTAACTTCGTAGTGAAGGCCCAATGAGACATTTCTATGGGAGGTTCCGGTTGTTCTCTACCTCCTATTAAGCTATGTCCCTCTCATGATGCAACACCCTGTATAACTGCATTTAAATAATTCCTTGTATTTTCTATTTTTAAATGTCCTGACAGACCCTAGGACGGGAAGCGTGTGTCCCTGTTGTTTCCTTTTTTGTTGTCTTCAATTTATTTTCCCTTTTTTTTTCGTTTTTAGGTTAGAATTAGGTATATAATTTTCTTTGTCATACTATTCGCCACCACTATCAGGATATTTAATAAATTAATTTAACGTTAATCTGACTATGAATTAGATATTTTGTGACTGGCAGTATGGTCTTCGACCAAAAGCTAATAAAAAAAATGACAATGGCGTGTGTTGTTTACAGCCATACCGCCAAAATAAAATAAGCATTAGTGGCTACCGATTAATGATTAAAAAGAACACAGATAAAGGTAAAAACGTACTTTACCCCGAATTTCAGGGTGCCCATTATCAATCTATTCAAGTTATTTTTAATTAAAACTGTATGAAATAGATCAATTGTAATAAACTAATAATTATTGATTTTTTAAATTATTATTAAGGTTAGAAGTATAGAAAATGGCCCAACAAAGTTTTTTGAATATATTATCTACGGATGCGTTATTGTAATGTTAGTGAACATTTTTTAAATTCTATTTAATATTTTCTTTACCCAATGTTAAAATCTATGGTCTCAAAAATGTTTTTATAAAAGATGGAGGGCTTATGAGGTCAAATAATTAAAGAAAGAAAGTTAGTGCCTTATTCCTCAAAAAGAAACAACAATACAGCTACGGACATGTGTTTCGGAGTTATTGCTTCTCATCAGCGCAGCGTAGGTGCCCGTAGCTGCATTGTTGTTTCTTTTTGAGGAAGAAGGCACTAACTTTCCTTCTATATGTTTTTATAACCTAACCTAATATGCTCTAAAGGAACTATAATAGAAATAATGGTCCACACCAGCTATGTGTGAGATAAATTGTTTCTGAATCCACCCCTGTTTAAGAATTGAACGATTTTTAAACACAACAAACCAAGCCGTCATTTTGGACGCAAGTTTGTTTACATTGGAAGTCATTCGGCAAATTCTTTAAATTCTTATTACCTATTTTTATTTGTTTCTGCAAAGAGGAGTTTAGTTTGTTTGCATTGTTGTTTTTCGCCGATCCAGGCCCGCCCTACCCGATCCTGCAATCCGTCACCGCTTCAAGGTGGTGGTTGCATTACCTGTAGCATTTACCTACAATAAATACTTGCTAAATAGAATTGGTAAATTTTTTATGATTTCAGTTATCGTTCTATACATATGTTTTGTAAAATCACCTCCTTTCCAATTCAAAAACGCCGGCAGGGGACTTTAGCGCCCCTTAATTTTTAAAGCTTAGCTACGCCCATGCTACTTAGACGTCCCATATCATTTAATATGAGAAGTTATGTTTATCGTGACATCTGTTGACAACAAGTGAAAACATATGAGGCTTTAATCACAGATGACTGGAACTATAATAGTCTTATGTGCGCTGTAATAGATTTTTGTCCATCTATTAATGTTACTGCACAACAATTACCTACACGTCTCCAATGGTATATTAGAACACGCAACTAAATAAATATAGGTGACGTCATGTTATGTCATATGTCAATTAAAATGAATTTGTGGTTATTTTAGTTTAGGGAGGGTTTCATCTAATAATTATTTATAAATCAAATAATAGTTGAAAGTAATAAATTTCTTTCATTACATCGAGTGTAGATGTTTTTTTAATTAGTAGTATGTCAAACAATAGTGTTATTCTGCTTGTATTAATATTATGAGTGTGTACTACGCCCACGGTACGTTTACCAACATCATATTGGTACAGTATTCATATTTAATTGTTAAAAATGTCTTATAGGTAGCCCTAGCCGAGAATCTGGTGTTGTGAGCGACTGCGACACGATGGCAGAATTAGCAGCTTTGCTTCGATCTGAAATCCCCGAGGGTCGGAGCAATCTCACAGACAATCATACAAATCTACAGAGGGTTGCGGAATACTGTGAGGCTAATTATTTCCAGAATGAAAATAAACGAATTGCATTAGAAGAGACAAAAAATTATACTACCCAATCACTAGCTAGCGTCGCATATCAAATTAACACCTTAGCATATAACTTTTTACAATTATTGGAACTACAAACGGCTCAGCTGGCTGAAATGGAAAGTCAAATGAACCACATATCTCAAACTGTTATGATACACAAAGAAAAAGTTGCAAGAAGGGAAATTGGTGTCTTAACAGCAAATAAGTCTACGAATAGACAATACAAAATTATAGCACCAGCAAATCCTGAAAAACCGATCAAATATTTAAGAAAACCTATCGATTATACAAGTAAGTTGTATGTTAACAGTAGTATTTAATATTTTCTTTTTAAGTGGTGTGGCTTCTGTGTTATTGACAGGAAGATGTAATTCGTTACTTTCAAATTTAGTCGCGATTTCCTGGTGCATGCAAACACATTCTTAAATACTTTCGGGAAGTCAGTGCAGATAACATCTAGACCTGACTTCTCTGATCAGAGACTTAGTTCATGAATTGCGTCTTGCATATTAAGTTACTAACAGTCAAGTGTCCTTATATAAAAGTCTAAATGAAATTTTCAAAATTTAATGTACCTACCCTTGACCAAACCCTCGAGATTTCAATACCATATCAGCACACAATTTGCTGAATAATGTATTACCTTTTCCTTAGAAAATGATCAAGTGTTTTAAGGGAAATGTCTGTTTATCTGCCTTCTTTTTAGACATAGGTAGAAAGTTCCTAATTTTTTTCCTACTTATATAGTTTTTGATGATATTGGACATGGTGTTCGAAGTAGTGGAACTCCAAGGCAAAAACAGAGGGGTTCAAGTCAAGGCAGCATTCATTCCCTTAATTCCATGTCTGGTAATCCAATGGTAGGGCCGGCTCCAACTACTAAACCACCAACACCTCCGCAGGTGTCTAGAACATCAAGCAAAGGTAAGCATATATTAACTTAACTTCTGAATAGAAATGTCTTAATATCAAATACCTTTTATACCCAACACAGCACAAAACTTAAAAGTAATGAAGTCAAAGGAAATATTTGAATGTAAGGTCATTACATTCAATGCACTGTTCTAAGTCCCTAATAAGATTTTCATATATGCAATCACTTTTCGCACTTTGAACAACAATTAGATTCGAGGAATTGTCAATGGCTTGTTCTAACTCTTGCACGGAGTCAACGGATTAGCATACACCAAGCTTTTCATGCAACTCCAGAAAAAAAAATCCATAGCGGTGATATCTGGGCTCCTTGTAGGCCAACAAGTGTAGTTATCATGACCTACCCAACGGCGTAGGCATTCAGTGTCCAAAAATGGGGAGCGGCTACATTGTTCTTGAACTTAAATATGTTTGGGTAGTCAACCCTGCTGGTAAATTATAGTGTTCCATAAGTTCGTCGTTTTATAGGCATGCCCAAAGGTTTACTGAAAACCGTTGCTTAGATTTGAATGGGCGAAATGCATTTCCTGTGCCCAAACATGACTATTACTTGAACTAAAGATCTCATCCTTTATAAATGAAACCTCATTTGTCCATAAAATATCTCTTGCGAATTGGAGATCTTGTCGAGTACACTGCAGAATCCATTCACAAATCTCCTGATGACATAAAAAGTCTCTTGGCTCTAGGTCATGCTCTTTCCTTTTGTGGTATGGGTGAGAACAATTCTCTTGTATAATGCGTCACACCATATTGTGTGTTAACCCCAACCAACGACTAATAATGTGGATAATTATTGAAGCAACTTCATCTAGTGATTCTAGAACTGTTTTATCAACTGCAACAGGACGAATCACTGGACATTCTCTCTATGACCTGGTAAAGAAGGCCTGGTGTTCATGAATTCATGAAGTCATTGCACTCTGTCTAAAATTGTTCTTTTGCTTGTCTCATATTCTCATACACACTCAGCAAGACTTTCATTCACCGCACCATATGTCATAATCATGTCGCAGTATTTGTACGAAGCAAACGCTGACACGTTGACAGGTATCGACCTGTGAAAAGAATTTTAAAATTTAAGAATATGCTCTAAATGGAAATTGCAAGCACACTAACCGACAATTAAAGAAAGCTCTGCATAAATAATTGAGAGTGTAAATAACAGGAGTGAGTCGACAGGATTGGTACAACATTTCTGCAGAAGTTCACTGACCCAGCAGTGTATCTTTGCAGGTTTTAATGTAAGAAAATGTAATAAATTACCTTGGATTGCTCTAAAATTTTCCACTGAGCTTCTCATATTGAAGACTGGTATATAGTCATTTGCAATTTTACCGTGCAAATAAAAAAGGCAACAAAAACTTCACGGCTTCAATAAAATACCATTACTCTCTGTACTATTCCACCCGCAAATTGAATCATTTACTTTCATAGGTATGTCGGCTTCTTTGATGACATCATACCGAATGGTCCACCGGCGTTATAACGAGCTCATACAGTTTTTGTTGCATCTGCCCAGTAAAATTGAAGACCACTATAATACCTTTTTATTTTCCGGATGTTTATGTAACTCACCCTGTTATGTTGGGTACATTTGTCAGATAATCAATCTTATTTGAATAACAAATGAATATTGTAATGTATATTGTATATCACTCATTAAAGTCACTGTAATATGCAATAGGAATATAATTTTTTTCAAAATCATTCTTAAATCGATGATATCAGCTGCATCGTGAGATAACATGACTATCTCCTGAGTTTGTATATCATCTGTGGCGTGGGACATGTAATAAAGTTATTAAAAAAAAAAGACAAAATAAGATATATTATTGGAGTGATTTACAAAAAATGTACTGAAACGTATGTTCTTTCTATCAATTATATCATATATTTTAGCATGTTTTTCATTTTAACTAATAGCTATGTTGCTGTATACAAATTTGTAATGTAGTTTATCTTTATTGGATGTGATTCATTTTAATAAAAGATTAATTCTAATCGTACCTAATATGTTAAATGTTTATCTGTACCCACCACTGTTAATCAGTATGCAGTACTGAAATTATTTCAAACTCAGTATTCGTCCATTTTCTGCAAATATCATTTGTTCTTCAAGATGTACTTAAAAAAATGTAAGTGTTAACGGTATATGCATAGTTTATTAATGCAGAATCTAAAACCGGGTAATCACAGGCAAACTGTAACTGCAACCAAAATTCGTCAATGTGGACGTGTTGCGTATCGAACTCGTGAGCTACTTCGTTTCATCGCAGCGAACCGCCCGTTGTCGGTTTTTGCCGCGACCACAAATAGGTTCTCAGCTGGTTCGTGGATGCTGATTAAGTTTGTTCGTGAATGTGTACGTCTACATTGCATTGGACATTAAGAAAATGAACGAGTGGGGTGAAGAGAAAGTTCTCGCGTTAACTGAGAACTATAAATATATGCCAAAAACATGGAATCCGAAAAATAAAAAATATTGTTTAGATATACCAAACAAATACTGCAGACTTGTAAAAGAATCGCTGGTGGCCAAATTTCTTAATGTCACTGCTAATCTGTCTTGAACAAAAATTGTTTTTCTGCAATTGGTATTTCTCTTTGAATTCTAGGTCGAAGTAAATTAATAAGATATTCAAAATCTGCTGGACTCATTCACGTGATTGAGCAACTGTCGTGCCTATGCTCCACCATCCATTTCATATTTTAGGTGATTTTAACCCATATTGCACATGTACTGAGTGTATAGGACCTCTGTACATGCCTAATAGCGGTCGCCGTACTGTATATCTCCATTAGTTTCAGCAAATCAATACGGCGTCACATGACATTTTACTTAATCAACTCAACGAATATGGTAAGTAGGCTATGTACAACGTGATGCATTACGACTGCATCTGTTTGATGCGCACTGGTGTAGAAGGCGAAGGTAACTTCAGTTTTTGACTAGCAGTGACAAGACGCACAACTTAAGGTGGGAGTGAACTTTATGAAGTTGAACAATTCTTGAAAACATCACAAAACAAAAAACTATAAGTTGTGCTTTGTAAAGTGCGTCAACATGCCGTACATCAACCTGGAAAGATTTGACAGGTATAACTGTTATATCGGAAATAATAGAAAGAAAGCAAATTTCAAAATTGTAGTTCAAACAGTTTTCGAATTATCGACTGGCCAAAACTTCTCAAGCTACCCTGTATATAGGTAGAAAAAATTATGAACATTGTGAAAGTAAATTCAATTTAGTCAAGAACTATTTTTGTCCTTAGTTTCTGTATCTGGAGGTACTTTAAGCAAAGGAAGTCGTGAATATCGCACTCCACCTGCAGTGGCTCCGCCGCAGGTACCAAGCCATTATGCTCCCAATTATCCAATCGGGCATCCTAGACGTTCTAGTGAAAGGGGACCTGGTTATAGTACTCTTCCGTTAGCCAATCCGCATCAGTCTTCTCCACCTCAAATAGGTATGGTTCATCCTATTTCTCAGCAGCAGCAACAGATTGTGCAACCACAGACGCCTCCTCCTCCACCTCCTCCTAATGCTGGAGGGTATGGTCAAGAACATCATATAATCATGCCACGTAAGTATCAATATTACTTTATAGTGTTTTAACGTTTGACAAATCTTCAGAGTTTGAGATTCTCTGAAAACATAGATTATGATCTCATCGCTAACATGACACCCCACTCAAGTTAATCTTTTTTTATTTGTTCTATTTTAACATTGCCCTAATCAAAATTGTCCATCGATCCTTCTCCTATTATAAATCTATTACATAAAACTTTTTTAGCACCACCATCACCATTAATTAATAGCCAAGAGATGGTATTATCTTCCAACCAACACCACCCTATGATGATGGGTGGCCATCATGGTCCAGTACCTCAGGGAAGTCTTGGAATGCATACACTGTCGCATGCTCAAGGTCATCGTATATCGCAGACTTTATCTCAGACCTTAGCCAGGCAAAGTGGAGCTCAGTCACCTCCTCTTCCTCCTCCACCACCACCAGAAGCTGATGAACATGAAGGATTTGGAAGGCCTCGCAATTCTGGAGTTATGCCTATTGTTCCTGACGAAGAAGATTTACCTGGTTGGGTGCCCAAAAATTACATCGAAAAAGGTAGGATATTATAAGAATTCTGCTATTTTCTGACTGTTTGTTTACCTTTATATTGGACCTTGAACTGTTAGTTTTGTTATTGCATGTAGCAGAGCCGAGAATATATTCAAAAGAAGTGGATCCAAGATAGAGCCTTGTGGTACACTGGCGTGCAATTCCAATCTTTGCGATAAATTAACATCACTTAGTTTAGTTATTTGATACCTTTGGTAGAGATAATTTCTAAATTACTGAAGTAAAACATCATTGACACCATACCTCTTTAGTTTTTTTAAAAGAAATTCAAAATGGACACTATCACATACCTTGGACGTATCTAAAGTGTTAAAACTGTAACTTGATTAAGATCTTGACCTCGTAGGATTTCATCTGTAACTACTAAAATGAAAGTGCTCTTGCTGTAATTTTTACGAAAGCCTGACTGAAGAGAGGGCACAATTTTATGAGTGTTTAAGTACTCTACTAGCTGCTTATAAAGAGCTCCTTTGGATAATTTCAATGGTATGCAAACAAGGCTAATGTTTCTATAATCAGACATCTCTTTTGGGGAGGAAGGGGACTTCAGACACCGGGCAACTTATAGAAGTTTTCCACTGCTCTGGAACAATACCTGTTTTATAGGAATAGTTTATTATATGCGTAAGAGGTTTCGGGGAAACAGTACTAAAGAGTTGCAACATTTTTACCGAGATATTGTCAATACCCGTACAGTTCTTTTTTTGCCTAAATAATATTGATTGTATGTCTAATAGTACTATAACCTCAATAATCTTGGGAGATTTTAAAATATGTCACATATTTCAGTTGTGGCTATATACGACTACTACGCTGATAAGGATGATGAGCTTAGTTTCCAAGAAAGTTCAGTCATATATGTGTTGAAGAAAAATGATGATGGTTGGTGGGAAGGCGTGATGGATGGCATAACTGGTCTTTTTCCTGGTAATTATGTGGAACCATGTGTTTAAGGAAACGTATATCTACTGAAATTATTAAATAATATTACAATACAGATATAATATATTCATTGATTATTGTTTAATAAATAGCAGTTAATTATTCATTTTATACCGTTTATAAATAATAGTAAGAGACATTAAAGTTTATAATATATTGCTGCAAATACATAATAGTGATAAGTCTCGGTAATGTAAGATATGCTAGTGTTTAGGTCTTTGCTGGTATGTTTTGTATAAAAATAAGTTAAAATAAAATTTAAAAATGTATTTTAACACTTTTTTTAACATTCATTATTTCTGACAAGTTTAAATATTAAGATTTATTTGTAGATATCTTTTGCATAAAGAAGCTGTGGTCTGGTAACAGTAGACGGTAGAGGTTAATTGGAAGAGACACTCGACAAAGTCACTTTGATCTTTTAGCAATGGAGCTCTTGACCTCATTAATTTAGAGTTATCGTGCTGTTGTAATATGTAACTCAATTTCAGCAAAATAATACTAATCAGCGTTATTCAATAAAAAGCCATACAAAGTATTGAATATGCCAAAAACTTGCAATGATGCAATCATAATTTTTATCAGCTCGGTAGCTCAGTCGGCTAGAGCATATTTTGTGGCAAATATTTTGGTGTGTTCTGGATTGAACCCCGGCAATGACACTGGCAGCACTATCGGTTGGTAATGGATTTTGTCTGAGTTTTTCAGGTAATCCACTTCTGGACAGGGTTTGGGGGTAGTCTACTATATATGGTGTGTCTTATGTTTACATGCAGTAAAAACGTAATACACATTGAAAGCCATAAAACTAACAGTCATATAACTAAAAACAATCCAATGTTGGGGAAATATGTGTCTACCATATAATGGCATTTTTAATTTTTTAAATATTTTAAAATTTATATAAAGGTAGTATTTTCAATCTTTCTGGCAAATGGTTATACACTTTATTTAATAACTGAGGTCATTACAACTTTTTTGAACTTGAGTTGAATTTGTATTATGAGGCACTGGCAAGTCTCTATGGTGAATTTGATATGAATGTGCCTGTGTGCATTGGTCAAAGAATGTGTAGTTTTTTTTTAATTGGAAGACTCAATGATGTAGAGAGATAAGTCAAAGTAAGTATGTTGTAATTTTTAAAGTTTAACTACATGGACCTGCCATACTTAGGTTAATATCTTCCAGGCACACTTTTTTTTTTTAAAACTTGTATCCTGTTTATTTTCACCGAATTCCCCCAAAGAATTATTCTATATTTTATAGTTCCATGGAGTTAAGACTGATATATACTTAAACACATATTGATGCTAATTTTATTTCGTAAGGCGTGAAGTTGGTAGCATAATAAACTTAGTTTTGGGGTTAGCTCTTCAATGCGTTTCTTCCAAGTTCCAATATGGATTTGCCGTTCCACTTCGTATGACGAATGAAATTGAATTATCTCAGCTTTTCCTAATTCAAGGTCAGTAGACATTTAATAAGTTGACAGAGTGTTATATTTTAGTTTTTAGATCCTTGCAGACAAGATAACAGAGTTATCATCGGCAAATGCTATCCCCGTTTCTGGGATAAAAGATAAACACAAACAACAACAACGGCTCCAACACTGAGCCCTGAGGTATTTCCCGATGTACAGCTAGGTCTCTATTCAGAACGAATATTTCGTTTCAACTTTTTGCTGCTTATCTGTTAAATATATGATTTTATAATAGTATAAACTATGCCTGTTCACCAGTCTCTCTAATTTTGCCATTAATCAGCTGTGGTCTATTGAGAAAATAGGTGGTAATATGTAGAATACTGTGGTTTTAGATCGTTCGATATCTTAGCTAGGTCAGGTGTTCCTCAGGAATCTGTATTGGGACCATAACTTAACATTTTCTTTAACGACATTGTCTCAGATCTAGACATACCTACTAAGCTTATATGCGCATGACTTGACGATCTATTGTGTACTTGAAGCTGAGAAATACTGCGAGAAACTTCAGAATAATTTAAATAAAATAAATGATTGGTATATACTAAATCACTTACCTCTTAATATATCTAAGTGTAGCACATTTACATTTTTTAGCGCCCGCACTCACGTCAGGTATAATTACCATTTAAACAATCAACAGTTACAAAGACCAGATATGATTAAGGATCTTGGTGTTACCTTTGACAGAAACATGTAAATTTAGTCCTCAGCATTAAAACGCCTAGGATTTATAATTAAGGGTTTTAATCATGCAGACATAATGAAACTTATATTTTTCCTGTTTGTGGTCAAAATTAGAATATTGATCACTGGCGCGGTCCCTGAGATATGCTACATACATAAGCGCCGTTTTGTTAAATATTTCTGTTTTATTGAAAATTAAAAAAAAATTAAAAAGTTGTCGATGTGAATTTTAACATTCAAAAATAACTATGTATAAGTACATAAATATGTAAATATAAAAATGTATATCAAACTTTTGTAAATTAACCATAAAGCACAGATGGATACCCATAATAAAAAATTGCACCATTTTAAATAAGAAAACCAAATAGGATTATCCTACAATTGGTTAGAGTCTAGTAGACTCTAAACTGGCATGTGTATGAGTTGATAATGCGCGTACGATTTCATTTCTCTCGCACACAAAGTTAAAGTAATAGCCCAAAAACACTGTCGCGTATGTCTGCCAAGCTTCTCTTTCACCTATTTTGAGACAGAAATATTGCGATACACACTGAAGAGAGAGATAAATTTTAATCTACGTTTTCAATAAGTTCATCGATTCTCAAACTCTGAAGATTTGTCATTGGTTATTTAACAATCATCTCATATTAGAATTAAATTCATCTTTATATGAAATATGTAAGCTATTTTTAGTGGTAGTGGATATTCATCCAACAAACGGACATTACCAAACCACTATACCTAGGACTTGCAATTTTCTAGTATCTACATATTACATGAATTATACATCGTGGAATAACTCAGTGTGTAAGTAAAGGGAATAAAACATCCGGGTTCAAATCCTGTTGCCTACCGATTTTTTTAAAAATTTTATTATATTAAAAGTTAAACATTTTTCTTCTAAACATTTTATTTTATTAATCCGCGCCGCAAGTTTTGTTAAAACTTTCTTTTCGTTAAACATTTTTCTTGTATTATTCCGCGCGAGTTTATCCCTTGGTATTTAATGGTCTGGTTATTTATTCGCTTGTCAGACGAATATCCACAGCCATTTTTTTTATTTATTATATATTACATAGGCCATAGGCCCTCAATCCTTCGTGTTTTATTTCTTGCTAAATAAATAGTTAGACCGAACAGTTTACCGCGGTGTGCCAAAGCTGTAGTATTTTTTAAGGTATTTTTTACAGCCCATTTCTATATCACCTGATGATATGGGCGTGGTATATCTATAGTTTTTATTCAAGAAACAGACGTACCATCTACAGTTTGCAGTTTGGAGGGTCGCTAAGCTGGTCATTCTATTTAACGTTAAATGTGTCCGGGTTTCTAAATTAGATACGTGTAAATATTTATTTCGAATAACATTAAATTATAAAACTACAATATTTGGTAAATATGGCAACTAAATTAGGCATCTTAAATGAACAGTCAAAGAAAGTGGGTATTAAATTTAATAGATTATTTTACAAAAGAAAAGGAAAGCAAGGGACCCTTGGTACCTCTTGAACGAATTTATGAAAGAGTTTCTGAAGCCTTAAACATAAGTCTCAGAACAGTTAGCAGAATTAAGCACCAACATATTAATAATGTCTCCTTGAAAATAAAAAAATGCAAATAAGGGAAGTAATTTATAATTTTTATGAATCGAAAACACATTTGCCATTAGATACTTTGAAGGAAATGCTAAAAAATAAGGGAATCATTGACGTCTCTAAGGTAAGTCTCTTAAAACTATTAAAACATTGTGGATTTAGGTATAAAAAAGATTGTAACCATCGCTATTTATGTGAACAAATGCAAAGGGTTGTATTTTTAAGAAACTGGACAATTCATTTTTTGTTATCGGTTTCAGTTGTGCCCAAGCCTATATCGGTATAATCAGAATTACACTAAAACAACGAAATTAGTAAATTCATATTTCCTAATATTTTATGATAACACCTTTAATATTTTTGTATAATTATTTAACGATTGCATTACAGTTACAGATATATAATCATTTGTAAATTGTTGTAAACTGTTTGAGAACCACTGTCATACCTGAGCTATCGAGTAAATAGTTTCTTACTTCATACGATGAAGCGACTTTTGAACCCGTCAAGTTAGAGTTTACTCGACTTTACTCACAGCATAATGTTTGAATGGTTTGATATGTTGAGTGTACAAAACAGAAGAATTTCACACTATAATAGTATTCCTATATAAAATTATTCACAATATCTTTGATTACCCGCTTATTTTGGAGCAACTATGTTTTCATATACCTCGTATAGAAAGTAGAAAAAATAAAAAAACTGTCATATTAGGTTATACCTTAAAGACTCCCAATTTTGTGGACATGATATACGCGGAATACCATTGAAGTTCTATACTTCTTTAAAACTTACATTTTAAGTTATCACCAAGCACCTGTGTTATTTTAATTTGTTTGTAGTGCAAAAACATGTATTTTAACACCAACGTAAAATTAACAATTTTGATTGATAACCGCTATTCGCGTTAACACAAACAGAGTCAATATGAAGCTATAGATTTAGGGATAAATCTTATATTTCTGAATATATAAGGTCTCATTACGTTTTTATGGCAAGCTAATACAGTGTCAAGGCTGTATTAAATTAAGACAATAAGACATAAATGAATTAAAATCTCAGACATTAAGTAATTTCACAGGATATGAAGGCGGAGTAAATCTGAAATTCTTTCACGTTTCATACAGTACCTAACAGCTGACTAAATAATCGTTTCATAAGTCAATTACATACAATCAGTAACGTAAATTCATAATTATGAGTAATAATTGAATAGATAGTTAGGAGTAGTCTATGTTGGTCACATCCATAATATTCAAGATTTGCAGAAAGTCACAGAAGAACATGGCTGCCTATAGTAATCAGTTTGACAATCAAAAGAATAATATTAATCTATACATATAAAGCAAACTTGGATCGATAATAATAGGGCGAATTTCCAGTGGATGGCATCTTTATTCTGAAACACTCCCCCCCTCTCCTATCAAATAATAGAGAAATTCCTATCGTTAAGTGACCAGGAAAGCTGCCTGCTCCTGCTGTGTATTTATTTATCTCAATTTTATGCCAAGATAAACAAATTGGCCATTTGCGTGTAGTTTTGCGAAGTTAGGACTCAAGGAGTTGGATAAGGCACAAGGTGGCAATCACGAATAATTACATGGCTATCGCGCCACCGGATTTGAATCCTGGCACTGGCACTGTCAGAGGAGATGGTTGTACGTCCGCGTTTTTTCAATGTGTAACCCCCTTCTGCACAAGCCTCTCCTCTAGAATTGGGGGTTGTCCAATTTCTGTGGTGGTGTTTACTTTTTTTTTTTACTTTCAATTTGTGTGAATAACAGGAGATCAGTTTTTTGTGAGTTTAGTATCAGTCCATTTTTATTGCTCCAAATTGATATTTCATCTACACATTTCATAACCATTTTACTAAGTGTATCAATATTATGAGCAGAAATATAGCCCAGGTGTCATCACAGCAAAAAGGATTAAAGAACTGTTACCATTTACATTATCAATTATATCGTTAATAAAAATTATAAATAATAATGGACCTAACACACTCCCCTGTGGTACTCCTGTTAATACATTTACATCTTCTGAAAAATAAGCCCTCTCGTAAAATTTTTACAGTCTGTGTTCTCTCCTTCGAGTACGAATTTATCCAACTTAATGCCATACCACGAATACCATATACCTCAAGTTTTACTAATAATAATTTGTGATTTACACAATCGAGACCTTTTGAGAGATCAAAAAAAATACTAATCGATTTTAAGTTGTTATTAAAGTTGTTGAGAATTTTTTCAAAAAAAGAGAGGACAGCATCCTGCGTCGATGTTAATATTTTACACTTTTGAAGAGAGCTTGTTAATCTGATTTGGAATGCTTTTTCAAATATTTTTGAAAAAACGGGTAGCAGTGCCATCGGCCTGTAGTTATTCATATCATGTGGATCATGTTTTTTGCAGACAGGTATTACTAAAGCTGATTTTAATTGATCTGGAAAGTGGCCATTTTCAAATGATATATTGATAAGGTATGCTATTATTGTAAGAAGGTATTTAGAAACATCTTTTAATGGGCAGCATAGGACTTCATCTTTGCCTGATGACTTTTTCTGCATATATTAATTATGTCAAATATTTCTTTCTCCATAACAGGGGTTAAATATATCGTACTTATGTTTACTTATTTGTGTTGTTGAGGTATCAATGCGAAAAGAGGAAGTGAGTTTATTAATAGAATTGATAAAATGGCTATTGAATTCATTTGCAGTGTCTTGTGTATCTAGAGATTTTCCATATTGGTTTATTATTTGTTGGTATTTGTCGGTTTCTATTTTCCGTTGCATATTTTCCTTAATAACGCTTCAGCCGCTTGCTGTTAAATTATAACTTATAAATAATACTATTTCAATGCACTTTGCAGTATTTTTTTTATTAAGGATCATGCAAATAAAATTAAGATCACAGTTCATCTTTGTCAGTCCTATCAAACAATTTTTCATTCTCTTTAAATGGCAGTGAATCCCAGAACTGTATATTCCCTGCATTTACATCGTATCCCATGGACAGTCTGTCTGGTGCATCGATTTTTAAATAGTTGATTTTGTCAGAATTTTTAGAAATTGGTGCCCAATCCAAATTAGGGACCTGGGGCTTCCTACAGAGCGGAACAAATTAAAATAATATTTTAACGACCTACCGAAGTATTCTTACCCCGACTTCGCAACGGATAACCATACATTTATCAGTAAATCTGACATTAACATATCTCTTTCGTTCGAACGAGTATCTAATGCCATATCTAGGATGTAACTTAAATCGTCACCATGAGCTGCTCCTAAAAAAATGCAGTTTTACGTTCTAATGCAAAACTCTCACATTTCCATTTCTTACAAAATGGAATATTTTGTTTTTTGACTTACCAAAATCATTTTTACTTTGAGATCTTTTCTCTGATCTGCTGTGCTTACCCCTATAAGTAAAGTAATATAAATATGTGGAGACATGTGAGGCAGCAGCGTGTAATTTAACAGATTTATGAATATCAACAATATACAATCGATCACTAATCATCTAAAAATGAGAAATTAATTAATATCGTTGATATTTAGGGTTTAAGATACTATCCAATAGTGGACTGACCCGGTGGCTGTGTGGCAAATATCAACCGAGTCCTCAGCTGTAAAGAATTCGTTTCTAAATTGTATTGTTGGTTAAATAACCAACAGATCAAAGTTAACTTATTTTATTTTCCTTATAAGACTCTGTAATAGATTATTCATTAATATACCACCTACCTGTACAAGATCTCTAAACGTTTGCTTGTTCACTGTTTTGTTTCCGAAGTAATATTGCCTAATTTTTTCGCTCACTATGTTCAGGCTTTTATTCTCCACTGTTTCAGTGTAATGTAATACCTGTGGCAGAATTTCGTTCCATTTCTCATCAATATCTTTTAAATATTCATCATCGGAATAGAATTCTAAAAACAAAATGTGGGAAAAATATTTTCAGTTTGATTGATTTAAATTTAAATGTAATTACCTGCTGCTGGGTATAATCCCTCAGAGTTTACATATGAGGCAACCCATGGTACATGGTAAACAAATTTTTTCTTAAGTAACTGATAAGGATGATCTGGTAGTAATGAATCTTCAGCCCATCGATCTACTACGACTCCGAAGGGGGAAAATGGATTGTACAACCATGGCTATTAAAAAACATGGTGAAAATATAGAAGATATAAGGTACCTGTGAATCATCTCAAACATATTCAAGATGAGGACAAAGTGCTTAAGAAGAAATGTGTTAATTAATTAGCCAGGGAAGCTGTTAATAATTTCTTATGTGCTTTGAGCAGATGATTTACCTGAAAAGCTGTTACCGCTTCAACAATTTGTCTTCCTGGGCGCTTTTTCAAACAGTCGATAATCTTCCTGGAATTTCCTGTCAGACAGCCTAGTAATGAAGCCATTTTCTTTGTTTTCTTTAAGGGGTCTTCCATTAAAACCCACGAATTCAAAGCTGTTCCGCTTTGAGACAAACCCTTGTGAAATAAACCTTAAAGATATAGCTTAAATCATTATATTCCCGTCTGGATGAACTTTATGTTTTTGGAAAAAGAAAAAACGTAAAATGACCAATATATATATATATATATATATGCCAAAGTTAAAAATAGGTAAATGTTATGTAATTTTGACTTTGGCATATATATATATATATATATATATATATATATATATATATATATATATATATGCCAAAGTTAAAAATAGGTAAATGTCAACGATAAACATTGAGATTCTGTCCAAGAAAATCATTAAAATATGTAATATGCAAAGGTTCCTGAAAACTTATCTTCTTTATATGTTTTATATACCTTGGCGCCTGACGTGGGGCATTGAATTGTAAAAAAAATTTTAAATCTTCAGAGGTGTATAGTATAGTATATAGTCTTGCAAATGTTTATTGAGTCACAGGATACAAATAATGTATATACAAAGGGAAATCAGATTTCTGTATGAGTATGGGGAGGTTCGTCCTGAATTTTTGAGATATGATCCTGCACTTGGATCTAGTAGTTTAGAGTACCCATACACCATCCTCTGGATTCCGTACGCATCACGCGACAATATTTATATTTTTCTATAATTATTAAAATATTTATGCGAACTTGCCGATAGGATTCGATTCCACAACCATGAGATTTATAGCACAGCGCAAGCAGGCAGACGAAACGTGCAGGGACTGTGAACTACTAGATTCAAGTGGAAATATATAAGGAAATAAATTGAAAATAATTTCAGTATTTACCTACATTAGTTAAACAGTTAATGTTTGAACCGACAGAAGGAAAAATTTTGATTGTGAGATGCCTTTAATTAATTAGTTTACTTACCTTTAGATTTGCCTATCAAGTAGTGGAAATGTACGCTCGCTCCTCCTGCAGAGTTCCCTGATATTGTAATAGAATTTGAGTTTCCACCAAAATATCCAATATAATCTCTGACGAATTTTAATGCGGCTATTTGGTCTTTAAGTCCGTTGTTGCCTGGGACGACGTCGTCTTCAGTGCTGAGAAAACCTTTAAAATATTAAATTGATATAATTGAGTTCGTAAAACATTTTTTTCATTTCACAATATTTGGTACGCACAAACATTTGCTCATACTATGCTATAATATGCTATGCTATGTATATTCAATGCAAAATTGAATTTGAAATTTCGCGTGTGCGCATCAGCTTATTTAGCTTGTCAATGATTGAAGTTGTGGAATTAGTATCTAATCATTCCATAAATATATAAAATGTTTGCTTTAATACTAGTCGCTGACCAAGACGGTAACGAAACCATTTTTGTTTACGCGTCTTGGCGCTCAACGTGGGGCATCAAGTTGTAAAGAGACCCTTAAGCCTCTGAGGTATGGAGCAGAAACCTAGTAGCAAGAAGATCTTTATGTACTGTTATGTGCACGTCCTCTTACATACAAAGGTTTGGTCCTTCTTATTGGAAAGAAACCTGCCGAATTAACTACCAATAGAATGGTGTTTCGCCAGTCGTCCCATAAATGGCAACCGTTGACGCGTGTCAAGAAAGATCGAAACTTTGATCAGGAACGATCCAAAAAAATTTAGAACAGTCCAGAGCGCCTGACTACAGATATAAAAGAGGGAACAAGACGTGCACAGACTAGTTTTAGTTTGCATAATAATGTGATCATCGGTTCAAGAGAGAGAACAAATTGATCAGACTAGTGAAAAGTACAGTGACAAGTCGTGAATTAGTGGTTAAAAGTAGTAGTGATTAGTATTATTCGTGCTGCAATTATTGAATCCATGCTTGGGGTGTTTACTAAAGGATAAACGTAACTCAAATAAGCTATCAAAATTACTTTAGTTCATCTAAACTATCGAACCATTGAAGATAAATTGTATAATTATTTTTAAAATAAATTGTGTATTTTTCTTACCTAAAGGTCCCAATCGATAATTGAAATTAACATAAACAATGTTTTTACCCAGCAACACGCTCGGGCCTTGAAATGCTCCATAATTAAACATGAAGGCTCCTCCATGAATAAAAACGATCACATCTAAGTTTGCTTTGACATCCAAAGTCGGCGTGTAGATATTTAAATATAGACAATCTTCACTACCTAGAATTAAAATTAAAACAATATCAATTCAAGAGGTTTTAAGTTCTTCAATTCAGCAGGAGCAAATACCTGTTATTGGATCCTCGATATTAAGTGGTGTCTGATGCCTGTACTGCAGGCATTTATGAATTGTTTTAGCCATCCATGTACCATTCCATGGTTCCACAGGCAGTGGTTCCTGTCATGAAATAATAAATAGATAACTTTTATAGTTTGCCATAGCAGTTTGGTCGGTATAAAAATCACGCAAGAAACCAGCAATCGCACCACTGGCCACTTTATAGATGGGTGGTCTCTCCTATCGGTTTAAATGACAGGCTGGGTGACAGTCTTTTTGGCGGTAGTTTTACGAGTATTTTATGACCCTATTAAAATACCGCACGTACTACTTGAGTGCAGAGTTCGTTCTGTTGCGTACAATATACTTAGGTAATTATGAAGAAATGATACTATTAACTAGATTGATAAAAATTAAATCCAGCCCTGCCCTCCTCTATCTCTAACTGACTAGCGAACTTGTCATTATTGAAAGCTTTTGCGTGATTTTTTCATACCGACTAAATTGCTATGGCAAACTAAATATATATGTTTAATAATACATTATCACACTGTTTGCATTAATAATGAAACTTGAAATTCGAATACTAAAGTTAATTTAGGATTTTAACGTGAATTGTCTGGTCATAACGCATTTTTTTTATTTTAACTTAAGTGTATTTAAGGGGTCGAGTTTTCACAATCTGGATTGTCAAGATTGCTGATATGGAAAAATACTTTATTCAGTTAAAAGACTAAGATTCAAATCTATATCATGCATATAAAATGACCCCCATCGAATATAGTTCAGATCTTGTAAAAAATTTGTATGGCTAAAATTTCTAAAATCTCCATACGTATTTCTTAACTTTGACAGAAAAATACTAAAAAATATTCAATTTTTTTTTCATTTTTCAGTGCAACAATACAGTAATACTGATTGTTATCCTACCTACCTCAAATCTATTTTCCCCCACTGGGGGCTTCGCATAAGGAATACCCTCGAAATAATATGCTTCACTGACATTTACACTACTTTTAATTCTACCCTCCACTTTGCCCAAAGGAAGTTCAACTACAGGGTTACCTTTAATAATTATCAATACTGAAGAAAATAATGTTAAACTTCTTAGGACACTATTCATGGTTAAGTTTAAAAAAGACAACTAATAATTCTGATGAATAACTTATCAGTAAATAGTGCATAATATATTTGTCAAAGGTTATCAATTTAATATTGTGCTATTTTGTTCTTGCATGAGAAAGAAAGTAATACGTTGGTATTAAATGTATATAAATATAAATAGAAAAATATGTAACAAGAGCTTGTTACAAAAATGTATAAATGTGGGGTCTAAAGTGAATATTTTGAGTTTTACACATTATTTTAAACTTAAAAAAAAACCTCCATTATCGAACTTCTACTATTTATCAAGCGACCGGGAAAAGTATCATTAAACCTTTAAGGTTTTAATACACTGTCTAAATCTTTACTTGTATAGTATATGAACATTGTTATTATAAAGCCATACATGATTTAGGATGGGCACAATGTTAAAACTTTAAGGCAAATGTAAAAATATGTTCTGTTAAAGACTTATGTCTGAAGTAAAATATTTAAATATGCAACAAGCATACTGGCTTTCCTACCTACCTCAAATCTATTTTCTCCTACAGGAGGTTTTGCATAAGGAATGCCCTCGAAATAATAAACCTCTTTGTCATTTACACTACTTTTGATTCTCCCCTCCACTTTACCTAAAGGTAGTTCAACTATAGAACTACCTTTAGATAAAAACACTGAAGAAATGAATGGTAAACTTAGGATAATATTCATATTTATAGTTAAGTAAACGTGTGCGTTTTTTATGCTGTAAATATGTACCAACAGTAAGTCTCTGAAATAGATAGTAAAAGTACAAACGTTGTTAGGTATATTGTAATTTTGTTTTAAATATGCGTCAAACATACATGGGCTATGCTATTAGCAAGTACAATTTCATACACTAATGGCCATTGATAGCACACACACGTGCGTTATTTATGGTCGAACCCTGGTAGAGGAACTTTTTTACGATTTATGTTTTTTTCGTGTTTCCGCTTTTTCATTCGCTTAGCAATGCGGACCTGGCTGTAATAAGATTGTGTTTGCTTGTATAGTAAATACGGCCAAAATTGAAACTGGTCAGTTTTAAAGCACAGGACCGTGCGCACTGAAATTTTGTCCTATATATTTCGCAATGGTATCGAGATTCAAACGGTAGTTGAAACTGTGCAGGCGAGTCCGAGATTGGCAATGTAATCAGCCTGAATGAACCATCTACGACTGCACTGGTTTAAAGGTAATAAAACGCCTACTAGCACAAAAAACTCGTAGATCGTTTCTTATCAGTCAACGTGGAAGTCTAACAACGTGCTGTCTATGTGCCAGTGCAGTGCATAAATACCTATTATAATATCAAGTGTAGGAGTTTAATTAGTTACTGTTCATATTTATAAATATTTACTACTGTATAAAAGGTAAAATATTTTAATTATTTACTAATTTACCATGGCTTTCTGGAGACCATTTGAAACAGAGGATAATATAATAACGCCCGAAAATCCCGAAATAGTTGAACCAGTTTTTGTCGAAAAAGCCGAAATAAACTTAGAGTTTAAAAACCAAGATTTACACGTACAAAGTCAACGTATTATTTTAAATATACATGAATGTTTGAAAAGCGAAAATCCTGAACAATGTGAGAAAGAAATAATATGACGTATTAACGAATTAACTAAAATATCAAAATCAACAATTTATCGCGTAATTCAAGAAGGCGATGTTATCGATGACAGCGCAAAGAGGAAACGGAAAAATACGAAATTAAAAAATATTGATGACGCCACTAGAGATGTAATACGGCGTATAATTTATAATATGTATGAAGAAAATATAGTTCCTACGTTAAAAATGATTTATATTATAGGTCTTTAGATACACTACGAAATGTCTTATTAGAATGCGGTTTTAAACATAAAAAACTTGACAGTCGTATGGTAATTATGGAATCGCGACGTATAGTTTCACTTCGAGTAGATTATTTGGAAAAAATTAGAGAATATCGTAAACTAAACAGGCATATAGTGTATCTAGACGAGACGTGGTTTGACACGCATGATGTTCAGTATGGTTGGGTAGATAGTTCGCACAATTGTGTTTTAAATACTCCGTATTCTAGAGGAAAACCCGTTATCATACTTCATGGGTTTGTACCCAATGCGTTGCTCTTGTCGGCCAAAAAAATATCGCAGTCTTCTGCAAACTATCACGAAGGACTGCCGATCTATTCGAAAAATGGTTTTCTCAACAGCTTCTACCAAATATTCCGCCAAATTGGGTAATTGTATTAGATAATACCTCTTATCACTCGCGTATATTAAATACCAAATAACAGCACAAAAAAGGAAGACATTTTAAAATTCATGAGAAAAAAAATGGAAATTCCTGTAAAAGTTCCAATAAAACGCGAATTACTGAAAAGAATAAAAGAACAGAATTTCAAAAAGGAATATGTTATTGACAACTTATCCAATATACACGGTCATACACTTTTGCGGTTACCTCCATACTATTGCATATTTAATCCTATCGAGATGGTTTGGGGAACACTAAAAGTACGTTTACGAAAATGTAATAACTCTCCAACGTTAAGCACGATAGTAGTTGATCATATAAGAGAAGTAATAAATGACATTGACAATAATACTGATTTATGGAAAAATTGCGTTAGGCATGTAATTGGAGAAGAAAATCGATATCCAACGCTACCCCCTAGTGCGCCGATTTTAATTCAACTGGATAATGATTCCTCCTCAGAAAGTGAAGATTCGGATGCGTCAATTAACATTTAACTTTTCTTTCATTTTTTCATTCACTTTTTTATTGTTACATTTCGTGGAATATATTTTATTTAGTTGACAAGAAATTTTAATTTACGTTACTTCATTCTATAGAAATATTTTAATTTTGTTTTTATTTATGTTTTATATAAGTATACAAATATTTATTTTTGTTTTTATATAATAATTCGTTGCTTTGTTCAAGAAACTTACGTTTTTATTTTAGAAGAAACTTAAATTTTTATTTTATTTTTGACTAAAATCGTTGCCCCTCGTTAATCTAACCTGTCCCATCCCCTCCTGGCAAGATATGTTCATACCTTCTCGTTGGTCCTTGCTGAGCAATAACATATTTCACTATAATATGGGTTAACTTTAAAACTAAAACCAATAAATTTAAATATTTAGGCTTTATATCTAAAACTGATATAATACCTCAAAAATATGTTATTGGCGAAATGAACCTAATAAACAAAAAATAATAAAAATGAATACAATTTTAACATTTTATTATGACAATAATTTCTATTTACCTCCGCCCATGTACAATAAAGAGATACCGACTGTTTTTGCCGGCTTTTAGTTTTTATACGGTTTAAATTCCCGTCGTATACACTTGTGTATACTAACTTAATTGAAACCGTATAAAAACTAAAAGCCGGCAAAAACAGTCGGCACAATAAAGAGATACCGACTGTTTTTGCCGGCTTTTAGTTTTTATACGGTTTCAATTCCCGTCGTATACACTTGTGTATACGAATTTAATTGAAACCGTATAAAAACTAAAAGCCGGCAAAAACAGTCGGCATTTCTTTATTGTACATGGGCGGAGGTAAATAGAAATGTTTGTCATAAGAAAATGATAAGATTTTCGGGCGTTATTATATTATCCTCTGTTTCAAATGGTCTCCAGAAAGCCATGGTAAATTAGTAAATAATTGAAATATTTTACCTTTTATATAGTAGTAAATATTTATATAAATATGAACAATAACTAACTAAACTCCTACACTTGATATTATTACAAGTATTTATGCACTGCACTGGCACATTGACAGCACATCTCATAAATCCACCGTTGACTACTAAGAAACGATTTACGAGTTTTTTTATGCTAGTAGGCCTGTCCGTTTTATTATCTTTAACCAGTGCAGTCGTAGATGGTTTATTCAGGCTGATTACATTGCCAGTCTCGAACTCGCCTGCACAGTTTCAACTACCATTCGAATCTCGATACCATTGATAAATATATAGGACAAAATATCAAGTACAGTGCGCTCGGTCCTGTGCTTTAACACTGACCAGTTTCAATTGTCCTCGTATAAAGTATAACTTCGTTTATTTTTTCTCTTTCCATCGATATAAAACATGTTACAAAATTTTAACTGATAGTGTCAATATTTAATATTTTACGAAAACCACAATTCATATCATTGAATCGTAAAAATCAGCTATGCCATAATAGTAAAAATTCACTTTATAATAATTATCATTCAGTAATTATTTATTACAATTTAATACAATGAAACAAATATCTCATAAATAAAAAAACCGCTGCCCAAGGAATCACTACTTCCACATCCAGATTTTGTGTACAAGTCTTATGCACACTAAATCCCAACGTAATATTCTATTGCCTTTAATAATAGAGCGGGGGGTGATAGAGCGGGTGGCTAATGTAAAAAAAATTTTTAGAGGTCCTTGGTTCAAATCCCAATTAAATTTTTTACTTCCTTTAATAATAGGCTAGGGGTGGCAATTGGGGTGGTAGAGGGGGTACTTAAGGCCAAAAAATTTTTTAGACCTTTTCTTTTTGTATCAACACTAAATCATGCACATTTTAATTTTTTTACCCCCTTTAGTTATAAGGTGAGGGTGGCAATGGGGGTAGTAAAAAGGGTAACCAACAAATTTTTTTAGACGTTTCGTTTTTGTATACACACTAAATCATATTTTAATTTTTTTTACCCCCTTTAATAATAAAGTGAGGGTGGTAGAAGGGGTAGTTAACGCCAAAAAAATTCTTTTAGACGTTTCGTTGTTGTATACACACTAAATCACATTTTAATTTTTTTTACCCCCTTTAATAATAGGGTGAGGGTGGTAATGGGGTGGTAGAGGAGGTAGCCAACACCAAAAAAATTTTTTAGACCTATCGTTTTTGTATATACACTAAATATCACATTTGAATCTTTTTTACTCCCTTTCATAATAGTGTGGGGGTGGTATTGGAGGGGGGGGGGGGGGCTGATGCAAAAAAAAATTTTGAGACCATAACTTTTCGTACATGCCCTAAATTGCAATTCTATGGGGTCTTACTTGCTTGTTTTGTTTATTTACCCCATTTACCCCCGAACCCTTCAACGGAATTACATCAAAATATAATCTAGTTCCAGATCTCGTTACAGTACATAAGCGTACCAAATTTCAAGTCAATATCATAAACGGTTCCAGAGTAAACGTGAGCACAAAAATGTTACAGACAGACAGACAGGATAATACACAAACGTGGGGCAGTTTGAAATACCGTGTCTTTCATGTAACCCCAGACGAAATATCCAAGGGAGTAATATCTGGTGATCGAGCTGGCCATAGAATGGGTCCATATGTGCCTATCCAGCTATCTGGCATAACTTGATTTAAATACCTTGTACATATTACAGCACTGTGAGGTGGAGATCCATCTTGTTGAAAATATGAATAATTGAATCTTTCTGCTACTGTTAAATCATAAAGAAAATCTTGAAATTCATTTTGCAGGAAATTAATTATCTACGAGCGGTTAATTTGCCATCATAGAAATAAGGTCCAATTACTTTAGTCCCTAAAAGACCCACCCAAACATTCGTAGAAAATCTTTCTTGGAAAGCAATCTCTCTGCACCAATGTGTATTTTCTCATGTCCACTTATATTTCTCTTGAGAAATCAATTATTAGAAAAATTTTATTCGTCCGAGCAAAGAATTTTGCTACATATCTGCGGGTCATTCCTTTTTTTATTTAAAAACCATCTACAAAATCTTATACTCTTTGAAGCATCGAAATCAGTTTTTTAAAATATTTTCCTTGCACTGTGTTTTACAGTTTCGCTGAAGTTTCTTTACTTTGGTTAACATAATTCAATACCTACAGGGCCGGATGAACCTGGATGGGAGCCTGTAGGCAAAATTGGAGTGAAGGCTTGCTCAAGACCGGTGATTTTCAGAAAATCAACCTCCATAGCTTTCTGGAGTCTGGGGTGTAAATCATGAGGACCTTTTTATTTACATATTATTTAATAACGTTTTTATATTTATATTTTTTGGTGATTGCAGGGTAACAAACGTAGAAATGTTTAACACTTTATATTACACTTATGAACGAATATCCTGATATATATCCTACAGTAAATTGATCTTTCGAGATTTTTGATTAGCAAATTCTTTAATAATAGAGGAAAAATCCAACGCTCGTAAGATACCACTATTGATATTCTTACTAATTAAATGATTGAGCCTATCATCTTGGCTCATAGATGATCTTAATCTATTTTTCGTCAGTTTTAGTTTTGAAAATGATCTCTCATCAGTACAATTTGTGGTCATAAATAACACCACAAGTAATTACGACTCCCTTTATCCCGGAAGGCTCTAGAAGAGCCTTGTGTGGGAGGGGGCTACACATTTAGAGACAGGGGAAACACACCCAATATCCGTGTATAGTGAAAAAATCCCTCTCACAGTATTTTCCACTGCCACGACCGGGGATCGAACCCGGAACTTTTTGGCGAGAGGCAAGTGCGCTCACCTCTCGACCACCAGTCATTATTAACTAGACAAATTTTTATTAGCGCCTCCACATTGGGAAACATCTTTTAAATTTCTATCTACCAACGAACTTCATAGCTATTTTTTTTGCTCTTCATCATCTTCAGAACGTGTTGGTATATTAAGCATGATGATCGACATAGTAAAACGGCGTGCTTAACTGAAGGCTCGGAGTTTGATTTGTCATTCCAAATTTCGAAAGAAACCAGAAATCATTAATTTTTTAAATTTTTAATAAAATAAATTTTCAAGGCAATTTGGTGGGGGCCCCGAGGCCATGCGTCATTTCCTCGGTGTTAATCCGGGACTGAATACCTAATCTATTCACTTTTCTTACATTTTCCGCAACATGCCCTCGCCTTACTACTTTTTTGAAAATGAACCGTGCGCTTTTAGGTTTTGAACTAACTTCCTAAACATAGTTCGATTTGGCTGCGGAGCATCTGGAAATCTATATCCGTAAACCGTGACTACCATCTCAGCGTCAAAATTGCACTGATAATAAATGCTAATCATATCAAATTTGTTATTATTGGTGTACACCATAATTACTGATATAAAACTTGTCTTACAACTCGACAACGTAACATACAATATACAACAGTGACAATATGTCAAATTTGTTAGTATACGATTCAATGATATGAATTGTAGTTTTCGTAAAATGTTAAACATTGACACAATTCAATAATCGCTGGAAAGAGAAAAAATAAACGGAACTAATGGTGTCATGGCCTACTTTGTGATTTGTTCTTTTCATTTTTGCACAAGAGCGTATGTTAAAGTCTACTGCGATATTCGAATTTTTTGACATTGTTATTTTTATTGTCTTTGTCGTCAATTTTTATCCCTTTAACTTTTTTCGTATCTCCTCAAATAAGGAAGATATAACCGTTTGTGGTTTTCCTATTTTTCAGGTTTTTGTGTAATATATCTCACAAAGTATAGAGGCTATGGATGTCAAATTTCTTTTTGCTGAAATATGGGAAAAATGGGATAAGTCTGTTTCTAACATTTATTTATTCTTCTACAATAGATATTTAAGGGAGATATTTGATGTGGCCCTCGAAAACTAAATCACATAAGTTTTCCTTTCAGTGAAAGTTAATAGTATCTAGCCTCGAACGAAAAAATGGCTACAATGTGTTAGGCCTGGTGCTTGAGTCGTAAAGTTGCTTAAGGGCAAACTACCTTTATTTTTGACGATATCGAAAATTGTTAGTTTATGAAGTTGCGAAGTTGCCAATAATGCGAAGTTACATCCAATTATAATTTGGTTGCTCTACTCTAAGAATTTAAATTTTCCGCTTTTTTACGCATAATTCCTGAACTATTTTTAAAAATATGCTGTTATTAACACATTTCTCTCAGTCAAATAGTTCCGGATTAAAATCTACTTTAAAGAACTTCTAGCAGCAGTCCTTTCATGACAAAATGAATAATATTTGGGGAAAATGCTGTGTTATAGGCAATATTATATTTAAAAATCGTTTAAGGAATTGTTAAATTGATAGCAAAATATAAATAATTGTGTAATTTACTGATAAAATTTAAAAAATAGGAGTGCATAATTACAAACTCAAAAAGCAACATTAAAGATACATGGAAATTTGCTTTACAAATTCCGATTTTATTTAAAAAATTGGAAATTACGTTAAATAAGAAAATTGAGGTCTAAGAAAAGAAAATCAATTGTTGGAAAATAGAAAGTTCGCTTGTGAAAAACTTGAAATGCTGGAGGATATTTTTATCACATCTTTAAAAGCACCTGTTTTAAAACGATAGCGTATATTCGGGGCAAAGACTCAGTGACGGCCCGAAGGGGGAGGGGAGAAAAAACACTGTTTTGCCGACGTTTCGTGTATGTGGCACACACTTCTTCAGGGCTTAATAGTTATAATGCAACTTCTATAGGCATAACAATTTCATCAACACCAATATAAATATTCAACATGAATGATAAAATTGTTGTGCCTACAGATGTTGCATTATAACTATTAAGCCTTGAAGAAGTGTGTGCCAAATACACGAAACGCCGACAAAATAGGTTTTTTTTTGTTTATGGCTACCCCTTTACTTCACCAATTCGCCACTAGATCATGACTGGGGGTACTTGAAAATAACAGTAATTTTGATTTTTCAAAAAATTTTCGCCCACCGATCTTTTTGCAGCTGACGCTATGTGCACACGGCTGTGCTGTCCAACTTTTACGCCCCTCCCCACCATGGCGAAATTCCGGAACCGCCACTGCTAAGAGCTTATTTTATGAAGGTTATAATTAAAAGTGATCTCAAAGCTCATTCCTGGCGTTAACTGCTCTCCATAGATTATTACATAAAGCAATTATAAAACCATGGTATACATTCTCTAAAAAGTAATCCTCCTAACTTGGACATAAATATAAATATGAAGTTTTCAAAACTCCTGAAAAATAAATGCCTGATATAGTCGAGTATATTGTTATGTGTGTACAATCTACAATGTAAACATTTCCAAGGTTCAAATAATTGCAACAAGAATTTTAATTTAATGCTTAATTGCAATAATTAACCGTTATCATATCACACTAATTACAACTTTGATCTACTATATAGACACTAACATAATTCACAACTTATTACACTGTTCTTCATTTTTCATCTGTTCACATGTTCATCTAATATAAAATTGAGTTGTACTCGACGCGTTGGCTCTGCTACTTATATATCCGTGGCTCTTGTTCGCGATTCGTCCATTTTCCTCCAGACTATTCTACCGTTTTCTATCCATCTGCGGTAATGGTAGTTCGCTAGTAGGCCTAGAGATGGCGCCGTTTTACCGGTAGCTGTAGAGACCCTATAAAGCAGAGACGGGCTATTCGGCCTCCACTTCACCCAATTGGATGCATCATGGCGGCGATGGTTTCAGTGTGCGCGTGTATATAGGGACTCTAGCGCGTGTATATCAGCAGCACCATCTAGCATCTAGAATGTGTTTACAATATAGCGCAAGTGTTAAAAGCAGGTTGGAGTATTTGTTTTGACAACGTGGAAAAATATATGTAAGTAATGTAATAACGTTACTATGGAACGCCGTTTTAATATTTATTCACTATTTATCAATATGTGCTTTGAATTAGGGATATCTGAAATTCATTAAAAATATCTACTGGATGACAGCCAATCATAACCTGTGATTAGCCAATAATGCGAGGTTTCTCACTGGTTTCCGTTCACCGGGTGATTTGACATTTCATTTAACTACAACCATAGTGGAAGTACAGTACAGTAGCGCAAAAAATAATATTTTTTTTTTGTTGAAATGGGCTTAGAATGCCATGAAACGTCGAAATTTTAAAAACCTATAGGGGACGCGCATGATTTGGCGGGTTGCCTACCCCTGGAGGAAAAACAATACCTCTTACCCACACAGTGTTTTTATATGTAAACAAACGATATTTAATAAGCTTTAAAAACGTTTATTTTTCAGAACTACTTAATAGGTTTATATTGTTGGCCAAATATAATTAAATAATAATAATAATAATAATAATAATAATAATAATAATAATAATAATAATAATAATAATAATAATGCCTTACTATAAATATACACCCGAGGCTGTCCTCGAATCTAGGCAACACTTGCTTTATTGGGACCGTCTAATTATCACTGATAAGACAGTGGATTATAATAGACCCGATATACTACTTATCAATAAAGTAGAAAAACATGCATGGATCATAGATATCGGTGTCCCACTCACATATAACATAACTAAAACAGAGCAAGAAAAAAACAGAAAATATGTTAACTTGGCTGTCGAAATCAAACGATTATGGGAATTAAACGAAGTGAAAATTGTGCCTCTGGTAATGTCTGCGGAAGGAGTTTGTACAATTAATCTCTCATCCAACTTAACTCAATTGGAACTACCAAAAGTCCTTCGCTACCTTATGCAGAAGGCCGTCATCTTGCAAACATGTCATCTGGTTCGCAAGTTTCTATCAATATAGGCAGGCTGAAGTGAATTCTTCCTCTGTCTATATATACTACCCGACTAAGTCGAGACTAATTATATATATAATAATAATAATAATAATAATAATATAATAATATAGGGGGCGAAAACCGGACCGGCAACCTCCTCGCGGTGCTACCCGGGCAACAGGCAGAGGTAAAATTCTGCCTGGCTGATGTCGGACGTGGGTCTCAGGGCTAACCACCCTGAGATTCCTGACTTGGTTATAAACAGCCAAGAACGGGCCCCTCACAATCGACCCCAGTCGGATGGGGGTCAAGGACATGTGGGAGGGGCCAGACCGGACAGTCCTAATGATGACAACCATGGCAATGTGCAAGGTCGCTTTAGGTGGACGAGGGAACTGCGGGATAATTTGCTGACCTGCTATGAGAGCAGCGAACCTGCGCGTAGAGGATACATGGCACGATTGCACGCACTTTGGTGCGGAATGCATCCAGAGTATCGTGCCTTCTCTCAGCAACATCTGAGAGACCAAGTATCCTTCTTGCGCAGGACAGGTTATCAACGCTTACCCCGCAAGTAGCTGTACCAGCCGCACAACCACCGCGGCAAAACGCTGACGGGAGACTTCCAGCAGAGTACACCGAAGCCGACTTAAGGACGAGGGTAAGTCTTATCACCAGGACTACCCTAAAGGCCCAAGACCTGGCTAGAATGGACGCGGTCATCGATGAGGACCTCCCAGAGGATGCCGACATCTGGCAAATCAACTCTGCCGTGTACAACGCCGCTAGGCAACTCGTTCCTCGCGAAAGGCAAACCAATGCCTCTAGCGGAATCGAGAAAGCTAAGCGGCGGGTACAAAAAATCGAAGGCAAGATACATTCGGCCAGACAACACGCTTCTCGAACTCAGAGTGTGGTGGAACACATAACATCTGGCAGGGCATTTACGCCTAAAGTCCGGCGAGTGGCAGCCGGACTGAGACGCCAACACCACACTCTGAATCTGACAGTGTTGCTTACCATCAAGCAGCACTGTTTAGATAGGATTCGCACACTGATGGCAATAAAGAAGAAGTTGAACAAGCGGGTGCGAAGTATGGAACAAAATTCAATGTTCCGTACGACTCCCTCCCGCCTGTTCAAGGAGCCACAGCGTGTTGTCGATAATCCGCCGAATGTAGAAGATGTCGAAAGATTCTGGAAGGGAATCTACGAAACGACGCGTCCATTCAACAGCAGCACTCCAGCAATAGCACACTTCGAGGCTCTGTGTAACAGAACCTTTGGAGAGCAAGACGAAGTGTGTCCGGCGATCAGTACGGAGGAAGTCCAACAGGCACTTGTTGGTACCAAGAACTTCGCTGCTCCTGGCCCAGACGGCATTAACAACTGGTGGTGGAAGAAATTTCCATCCACCCACCGTCGTCTGGCGCGGGTTTTCAACTCTTGGTTGAACGAGGGGCAGCAGATTCCGGACTGGTTTGTCGAAGGACGTACTGTGTTAATCCCCAAGAAGGGAGATCTGTCCGATCCGAGAAACTATAGGCCAATCACATGTCTGAACTCCTGCTACAAGGTATTTACACATATCTTGTACGCTAGGACACTACGGCATGTTGATCCGGTCTTTCAGCAGATAAATGAGCAACGTGGTGCGAAGAAAGGCATGGCAGGCTGCAAGGATAACCTGCTGATAGACCGCTGTATTACACAGGACTCTGTGCAATATAAGCGGAATCTATCTATGGCCTGGATTGACTACCGTAAGGCATTTGACACAACATCACATGAGCTCTTGTTACATTTGCTCCAATGTCTTGCGGTAGCAGCATCACTAGTGAGATGCATAGAACAACTGCTGCCGCTCTGGAAAACTCGCTTCACCATAACATCCGGTGCACAGCGGGTTACCACAGAGCAGGTAGCATTCAGGAGAGGAGTATTCCAAGGGGACTCCTTGAGTCCTCTCCTCTTCTGCATCTCACTGTTGCCTTTATCTGTTGAACTCCGCCAAGTCCGCGGATACCAATGCGGTCCACCCAGCAACCGGAGGCATAAGGTCACCCATTTATTCTACATGGATGACCTTAAACTCTACGCCTCCGGAGAGCAGGAACTGCAAAATGCTCTAAGGGTGGTCGAACGGTATACGCTGGCTATTGGAATGGAATTCGGATTGGACAAGTGTGCAGTCGTCCACCTCAAGAGAGGACGATGCGGGGACTTTGCTGAAGAGGCGCAGCTCGCAGACGGAAGCATCTTGCGACATCTAGATGCCGGAGAGACTTACACATACCTGGGTGTGCAACAACATCACATCCAGGATGTGCAACAAATTAAGGAATCTCTCCGCGGCAAGTACAGAGGCCTACTCCGAAAGATTTGGTCATCCGAACTTTCGGGGAAAAACAAGGTGTCTGCCACTAATATGCTTGCCGTTCCTGTTCTGCTCTACTCCTTTGGAGTAGTGAGATGGACTGTAGATGAGCTGCGTCAGTTAGATAGAGGTACCCGCAAGATGATGAATATCCATAGGAGTATTCATCCAAAATCGTCCGTTCCTCGTGTGTACCTCCCACGTCATCGGGGGGGCCGAGGACTCTTGAGTTTGGAGTGCATGCATGGCCGGGTAGTCCTGAGTATAGCATGTAACGTCCTTAGGAGCTCAGACCCTCTCCTGCAATTAGTGAGAAATCATGAAAATGCAGGAGTGGGAGCAGGATTATTCAAGGCAGCAAAGAGAGTCGCAGATGAACTCGGTCTCGTATTCGACATCAGGCGAGGAGGCCGGCGAGGTGCCGACCCAGAGTCGGTCACTGAGCTTCCGCCAAATCGCCTGAAAGCCCAGATTGAAGCCGCTGAACAGGAGAATCTGTTTAGACGGCACGTCGATAAATCCATGCACGGTGTATTCTATAAGAACATAGAAACGCTGGGTTTATCGACCAAGCTGACGTTCGCCTTTTTAAGATCAGCTGGGCTTAAGTCGGAGACCGAGGGATTCATTGTGGCCTGCCAGGATGGTGTTATTAACACCTTGGTCTACCGAAGCCGTGTGATGGGTGTAGGGGTTCCTGATACCAGCTGCAGGACCTGCCATCAGTCGCCGGAATCGCTCATGCATTTACTGTCTGCATGCCCGGTATATGCGATTTCGGCCTACATCCATCGCCATAACGCGGCATTACGAGTGCTTTACTACCATCTACGGCACTCGTACGGGGTAGACCAAACACCAGTGCTGCCTTACATCCCCGGAGATATTGAGTCCATTGTCGAGAACGAGAGGTGCAGGATATACTGGAACTACTCGTTCCCGACCGTCAGGCTAATTCAAGCTAATAAGCCTGACATAGTACTCCTCGATCATCAGCAGAAGGCGATATACATCATCGAGTTTTCAGCTCCGGCTGAAACAAACATCGTCTTGAAAGAGGAGGAAAAACGGGCTAAGTATCGCGATCTCCGGTATGAGCTCCTAGTGCTGTATCCAGGCTACTCGGTCAAGTTGGTAGTCCTTATAATCGGTGTACTTGGAGGTATGAAGCCCACGCTGCTCTCGGAATTACGAACAATACCGGCCTGTCAACATTCGGCCGAATGGCTGGCAGGCCAGATGCAGAAAGCTGTTATCCTGGGTTCTCTTCGTTTACTTAGGGCACACGATTTAGGAACCTACGGTCGCTAACTCTGCAGGTTGCAGGGAGTGGTCGTAGTGAATTCGCTGGCGCTTCTTCCGTGAGAATGTCGGAGACACGGCAGAACTGACCAGCATCGCTCTCGCGAAAAAAAAAAAAAAAAAATAATAATAATATAGTAGTAGGGGCTACGTGAGGGCTGCTCCTGGACCGGTGAATGAGGTGGCGGAAGAGCCGCCACATTCACGGGTTGAGGACGTAGCTCTCCTCGTTCCGCCAATACCAGAGGGCCTCAGTACCAGAAGGGGGTTACACCATCTGAAAACCCCCGGGCCACAAGACCTGGCCAGAGTGGACGCTGAACTTCGTACAGCGCTACCGGAAGAGGCTGACATCTGGCACATAAATTGTGCCGTGTATGCCGCTGCTCAACGCTCGTCTCAGGTGGAGAGGCGAAATACCTCTTCCCCACAGGAGAGAGCGCAGCGGCGCATACAAAAGATGGAGGCCAAAATCCGGTCGGCGAGACAACACGCATCCCGTGTCCAATGTGTGATGGACTACATGGCGGCCAATAGGCCTTTCACGCCTAAAGTTCGACGTATAGCCGCCAATTTAAGACGCGCCCATCACACACTCAACGGGGCAGTGCTACAAACCACCAAACAGCACTGCCTCGATAGGATACGGATGCTAGTGGCTTGCAAAAAGTCACTAGTGAGGCGGGCGAGGGGGCTGGCGGAAAATAACCTTTTTCGCCAAAAGCCTTCGCGCCTATTCGAACCGCCTCAGCGTGTTGCCGACAATCCACCAACCGTCGATCAGGTGGAAACTTTCTGGAAAACGTTGTACGAACAGAGGCTTCCGCTCAACAGAGACTCTCCGGCCCTGGCACACTTTGAAGCCTTTTGCCAAAGGCTTCATCTACAACAGGAGGTGTGCCAACCAATAACCCCAGAAGAGGTTCGAAGAGCTCTTGAAGGCTCTAAGAATTTTGCTGCTCCAGGTCCAGATGGGATTAATAACTTTTGGTGGAAAAAGTTAACCAGTACCCACCACCATTTGGCCAGAATTTTTAATTCTTGGCTAAATGGGGAGCAGCAAATTCCTTCTTGGGTTGTTGAGGGGCGGACAGTGCTGATCCCCAAGAACGGAGATTTGTCCAACCCAAAGAACTATAGGCCGATAACCTGTTTAAACGCATGTTACAAGGTGTTCACACGCATCTTGTACATGCGGGTACTCCAAGCAGTTAACCCAGTTTACGAACGGATATATGAGCAACGAGGGTCGAAGAGAGATGTCGCTGGCTGCAAGGAGAACCTGTTGATTGACAGATGTGTCACGCAGGACTCCGTGCAGTATAAGCGGAATCTCTCCATGGCCTGGATCGATTACCGCAAGGCATTTGACATGACATCTCATGAGCTTATTGTACACTTGCTCCGATGTCTTGCGGTCGCCGGTCCCGTAATGAGATGCATTGAAGATCTGATGCCGCTCTGGAGGACTCGCTTTACCATAACATCTGGTAATGATAGAGTCCAAACAGAGCCGGTAACGTTCAAAAGGGGAGTATTTCAGGGAGATTCCCTCAGCCCCCTTTTGTTTTGCATCTCGCTACTGCCATTATCCGTCTCGCTCCGGAAAACCCGCGGTTACAACTGTGGTACCCCCGGCGACAGGAGGCATAAGGTCACCCATTTGTTTTATATGGATGACCTTAAACTTTATGCCTCCGGAGAAAGGGATCTCCAACAATCCCTTAGGGTGGTACAGGAGTACACGCAGGCTGTCGGTATGCAGTTCGGATTGGACAAATGTGCACTGGTCCATCTCAAGAGAGGACGATGTGGGGACTACGGCGAGGACGCGCAGCTCGTAGACGGAAGCATCCTACACCACCTAGATGCCGGAGAGTCGTACACTTACTTGGGTGTCGAGCAACGCTCCACCCAAGAAGTGGGTGTAGTGAAAAACGCTCTCCGCGGCAAGTATTAGCACCGACTTCGACAGATCTGGTCTTCAGAACTGTCGGGGAAAAACAAGGTGTCTGCTACTAATATGCTTGCCGTTCCGATCCTTCTCTACTACTTTGGAGTAGTGAAGTGGACTCGAGAGGAGCTGCGTCAACTCGATGTAGGAACCCGGAGAAAGATGCACCTCAATAGGAGCCTGCATCCTAAATCGTCCGTTCCACGGTTATATCTCCCACGCCATCGGGGAGGCCGTGGACTCTTGAGCTTGGAGAGTCTACACAGCAGGATGGTGCTGGATGGAGCCTGTAAGGTCGTCAGGAGTTCGGATCCCCTCCTCTGCATGGTCCGAGACCATGAAAATGCAGGGGTAGGAGCTTTTCTGTTTAAGGCAGCACGCAGAGCAGCCGATGAACTCGGTCTCATCTTCGACGTTGAGCGGGATAATCCCGACTCTGTCACCGAGTTGGAACCCGCTCGGCGGAAAGCCCAAATAAAAGCTGCAGAACAAACCATCTTTCTGCAGCTCCATTCGGATAAGCCACTGCATGGTGTCTTCTATAGAAATATAGAAGAACTTGGCTTATCCGAAAGGCTGACCTTCGCCTTCTTAAGGTCAGCCGGGCTGAAGTCTGAGACCGAGGGATTTATATTGGCTTGCCAGGACGGTGTATTCAACACCCTCGTCTATCGAAGTCGTGTCATGGGTGTGGAGGTCGCTGACGTCAGCTGCAGGGCCTGCCGCAGAGCGCCGGAGACGCTTATGCACTTGTTGTCGGCCTGCCCGACATATGCAGTCTCCGCCTATATCCAAAGGCACGACGGAGCACTACGAGTGCTTTACTACCATCTGAGGCACTCGTATGAGATAGACGAGACACCAGTGCTGCCTTATGCTCCGGGGGATATTGAGTCCGTTGTGGGGAATGAGAGGTGTCTAATTTATTGGAACTACTCGTTTCCCACGGTCAGGCAAATACAGGCAAACAAGCCTGACATAGTCCTCATAGACCACCAACTCAAGACAATGTTCGTCATAGAGTTCTCGGCTCCCGCGGAGAACAACATTGTCTTGAAGGAGGAAGAAAAGCGGACAAAATATCGAGACCTACTCTTCGAACTCCGCAGACTGTATCCAGACCATACTGTCAAGCTGGTGGTACTGATTATAGGAGCTCTCGGTGGAACGAGACACACGCTGCTTTCAGAATTGAACATCATACCGGCATGCCGACAATCGGCAGAAGTCCTAGCCGGGAGAATGCAGAAGGCTGTCATTCTTGGTTCATTGCGTCTGCTCAGGGCACACGAGTCACGGAACCAGTGATCACTGACTCTACGGTGTAGAGAGTGGTTACTGGCGCTCCCAGCGTACCCTCTCTGGTATCGGAGGCAGGGAGAAGGACGACTGGTTTTACTTAAAAAAAAAAAAAAAAAAAAAAAAAAAAAAAAAAAAAAAAAAAAAATAATAATAATAATAATAATACAGCTACAGACGAATATTCTGAGAAATTGTTCAGCTACTTTAATCTATTTCGTTACTCTGATCCCTTGGAGAGACCGGCTATTCCTAAATTAATTTTCAATAAAAACACACAACAGCACATTAAGCGAGTAGACGCGGCCTTAAAGTTAAGAAATGAAGATCTACAAATAACAAGCCTAGCTGATGTTCATACGGCTATATTTGCGGGAGCAGCAACCGTAATAGATTTCAATGGCCAAAAGCTATACAGTAATGGAACTAAATCTACCACAAAGAAGAGGGTACCTGCATGGAAAACTCGACTCCAAAAGCAAATAGACATACTGAGGTCCGAAGCCAACTTAATACGCGAATATTTAGCTAACAACAACAGCCCAAAAGTTGGAAGAAAAATACAGCACATTTGCCGCAGAAAGCACTTACACATGAGAGACTCTGAACTAGCTGAAAAGCTAACAATTTACTACGACGAAGCTAGACAAAAGTGCAAAGTAAAAGGTGCCAGACTAAGGCGGTATAATGAGGCGACTACACGTAAAGAACATAATTATCTCTTCTGTAAGAATCAGAAGATGTTCTATCGCAACCTGGAAAACCAAAACCAACCTGATAAGGAGCATGCCCAAATTGATCAAAACCGCTTCGAAAAATACTGGCAGAATATATGGATGAACCCTGTAGCATTTAATCAAAATGCTGTATGGCTTGAAACGGTGGAGGATTGCGCAAGGCCAATTCCTAAAATGCCAGATATTAACTTTACAAATGTGGATATAGAGAAGTGTATAGGAAAAACCTTGAACTGGAAAGCATCTGGCCCTGATAATATCCAGAACTTCTGGCTAAAATCATTCACCTCCTTATACCCCCTGATTGCCACGGCTTTTAATGAGATCATACAAGACCCAATACAATTTCCAAAATTTCTTGGCGGTGGGATTACTTACTTGCTTCCAAAAAAGGGAGACATGGCAGATCCTAAAAACTACAGGCCAATTACGTGCCTCTCGGTGCTTTATAAGCTTCTAACATCTCTCCTGCATGAGAAAATCTACGAACATTGCGATAGTAACAACATCATCAGTGCTGAGCAACGAGGATGCGTGAAGAGAACGTTGGGATGTAAAGAACAGCTAATTATAGACTCCGTCACTATCAAACAAGCGGAAGTCAAACACAGAAATCTCAGTATGGGGTATATAGATTACAGAAAGGCGTTCGACTCAGTCCCCCATGAATGGCTTCTTAAAGTTCTGATGATTTACAATATCAGCCCTAACATCATCGAACTGCTAAAATATATAATGACAACTTGGGAAACTCAGATTTGGGTAGAAGGTAAACTAGTGTCAAACATAAAAATCAGGAGAGGAATCTATCAAGGAGACACCCTGAGTCCGTTATGGTTCTGTTTGGCACTGAATCCTCTTTCAACACTATTAAACAAGACGACCCACGGATACCGGCTAGACCCAAAGGACAGAACTTCCAAGCTTAGCCACCTTTTTTTATTTGTGGACGACATCAAGCTCTATGCTGAAAACCTAGTACAACTAAAGGCACTCAACGCAACCATTAAAATCTTTAGCGATGATATTCAGATGTCGTTCGGAGTTGACAAATGTGGAGAAACCCACATAAGAAAAGGAAAAGCAGTAATACTTCCCGAAGATACTTGTGATTTTGAACAACTCCTTCCAGATGAAACCTACAAATATCTAGGAATCCAACAAAATAAACGGATTGATCACAGAAAACTAAAGAATGAGTTCAAAGGAAAATATATTGTACGCCTCACTAAACTTTTACACACCAAATTGGACTCAAAAAACCTGGTCACTGCCATTAACACATATGCCATTCCTACACTAATATATTCATTCGGAATTATAAAGTATTCAAACACAGATCTACATGAATTAGATAGAATAGCAAGAACCACTCTTACCAAATTCCGGATGCACCATCCAAAAAGTGCAGTTGAAAGGTTGTATCTACCCAGAGACAAAGGAGGTCGGGGCCTTATCAATATCTTCAATCTATGTAAAACGCAAGAAAAGAACATGCGATCTTTCTTCTTAAATTCCAACAGACCTCTAATACAAAAAGTAGTTGAGTGTGATCAAGGGTACACCCCGTTGAAACTCCAGGAGCGCCTACAAAACGCAGAGATCAGTAGCGACGCAGAAAATCTGGTAACCTGGCAAAAGAAAGTTCTGCATGGGAAATATCCAACGGCCTTGAACAACCTAGATGTTGACAAAGAAGCTTCGTTGTTATGGTTGAGAGACGGAAAACTCCACCCCGAAACGGAAGGTTTCATAATATCGATTCAGGATCGAGTGATTCGAACTAGGAATTATGAAAAGCACATCCTCCGAACTCCTGGAACCACCGATATTTGCAGGAGATGTAATTCTACAGGAGAAACCATTGAGCACGTTATAGCCGGCTGCCCAGCCTTAGCCAATGGAATGTATCTCAGTAGACACAACGAGGTAGCAAAAATTATACACAGAGAGATCGCTCTCAAGTGCAACCTAGTTCAAAACCCGCCACCGTTTTACAAATACTCCCCTGCACCTGTTCTGGAGAATAATGAAATAGTTTTGTATTGGGATAGACCCATACGTACCGACAGAACTGTTGACCACAACCGTCCAGACATTCTAATAATAGATAACAAAAATAAGACTGCCACTATTGTCGACATAGGCTGCCCACTAACCAACAATCTGCGTAAAACAGAAGTGGAAAAAATTAACAAGTATCAGAACTTGGCCATTGAATTAAAACATGTATGGCGAGTTAATGAAGTTCGCACAATCCCCATAATAATCTCTGCCACAGGAGTTGTCACGACGAAGATTTTGAAATACTTAGAACAGCTTAATCTCCCAAGAGCCCTACTCAAGATGATTCAGAAGGCAGCCATTCTTCAGACCTGTCATATTACAAGGAAATTTCTGAATGAGTAAAGGACAAAACATCAGCACCGTCCGAGCCTATTTCGTTGGTAAACCTTACCCCGGAATATGGTGTATCCTTACCAGCACTAGCTGAGAAAGTTGAAAGATAATAATAATAATAAGCAGGAGGGGCTGACTTCCATCTATCAAGCCTTTGGTGAGTAGCGCCACCACTTACTCCAGCGTCTTCCCCTCTGGTGTCGGTCGTGGGCCTGCTGGGCTAACCACCCACAGGCCCTAAACTTTGGTTCCGGCAGGCCGAAGACAGGGCCCCCACGATCGACCCCGTGCGGATAGGGGTCAAGGGCAAGGTGGTGGGGCCCAACCGGACGGACCGCCCGTTGACGAAATTGGCAATGTCCAAGAACGCTTTGAGTGGACAGATGAACTAAGGGATGAACTTCTGCATTGCTATGAAAGCAGTGAGCCCGCGCGGAGGGGATACATGGCGCGGATGCATGCTCTGTGGTGTGAGAGGCTACCAGAGCATAGCGCCTTCACGCCACAAAATCTGCGTGACTATGTATCCCACCTTCGTAGTAGGGGCTACGTGAGGGCTGCTCCTGGACCGGTGAATGAGGTGGCCGAAGAGCCGCCACAATCACCGGTTGAGGACGTAGCACTCCTCGTTCCGCCAATACCAGAGAGCCTCAGTACCAGAAGGGGGTTACACCATCTGAAAACCCCCGGGCCACAAGACCTGGCCAGACTGGACGCTGAACTTCGTACAGCGCTACCAGAAGAGGCTGACATCTGGCACATAAATTGTGCCGTGTATGCCGCTGCTCAACGCTCTTCTCAGGTGGAGAGGCGAAATACCTCTTCCCCACAGGAGAGAGCGCAGCGGCGCATACAAAAGATGGAAGCCAAGATCCGGTCGGCGAGGCAACACGCATCCCGTATCCAATGTGTGATGGACTATATGGCGGCCAACAGGCCGTTCACGCCTAAAGTGCGTCGATTAGCCGCCAACCTAAGACGCGTCCATCACACACTCAATGAGGCAGTGCTGCGAACCACCAAACAGCACTGTCTCGACAGGATACGGATGCTAGTGACTTGTAAAAAATCACTAGTGAGGCGGGCGAGAGGGCTTGCGGAAAATAAACTGTTCCGCGAGAAGCCCTCGCGCCTTTTCCAACCGCCTCCGCGTGTTGTAAACAATCCGCCGACTGCAGATCAGGTGGAGAACTTCTGGAAAACGCTGTACAAGGAGAGGCTTCCACTCAACCGAGATTCTCCTGCCCTTGCACACTTTGAAGCCTTTTGTCAAAGGCTTCAGCAACCACAGGAAGTGTGCGAACCAATAACCCCAGAAGAGGTTCGTAGGGCTCTTGAGGGCTCTAAGAACTTTGCTGCTCCAGGTCCCGATGGGATAAATAACTTTTGGTGGAAAAAGTTATCGAGCACCCACCACCATTTGGCCAGAATTTTTAATTCCTGGTTGAATGGGGAGCAGCAAATCCCTTCTTGGGTTGTTGAGGGACGGACAGTGCTGATCCCCAAGAACGGAGATTTGTCCAACCCAAAGAACTATAGACCGATAACCTGTCTAAACGCATGCTACAAGGTGTTTACACGCATTTTGTACATGCGGGTGCTCCACGATAAATTCTTTGGCTCCACGTAGTTGAACCGGTTTACGAACGGATATATGAGCAACGAGGGTCGAAGAGAGGTGTCGCTGGCTGCAAGGAAAACCTGCTGATCGACAGATGTGTCACGTAGGACTCCATGCAGTATAAGCGGAACCTCTCTATGGCCTGGATCGACTACCGCAAGGCATTTGACATGACATCGCATGAGCTCATTGTTCACTTGCTCCGATGTCTTGTGGTACCAGGCCCCGTAGTGAGATGTATTGAAAAACTGATGCCGCTCTGGAGGACTCGCTTTACCATTACATCGGGTAACGATAGAGTCCAAACAGAGTCGGTAACATTCAGAAGAGGAGTATTTCAGGGAGATTCCCTCAGCCCCCTTCTCTTTTGCATCTCACTACTGCCATTATCCGTCTCGCTCCGGAAAACCCGTGGCTACAACTGCGGTACCCCCGGCGACAGGAGGCATAAGGTCACACATCTATTTTATATGGATGACCTTAAACTTTATGCCTCTGGAGAGAGGGATCTCCAGCAGTCCCTTAGGGTGGTACAGGAGTACACTCAGGCTGTCGGTATGCAGTTCGGGTTGGACAAATGCGCACTGATCCATCTCAAGAGAGGACGATGCGGTGACTACGGAGAGGACGCGCAGCTCGTGGACGGAAGCATCTTACACCATCTAGATGCCGGAGAGTCGTACACTTACTTGGGTGTCGAGCAACGCTCCACCCAAGAAGTGAGTGTAGTGAAAAACGCTCTCCGCGGCAAGTATCAGCACCTACTCCGACAGATCTGGTCTTAAGAACTGTCGGGGAAGAACAAGGTGTCTGCTACAAATATGCTTGCCGTTCCGATCCTTCTCTACTCTTTCGGAGTAGTGAAGTGGACTAGAGAAGAGCTGCGTCAACTCGATGTAGTAACCCGCAAGAAGATGCATCTCAATAGGAGCTTGCATCCTAAATCGTCCGTTCCACGGTTATATCTCCCACGACATCGGGGAGGCCGTGGACTCTTGAGCTTGGAGAGTCTCCATAGCAGGATGGTTCTGGATGGAGCATGTAAGGTCATCAGGAGTTCGGATCCCCTCCTCTGCATGGTCCGAGACCATGAAAATGCAGAGGTAGGAGCTTTTCTCTTTAAGGCAGCACGGAGAGCAGCCGATGAACTTGGTCTCATCTTCGACGTCGAGCGGGTAAACCCTGACTCTGTCACCGAGTTGGAACCCGTTCGACAAAAAGCCCACATTAGAGCTGCAGAACACAACATCCTTCTGCAGCTCCATAAGGATAAGCCATTGCACGGGGTCTTCTATAAAAATATAGAAGACCTCGGCTTATCCGAAAGGCTGACCTTCGCCTTCTTAAGGTCAGCTGGGCTGAAGTCTGAGACCGAGGGATTCATAATGGCTTGCCAGGATGGTGTATTTAACACTCTCGTCTATCGACGTCGTGTCATGGGTATGGAGGTCCCTGATGTCAGCTGCAGGGCCCGCCGCAGGGCGCCGGAGACTGTAATGCACTTACTGTCGGCTTGCCCGACATACGCAGTCTCGGCCTATATTTATAGACACGACGCAGCATTACGAGTGCTTTACTATCATCTAAGGCACTCGTATGGGATAGACGAAACATCAGTGCTGCCTTACGTTCCGGGGGATATTGAGTCCGTTGTGGGGAATGAGAAGTGCCTAATTTATTGGAACTACTCGTTTCCCACCGTCAGGCAAATACAAGCCAACAATCCTGACATAGTACTCCTCGACCACCAACTCAAGACAATGTATGTCGTGGAATTCTCAGCTCCCGCTGAGAGCAACATTGTCTTGAAAGAGGAGGAAAAACGGACAAAATATCGAGATTTGCTCTTCGAACTCCGCAGGCTTTATCCAGGCCATTCTGTTAAAATAGTGGTACTGATTATAGGAGCCCTCGGTGGAATGAGACAGACGCTGCTTTCAGAACTAAAGATCATACCGGCATGCCGAGATTCGGCAGAGATCTTAGCCGGCAGAATGCAGAAGGCTGTCATCCTCGGTTCATTGCGTCTACTCAGGGCACACGATTCGCGGACCCGGTAGTCACTCACCCCACGGGCGTGGGGAGTGGGTATTGGTATTACCAGCTCCCCTCTGTGAGGGTCGGAGCCACAGAGTAAGGTGACTGGTTTTTTGTAAATAAAAAAAATAATAATAATAATAATATGCCTTACCACTTGTATTTACAGCAGAAAGTCTTAATAAATTATTTAAAGCTTCTAATAAGCTATGAAAAGTTTCTGTAGAAATATTGTCAGATATTCTTCTTAAATTATTTGTGGAAGCACTTATATCTCTATGGTTAATGTCATTGCCTATTTCGAAAGATCTGCAACTATCTAATATTGTTTGTCTTACTCGTCGTAATACTCTACCAATTTGACATTGATTATCCGTTTTCCTGCAGTCAAAAGATCGTATTTAAAAGTCTTGATAGTTACAGTTACATATATTTATGTTGTTATTTAATCATTAATAAACAGTAAACGAAGTAGTGAACTTATACTCACAATTCTCAAAGCACCGTCAACTCACAATCATACTTTCAAAGTTATTATTTTGAAAAGTTTGAGCTGTAAAATGGACATATTGAATGTTTTAATTGTTTTGACGCTATTTTGGGCTTAGAGTTCGAGTTAAGTGTTAAGAGTAGATATTTTTAAATGATTTTAGAATATCTGTTTGATATTTTTAATGGAAATAAAAATATCTAGATATTTTTAATTTAATTAGAGATATCTAATTAATTTCAGATATCTGAAATAAATTAGAGATATCTCTAATTAATCGAAGATTTCCTCATATGACTCAAATATCGGCAACCAGTAAAACAAATATTCGCATGCGGGGTTACATATTAATGAGAGATGCACATAATGCATGTCCAGCTCTACAAAATAAAAATCAGAAGAGATCAAAATATCAATTATTTTAAAGAAATTATAAGTATGTAAAATATACCCAAATTCTATATAAAATTAGATATATAGAATTATTTATAGAAACTTAACCACCGATAGGGGCTTTGCATGGTGCCTTATCAGAAGGATTATTTAAGAGCTATAATTTTAACATGCACCATATTTCAATAGGTATATTTCTTACAAATTTTTTGCACAATAGCAATTTATTTTCTCCGACTTGTAGGTTTATAATATATATCGTGTTCATGCACCGATGGTTATTATACATTATTAAAGACATCGCGTAAATTTTTATACACCTTTTAAGCCTTCATTCATTCATTCAGTCAGTTTAGTGGTTTTCAAAATTATATAAAGGCAGATATAGCGGCATCTTTCCTTATTTATGTTTGTTATTCTGATATATAAGTAAAACCTACTTAATCAGATTGAAAAATTGAAGATGTATAATCGTATAATATCAATAAAGATAAAATCGAAGAAGTAAATCAAACGTTGAATCTTCTAAGAACGGCCAGTGGCAAATCGTCTGAATGTATATTAACAATTATTTTGAATTCCCCGAATACAAAATTGTTGTTGATCCGAAAGGAGTAGGTACGAAATTGTTCATTTGTATTAATTTAAACGATCTGTCGACAATGGCGACATTTCCTCTCCGAATCTGACCTAATAGCGGCATTTTAAAACCCATATAATTACAGGGTTAACAAAAGCAAATATATTTTACAAAGGCATTTGTTATTTGTTTCAAGACTTCGAAATTCATGGTTGTGTCACAGATTGTGGTGTAGTGTGTTTTGTGTTGCCAACCCAACCGCCTGATAAAATAATAATACTCGACGTGACAGGTGACAGATGAGTAGAATAAAACACAAGAGAAAATCCAGTTCCTAATCTTTGGGGGGCGTTTTGGCCTACATTATTCAAGTGCACTGGTTATCTTTGTTAATTAATTTTATTATTTTATAATGAACTGATATTTTAAATAACGACGCCCAATCAATCACACTAATTTTTGGTGAGCACCTTACAGTAAGTTTTATATTTATTTATTTGTTAATTGTGCCTTATTTACGCTTTTAGTGAATCATGGCTCGAAGATTTATAACAAATTTGATGCAACGGCTCCATCCCAAAGACGATGAAAGGAACTTACTATCGGCAACATTCCATATGATTACAATCACACTGATAAGCATGTCTCTTGTAGACCTGACTTGGTTTAACATTTCGGGAGATGTTTGTGTACCTTATTTAACATTAGGACAGTTTTTTTGGTTTGGGATTTCCAAGGAGACAATGAATTACGCTGATGGTAAGATTTTGTACGTTTGCTGCAATTTTCTTATAAAACACTAGCGTTGTTAAACCTGGTTATTAGGAGTAAAATATCTGGTGTCTTTTTACAAGCTTAATGAAGGGGTTGAACACAACGAAATTTTTAACACGAAATCAGCTGACGTTGTTTTTTATGGCGTTGGTTATGTCATAATCATTTTTACCGAATTTGTTTTGAGTATAATTGTTATCACCGCTACATACTAGGTAGTTTAAACAGAGTATCGTCTCAGATTTATTTTGTTATTGATAAAAACAGTAAGATACTGCTTTATCAGTCACACAGATAATCAGAAGCATCATATTATGGTCAACAAGCCTAATTCTTTTGTTCGTTTCGTGGGTTTTCTCTACCACATGTGTCTTCTGATCACAAATTCTACAAAAATACCAAAATTAGTCAGTATATTAGCAAAATAACCTCTACGCTTGTAACGTTTATGTCAAAGGATCAGTTGGTGGCTATTTTTTTCCCAACTAATGGAAATTATAACAAAACTAACCATATATAGTCTTGAGTCTATTTTTATTCCCAAGAACGATGTATTATTTACTGATTTCAGATATAATTCCGTTATCAATTATCAATATTTGTTTATTTACTTATTGGAAAATTTAATTATTTGTGTTTTCTCTGACTTTGAGATTGAGCGGAGTAAAATATTACTTTAAGACTTCTATGGAATTGAAAATTGTACTTTCCAAGTTTTCTTCAAATTTATTATAATATTGTCTGGCCGGTAGCCGCGTTGGTTAAGGCGCGAGGTGGCAATTGCGATTAATCACACTGTTATCGTGCCACCGGGTTCAAATCCCGGTTCCGGCACTGTTTTGAAGGAAATGGTTGTATGTCCGCATGTTTTCAGTGTATTCCGCACAAGCCTCTGGCTTCTAGAATTGGGGGTTGTTTAATTTCTATGATGATTATTTATTGAATGAGTCTCGGGGTCCGCAAATTGCGTATCTTTATCCTGTTCATTGGGAGTCCGCAAATGTAAAATATATGGGCAGTTTGCGGACCTCTATTCTGTAGGTTACAATTCCGCAACTTGCGTTCCCGTATTTCCATTTCCTCAAGGTCCTCAAATAGCGGACTCCTATCTTATTTTTGTAGGGATCCTAAAATCATAACCTTACTTTTTACCGCAAGATATGTGTTGTAGAATTGTAATGTTGTGGGTAAAAGACTTATGAAATTTATTAAATAAGGAGGTAATAGTTCAGTTCAGTGACTTCTGTGAAAATGTCCAAAATTTAATAGGGTTTTTTTGCTAAAATTTTTGTTTTACCGTAAAAGGCGATTTTAAGTCGGAGGAATAAGGTTTTTGTTGCTAAAAATGCAAAAAGATGTGAAATAGTTGATTGAAAATATTCACTAAAGGACCTAACCTAACCTTTGATTGAAAATATTTACTAAAGGACCTAACCTAACCTTTGATTGGAAATATTCACTAAAGAACCCAAACTAACCTTTGAATGGACATATTAGGAATGGAAATAAGTTAGGGTAGGTTAGGCTCGTGTTTTTGTGTTCATGTAAATAATTCAGATTTGTACTTTGTGTGTATGTAATTCGTTAAGAAATAAACAATTTCTATTTTAACTTTTACATTTTTAGGGTTCCGTACCTTGAAAGAAAAACCGGAACCTTTGGAACCTTTATAAGATCACTCTCGTGTCCGTTTGTCACAGAGGTTTTTCTCATGTAACTAGGAATTTGAAATTTGGCATAATGTTAGGTCTTGATGACACAATTTACTGAACTCTATTATACATAATATAGGTCCTCAATTTGCGGAACTCTATTATATATAATTCAGGTCCGCAATTTGCGGAACTCTATTATATATAATTCAGGTACGCAATTTGCGGACCCCGAGACTCTTCCTTATTTATTTGTTTATTTATTATTATATATTAGCTGGTTCTAAAAATAAATTTACATTCAGACTGGACTCTTATTTTCAGATGTTGTGTTTTGACAGGATTTTTGTACATTGATTTACAAAAAAGTTATTTATGGTGTTTAGGACAAATCATCTTATTTAAGAGAGAATATTATTTAAGAGAGAATTCGTATTCTTACTTTCAGGTCCATTGTACTATTTCACTAAGTTCCAGACTGCCCTGCTTTTGTTTTTTGCTGAATTTTGACATCTTCTTTGCTTCAGTTTTCAGCTATAACATTTTTTAGAATACTTTTATACTTATTATATTTAAAAAAGATATCGATTCCAAATTTTGGGAGGTTGTAGTAATTATGATTGATTACCGAACAATATTACTTACATTTTGTGGTAGTCTTCTAAGATTATTAAAAATCGAGGGGGTAGTCATTCGTGAAGTATACTGACCACCTTTGCGTGAAGTATTATGTAGTATTCGTGTAATACCAATGTAATATCACGAAGGATAATGTAGTATGTAGTACAAAAGAAATATCATCTAGTACGATGATGTATGAATGAAATATTATGTAGTACGATGTAGAATAATGTAGTATAGATGTAGCATCGTGGACTATCGATGAAGTATTCATGTAGTATGTAATGTCCAATTGTTATGGGAACAATTTCTTAACACAATAAAACTTTTTTATGTAAGTTAAATAACTTGGGATTTGAAAATGAAAATGTAGGCGAGTGTCGTAAATTACCTCAGTGAATAGTAGCCATTATATGCGAGTAGAATACTATACTTTATCCGTTAAAAATTATATAGACAGCATGCAGCTATAAAAACACATACTACTAAATAGGTAGATAATACAGATCCCAAGTCGATAATGCAGCATTTAAATTTCCCGCCTCTTAGTCGATAATGTATATCCCATACTTACCGATGATCACGTGACGGATCCATAAACACGGATGATCGGGGCCCCACGGTGGCCTTCAGAAAATGGACAAAACGGAACAATATGGACCCGACAGTAAAAAGGATGCAGCGACCCAATAAGGGAGGCCCACGGAAAAGGAGACGCAGCGGAGTACTATGAGGTCTCCATGGAAAAGGAAGATCAACGGAGGACTCCATGGAAAAGGGGGAGAAAGGAACTTCAGGGCCATAAATGGGGCGCAGCGGAGCACTATGTGGCGCATTTGGGGGGGGGGGATCTGTTTTAATTGGCTATGTGAAATATACATGAAGTACCGTGTAATATTTGTATCTAGTATGATGTAGTACGGTGAAGTACTAATGCAGTATGAAGTATGTTGACCACCTTTCGACAGAGTGATTACCCCCTCATTAAAAATGCATTAGAAATAACATAAACTTTATTTGGACATTAGCTCGGTCGACTAGAGCACGTTATGTGACAAATTTGCTTTGCTCTGAGCCTGTTGTGTTCTGAGTTCGATCCCCAGTACTGACACTGGCAGTGTCGGTGGGTAATGGATGTTGTCTGCGTTTTTTCAAATGTGTAACTCTGTTCGGAGAGCCCTTGGATTTGCAGGTTGTTATGTTTCTATGTATGATTGAATCACATGCATATTTTGATTTCTCTAACATCTTGTTTTTAATAAAGCCATAATTTTATATCCGGTTGAACTGGAAGCACTACAAAAAGTGACCTTCAGACTCAAATTAATTTCTTCGATGCTTTTAAAGGAACACCCTGTATTGAGCCTTATATTTTACATTCTTTCTGGACATTTTATGTTTCTAATGTTCTGTGTCAAAAGTTATTAGTTTTTGAGATGTAGGCAATTGAACATTCACTTGCATTTTGTAATATTTGCAATGAAATTAAATTTGTTTTAGCATACATCCTTAAACGAAATGATTGCAAAAATATTGTACGATTATATTGTTCATCTAAGAGCTGCTTTATAGACATGCAAGTTCCGTGGAAACAGTAAAATGGAGAGGAAATTATTCGAATCGTTTCCTGTACCTTATTATTATTGTTATTCATTACATGTACATATAAATGGCCTTGTAGCATATTTATGCTAATATGCAAAACAAAAAACAATTAAAATTTATACCTATTTGCTTAATAACACCTTGTCTCAATATAAAATGATGAGGTCAAAAGGTTAAAAAATCTAATCGCAGCCCATAGCGATAATTAAAGCATCTACGTGTATTCAGAGAATATTATTTAATAATAGTTCTTCATAAAATCATTTTATACGTGTAGGAGTTGTTTTTTTGCTTACAGCGATATTTGATGTTTATTTTTTTATGTTACCCGAATATACAGTTTTTTAAGGAGAATTTACAAATTTTATTGCCGTACTGTTGTTAATGCAATAAGTTTTGTACTGACAGAGCAACTAACTCATCTACTTGTGTCACCTGTTTGTATGTTATTCCATTTCATTGAATTCAACAAAAGTTTTTTGTATATATTCTATTTTAATGCAACTTTTAAGCAATTTCTTGTTTGTTATAAAATGTTTAAAGAACGATTTATTAGGTATTTTTATATTTTATCTATGACTGGTAGGATAGAAACCTGTTATCAGTGACATTATATTGCACATAATGGGTTCATTACTACAGTAGTAATGGTTAAGGTGCCCATCGGGAAAAATTTTGCTGATACTTCAAACTTCGTGTATGGCTTCATTGGACCTAGTCTGACAGCATTTTCCTCTACTTTTTTGTTTGTTTTTGGGGCGTTTTCCCGCTAGATTTTCCGAAACATGTCATTTTGACGGCATATAAAAAATGTATAGATACTTTCCAAGTAGAATAGCCTTAAAAACGTGAACTGCAACGTGAAAAAATAATTGTCTGACAATAAATGTGGGTCATTGGGCGAGTCCGCTATCTCGAACTTGTCGGAAAAACGACTATATATTAGAAAATTTATTAATAACCAGCTGATTTTCACTGTATTAATTTATTAAAATATACAAAAACAAGTTTTCATATTGTCTGACGAAAATTATTTTCCGATTTCCCAGTCTGACACGTCAAAGTTGTCGGTTTCATGACAGCAAAAAATTTATTCATAACATTTTTTTTACCAAATTTTTTGATTTTTAAATAAAATTTATAATACGATTAAAAAATTATCTGACGGTGAAATAAAGCCTTTTAGCTGGAAGTGTTAAATATGAGGTTTTTCTATGTGGTTGTCAAGCTACACTTGGATGTTACATTCATATGTATATATTGAGGCTATATTTATAAATAACAAGCTGATTTTTTCAATATAGCTTAATAAAAATAAATCCAATTTTTTAACTGTCTGACAAAAGGTGTTTTCCAGTTTTTCAGTCTGACGCCGGGAAAATACAATTTTTTAATGTTGTAATTTCCTTCAAATTGTCATGATTATCTCATACTAATCATTGAAAAATCATTGTTACAGTGTCAATAAGAATAAGAAAATAATTTTTTATGATAATTATTTTATAATAATTGTTTTATAGTACTTGAAATTATTTTATACCTTTTTAAAAAGTTTTTTACAATAAAATAAATCGTATAATTTAATAAAGTGCGGACTGAACAAAATTTTTAGGGCAATGCCAGGAAAATTAGTTTTTAAATTTTGGAAATATGTCGTTTTTCTGCTGCAGAAATTCGTTTTTCATGTAATAGGATAATTTTTAGCATCGCCCTAAAAATTTTTTTGGTGCATAATGTTTATTTTTTTTTATTCCCTGCATACTTCATATATTTTTGATGCAAAATTGCACACTTAAATTGAATTCATATATTTACCGAAAATGGATTAATTGTTTTTTCATTTATAAAAGGTACTTTGTTATAACTAATATTGTAAAGCTTATAGCTTTTGTTTCAAGACCTTTAATTTGGGCCCTGGATGAAAATTTTCGGACTAGTAGTACCGGAGATATAGCGATTTTAAACGTATACTTTAAACGAGGATAATTGAAACTGGTCAGTGTTAAAGCACAGAACCGTGCGCCCTGAACTTGATATCTTGTCCTATATATTTAGCAATGGTATCGAGATTCGAATGGTAGTTGAAACTGTGCAGGCGAGTCCGAGACTGGCAATGTAATCAGCCTGAATGAACCATCTACGACTGCACTGGTTTAAAGATAATAAAACGGACAGGCCTACTAGGCCCTAAAAAAAAACTCGTAAATCGTTTGAACGACGGACTTAGAGATGTGCTGTCTGTGCCAGTGCAGTGCGTAAATACCTGTTATAATATGAAGCGTAGGAGTTTAGTTAGTTATTGATCATATTTATAAATATTTACTACTATATAAAAGGTAAAATATTTTAATTATTTACTAATTTATCATGGCTTTCTACAGACCATTTGAAACAGAGGATAATATAATAACGCCCGAAAATCTTATCATTTTCTTATGACAAGCATTTCTATTTACCTCCGCCCATGTACAATAAAGAGATGCCGACTGTTTTTGCCGGCTTTTAGTTTTTATACGGTTTCAATTAAATTCGTTTATACTTTACTAAAAGACAATTTTTCGCTACTTTTTTCTACAAAAAGTTTTACGTACTTTTCAATATTATCGAACTTAAAACTTGAGTAAGTCGAATTCAGATAGTCTAAAAGAGTTCAAAAAATTCAAAATAAAGATTATAAAATAAGTAAGTTGAAATACCGTATCTTTTTTAACCGTCTTCTCGACTAAACGAAATTTCATTTTTTTATCGCCCTAACTTCGACGGCCGCTATTGGAAAATTATGTTTTTTCGTCAGACTCTCGTTATGCCCCACTGTATTTGTCAAACACTTATACCACAAATTAAATACCTATTTTTTTTTTTATACATTTATTTAACGGCCTATTTCCGCTACTGAGGCCTAACACCGACGCCTGTAGACGAGCTACCCCCAACCAGGAATTTTGCCGAACCTCTTCCCTTAAGAAGAGTAGGGATCTTTTACTTGCCTAACATTTAATAGACAAGGGACCGACGGCTTTACATCCCCTCCGAAGGATGGTATATCTCCTATACAACCCTCGCCTAAGGTTGTATAGCTTCCGCGCATACACTGATATACAAGCCGCTGGAAGATGTGTGAGGCGAGAACGAATACCTATTTTCTGCATATAATTTTCCAATGTCTGAAGGTTATGAATAAATTTTTTTTTTGCTATCATGAAAACGACAACTTTGACGCGTCAGTGGGAAATCGGAAAATAATTTTCGTCAGACAATAAGAAAACTTGTTTTGTATGTTTTAATAAATTAATATAAAAATATAATAATAATTAAATTGTATGACTGGTGGTCGAGAGGTGAGCGTACTTGCCTCTCATCCAAAAGTTCCGGGTTTGATCCCCGGTCGTGGCAGTGGAAAATGCTGTGAGAGGGATTTTTTCACTATACACGGATATTGGGTGTGTGTCCCTTGTCTCTAAATGTGTAGCCCCCTCCCACACAAGGCTCTTCGAGAGCCTTCCGGGATAAAGGGGGTCGTAAATACCTGTGGTGTTATTTATTTATATTTAATACAACGAAAATCAGCTGGTTGTTAATAAATTTTCTTATACTCGTTTTTCCGACATGTTCAAGATAGCGGACACGCCCAATGACCCACATTTATTGTCAGACAATTATTTTTTCACGTTTCAATTCACGTTTTTAAGCTATTCTACTTGGAAAAATAACAGTATCTATACATTTTTTATATACCATCAAAATGACATGTTTCGGAAAATCTAGCGGGAAAACGCCCCAAAAACAAAAAAAAAAAAAAATTATAGAGGAAAATGCTGTCAGACTAGGTCCAATGAAGCCATACGCGAAGTTTGGAGAGAGTATGTATCAGCAAAATTTTTCCCGATGGGCACCTTAACTATAATGTAATGAGCTTTTTACAAAACGCATTGTATTATCACAAATTGCGAACAAATGTTAACTAACAAAAACTTGTTGTTGTTTATAATCAAACCGACTAATAGCCGATTATTTCACTTGTAACATGACTCATATACCGTCTGTTTATTTAACGAGGGCCACACCAAATATCTTACTTAGTATCTATTGTAGAAGAATAAAATTTTAGAAACAGTTATCCAATTTTTTGTGAGCTATATTTGAGTGAAAAGAAATTTAAAATTCATAACCTACTTTGTGAGATATATTACTACAAAAACCTGAAAAATAGGTTATAGTTTCCTTATTTGAGGAGACACAAAAAAAGTCAAAGGGATGAAAGTTGACTGCAGACAATAAGATTATTATTATTATGATGTGTAAATTCGAAAAACGTAGTTGGCTTTGATATACGCTCTTGTGCAAAAATGAAAAGAACAAATCTCAAAGTAGGCCATGACACCATTAATTCCGTTTCTTTTTTCCCTCTCCAACGATATAAAACATGTCACGTCACAAAAATTTTAACTGATTGTATCTATATTTAATATTTTATGAAAACCACAATTCATATCATTGAATCGTAAAAATCAGCTATGCCATGATTAGTGAAAAACAATGTATACAGTTATTATCAAATTTGACAGATTGTCACTGTTGTATGTTACGTTGTCGAGTTCTAAGACAAGTTTTATATCAGTAATTATGGTGTACACCAATAATAACAAATTCGATATGATTAGCATTTATTGTCAGTGCAATTTTGACGCTGAGATGGCAGTCATGATTTAAGGAGATAGATTTCCAGATGCTCCACAGCCAAATCGAATTATGTTTAGGAAGTTAGTTCAAAACCTAAAAACGCACGGTTCATTTTCAAAAAAAGTAGTAAGGCGAGGGCATCTTGCGGATAGTGTAAGAAAAATGAATAGAGTATTGAATTATGTTAACCAAAATGAAGAAACCTCTTTGAGACAGATTCAGAGAAAGATTAAATTATTCACATTTTCAACAAGATCGGGCTCCACCTCATACTGCTGTAATATGTACAAATTGTTTAAATCAAGTTATGCCACATAGCTGAATAGATACCTATGGATCCATTCTAGGGCCAGCTGGGTCACCAGATATTACTCCCTTGAATTTTTCGTCTGGATTACATTAAAGACAAGGTATTTAAAACTACCTCTCAAAATATTGAGGACATCAACGCCAGAATTAGAAACGCATGTGAGGCAATTACTCCTGAAGTGCTCCATAACCGTAATGTAATGTGTAAGGTGCCTCGTAGAGCATGTTCGCGCTGCATATGTATAATATAAAAAATCTATAATTTGTATGCAATTTGTGAAGTACTGACCTGAGTACTAATTAATAATATCTGCAAATATTTGTAATGTTAAACCTTTTAAATAAGTTTTTATTAGGGTCTGCGTACCCTCATATAACAATATTTGTTGATTACTTTCATTTCCATTTATTATTCAAAAGTATTTATATTATTTACAGCCCTCTATTTAGATATATAACAATTTAGGAGAAATTTGTAATATAGCTATTATCCCATTGCAATTAGGGAAAACCAATGTACCTATTGCTACCCTATGTCTAGGTAGGGGTATTAGAAACGAATTATTATTTCACTTTACATTCAGAGTCCACGTTTAGATTCCGAACGAGTAACATCATCTAGATACACACTTAAACTTGTAAATTACCAATATCTGTATATACTGTAAATATACGTGTAAATATTAAAACCGTTTTGGAATAAACTATCGTGTTTATTTCAATTTCTACCAAAGAAACAACAACCTTCAGATGTGGTGCAGCAGCACAACCAGAGTGATTTAACCAACCGTCACCACAAATATACATGGTTCTTCGAGCCGTATATATAAATTACCAAAATTATACAGAGCACGTTTGTGTATTTTAATGCATGGTGCACGATTTGAGCATTTGTAGTTGGAAAAATAAATACACGCATTTTCGTTTTAGTATGGTAGTAGTAGGGCATCCAATCCCGGGATCCCGAAATTTCGTGACCCCGGGGATCCTGGAACTTTTTCTCAGATATTTGATACCCGGTATTTACTTTTCAATACCGGTATTTTCGAGACAAATGATAGTAGGCCTTATAATACCGAAATATTCGGTATTTTCGAGATTAATTTGTTTACGTCGATGACCGGTGACAAAATCACAGTGCGGTATGAGTGGCACGATGTACGAGTTACAACAAGTTTTGTATGCGCTGCCCGCTGCCGTCTTAATAGTTAGTTTAAACGTATAACCTACAACAATAAATTGTGTTCTCTTGTTGTTAATAGGTCAAAGAAAAGGTAAAACATAAAATGGAAAAAAGCTCGGACGAGAGCACATTTTGTGTAAATGAGAAAAAGGCTCACTGTTCGAAATCTGTGTCGAATTATTTTTTAAAACAAACCAACGGCGAAGCAGCCCAATGCAATCAATGTAAAGCTATTTTAAAAACTAAAGGTGGATCTACAAGAGGTCTTCATGTTCATTTGGCCAGTAAATATCAGATTAGTCTACGTGACAATAATATTAATAAACCGTCAACTTCAAAATCTAAACAACTAAATTTAGAAGAAATTGATGAATCAGTCCCTAGTAAACAACGAAAGCTGACGGATTTTTTTCTTTCGAAGGAAGATCAACCTCTCGATGCTGTGCTAGCCCGCATGACGGCAAAAGATGGTCTTGCGTTTCGGATTCTTGTAACATCTGAGGATTTACAGGATACTCTGAAGGCAAAAGGCTTAAGTGTGCCTACCTCGGCGAGCACTATACGCAGTAAGGTTCTGCACTACTGCGAAAAATTCAAACATTTTATTCGTTCTAAAATAGCAGCGGTTAAAATTGAGGGTGAGCGTTTTTCTCTTACATTTGACGAGTGGACCTCGAATGCTAACAAACGCTATGTTAATATAAATCTTCACAGTCAAAATGGCGTATTATGGAATTTGGGACTGGTACGTATTTTTGGATCAATGCCTGCTACCGCCTGCGTTGAATTGGTCGACAGCCGTTTAAAGTCATATGATTTAGCTTTAAAAAATGACATTGTGTGCATTACTACCGATGGGGCTAGTGTTATGTCAAAAGTTGGTAAATTAATCGCTCCGTTTCAACAATTATGTTTCGCCCATGGCATTCAGCTTGCTGTAATAGATGTATTGTATAAGAAAAGAGAGCTTGATGAGCTTGAAATTGAAGAACAATTTGAGGTTTGAGGTTGGCGATAGAATATCGGATGTTGATATGACGATTCTGATAGCGGCCTGATTATTGAAGATGGAAATGAGGAAGAGACTCAATATGATTTTACTGAAAATTATAAACTTGGTGATATTATTAAAGAAGTTCGAAGACTAATCAAATTATTTAGATTATCACCAACAAAAAATGCTATTCTTCAAGTATACGTCAAAGATTTATATGGCAAGGAACTTTCGCTTATTCTAGATTGCCGAACAAGATGGAACAGCTTATTTCATATGCTTAAGCGTTTTATTCACCTTAAGGATTGTGTAAAAAAGGCTTTAATAGATATCAACTGCACCACAACACTCTCTGATAGCTCGTATATTTTTATCGATGATATTGTCCGAGTTTTAGAACCTGTGAAATTGGCAGTAGAAGCTCTTTGCCAAAGAGATGCTAATCTGATCACAGCAGATGTGACATTAATATTTACTTTTAAGCAACTTGCTAGTGTTAAAACAGATTTAAGCCAGGACATGCAAATGGCATTAAAGCAGCGCATTCAGCAACGTCGGACTATTTTATCCAGTGTTCTGTCCTATCTCCACAATCCGCAACCGCAAACATATGATGATAAAAAATTTCAGGATGGTATTTGACACTATTAGAAAACTGATTGAGATGGAAAATGAGGATGCTGATAATATACCGATTGTAGAATTGCAAAGAAAAAATATAAATACTGCAATTCCGGCACCACAATTGGAGACATCCCAGACGTCCCTTAAAGTTGCCCTGCAAAAGACTATTAAAGAGAAAATGAATGCGTTTCAACCCAGACTTCAGCAGAATCCGTTACATTTAAATGCAACTCTAAATCAGGAAATCGAATTGTTTGAAAAACAAGGTTTCCGGGGACATAACCTTAAGCTGGCTTATGAATACTTGCTCTCAATTCCCCCAACAAGTGTGGAATCCGAACGCGCTTTCTCTGCTAGCTGTATATTATGTTCCAAAATTCGATCGAGCCTAGCAGATAGTACCCTTGATGCACTGTTATTATTAAGATCATATTTTAATGAAAAATAGAATAGTGTAAAATGTAAGCATTAACTGTATTGACTATACTTTCTGTTTACTTATTAAGTTCTGTGACAGTGCTCATTGCCTAGTGCCTGCCATTGACCATTATTTTAGTAGTTATGTTAGGAATATTTGTTTATGCAACCCCATAAATAAAAATTAATTATGTCATGTATTTATTTTTGGCTTATTTCTGTTTTACTGCGATTAGTGCACTTGAAAAATAAATTGCCCGTATTTATATCTTTAAAAAAATATATAGAATATAGTGAATTATCTAAAATCTCCTGAAATTCGGTACTGCCGGTATCGAATACCGGGATCCCAAAACATTTTCTTTTAATACCGATATCCCGGGATTGAAAATTCAGTCCAGTATTACATGCCCTAGGTAGTAGGTAGTATTGTTATACAGTTGTTCGTTTTTTTGGATGTTCATTTTGTACTTATATTTTTATTTATGAGATATTTGTTTGTATTAAATTGTAATAAGTAATTACTGAATTAATTTTTACTATTATGGCATAGCTAATTTTTATGATTCAATGATATGAATTGTGGTTTTCGTAAAATATTAAAAATTGACACTTATCAGTTAAAATTTTTGGGATATGTTTTATGTCGTTGGAAAGAGAAAAAATAAACGGAATTAATGGTGTCATGGCCAACTTTGATTTTTGCACAAGAGTGTATATCAAAGTAAACTGCTTTCGAATTTTTTGATACGTATATTCATTATTCTTAATATTGTTACTGTCAACTTTCATCCCTTTAACTTTTTTTGTATCTCCTCAAATAAGGAAGCTATAACTGCTTGTGGTTTTCCTTTTTTTCAGGTTTTTGTAATATGTTTTACAAAGTAGGCTATGGATTTCAAACTTCTTTTTATGTAAATACAGCTCACAAAAAATGAGATAACTGTTTCTAAAAGATTATTCTTCTACAATAGATATTAAGCGAGATATTTGGTATGGCCCTAGTAAAATAGACAGACGATATATACTCTTACCTAATGCATACCTACATATTTCCATTCCATCAAAAATTCATATACAGGGTATCTCAAAAGTCGACTTCATCCCTTGGAGGGCTGATAGGCCAGCTCATGACTGACCAGAATATAATAATATGATCTTAGTTGTTAGTTTTTGAGATATTGGCACATTTATGAATTTCGCGAAAATCGACACCTTAGAGCTACAAAATTCCATATTATTTTAGATTCTAATTTTTGTTATGCAACCCTGAATAGCCCTGCTAGTGATCACAGTCCAAAATAAAGTGGTATGCCTTTGGAGAGAAAAACATTTTTGCCTCATTATTTTTTTTTATTAGCTAACTTGGACTATTCATACTGTAAAAAAATTACCATGCTAACCTGACAAGATATTTTAAAAAGTTGCTCACTTATGTAGTTTTTAAAATGGACTAATATTTTTTATGTTTTACTTTATAAAAAAGATATTGCTGTTTTACTGCAAAAGAAGCTCATTTAGAAATTATTTCAATAATTAGGAATTCGAATGAAAACACTTGTAAAATTAAAGTGACAGGTATTTATTAAAAACTAAACAAAACACAAGTAAATGTCAAAGAATGTGTGCAAATTGCCTGCCACCAAGCCGAATGCAAGCGCATTAAATGAGCAATTTTTTAAAATAACTTGCCAGGGTAGCGTGGTAATTTTTTTTACAGTATGAAGAAAAGTGAAGTTTCATGGTGAAAAATCAAAAAAAGAAAATATTTTAAAACGTGAATAGGTTGGGTATCATTTAAATGTTGTATTTCATTCCAGAATATGACTGTATAAACTCCACAATTGTTAACATGATGAGAACTACAATCCTGCTCTGTTTCATGACAATTCTCTTTGCATTATTAGGATTCTTTTTGGACATTATTGGCCCAAAGAGTATGTTTTACAGGATGGTGCGGAGATACGCAATACTAGGGACCTGTACAGGTACATAATATGTTATAAATTGTTTTAACATGAACGTTTATATTGTTATTGTTTCAGCGCTTTGGGTCATGGTTATCATAAGTATATCCTATTACATTATCATCTTATTAGAAGATTCTATCGGTGAGATTTACCCGAAGGTTAACCCCACAGTGACCTATGGGCTAGGATTTTATATACTAGCTGTGGCAGGTAAAGAATACAGTCTTTTTTTCGACGATTATTAGAGAGGTCTAATATTTTTTTTATTTACTAAATGAGGGAAAGAGAATATTGGATGTATATCATAGCATTTACTGATAATAACTGATGTTTTTCTTATTTATTTTTTGCAAGAATAAGAGATTTAATATAGTTGAAAGCCACATGAAAAACCATTAAATAGTGGTGTCGTTTTGTATCAGGTCGATGCTGATGTGTTGGACTTTTGTGATTCCTGATAATGAAAGAAAGTGCAAACATAACTAGAGATTCGGGTGGTCCTTAGTATGCAGGGTGATTTATGTAAACATGCGGAAAATAAAATGGTATACAAGTCTGTTATGTGGGAAAGCCTCTATAAAATTTTAAAGCGATCCAAGGTGTGACTTTTATTATATTTTTTTGCATTAAAACCTGCTACGCTTCTGAACGGGTGAGTTATACTATCTCGACGCGTTCACACACGTGTCGCTTGTTTGTTTACCAGGTAGTATCAGCTGTCTTAGTTATCTAAGGTCAATGCGCCACGCGTTCACTGTTCAGATCAGTGGCTATTCGGCTTCTGTTTAGAGCATTTCCCATTTTTGTTAAATTTTAAAATGTATTTGCAAATATCGATTATGCCAGAGTTCATGTCGCAAGAGTACTGCGCCATGATAATAACCTATGGTGCAATTAATGAAAGTCTTGCAGGGGTGTATGAAAATACGGGAGAAAATTTCCCCATAGGCGCAAACCTAATGAGAAAAAATTTAAGTGCAGTGGAATGAGTTCGTGACACCGGTTTTGTTTACCAGGCGACAGAGAACGTGTAATAAACCGTCCTGTTAAAGTAGACGAAGAAGTTCTAGAATTATTAGAACAAGACCCTTCAATAAGTACCCTATACGCAAGAATCATTTTTTACCCATCCACATAAGAAAGGAAGTTATTTCGTTGCACCGTATTACATCAGATTGGTTAGTCATAAGCGGCGCACTTCTACAAAAAAAATAAGGTAATTTTTTTTTCCAAATTTTTTTATTTCTTAATTTTTTTAACTCCTTTTGATGGGGACAACCCACTGAATAATTTTCCGCATGTTTAGGTAAATCACCCTGTATATTATTATGAGAAAAATAAATTTTATATTTTTGTAAATCTTACCCCCAAGGGGCGAGCGTAGGTGCGTCTTTACTATGTACATACTTCGGTATGCGATGTAAAGCAACGACAGGCGCGGTTAGTACTTGGATTGGTGACCATTCCAACGGACACCGCGTTCTCGCCTCACACATCTTCCAGCGGCTTGTATATCAGTGTATGCGCGGAAGCTATACAACCTTAGGCGAGGGTTGTATAGGAGATATACCATCCTTCGGAGGGGATGTAAAGCCGTCGGTCCCTTGTCTATTAAATGTTAGGCAAGTAAAAGATCCCTACTCTTTTTAAGGGAAGAGGTTCGGCAAAATTCCTGGTTGGGGGTAGCTCGTCTGCAGGCGTCGGTGTTAGGCCTCAGTAGCGGAAATAGGCCGACGTTAAATAAATGTATAAAAAAATCTTACCCCCATTTTTTTTTACTTATGGTGTAAGAAATAACAGGAAGAAATTTCAGTGAATTCATTGAACTCTAACATGTGCCCCAAGGCATTTGAATTTGTGGAAATTAATGTTTTTTTTATTGAGCACTTATTTTACTAAATATTTCTTGTATTATTTATCATGTATCTTTTAAATAAAACTGCAATTGCACTTGAAACACACTAACGAAATAAATATAGAAATTAACAAAAAAACTTAACAATAGTTTTTGTACAACACTTGTTTAGAGTAAGATATGAATTGGTTACGATAATCTGTTACTTGCAATAAATTCTACTTTTGCTCTTCATTTTTTGTAATAAGTGAGTATTTCTCCATTAGTTTGACACTCTATGCCTTTCTGCAGTATCATTTTCTACCCTAAGATTTCGACCAAGTGACAAACCATGTTGGAAATCGTACCCCGAAGACCATGTTAGGGGATCATCTTCAAGATATTCATATGAGATCAAATCGTTTGAGAAACTTGAAGGTGTTTTTTGATATAAAGTAATGTAGCTCTTTAGCTGTATATTCCTTTATTTCTTTCGGCCATTTCTGCTCTTAATTATTACATGTTTAGTGTCACAATTTTCTGGTTCCATTTCATTAAAAGCCTTGCCATTTTTAATTTTGTATCGTAAGGAATGAAATCGTCAAAAAACGCTAAAGCCACAGCTTCTTCAGTAAGATACAAGATACCATACTTAAATGGCCACAAAATTTCTTTGAGGTACCTTGGAAAATTTGTTCATTTACTACTCTGTGAGCATGAAGCGAATAATAAAAATACAAATTTCCCTTAGGCCTTCTAATACTAGTCCTGTCAATTTAAATTCGTTTTTGAATATAAAAATTTTGGGACAATAAATCGACTTAGCCATATCCATCTAGCGTGATGGAGGGTGCCCGGGAACTGAAAATTATCTCCCCTTGGTGGCTGGCATCCTAAAAATATGACAACTAGCTCTAAAGGCTCTCTACAGCCTTCCCTTGTGTGCTGTAGCTTCAACTGCTCTAATGCAAACTGGAGAACTTCTTGACTACAATTTTGAATACCAGTCATAATATCTTCTGTTCCAGTTGCATACTTAGTAGTGTTTAGTAGTCAGCCCAGGCCTGTTGAAAATATTTAACACGTTCAATGCTGGTCCTTCCGCTCTCCACTCCACCTAGGTACACACGCGGGCACCTATAAAACTGCTTTACACCATACAGTAAGCAGAAACTAGACACAAATTAAAACCCGTGCACGGAAAAATTTTTCAAAGTACTTTACTTAGGTGCCGACACATACACGCGAACGTATGTGCCGAACCAGACTGAATAATACGCATTAGTATCAGGTTGTTTCGGACTCTTTAAAGCGTCGGCGGCCCTCGCAGTTAGGCACACGCGGCCTCTTATAAGCGTCGCCGGCATTGAACGTGTTAAACAAACCTACATCAGGTCCAGATGTTGTAGCAATACACACTTCAAATACAGATATTAATATAAATTCAAGAATGCGGTGTCTGCAATATAAGTATTATAGGTCTTTCTCTAACTTTTGTTCTAAAATAACAAGCCATGGTATCAAACCACAGAGCCTTGACTGAATCTAATCTGATTTTCTTCAAGCAAGTTGTAAATAGTTGTTGAAATTTCATCCTCTGTTCCAAAAGTCAGTAGTGGCACTCCCAAATGTTGCTCTTTACAGTTGACTGTTACAATCACTGGAAGTCGATCAACTTTTTTGTTCCCAATTAATACTGGAAGCAGTTTTCCATCCAAATGAACGACAACACTCCTCAATTATAAACTTAGAAATTCAGTTTTCAATATGAAAGCACACTTTGCACGTAGTTTTTGACAACACCGTTGAATTGAGGATCAGCTTATTACGTACGCGTTTTCTGTCGTGCTCTTTTGATATTATTTGATGGCTTTATTTAAAATGTTATTTCAGTGCATATTCTTTTCTTTTGCAAAAAAAAAATTAACGAAACATGCATATTTATATTAAAGAATTTAATGGATTTAACTAGAAATATAAATATTCGCACCCTTTGGGGCACGGGTAAGGGTTGTTAAAAGCAGGTAATTTTTAACTGGCGTTAGTTTCAAGTCAAATAAGAAAAGAATAGATGGTAAGACCGTCGAAAATTTAAAGTTGAAAAATAAGGAACAACCTACTAGAGATTGGCTTGAAAATTCCTTGCATACACTTAATTTGTTTTTTGTAGGTGGCGTCTCCTGTTTAGGCATAATTTATACCCTTGTACTGTCTTTAAATACCTCCGCTTATCTGAGAGATGACGACAGATGCCTTATAGATGGATTTGATGATGGTTTGGACACTTTTAACAGTCCCACTCCGCCACCACCATATAGCATACCTCCCCCACCATATACTCCTTGATATAAGTTGATTTTCCATTAAACCAAAGCATAGGTACAGTGGGTTAGCTTAAGACTTATGAAAATCTCTTACGTGATGTTTTTGATCTGATCATCGCTTCGTGGGTTTACCAGAAATTTTTTGCTGCCAAAATACTCTTTAGCCATTTGATAAGAAGGAGATTAAATTTGCTGTTCTAAATTCTAAGTTTGATTTTACCGTATCTGTGTGATAATTCTATAGAAAAATATAATTATTGTATAATTATACTTGTTCTCAGTTGTTATCATTAAAGTATTTTGACAAAATAAGAATCAAAGAGGTTATGACCAAAACATACAAGAATATCAGCCATAAAATTACAGTTGATTAAAGCAGTGGCGTAACCAGAAATTTAATTAGTAAGGTTCAAACTTACGACTTTGTCTATTATTTTATATTTATGAATTCTCCTGGTATTGGTATGGTAGTAATATGTATGCATATATTTTGGTACGGCATACAAAGTGCACCAAAGATTCTCAAGGTCCGGAGGGGGTTACAGTTCCACCCCACCACCCTCTCTGGCTGTCACTGGATATAAAATACGTCGTTTTCAAATTTATGGCGATTTTTTTCCAGTAGTTTTAGTATTACGGCTTCAATAGCTTCTTAAACAATCATATATATATGAGAATATAAAAAAATACGAATAGCTTATCTAGCCCACTGTGCGAGAATAATATATGTATATCTAGAAAAGTATATTTTGCTATTATAAAAATATTATATTTAATGTAAAATACATGTGATAGAGGTTATTATCTAGTCTTTTAAGGTTTGTTCATATTTCTATATGCACTGGTCAAGAAATTCCTTCACAAATTATAGGACTATCTCACCTGAGCCAATTCTCTCATTGTTGTAATTTTTGCTTAAAAATTTGTATATGTTACATATAGTAGAGGATAAGGTTGTTGTGAATATGTGTACATTCTAGTTTGTTCCACGTTCTAATGGAAATGTGAAAGTGTACATACTTATGGACCAGTGGTTTATATTTATACCAAAAATGGAATGTGTGTTTAGTTTGTTGCGAAATATACAGGATGTGATGTAAGTACCGTGCGACTTGTATATACAGAGAGATTTATATTGACAAAGCATGCCATCACATAAAGATTTTATTTGTACATGTTCTTTGCATTGTAACTCCTTAAAAGTGTATCGTTGAAAAATCATTCCTAGACTGTAGCTTGTAGATTGTTTTATGGGGTCGTTTGGCTTCGAACAGCCTTACTTCACTTTGACCTAAAAGATCTGTGACTTATGTACAGGGTTATTTTATATTTAGACCGATCTTTATGATCGTTATTATTGGAGATAAAAAAAGGTTCGAATAGAAGTTGTAGGGCTGTAACTGAACCTTGCTAATAAGCTAATGGAAGCACAATGGCATGCAGAAATTGAAGGGTACAAAAAATAATGTTTTTTTAAATGTATTTTGTTGAATTTTTGAATTACTTCTTTTTTCTGATTTCAAAAACATGACATATGGCAGTCCTATCTTCAACCGTTTTAGTGTTATTGAACATTGAAAACTAATAAATTATTAAGAAAACTATAAAACTGATTTATTTCAAACATTTCATTAGAAACATATAATATTAACAAAACAACAACAAATAATAAATTATAAATGTTGTTCAATATGGCCACCATTATTTTGGATGTAGAGTTCATATCGTATTCTGAAATTCTAAAAGTACTCAAGATAATATCATTATATTGACAACGTTTGGACTATTTATTTCATTCTGAATCACTTCTTTAATTGCAAGAATACTGTGATTATTATTTTTATTAACGATTTCCTTTAAAAATCTCCATAAAACTGAATCTAGTGGAATAGGATCTGGACTATTCGGTGGCCATTTAGTAGTTCCGTTATTCCTCAATCCATACGGGAAATGCATTGTTTAAACACTTTTGAACTTCTAGCGCACTATGTGGAGGTGCCCCATCCTGCAACCAAATCATATTATCAAGTTTATTATCCGGAAAATTCTGTGAAAGAATAGTAGTAGTAAATATATTTATTGAAAAGTACAAAAGGCTAATGACCATGGTCTTTCTGCCTTGTAAAAGAATATTTTTAATTTCTAGGAGAATTTCTTCTAGATAGATAGCACTATTTTATTGCGGAAAATGCCACACCAAATGCTGACAGATTTTTTTATTTGTTGAACCAATCCCTTCTGTTATTTTTTCTTTCCCAGGAGCGTCGATTTTTTCTGTTAAAAACACCTGCTGTGGAAAACAATTCATCTGTCCATAATATTTTATTGAAATAATCAGGATCTTCATTTAATTTTCGAATCGTCTGGCGGCAAAAATTTCGCCGTTTTCTTTTCTGAAGTTCCGTTAAGTGCTGAATGGTAATATTTTGTATGGCCTGTAGTTGTTTTTTAGCGTTCTTTGAATTTTGGAGTAACTTTTATCCAGTTGAACGGCGCCATTTTTCAGACTGCTTTCTGAAAATAATATTTCAACAATAGTGTGTATCTTAACATGTTCACTGCGAGAGCCAATCACACGACTTTCCCCACGGGCGTTACGATATATATGAACCGTAGACAATTTTTGTTTAAATACTTACCAAAATGCCATCTTACGTGTAACAGCAAAATCAACCGTAGTTACTGTTGCATATATGTATGTAGATCATTAGCTTATTTATGATCGTCCCGAGAAAATTTAACTCATAACGCAATTATTGCCATACAAAAAAATTGATATTTGTAATTGAACAGCATAACAAAAACCTTTATTTTTATACGTTTAAGAAAGAAACAATACAAAACATAAATCCTTACTTATTATTCCTATTTTTCTAAAGGAAGTTACTAACAAACCGGTTACAAATTCCGTCTGTGCGGTGGGGATTGCAAATAAGTGCAAAAACTACCTATTTGTATGATACGGGGTTACCCCATATTACAAATAGACGACTTTTATTCTTCCTGGCGGTACAGGTCAAATAACAAAGCCTTCCTGAATCGATCGCGGTAAATATTATATTTATACGATATGATTTAAGAAAACTATCGCCTTCACCTGCTGGGAAGTTTTATTAAAAATACTGCGGCAGCAGACAAAGGTGCGGTACTGGACATATACATCCCATATAGCAGTGAACGTCTTAATATTAATTAAACATAGGTTTACCTTCAAAATGTAACAATACATCCAATTTTTCTTCTTCATTTGCTCTAATAGAACATTGTTTTCTACTGAAACTGGAGGTATAATTTACCTTTCGGTATAGACATATTCAAACGTGCTTATTGATGGCGTTGGATGATTTAGATACAATACTCTGATTCTCTTCATACTGTACATTTATTTTTATTATTTTTTATATAACAAGTGAATATTTGCACTTTTTCTGCATCACTGTTATCACGTTTTGATTTGGTTAAATAAATGTCATGGTAACAGAATACCTGTAATTCTCATAGACTACTACTTCTGTTCTTATAATAACTAGCTTAAATATTATTTTCAATGTTAAATAACTCGAAAACAGTTAAAGATAGGACTGCCATAAGTTATATCTTTGAAATCAGGAAAAAAGAGTAATTCAATAATATATAGGACGTTCTATTTAATTTTTTTTTTTTTATTGTTTCTTGTGCCCCTCAAGTTCTGCACGCCACTGTGCTTCCATTAACTTATTAAGAGGGTTCAGTTACAGCCCCACAACTTTTTCCTAGACCTTTTTTCCATCTCCAGTAATAGCGATAATAAAGGGTGGCCTAAATATAGTGAGTAATCCTGTATGTCTCAGGATCTGGTAAATCAAAGCATGCGGCCATATTGATAGGAATTTTTTCTACTGTTCATGCATATTAGTTGCTTGCTATGTTTGCTATCATTGTATTTTCTGAGGAAATGTACATGGTCAAATGCCAACTCCAAATCTTCAGATTTACTGTATTTTGCAAGTGAATTGACATTTGAACTATCCATAATAGGACTGGACACCGGATTTGACACTTTGGAACAATTTTCCCCAAACAAAAAATGTGATAAATCACACGATAGCCTTACATTTTCTATATATTTCAAGTGAGTCTATGTTGGAATGTTCTTATCTTTGAATCTACTATCTCGATTATTAGAGTCTTATATGCATTATCAACGTTCTCTTTATTTAACAATATTACCTACCTAACTCTTCCAAATTAAAAACTTTATATTTTTTGCCGATAATCTTCGTTTTTTTTTTCTCTTGCTTATGTTATTGTTGCTTAATAATGGCGTACCTTTCAAATTAGAATTGCAATGATTTAAATTGGGCAGAGGTTTCAAAGAAATATATTAATAAAACATTTTCTGAATTCTTCTTGATTTTCCTCACATGTTGGTCTTCTTTTTCTACTTAATCAGCAGCAAATTGAAGACTTAATATTAGTGTATTTCAAGGTTACACAGACAATCAATTTGTTTGCCGTTTTTACCTATATATTTCACTGAGGTGTGCACCCAGTTCACAAATCAGCTTGAAGTACTCCTTATCATTCATCTCCCTCTGACATTTATCAATATTAAATTGAAATATATCAAATATAAGGATATTCGAGAAATATATAATATGCAATAAATTGTATCGTCGAATATGTATAAATTGTAGCGAATCCTTATTTAAATGCAAAATTAATCAGAAATAGTTAACCTCGCCAGGGTGCAAATAATTTTTATAGGTTTACGTTCTGTGGCATGCGTGGCACTTTCTAAAGTACTATATATCACATCCTGTATATTTGACTTATTTTATTCTTTGTGGAGAATGTATTATTTTTGTTATATTCAGGTATGTTTCGAATAGGTAAAGAAAATGGCATGTTTTGTTTAAATTCACTTTTAATTAATTCCACAATTTATTTTTCGTTGTCGTTTTGTTAATTTTGAACTTGTACATAATATATTAATAAGTTTCTTATTGTTCAGTTTTTAAAAATTTTATGGAAACTGCAAGTTCCAATGTACTTAAAATTTAGGGAAAAACATATTTCGTGATGTGTCAAAATTTGTTTGTGGAGAATCTCTTCATACGAAATTGGAAGTTTAGATCTTAATTTGTATGTATATAAGGGTTAAGAGGACAGTTTCCTTATTTTTTTTTTTAAATACATCCATTGACAATGTTTTTTTCATTTTCTGTTATGAAATGCTTCAAAAATCTAATAAATATATTATTTTTATACAGTTTTTTTCTTTACCCATAACCAGATGATTTTGTTTATAAAATGGATATTTTTTGTAGTAAACATTTTAATAAAAGGACAATTAGGTCTTCAACAAGGTAAGAAATAAGAGGGTGTTCGAATTTTTTTTGTCCGATATAGATTTGGCATTTGAATCGCCAAAAGTTACCATTCTAACCTTATATCAAAGTCCTGGCTAATTTGGCCAAAGCTATTCTACCACTTAACCAGAACATGCACACAATTATATAACAATCATTCCCTGCAACATTGTCATATGCTGCAGCTGGTACTTGAACTTAGAAGTGACACAGCGACTAGTCATGTTGTCTCTCACACAACTCCGTCTAACTCCCTGCTACCATCTCAGCAATATATTAAAAATGCCACTAAGCCTCCATATCCTAGCCAGGACTTGGACCTCTGGGAGCCCTTGGCCTAACTAAGTGTTGAACCACTGAGCCGTATAAGTATGTTAGTATGTACTGAAGCAAACAATAATCTGTTATGTTGGCGACACTTTGGGACATCAAGTGGTGAAGGGCAGAGTGCTTTCTTCTTTATTGAGGAACCTCGCAATGAAAAACAGGGACGTCACAGTCATAGCCTGTCTGGCAATGCACTTTCGAGGAGTGGAAGCAATCCCTATACTCTGGTAAATCAAATCAATCCCTATCTTTAATCATGTATCCGCCAATGACGGGACTTGTTTTTGTGAATAAGAAATTTCCTTGCATTTATATTCATTCAAGCTTACCAACAACTTTTGATTTATTTGCTAGATATGCTTTATGCACTGTAGGAACTTGGAATTATTCAAGTCATTGACGAACATAATAAACAACGGAAGGCCCAGGATTGTACCTTTGGGGCACCTGAAGCGGCTATAAGTATATATAGGGTGAGGCAGTCAAATGGCAGGATTTTTAGGAAATTGCAAAAAATGGAAACAATTGATTTTTGTTTAAATTAGTTCCGTACCTGGAAAATGTTCATTTTGTTTTCAATTTGGCTTTGTGTTTACGCGTTAGGGTTGTGGTCAAGGGGTCCCGGGTTCGAATTCTGGCTAGGGTAGGGATGATTAGTAGTGTTTTTAATATGTTACCTAGTTGGTAGGAGTGGATTACACGAAGTTGTGTGACGGACAACACGGCTAGTCGCTATACCACTCCCGAGTGAGAGTCTCAGCTGAGAGCAAAGCTGTCCACGATGTTGTGTAGCATTTCTAAGGGAATGTCGTTGACCTCTTGCCAAATTGGCCCCCTTCCAATCATTCCTAGTCCTTGGCGGATTCTCCTCGAAATCTATCCTGTACACTAAACTTGACGGCTTCCGACTATTCTCTGGGGAAACTTTAAAGCCAAAAATTTAAAGAACTCGCCATGTGCTAGAGGTGATATGAAGGAGTTAATTCAGCAACAGGTCAACTACATTTCGTTGGTAATGCTACGCAACTTCAAGGGCAGCTTCGCTCTCAGACTCCGACAATGTGTACAAAACCAAGGGCAATCTGCAAAACAAAATGAACACTAACAATTTCCACTTATGTACATTACATTTATGCAAAAAAATTAAATAAAAATGGTTTTTGTTTTTGCGATTTATTCTTGCCATTTGACTGCCTCATCCTGTCTTATATTAAATTGTTAAATTAACACAAATTTTGTTTCACTAGTGAAATAGGACCTTTAAAAAGTTTATTAATTTATCATCCAAGAAGCAGTGCTTTCTAACTTGATCAACAAGGTGTTATAGTCAACCATATGCAAGGTTTATTTGTAAGGATCTTGTGACTTGAAGCGAGACTCATTAAGCAACTGATATATTTATATTTCTTATAATCCTAATTGTGTATATCGTGGTTTCCATTTGTAATAGGGTTAATTTTTTTAGTAGTAAATCCAATGTTGGGCAAAAAGGCCTGGTAAACAAAAAAATGTGAACTCAAACCCTTGTAACAGTAAAAATTGTTCGATAAATATCTTGCCAACGAAACCTATCAAAATACTATTATGTGCTGCCCTCTGTGGGCCAACTGGCGAACCGCCATTTAGTAGTGCCTAAGAAAACTAGAGGATTCAGTATATTCTGGAAGGTTCTACAATGAGGTTCTAGACATTCCAAGTGTGTATATAAAGAGGTGAGTCCAGCAGATGGGGGATAGTTCAGTTGAGTATATAGTACAGTTCTGAGAGAGAGTTTAATAAGAATTGACAAGTGATCAGAAAAGTAAAGTACATTTGTGATTTTTAAGGATTAACTATTGTAATTTAAGTGATTAATAAAATAGTAGTTTGTGAAGATTCAAGTTATTTGAACCTACAGAGTGTATACTGAAGATTATAAACACGTAACATTTGGTGTCAGAAGTGGGATTGCAACAGAATTTCTAAAGAATAAGACAAAGTTCCATAGTGTTCTATTTGGAAACCACTGGAGGTAGTGAAGTGAGTCGAACTGGAAAGTGATATAGACATTAAATTTATAGAACATTTTATTCTAAATTTTGTGAAAATATTTGACTTGTACATGGCATAGACTTTAACTAACTTGTTAGTGCTGTTTTGAGTTAATTGTTAATGGAAACAAGAAGCATGGCTGCCGAAAAAAACACAGGACTTACTTGCAGAACTAAGAGAAAGGATGTTAAACCAGGAAAAGAAATACCAAGATGAAAAAGAAGAACAAGAAAAACGACGTCTAGAAGAGAAAGAAGAACAAGAAATAAAACGTCAGGAAGAAAAAGATGAACTAAGAAAAATGATTTTAGATCAGGAAGAGAGACGTGAAGAATTAAGGAAAATTATACAGCGGCAACAAGATGTTATCCTTTCAGCCACTGAAGACCTCAAAAGTGAAATTAAAGAGGATATAGGCAACATAAAGACTGAAGTAATGAAGTCAAAGGAAAGGTAAATAAGGTTGAAGAGGAAGTAACTGAAGTCAAGGAAAAAATTACTGGCGTCGAAGGGGAAGTTAGTGGAGTTAAAGGGAAAGTTACTGATATGGAAGAAAAATTTCGTGCAGTTGAAGGAGAAGTAGAGCGACTTACTTTGAAAAGTAATTGAAGTACTAGAAGGATTTTAAAGCCCCAAGAACTTATGCAAAGTAATTCAAATGTCAAGTACCAAATACTATCTCTTAAAAGTAATTGAAGCACAGTGCTTGAAGTCTTAAAAGTACTTCAAGTACTACTCAGAGCACTTTACCCAGCTCTGTCGAATATATATTTTAGATGTTTAATCTCAACAAAAACTTTCACGAAATGAGTTCATTCTAAACTGCACATTTGCCTGTTCCACAAAAAAAATAACATCTGCTAAACAATCCAATATTTATTTCAATAAAAAATATAAATTCTTTAACAATATTTACACACAATAAAACACACGGAAAACAATATTTTCTTATAAAAATTTGTACACAAAAACATAATATAAAAATTATATTTTATAGGATACTTATATACTTATATACCTAAATGAAAATAACAAACGTAAAATAGTCATATATTGTTTAAATATAAAAATGAGCAAAACTGTTAAAATATAAAGTAAGTTTCACATTGCACTTCGAATCAACTGGGATAAAGATGCATTAAATGTGTACGAGTTTAATTAATGCTTTCTAGTGTGCACCAGCTTATGATATAGTTGATTTTATACACATTTTGATGTTTCTTGTACTTATAGTCATATTTACAACTACAAAATTTAAATTAACTTTGACAAAAACAAATATAACGTAAAGAAATAAACTTTACTTTAGTTTTGTTTTTCATAAAAGATCCAAAATGAGAAAATTTACCAGAAAAAGTCACTTTGTTAAATGACTTCAAGTTGTATATTGTATACAGGTAGGTTGAAGTGAATTCAACGAATTCTGTGGGTACTATCTAGGTTTTTCTGGTCTTCGCCCATGGGCCAGCAAATGAAAATCAGGATATCAGTATAAGATGGGGGTACTGGGTTCAGTTTTAGACCCAAGGAACACAAAACTATGTTTGCCATCTCCAAATAGAAGTTATTGAATTTGGTGACCAATTGAAGACAATGGTTGATTTTCATAAAATCAATATTTCGGCTCCACAATAAAATAATAAAACTCATTTTATTTGTATAGATGCACACTAGCTCCAAAAGATTTGGTCTGTCGAACTTTCAGGGAAGAATAAACTTTCTGCGGCTATACGGTTGCCGTTTCAATTCTGCTCTCCTCCTTTGGAGAAGTTAAATAGACGATAGATAAGCTCCGCCCAAAATTATGCACATTCATAGGTCCATCCATTAGACTGTCCCTTCCTTGAGTGTACTTTAACGCCAACCGAGGGCCGAGGATTGATGAATCTTGGAGTATACGTATAGCATGTAACATCCTCTGCAGCTTGGACCCACTTCAACGTTTAGTGGGAGGTCGTGGAACTGCAGAAGTTGGCATGTTTATATTTAAGGCAGTACGGAGGATCACTGATGACTTCAGGCAAGGGGCTGATGCAGTATCAGTAACCCGAGCTTCCTCTAAATCATCTAACAGCCCAAATTAAGCCCGCCATCTATTCAGGCAGCACATTGATAAACCTACACACAGTGTGTACTATAAAGATAAAGTTATCCTTTTTCTATCATTATTATTATATTTGGGAGACTACGTAATGGCAAGGACCTGATTTCTGAGAGAATCTAGGAGTTTTTGAAACTTATCGTCATCCGCAGAGAAATTGTAACCATTGCAAAACCTAATACAGACCACACTAAACTCAATAATTACAGACCTATCAAGTTACTGTCGGTGCTAGGAAGAAATCTAGAAAAATTAACTAAAGTTAGAATCCAACAAAGCATAGGTCACACTATACCCAACTACCAGTTTGGATTCAAATTCAAATGTTCAATGACACATCCATTGGCGATATTTACCAACAACGTGGAAATCCGCAAACTTAACAACAATAAAACAGCTGCACTTTTTATAGATATTAACAAGGCATTTGACAGCTTGTGGCATAGGGGACTAATTTTTAAACTACACCAACAAGGATGCCCTAAATACCTAGTGCTACTCATCAACAACCTACTGCAAAACTGTTTAGAAAAGTAAGTCTCTTTCAAGAACTTATCAACCATTTTATTGTTCTACACAGGTTTGTGAAATCTGGGATGTAAACTTTGCTGAGATGGTATTTTAGTGTGTAACAATGCCCGCGATCTAACAGACAACTGCCTCAGACCTTGTCATGCATTGTGGTACAGTGACATCCCAAGGCAATCTGTGTGCAACCCTCTCGGGGGTAATTGCTTGGCGGTAGGTTGGGTTAAAGAGTTTTCCGAGATGTTTGCCTGGGGTTAGAGCGCTGCCTTGTCAAGATCGAGGGCTAGGAAAGGAGAAAATAAACGTAGTGTATAGCGTTACGGTACCGGAACTTATATTCTGTTACGGTAATTGATTATTATTGGTCGGCTATTATTAACTTTTTGCTATTTTTTTTTTAATACATTTTGTTAGCAACTAAAATACATAATACGAATATTTCTTTAGGTTAGTTCGTTAGGTTAAATCAATGACTTCAGAATAGGATAGACAAAGCTCTTGGTTTGTTGTATATCATTTATTGGTTTACATTGCTTTAAAAATAAATACTGGCACTCAGCAGTCTATTGGCTAAAGGCACGTGGGTATATGCGCACGCAGTTCCTCTCAACACGTTTCGTTTACAATCCAGTTGCAGCGTTGGCCGCCATTAAAGTGTTTGTGATAAACCGAAGTTAAACGTTGTAAATACAGTGGTTTTGTAGTGTTTTTGAAGACAGAATTTGTTATTGTGAATAAACAATGGGAGAATATTGTGTTGTATGTAGATGTCTCTTTAAAATTGGAGTTAATCGATCTTTTCACAGGTAGGTGAAATTATCTCATAAGCGTAACCTCGGGTTGGAACGACAAATAAGCAAAATTGTAAATGTTCAGTGCAATAATATTGGAAGTATAGAACATATTTTTATGTTTTAAAATTGAGTAATATAGTTAAATGAAAATAAAGTTGAAGGGCAAAATTAAAAGATATTATTTAAAAGTGCAATATTATTTTATTTGTATAATTCCAAGGAATATTAAACACTAAAAAATATGGATCGGTCGCATTTTGAAACATTTGGGAAATGAAAATATCCCTGAAGATAGTGTTGTGTGCTCAGATCACTTCTCATCAGATGATTTCACAACAAGTTCCAGTGGCTGAGTTGTTCTTAAAGAATTTGCAGTACCTGGCTTACCAAGAAAATGTACAAGTTGGGTAAGTTATCATTTAAAAAAAGTAGTACATGATGGGGATAATTATAACATGTTTTTATTTTTTGGGTTTGTAATGCAGCATTTTGTTTATGTGGCATATCTATACCAATTTATAAGTGTAAATTTAATATTTAAATAAATCATTTAATAAAAAAGCAATGTTATTCATATTACTCTGAAGTCACACTAGAAGAGAAATTAATATATTAATTATACGAAATAATCACCCCCTTTAACATATATGTCACTGGCAACGAGTTCCAAAACATAAACAAAACTATCTCCATCCTTTTTTAATAATAGAATGTATGAGATAGTAGGGAAACACAACAACTTATGTGTTAATGTATAGGACATGCTTTGTCTATCCTATTCTGAAGTCATTGGGTTAAATATGTTAATATTATTTGATGCAGTATAGTTCCTTATGATAGATAATTTCCCTTGCCCTAACAGCCGACCAATAACAATCAATTTAAATGAGTAAATCATGACAAAAAATTTAAAACTTTTGCCAATTGATTTTCTAAATAATAAAAAAATTGTCCACCAGTTTCAGTTCTGAGATGGCACACTCTTCTGTGATCCTTAGGTACCGATAGGAGATGTAAAAGGGGTCCTGGTAACCCCATTTTATACTGATAAATTTGCTGGTTCGTGGAACAAATATTTTGCGAGATTATACTAAGAAGATTTCCGTCGACAAACCAAATTTGTTATTCAATTTTTCGATTTTGGATATTCATGTACTGATCTGTAAAAAGTTCGGAGCCACCAACAGAAGATCTTTATGGCCCAGAATTAAGTTTTTTTTTTTTGTTAAAAAATTTATGATCTTCTGAAATTGAAACTTTGCAGATTAAATAAGTAAGGTCAAAGGGACTGCATGTTCAACTATTAATTTGCTTCTCAAATTCACCCTGTATACAATTTTTACAAAGCTTAAAATAAGTGAAAAATTTTAGTTTCGAGAAAAAATCGGTGCATGATCTCATATTAAATATTGTGTCAATTGGAATTAGTTCCAGTGCCTATACCAAACAATTGATTAATTTAAAATTGGTTCAAGAGTAAACACCTTTATTATTTAAGATATTTAAACATATTGTTTTATACATAATATTTTTAGTCGCAAACTCCTCTATAAAATCCTTATTTTACTATAAGGAACGTAACCAGGCTGAAACCAACAGCTACTCTCCGGGTTATGTGCCCCGCCGAGCGTTGAATTACAAGCCTGGCGCGTTAAGTGTAATAATTGCATATTACTATCAAAACGCTAATGCTTCGATTGCAACAAACACCAGCCGAAAGACTGATACTACTTAAAGAAGCTCTCATGCCAGTCGTCACACACCACTTGCAGACTGCAGTTTCGAGCTGTTGGCTCTCGTCAGTGCAAGGTAGGCATGTGACTACCGACACGAGGATCACTTGACTGTTTAGTACATTTCGGTATCTTTGGGATAGCGACATGTAAAATAGTCAGCAGGCGCCATCTGTTGCAATCGAAGCATTAGCGTTTTGATGGTAATATGCAATTATTACACTTAATGCGCCAGGCTTGTAACTTGTAAGTCAGCGTTCAGCGGGGCACATAGCCAGGGAGAGTAGCTGTTGGTTGCAGTCTGGTTATGTTCCTTATAGTAAAATAAGTATTTTATAGAGGAGTTTGCGACTAAAAATATTATGTTTTAATATTTCGCCCTCTAAAAGCACATTTGAACTATATTGTTTCCATTTTCAAGTTGTGTCCAAATACAAAATATGGTTAATTATATACCAAGTAATTAAAAAAACAACCATGACTAAGGCTCTGTTAATGCAAAAAGTAAATGAAAATGACATTTTACCAAACTTGTAATTAATAGCAGTAAAAAAAGTAATTTACATAGTTACAAGTTTTGTCCAGGTTTTTGTTTATTTTCGCCAGTGCGAGCCTTGATAAATCAGAATTTTGAAAATATGATTGATTTATTCTCTAGCTCTATTTCAATAATTTACAAGGCAGTAGTAGTTGCAATATTGGCTTTGATTTATTTAAAAATCATTAGCTCAGCACCATGAGTGTAGTTAATAGTCAATAGACACCGTGTGATGTTAAGTTTAAACTTTTCAGTTTAAATAATTTAATTAGTATTTAATTCAATGCAATGCCCCAACCTTTCTCAAGAATAAAATTTCCTGAAAAACGATTAAGGGAAAATTTTTCCATTTTATTTCAGTTTTTCTAGACCACTTTGCACACTTTCACAGATTTTATTTTAATAGAATACAAATGACTTTCAAATGAAAAATACATCGAATAAAATAAACATATACAAATAAAATCAAAAAATACCGTTTACGAGCAAAAAAGCCCAAAAACATTAAAACTTGTATAATATAAAATTTTCTTAAAATATACAGTATATTAATTAGCACTATCATTGGTCTTTACAAGATTTAAAAAATCTAAGTTTGGCATTTCAAGAGGCACCAACGGGGGTAATCTTGAATCGTTTAAAACATCAGGGCTTAACTCGCTACAAGGAGAGAATACATACGGAGAAGTCCCCCCTGATGAATCTGTGATGACTTTTAAGCCCGAGCTATTTTTTGCTAGAGCTGAAAAATGCAAAAATATTTCAGGGATTATTTTTTAATCTAAAATGATCATGCCAGAAGCTAATTCTATGGGTGAAAAAGAAAAAATGAAATCAGATATAAATACACAGTGATGATATGGTCAATCTGCACAAAAAGCTCAGCTTCTGCTAGAAAAGGTCAGCAGATTTATCTTAATACATTGTCTACCCACTACGGGATACACCGTAGTTGGCCTTCCATCAGTGAAGCCCTCTTTAAGTTATTCCGTACTTGGCAGATCGAACTATGGCACTAGGTATGAAATTATATATAGCAAATTTGTTTATTTATTTACTAAATATCAACGGTTATAAGTTATATAGATGTGATCGGGAAGCTGGAGGAAGTAGTTTATGTATTTACATAAGAAATGTATTGCGTACAACTATAATTCCTACTAATTGAACAATTATGGATACACTTTGAATTTTTTAAACTTTCATGTCATTGGTGTAGTATATAAACTACGTACCTTTGCCACAAAGGACCTCGCATACTCATCCCTGTAAGATGGCTTTCGGACGAATTGCTTCAAATTCTAGTATGTTGTATATTTCGAGGTCCTGATCAAAAGTCTCCGGGGACACGGCGCTCCAAATGCCTTACTTTTAGCTGCAGAGCTTTGAGAGTGTTGACAGTGGCGTTTCCAGCAGTTCATTGAGATACATATTGAAAACCATATATAGGACTATTATAAGGAGCATTTTGTGTGTATATGTTTGTATGTGTGGGTGAGTGCGTGTTGTCACGCAAGCGTGTTTATTAACGTTCAATTATTCGTAGATTGTTGAGATCTATCTGTGGGGTCGGCGTGTTGCATCCATAATTGTATTCAATAGAGAAACTGAAGGCTAATGAACATTCTGCTCATACCTAGCATACCCAAGATACCACATAACACTCGCAACATGAGTGCATGTGTCGAGAGTCCTAGCTCCAGTCTTGCAGGTACAATAATATCCATGAACCAAGGTATTATCGAGATTTTCATACATACCTTCTGCTACATTTTCATTGTATGAAATGTATTCATACTTAGACCTGTTCCTAAATCTATAACAAACTCTTATTCACAAAAATCCCCTTTCATTCATTAATTCATCGATCTGGAGTTCATTTTCTTCTCGCTGCAACTTTTCTTGAACATACGATAGTGCCAAAGATATTGATATATATCGAATGTCAGATTTCTCAAATGATTCAAGAAGTCGGGGAAAAGCAATATTATTATTTTCTAGTCTACCATTGACCTCATCTTCTCTGAAGGTTGTCGATTTCCACCCTTACTTGGACAACATTCGGTTCACGGGATTTATCCATTCTCCTCACCATGTGCACATCGGAACCTGTCATATGGAAAAGGGGATGAAACCTGTTTAATAATGCTGCCGCTATATGGTAAAAATCTTTGAGATTCTCGGCGTGGCATTTCAATAACATTATCAAAAAACTTGAACACGCTCTTTATATGACCGTTCCTGGATTCGATTACTCACCTTGTTTTCGTGATCAAACGAGTCTCATTTGCTTCTTCAGTAGTGAACCGAGTTCGTTCTCGGAGGAGTCCATGTGGCATTCTATAAGAAATGTCCAGAAAAAAATTGCAATAATTATGGAGTTGGCGCTGATAGTCTGAATTTGCTCTCTATGTATCTAATAGATCGAACCCAAGTAACCTATTATGTTGGCAACTTATCTGAGGAAAGAACAGTAACCCACAGAGTCCCGCAGGGGTCAATCTTAGGACCTCTGCGTTTTCTCATATATATCAATGATATTCCTTCATCCCTCAAGGACAGTGCATTAGTACTATATGCTGACGACACAAATTTCACACAATGCGATATTGACATTGATCAGTTGAAGGCTCGCATGAATACCTCTACCTCCAAAGTGGAGGATTGGTTTTTAGCTAACCAATTAAGTTTAAATATAAAAAGACAGAAACTATGATATTCTCTTTATGTAGAAATGATAAAATAAGTAACACTGAATTCATTAAATTTTTAGGAGTTTTCTTAGACCCCACTCTAAATTTTGGAAGTCATGCTAATTATATATCTAACAAATTAATCAAAAGTAATAAAAACGGTGAGTCAACAAGTTTGCATTATGACCTTCCATGCAGTCATACAGTCAGTCTTAAGTTATGCAATCATAGTGTGAGGACACTCTTCCCATGCAAACAGGGTATCTAAACTGCAAAGACGGGAAGTTCGTATAATAGCAAACATAGATTATCGTGCAGATGCTAGAGAGGCATATAGAGAGCTCAACATTATGACCCTTCCTTGCAGATATATCTTTGACTGTATATTATACATAAAAAAGAATAGAGAACATTATAATACCTCACAGAATATACATGATCATGACACAAGGCACAAAGATGATCTTAAAATTGAATTCTTGCGATTAAATAAATCCTGGAATGCAACACTACATTTGGCCCCAACATTTTTTAACAAATTACCTTTAAGTGTAAGATCTTTTGAAGAAAACAAGTTCATAAACAAAATTAAAAAATTCTTAATAAAAAAAGTCTACTATTCTTACAACGAATTTTTAAATGACCTCCTGATCTCTAATGATCTCACGCATCGCGATCGACTATAAAAATGTCTCCTTCCTGAAACCATGCTCGCATACCATTCACATTGTTTTCGAATTCATTGATCAACATTTGAGCATCATTATTCCTGCAGTTAGAAAAGTAAGGTCCATGAACAGCAAGAATATATTCATCTGGAGCAACTATTAGTGCTGGCTTTACCAAGTGACGACCTTTATGCATGGAGAAAGATTGTCGTAACATGCGAAAGTTTGAACTCTTGTTAATATAGATGAAAATGTTTATTGTTTTTTTTTACTTATTAATTTTGTGTTCAAAAATGATTTTATAATTTTTACCTAATTTTATTATATATATATGTATATTTAGCTTTTTACAATTTTAGTGTTCTTTAAACTGTTTATATTTGTAATTATATGTATTGCTGTGTTCAAATTCTTGACCTGTGTAAATACTTTTGTATGTTTAACACCAATAAATTATCTTATCTTAATATAAGAATGTGTATCATCCACGCAAGCAATCGCTTTTGGAACTTCAGGACTGGGATTATATAATTCATTCATAAAAGCAGTAACATGTCTGGCAATATAGTCGTCCCTAGTTATAGCCTAATGTCCTACATTTTCAGTGGCAAATCTCTGCATCAACGACTTTTGTAGGTTGGCATTTGCCAAGCTGAGCGCTTGCCGGGACGAATAGCAGAATATAACTTTGAGGAATTCGTCTGATATTCCTTGGCGCATTTTACACAGAAATATTAGAAGATCTTTTTTATAAACATGTCTTATTCTACCATTTTCTGGGACTGGATCACAGTACGTTATCAGTAGATGAAACTGATCCTTTGTCAGAGATGTTAAGCAGTTGAAATCAGCAACATTCAAGTTACTTTCATCCAAGAAATCAGGGATATTACTTGATGCTTGACGGAGACCTTGCAGAAAGAATTGCAATTCCGCGCCTTTAATGACATAAGGTCTATTTAGAAACCTCAAACCTGATAGTAAAGCAATAGTTACACAGGCTTCATCATCTAAATGCTGCTGACAAGATCTCGCTCTCTTGGGAATGTAGATATCCCGATTGACAAAGGTTTTTACTTTTGTTTCTAAAGTCAGTCTCCACAGATCAGCAATAGCACCACAAATAAAGCATGTATGGCGCTAGACGTTTGTGTCAGTACATTAAACGCATACAATCAGGATCCAATTCAATAGCTCTGACCTCTTCGATTATTGATCAATTATAATTAATGCACAATCCAGATAAATCATTCATCTCGAGCGGGGGCAAATCTATTACATTCCGTCTTGCCACGGCGATTTCTCTTTTATTTATGTTGGCATCGCCGTCGAGCCGACTTAACTGTCGTAGAGGTAAAGCAAGATTGCAAACAAAACAAGAACACATATTGTGATATGCCATATTTCCACCAGTTGATGGTGCCTAAGGCAGTCAACTATAATTAATCCATCAATAATGACAGATGATAAAGAAAATCAAAATATGATAAAAAAAGAATATCTAAGTGCTGGATAGAGGGACAAATTATTTTTAAATTGTTCCATTAGTGAATTGCGCTTTTAATCATGTGTTACAACTTAAAAGAATAGCACTTAACTGCAGAGTAACAATTCTCTTTATATTGTAAAAGGGCAAAATAATTGAGAAAATATGTTTTCAGCAGTATTAATGAAAAGGATAAAACGTAAAAGATCTATCTTTTTAATTGAGTATAATTACGGATGCAGCACACTGACCAACGAAGATAGATCTCAACAATTCACGAATAATTGAAGGTTAATAAATACGCTTGCGCGACAACTCGCACTCATCCACACACACAAAATGATAGTCCTATATATAGTTTTCAAAATATGTCTCATTGATACTGCTGAAAACGCCATTTTCAACAATCTCAAAGCTCTGCAGCTAAAAGTAAGAAATTTGGAGTGCCGTATCCCTGGAGACTTTTGATCAGGACCTCGAAATATACAACATACTAGAATTTGAAGCAATTTGGCCAAAAGCCATTTTACAGGGGTGAGTGTGTGGGGTCCTTTATGTTTGAATGAGTTGGAGGATTCCTTAAGCTTAATTTCACCTACAGCCAATTACTGAAGATTTTAATATTAATGCGTTAACTTGCACGGTACATCTGTGAATAATCTTTATTATGATTATTTTAGATACATTTAATTTGGAACAAATTGTAGATAGTCCAACTCGCATAACAGAAGTATCTACTACTTTAATAGACATTATTCTTACTTATAAGGACGAAAAGATTGCGGAGAAGGGTGTCCGGTTAAATAGTTTTTTTGATCATAATTTAGTATTTTGTGTTAAAGGTATGTAACAAGAGGAGCAAACCAAAGATATATACCTATAAAAATTTTAAAAATATAAATTATGAATTATTTGAGCTTGACTTATTTAATATACCATGGTATTTAATTTATGACATAGACAGTGTAGATGAAAAATTTAAATTTATAGTTGATAATTTGATATACTTGTTTGACATTCATGCCCCACTTATAACATCCAAATTTACAAAACCCCATGCACCCTGGTTGACAGAAAATATAAAAATGATTGATGTCTTATGAGACAAATCTCTTGCAAAATATAAAAGAACAAAAAATGATGCGCACTGGCAATTTTATAAGGAAATGCGTAATTATACTAAGGCGGCAGCTAACAGAGAGAAAAAAAGCATATTTTGAATACAAAATAAATATCTCCGCGATAAATATTGTTGGAAATTCTTAAAGAATAATAATTTGTTACCACATTATCAGAATAATGAAATTCCTGACCATCTGAAAAATGTAAATGAAATTAACAACTTGTAAATGCCGTTCCCAGAGTTACTGCCTCTGAGCCAGTTTTGAACTTTTATAAAAGCAATACTTTAAATAACATTAATTTAAAATTTTATACAATTGATGAATTAACTGTATTAAAAGTACTACATAATATTTCTGCAAATGCTACAGGGCGTGATGGACTCAATGCAAGGTTAATAAAATTATGTTGTCCCATTTACTACTTTACATAATGCACTTCTGCTTAATGCAAAATGTCTTTCTTTCTATACGGAAGAGAGCCGTGATAACTGGTTACCCAAAACATCTAATCTAATGAATTTAAAGATCTTAGGGCAATAAGCGTTCACCAACACTATCCAAAATTATTGAAAAAATAATGGAAATGCAACTAGGACAACACCTCGTGCAAAATAATTTGATTCCCACAACTCAATCTGGATTTAGGCCGGAACACAGTTGCACTACAGCTTTCATATAGTAGATGACATTATAGAAGCAACGGACCGAGGAATGTGTATGTGCATAGTTCTACTGGATTTTAATAGAGCCTTCGATACTATAAATTATGAAATGCTTGCAGCAATACTTCATTAGTATCTCTAAGATTCAGTAGAATTAATTGACAATTTCATGAAAAACCGGGAGCAAAGTGTGCGTTTAAATAATGTAAGTTCCAATTATTTAACTTTAAAATCTGGTGTGCCTCAAGGGTCCATCCTTGGCCCACTGCTCTTTACTATTTACACAAGTAATCTGGCTAATAACTTAAATTATTGTAAAATTCAATTATATGCAGATAACACGCAACTCTTTTCCCTGTTTAGATGTGGAGGCAGCCAGTTTTCATATAAATGAAGATATTAGTAAATTTATAATGGCAGCTCAAGGTCACTGTTTAATAATTAATCCAAACAAGTCTGAAGTAATAATCTTCGGACCTAAGAAACAAAGAAATACTGTTAGATCTATTTCAAATATTACTGTAGAGAATACCATACTGGAAAAAAAAAAAGATACAACAAAAGGCTTGGCGTTATTATTGATAGTGATTTAAGGTTTGAAAGTCATCTTAATAAGGCACTTCAAAAAGGTTATCTGTCTCTAAAATTATTATATGGAAACTGCCTTCCTCAAAAAGCTAAGGTAATACTTTGCGAATCACTAGTTTTATCTCTCCTTAATTATGCAGATTCTTTATATTAAGTATTGTCTTATGCAATCTCGTTTAAAGCCTTTATTGGCTAAAAAGTAATTATAATAATTACTGTTTGCCTGTTTGATTCTCTTTTTGAATCAATATGAGTGTAATCATTTCAAATTCATAATTAAATTATTCAAGCAAGCAGTTTCACTAAGGTTAAGTGTAAGAATGATGGTCACAAATGTTGTGATACATTAAACTTCGCCTTTTAAATGCCACAAAATAAATTTGTAGCATATATTTTTTTTTGTAATGGTCATGGGATGTAATAAAGACGTTTATTATTATTATTATTAAATACTAGTTCATACTGAGCGTATGCGGCAAGTGCACCAGGAAATAAACAAGTTTAAAATCAAACAGATTTACTCTGAAAAATGGGCAAAAATGTCTTGTTTCTCAACGTCGTTTTTCACTTGTACAAACACCACTAGGTTTAGTTGGTCATGTTTTTTTTTCAGTCGGGAGGACGGTCTTCAGATAATGAAAATATTCAGGATTTATAAGTTTCTTGCAAAAAAGGCCTGACCAGAAATATTTAAAAAGCAAAAATTTTATATTTTCCCAGTGAATAGGGTAGTTTATAGACCGTGACTTCCTGAATAGAACTTCAGGTATTCCAAGCGTTAAAAATCGACATAGCTAAGATTACTGAGTTAGACCGGTCCACAGATAAGTCAATTAGGATCAAATTAACAGTTGTAAAGTTGTAAAATAGACGGTTTTATAGTATGAGAATTACATGACACATGTATTTACTTATAATGCAACCCACTGGAATTGGCATGCTGCGACATATCTTAATGATTATGTTCTCGAGGCACAAGGAGTATTCCATAAGAAATCGAAACACGATAATAATATTCTAAATTAATTTTTATAATCTCGGACAACTTAAAATTTTGCCCCCAGTTTAACCTACCGTAACTACTACCGAGTTTAAATTCAATGTTACATTGTTGTAGATCGCTGTACAGACAGTGGCAGAGGTTCCTTTTGTTCAATACAATATATATTATAATTATGACCTTCATCCTTTAAACACCCTGAATAATTTGTTCCTTTATTGCTTAGATGCCTTTGTCTCCGGGACCTGGCCTAAGTATTTATCAATTGTATTGTTACATTACCTTTGACACATAGGGTTAAATTATGCTGACCTTTTCTAGGATAGATTTAACTGTACCAAAATAGTTCACACTAACAGCAAAACATATACACAGTCTGGATTTCGTCATCTAAGCTGCCTACATTGTGAGCTTTCATCATAGCCAGATGATGGCAGCTCGGTTGATGAAATCCACACCAGATGTAGCTTTAAGCATTTCATGCCAATATCCCATCAAAAGTGTTAACCCTCTAGGGCAGTTTTAATCCATGGTTTACTACAAACAAAACACACAAAGCTCTACAAACAAAATGAACAAAAAGCGTGATCTACTCAACAGTTTTGATACCTTTTTCCTTCTCAATTTCTAGAATATTAATCTTGTCTTTCAGCTTTTCGATTTCTTTGTTACGATCATCCAACTCCACTAGCAGGCACTGAACGGTTCCCCGTAACTGGCCACTGAGCACTTTCAACTCTTCGATTATCTGGGCATCGTCTTTCGGGTGCTTATTTCCAATAACTAGGGCTGTGCCATCCTTTTCAGTCTTTTCCTCGGTATCGCTTGTTGAGTATGACTTTAAGCTGTCATTGTCACTTCCGGTGCCTCGTTTACCTATATACAATTGCCATTTAAAATGGATAATATGAGACCACATGAAAAATAACACTAAATGTTCATGTCCTAGTGGGGGTTCGAACCAGGGACTCTTTAGTTTCAAGCCTAACACATAAGCATTAAATTACTGATCTGATTTACCCTCTTAGGCTATTTACACAATTATTTCTGAACTTACAACATGCGCTACCCCTTTTCGAGACATACATTTCACAGGCGCAACCTTAGATCATTGAACATGCCGCTATGCTCTAATGGATTGCTAATCCGCATAATACCAGGGTACCCAGGAATTTTCAATCAGATTTTCTGACTTTTCCAGGTTTTCGAAATTTAAAATATTTTTATTCAAACTATATTACAACAACCTGACTTTTTAACCACTATGTTACATTGCTAATTTATGTATAACCCAGAGTAGATTTCCAGATGCCTTAAAAATATCAAAAGTTATTCCCATTTTCAAAAATGGTGATCCTAAAAATATCTCAAACTATCGTCCAAATGATCACATTTTTTAGAAAAAAACAATACCCTATCATCGAATCAACATGGTTTTAATAGAAAAAAGCCTACAATATCGGCTCTAATAGAAATTTTGGACACAGTATACAAATTAGATAATAATCACAAGGTACTTTCCCTTTTCATAGACCTTTCTACAGGGTTCGATTGTGTGAATTTTGAAATTCTTCTAGAGAAAATTTAACGGTATGGCTTACGAGAAAAAAGTCTACTTAGCGATTATCTGAGAATTAGAAAACAATTTGTACACCGTTCTGGCGAAGATTCAAACAAAATACATGTAGGCTTAGGTGTTCCACGAGAAAGTGTTTTGAATCCACTATTATTTCTATTATACTGCAATGATACTACTGAGGCCTAACACTGATGCCCGTAGACGAGCTACCCCCATCCAGGAATTTTGCCTAAGCTCTTCTCTTTCGAAGAGTAGGGATCTTCTACTGGCCTAACATTTAATAGATAAGGAACCAACGGCTTTATATCCACTCTGAAGGATGGTATATCGTTTACACAACCCTCTCCTATGATTGCATAGCTTCCGCGCATACACTGATATGCAAGCCGCTGGAAGATGTGAAGCAAGGACGCCAACGGTGACCCATCTAAGTACTAACCGCACCTAACGTTGCTTTACATCACATAACAAAGTATGTACATAGTAAAAACGCATCTACGCTCACCCCTATTCAAAATTAATTAAAACGCCGAATTTCTCATTGTTAATTTTTTTTCTAAGTTTGGTGCATACAGTCACTTGGAACGAATATTGTGAAATTCAATGCTAAGAGCGCCGTCTTTAGCTGAGTAATGAATTAAAACTATTAACTTCTTCATGCAAGTCAGATTAGTTTCACATTAACCGTTCAAGATGAATCAGCTTATTAAGGTTATAAGGACCCCGCAAACTTGTTATGGAAATCCGGCTCCCGTTAATTTTGCTCATTTTTTGATATGATATTCTACACATCATCCAGATCCAAAGTTCCAATGGGCAGAAAGTCCTAGGATCCCAAGGTTCTGTGGTACAGACCTTCAAAGATCGGTATTTTAGCTATACGCTAACATACGTGAATGAAACAGGACTAAGTAAAAACAGCGTGTTAGCCTTTTCTAATAATGCTTTAGTGTATGTTCTAGTGGTTTAACTAACGGTACTCTTAGCGGTACTCATGGTAGTACTTATAAGAGTACTTTTTGTGAGATTTTTGGTAAACCTTTTAGCAGCAGTTTAGCAATACCATTTTAATAGTACCTCTTCGAGGTACCTTTAAAAGTACTCGACTGAGCAACCTCCACGTGGTATACCTTGGGTCATGCTTATGTCGTTCATATTGCTCATAAAAAGCATTAAATAGTGTCCAAAGTTTAAGGAAAAGTACTAGGTTTACATACTTATATAAAAGTACAGTTAAGATTTCCATAAAAAGTTTGCGGAGTCCTTTCTACTATTTGTCAAAAAGAAATATACAAACTTGTATCTTGAGTCGCTTATGTTCGATGTTACAAGTACAAAAATATCACTAGGGGAGTAGTTCTTATCAATGATACACTGACTAATGGTATTGAATTCTTTTCTTAATTGTTACCACAATTAATATGCATTAATATTGAATTAAAGACCTCGTGTCCTACAGCTTTATGTTAATTAAATTTTGACTTATTGCTACACAATAATTCATAAATATACCAAGGTAATCAATGAGAGAATCATGAACTTGAAATGTTCTGTAAAAAACTGCTTCCAAGCTTCCAGCTTTGCCATCCTCATTTTCCATTTCCTCTTTAAGTTTCTGATCCTCGGCTGCTTTCTTGTGCTGCTCTTGTTCTATTTTCTTTAATCGTACCAAATTCATCTGTTTCTGGTGGTATTCCAACTGTAAACGAAGCGACTCCAGCGCTCTTAGATTTTCTGTTAACTTAGTGGCATCCATCAGTAGTTCAGCTGCTCTCTTATGGCATTCAATGCACTCGTCAAATTTCCTTTGCCGCAGCAGTGCTTCAGCTCTCCTTTGTTGTTGATGGGCCTAAAAATGTGCAAATATAAAAAACGAAATTTTTCTTATATAAATCTTTAAAAGTTTTAAATTGTTAGCCCCCATTGCAGGTATAGAAGTTGAGAGCTTACTTTCTCAAGCACTGGTTTACGTAACCCGAAATGGTCACGTCTTTGACGGTATTCCTTGTTTGAGAAGTTACATGGATTGTATGAACCAGTCTTTCAAGCTTTATTGAAATTTAGACTATGATCACAGGCAGAATCCTAATATTGGTAAATATGTTTCAGTTCCTGCTTGTTCTAGTTTTTGTAAATGTTTTTCTCATGATTTTAATCCAATATCAGATATAAACACAATAAAAAACCAATTTTTGTTTTTGCTAACAGTGGTTTAAAAATATAGGCAAAGATTAAACGTATAATAACAATATGCCAATTTAGCCTCAGAAAAAGTTTTGACGGCTCCAAATGATCCTTACGGCAGGTTTGACAAGGGACATCATAATTTACCTAACTAAAACAGAGTTACAGTATATTCCGTCCTAATTACTGCGGAAAATTTAGTAAAATCCATTTTTCTATATATCTGTATTATTTCTGTCAGGGGGAGGATTAAAGTAGCTAATTTATATGGATAAACATATTGATTACATCTGATGACCTGTTTACCCACATATATATCTCCTACCACATACCTTGTTTAACGATGAATTTTCCATGGTCATTTATGTTCAAGTGTTTAAGTTATAAAAGTAAAGAAAAATGTAAAAAATTAAGGTTATTTCAAAAAATTATCTAGTAATCCATGAACTACTACACATGGGAAGCAGGAAGCGAAACGGATCACAATTTTGACAGCACCTCTGACAGTTCGACAATCGTACCAAATTAAAAAACAATAAATAACTGCATGGTAAAGTTTTCTACTTTCTGCTATTGGTATTAAGAATTGTGACTACCTTCTCTGAAAGATGGCACCAGTAGTATAGAGTTAAAGAACTTCGGGTAGTTGGTGAAATAGTGCTAATTAAATATGAATAAATAAATGTGAATAATATGTGTGAATATCAAGAAAACCGGAGGGAGGTGAGGTGAGTTGAAAGCATTTCAAATAAATTATGTCTTACATTTATAATGTCACTACAAATTTAGGTACACTTCTCGTTGCATTTTTGCTTAAGTATTTCGTTTTTCTAACCAGTTAAAACTGGCACTTGACACAATCGTTTAAAATTGGCATGCATTCGTAAGTTGGTGTCATTTGTTTTGGCCATTAACGTAAATTTAAGGTAAAAAAACGGTAGGCAAAAAATTAAAACAACTATATTTTTATGTCATCGCTGGAAGTTCATAACAAAAAACCGGTATGATACATCAGAGTGTTTAAAATTGGCACAGAGTTAAGTATATTGATATTTGTTCAGTGAATGAGTGTACGAGCAAATTTATTTTCTGTCTGTTTTACTATTAGGTAGTTAACTTAGGGTCGGTTTATCAATACAGGGTTAACACTTAACTATGGGATAAATGTGTCAAACGAAACAATGGGTATCTATTGTTTTGTTTGACAGTTATCCTTTGGTTACGAGTTAACCTTGCATCGATAAACCGGCCCTTAGTCTTGCGTGCATATGGCATGACATATGCAGAGGCCACTAAACTATTTTCATTTAATCTGTGATGCAATGGATAACAATGATATAGGTACCTACCTATATAATAATATGAAATTATAAACAGTAATTAGATTTCCTAGGTAGATAGTTGACTGAAAAATGAGCAATAACATTAGGAGTACCTATACCAAACCTTGACCTATACCTATATACTATACTCTGTTTGCTGAATAGAAATAGTTAAGCCACTCCCCAAAAAAGTGCGCCATATTTAAATAGAATTGTCCTATGGTTGATTTTTTAAACCCCATAATACAACCAAACCATTTTATTTATGTCTTTGATGTTGTTAAGTTTTTGACGTTTGTTAAAAATTGCTGTTGAATTATTCGTTATCTTTAATTGCTGTTATTCCCAGTCATCTAATAAAATAGTATTTTTCAATATTACTTTGGTCTACATTTTTTGTGTATATTAAGGTGCGTAATGAAAATAGTTAATGTTGATTAAATGTCAGAACAAATTCAATCAATAAACTATATCATTATGTGAAACAAGGGAAAAATTAACCCAAGTTTTTGTAATGCAATTTTTTTTACTTTCAAATACATTACAGTAAACAATAAGCGATACCTATGCTTATCAACTATACAGGGAGGCATAAAAGTACGGGAACAGCAGGATAACTTGAAAAATACGAATCTTAGAAAAAATATTTAAATGCAAAAGTTGTAGGAAATTTCCCTAGCTATCTGACGGTTTGGGATTGACCTTGGCCATGGTATTCAAGATCACTTGAAGTTCAAGTCGGTTTTTTCAAACTTTTTGACCCCAAAAATGAAACGAACGGAAAATTTTACGTTCAGATATGACCTTCGGCACTTACAAAATTGAAGTTCAACTTGAGTAAAGATGACCTTTAGATGTCAATTTTAAGTGCCGAAGGTCATATCCGAACGTAAAATTTTCCTCTCATTTCATTTCCGTGGTTAAAAGTATGTAGGGTCCATTTGAAAAAAATCGGTGTGACCTTCAAATGATCTCGGAGAGCGCGTGACCAAGGTCAAATCCAAGGTCATCGTAAATAGACGGGGAAAAAGTTTGACATTTTATCTCTCTTGACAGGTAACAAAATGTCACTTTTTATGAAATTACTTTTTTCCGGGAAAAAAATGAATACTTTTTTCCCGAATATGTACACATAAGAACACGGAGATATTTTATTCTAGAATATTTTATTATACAAAATTTACATTTCCTTAATGTCAAAAGTACAGTTGTTAAATGTGCATTGCATGAAAGACATGTTCCTAGAACGATTGGGAATGTCTGCTACAGTGGAATTTTCTTTAAAAACAAATCATCGAATCTACAAAATAATAGAATTATTGGAAAAAACCTCTGCGCCTATGATGTTTACGTCAAAGCAACAGTCAGAGGTTATGTTTTACAAATAATATAAATCGGAATAAACACAGAAATAATGTATTTTGCTGACGTTTCGGAAAGTAGTCCCTTTCCGACTTCAAAGCTTTTTTCGAAGAACTCTTACTTGCTGTGTATATCAAATACACAGCTTCTCACAGATTCTGTTTATGTTATTTCCATAGATACTTACACGGAACTGATGATATTTTCTTTTAGATAATGTTGAGTTTGTTAAGTTCTTCTTTTAACATTGGTAGCCAGGTTGTACAAGTATCTACAGAACAATTCGAGCACTTATCTTCATTTAATAAGATTATTGCTGATTCTTTAATTTTTCTTTTTTGTTATCTGCCTCTTTTGTTAAAATTTTTACCGATTTAATATTAAATCGTCGTTTTTCCCGTCACAGAAAAAAATAATGTATTATACACGGGGTAACAATATTAGATTTTAACTCTCGGTGTTTTTGTGACAAACACAACCTCGAGCTAAAATCGAATACATTTTTCTCTTGTATAACAAATAACTATGTTTTCTAAGATTCGTATTTCGTATTCGTAAGTTATCCTGCTGCTCCAGTACTTTTATGCCACCCTGTATAACTATAATATGGATCATATTGCTCAAAATATCTATTTTTTACCTATGAAAATTGATTATAACGCCATCGTTTCTCTTTTTTTATGCAATCCGAGCTAGGTATGGTCGTAAGCAAAAAAAAATAGGACAAGTTTTATAACGGTATTTTGCTAAAATCTAGTTGTGTACATCTAACTTTAATTTTTGTGACATTGTCAGTTAGTTGTCATAATTTATTGTAAGTGTGCAAAAAACTGATATACCTCATATAAGCGATTTAGTTAAATCTGGAGTTATTGCTAAAGCGGAAGATGAATGGTCAATGAGACAAATTGCACTGCTTTATAATATTGACAAAAATGTGTATAACATTTTAAGAAAGTGGAGAATAAACGGCACGATTAGTAGAAATCCTGGATCAGGGCGACGAAGGATATCAGCTCAACAATAAGATTTGCAATTGGTAAATGCTTTAGTAGAAAATCCATTTTACTCAGTTATTCAGGCTGCTGAAGAAACGAATTTTCCTGGATCGAGTAGTACTGGTCGCAGGCGAGTAAGAGGATCGGAACTACGCTGTCATGCAGCAGCACAGAAATACTTACTTAAAGCTGAACATAAAGAAGCTCGAGTAGGATTTGCGCTTGAGTTTTTAGCGCATGATGTAAATTTTTGGAATAACGAAAAAACTTTCCAGTCAACATACAGCGGTCGTATTCGTTTTTACCGTCCTCCGAATACTCGATTCGATGAGAAATATATATCTAACGATGATAAAAGTGGTAGATTTTCCGTCAATATGTGGGCTTGGATATCGGCACGTGGTCCTAGTGTTTTGTGGCATATTGAGGAACGATTTAATAGTGAAACGTATATTAGGATTTTAGACAATATTATGTCCCCTTCTGTGTCACAATTATTTCCTAATAATGAGTTCATATTTCAACAACACAATTGTTCCGTTCATACTGCTCATACCATAACTAACTGGTTTCAAGATAACAACATCAATGTTCTTAACTGGCCCAGTCATAGCCCAGATCTTAAACCTGTGGAAGAAGTATGATCACTACTCGTAAGAAGTATCCAAAAACGAAAAGTGAGACCACGGAATGTCGAAGAATTACTGGAAATAGTAAATAATGCATGGGAAAATATTATTACTAATGATTATTGCACAAGGTTATTTAATTCTATGCCAAACAGACTTATAGAAGTTATGAATAGAGATGGTGCGATAACGAAATATTAATAGTTAGTTTTTTGTTAAGTAGGATATCCTTTGTCCTTTGATCCAGGATTTCTACTAATCGTACCGTTTATTCTCCACTTTCTTAAAATGTTACACACCAAATTTTTGTTAATGTTATGACGCAGTGCAATTTGTCCCATTAACCATCTATCATTTACTATAGCAATAACTACAGCATTAAAATAAAAAATAAATTAAAAGTGATATCTGTTTTATTTCGGCTACTCATTACATATTTAAATAGAGACAGATTTACATTAGAAAAAATGTTGTCCTTTTTTTTCTGCTCACGACAATACACAAAATAAAATGTTTCTTCCTTCAATGATTTGCGATAATTTATTTTTGTTTAATTGTTGGTTCATTTATTCTACTTACAGATTTTTTTCTCTAAAAGAGCTTACACACCAATAAATTGAAGGTCACAAAATCAATCGATCGTGTAATATGGCCATAAACAGGACATTTCCATTTTTTGCCTTACCAACGAATAAATACAAGTTGAGAGTTCAGCTTATATGATTCCATTTGCAGTTAGACACGCCCTTTTCATGTTGCATGCATACATTTTTATTTAGATTTGCTTAAATTGAATATTTTTTCCAAACATAATGCAATTGTCTCAAAGGTGTGTAACTATAACAGTAAAATTATTACGAATATGAATCATAATACCCGGTAATACCGTATAAGTGAGCTTTGATTTGCATTTTGTTCGTATTCTATCTACCTCTGCAAACTATTAAAATGAACTATCTATAGTAACGTATTTGTATTTACAATTTTGATATTGCGGGCGATTTTTGTTTTATGTGTAGCTCATGTGTATTTCTAAAATATGAAGTGTGGTAGTTAAGAACTCAGATGCCAGATGTCGTCGAAATCTAATATATTCACCCTCACTTGCCTGATTATGAAAATTAAAAAATATTTTGATCACTGAAGAAACTAGAGGTTCTCTGTACTTTATTTATTTATTTATTTCATTAATTTCCAACAGGTAAAGCACCCAATTACAGGAAACACATAAAGTTGCTTAATATAAGAAAGTAACAAGTACATATAACAATATATAGTGCCGGAAACCTATAATTGAGAAGGGGGTGCGAGGTGAGACGCTAAGAAGGCGGACCACGTGGTTGACCTTCTCTCTCATTTTAATGCACGCGACATAAAAGACGTAAGACATGATGACGCATCGCCACTGCCCACCACTATTCCCACTACGTCTGTGATTGTTTTCATTTATCGCTTTCCTCTACAATACCAAAATAGCGAAACAAATCGCAAGCAAAAATACATAAATACCATAAACGTATATGTATACACACAATATTATAAATTAGTTAGTAAGTAGTAAATGAATTAGGTTTGTGCAAAACAAAAACGTACAAAGTATATACAAAAGGGAGTTGGAGTAGGTTTTTCTTTTTTTGTGTCCTAGTGCTTGCAATAATTTAAATAAATACATGGCTGGCTGAATGGCTTCGACCTTAATGCCAAAAAAACAGACTAATTAAACTAATAAATAAAGAAAAACACTCGATAAAGTCGTGGGCATAAATTAATACTAACTATTTTACCTGTTTTTATTTAATTTCAAACAGTAATTTTTAAAAAAGTGGATAAGCATAACATCGACAACTATCGTCCAATATCTTTGTTGAGCATGTTCTGAAAAATCACATCTTGACAGACTGCCAACATGGCTTCAGACCGGGTCTTCGACCGAATCTGGCACTGTTGATCTCGTCCAACATATTCAAGAAATTTTTTTAAAAAAAAAAGCTCTAAAAAGTAGAAAATAAACTTTGAAGTAAAAACCCATCATTTTTTTTTTTTTTTTTTTTTATACATTTATTTAACGTCGGCCTATTTCCGCTACTGAGGCCTAACACCGACGCCTGTAGACGAGCTACCCCCAACCAGGAATTTTGCCGAACCTCTTCCCTTAAGAAGAGTAGGGATCTTTTACTTGCCTAACATTTAATAGACAAGGGACCGACGGCTTTACATCCCCTCCGAAGGATGATATATCTCCTATACAACCCTCGCCTAAGGTTGTATAGCTTCCGCGCATACACTGATATACAAGCCGCTGGAAGATGTGTGAGGCGAGAACGCGGTTTCCGTTGGAATGGTCACCAATCCAAGTACTAACTGCGCCTGTCGTTGCTTTACATCGCATACCGAAGTATGTACATAGTAAAGACGCACCTACGCTCGCCCCTCAAACCCATCATTTTGTTACATTATATAATTTTTTTTTTTTTTTATGATATAAAAGCTTGTCGCGAGATTTTCCTGTGTAAAGGAGATTGCTCACGACAAGCTTTTGTATCGTAAAAAAAATTATATAATGTAATAAAATGATGGGTTAGTCTTACTTCAAAGTTTATTTTCTACTTTTTAGAGCATTTTTTAAATAAAAGCTTTTTTAAAATACATTTATTTTTATTTTATTTTTTACTTTTTAGTCTTTTGATATGCTGTAATCCCCAGATATCGAGTTTGAGACGAAGTCTTGAACTAAATTTTTGTCTAGAAATTCGTAATCGGCGAACCCCAAAATCCCCAGATATCAATTTTGATCGATTTGGATCTAAATGACAAAAGTCGTGAGCCATATTGGCGCCGCCATTTTGAATTTCCAAATTTTGACGAAGAATTCATAATTGGTGATCTCGAAAACCCCCAGACATCGATTGTGAATCGAATCGGATCATAAACGATAAAGTCGCCGGCCATCTTGAAGCCGCCATCTTGTTTTTTTTCTAATATGAAAATGTTAAAGTGTATTATCACCGGACTTATACACGTGCAAAATTTCAAAGCTCTAGCATAATTAGAATTAATCGAAATTTTTATTGTATTACTAACTGACAAACAAACACATTGGCAAGTTAAATAAAAGCTTTTAAAAATGGACCACAATCATGCTTCATGTTGTGGCAATATTATTCGATAATTCGATCTTACTCGTACATTGCACATTTGACACTATAGATATAACGTTTGTGTGTAATAAGATCTTCCACAAAGGCCTGCCACGTTTCACTATTAAATCGTTCCTCAATATGTCACAAAACACCAGGACCACGTGTTGATACCCAATGTTGACGGAAAATCTACCACTTCTATCATTGTTAGATATATATTTCTCATCGAATCGAGTATTCGGAGGGCGGTAAACACAAATACGACCGCTGTGTGTTGACTGGAAAGTTTCTTCGTCTGTAAAGATTACATTGTTCCAAAAATTTACATCATTCGCTAAAAATGCAAACGCAAGTCCTACTCGAGCTTCTTATACGGAAGCGCTGAGGGGCCAAAATAAACTACTTTTTTAAAGTGACTTGTTAGACGCGTTTAATTCGACTAACAGGAGCATTGCTGTTAGGCGAGTTTAATGCGACTAACAGTTGCGTTACTGTTAGGCGAGTTTAAATTCGACTATTAAGCGTCACTCCATACTTGAATCCATCTTCACCATAATATGTCTAGCGCCTGCGCAGTAAACATGGATGTGTTATTTTGATGGGTACTTGGATGGTTTGCCCGTTTTAAGGATATACAGTGTAATCGCTCCACCTTTTAGCGGCTTGTATATAAATGTATGCGCAGAAGCTATAAAATCTTAGGCGAGGATTGTGTAGTGAATATACCATTTTTCGGAGTGGATGTAAAGCTGTCGGTCTTTTATCTACTAAATGTTATGCAAGTAAAAGATACTGTTCGAAAGAGAAGAGCTTGGGACAATTTCTAGTTGGGGGTAACTCGGCTACAGGCGTCGGTGATAGGCCTCAGTAGTGGAAATAGGCTGATGTTAAATAAATGTATAAAACCACAGAACAATGAACACGCCTAATAGTCGAGATAAACGCGCCTAAGAGTTGCGCACCTGTTAGTCGAATTAAACACGTCTAACAGTCGAAATACACGGGCCTAAGTGTTGCGCATCTGTTAGTTGATATTAATCTCGCCTAATAGTAACGCTTCTATTAGTCGAATTAAACCCGTCTAACGGGCGACTTAAAAAAAGTAATTTTTCTTGGCCCCTCTGCGCTTCCGTATCTTTATGTTCAACTATAACTAAGTAGGTATTTCTGTACTGCTGCACGACGGCGTAGCTCCGATTCTCTTACTCGCCGGCGACCAGTACTACTCGATCCAGGAAAATTCGTTTCTTCAGCAGCCTAAATAACTGAGTAAAATGGATTTTCTACTAAAGCATTTACCAATTGCAAATCTTGTTGAGTTGATATCCTTCGTCGCCCTGATCCAGGATTTCTACTAATCGTACCGTTTATTCTCCACTTTCTTAAAATGTTACACACCGAATTTTTGTCAATATTATAACGCAGTTCAATTTGTCCCATCCATCTTCTGCTTTAGCAACAATTCGAGATTTAACTAAATCAATTATATGAGGCATATTAGTTTTTTATACACTTGCAATAAATTATGACAACTAACTGACAATGTCACAAAAATTAAAGTTAGATGTACACAACAATTTATTTTAGCAAAATACCGTTATAAAACTTGTCCTATTTTTTTTTGCTCACGACCGTACCTCAGAAAAATAGTTATAAAGAAGAAAAAACAAAAAAAGTTCAGTTTTTTGCTCATATCTCTCTAATTTTGCCCATAGCCATAATTTTACAATAATTCAATTTTGAAGCTGAGGAAATTCTACACAAATTTCATTACAGAAACATTTTTGTGGGCGCAAAAACAAGCGCGTAAAATCTAAATGTTTATAATGTATAACTCTGGTGTGGTGGGGAGCAAGGCTAGCGAAGGGATGCACGCACGCGCTTCGTTATAACTCTTGTTTAAATTGGAATATTTTAATATTTAATAATTTAACAAAGTGCCTATCGAAAAATGATAGTTTTTCACATGCGACTATTATGAAATGTGTTTAAGATTTCATTTTGTGTATAATTGCACAAGAGATGAATACACAAAATGAAATCACAAAGGGCTGTTTTTTTAAACAATACGCAATTAAATAAACAATTAATTAATTTTCTAGACCCTTTAGTTGATTACTATAGGAAGAATACAAAAAATTACAAAAATTAGTTTTTAAGATTCGACATTTTTAAAATCCACTTTATTTGAAAAATCGTAATAACTAAAAAATAACTTTATTTCATTTTGGTGCAAAAACACGATCATTTTTGCCCTTATTTGCCTTTTGTCTTTTTTTACCCTTATGTAATAATGCAAAAAACATTAATTATAATAAATTTTACAATGGTACATTTAATTACCAACTTCCATTAATAGCATAACACTTAATGATTTAGCAAGCCATATTTTTTTAATTTTATTAAATAATTAATAAAAATAATTATTGTAAACACCGAAAAATTATGTTTACTTGAAGATTAAAATATTCCCGACAACACCTGCAAGTTGCACAAAAATAAAATATTTTTTTATAACTTTTCCAGGGATCAACATTTTGGCAACTTTTGGAGTCGCGTGGCTATCGGGTCAAGTATCCACAAATTATTATTAATTATCCCAATTTAACTGTAAATTTTCATAAAATGTTACAACTAAATATTAAAGAGCAAGAGTTTAAGCTTTCGAATTAGCCAAAAAAAATTATCCCAATTATTACAAATTGTATAATTATATTTTGAAATAAAGTTATTTTTTAGTTATTACAATTTTTCAAATAAAGTGGATCTTAAAAATGTCGAATCTTGAAAACTAAATTTTTGTAATTTTTTGCATTCTTCCTAGTAATCAAATAAAGGGTCTAGAAAACGAATTTATACGGGAAAGTTCATTATAAAGTTCATTGTTTATTTAATTGCGTATTGTTTGAAAAAACAGCCTTTTGTAATTTCATCTCTTGTGTAATATACAAAAAAATGAAATCTTAAACAAATTTCATAATAGGCTTCAGGCTTCTTTCAACAGTTTTCCTGTACTATATGTCTAAAGGGATTAATAAAGATATTTATTTATATTTATTTAATGAAAAAAAAGGGTAAAATTTCACGAAATTTGCCTGTTTTAAAAGTAAACATTTAATGAAAAGGGTAAGTAAATACAATAAATAATTTTAAAACTTAAAAAATTCGCAACTTTCTAAATAATTGCCCAAATTTTAACGACTGTAGACTTGTTACTAAGAGAGTAGTGGATTGTTTCTAGGCCTTGAAATCATTTGCCAGGTTGTCTAAGGGGGTGAAGCGAAGGGATGAAATGTTTAAAAAATCGTAACTTTCTGAGTAGTTGTTGAAGTGTCAAAATTTTAACGTGGATCTGTTACCGATACAGTAATGGATAGCTTCTAGATACTGAAATCATTTTTCAGGGGATCTAAGAAGGTAAGGAGGGGTAAAAACGGTACATATATATAAACAAATTAAAAAGTTATTGATCTGTCAAAATATTTATGCTGTGACGTTGCAAATAATAAAATAAATCTATTGCAGCTAAGAGTCTTTCGTCAGGTCGTCTTGGAGGGTGTGACTGTAAAATTTGGTAATAATCGATAAATACCTTAACAGTTCGTGAATTCCAAAGTTTTAATTCACACTTGCCATAAATAATTTTATTAATTGTTTCTGACTGCTAAAATCATTCGTCAGCCCGTCTAAGGGGGTGAAGTGAGGGGATGCAATGCTTAAATATAAATAAATAAATAAGCACCACAGAAATTAGACAACCCCCAATTCCAGAAGCCAGGGCTTGTGCGGAAGGGGAGTTACACATTGAAAAAACGCGGACATACAACCATTTTCTCTGACAATGCCGGAGCCAGGATTCGAACCCGGTGGTGCGATGTCTGTGTGATTAATCGCGATTGCCACCTCGCGCCTTAACCCACTCGGCTATTAAAGCTATTAAAAAATCATGATTTTCTAAATAGTTGTTAATGTATCAAAATTTTAACATAGACGTGTTACCAATAGAGCAGTGGATTGTTTCTAGGGGCATTGGAACTATTTGCCCGGGGGGGGGGGGGTTAAGGGTTAAAAACAGTAAATATCAATAAACAAATACAATGGTTAGAAACAGATAATGAAATTATTACTTACAAGTGCGAAATTATTTTTTTCTAAAATCAAGAACTGTTAAATTATCGGTCATTAACTTATTTTGCCCCCTCACGCCCACTAAGATGGCCTGACAAGTGGCTTCGTTAGTTGAAATCGATTTATTTTATTATTTGCAACAGCACTGCATAAACATTTCTACACAGGTCAATAATCTTTTAATATATTTGATATTTACCGTTTTTTCATCCCCTTAAACTCATATTTTATGACATTCGGGCGGTTGACCCACAGCTAGGTCCTAAATTGTTAAATAATTAAATAACCTGCTTCTAACCTATTCGATAAAACCATAGATTTATTAAACCTCTTTGGATAAAACATACATTATTTTGTGATACAAGCGGAAGAAGACGGGATCACGCACTTCTCGCCCAAGGGTTGATCAGTGCATTTTTTTCAGTTATACATGCACACAAAGAGAGACCACAGTTAAGTTGGGTAGCTAAACAATAGGGCAGACACATAGGTAACAAGACACAAGACTAAACCTACTCTAAATATTAATTGTTGTTTTACTAATGAATAAAATTAAGGAATAGCTCATTAAACCCCCTGACAACTGATTTCAGCGCCTAGAAATGCAAGGGCAAAACAAACAAAAAAAACATACATATAACCTTGGCAGCACAAAAAATAAATGGCGGAAGCTCAATTTGGCACAGACAAAAAACATGTGACAACTGTTCTTCCACTTAATCAAGAACTAATAATTACTAATAGTTTCTTAGGGCTAATTTATTGGAATATGAGACAAAGGAGGAACTTTAACTATATTAACTTTGACTGTTAGTAGAATTTTTTTATGTTTTATTTTAAATTGGCGGGTACTCATTTTCTTTAAATTATTCTGGATGACATTGTAAACCTTGCAAATCCGGTAGCTGTATAACCGGTTAAATATTTCCAGCTGATGTACTGGAGGCGTTACAGTTCCCTTAAGGCCTTAATTCCAATATTATTAACGGTATGTACAACCGTTCTAAACTTTATTTTTTTGCAGCGGTATGGTGGAGATTTCAGAGTAATGATTTTATGATACAAATTTGCTACGTGAAGCAGTCTTCGATTATACATGTTCAACCAACCGACATCTTTTACTTTATGTGATACTCTTTGGCCTCTGCCTATCCCATATATTAGACGGAGACGGAAATTTTGCACCTTTTATTTTATGTTTATATAGGTAGTTTAAGGGGGGGGGGGGGCATATAACATGTCAAAAGAATTAAATGCCAACAGACAAGAGATTCACAAAGCATGATTTTGGTTTTTTGAGGTATAGATTGTCTACTTGCATATATTAATTTTATGTTTAATAATTTATTAATACGGCTGACAAATCGAATTTCATTGTTTAATATATCCCCCAAGCTTTTTACTTCATCAAGCGTAATAATTTGAGAGTTATCTATGTTTATATTTATTTTTAACGTCCAAAAACAATTACATTAGACTTGACTGGGTTAAATATTAGACAATGATGCTTGGCCTCCACAGAAAATTTGATAAGGTCCTCGTTTATACGATCGTTGGCAATGCCAACATCTGAAGGTAGAAAAGAATAATATAGCTGAGAGTCGTCTGCATATAAATGAACCTGACAGTGTTTCAAGTAATTCATTAGGTGACTGGTATATATCGTAAACAGCAGAGGGCCAAGGATGGATCCCTTTGGTACCCCAGTTTTTAACGTCACAGCTTCTGACATTATGTTATCCAGCCGTAACTTCTGCTCTCTAAATATTTCTACAACATTTTCAGAAAGCTCGATGTACTTTAAAATACTTAATTATATCTCATGGTTTCACGTATCGTAACCTCTACTGAAATCCAACAAAACTTAACGCAGTATAATTTCCTTTGTCAGAGGCGGTAATAATATCTCGTCCATTATATTTAAAAGAGCCGTGGTACAAGTATATCCTGGCCTGAAACCAGATTGAGCGATAGAACAACTTATTTAACATCAAATAGTTTAACTGCAGCTCCATGATTTTTTCGATAATTTTAGATATTGTTGGCACTATACTTATTCCACGTAGATCTATACATTCAGTAGGATTAGATTTCTTAGCCAGGATAGTTATAACCGCACTCTTCCATAAAGTGGGTAAATATTATTAAACAGACAAAAATTGATTACTTATTTGTGTAATATGTGGCATTATGAGGACAACACTACTTCTGAAGCTTAGCATTTACACCATCACATCGTTTCTAGCCAACACTCTGACAGTAGTTTACATATAATTATTGAAGCCTGTGGTGTTTCACAAATTAAAACCCGTTCGTACTGCACAAAATAAATATGTGTTTAAGCGTTATAAATTGTTTAAAGACGAAGCACGGGAATATTAAGTAGGCGTCGCAACGAAAGACAAATCGGTGATCTGATCTAGGGTATTTCTATATTTAGCCGATATTGTAACAAATGATACTCCTAAAATATAATATATCTATATATGAATTTCACCCTTCAACTAATAGAATGTGTCTTAAACTAACTGTCAACTTTTTATTAATATTGCATCCGGCTCGAAGGACCAATATATTTTGTCAATAGAAATTAGGAAGCCCCGCATCGGCAAGTCAACCAGGAATCAGTTTCAAGCTTCTTGACTCTCATCAGCGAGGCGTAGACTGATTACGCCCTTCAACGCGTCTGGCTTCCATTTGCCTTATTATGATAGTACTAAGGCAGTAACTTCTAAATCAATTGGCTATCTCCATCTATGTCATGTCATGCCATTTCTTCATTAACCGTGTTATGAAGTCTATTATTCGCGGAGGTAGGTTAAATCAAAACTTAATCTAACATTAGTTGAGTCCCTTATTCACATGGCATTATAATGTATGGGGTTCTATACAAAAATACAATTCTGAAGACATTTTTAAAGAAAGATGGGCTACATTCGACACATTTCCTGCATTTTGAGAAAATATGTGATATAAATAAGAAATGAATCTGAATTTATATCATTAAATTTTCTTTTGAAAGTTATAATTTGTTTCGTACATTCAGGCACTTTAATTTTTATTTCAAGTGATTGGGCATAAAGATGAGAAATGTTAGTTTTTAACACTTTACTGTAGCAATCAAAATTATTGCAAGACGAAAATATGTTGCCCATTTTCTTTGTCAATATTGTCTAAACAATAATTGTAATAAACACAATAGTCCAGTGCCAATAATTTTTGTCAAAAAAAATAAAAAAATTCTTAGCAGCATGTAGATGGTCGGAAAATTTAAGATTGATGGTATTTAAGTGAGGAAAAATCGATTGGATCCCAACAAATAACTAGAAGCAGGTTGAGGGTGGAAAAGGTCTGATTTTAGGGGTGAAACGTATTTTTTACGATTTCTGACAAAGCCAGACCTATCGAAAAAAGTTAAATACAAAAGTTGTGGATAACTGAAAGATTATTATTATCTTCTTTCTCTTATTTTTCAACATAACCTCAAAAATATTGAGAAAAACGTCAAAAACCAATTTTCTTGATTTTTTATCTTTTTAGCACAAAAGTGATTCGATTTTAATGGAATTTGGTGAAAATAGACATTTTCTCTCAAATAAGCTGTAATTTTTTTGAAGCGAAATATTTATTTTTTTATTTTATGCGAATTTAATTTGAAAAATAGGTCTAAATTTCTATAAAAAAAGTTGATTAACAAAATTTTGATTTTTGAAAATTTCAGGGTGGAATTTTTTTCGTCGAAACCTCCACTTTAATATGGTGTAAAAAGTCATAAGGTTACTTTGGAAAAACATTGTCAAAAATGGGGAAAACCCACAAACAAAGATTATTTCAAGATCGATTTTTCTGTAATTGTCACGAATTATTCATTGTTTATTGAAATGTGTTGAGAGTAATGCAAAATGGTAATGTAATGTAATATCAAATAAGGGAACTTTGATTAACCGTTTAAGCTTGGGGCTGTTGAGAAACAATCTGTTTAATATAGCCTTACATAAAAAAATTGCTAGAAACGATAGTTTTTGTTAAAGAAAAATTATTTTATGCTTCATGGGCAGAAGTAAATTGAAAATAAGTTTATTAAAACAAATATTTAAAATTGCTTCAATTATTATTATTATTTTTTTTATACATTTATTTAACGTCGGCCTATTTCCGCTACTGAGGCCTAACACCGACGCCTGTAGACGAGCTACTCCAACCAGGAATTTTGCCGAACCTCTTCCCTTAAGAAGAGTAGGGATCTTTTACTTGCTTAACATTTAATAGACAAGGGACCGACGGCTTTACATCCCCTCCGAAGGAAGGTATATCTTCTATACAACCCTCGCCTAAGGTTGTATAGCTCCCGCGCATACACTGATATGCAAGGCTGGAGGATGTGTGAGGCGAGGACGCGGTTTCCGTTGGAATGGTCACCCATCCAACTACTAACTGCGCCTGTCGTTGCTTTACATCGCATACCGAAGTAGTAAAGACGCACCTACGCTCGCCCTTTTTCAATTATTTACAAAGTAGGAATTTAAAATCTAAAATCTATTTTCACCTCAGTTTTTTGGAAAGCTGCACTACGTCAGATTCTACATAGTTTTTTGTTTCTTCAGGATCACCGACAAGGTCTTCAACATCGTCATGGTCCTCAAGTTCAACAAGATCTTCATTTCCAATGTTACTTTTAAAATTTATAGTTGCTTCTTCATCGATTTCCTCCGAATCGCCGTTTTCCTCTAATAATGGTTGTGTTTTCAGACCCGTGACAATTGGAACATAAAATGGCACATTTTATTCCATGTTTGCGACAGCCGCATCTTTTACTATCACAACCAGTTTCACAGCTGCAGCAGATAGTTTTCAGCAAACTTTCAGGAATTAATACTTTTTCTATCAATTTAGGCATTACTCCGGTTAGATGGTGGAGAGGCAATGCACATTTTGTCTGTAAAATATTTTTTTATCAAGGAAACATACATGTATATTTCTTACGTTCTAAATTTAAAGACAAATTGAAGATCACGCAGTAAAAGGAACTTTTTAATAAAATTTGCAGATAATTACTTCCACGTCCAGTGGAAGTCTAGTAACGCGAAAAAATTTTAATTTTTTTTTTATTGAAATAGGCTTAAAATGTCATGAAACATCGAGATTTTAAATTTGAGCGAAAAAAAACATTTCCTGTCTGTCTGTCGGTGTGTCTGTAACTTCTTTTTGTGCGCACTCTGGAACCGTTTGTGATATTGACTTGAAATTTGGTACACTTGTGTATTGTAACGAGATCTGTAATTAGATTATATTACTTTGATCTAATTCCGTTGAAGGGTTGGGGTAAATGGGATAAATAAGGGTAAATAGGCAAAACAAGCAAGTAAGAGTCCATAAAATTGCAATTTAGGGCATGTACGAAAAGTTAAGGTCTCAAAAATTTTTTTGGCATCAGCCCCCTCACTATCCCCCCCCCCATTAATACCTCCCCCCACTATCACCCCCCCACTATTATGAAAGAGAGTAAAAAAATAAAATGTGATTTAGTGTATATACAAAAACGAAACGTCTAAAAAAAATTTTTTGGCGTTAGCTACCCCCTCTACCACCCCATTGCCACCCTACCCTATTATTAAAGGGGATAAAAGAAATGTGATTTAGTGTGGATACGAGAACGAAACGTCTAAAAAATATTTTAGCGTTAGCTACCCCTTTACCACCCCCTTGCCATCCCCACCCTGTAATTAAAGGAGGTAAAAAAAATTAAAATGTGATTTAGTGTGTATACAAGAACGAAACGTCTTAAACAATTTTTTTGGCGTTAGCTACCTCTTCTACCACCCCCCATTGCTACCTTCACCCTATTATTAAAGGGGGTAAAAAAAATTAAAATGTGATTTAGTGTGTATACAAGAACGAAACGTCTAAACAAATGTTTTTGGTGTTAGCTACCCCCTCCACCACCCCCATTGCTATCACCATCCTATTATTGAAGGGGGTAAAAAAAAATAAAATGTGATTTAGTGTGTATACAAGAACGAAACGTCTCAAAAATTTTTTTGGCGTTAGATACCCCCTCTACCACCCCTATTGCCACCCTCACCTTATTAAAGGGGGTAAAAAAAATTAAAATGTGATTTAGTGTGTATACAAAACCTAAACGTCTAAAACATATTTTTTGGCGTTAGCTACCTCCTCTACCACCCCCATTGTCACCCCCACCCTATTATTAAAGGGAGTAAAAATTTAAATTGGGATTTAGTATGTGTACGAGAACCAAGGGCCTTTAATTTTTTTTTACATTAGCCACTCCCTCTACCACCTTCACTCTATTATTAAATGGAATAAAATATTACATTGGGATTTAGTGTGCATAAGACTTGGATACAAAATCTGGATGTGGAAGTAGTGATTCCTTGGGCAGCGGTTTTTTACTTGGCGCTTAGGAAAATATATTGTGCATGTATGAAAGAGAGGTTAGTAAAAAATATTTTGCCTTGAATTTGATTTGGGTCTTCGTAATAGATAGATCTTCTGGTTACAGATCTCTTATTTCTTCATCAATTCAGTCATCTCTGTTAAATGAGTCATAAGGAACCATTTCATTAGGTTATTAGGTTACATCATATACACTATGACATGCACAAACATAAAATGGAAATTTGAGACGTTCCATGGAAATGCAGCAAATTATATGTGATAAGAAATACAAACTTAATATTGAAAATTTCAACAACGATGTAAACAAAGCACGTCCCAGTTGTGGACTTCGCGGAAAATCAGGGGCAAGTGGGTTGCATACGAGCTAGCAGAAACGAACAAAAAAGAGCTGCGCGCGCGCTCGAGACCGCGTAGCATAAGAACTATAATAATTATCAATAATTATTTTCAATGCATTTTTGACCATGAAACAATTTTTTTCTTGAACTGAAACTGTCATTTCTAGCAATTTTTTTATGTAAAACTATTATTTAAACAGTTTGTTTCCAGCCCGAACCTTAAACGGTTAATCAAAGTTTTCTTATTTGATATTACATTGAAATTACCATTTTGCATCACTCTCAACTTTTTATTTCAATAGACAATGAAGAATTCGTGACAATTACGGAAATATGCATTTTGAAAAAAATTTTGTTTGGTTTTTCCCATTTTTGACAATGTTTTTCCTCAGTAACAGTATGATTTTTTTACACCATCTTAAAGTAGAGGTTTCAGCGAAAAAAATTCCGTGCTGAAATTTTGAAAAATCAATATTTCAATACTTTTTTGACTGAAAATTAGGCCTTTTTTTCAAATTAATTTCGCATAAAACCAAAAATTAAATATTTTGCTTAAAAAAATTACAGCTTATTTGACACATAAAAATGTCCATTTTCACCAAATTTTATTAAAGTCGAATCATTTTTGTGGGAGAAAAAAATAAAAAATAAAAAAATTGGTTTTTGACGTGTTTCTCAATAGTTTTGAGGTTATGTTGAAAAATAAGAGAAAGAATATAAGAATAAACTTTCAATTGTCTACAACTTTTGCATTTACCTTTTCTCGATAGGAGGTCTAGTTTTGCTAAGTCGTAAAAAACACGTTTCGCCTGTATTCTCCGCCCCCACCCTACTTCCGGTTATTTGTTGGGGTCCAATCGATTTCTCCCCATTTTATTTACCATTAATCTTAAATTTTCCGACCGTCCATATATTTCAAAGAATTTTGTGGATTTTTGGCCTCTGAAAACCGGCTCGGCACTGCACTACAAGCACTACAACATCAAAACTTCATATTACTTACTTAAATTACGAATTTAGCACAACTCAAGCATTTATTGACATTATTTTCAAATTTAAATTGGCGCCCTCAGTTCTTACGCACTATCATATTTTCAGGCTGAGATAGTTTTTAAATTCGTATAACATGCCCGAAAACTTAAAAACAGCCACGAAGATAAATGACATTTGACTTGTTATAAGAAATAACAGCGAACATCTAATGAATTACATCGCGATAAAAATGTTAATTTGACATTTACAGTTACATTGCAGTTTAATTACGTGTTATACTAAATATTGTAGCTTTCGAAACCTGTACAATCCTTGAATTTTTTTCGTATTAGTTAATATATGTACCGACGGTTAACATTCCTGAACGACTTATGCATCTTCATTCCAGCATGAAAAAGGGCAAAAAAAGTTTGACTTTAAATTAATGACGTGTTGGGCAATTAACGATCAGATCCTCGAGTCAAACATGGTACATCGGAAACGCACTGCTTCCTTTTAAGGCTTACCTAATAAAAGTGGGTAATTAAAAAGTTGGAGTTTGCAAATAAGGAAAAGAGGCTGGGCAACGCCAACGTCGATCCCCTTCCACACGAGCGGTATTGTTCACGAACCGACCAATAACGCTATCTGTATCACAACCGCCTCGGTCGCTTTTATTTATTTATTACGGACAATTTATTATTGTGATAGCGTGATTTGCACTTGTTTCTTTTTAAAAATGGCCGCTTTTATTTATATTAATCCGATTTACATATTTTTTGCGATAAACCAGTTTTTATTGATATAGGAATGAAGGAATGGTTTCATACGCTGGACGTCTGACTCGATTCTCAATTATACGTATACGTTACACTATGTTATATCCTTATTATAGGCGATTTTAATATACGGGAATATTATGGTGGATTGGAAAATGCTTTTTTTGGTTTTCTAGCAGATAACCCATTCAAAATCTAATATGAAAACTCTCTACATATACTGTTCTATATATATCTAATTATGAATCAGCTAGCACATTAATAAAGTTAAGTCAATGAAAATAATAATTTCCCCCTTATGAGAAGTCAACAACAATCTCAAAAAATATACCGAAACATTCATACTCTATATCAATGAAGTCAGTAATAACCTCAAAAAAAATATAGTGAAACTTCCATACGCTCAATATCTAATATTTAATATCAGTAGATTGAATGGAGAATGGAGACAGGAATGGAAATATGATGGAGCATTATCTCAGCGAATGAACACAAAATGTTATAATTTAGAACACCTTTAGTGACACTAAAATTGTACAATATGGAGTGACGCAAGGCACAGTAATAGGACCTATATTGTTCACTATATATTTAAATGATTTGTTTATGCAGATCACCAATGAGGATGTAGTAAGCTTTGCGGAAAATACCGCCATATTTTTCACAGATAAAACTGGCATTTTTTAAAAGTGATAGTGCAAAAAGTACAAAAGTGGTTATTAAAGGTTATACAGGGTGGGGCAATAGTGCGTTGGACCTCGATATCTCGAGTTATACGATAGCTAGTTGAAGTGTAAACTAAATAAAAAAGTCTATAACTGGAAATTATTTTCGAACATACGGGCGAGCCAAGTCAAAATTACAGGACCAAGTGCCTTTTTTAAATGGAAAGCTATGTATATCAGTACATTTTTTGAAGCCTCTTTCTAGGCTATATTAATAATAATAATAATCTTTATTCACCATTAAATTAATACAGGAACTGTACATTTGGTAAGTCATTGAGGGGTGTAGAATTAGCAATAATACAGTACTGTATGGTTAGTACAATATCATATCAAAGTATTGAAAATAGTAAACACAGAATATATAAAAAATATTGTAAATAAATAAATAAATACCACCATATGATAAGACAAGTCACGAGAAGTCGACATTGATTACACGCAGCACAGTAACATAAAAAATTATACATGAAATATAATATGCAATAATTATTCTTAGTGTCTTAGAGTTTAAATAGTTTGACAATTAATTATTAAAAAATTCATTGATTGTATAAAATGAGTTTTGGTGGAGGTATTGTTTTAAATGTCGGTTAAATACTCCGAACGGTCTTCTGTTTTTAATTTCTATGGGGAGCCTGTTATAGATTTTTAAACATGAATATTTTGGAGATCTTTCATATAGTGAGGTGTTATGCTTAGGGATATTTAGTTGTGCACCTCTAGTTCGGTAACTATGATTATCTGAGTTTTTTTTAAAGGAATCTAGATTTTTGTAGGCAAAAGTTGTGCATTTTAGTATGTAGATGGAAGTTAGGGTAAGTATATTATTGTTTTTAAAAATTGGTTTACATGAATCTAATTTTCCCATACTAAAAATAAGTCTTATAATTCTTTTCTGGATTAGAAATATCCTGTTTACCTCGACTGCTTTGCCCCAGAGTATTATGTTGTAGCATAAATGGGGGTAAACAAGGGCATAGTACGAGGTAATAAGTGTGGTAAGGTCTACGTTATATCTAAGTTTAAGTAGCGCGTAGTATGCCTTGTTAAGTTTTCCACAGATGTGGTCGATTTGATGAGACCAGGACAGTCGCGAGTCTAGATAAGAACCTAGAAATTTAGTTTTTTCTGAAAAATTAAGGGTATGAATTGTGGGAATGGTTTTGTGGAAATTGACAAAGACTGTCTTAGTCTCGTTCAGTATTAATTTATTCGCGTAGCACCACTGATTCATTTCCTCTAATACTTTTTTTATGCGAACCTGTGCCAATTCTTGCAGCCACAGCGACAGAGGTATCGTCAGCAAAATTAATTGTAAAACCAGAAAGTGCTAGATCGTTGATGTACAATAAAAATATTAGAGGTGCTAGTACAGACCCTTGCGCTGCACCTACCTCTATATCAAATATTTCCGATTTGTAATTGTGCATTTGAACTAAGAGTTTACGTTCGGTAAGGAATGACATTAACCAAGACAAAACATTACCTCTGATCCCTATATTATATAGTTTACTTTCCACAAAGTTCAAGTCGAGAGTATCAAATGCTTTTGATAGGTCAAAGAAAAGGCCTGCAACTACGCGATTTTGATCTAATTGCTCGTAAATAAACTGGGTGAAATAGAACGAGGCACTTTCCGTTGACCTATTACTTCTAAAGCCATGTTGTTGATTAGATAGTAGCTTATAATTTTCTAAAAATTTAACAAGTCTATTATACAAAACACGTTCCAGAATTTTTGAAAAAGTACTTAACAGAGAAATTGGCCGGTAGTTTTCAATGTCTGATGAGTCGCCTTTTTTTTAACAGTGGTTTAACTATGGCAGTTTTTAATATCGAGGGAAATTTTCCATTTGCTATCGATTTATTGATTAAGAGAGCGAGTGGATCGGCAATTTCTTCACCTGTTTTTATCGATACACCATCAGGGCCACTAGAGGATTTGTTTTTTAGGTTTTTTATAACAGAAATAATCTCGCTTCGATGCACTGGGTCAATGAAAACACTAAAATTTGATAGTGGAGAGGTTGAGCACGTTGTTGATACATCTTTTCCGAAATGTTCATTAATTTTTTGTTCTGCAACCTGCGAGAAGTATTTGCCGAATTCGTTACACACTTCTTTGGGGTCTTCAATTAATTGATTATTCAATTTTAGTTTGATATTTGGATTTTTTTTGTTTTCCCTAATTCTTTGTTGATTATTGTCCAGATTTCTTTTTGTTTGTTATCGGAGTTGTTTATTTTGTTTTGGTTGCATTTTATTTTGGCTTCTTTTATTTTATTTTTGTACAGTTTTTTCTTTTGTCTATAGAGTAGCATTATATCTTCGTTGTTTATCTGATGTTTTGTTAAGGCATGCAGTTCGTTTATTTCGGTCTTTAGATGTTTTATTTCCTCGTTGTACCATTGGTTTTGTTTCCTTTTACATGGATATTTTTCCTTTACAGGACATGTTATATTGAAGTGCCAAAGAAAACTTCCCAAGAAGCTGTCGAAGGCTGTGTTTATATCATCTGATTCAATTCCTGGCCAAGTTTCTTTGCCGAGTTTTAGTTTCAAATTGTTAATATTGGCTTGGCAAGTATTCCTCATTTTTATTTTGTTTATTTTTTCGGTGGTAGCGAAGCTTGGCTGAATGGATAATTTTTCTAAGAAATGGTCAGATAGATTTGGATTTATTATTTCATAACATATTTTACAATCCTCCATATTTGTAATCATATAGTCGATCGAGGTTGAGGATGTTCCAGTTTTGGTTGTACAGATTCTAGTTGGTTGTTTACAGTGGTTCTTTAAGTTAAATGAGGATAATAGGTCTGATAATAGCTTATAGTTCATACTGTTTGGTTTTAGGCTGTCAATGTTAAGGTCGCCACAGATAACTATATTTTGATGACTATTGTTTAAGTAGTTTAATAACATGGTTGTCTGGTTCAAAAATATTTCCATGTCTCCCGATGGTGGTCTGTACATTACAACAACAGTCATTTTTAACTTATCTTTAGTAATTAAGGTAGCACAACACTCTATATGCATTTCAACGCTAAATTTAGAAACTGCAGGTACAGGCCTCCCGATATTGTATTATGACTATATATCGCAACTCCACCATGGATATGGGACTTACGGCAAAAATGGGATTGAATGTCGTAGTCGGTTAACGCCATAGCATCTATTCCATCAGATGTTATCCAAGTTTCGGTGAGGCAGAGTACTGACGGCTTATGATCCCCTATAAAAATTTCCATTTCGTTCATTTTGTTGCACTTGTTTTGTATATTTATATGATGGATGGTGCATTTGACATCGAGGCTGCTTTTTGAAAATTTGACTTGTTTGGCATCAAATTTCTGGATGGTGTTTCATCGTTAATGTCTATCGGGGCTGTCATTTTTTCATCCATGGGTGTATTTAGTTGTTGGGGTAAAGTGTTGCTTGTGTTATTGTTATTAATGATAAAATTTAAATAAGCTTCGTCGGTCTCCTCTGTTATATTTATTTCAGTTAGGTTATTTAGGTTAGGTTATTCATTCCTATATTAGCATTGAATATCTCCCAACCACTTGGATGTAATGAATTTTTTTGTTGAAATAGTGCAATCTGCAGATGGATATTTAAAAAATCACTACAGTCACAATTATGGGTTTTAAGAAAAACTTATGTGAATACCAGTTACGAGACACATAATTAATGTTTTTGAATAATTTTTATTTCCTAAAAATGTACAGGGTGGGCAAACATTATTTTTCAATTAAGAACATTTTAAATTGTATATGTATATATTCCTGTATATTTTTCGACGATGTGATGTAGGAATGAAAAACGAAATTTTTTTGTAAGTACTTCCCTAGGACTAATTGCAACCAATTTCGTTTTATTGAGGAATAATTACAAAATTCAAAAATGAACTTAAAAAAGAGGTTTCTTCAAATAACTGAGTAGAAAAAATTATAATAAATGTTCCACATGTTGCTCATTTTGATTGACACACATCTCTATGCGCTTTTGAAATGAGGTTCCCACTGTTCGTAAAACTGCCGGTGTGATAGATGTAAAGGCAGTTATTATTCTTTATTTCATATTTTGTACTGTTGTTGGTGTGTCCCTATAAACAATTTCCTTCACGCATCCCGATAAAAAGAAATCCATTTTTCTAAGATCTGGGGATCTAGCAGGAAATTTAGTGGGTCCATTTCTTCCAATCCATTGATTAGGGTAGCATTCTTTAAGTGGTCTCTAACTGCATTTAAATAATGTGGTGGAGCAGCATCTTGTTGAAACCACATCCTATATCGAATTCTTTCAGGGAGATTTACCAATAATTGTGGCAGATAGTTTTCCAAAAAATGAAGATAAATAGCTTCAGTCAATGTACCATCAAAGAAATGTGGCCCTATTACATGTTCTCCAATAATTCCTTCCCAAACGTTTATAGACCATCTGTGTTGGTTATGAACTTGCATAAAAAAGTGAGAATTTTCCGAAGCATAGTAATGGAAATTGTGCCTATTAACAAATCCGTTAATATGAAAAGTTGCCTCATCACTGAATAAAACAGTATTGAAGAAGTTGACATCATGTTGCATTTTACCACTGGCCCAATTACAAAATTGTAGGCACTTTTGAAAATCGTCATCAGAAAATTCCTGGTGCATTTGAATATGACAAGCATGGAACTTATTTGTTTTTAAGATTCGACCCACAGACCGTCTTCCTACTAATAAGAGCTGCAAAAAGACACCATAATGATAATATTTATGAAAAAGCATCTAATAAAAGTAAGGCAATATGGTCAATTATTAATAATACTCTGAATAAGTCAACAACAAAAAATGTTAAAATACAAAAAATAAAAACAGGCGGCAATATTATAACAGATAATAAATGTATTTCTCAACATTTCAACACACATTTTATAGACATACCTAAAAAATTAAATGAAAAGTTAACTGAGCAAGATGATAACAATAATATGTTTAATTTGAATAATAATTATCCTACGATATTCTTGGAACCAGTAAGCGAGATTGAAATTTTAAATACAATTCTTAATTTAAAAGATTCTTATTCTGCTGGCATTGACGGTATCAGTTCAAATATATTAAAAAGTTCTGTGAATTTAATTGTAAAACCATTGACGTTTTTAATAAATGCTTCCATATTTGATGGTAAATTTCCTACGGTCTTAAAGAATGCCAAAATAATACCACTTTTTAAAAAAGGCGATAGTACTTTGTTAGATAATTTCCGTCCTGTTGCATTGTTATCAACCATTTCCAAAATTTTAGAAAGAGTAATTTATAACAGAATTATGATTTTTTCTAATAAATATAATATATTCTGTAAATGCCAACATGGTTTTCTCAAAAGTAAGTCAACAGAAACGGCTATTATGGACTTTGTAACAAAGTTGTATGAAAATTTAAATAAGAATATGCGATGTATAGGCCTTTTCATGGACCTTAGTAAAGCGTTTGACCTGATAAACCACAGAATGTTACTTAATAAATTACAGCATTATGGTTTAAGAGGAAAAATTCATGACTGGTTAGAATCATATCTTTCTAACAGGACACAAGTTGTGGAGGTCAATGAAGTTAAATCAGAATTGGAGGAAGTATCGATAGGTGTCCCACAAGGATCTGTACTGGGACCCCTACTATTTCTCTTTTACGTCAATGACTTACCACAGTGTATACCTGATACTAATTTAATAACGTTTGCTGATGATACTTCCTACTTAAGCTGTAAAAACTCAGTAGATGACACACAATTTGATATACAAGATAAATTGAAATCTTTTACTACTTGGTTTCAAGAAAATTGATTATTTTTAAACATTTCAAAAACTGTATTTATTAACTTTACGCCAAGAGTAACTAAAACATTGCAAAGCAGTTTGGTAAGAATTAATAAAACATCAATTGAGCAAGTTACTTCTACAAAGTTTTTAGGTGTGTTTATAGATAATGCTGTAAACTGGGAGTCTCACACAGAATTTCTATCTAAAAAATTAACGCCAGTCTGTTACGCATTATATAGGTTACAACATATCTCTAATAGTGGAACAGTTATATCATATTATTATGCACAATTTTATTCTCGATTGTCCTATGGTATCATGTTTTGGGGAATTTCACATAATGCAGATAGAATATTTAAGTTGCAAAAAATGGCAGTAAGAAATATTGCGAATGTTACTAGGAGGGCATCATGTAGGAATCTGTTTAAAAAATTTAATATTTTACCACTGGCCAGTGTATATATTCTGAAAACTTTGATATATGTTAAAATAAATATTAATATGTTTTCCACAAATAATTTTAATCACGATTATAATACTCGTGGCAGGGATAATTTGGTGATACCAGGTCATAATCTAACCACATATGAACAAAATCCCTTATACATGGGAATTAAATTATATAATAAATTAACACCGGAAATAAAAAGCATTGATAGTATTAATCTGTTTAAAAACAAGTTAAAATCTCTGCTACATGAAAAATCTTATTATAGCATACATGAATTTTTAAATGAATAAAATCAACAGATTGAATATTTTATGATATATTTAGTTCTCTTTCTATTATTGTTATATTTTATTATTATCTGCCTATACTTATATCTATAGATATTTATTAATCTATTTATTATATACTATACTCTTTTTGTTTTAATTTTGTTTTTTGTTTTAATTCGATATGTTACACTTGTATTTTAAATATTGTATTTTGTACATTTTACATTTTGATTGTTTTCATTTTGACTTGTCTTATGCCATTTGTATGGTCTTTTGGATAATAAATTTTACTTACTTTACTTACTTACTAACTTACCTACTTCTCGTTGACTAACATGGGGATTCTCAACCGTTGCCAGCACCACAGAAAACTCATTTTCTTAGTAATGGATTTTCACCATATTTTACAGAAAAATGAATAACGCTTGCAGTAATTTTGTTAGAGAAAAACATTTCTCTTTCCATCCTCCAATAGATTTCAGATTTTGAAGAAAATCGTAAGAAAATTATCATTGTAATTAAAACATAATTGAATATGGGATTCAAGAGACATTAGTATGTTAAAATGGGAATTCCAGGTGCTGATATTTACAAAAGAACTGCAAGAGCTACTCAAATTTTTCCGACGTATGCAGAACATTAATAAAAATATATGTATAAATTTTCAATATGATTGTAAGAATTTTATTTGTTGGGAACGTCCTTAAAGTTATTCAAATTAAGGAGTGGATTAAAAGAAAAAGTCGCATTGAAATACAAAACCAACTTCATAGCTTCAAGAAAATATATTTTTTTGCCGACCTATTGTTGATTTGTTTCGCACTTTACATTCAAATTAACCTCAATTCGCAGTCCTGAAATAGTCCGAGAGAGGTTAAATTAATTGAGAAATCCTGTTTTATTCCGATTTGTGTCACTTTAGTCAGTGACAAATGCGAACACTGTTCTTTGTCTTCACTTTATTGTTATTATTTGTGTTATTGCCGTTGTAAATTTCGACAAGATAAACAGATACACAAAATACTGACATGTACATTGTTTTTTTATGTATAAATAAGTATAACTGTATAGATAGGTCTGTCTACAATCTAAATGTTATCGACATGTTTTTAAAAGAATATAAAATAATAGCCACCCCTGACATCAATTAATGTTAGTGTTTGTGAAAATGCTTTATTGTTAAAGTTGTTTTGTGATATTGTTCAATTATACAATATTAATATTTTAATAACGCCCAATGAAATGGGAAAATTTGGATGAAATAATTCAGAGCGGGCTGAAATTTTGGGAACAGGCTTATTTTGTGGTACTTTTTAATATATAAAACGGAGCCGGGGAGGGGAGGGAGATAAAATATGTTAAAAAAATCGTTTTTTCGCAAAAAATTCGGCAAATATATATTTTACTGTAAAATATGTACACATGAAAATTATAGGTAATAAAAATCCGCACAATTTCTTTTTTCTTCGTACGACCTATTTTAGCCCAGATAGATTTTTTGAAATTTTGACAGTTTTACGATGCAACGGTAACGCGCGCGTTTTTCGCTAAAACCTCGAAAATGGTCATTCGGATCGGAAAATGTTTCAAATGAAAGTTGTAGAGAATTCGATAACGAACAATTTCCATTCGATAAATATTGACATAGATATGAATTTTTAAACATCTTTATAGCGCGCTATCAGAGCATTTGTTTCATGATAAAATCGATAAAAACTCGAAAACGATAGATCGTACGCATATAGTGTATCTAATGAAAGTTAAAGAGAGTCAACTTTTGAATATGTTGGTGTATGTACAAAATCAGTTTGATAACGAGTGAATGGAGATAAAAGAGAAAAACATAAAAAAGTGTCATTATCAAGTGCATTTTGACAAATTGCTATTTTTTGATTGGCTTTAGGCAATAATGACACTAAAGGTTTTTTGAAGAGAAATTATCTGTAAAATGAGCTCCAAGTGACCTTCATACGATGAATGGTTCACGAGTTACAGCTATGAGCAAAAATTCCTTTTTTATAATAAATTGAGGTTTTCCTGCAAGAACTGTGCATAACAATTTTTTAAAAATTGGTTTTGACCTATTTTTATTAGTTTATATAAACAAGAAAGTAGGTAATGCAATGGCGTACGTTGTTCGTAAGGTATATTATAGAAAAATTGAACCAATATTTTTTTCATTCCTTTTTTTGTATATATCATTGTTTCTTTTGACTTTACGGCAAAATTTCATAAGACCTAAACGAAAACTTACAAAATTGTCTACAAAAAACACATTTTCGTGTATAATTTTTAGCAAACAGAATTTTCGTCACGTTTGAACTACAAAAAAGTACATTTCAGTTTAGTTTTTATATTACTTGAAAAGTGATTTGCAAAAACCTTTTCAGCTTTTTTGGTATCCCCGACAACAATATCATCACAGTTAAAGTATGATGTCTTCCCGGGTCTGTTTATTTCTATTTAGGTTTGAATTTACTGTATTCCATAGGGTCTTTGTTTTGTTGGCAGATAATTCAATTTTATTTTTATTATACAATTACTTTTCCTTTTTTCCTTTTTAAGGTTCTGTTCACATTGTTTCTTTTTAGTCTTATATATGGTATTTAAATGTAATTAGAATACAAACTGCCCTCAAAGATGTCCTGATTTATATGCGTGCGACTACTTTTTGCGGGGGTATCTCGAGTGAAAAACGTATCAGGGTCAGCTTAAAACTATTTAAAAATTAAAACATAGCATTTCTCAATGCATTAAAAGTACCGCCGAGGAATTCCTAGTTTTGCAAAATTTTAAAAAATAGATTAGCATAGCATTTGGAAGCCCACGGATGTCATATATATAGAATAGAATAGAAAATTTATTTTCTGAACATTTACATGTATAGAAAAGTATATTGTGAATGGCAACTTACATAAATTAATACATATTAAGAAAGAATAGATCGTCAGTCTGAAATGTATCTAATCCTAAAATAACAATATTCAAAATAACAATGTACTATATCTATGAGAGATTTTAAGGTGAAAAATTTATTACAGAGAAATTTCGTCATTCAAAAATTCAACAACTGAGTAATATGCCTTAGATAATAACAGTGATTTTATTTTGCGTTTAAATTTGTTAATTGAGAGGTTCTTAGCGGCACTTGGCAATTTGCTAAATAATTTGGCTTCCACGTAAAAATTAGATTTTTCATAAAAAGTGGTGTTGTGTTATGCTGTGGCAGAATAATTAAGTGACCGTGACTTCGTGTGACAGAACTAGCAAAATTATATAAGTATTTGTTTTTGACGACGTGTAATAAAGTCTCAAGTATGAATAGAGATGGCATAGTGAGAATTTTTAAATTGATGAAATGATTTCTGCAAGAATCAAATTTGTTTAAACCAAGCATAATTCGGATAGCCTTTTTTGTAGTATAAAACAAGAAGGGGCATCAATAGAGTTACCCCATATACGAATTCCGTAAGCCAGCTTGGACATGAAACAAGCAAAAAAAGCTGTTTTAATAGTTCGCAGATCAAGAGCTTTGTTAACCATTGCTCTAAGGCAAAAACAGCTCCTTGACAGCTTCTTGTTCAGAGTAGCTACGTGTAGTTTCCATTTCAAATGAGAATCCAAAATAAATCCCAAAGACTCTAGTTTATCAACATACTCTATATCAAGTTCAGCTTTATCTAAAGGTACTACCTCCCTGTTTATTGAAAAGCTAATGCATTTTGTTTTAGTCAAATTTGATTTAATTTGCACCAATCAGAAATCAGGTGGATATTAAAGTTTACTCTATCTCGAAGGCGATCCGTGGATTTGTCACTTATTATAACTAACGCGTCATCAGCATACAACGTGCATTCTGCTTCTTCAACGATATCTGGCAATTCATTGATATAGAGCAAAAAGAGAAGTGGTCCTAGGATTGAACCTTGCGGAACTCCACTCTCTATCTCGCCCCTATCTGAGAGATGTGTTATTGTCCCTAGATATTACTGTTCTTTGACTCCTTCTTGATAGATATGATGTAAACCAGTCAAGCACAACACCCCTGATGCCATAGAAATTAAGTTTTAACAGTAATACCTCAAAATTCACACTATCAAAAGCCTTGCTAAAATCACAAGCAATACCGCACACTTGGTTTCCCTTATCCAAGTTTTCATAAATTCTGTACGCTGAAACTGTCACAGCAGAACTGGTTGATCTGTTTTTTTGAAAACCGTGTTGGTGTTTACTTAATAATTTTGACTTGTTTGCGAAGTTTAATAGTCTGTTATACACCAGTTTCTCTAGTATTTTTGAAATTGTAGTGATAAGTGCTATGGTCTATAATTATTCATCGAATTTATGTCTCCCTTTTTGAAAATTGGTATTACATGTGATTTTTTCAGACAGTCCGGTACAACGCCTTGAATAAAAGGTTCATTAAATAGATTTCATAATTCATCGGCTAAAGTGACAATGCATTTTTTTATTAATTTAGTTGATATTTGTCATTTCAATTATTTCTTTTGCAGTTGTTGGGACGAGAAACATTGTTTTAGTATTTTCTATTGTTCCCTTTTTTAGGTTACTAAGTACTTGATTTCATTCGCTCATGGAAATAGATCTTTTTTTGATAACTCCTAAAAATAAATTGTTAAAAGTAACTGCCATTTCTATTGGATCGCTGATTACGATCTCTTCCTGCAATGTTCTCCCTCTTTTAACCGTATTTATACCTACTTCTTGATTGATATATGACCAAATAGTTTTTGATTTATTTTTTGAGGTCAGAATTTCTCTTTCGAGGTGAAATTTTTTTGCGTTTGTGATAACGGTATTTAATATTTTAGAATATTTTTTTAGGTAATTTTTAAATATAACACTATTTACTTCATACGCAATTTTAGAAATACTACGTTTGGTTTTACTTGATATACGAATACCTTTAGTAATTCACGATTTCTGTTCTATATATATTTCTTCTATATATATTTTTTCTATATATATTTAAATAAAGCTGCACAATGCACATTATTTATAACATTATGAAAAACTGTCAATCAGTTGCTGAGCCCGTTCCTTATGTCAATTTAGCAATTTCTGATTTTTAGTAACCCAGTATATAATGTAGTTTTGTATCCTACGTAACAAGATTGTACAGCATTTAAATAATTTGAATTAGATAGTTCATGAGCAATTCCCCTTTGCTACCTGACACTATTTATAATAAAACGGACATTAAGCTTGTGTAACAACACAAATAGTTCATCAGAACACACCGTACGACACACATCTCTATGTTTTATAAATAACAGCTATTTATTTAACAAAGTAAAAACTATCAAACCTTCTCAGGCGGTAACACGGTAAGCAAATTATTTTTAATTTCCTATCTGCTCCATCAAGCCCACTAGCTTTGTTATAGATATGAAGACATTAGTTCAACTCATTAGTGACTAAGAGGTCATTATTCATTATGATGGCTCCGAGTTTATATTCATTTGTTATACCCGAGCGTGGCCAGCTTGAAAAGCCGTTTTTTGTGTTTTTTTCCAATTGAGAAAATAAACCAGTGCGGATGTGAGCAAGAGGTGATCAAATGTAGGCTTTTTTGTGTCATAAGAAATTATAATAATAATAATAATTTTATTGCCTTATACAAAATGCATTTACAGGACGATGGAGAAGTTGCATATTTTTTTTCAAAATCATACCTACTAGATCACATCGAAATGAAAAATATAATTTAACGAAAAAGTAAAAATATCTCTGGAAATATCGATTTTAGGTATAGGATATTCTTCATAAAAATCGTAGAGAATTAACGTGCCAATTCAAAAATACAATAATATACAGAGTACTCCATTTGAAAAAAATTGAGGAAATTCATTTTAAAATGTCCTGAATTAGAGCTAGTATAAAATACACCCTGTATAATAATAATAAACACCACAGAAATTAGACAACCCCAAATTCCAGAAGCCAGGGCTTGTGCGGAAGGGAGTACACATTGAAAAAACGCGGACCTACAACCATTTCCTCCGACAGTGCCAGTGCCGGAGCCAGGATTCGAACCCGGTGGTGCGATGTGATTATGGTGATGAAATAATTTTCTAAAGTCTTCTAATAAGGATATTGAACTTTGACGCACTATTGGGACATCCTGTATATCGAATAATTTCCTAAAGTCATTCAAAACTTTTTAAAGGGCATGCAATTTGGTTCTTGTTTTATATAAAGACACCAAAATGTTATCAAGAATCAAAAAATTTGAAATTTTTAGCAATTTTGTAACGTTTTAGCTCCTTACCATAATCTATCGAAGGATTTCCGATAAAGTAATTCAAAACTTTTAAAAAGACATGTATTTTGGTTTTTGTTTTATATAAAAATGATCAGGAAAGCCAAAAATTTAGAATTCTTTAGTAGTGGAGCAGATCTGGAAGGGAACCAGACTTGAATAAGGAAACGTCATTCCCACGTATAAAAGGTACACTTGGTAGAACTTGATAATTCCAACCATTTTCGAGGAAAGTGCCGTTAAACATTTCAATAATTTTTTGAAAGGCAAATTCAAATTTAATAAAACAAAGTGTATTTATGGGAAAAAGTACAAAATCTAAGGGAAAACAAAATCGTAATAACAGCGTAAACTTTTCTCACTGTCTTATGAACTAATAGATTATTTTCATGGTATTGAGATAAATACATAAATCAAAATATTGTCTGAAATAAGGATCTAATCTTATTAGAGGACAAGAAAAATGCCTTTTCTAATTCTATTCATAAAAGATTTTCTTACATTGAAAAATACATTTTCCTGCCCTCTAATAATCTTCGCTGCGTTTTGTATTTTGTCCCACAGTTCTTCTCTTGAGTTGATAGTATTTGCATAGACTAAGGATTTCACATATATATGACAAATAATCCAAAAGATTATAATCAGGACTCCTTGGTGGCTAAGCAATCTCCTCGATCGATCCATCTGCGTGGGAAAGTCTCATCAAGATAATTCTTGACTTCAATGGAGAAATAAGGGGGAGCTCCATCTTGCATGAACAACATTCTGTTCCGTATGTCTAGCATGAAAGCGTGTAATATATCAGCAAGAGTATTTTGAAGAAAAAACAGATAACAGATCATTTAAATTTGGAGGAAGGATAAATGGTCCCAATAATTGATCGCCGATGATACCACACCAAACGGTAATCTTAAATTCTGGGTGAAAATGCCTTTCTTTAACGGCATGAGGATTTCTTACTTCCCAGTAATGGGTATTTCTCCAGTTAAAAACGTCTCGGCGAGTAAAAGTTGCTTCGTCGATAAATAAAGTGTTCTTAACAGAATTTCAATCCCTCTTGGGTTTATTTAGAACAAATTGACAAAATTGTAGCCTTTGTGGAAGATCCCTTCGAAGTAAGTTTTGTACGGGAGTGAGATGATATGGGTAGAAGCTTTCTTGTTTACTGATTGTTTATTCGCCCCTGTTGCTACTACTAAACGATTTGAGCTGACTTGAGGATCTTCATCCACACAAACTAAAATTTTTCGTTCTTGATCTGGAGTAATTCCTTTCGGTCGTCCTACATCCTACATCGTTTTTATAGCGAAATGAACCCGTTTCTCCCAAACGACGAAACAGATCTTTAGAAATCTTATGGTCTGGCTGTATTCTAATTGGACATTGCAATGAGTATCTCCTCGCTGCAGCACGTCCGCTAAAATTATTTTGTGCGTAAACACATATATCCCTAATTTCCCTATTTGAAAAATTATTATGTCTAGGCATTTTAAATAAAGAAGTTTAGCGAGTTTAGCTCGAGGAACACAACATCAAAATAAAATGATTAAATGACGTAAATGCCAGAACTAAAACGTAACCAAAGCACACTTTTCAATAAATACACTTTGTTTCATTAAATTTGAATTTGTCTTTCAAAAAATTAATGAAATGTTTAACGGCACTTTCTTCGAAAACGGTTGGAGTTAACAAGTTCTACCAAGTGTACCTTTTATACGTGGAAATGACGCCCTCATCAGATTTTCTGGTCAGAACTTCCACAGCGTTTCATCAAAAGAAAATATAAAAAAAATTCATCATCAGATATAGGTCCTGCGGCGCCCTCTTTGATCTAACATGATGTAATACATAAATTATTATTTCTTAGAATAAAAAAAGTTCCTCTAGCAAATTTGGCGAAGATCAGTCAAGGGGTTGTTGAATTATTGCACGAAAACGAAAAAATAATTTGAACTTTGACAACCCTATATCTTTTTCCACAGCAATATTTTACTAAAGCATATTTGGTTATATCCTCATATTTTGGCCCAAAGAATCTACTCCTGAACTATGGCTTATTATTAACGATCCACCCTGTATATCCAACAATTTCCAATGTGGTCATTTGCAACTTTTTAAAAGACATGTGACCAAGAAATCGAAAAATTTAGAATTTTCAGCCATTTCTTGAGGTTTTAGCACCATCACAATATTTTCCTATATATTATGTACATGGAAGAGTAACAATGTAGAACTACAAATTAATTACTAGAATCGTTACTAAACACAGATAAATGTCAAAAAAATAAGAAAATGTATAGTCTATATCGCAACAAAGTTACATTATGAAAGGTAGACGACTCAGAAAAAAAGACATACAAATATTATATTTAAAAAAAAAGAAACCGTTTTCTGCGCTTAGCAGTTGAGAAGCGAAGGTAAATGATACGCCAAAACTCGTTTTCAGCAAAAAAATTAATAGTCTCTGCCTCTGATGTAGAGATTGGTGTCATTTACTAGGATTCGTTATCAGAAACCATTTTTACACGACGCCATATATGGAAGCAAACACAAAAGAATTTATAAGAGCATCACACAACAAAATAAAACAATGTTTAGCGTAGTTTCTCTAATTAATCATAACATTTTAATGCCCCAAAACGATTTAAATAAAAGTTATAAACCAGCCCAAACATACATCAAAAGGCAATTTAAAATATTCTTACAACACATTATTCATAGATAATAATTTTAAATTTAACGCTGCCTTATCTTTAATCGAATTGAAGTACCATTTTATGGGTTATATTAAAATCCATCTGACCATACTGGGCTTAATGGTATAAAACTAAACTGATGTCCGGCGATAGTCAAACGTTTAATGTATGCAGTAAACGAGTTGGTTTTGGACAGGAAGTACTTAATAATTGGGCGCGTGTGCGATTGATTAAAAAATAGATGTCAAAATACACGGTAAATAGTTAAATAGAGTCAATTATAAAGAAGGATTGAGATTTCGGTTTACAGAGTGGCACACAACACATGCCAAACATTAAAATTACTGCTGGACGAAACGGATAATTATGTAAGTTTAATATTTCGTTGTCTTAGATACAAAGAAAATTAAAAAATTTAACTCTGCGTAACGAAGGATGAACCGTGGATGAAAATTAATGATCCAAGAAAAAATCATACTTTCCTCTGTTACCTCCTTTTTGTTTCAAATTGACTTACAACTAGTATGTGATTTTTTAAAGCCCTTTAAATATTATTGAATAACTACAACATTTTAAAGAAACATTAAACCATTAAGCACACCGCTTCGCTCTAGTGGACTGATAATGCGTACATCTTTCTATGTCCCGTATTTCTATTTTTATATGATGAAAATTTTAGTTGGAACAACGTTTAACAAATTAATTCCCTGGGTATGTATTACTATTAATTAAGAAGATTTAATTCACAATTATGTTGACAAGGAATGTATTACAACGACACAACCACCAAATATTGGTTATAATTACACAAGCTGTATTTTATCCCGAATATAATTTTGTCAATGGGCAAAACAAAAATACAACATAAAAATTTGTTTGCCTTTGTTTTGTTTGCCAGTAAAGTAACGTTTCATAAAAATGGACCTGTTAATCGTCATAACTTTTATTATTGCGACACAACCAATCCATACATCTCACGAACAAATAGCCAAATAAGATGGTCGTTGAATGTTTGGGGAGGGATTGTTGGGGATTATGTGATAGGGCCCCATTTTTTTTTATGGACGTGTGAATGGTCAAATTTATTTGGAATTTTTGACAGCTTGGAAGAATTATTGGAGGATGTCTTAAGGATTAAGGAGAGAATGTGGTACCTCCATGATGGAGCACCAGTGCACCACGCTGCAACTAGTCACGAACATTTAAACGACGCTTTTCCAAATGGTTGGATAGGAAGAGGAGGACCCCATAGTTGGCCTGCCAGAAGCCCTGAGTTGACCAAAATAGACTTCTTTTGTGGGGCTATGTTAATGAGCAAGTGTACAGAGCTCATATAACTACAAAAGAATATATGAAAGAAAGAATAAGGGAGGTTTTTCAGGAAATTGCTGTAGATATTTTAAGAAATGCCAGTAGATCATTCGCAAATCGTCTACAGAAATGAATCTGGGAGACCACATTGAACAGTTCCTATAAACAGTAGGTGTTATTTATTTCATTACATTAGGTTCAAGTTCAAAATAACTTTGAATTTTGAATAATACAACCTTATATGAAAAATCCCCAAGATGTGTATGTATAAAAATATATAATAATCTTCCGAATTATATAAAAACAGAAAAAAGTGAAGATAGAGTAAAAGCTAAATTGAAACATTTCTTTATCACATACCCGTTTTATATGGTTAACGAGTTTTTAAAAACAAAATTTTATACCACTTGTGTTTAATATTTAATATAATTATATACATATGTACGTATATGTGTATGTTTGTATATATATGTGTATACCGGGTGTTCAAAAAGTATGGGAACGGTGGAAAATCTCGAACAGTTTGCATCAAATCGAAAAATAAAAAATACTTGTCAAAAATATTTCAAAAAAACTATCTACTGATACCAAAATGACCTCCCCACCCACCACACTGTGGGTGGGGCGAGAGGCAACTTTCAAATGGAAACCCCTATTTTTTATTGCGGAATTGGATTCTACGGCAAAAAATACGTAAATTTTATTCCGGACATTTTTTTCGATGTGTCGCTGTAATCGCAAAAAATAGGGCGGGGGCAACTTTGAAATTTGTAATGAAAATCCCTATTTTTCATAGCGGATTGGGATTCTACGGCCAAAAATACGTGAATTTTATATCGGGCATTTTTTTCGATTCTCGCAAGATGTCGCAGCAATCGCAAAAAATTGAGTGGGAACATGAAAGTTTTGAACGCATACTTAAAAAAATACGAAAAGTAAAACTACTGATCTCAGAGTGAATGATTTCCCGAGCTGTTTTGAGAACAGTGATTTTACAGTCTTGCGGAAATTACAACTATTAACATTCTGTAAATTTATTAGCAGCTAATAATTTTCAATTTACATTTTTTACAGGGCAATAAAAAACTCGATTAAAAAAAAACTGACAGTGGCTTTACCTCTTAATTCAGCCACTTCAGACAAGTTCTTGATCCCAGCCAGTGAAGGCGAGGAGGTAACTCAGCCATTTAAGGTAAGGTGAGGATTTTGGCCAGTTGAGGCAATTAGTTTACAGCTTAACTGCTACACTAGCTGGTTTTAATTTCAAGATTATAGCAGGTGTTCAAAATGGCGCCCATTGGCATTTTCCGAGACGAACGTAAACATTTTCAATAGCACTTCTTATCATTTGAGGTGGTATTTCTGCAAAAATGTTTATTATGCGTTGCCTCAACTTTTCCAAATCACGAGGTTTAGTGAAATAAACCTTACCCTTCACGTAGCCCCAAACAAAATAATCAAGTGGCGCGAGGTCGGGAGATCTTGCTGGCCATTTAATAGTTCCTCTTCGACCTATCCATCGATTTTCGAGAGTACCATTCAAATAGTCCCTAACAATATCCCGATAGTGTGGAGGAGCCCCATCTAGCTGGAACCAAACATTATCGAACTCATCACCAGCAATCTCTTGTATTGCGGGAACTGTTTGATTTGTCAACATTTCCGGGTATTTTTCTCCATTCAAATTTCCATCTATGAAAAACGGTCCTATGATTCGATCCCTGAAAACTCCTGCCGAAACATTTAATTTTTGTGGATACTGCGTGTGTGTTTCAAGCATCCAGTGAAAGTTTTCGTCACTCCAATATCTGAAATTATGGCGATTAACTTTTCCACTGAGTTCGAAAGTTGCTTCATCTGAAAAGACAAGTAGAGATGACAAAAAATTTGGGTTTTGGTTACTCCTTTCCATCATTAATTCACTAAATTCAAGTCGCCGATCAAAATCATCTTCATTTAACTCTTGGTGAAGATGAATTTTGTAAGGATGAAATTTCAAAAGTTTCGAATTCTTATGAACTGAAAATGCACTGTTGACTGGCTTTTCTGATTGATAACCTGATAGATTTTGAAATTCCCACTTGATTTACACGAAAAGTTTCGTTGACTAAAATCACAACTTCATCATAGGACCTTTCTTTATCGCCCCACCCTCGCATCATTAAAAGAGAGAAACTCTCTTTTCCTCTGTTAAAGTAGCCATTATGTAGAAAAAACACGAGAACTAATGAAAAATGAAATAACTTTTTCCGTACAAAAGTGTTTTTTAAACTGAATGTTTTTTTGTCAACACGAGTAGCTAGAGTTTGTAAATATTTACAAACTTATGGACGCTTAAGGTTAATACCGTTAATATTAGACGATTATTTATAAATTTTTAAGTTAGACTCAAATGTGATTTAATTAAACTGTGAAAGAAACTACTGAGGCAACCGAGGGGCAAATCGCTGGGGAAATCAAGTGTACAAATCGGGGGAAATCAGAGTAAATCATGGGAAATCAATAGGAAATCTACTGCCAATTTGTTGAAATATATTATGCGCATAGGCAATTCAGTTAATATCTTTTGCTTGAAAAAAGGCTATTTTGAACAATTTTTCGGTATCACAAGGCCAGCGATATACCAAGCGTTTTAACCGGACCCGCGTTTCAGCGGAACATCGAATATCATATAATAGCGTACTAATGTTGCTGTAGAGTACGATAATATAAGGTTTTCGATTTTCCGGCGAAACGTGGGTCCGGTTAAAATGTATATATAATATAGAAAATTAAACCAAGCAAATTATTTTTAGATGTAGTTTAGTGCTTAATAAAATATATCCTAATACGTACTTGAATCTTACACTTAAAACATGACGTTGAACGTAATATTTCAAGGAATAAATTTTACCAATTTGAAAAATAAACATAATGAAAGAAAGAAATAGTGGTATCGGACCGAAAACTTTGCTGACAAATTTAAAATAATAATACTCTGTTATACTCGACGACATGCCCTGTCAAAAGTTCACCCTGCAGAGTAACTCTAGAATAGTCGTCTGCAGTTTTACTCTGCAGATAAAAAGGCAACAAAAACTTTGTGAGCTCATTACTAAGGCCGTTGAACCATCAAGCACGCCGACGTACCCTATAAAGGTCAGTGATTCAATTTGCTGGCGAAGAAGTACAGAGAGTAACAGTGTTTTAATGAGGTCTTAAAGTTTTTGTTGCCTTTTTTATCTGCAGAGTAAAATTGCAAACGACTATGCTAAGCGGATAAACCTCCGGAACGTCACTTCGTTTTACCGTGAATATTTCACTTCGCTTTACTGTTATTATTGTGCTCGTTTTTGTGCCATTGTTTTACTGTGATTATTTATAAGCGAAGTATTTTTTGCGTCGTTGGTTAATAAGTCGAATAGGCATCAATTGTGACAAAAACGTAGAATTGTATTGGGCTTGATCGGTTAGTGAGGTTATGTTGGCCTTCTTATGAAAATGTAGTGCTGACATAGATTTCAAATTGTTTTTATAGAGCATTGATTAAAGGATCGTCATGTTTGCTCGAGTTCACCTTCCGAGATGTTTGAAATGATATAGATTACGAAAATAAAGGATTATTTCATTTCGTCGGTATGTCTGTCTGTCTTTTGTTGCTATAATTAAAATACTATTCTATATATTAATATCTGGAATCTTGTGTTATACAGTGACGCTATTGCCAAGGAAGAAATCAAATGTACATACAGTGTGACCTACTTTCAAAAGAACATTACTGTAAAAAATGTGTTTATTAACCGACCGTAATGGTTTTTTTTAGGGTTCTGTAACCGTAAAACTGGACCATTATAATTTCGCCATGTCCGTCCGTCCGTATATTACAGTCTTATAACTCCTCCATCTTTCCATTGATTCTGATAAAATTTTACAAGCACATGTCTTATGTAAAAATTTTGTAATGAAATTACAAAAAAATAATTTAGGGTTAGCATCTCATGCATAAAACAGAGGGATGAAATTTTTCATTTTGGCGTATCATATCGTGTGGGGTATCATTGAATAGGTCTTTACAAATACAATAAAAGTTCATAAGTGACTTTCTCCTTAGGTGAATTTTCGCGAGATATAAGCTCCTAAATTCGTTATTAATGTGTCCCCTCCTCTAACTTCCCAACCTTCTGATTAAAAAATCTGAGAAAATCAAGATAGAAGCACTTTATAAATACTTTCAACGAAAATTATTTTAAAAATATACTCGACAAAATATGTTTACAAGTTTTTTAGACATCCACATTTATCAATTTTCAATAGCAGCATTATGGAACCCTTAGTTGATGCATGTATTACACTCACTTGGCCGGTTTTTTAACAAATCATCAAAACCTTTACCTTCTGACAAAAATTTAGATATGATTCAGTTTTCAAGGCCTATTACGATTTGCTTTCAATGTCAAAAATTAACAACTTTGATTAGCGATTTTTTGGTTGAAATTCTAAATAGAACACCAGATTCAGTAAGCTCTCAAATAGGTAAGTCCCAAATTTCATGAAAAAAATATTAAATATTGACAAGTTTAAAACAAAATGAATGTATTTTAAAGGAAAACGATAAATGAAAACAATCACAGACGTAGTGGGAATAGTGGTGGGTAGCGCCGATGCATCATCACGTCTTACGACTTTTATGTCGCGTTCATTAAAATGAGAGAGAATATCTTAGCGTCTCACCTCGCACTCCCTTCTCAATTATAGGCTTCTCGCACTATAGGTATTTATTTTATACAGTGTGTTTCAAAAGAAATGTATAAAATTCCTAACTTTTCTTTTGTTTTGTGTTCAAAAAAATACAAGAGTACATCAATAAGTAATATCAGATTTGAGAGGTTACTGATTTCAGTGATGTAATAATTAATATTTCAATTTAAAAAATCGTTCATTAAGTTTGTTAATTTTTAACACTGAAAAAAAAGTCATGAAATAAGAAGAAATCAGAGGCAATTTGGGGTAAATCGGATGGAAATCAGGGGAAATCAGGAGCAGCGGAAATCATACAAAATTTCCCCAAAAAGGGAAATCAGGTGTACAAATTGAGCCTAGCGGTTTACTCCTCGGAGGCAACCAAGACGCACCCAGAAAAAAATTTGCTATTACTTTCAATTATTCTCATTTTATGTCAAAATCATGGCTACTAGATCAGTTTGAAATGAAAAGTATTATAATTTAACGGTTTTTAATGAAAAAGTAAAAATATCTCTGGAAATATTGATTTTAGGATTATTCACAAAAATCGTAGAAAGTTAACGTGCCAATTCAAAAATACAATAATATACAGTGTTCCATTTGAAAAAAATTGAGAAAATTCACTTTGAAATGTCCTGAATTAGTGCTAGTATAAAATACACCCTGTATAATTATAATCAATATTCGGTGGTTGTGTCGTTGTAGTACATCCCTTGTCTACATAATTACAAAATAAATCTTCTTAATTAATAGTAATACACGCACAGCGAATTAATTTGTTAAACTTTGTTCCGATCAAAATCATCATCATTTTTCGAATAACTCGGCAACGCCACATCAAAAACAAAAAATCTGAAGGTCGTTGGAAGGGTAATTTTACGCTTAATTTATAAATGTAAAAATATATAGTGTTCCATTAAAAAAAAAATGATCTCGAAGATGCTCTACTGTAGCGAGTCACCCTGTATATTTCAAAATATTTTTATAATGTGCGACTTTTGACACTATCCCACTTTTAACAAGGCCGATATTGGACTTTGACGCACCATTAGGATAATGTATATTTATATACATTTAATTGTATATCCCTGTCCTGTATTTGATTTTTCTGTTGGGCTATGTAGCAATAAATAAATAAATTATTGTTCATTTGAACTATTTCTTATTGCTATTTACTCTTATTAGTAACCATACGGCTCAAATTAGTCGGAAATCCGTGAAGACTATCTTATAAAATGTAGATTACAAACCTTGACTTCGACAAATACACAAAACATTGACAATTACCGTACCGTCCTTAATTGAGTCCATCGAAGGACGCCCAGCCTGCTCCCAAAGAAAGTACAAAATATATTACGGTTTTAAACTTTTTAATTAGGAATAACTCAGGTTAATATGAAAAATAAAAACGTTGTAAACATAATCTGTCCGTACTGATTAAGGCAGCAGTGCTGCATAATAATGTGAACGGACATGAATGGGCTCGAGCCAGATAGTTGAGCAACGGCTAGTAAAATTGTGTAAGAAATCGCCATATATGGAAACAGATGAATGAACGGGGTGACATGTGGCGACTAGATTCGTGAATGGCTTACGCAACGGTGACACCGAAAGTGCCACAGGCTATACTGAAAGTTACGCGGTTACCTGTAATCCTGGCATTTGTCGAGAAGAGCGATTAATATTTTGTGGTTAACACTAAAATTGATTCGCAGACCACAGTTATAAGGCTATTTATAGAAGAAACTTTCTATGACTAAATCTGCTTGTTTTGCGGACAACTGTATCTACACGTTAACAAAAATCCAATATTATAATCCATTAAATTGATCGATCAAATGTTCGGGATATTATAGGAGCAATGTGAAATCAACACTCCAAAGATGTGATAATTTATCTCGTCTGTGTATCACTACTTGCAATTATTCTATCAATTAGCTTTTTATCATTTATATGAGTCAAATTGGGGTATTTACATTCTATAAGAAAATTACTGTTTTCCTTAATATTGCATGATAAAAAGTAACACTCGGTATCTAAATTTTATTCTTGAGAAATCTATTCAAGAGGTTTAAAACCTACAATTATTGAAAGGAACTATTAATTGACAGGTATTGGCAAATAAGATATTTGTAAAATAAAGATCAGTAAACCATATCTGAACTGTTAATAATAATAAAGGTATAAGAAGACAAGTATTTATTGAATGAATGAATGAAATCCCGTACACTAGACAAATGGAATAATCCAGTTTTTACTAATATTGAGTGGTGTGAATCTTTTTGGAATTTAGATTTTTTATTATCATATAGGTTATAAAAAAACTGACATTGATTGTGAAACGTTATAAGTTATTTCAATAATGTTAATCCAGAAGAAAAACATGCGTATTTTTGTGTTTTTTTTTTACTTTTTTACACCATTCGATGGGAATGATTTCGATTCATAACAAATGTAAAAATTGACGGTGAAAAATTCACAGATACGACTGCACATAACTGGGATTATATTTATCGTGTAAATAATGTAACCTAATATTTTGTCATGGCTCCGCCTCCTTCCAAAACGTGATTAAATCTTGTTGGTATAGAAGCAATTAGTCTACGACAATAGTTTTCTTTTTCTCTTAGCTCCTCTCAGCAATTTTCAATGGCCTACCATTATTCATTTCTTGGTCTGAAGTTTCGTTCATAATTTGTTTACTAGCAAACCCCAGACCTTCTCAATTGGGTTTATGTCGGGAATGTGCGAAGGCCACGGCAATAATTCAATATTATTGTTCCCAAACCATTGCGTAATTATCCTGGCAGTATGAGTAGGGTAGTTGTCTTGTTGATAAATGAAGCTGTTGTTTGGATATAATTGCTTCACCGAAGGAAACAACATTTTCCAAAATATTCCTATAAACCTGTCCATTAAATCTACCATTACCCATAATACGCCACGCTATACCAGGGCCATGCACGTTTGTCCATGCCCAAATATTAACAGACCTAATGACTGTACTCATTCTTCTCTAAAGCTTTTTGGACATTCTGTAGCTTTAGAGAGAACGGATACAGTATACAACGAGTAGTAAATAAGCAGAGGAGAACTACAGAAGAAGAACAGCACCAACCAACAACGTATGCATGCCTACCCTACGTCGCGGGAGTCACAGATAGGCTAAAGGAGATTTTATTCAAGAAGAAAGTAGGTGTACGGTTTCGAACAGTGAAGAAAATACAGCAGATGCTTCCCTCAGTCAAAGACCCTGTCCCCAAACTGTTATCAAAAGGTGTTTACCAGTTGAAGTGCACATGTGGTAAGAGCTACATCGGACAAACAAGACGGAGTATCCAGTGCAGAATCAAAGAACACCAGAGAAATACCAGATTTGGATGCACGGATATGTCGGCGATAGCAGAACATGTTCATAATAACGAGAACCATAAAATCAACTACGATGACGTCAATATATTAGACAGGGAATCATTAGGGAATCACTGGAAATTATGAAAAACGTGAACAACTTTAACAGAGAGGATGGGTATCGACTTAGTAACACGTGGAGACTGGTATTGCCAAATATCAGCACCGTAGTAAATCACGGTCAACCAAACACGACGAATGAGCAGCGAAGCGAACCAGGCGCGACCAATGACCAGCGAAGCGAAGCGAGGCCTAGGTATATAACGAGGAGTGTAAAACAACAAATTCAGGATTTAGAATCCTTCTGAACAAGCTGACAGGATGATCAGCGAAACGTCAAGTCAAGTTCGACGACCACGGCAAGACCCGGAAGAAACTACTTCATTAGACAACGGCCGTGAAAACCTGCATTCTACTATTAACAGACCTGATCTGTTCCGTGGAGACACGTAATGTTCGTGAAACCTGGTATCTACAGGACGGTACGCCCGAATATGTCCGTCATTACAAAACTGAAAAACTTTTTCATCGGTAAACACAACATTGTTCCAAAACTCCAACGGGCGATAGATATAATTTAAACAAAACAGAATGCGGGTCTGCTTCTGTTTTTCTATTAATCTGGCCTTCTTGGCACTTGTACAGTTTTTGAATTCCGATTTTCCTACCTTCGGATAGCTGTTGACCTCGATGCTAGAGAATTTGTCATGAACACAGCGTCTCCTGCTGTTTGAAATGGATTTTCCCTCAAATATCCAAGGAGTACTTCATCTTGAACGAGATTAGAACTTCTCGATCGGCCTGAACCGTCTTTTCTCTTTACCTACTTTCCTCCTCCCACCTTTTCTTCACACTCATAATAGTACTTTCATTCAATTGATAATGGTTAGCAACTGCTCTGATAGACCATCCCTTTTCAATTTTAGGGAGAATTAAAATTTTTTCATGTTCAGTTAATTTTGGCATTGCGAAAATATGACACTGACAAATAGATAAAGAATGATTTAACATAGCGAAAAATATGTGTACGGGATTTCATTGAACAGAAGTGTACATAATATGTAATATTGTATGGCAATGGCAATTAAAATGGAAGTGATACACTGAATGGAATGTATTGCTGAAAGATCACAACTCAAGCAATATCTGTTTTGCTTTGGAGTTAGAAATGGATTAATCTAAGGACATATGTTTCTTAAGTGACATCAACCTGAGATAGTTTTCTTTAAAAAAATGTTATTTAAGAATACTTCATATTGTACATACCAGAGAAGGTCCAATCCCAATAAATACTCCACGTCCAATGGACACCTAGTTCATATCCATTATAGGTCCAGATGTCCACGGACATATTTTGGATATCCATTGGACGTACATACATGGACATCCATTGGATACGTATCCACTGGACATCCATTTAATATCCATATGATTAAATTTCTGGACATGGTGTTTAACCAAAGGACCATGGACATATTCTGGACATCCAATGGACTTCAATAAATGGATATCCACTGGACGTTCATTTAATGTCCATAACATTAGTTTTTTGATATATATAATAAACAGAACTTGACCCATGTTTCTATATATCGAGATTGGCTCGTGATGAGACACATTTTAAAACAATCCGCCGGAATTAAACCTGCTTCACCGGTCAGAAAGTTTCTTATAATTCTTTAGATATAAGCGTTATTTTTGAGGACGGCCGCCCGCTAATTTTTAAAAAAACATTTCAATGTGATTTTTATTTTGTAAATATTAGTTAAAAATAATCATCCAAATTTCTAAAAATTCTTCGTAGCAAATAATTGAAAAAAAATGTTTTATGTATAAAAGGTTTTCGAATTTGCTATATGGACATAATTTTTTATTTAGTTTTTTGTATAAAACACCAAGAAAAAATTTTAATGCACAAAATGGCCATTTGGAAGTTAATAAATTTATTTAGCTTCCAAAAGGTATTACAAAGGTCGTAATTTCATGCATTAGATTTTTTATTGATGTATATAAAAAATAAAAATATATACCCAGCAATTTGCTTACTTCCTTTTGAACTTCATTCATTTCTTTCTTAATTATTTACTCTGAAAAATGTTTAGAAAATTGGATAATTATTTTTATCTAATATTTACAAACATAAAAATTACATTCCTAAACAGCACAAAAGGTCCAATGGGCATCCATTGTATGCCCACCAGACAAACAATGGACACCCAACGGACGTCCAGTAGAGTCCAGAAATGGACATTAATGTCCATTTCTGGTCCATACGTGGACCAGTTTTGGATGTCCATTTCATGTGGCAAACTGTCTCTAATGGACATCCATTGAGTGTCCATTGTTTGTCTGCTGGACATCCATTGGCTGTCCACGATTTTAAACGGGTTAGTCCAATGGGTGTCCATTGGAAGTCCATTGGACCTTGTTGTGCTGTTTGGGATGGCATATATCCATTATAAATTATATGTTGAAAAGATCCCGTTTAGGCAACATTACAATACATTTTAATTTGACAAGTTTTGACATAAATTAACTTTTTGGAAAAATATGAAAAATTAGACATGTCAGATGTAGATTGTAGATTCGTCATATTCAAATCATTTTAAACCGGAAGCCATTCCAGATAGTAAATCATTTTCAAAATGGTGTCTACTTTTTCAGATAAAAGCACATCTTAGAGCCATCTGCTTCATACGTGGCGACGTTACTGAAAAGGAATAAAATCTGAAAAAAATCGTCAGAGAAGTCATATATTTGACATATAGTTATGACACTTTTTATATACCTGTGATTTTATGACAATATATCCAAATTTACTATTGGTCGTGGCGCCCAATTCTTAAGATCCGTCCCTGCGTTTTTTATTTTTTATAATCTACATCCAACGAATTGAACAAATACAACTAGATCGTTAAATAGGATAATCTATACAAAAACCAAACAATTCAAATATATGCATTATCCTTTCATTACCAGTTTATAAGTGAGCAATTAACTTGTATTAAACTTGGCATATAGCCTACTACTTCAAAATCGTTTGTTTAAATTAAATTTTATATTCATAATAAATTAACAGTACATTATACACTTTCACATAATTGCAGATTTAATTATTTATGCAAAGTGCTCAAACTGTACGACTTGACGTGTGTACATTCACTTTTCCACTTCATTTGTTTGCTGATGCCTTTAAATGGCCATATTGAAATGAGAGTCGATTCATCATTTCAACTCCTGTCTCGTTTAAGTAATTTAAAACGTAGGCATAGGTACACTTTTTACAAAAGGAATTTTATCAAGATGAGGAGTTTTATGTAGAATAAGAGGTGGTGTTAAATACAAATTTCAAAATTCACCAATTTAATACAGAGGCCTTCAGATGCAAAACCACTTTATGCGGCGTTGCATTGCATAAAAATCAGTGTCAAAATTTACAACGAGAATCAAAATCGGATAAATCCCGTTGATGGATTCAAAATTACCACCACACAGCTCTAATAGAAAAACAGCATGTAGAGCATTTAATTTAAAGTATAGTTATATTTTTGCTGCTGTTAACCCATCTTCGACAAAATTCATTGTAAATTAAAGAGGTTTTATTTCACATCAGCCACTATTTCTTCACGTTTTTTTGTGTAATTATTATTACCAATAAGATTTAAAATTTTACTTTGCATGTCTTGCAATCTTATCACGTCGATCTAATCATTATTGCTTTCTACGGAATCATTATAATTACTCATTAAAAGTGAAGAAAATAAGATATTTCATACAAACGGTAAATGTAAGATTTACCATTTTGACGGTAAATTGTTATGATCTGATCTTAAAATGTGGAATATATATAATAATAATAAAAATAAATTTCTTTCCCTATCACCAAATCTTCAAAATTCTGATGATATTCTTTCCTTCTTGATTCAATACCTAAATTATCCGTCTAACCTGAGTATTTAAACAGGTTTTATAATAAGAAATATTTAATTCTGAGAATGAATTTGAATATATTCCTGCAGAACTTGACCTTATTAAACTATTAATTTTAAAACAAAAACCTTTTACAATGGGATGTGATATGATTTCTGCAAGAATGTTGCAGCTAGCTATCACTTGGGTTGTCATGCCTCTTACTCATGTTATTAATTATTCATTTTGTATACTGCAGGGTGTGCCTCAAGGATCTATACTTGGGCCCCTCCTATTTATTTTGTATACAAATGATTTAAAATATTATATTAATATAGATTTTTTTATATCAATACGCAGATGATAACTCCTGTGTTGCAACCGAAGAATCCTTAGTGGCTTGTGCAAGTAAACTTACCACAATATCCTCAAATATGTATAAATATTGTAATTCGAATGGCTTAAACTTAAATGTAAATAAAACTACTCTTGTTATGTTTTCCCCAACTACTGATCTTGATTATTCGTTGTATGTTCAATTAAATGGTTCTTCAATCACACAAACGGAAAATGTAAACTTTCTTGGCATAACGCTAGATAATAAGTTAAATTGGGAAGTTTATACTAATACTTTAATATCAAGAATTAATTCGTCCTGTTACCTAATACGATTCATGAGATACCAACTATCAGTAGACTCTAAGAATGATTTATTCTTCATACGTACAAAGTATTCTAGAATATGCGATAATATTCTGGGGTTCCTCCCTACATTGGCAGAAAGTATTTGTTTGTCAAAAACGCATAATTAGGTGTATGATGAAGGTATCTTGCAGAGATTCATGTAGACCTTTGTTTAAAGAATTGAAAATACTTACCATCCCGTCTCTTTATATTTATAAATTAGTTTTGTTCGTTAAAAAAAATACTGGTGAATTTACAAGAAATATTGATGTGTACAGATTTATGACAACAAGACAATGATCTCAGAATACCAGTACACCACCATAGTTTTTATGAAAAAAGTCCATGTTATAACGCTATCAAAGCCTACAATGCCTTACTACAAGAATTAAAATCTATTAATAACATTCATACCTTCAAAAATCAACTTAAATTGTATTTACTTGAAAATACATTTTACTCTTACAGTGGTTTTTTAAATGCATAAAACTTTTGTTAGTAACTTCAATAGTGCAACTGATTATAATGTTTTCTACAGTTTTAGTTTTAAGGTTGTTTTAGTTATGTGTTTTCTTTTTGCTGCTCTCCTTGTTTTCATATATTTTATACATGTTATATATTTTATGTTCTAATGTTTTATATTTTTACGGTATTGTAATAACTTTTAATATTTAATCACCCTGACAATGCTAATGTCTTTTTTTGTAAGATCTATAGCAATAAAGTTTATTCTATTCTATTCTATTCTATTCTATTCTATTCTATTCTATTCTATTCTATTCTATTCTATTCTATTCTATTCTATTCTATTCTATTCTATTCTATTCTATTCTATTCTATTCTATTCTATTCTATTCTATTCTATTCTATTCTATTCTATTCTATTCTATTCTATTCTATTCTATTCTATTCTATTCTATTCTATTCTATTCTATTCTATTCCATTCTATTCTATTTGAAATCGGCAAGGTGCCTGATATGTGAAAACCATCAATTGTTAAGCCAATCCTTAAAAAACCTAACTCTATAATTGAAAAATTATCTGATTTACGACCTATTAGCTTATTGCCCGTATCTCTTAAAATTGCCGAAGCTTCTCTTCATTGCCAAGTATCTGAGTATGTCGAAACCTTGAATATTTTACCACCGATACAGTCGGGATACAGAAAAGGATTTAGTATAGTTATCACCCTTTGTTCATTGACTGATGACTTCATTACGGCTGTTGATAATCATAAACCTAATTCTTTAACTCTTTAACACTTCTTGATGTGAGTAAAGCTTTCGATTCAGTTGATTTAAACTGCCTCTTTGCTAAACTTCATTATTATGGTATTAGAAATAACTGCTTATAATGGTTAGACAGTTATTTATTAAACAGAAATCAATATAAATATTGTTCAAACTTCACAAATTATTGATGTCAGCTTCTCTACTTATTAATTCTAGTGTACCTCAAGGGTACATTTTGGGTCCTTTATTGTTCTCCATTTTTATTTCTGATTTGCAACATCTCGTTGAATATGGTAATATTTATAAGTTTGCTGATGACATTTCGCTCAGCTATAGATTTTTCCCTGATAATGAAGTAAATGCAGTTTATGAAATCAACACTGATAGATAAAATGAAGCAATGGACTTTTTAAAATTGAATTTTTCCCTTTCAGAGGGTTGTTTTTAAAGGTTCGCGGGGGTAGATTTTAAAAATTATCGAATTAATTACGACTTAGAGCCCCTGGCAACTGTGCTACTTGACTTTGGGCTTGCTTAGACAAAACGAAGCTAGTTTAGAACACTATGCTATGTTTTTGTAATACAATTTTAAAAACTGGGTTGCCTGAATCAACAAGATTATCAGACGGGATCAGGCTCATGAAAGACACTTAAGGAATATTGCTAACCGTGTCCCAGTACCTTTACATCGTAGTGGAATTTTTCTCTCATCTTATATTCTAAATAATTTACCTATGGAGTTTCACGGTCTTTCAGTTACCACATTGAAGTCAAAGTTAATTGTTTGTTGTTTTTAAATCTTGTATTTTATTGTAATTGGAGTTTTATTTTACTATTGACTACTTATGTTTTTAGGATAAGATTTCAGAAATCATGTAAAATGCACCTTGTCCATTTGTGTATGTTCTTTTTTTCAATGCATAATAAATATTTTTATTATTATTGTTTTTTATTATTATCTACATCAGCTGTCACTCTGACCCGGACGCTAGTTCTTGTTTTAACTGTTGGGACTACCCTACAAGCCGGTTACGCAGGGCTTGAGCAGCTCAAGTGGAGAAATGGTAATTCCAGCGGGTCAAGATAAAACTAGACTTCAAAAACACAACAGTAAAAGACACAGTTTCCAATGTTACAATAGTTATTGAGATCAAACCTAATGTTTACAGATCAACTCCATAAAACTATCAATACCAAATTTAACTACTTAAAACATTCCAGCACGAACATCAGAAACGATTATGCAAAGTGCAATGTGGAAACACGATAACGAAGGATACAGTAGGAGGAAGCAAAACTTTACAGTTACAACTACATTCAAACTACAAAATATTACATTAGACTATAAAAAAATATGCTATAGACGTGGTTAATAAGTAATACCTTAAAGCTGGAATGATGAATTCAGATTACTGCCCAGAGTGGAATACAGGAGACGGCTAAACCTGAAAAGATATCTATGATTAGTAACGACATACGCTTTCCCTCATCTACTATTAACGGCTAAACCCTATGAAGCAAAGACGTATTTCAGTATCATATAATGGAAAACATAGATGATATCCGAAACCAACGAGCACCCAAGACCGAAAAGATAAATTATGATTAGTCACGACGTATACTTTACCTCATTCTTTATCAAAGACTAAACTGATGAGACAGAGGCGCAGGTCAGTCAGATATGAATAGACAATATAATTAGTACCGGTCTCTCACAGTAGCCAAGTGTTTTAGTTACAACGGAAGTATTTGCTCAACGGAATACACGTCTTGCTCGTCAGGCTGCTGGTAATGGACTGAGAACACAAACGTTGACTAATGTGAGCTCGCAAATCGTATCGCGGACTAACTGAAGCATGGTTGAATTTGAATATTTACCCCAGGAAAAGGATTTTGTTACAATTTGAAAAATTTGCTGCCTTTTTCAGCGATGCTTTTCTGTAAATAAATCTAAATATGATTGCTTAAGTGCTATAAATAATAGCTTTGAAAACAGAAAGAGAAACGTTAGCAAAATACATTATTTCTGTGTTTATTCCGATTTATATTATTTGCAAAACATAACCTCTGACTTTTCCTTTGGCGTAAACGTCACGGGCGCAGAGGCTTTTTTCCATTAATTCTATTATTTTGTAGATTCGGTGATTTGTTTTGAAGAGGATAATAGTACATGTGGCAGAAAACCCAAATAATAGGAAAGAATATTCGTAGAATGCCACAAATAACTTTCAGACAATAGCTACAAAGAAATGAAATGTATGACTGATGGTCGAGAGGTAAGCACACTTGCCTCTCACCCAAAAGTCCCGGGTTCGATCCCCGGCCGTGGCAGTGGAAAATACTGTGAGAGGGATTTTTTCACAATACACGGATATTGGGTGTGTGTCCCTTGTCTCTAAATGTGTAGCCCCCTCCCACACAAGGCTCTTCTAGAGCCTTCCGGGATAAAGGGGGTCGTCATTACCTGTGGTGTATTTATTTATTATAAATTATTTTGGCTATTTTTTTAGTTTGCCACGTCTATCTCCTCCCATCTATTACTAAAATATTTGTTTATACTCTATCCCAAGCCATGGTGCCAGTATACGATCCATCATTTCCTATCTTTGTCATTATAACTGTTCTGCACGACTTGAATAAAGTTCTAGGATTTCGAAATTTATACAGAAAAAAATCGTTCCAGACTGTGAAAGCATCTCTTAATGCATTAATTAATTAATTTGCACTTCTTTCTGTATTTGTTACTGCTCTGTGACTCAAAGCTTACATGTTAGGCTTGCAACCAAGGAGTCCTGAGTTCGAATCCTGGCTAGGGTATGGATGTTTAGTGGTGTTTTTCATGTGTTACCGAGTTGGTGGACGTGGACTAGACGAGGCTGTGTGAGAGACAACACGGCTAGTTGCTGTACCACTCCTGAGTTCAAGTCTCAGCTGCGGCAAATGGCAATATCGTAGGGAATGGTCGTTGTATAATTGTCTATGTGTATGTGTCCTGGTTGAGTGGTGGAATAGCTAATGCTAGACTCCGCCAGGTCGTTAATCTAAACAAGGCGATAAAAATTTAAAAAATAGAAATAAAATAAATATTATCTTTCTCATCAGTTGTTTCCACTTCTTAGTTTGTATTTAGATATCGGTATCTATTCCATTTGAATTAAATTTATAAACTTTCTGCTAATTCAGCGTTCTTATAGAAAGAAATGAAAACGTTTTTTGTGGATGTTTTAATACCTTCTGCGTACATAATATCTTAAATAAACCTTGTCCACTCTTTAACAACTATTAACAAATCTTCCGTCCTCCCGACCAATAAAATTCGGATCGAACTTTTCGTGCTGCCTTGTACATTTGCGTGTTACGTAACATGCCAAAAAAACTCTCCCGTATTACCAATTTAAATTATCCACCAATGACAATTGTTGTAATTACCAGCAATTCTGCAGCAGCAGCAAAGAACATGTGTACAGAAAGATGAAATCTGTGTTAGCATATTGACACTCCCCGGGTCCATTCTTCAGCGTCTGCCCACGAAGACCCCTGACAGGCACGCCTGCTCTGACCCTGGCAGATCATACGTTATCTCGTGAGTCCATGAGCGCCCGACGCAAACTGTAATGGGCGCCAGAGCAATACGTTTTTTTTTTTCACTTGACTGTGGTGTTTGTAAAAAATATTTGTGAGACCAAAAATCAATGTATTAATAATAATAATAATATCACTCTAGTGCTAGTGTATAATTGATCTAAGCTCACGAGTGACGCTAAAAGTATTTGCAGAAAAAATAACAGTTTATTTAATTCATAGTTGATATTTAAAGAAAAAATACATTTTATGAGTAAAATGATTTTCTGTGTCTTGGCTGTTCTTGCCAGGTTCATTTCACTCGTCTAGTACATTTTCGACACAAAAAATATCAATTTTACTCACCAAACAATATATTATTTTTGACATTCTATTCACCATATAATTAAAATAATTTTTGAAATTGGCAAATACTCCAAGCTCTCCGTTACACCTAACGAACTGGGCTAAAAAGCTCATATGATTTAATTTCTAACAGCGCCTATCGGAATCCTTAAAGCTACTGAGCCCACTGGGAATCTAACTTGCTAACTTGATATTCGGTCCGGTCCGTTTTGTTTGAATTAGGCAGATTTTACAAATTCATTAATAACATTAATTAATATTAAGCAAAGGAACATATGCCGAAAGATACAGCTTTTAATCCTCTATAATTCTATATAATTTTCAAATTAGAAATTTTATGATTTCATTACGTAAATTACCTCATGCCGAATGATTGGACGGGGCACGACAAACGAAAAAGTTAAAAAACGTTTTAACTGCATTACCGGATCCATTAAACGCGATCAACCTTTGGCCATTTAAAATGAAGAAAATTTGCAATCACAGGTCAGTTCTCCGAAGTCAGTGTCACGTCAATTACTTTCGCGAGAAGAAAGTTCCTTGAATATTTCCTAAATATCAAGTAGAAATCATCAAAAAATCGTTTTTCGGAATTGAAATAAAAAACTAATTGAATTTCTTCGTACATTACAAAGAGACTCAAGTGAATATAATCTTTTCAAAACATAAACAAAGACATTTTAATTATAACCAAACAACTAAACGAATTTCTGATGCCGCGCCGTATAATTAAACAAGAAACTGTTGTGAAATAAAATATCTTAATCAATAAATTTTCATTAGAATCCAGCGTAAATAGAATAAACTTTTTATCTTTAAAACTCTACGTTATTATTTGCACCAGTCGAGAAAAATCGATATACAGGGTGATTAAAAAAAATTTCTGCAAAACTTTTTCAACCCGATTTGGGTACGAGTGGCCCTCGAAGAGTCTCAAGTTTAGAATTTTTTTTACTACATTAACAAGAGAGTCTTGTTCGTATTCACAAAAAAATACAGTGTCCTTGTTCCATGTTCTAGCGGCTTGTATATCAGTATATGCGCAGAAGCTATGCAATCTTAAACTAGAATTGCGTTGTGAATATACCATCCTTCGGAAGGGATGTAAAGCTGTCGGTCCTTTGTCTATTAAATGTTAGGGCCATGCCATGGGACCACACCACTCGCCTTCCGCAACCGAGCTGGTTAGTTGCATACCTGCTCCAGCTAAAACTTCAAATGCAGCTTCGTTTTCAGTCGATTAAGGCTTTAAAAAAATGATGGAGCGTTCAAGTGGGACAAAATCATCCGGAGGTAAAATACCCTCCCGATCGGATCTCCGGGGGAGGGTGCCCACAGGGACACCTCATCGAATGTCGAAAAAACACCGACAAGTTAAATCCAACAAAACTAATTCTTTCATCTACGGCGCTTGGAATGTTCGTACTTTGAACGACAGCACTCGCACCGATCGGCCTGAAAGAAGAACTGCTCTAATAGATAGAGAACTTCACCGACTCAATGTTGACGTTGCAGCTCTCAGCGAAACTCGATTTTTGGAGGAAGGCTCTCTCACAGAAAAGTACTACACCTTCTATTGGAAAGGTCTTCCCACCAATTCAAGAAGACAACATGGAGTAGGATTTGCCGTTCGGAATCAACTTGTACCCAACTTAACACAAGTACCACAAGGCCTATCCGAGCGTCTAATGCTGCTACGCTATGAGCTATCAGATGGCAACGCGGTAAATCTAATAAGCGCCTACGCTCCCACTCTGGATGCAAGTCACGAAACCAAGGAAAGCTTCTATCAACAGCTGGAAGAAACCCTCTGTAGAATACCTAAAACAGAACGACTCGTTATTCTTGGCGATTTTAACGCTAGAGTAGGGAGAGATGCAGACACCTGGCCAGGCATCATAGGCAAGAACGGTTTGGGCAACATGAACGCTAACGGTCAACTACTCCTAACTAAATGCGCCGAACATGATCTAGTTATAACAAACACCATTTTCCGACAAAAGGATAAATTTAAAGGCACCTGGCGTCACCCCAGATCAGGTCACTGGCATCTACTGGACTATGTTATCGTACGTAGGAAGCATCTCAAGGATGTCCAAATTACAAAGGCGCGCATTGATAGCGAATGTTGGACCGATCATCGTCCTGTTGTCTCTAAAATGAAAATTGTTATGAGACCCAAACACCGAAGAACTCAAGTAAAACGTAGACTCCGTCTCTGTATTAGTAAATTGCGTGACCAACAAACCGTCGAACAGCTAAAGCAAAAAGTTCAAGAGAATTTGAGTGCACTAGAAGAAACCAATTCTGTAGATGTCGCTGCTACCTGGACACAAATTAAAGACAGTTTAAAAAGTGCGAGTGAGGAAATTCTTGGCACTGCAGCAAGTAAAAAACAGGAGGACTGGTTCAATGATAATGAAGCTTTTATACAAGAACTTCTTGACCGCAAACATACTGCCTTCCAAAACGCTATCAACCACCCCAACGACTCATCAAAAGCAGAAGCTTTTACCCAATCTAAGTATGAAACGCAACGCGAAATCAGAAGAATAAAGAACGAGTGGTGGGCAAGCAAGGCCAGAGAAATTCAAAGGTACGCCGATTCACACGACTACAGAAATTTCTTTCAAGGAGTAAAAGCAGTGTACGGCCCCAGTCGGAAAAATATGTGCCCTATTAAAGATTTAAATGGAAATCTCCTCGAAGAAGACCAGGAAATAAGAGCCCGATGGAAAGAACACTACTCTAACATTCTTAACCAGCAAAGTCAAGCCGATCACGATATTATAAATCTTATCCCTCAATATGACACCTTCGAAGACTTAGATAAACCACTAACAACGGAAGAGATCTTAACCGCCATTGGGCAGCTAAAAAATAACAAATCTCCCGGCGCCGACTCACTCCCAGCTGAGATCTTTAAAGCTGTGTCGTCAGAGCTCATACCCTACCTCAAAGAACTGTTTGATGTCGAGTGGGAGTTTCGTGATACACTTTTAATCAACCTCTTCAAAAACAAAGGGAGCGCTGCGGACTGTGGAAATTACAGGGGTATAGCTCTCCTGGCTGTTGGAGGGAAGATACTCACTAAAGCGATGGCAAATAGGCTAACACCTGTTATGGAAAAGTTACTTCCTGAAACAGAGTGGCTTTAGACCAAACCGAGGCACATCGGATTTAATCTTCACACTTAAACAGCTTCAAGAAAAAGCACTCGAACATCAAGGAGAAATTCACATGGCCTTCATTGATTTAACCAAGGCGTTTGACTCGGTGGACAGGGAAGTGCTCTGGAAAATTATGTTCCGCTTAGGTATCCCTAGAAAATTTGTGGAAGTATGTCGCAGTCTACATACAAACAACAACGCCCAGGTTATGTATAATAATGAGGCAACCGAACCTTTCCAAACTCTCACTGGAGTTAGGCAGGGATGTGTCCTGGCACCCCTACTCTTTAATTTGTTTACCACTGCTCTAACAATTATTGTTGACAACAAACTGACAGTCAGAGGAATAGGTCTCAGATACTGTTTTGATGGCGGTCTCTTTAACATAGGGCGCTTTAGAGCTTTCACGAAGACACGCACACGATTCATTTGTGATCTCCAGTATGCGGATGACTGTGCACTTTTAGCCTCTACGCCGGAAGAGCTTCAAGAACTTTTAGATGTGTATGCCCAGAGCTATGATTCCTTGGGACTTAAAATCAACATTGGAAAGACTAAGATTATGTCAACTCCTCATCAAGTGAACCAAATAGACATTACACTTAACGGAAATTCTCTTGAAGTGGTGGATCAGTTCAATTACTTAGGCAACGTTGTTAATGACAAAGCAAACATGGACAGCGAGATTCGCAATAGAATTAACGCTGCATCTAGAGCATTCTGGGGACTTAGAGAGAGAGTATTTGACAACCACGACCTTGCTTTGTCCACGAAAATGGCTGTCTACAGAGCAGTTGCCATTCCAACACTGCTATATGGATGTGAAAGCTGGGTCACTTACCGTCGTCATGTGAAAGAATTAGAACGTTTTCAGCAAAGACACCTCAGAAGTATGATGAAAATCCGTTGGTTCCATCACATATCAAACGTGGAAGTACTCAGGAGAGCAAACAGCCTTCCAATTGAGGTGCTTATTTCAAGAGCACGCGTAAGATGGGCAGGTCACGTTCATCGTATGCATGATAACCGCCTTCCTAAATGTACACTTTATGGTGAATTGCTAAGCGGTAGAAGAAGGCGTGGCGGTCAACGAAAGAGGTTCAAAGACGCTCTCCATGAAAATCTAAAATCCTGCGGTATTGCAGACGAGCAATGGGAACAACTTGCAGCGGACAGAACCGAATGGCGAGGGGTTGTGGCCAGCTATCAAGGAAATGTTGCTGCTAGAAGGCCGAATCCAAGACCTAACCAGGTCTATGTTTGTCCTGATTGCGGTCGACATGTGCTCTCCCAAATTGGCCTCTATAGCCATAGTCGTGTGCACCGTAGATGAATGGGAATTACAATAGACTACACCTTTTACTTGTTTTTTATTGTACACAATTTATCGACTGTAACATTTTTATACTCGGACTCGAGTAACGGCTAATAATAAAAAAATGTTAGGGCAAGTAAGAGATCCCTATTCTTCGAAGGAGAAGACGGTCGGCGAAATTCCTGATTGGAGGTAGCTTGTCTACAAGTTTCGGTGATAAACCTCAGTAACGGATATAGGCCGACGTTAAATAAATATATAGAAAAACCATTTTATTTGTATTTTAGGTATTCTATGTTCTACTTTCCATATAATTTTTGTGGCTGTCATTGTGACGTATCTTATACCATTTATGCGGTCTTTTGATAATGAAATTATTTTACTTTTAATTCAATTTTGTATTAGAAGCTCAGACGCCGTCGGAGTCTTAGCATATCCGCTCTCATTCAGATATTTATGGAAATTAAGATAAGTTGTGTACAAATAAAATAATTATCTATGCTGATCTATGATTTACGGTGCAGATAAAAAAGACAATGAAAATTTTACAAGCTCATTATTAACGCCGGTGAACCATTTGGCATGGTGTCATCAAATAAGCCGATATTAAAAACCTATAAAGATAAATGGTTCAATTTGCGGGCAAAATAGTACAGAAAGTAACGGTATTTTAATGTGGTCGTAAAGTTTTTGTTGCCTTTTTTATCTGCAGAGTAAAATTACAAAAGACTATATCTATGGATTTACTTTTCTTTAAAATGTTTGTATAAAAAGTAAAACAAAGTAGAGGTATATTAATGAGTTTCATTAAGAAATACTTCTGCAAATAATTAATTTCCCGCATAAATATAATTTTCACAGTGGATTGTCTGAACGTTACAGGTTCGGGAAATCCGAAAAATCGAAGAAATCTGAAAAGTTTATATCCGTTCTCTTCCTCATTCGACTGTTTATGAAAATGAAGAAAAGTCATTTGGTACCCAGATAAACAAAATAATAATCTGGGGATTTTTTTTAGGATTTCCCAGAAAATTAAAAAAATTAATCCATAGATACATAGATTATTATTTTTTTTATCTTCGCCCCAAATATTTTTTCCTAATCTGCGAAGTGATAGCGGAAATGCAAAGATCCCGAAGATTCTGTACAAAATAGTCTTCTAAAAAAGCATGCCCTACTCGTTGATCCCCTGGCTCTCGCGCGGACGCCCCTGCTTGGCACGAGTATAACTTAAACCAAAGTTTATCATTCATTCATGAACACATGTTCATTCATCAGCCCTCCCCTTCCCCCCCATTTCTTGCGCAAACTTAACATTTACAATTTACATACGTATATATTTTAGGTCACTTGTTTTTCTTCCGTCCGAACCGCGCCTTCTTCCTATTATAGTAAAGCTTAATCAACGTGGCTGTGTTTTTATTAATGAGCCTCCATCACACCTGAGCTGAATCATATTGCGTGGGACGGGTTTCGTTTCGCTCAGGGGCAAAGATGCAATAGGAAATGAGGAACGATGGTGTAGATTCCTGCAAAAAAATTGGCAACGCTTATTATTCTTGTAGAAAAGTAATGTAGCTCCGAGGTTCGCAGTTAGAGTGGTTTATAATGGATTATAAATTGTTGCGATCAGGGTATTTGCATATTGTATTGAAATTACTGTTCGGGAGATTAGAAAAACTGTTATTTATTGTTGATTTTAAAGGGAGTGTCGAAAAATGTGCGGAGGAGCGGGCCGTAAATAGCATTTTATTTAAAATGGTAAATTTATTATTCAAGGTATAATGGCACTGTGCAGTCTTTGTCAAGTTTTAGGTGATGTTTAATTTTTTTCGTTATGTATACCGAGTGGATTCAAATAATGACCTACATATGCGTGACCAATGTAGGACTATCGCGTAAGAGCAACACAGTTTGACCACTGCTAAGTACCTCCATTTATCTACAAATCATGCAAGCACAGATTAGATTTTTTTATGTAAAAAAGAAAATGTGTTTCAATCAGACTCGTGTAACAATTTAAGTTTTTTAATTCCCTACGAGACTTTCATAACAACTGTTTATATAACTACTGATAAATCTATATTTCTGTGCAAGTACTCATAGTAGTCTAATAAACTCAAAAAGGACCCAAAGAATAACGATTTTTAGTAGGTTGTCAAAGCTAAATACTTAAAGCTGTTATAAAACTTATCCTACTCATGAAGAACTTACCAAGTTGTCTCTGTGAAAGCGTAGAGAGCTTGATAAAACCTATAGTGAGAGCATTTGGTCTTAGATGAAAGGGTTTATTGAGACTTTCATGGTGCCATGAAAAGCTAAATTTGCCTTGAATAATGATCGTTAAAACTGTTTTATTTTAGAGTGTATATTATTCTAACCAATTCTGTAGATGTCGCTGCTACCTGGACACAAATTAAAGACAGTTTAAAAAGTGCGAGTGAGGAAATTCTTGGCACTGCAGCAAGTAAAAAACAGGAGGACTGGTTCAATGATAATGAAGCTTTTATACAAGAACTTCTTGACCGCAAACATACTGCCTTCCAAAACGCTATCAATCACCCCAACGACTCATCAAAAGCAGAAGCTTTTACCCAATCTAAGTATGAAACGCAACGCGAAATCAGAAGAATAAAGAACGAGTGGTGGGCAAGCAAGGCCAGAGAAATTCAAAGGTACGCCGATTCACACGACTACAGGAATTTCTTTCAAGGAGTAAAAGCAGTGTACGGCCCCAGTCGGAAAAATATGTGCCCTATTAAAGATTTAAATGGAAATCTCCTCAAAGAAGACCAGGAAATAAGAGCCCGATGGAAAGAACACTACTCTAACATTCTTAACCAGCAAAGTCAAGCCGATCACGATATTATAAATCTTATCCCTCAATATGACACCTTCGAAGACTTAGATAAACCACTAACAACGGAAGAGATCTTAACCGCCATTGGGCAGCTAAAAAATAACAAATCTCCCGGCGCCGACTCACTCCCAGCTGAGATCTTTAAAGCTGTGTCATCAGAGCTCATACCCTACCTCAAAAAACTGTTTGATGTCGTGTGGGAAAGTGGTCAAGCTCCGCAGGAGTTTCGTGATACACTTTTAATCAACCTCTTCAAAAACAAAGGGAGCGCTGTGGACTGTGGAAATTACAGGGGTATAGCTCTCCTGGCTGTTGGAGGGAAGATACTCACTAAAGCGATGGCAAATAGGCTAACACCTGTTATGAAAAAGTTACTTCCTGAAACACAGAGTGGCTTTAGGCCAAACCGAGGCACATCGGATTTAATCTTCACACTTAAACATCTTCAAGAAAAAGCACTCGAACATCAAGGAGAAATTCACATGGCCTTCATTGATTTAACCAAGGCGTTTGACTCGGTGGACAGGGAAGTACTCTGGAAAATTATGTTCCGCTTAGGTATCCCTAGAAAATTTGTAGAAGTATGTCGCAGTCTACATACAAACAACAACGCCCAGGTTATGTATAATAATGAGGCAACCGAACCTTTCCAAACCCTCACTGGAGTTAGGCAGGGATGTGTCCTGGCACCCCTACTCTTTAATTTGTTTACCACTGCTCTAACAATTATTGTTGACAACAAACTGACAGTCAGAGGAATAGGTCTCAGATACCGTTTTGATGGCGGTCTCTTTAACATAGGGCGCTTTAGAGCTTTCACGAAGATACGCACACGATTCATTTGTGATCTCCAGTATGCGGATGACTGTGCACTTTTAGCCTCTACGCCGGAAGAGCTTCAAGAACTTTTAGATGTGTATGCCCAGAGCTATGATTCCTTGGGACTTAAAATCAACATTGGAAAGACTAAGATTATGTCAACTCCTCATCAAGTGAACCAAATAGACATTACACTTAACGGAAATTCTCTTGAAGTGGTGGATCAGTTCAATTACTTAGGCAACGTTGTTAATGACAAAGCAAACATGGACAGCGAGATTCGCAATAGAATTAACGCTGCATCTAGAGCACTCTGGGGACTTAGAGAGAGAGAGTATTTGACAACCACGACCTTGCTTTGTCAACGAAAATGGCTGTCTACAGAGCAGTTGTCATTCCAACACTGCTATATGGATGTGAAAGCTGGGTCACTTACCGTCGTGATGTGAAAGAATTAGAACATTTTCAGCAAAGACACCTCCGAAGTATGATGAAAATCCGTTGGTTCCATCACATATCAAACGTGGAAGTACTCAGGAGAGCAAACAGCCTTCCAATTGAGGTGCTTATTTCAAGAGCACGCCTAAGATGGGCAGGTCACGTTCATCGTATGCATGATAACCGCCTTCCTAAATGTACACTTTATGGTGAATTGCTAAACGGTAGAAGAATGCGTGGCGGTCAACGAAAGAGGTTCAAAGACGCTCTCCATGAATATCTAAAATCCTGCGGTATTGCAGACGAACAATGGGAACAACTTGCAGCGGACAGAACCGAATGGCGAGGGGTTGTGGCCAGCTATCAAGGAAATGTTGCTACAAGAAGGCCGAATCCAAGACCTAACCAGGTCTATGTTTGTCCTGACTGCGGTCGACATGTGCTCTCCCGAATTGGCCTCTATAGCCATAGTCGTGTGCACCGTAGATGAATGGGAATTACAATAGACTACACCTTTTACTTGTTTTTTATTGTACACAATTTATCGACTGTAACATTTTTATACTCGGACTCGAGTAACGGCCAATAATATTATTCTAATGATATTTCCATTTATGGTGGCTTGTAGTAAATACAGAAATATTTTACAGTCAACGAAGAGGACCTAATACTATGAAACGTCATGTCAGGTTAAGGAGAGAATGGCAGCAAAACTCGAACAAAATCTAAGTGGTATTGGAATTATTTTAAAGACTCAAGGCTAATTATGAATCAAGATAAAACATTTCCGTTACAATTTCATCCAATTGAATCAAACTATATCTCTAGTCCTCTCATTAATTTAAAGGCAAATCCATTGAACAAGTTGAGAATTTTATTTAAACTTCTAGGAATTTACATTGATATGTCGTTAAATTGGAAGAAACATGTAGACTTCATTTGTAAAAAATGCGCTAGTCTATGTTTTGCAGTAAAACGATCGCCAGTTTAAATGTTGTAAAAACCTTTTTATTATTCAAATTTTTAATCAAGAATTAGATATGGTATTATTTGTTGGAGCAACTCAACTACAGCGGATCGGGTATTTATTCTGCAGAAGAGGACCATTCGATTTATGTTTGGCCTTAAATACAGAGAATCCTGTAAAAGTACGTATATTCAGCAAAAATTTTTAACATTTCCATGCTTGTACATTTTGGACATTTTAATTTTTGTAAAAACAAATATGTCAAACATTTTACCTCTGAATACATACCTACTCGCCACGGCTCTAACCTTCAGTACAATATACATCGATTAGAAATGTTTAAGTCCAATCCGTATTATGTAGGTGCAGTCCTGTATAACAAATTAGGCAGTAATATATAATTAGTAAATTTAAATCAGCTGTTAGGCGATATCTTTTAAATAATGCATTGTATTCGGTTGAAGAATTTTTGGAATCAGGAAATCTCTAAGTCAAGTTCAATTTAATCTTATTTATGTATTTTTTTATTATAACCGTGTGGTAATATGTTCTTATACTCCTTTTATGTGTTCTTTATATACGTACCCTATTTTATTATCATTATTCTTTTTTAAACTTATCCTATATCAAATGTGTTGATCTCTTGGATTAATAAAGTTATTATTTTTATTATTATTATACTAATCCTTTGCCATTGTCATCCCTCGGAATATGTTTATCCGTATCTTTAAATAAATAAATAACGATTATAATAATAATAATTGTCATCAACTGAATGCACCCTATATCTGAAAATGATGTTATATCTTGTTTAAAGAAGCTTAGGCCTAAGTTCGAGTGGACCTGATGAAATTCCCGCTGTCTTACTACGTGATTGCGTCTCAATATTCGCAGGACCTCTTTCTAAACTGTTCAGTTTATCCTTAAAATCTAACGCTTTTTCCTTTCAGTGGTAATTATCTAAGGCAGCTCCAGTTTTCAAGAAAGGCGACTGGTCCGATATCTTCAACTATCGTCCAATTGCCATAATTTGTAACTTTGCAAAATGCTTTGAAATGTTATTGTTTGATTATACTTTTTTCCATTGCAAGCACTTGATCATAGATGCGTAACATAGCTTCGTTAAAGGTAGGTCCATTATTACCAATTTATTTTGTATGACTTAACTGATGCCATCGATGAGAGACTCTAAGCAGACGTGATCTATATCTATTTTTCAAAGGTATTTGACCATTGGACGTGACCACCAGATTCTATTGAATAAAATCTTCTCTGTTTTCTAAGTTCATTTATATTTAAAATATTTGTTGTTAATTTGTTTTTTTGTGTGCATTTCTCCTATTCTGTAAAATAAAATAAATAAATAATAGAAACACCGGATCCTCCGCCATTTTTTAAAACAACCCATGCAAATACGGTTAATATATTTTGGTGGTTAATACAAAATTTTAGACATACCCAGGTCAGAAGTTTTCAACCGTTTGCATTAAGAAGGTTGTAAAGCATTTTATATTTAAGAAAGTTTATGAAAAATTATAAAGTAAAAGTTCACCCAGTTATAGTCACACAATTGGACATTATTATCTAATATTTGATAATGATGAGAATTAGGCTGATGCTCTAAAAAAATTATTAACAGGCAGGCACCAGCCGGAGAATTTAATTAAGGTTATAATTAAGAGAAGAGAATAAAAATTAAACACGAGGTAAAGTGAAATTATGAAATGGGGGTTGTGTTTAAGGGACTTATGTAAATAATGGATTTAATTTCAATGACAGTATTGACCTCAATGTAATATTACTAAAGTTGAATGGAATAATGATTGCAACTTCGTCATCAAGCATTGTTTCGAAGGAAATTATTGCAAAATTGAACAAGCTCTTATCATTACAAGAGATTGGCAAAACTGGATTTGTTGAGTTGAAGCATTTTGAAAGAAAAAAGTTTTGATGGTTTATAATCGATTACTATAGAAGATATATATGACGAGAGTAGTAAACAATCCTGATTTTACTTTGTTTTATTCGAAATTTTCGAAAAAGTTTTAAGAGAAAGTACTTTTGAATTGTAGTTATGAAGCTTCAGAAATTATTCCTCTACCATTTGTCAATAACCCACCAAGTAACTACGATACAATTTTTACGGTATTGGTCCTAGCAGAATATAACAAGAAACACGACCAGGTTATGTGTTTCGTTACGTTTGGTCAGCCACTGTGGCAAAAGGCTCGTGAAGTCCTGACCAACGTCGATCCAGAAAATAATCCATATAATTTATCGTCTATCAAGGTAAGATTTGACGAGTTCCATCTACTGGTGTCATTTCTTGGAGCGGTAGGATTTATAATGGAGGGCAGTGGACTTCGCGAAGCTTTTTGTGAAATTTACGTCGAAAATTCGGCTGATAAAGCTTTAACGCGGCATGCGTATTCAAGAGCTGTAAGAGGGCTTTTCTTGTACAACTTGCTTGGACTTAAATTATTTTATCATCAATGAAATTCACAGATACAGAAAAAGCACAGTTGGTTGCACTACTCCTTGTTTTAGAAAAATAAAATTTTTCTCAGGAATTAAAAAAAAAACGAATTTATTGATATAAAATTAAAAAAAAAATAACGAGTTGAATTTAGGAAAAGGAAAAGGACGAACTTCATAACATTGGGTTCAGGATTGGGAAATGATTGCAATAACCAAAGATTTTATAAGAGCAAAAAAATCAGGAAATTGGGATTTGCATTTGAAATGTGCTGAGAGGATGATCCCATATTTCCACGCGAGTCGACATTTCTTGTATGCAAAGTCAGCGCCTTTATATCTGCAGGATATGCGGAAGCTCAGACATTCAATGTCTGAATATGCATTCGACAAATTTACATCCCAAGGCTTTTTTACTATCAGAAGGACTTACAAGTTTTGGTCTGGAGTTTCGTCTGTTTGACTATTGAACAAGTCTTAATGAGATCCACTAAAATTTAGGGTATACTTACGTACGGTCGTGGATGGTCTGAATGTGTTTTAGCTAAATTTATTTTAACTATGGTCATTAGTTGAGGTATGCAACGAAATTGAATATTTTTGCAATGTTTCTTTTGCAACGACGGAAGAACATATAATTATTTATTCAGATTATTATATTCAAATATATCTAAAACAGATTACTTATCGTTGTACCATTGACTCTAAGGCTAATGACAAAAATTCAATTCATTTAAAGAATATTCTTTCATGTTATGGGATTTCTCAATGTATTAATGAGTGCACAAGAATTCAAGGTTCATCAAGGCCTATTATAGATAATATTTTTACAAACTTCGATATTGATAACGTTAATGTTTTAGATACTGATTTGTCCGACCATAAATTGCAGATCATATCCTTTCAGTTAGAAACCCTTTCGGAAGAGAACGGGGATGTATTTATTTATAAGAGACAATTTCATAATCCAATATATATAATGAATTTTAAGTATCTGGTATCAATTGAATCGTGGAATAATCTATACTTGCTCATTAATGCAAATGATAAATTCAATGTTTTTTGTGTTAGACTAAGTCACATATTAGAGGAAGCATTTCCTCTGGTGCGTATAAAAATTAACAATGGTGTAAACAAAAGGCGTCACAAAGGTTGGCTAACTGACGAAATTATAAATCAAAGTGAATTCTTACGTCAATTATCTAAAGCTTATAAAGTAACAGATGATGAGGAACTTATGAAACGTTACAATATACTTTTAAAAAATCATAAAAATGCTATTCATATGGCCAAACGTTCCTTTAACGATTTGAGGTATCAAAATGCTAACAACAAATCTAAAGTGGTCTGGCTGTTGATTAGAAATGAAAGTAATAGTGATCAGATGAGACCATATCCTCATTTTTTTAACGATAAAGAGGCAAATCAATTATCAACTCTGTCTGATGCTGCACAAGAATTTAACAATTTCTTTATAGATTCCACTGATAGTCTTATTCAACTACTAGGTCCCCCTAACCCGCCACTATTAGAAAATTCTGTTAACTCAAGTATATTCTTAAGTCCCATAGACATTAATGAAACTAAAGAAATTATAAGGAAAGTTGCTGTAAAAAATTCTGCAGGTTACGATGGTATCCCATGTTCCATATTTATTCACGTAATTGAATTCATTGCTCCAGTTTTAACAGAGTTAATTAACTCATCCTTTTGTCAAGGTATATTCTCAGAAAACCTTAAAACAGCTATCGTTATTCCAATTCATAAGAATAACATGGATATAGCCAATTATCGAGCAGTATGTCTTTTATCTGTATTCTCTAAAGTATATGAAAATGCCTTCTATAATAGATTAAGTTCATAGATAATAATAATATACTTTATAAATATCAGTTTGGTTTTCGTAAAGGGTTGTCAACTCAAGATGCTATGGTTTCTTTTACCAATTATATTTTAGAACAACTTGACAAAAATCAAAAAGTTGGAATTTTCTTTGATTTTACACGTGCCTTTGACATGGTAGACCATAGTATTCTATTAAAGAAGGTTTACAACTATGGTCTTAGAGGACCAGCCTATAATTGGCTATGTTCCTACCTGACAGGCAGAGCACAAAAGCAATTTTAAAACCTGGAACAAGGGAGTACCATTCAGACATACGGTCTTTACGAGTAGGGGTTCCGCAGGGTAGCACGTTAGGCCCTCTATTATTTTTATTGTTTATTAATGACGTTAATAAGGGCTTGAACTTTGGACATGTTTCACTGTTTGCGGATGATACAGCAACAGTCACATCTGATAAGGACTTTAAATCTCTAAGCCAAAAATCCAGTATTTGTACCGCAAATATGGAAAACTACTGCAGTAAGAATAGATTGATATTAAACACGGCAAAATCACAACTAATTTCATTTTCGAAAAGAGATAACAATTGCAGTTTATTAGTTGGAACCTCAAATCAATCATTAATTCAGAGCCCTGCCGTCAAGTTTCTGGGATTAGATTGTAACCTTTCGTGGTTTCCTCAAATCGAAATAGTTAAAAAAAAATCACTTTATCTCGTGTTTAATTTTTTTTTGTTAGTATTATTTTTTAAGACTTCACAATCCTCTTTGGCACTAGCCTAAATAATGAAGTGGTAAATTAATAAATATAAAGTAAAATCAAATACATTTTTAATTGACGTCATATTAGTATTAATAAGTTTCGATTAACCACGTGACTGGATGAAATTTCGACAATCTGAACGCATTTTTTTTGCAATCGTAGATATTTTCAACTCTTACGTAAATATCACTGTGATTGTTCACTTCGCACACGAGGTATTAAAATATTTTTCACTGTCAAGAAGGTAATTTACGAAAACCCCACAAACCTATAATCATCTGTCCATAAAATACAGTAATTATTTCGTGAATTGTAAAGGCTATAATCTCGACGGTAATAGAGTTAAAATTATATAAGGTGATGCAATTTTCATTCATATTTAGCTGTGCGCTTAAATGTAGGTTTAAAGTTTTGTAAGTGTGTTATTAATGAGAATGTTTAAGTGAAAATATCCATTGATTATGAGTATTTCATTAACGATATTTATGAGTTGGCCTTGGTCATTAGCAATCGTGCCAAACGTGGGCTTATTCATAAATATTATGGTTGAAACACTGTCTTGTTACTTAATAATTTCTTGTACAGGGTGTCCAGATTTACCGTTATGTTTTTGCATATTTTTAGCGTGTATACAAAATATGCTGTAATTAAAAATATATTGTTACGTGTTTATGTCAAAGAACACACCAAACCCTATCTAAAACCATCACGCTTGAATAGCAGTAAAAAATCTCAACGGGAAAATTTTTCATAACTGTAACGAAATCCGATTTTTCAAACTCTAACACTTCTCTGCCTTAACAAAATTTTCTGCATCCTAACAACAACTAAAACGAACCTAACCAACAATTTCTTGAAACCGCGCAAAGCTAGGTACAATGGCTAACGCTAAAATGTAATAAATCATTAAATTTCCTTAATTCAATGACTTACCTTTATTTTTTGATATATAGGTTTTGTCTCTAATTAGTTATACACTCATTAGTTATTCGCCTACAATACATATTTTTAGGGTAAAAGTACGCTTTGATATTTTATTTATTACATAGATCATCTATACGAGATAGTGAAACAATTAATATACGTAATAATATAATCTAGTCATTATTTTAGTGCACGAATAGTAATGCTAAAAAAATTCATTTTAATGATTAGAAATTTAATATATTTTGCACAACTACTTACTATAATGCGTATTTAAATCTTATATGTTTAAGACAGATATGTTTGTTTATTGTGAGGTTGTCATATTTTAATGCGCAAAATAAAAATTTTAATGCTTAAAGTATGTCGAGTAATGCGCGCTTAAATCATATCCATATAAAAAAACCACTGCCCAAGGAATCACTACTTCCACATCCAGATTTTGTAGGCAAGTCTTATACACACTAAATCCCAATGTAATATTTTATTCTCTGTAATAATAGAGTGGGGGCGATAGAGGGTGTGGCAAATGTAAAAAAAATTAGTAGCCCTTGGTTCTCGTATACCCAATTTAATTTTTTATTCCCTTAAACAATAAGGTGGGGGTGGTAGAAGGGGTAACTAATGCCAAAATAAATTTTAAAGGCCCTTGGTTCTCGTACACATACTAAATCCCAATTTAAGTTTTACTCCCTTTAATAATAGGGTGGGGGTGGAAATAGGGTTGGTAGAGGAGGTGGCTGATGCCAAAAAAATTTTAGAGTCCCTTGGTTCTCGTATACACACTAAATTCCAATTTAATTTTTTACTCTCTTTATTAATGGGGTGGCGCGTGGTAGAGGGGGTAGCTAACACCAGAAAAATGTTTTGAGACGTTTCGTTCTTGTATACACACTACATCACATTTTAATTTTCTTTCTCCCTTTCATAATAGTGTGGGGGTGGTATTGGAGGTGACAATGGGGGTGGGCGGTGGCTGATACAAAAAAAAAATGTCGAGATCTTCACTCTTCGTACAAGCCCTAAATTGCAATTTTATGGACTCTTACCTGCTTGCTTTGCTTATTTACCCTTATTTACCCCATTTGCCCCCGAACGCTTCAACGCAATTAGATCAAAATATAATCTAGTTCCAGTTCGTTACAATAGATAAGTGTACCAAATTTCAAGTCAATATCATAAACGGTTTCAGAGTAAACGCGCGCACAAAAAAAAAGTTAAAGACAGACAGACAGGAATTTTTTTTGCTCAAATTTAAAATCCCGACGTTTCATGACATTTTAAGCCTATTTCAACAAAAAAAATATTTTTTTTTCGTTACTATATTTCCACTGGACGTTGAAGTAATATATCGACTAGTACAAGCACTTTAACAGATCTGCTAGTGACATCATCCATCATTCTCAGTATGTTACGTGCCTAATGCATATGCGACCCGCAACACACCTTTTGTGTTTTGCGGGTTACATATCGTCAACAGCCGCTAGTGGGTGGTTGCGCGTTTTCCAGTTGCGAAGAACGGTCACGTGACTTCCGTCTGATGTGAAAAGGTAAACGTTAGCTCCTGCATGTGTACGCTGCCGATAATTCCTAAAGCTTGTTATTCGAGCCATCTTCATGGATTTTCGATTATCGGCAACGGTAAAATTTCCTTCATGTTAAGGTGTTGCTGTTCATCAGAATATTGCGTTGCTACGGAGGGAGTTTAATCCGCATCTGCGGGATTTATGTGTGCACGCGTTAGTAACCTTACTTTAATATCGCTATCTTTTCTTCGGCTTTACCCAAATATTTATAGCTGGTTGACCATTTTCCCTTGGGAGTATCTTCGCTGTCAATTGAGCTGCACCGCTGTACAGGCATTTTGGTGGATTGTATCCCTCAAACAACTAAGAGGTAAATTATTTCGTTTGTCGTTTATATCTGTTTCAAATTGCTCTTACTAGGCACGTTTTACGTGCATTTCCGAGTTACAAATTAAATGGGTATATCTTAGGGTCCACGGACTGGGTTTGAAAGTTCCACGGACTGTGTTAAAACTTCCACGGACAAGGTTAGAACATACATATAGGAAGTTCCACATACTACGTTGAAAAGTTCCACGATTTAGGGAGGCCTCCCACCCTATTGTTAAAAGGAGTAAAAATTAAATTGGGATTTAGTGTGTGTACGAGAACCAAGGGCCTCTAAAATTTATTTTGGCATTAGTTACTCCCGCTACCACCCCACCCTAATCGGGAATAAAAAATTTAATTGGGATTTAGTGTGTATACGAGAACCAAGGGATTCTAAATTTTTTTTTACATCAACCTCTACCACCCCCATTGCCTCCCCACTCTATTATTAAAGGGAATAAAATATTACATTCGGATTTAGTGTGTATAAGACTTGGTTACAAAATCTGGTTTTCTTGTGCAGCGGTTTTTTATTATAATGCATTATCAATTATTTAAATAAACACGCGTTTTTAGGTTGTCGTCGACATTTTATTATGAAAACAGTTAACTTTAGGCAACTAACAGTTATGAACATCTCATAAGTTGGCGGCCATTTTGAAAATAAACTAACAGGTTCAAGAATATGTGACCAAACTAGGAATTATCCTCTACTACCCTGAAATTCATCCCAGAAGAGAAATCCCCTAATACGTAAATTTTCCAACAAACATACAGCTGACTGCTGGACTAATATTGTTATCGAATTTAATTCCCAATTTTTTTATGAATGCTCTGTAATTATATCTATAACAAATTGGTGGTAAATATAATTGTCAGAAATTACTTTGTTGTCTTCCGCGAGTAGGATATAGCGAGAAGAAATAAATTGAATTAAAATTATTAACTGGCCTTGTTTTTCACAATCAAATTAAAGATATATTTTTTAAGGAATAATATCGATAAATATAACAGCAATAATTATATGTATATGGCACCGCAACACCATTTAAATGTTAGAGCTGAAACTAATTTGTATAATGTTTACCAACTAAACCACACACGCCCTTGAGGATTTTTTCAACGACTTTGTTAATTTTTTTTACAAATATAATCTCCATCATTATAATTATACGACAATTGACAATAGTTCAAACGCTTGGGTGTGTCTGTTCTATAAGTTACAAGATAGCAACCGTGGTCCCATACAAATTAATGCCTTAGGTGTTGTATTCTTCACGATATGATCTATAATTGCCTGCTCCATAAATCTCAGACAAATGTACGATTGTCGGTTAATTAAAAATAAAAAAATGATCGGCCAGTTCCTTTAGGTAGTCGCTAATGAATTAGAGGGAAGTGTATCACGTATAGAAGTTTGAATCGGGGCAGTCATGTTTGATTGAACATCTTTATTATCTAGACGGATTATCATCTCTATATCGGAGGCATAGTTGAGATTTTATCGATCATTAATTAAGTCTGATATATTTGCTGGGTCTTGCGCTAGGTGAACAAATCTGAGTGATTTGTGTATACGTTTGGTTCGTCTGTGAGCAATTGGATTTGGTTGTTGTCTGCCTGTTTTTCAATATAAGACTTTGTATCAGTATGGCGATTAGAGATGTGAACGATTGTTAAAATAATTTTCAAATTATTAACTAAACGTGCGCTCTTAAAAATTTGAAATCTGTATTTTTAATAAGGAAAGCTCCAGGGGGGCAGACTGGAGCATTCCAAATAAAAATAATAATACATTCAGTATTTGAAACACTTTACTCAAATCCTTCGATTCTCAGTATTTGGTACTTGGTATTTGAAATGCTTTACTTCTAGTATTTGGATTTGATATTCGGTTTTCAGTAATACTGGTATTTGAATTATTTTGCTTGGTATTTCAAGTACTGCCCCGGTATTTGAAGTACTAGACGTTATTTCAAATACTGTTTAAAGCGCTAGAATGACTATTCAAAATAGCCTAACATATCGGTTTTAATTCTTAATCGACCTACTTCTTTCTTACTTATTGTTTGGTAACAGTGCTATTAGTTTTTAATAAGTAGGTATATAAGAAAGGTTACAGTATGTAACTAATTCTATAATGTGTTCGACTCACTTTTTGAGTTTAGAATTAGTAGTATTGTAGAATTTAGATACATCCATTCCATATTATCCTACTCATGTTGTTACATGGCCTATGTCCATTTAACAGTTTTATTTAAAAACTAGTGTTTTGTGGATAGTTAGCACGACCTGTACATTTTTTGGATTCAGTTTTTGCAGGTGAAACTGTTTTCAACTAACAGAATTTTACATGTATAACTGCTAAACCATGTCACACTGTTTATGTACTTAGTTTTATATCTTAGGAACTTAATCCTGTTTTTCTATTAACACTATTATGTATCTCATATCCGTTGTAATACAGCATTATTATCCCAGAAAACAATTTGTCTACAAAATTTAGTTATATCAGATATCTATTTTTCAATTTTTATATTTTTGTTTACTATGGAGTACATATGGTTATTTTCCTTACCTTCTCTCATTCTATGTATAGTAAATCCTATAAGATGTAATATATTTACTGATTTATCAATACGTTTTACTACTTATTTACATCTGTTAATATTTGTGGTTATATATAAAATAGAAATTGCAAAGGCAAATCAGCTGGCATGGAAAATAAAGTATTATTATAGATTCCTTTTATCGATTATATGCCACTACTTTAGTTGAGTATGGGAATCTACAAGGCAAGTTGGTGCGCTTAACTTAACCACTGACAGATGGCCATACTTGTACGATTTCTATATTTTGATAGCTTTCAATTTAAATAGGGAATTAGATTTCTCACATTTTTTTGGTGGCGTTGTTTTCCAGTAAACAGGACAAAAAAGTTTACCTTATCAGTAAAACTCACCAGGAAGTCATTTGCTTGCAGCCTTTGTACTGATTCAAACATTATAATTTATAACTGTGGACTTCAGTAATTGATATTACAATTTTTATATCCCAGTTACAAAGTGTTGAACATACAGGTAATTTCATTTCATTATACTCATTAAAATATTTTAATTAATCTTCAAATTTTGCCTTTGATATAATTTCAATTATTTTTAAAATAAATTTTGAATTCAAAGTCAATTCTTTTTAATTTAATAAGTAGTTAAAATGCTATATGTACCACATGGTTTTAAAAATATTTTTCTCTTTCCTTTTAATTTTTTTTGGCAATTTATAGTCTAAGAAATCAGCTAACTCGTGCATAGCTAATAATTACTATTGCATAGCTAAAATTACTTTTGTACTGCTAATCAGCTTACTTTTGTATAGCTTAAATTAATTTCCTGCAGCTTTTGTACAGCTAGCTTAATATTTCGTGCAGCTAATTTAAATATATTTTGTACAGCTAACTAGCTTATATTTGCATAGCTAACATTGCTTAAATTTTGCATAACTAACTTGCATAAATTTTGTATGTGCTTATATTTTGTTAAATGTCCTACAATTTTCACCCCATTCATTGAGAGACGTAAATTGCCAAGGAAAATCTAGAATTCACAAGAGACAATTGTGGGCCTGGATTGCTGTCCCAGAACCAGCCACCTGAACCATAAACAATCTAGGATACTGGTATCAATTTGTCTTTCATTTCAATTTGTCTCAAACCGATTTGTCTAATTTTCTTTCATGTAATATATTTTGTCATTCATTTTAAACTATCTTTTTATTTCTCTTACCAATAATTTCAGACTGATCTATAGCAGACTGGTTATTCGAGAAAAAGAGACAATTTTGCTTATTTCACTATAGATGGTGCCCAATTTAACATCAATTTTTCTTTGTCTCCTTTTCTCGAAATAAACAGAAATCTGTCGCTTATGCTGTACATGTCAGAAAAGGTAAGTTTCTCCACTCTTACGAATGCTCTGGACCCACGGCTCTCTGCTCCGGCTTATACCAGCTAGTCGTCCGCACATATTGCCTCAATTCTTTCTCAAAAATAAATAATAAGAGAAAGGAGGTAACAATGTCACATTGAACGTAGGTACACATATGGCAACACTGACTGACATCAGTCACTTTTGCCTTCGTTCAAGCCGTGGTGATTCCCGCTCTGCAAATTCCAGCACAGTGCACGCACAGTGTGCCAGAATATAGTGCCACTAGTGTCAGGCAAAATACGTATGTACGACGGCAGATATTTGGTCCGCAAAACAAAGAAGTTTCTTTGTTCTAACAGTCCATTGGATTGATATCAATTACACCAGCCCTTTCTTGTAGAAGATTCCACGGAACTCGTAGTTACGGTAAAATAGTAGATATTATGGAAGACTCACTCTAAATTCCACATCATTAATGTTAGATTAGTTTCCACTATTACAGAAAATGGATACAATTTCGTAAAGGCTTTTGAACGATTTGGTTTAGACAGCAATGTCAGTAATGAAAACACTTCCTATGACGACGACGGGTATTCAGATGAAGAAAATATTTCGTTTATAGATGTCATTGCTCAAAAGAAAATTTGGGTCGTCCTGATTTACCAAAACATTTCCTTTGTGCTAGTCACACTTTAACACTTAATAGTTACAACTGGTGCGAAAAATATTATCCAAAATAGCCGTAGCATGAACCAATCATACAATTTGTATAAATAAATGTTCCATACTCTGGAAAAAGTCAGGACGACCCAAATCAACAGCAATTATGTTACGCGCTGGAATCCATTATGTGATGCAGTTTTCCAAATAATAAATGATAAAGAAAAACTGCCAACAGTTTTTTAACTGCAAATTAAAGATCAGTGTTTCAAAGAATCTGAGTTCGAGTATTTGTCTGAATACTGTATAATTCTAAGCTCAGTTGCGACTGCGTTGGATATTTCGCAAGGAGAACATCTTTTATGGGTATTTATTGCTGAATTTAGGGTTCAGTTTTTAAACAATTGGAAAAGATAGAAACAGAAAAATTGATCTACGGAAATGAAATATTAGATGCTTGTAAAAGTGAACTCAAGAAATTTAAAGTATTTTTTGATTTAACTAGCCCAGAAGCTAAAAAAGCTATTATTGCATCTATTACATTGCCACAGTACAAACTCAGATGGATAGGTAATTTAAAAAATTACTACACAAATGACGATTTAAGCGAATCTATTCCAAAAACGATTATAGAAATGGTTTGCCAAGAATCCAGAATCTAATAATAATGACGATCTACTGAGCGGCGTCAGCGAACCTTGTAAACCGATATAAATTTTGAACTAGATGATTTTTCGACAGAAATTTCGAATACTGAAACTACAAAAGGCACTGCGAAGAAAAGAATAGAACTCGAATTACTTCATGTGGTTTCAACATGATGGTTGTTCAGCACACTATTCGGTGGTAGCACGTAAAGTACTTGATCGTAATTTCAATGGTCGCTAGATCGGTAGAGTTAGTCCGGTAAATTGGCCAGCTAGATCGCCAGCTCTTCCTTCGCCAAATTTCTTTTTGTGGGGCTACTATGTCCACGTCGTTGTTCCTGGGTTACGCTAAAGGTAGTTTATTCACCAGATATATACATTTCTACAGGTAAGAATTTCCCAGTTATTCGCAATTTGCAAAATGAATAAACTTTTTTGGCGACGAATTTTTATTATTTGTAATGGAAACGTGGTATTTTTATTCCAAACGTATTTCAGAATTTTATGCATCGGTTCTCAGTAGGAGAAATCGAAAAAAATGGAATCTTGTCGAAACTGCTATTGATTATGTATTTACAAATTTTAATGACAAACTATTGAACAAAAAAGTTATTCACAATGGGCTGTCGGACCATTCCAGCTAAATTTCTTTTACACTAGTAAATGATGAATCCTCAGAAACACATAAAAGCACGTCATTTTCAAAAAGAAACATAAATCTATTCATTGACTATTTAAACACTGAACAGTATAGTGTGTGTGACAATAATCTAGATATCGATTCAAAATTTGTAAACTTTATAAAGATTTTAGATTACTATTACAATTTAAGTTTTAAAATAGCGACAAAAAACAAAAACAATTATTACACAAATAAAAATTGGATAACAAATGGTATAAAAACATCATCTAAAATACTTTTTAAAAATTTTAATATTCAGCAGAAACAGAGTTTTATTGATATCACATTCTATAAGAAATATAAGTCAATCTACAGGCGAGTTATAAGAGAAGCTAAAAAAATGCATTATGATAATAAAATATTACACTCTGAAAATAAAACTAAAACGGTATGGGACATCATTAACTATCAAAAATAAATCCACTGACAAACAGCGCAGTATTAAATGAAACTGAGATAACAAACAAATCACAAATAGCTAATATTTCGTTAATCAACCTCTACTGTTAAATTCTAAAACAGCTGTCAATTTACTTACAAAGCATTTTTCTCGAACCTGCGGCTGAAGTCATTAATGTTATAAACAATCTAAAAAACGTCATCAGAAGCTGACAATTTCTCTTCTCTCAGTGTTTTCGAAAATTATTGAAAAAATTCTGGCCAAAAAAATCACAACATTTTTGAAAGAAAACAATATTTTATCAAATAGTCAACATGGTTTTAGAGAAAAAAGATCAACAATATCCGCTCTCTGTAGTATTTTAGATTTTATTTATAAACAGTTGGACAAAAATAACAGTTATGGCAGTGTTTGTTGATTTAACTAAGGCGTTTGATTGTGTTGATCATAAAATACTATTGCAAAAATTAGAGGCTTATGGTTTACGAGGTATTTGTCATAAACTGTTAAAAAACTATTTGTGCAATAGAAAGCAATTTGTCCATTTTCTCGGCGAAAACTCTATAGAACTGCCAATAGAAGTTGGAGTTCCACAAGACAGCGTCCTAGGGCCACTCCTATTTTTAATATATTGTAATAGTTTCTTAAATATTTTTCATTGAGAATTTGCAGATGATATGACATTATTACCTAGTGATAGAAATATATAAAATGTTACTCAACATCTCACGGTTGGTCTGAACTCATTACTTAAATATTTTTCTTCAGTTAATGTAAATATGAATCAGGACAAAACCTTTTCTTTACAATTTCACCCTCAAGATGCAAATTATACAAGTAATGTTTAATCAAAGTAAATGGTAAATCTATACAGCAAGTTAAAAATTTCAAGCTCCTGGGCCTATATTTAGATTTATCATTAAACTGGAAAGACCATGTATCGTATGTCTGTAGCAAAATTGCTAAGCAATGTTTTTGCCTTAAGAAGACTAAACCAGATCACAAGTTCACATGTAACTAAAGCTTTTTATTATTCAAGTTTTGAAGCGGTGATACGTTATGGAATAATTTGTTGGGGAAATGCATCTGAAATAGAATTCTTATTCTGCAAAAAGGGGAAATAAGATGCATGTATGAGCTAAAACATAGGGAAACTTGTAAACCGGTTTTTATAAATGAGAAAATTCTGACTTTTCTATGCATATACATTCTGAAATCCTTAAAATTTGTAAAGAACAACATCAGCAGTTTTAATTTCCAAAATATTTGATATTATATTACTTGTACTTAAGCTTTAGAACAGATTCGGACTAATTCGAGTTGTATATTGTGAATAAAATGCATTTTATTTTATCTGAGTAAAGAGTTGCATGCATGTTTTTTGTTTTCTGTTTTCATCCATTTGTTGTTTGATAAAATACCAAAGTATTTTATAAAAGACAGATATTTTTATTAGTTACATGCAATTTTTATATATCAGCTTTTAAAATCAGTGAGAGATATGTATAACACAATTTAATGCTAATTAGAATCAGTTATGTTATTTTAATTCGCTTAGTTATTGTTAAACTAATTATCAAAATGTTTATAACATTTCGAACTGTTTATGTATTTATTATGTTCATGTAGATATAAAATTTTTAATATAATTTGTGCGGGAAAGTGATAAAACTGGAAAAAAGCTCAATAACATTTGATGAGAACCAATTTCGTTTTATCAAGTTGATGTCAAGAAAGATTCAAGTTGGTATTGACGATTTATTATTTGCGGAAAATATAAAGGAGAATGTGAAAAAATTGGAAAATTACAAGTTGCTAGGGGATGAAAAATAAATAACAACAAGAAAATTATAGAAAATCAAAGGGGTTGAAAATTTTTAGAGAGAAATATTAAAAGGTACGAGAGAAAATAGACTGTTGTTGGTGAAAGTAAAGTATAGTAAGAAGAAGGAAGACAACCAGTTTACAAATTTTAAACAAAGAAAAAGGAAATCAATTTTTTTTTAATTGTGACAAGTTGGAGAAAGAAGATAATTATAAATTATCTTAAGGTGCAGAAAACGATTCCTAGTGGAACCGAGATATCACTTTAATTGTTTGGGAGCTTAGCAGATTGCAGCGAATATCAAATTAATTGATTCAGTGCGGTTGGAGGTTTTATTTGAGCTATGCGAACTAAAGGGTTGTAATAAACTTCATATAAATTTCTTGTATATCTTTTAAATAGTATGGAAAATAATTGAGTATATTTTAAATTGAAAATTTCGATCATTAATTCTATTTTTTATTAACAAATTTGATTTTAAACAATAATTATCCAAATTATTTTATTTTTCATATCGTATTTATATTTTAGCTAGATAGGGAATCTTATTTTATCTTTTATGTGTATCGTATTTTATTGTTCTCACAATACATTGTTCCATTTGATTTGAATTTGTTTTATTGCTGTGTGTTTTCTAGAATTGTGTTTAATTTCAATGGTCCGAACTTACGACTTTGAGATCTAAATTAGAAATTATTTACTGTGATCTTTTTAAACGCCGTCAGCGGATATCATAGCAATATATCACGAATATAAGACAAGACATGGTCTCAATTTACAATATGATCTATATAGAATGGAACGTTATAAAGCAAATCCATATTATATTGGGGCTGTATTGTACAATAAGCTACCAGATAGGATTAAGCAGTGCAGTTATAAAAAGTTTATTAAAAAAGTTAGACATATTATTATTAAATGCATTTTACTCTGTAAATGAATTTATGATGTACAACTTGATGTAATTTTGTAATTTTATAAGTTTCGCATATATTTTAGTTGAATCATCTAATTTTGTTTTTTTCTTTTTCTTTGATTATGTGACGTGTTCTATATCCTTTGTGATTGATTGGATAAATAAAGGTATTATTATTATTATTACAGCGCCATCTATCATGAATTGAAAAAATGTTTGAGACAAATCGTACGAATTTTTAGACGTAGAATCCGAATCTGCAATAAAATATAGGGGTTCCTATTTAAGATTTCAAAGTAACCCCGACCGACCTACAAGGAGGGGGACGGGTGACTAATTTTAACACTAATGTATTTCCTCCTCAAAATGATTAAATTCTGATAATGGATTTTTTTTCGTAGAGTGCCTATAGGTATAAGCTTTAACATGTTACGGTCAGTAACACATTTGGAATGTGAGTCTATTTTGACTAGCCGGTTATTATTTTATAGACCGTCATCAAATAAATAATAGGCGACTTTATTTTCTAAACAAAAATTTTGCCGCAGGAAAAATAAAGTAGCTACATAACTGTATTTAAGTATCCCATCCCTTGTTTGACGTGATGATCGCGATAAAAAAATAATTGATTATATATATATATATATATATATATATATATACATATATACGAAACCCAGTTATAAAATCGAACAAACAAACCCCGATAACATCTCTGTTTGTTAAAAGCAACGTCTTTTTTGGCTCCTTTCTATAATTGGACGTATTGTGAGACTGTTTAAATATTAGACGAGTTGTTAATAGCCTATAACATCAAATATATCCATATAAATTACAACATTATAATATTATTTCCTTTTCTAGATCACTATCATCGCACCTATCAAGTCAAAATGCTTAAGAAAACTATTAAGCTGATTTGTGTGGAGATTAACGCGAAGGCTATATATCAGATATAGACAGCTTCCTCTTGTTGATCCATCAAAAAAGTAAATAAATCTTTGAAAAGTGACACCTTAACGCGTCCATATTAAAAAAAAATGAATTACTAGAGAGAAAGTAATAATGTGGAGCGAGACGGCATTGATAAAAACAGTGGAGTCGGCTGATCTTCATATATGCCGCATCGTTTGCTTTAATGTAAACCGGAAAGTGTGCCAAGAAATATGTACAGCTAGAGAAATGTGTAGTTAAGTTTAATGCAGGCTAAAACCATCAAAGGTTGTAGAAAACTCAGCATGCAAATATATTTAGTAGTTTTTTAAATATTTTTCTGTTTTCCGGGCCTGGAGAATCAGAGGTTCTAGAGGTTGTGTAAAATATCATTAATGAACTTGTATTCGAATGGGCAATCAAGACGGGTCAAGACCCCAGATCGTATACTGTCTTTAAGGACTGTTTGTCACCCCGATGCATATATTGTTCAATATTGCTCTAAAGATATCGTTTCCAGATCGGCGGTAGGACATTCAAAAGTTGTGATAAATCGCGCATTATTAATCATAGATCTATATCAATTTTCTTCAAATTTTCAAGATACTCCGAAGATTTTTGTGATAAATATTACTCCGGCAATGCAAATTAGACTAAAGCTAAGCTACAGCTTTTAACAGAGCTGTTCCTAAGCACTGTTACCTCAGTAGATTTAATTTATTACAGGCGTCTGAAGGTTGTAAGTCATAGAAGGGGGTTAGTAAATGATAAATACTTATACAGGCTGTCCTTTTATCGGGGCTCTCGAGAATATCTCACTTAATATCGGTCGTACAAAAAAAAAATATTTTTACGAAAATTGTGCCGATTTATATAACCTACAAAATGGTTTAAAGACATTTGAAATCCATGGCCTACTTTAAGAGTTATGACGGAAAATATCGAAAATGCGGAAAACGTCTAGGCCAAATATCTCCGTTATTTGATGAGATACGAGAAAAATTCTAAGGCAAAAATTTTTTGCAATACAGAATGTTTCAATAAGATTTTATCTATTTTTTTCAAAACCGCTGTATTTTCAGAGTTACTCTTCAGGCTGTTAAAACAATTATTTTGAAACGGGCGGGAAATGGCGCCATTAAATAGAGTATTTTCCTTCCTTTTCAACGATATATTATCACATGCCATATTTATTCATTGGTACTACTTAGTAATTATAAAAACATTTTTTTAAAACCAATAAATTTTTTTTTAACAAGCATTATACTTGCCGTGGAGAAGAACAAATTAATAATAAAAAGAATATAGCAGACAGAACATTTAATATTTATCTAATTCTCAAAATAATTAAGATATCATATCAAGTGTTCAAAGTGTGCACCGCGATTTCTTATGCACAATCGAGCGCGGCGAGGCACTGCATTTAAAATATTACTCAGTATTTCGAGGGTAACTGTAATACATGCCCGTTGAATTCGAGATTTTAAGTCCTCTACATTTTGCGGTGTCGTCGAAAACACCTTATCTTTAATATACCCCCATAGAAAAAAATCAATTGGGGTTATATCTGGAGAACGAGGGGGCCATCGAATAAATCCATTGGTACCTATCCAATGTTGAGGCCAAATTTCGTCTAATTAATCTAGGCAAATCTGGGAATTGTAGGGAGGAGCTCCATCTTGTTGAAAATATTGAAAGTTGTGTCGATTCTCTAAAGGTAGGTCATCTAAGAATTCATTAAATTCACTTCTCAAAAAGTTTAGGTACCTTTGACCACTGAGCTGACCATAAGGACCAATTAAATTGGTGCCTAAAATATCTATCCACACATTTATTGAAAAACGATTTTGAAACCCAGACGGTCTATGCCAGTGTGTATTTTCAGAAGTCCATTTGTAATGAATATTGCGATTAAAAAATCCATTATTGGAAAAATTTGCATCGTCGGACCAAAATATTTTACTATATGTTAATGGATCGGCATGCTTCTTTTCCAACAACCACCTACAAAAAGTCATCCTCCTTGGTTTGTCCCCCGCTTGTAAATTGTGAACTTCTTTGGCTTTATAACACCGGTAACCATTTTTCTTCAAAATGTTTCTAGCACTTGTTTTATTTATATGACAAGCAATTTGAATTTCTCTTAATGATGTTTTCAAATTTTCTGTATTTTTATTTCTTACATAATTAATAACTCGGTTTACCTTATTTACATTATCAGTAACACTGTTCAACCTTATCTTCTTCTTTAAAAATGAACCATTATTTTTCAGTTTCGTAGATAATTTTCTGAACAGTTTTATTCGGCTGTAGTGCTTGTGGAAATCTGTTTCTATATTCTATTTGAGCTAATCCAGAGTTAAAATTGCATTGGCAATATGTAACGAACATATTATAACGATCAAAATGTGTGTGCAAATCATTTTTGAAAACTCTAAATTCTTAAGCGAGTGTGATTGAGTGAGAGTTTAAGTATTAAATCCGTCAAAAAATTAAATTGTCAAGTTTGTTCATAGCCAACTATTTTGAAATTATTGAAATAATAGTGAAATCATGAAATACAAACAAATGGATATTATACTAAAATTAATTGGTAAAGACATTTTAACTTTCTGAGCAAGGAGTAACGCTTTTATGGAGGACCTCTATACATTGGCATAACTGCGAATAATCTTTCCATAATTGCTCCATGTTGCTTTCTTGATTATTATTTTGTTTTTGTTACCTGAATTTACTTTATTCTTCTTAATTGTGTAAATGTTTTACTATAGCAAAGATTTGAACAACTTATTGAATTATTTTTATTTTACATGCAAAGATAGAAAAAATCAGTTTTTCGGACATAACTCGCTTAGTTTGATTCGGATCGAAAAATGTGTACAGAGATAAAATAAAAGTCTCGCGAATGGGCGTATACTGAATTTGAATGGTAGCCAATATCATTTGTCAACTCCCTGACCAGACATAGACCGGTTTCGAACTTATTAGTTCTTATCAGTATGCCATAGGTCATGGAACAGACATTGGCTACCATTATTTCATGATTTGTAAGGTGTAATCCAATGCAGGTCGGGCTATTTGCCCGCTGAGTAGTTGCTTCATGCCAATCATATATTATAACAGCAGGTTAAGTCCACCTAGGACTGAAAGGTCGCCGCTTTCAGGTACTTGCAGAATCGCAAGTCGCTATACGCCCATGGAGACATCTATGGTGTATAGTAGCAATTTACCATTTCAGAGGTTTCACATACCTCTCACCACTACTCAATTTACTATAGTTTGTATAAAACTAGCAGGTTGGCCACTATCATTTGTCTGTTCCATGACCTATGACATACTGATGAGAACTAATAAGTTCGAAACCGGTCTATGTCTGGTCACGGTGTTGACAAATGATATTGGCTACCATTCTTTCATGATTTGTAAGATGTAATTCAATGCAGGTCGGGGTATTTGCCCGCTGAGTAGTTGTTTCCTGCAAATCATATATATAATAATCTTTTATTAGTTCAAAAAGAAAATGCAGGTAGGAAAAATTATAAAGTATATCGCTAAAAAGAAAACCAAGAGTTAAATTTAAGATATGTTTCTTTTAATAATGATTTTTATTTTATAAAATTTTTATAAACAATTGTAGCCTGTTTAGTTTTATGTTTTAAGAGTCGTTTTTGTTTGTTATCTGTTTTTTATGAAATATTTTCTTTTCAATGTCTAATGTTGTTTATAACTTGTTTTATTTTTTTTATCGGTGCTTTTTATTAAACGGAGTTTAAAATGAATAAATGTTTATTTAACAGGATTAATTTTTTATTTTCTCCTATTTTATTAAGCGGAGATTTTAAGTCGTTGGTATGAAGAAAGTCATTAATTTTAAAATTTGGCGTCATTAAGTCATTCACTATTTGATGTTTTTCACAGGTTGGTTGCTTGCTTTGCTTTTGGATGAAACATTTTTTTGATATGTTTTTGATGTTTTAATTTAACAGCCCCTCAAGTGTTTTTCTTCCATTTACGTTCATCATACTGTAGAAATGCTCGTTAATGAGATCGATTCGCCCATTTATATGGACATTCTGTATACATATTTTAGGACGATTTCTAAGAAGTTTAAAAGCGGGAAAATACTTTTCCAAAATAAGTGTAATAAATAAATAACCGTATCTGATTAACAAAAATTCTACATATTCTAACGAAATTAATAAAATAATTCGTCTGCCATGTATCTACGTAGATAAGCTCACAATATAACCTAAAAATTCCTATTTAGGAAAATACCTTCAGCTTAAAATGGTAGTAGACAGTAACAAATAAATCTTAGAGAGCGCCAAGAATTCTAATTACTATCAAAAATTAACTTTCCGGAATATTTTACCACTCTGTTATTATAGACTAATTGGAATTTGAGCCATACCAAGCTTTTATCATTACCGCTTAGTATAACAGCATAAAAACGGGCTCCCAGTAGCTTAAAATAATCGTGTTAATCACATGCCACTAAATTCTTTCAAGAATTAAATTGAAATAACATAGAATAGGTCGATAGGGTCCGGCCTGTATTGTTAAAATAAAGATATGTATGAAAAAATGTGTTCAGATTTGGCGATGATACATGATTAAATACACAGGGTGTCCAGGAATTCTCCTGTGAAACAAAAATCAAATTCTGGAGATGTTCTGTTGATTCAACTTAAATGGAAAAGAAATATATATAATATAGCATATAAAATTGCTCCTTATGGTAGCTGCAACACTTTAAAAACGGCACCTTCTCACAGTGTTAAAAAATATCTATCTGTGAAAGAATTTATTAATAAAATGTAAATGCACGTTGTCTTTTAAACACAAGTTACTCGAGAACGGCTACCGAAATACCTGTTTTATTTTTAATGATCTGAAAATTAGTTTTTTATAGAAAATTTTAGGAATATGAAAAAAATTAAAAGTTATGAGGAAAATACTGACAGTCACCCCCTAAAGCTACCCCTTAAGCAGAAGGGAGGGTTTGACTGATATCATGTAAACTAGTGTCCGCATGGCTATGACTAAGTTTAAAATTTAAATTTTACGTTTTAAGAAAAACTGAAATTTATTATGCCCATTTTAAGGAGCATACAATTTTTTTTTGAAAAGGCGCAGGAATATCAGGAGACAATTGTAAACCACCTTGTATATACAGGGTGTTTCAGTTAACATTGCCACAACTGATGTCTCGGAAACTAAAAAATATATTTTTATTCTGCAAGCGGTAATAAATTTCTATGGTTAATGCTGTAATACTTTCCACCCCGGTCTATTAATTAATATCAAATGTCCTTGATCGTGAAGCAATCAAGAACATATTTACTCCCACCCAGCAATCATTTATCAATTTTATGTCAAGATAAATAAAGAAATTGGTTATTTGCCTGATCGTCTAATTTTATTAGTTTCATACCCAAATTTCGTTGTGTGTAGCAACCCTTTTAATTTACATCAAGTTCCTTTATGTAAAGTTTAATATTACTTGTTTCTATCTGATACTATATACCTTAGAAAATTAATCACTCTGTTAGTTTAAATACCTGGTAAATTCGAACACTGTCTAGTAATTGAGAGATCTAATTATTTTTATATATTTATATTGTATTATATTATTCAAGATTGTACTGCACATTTATTGTTGAAGTTTGTTTTCTATTTTGCTTTGAAATGAAACCATTTATGAGTTTAATATTTGTATGACGAAAAAAGGTAAAGGTGAATGAAAGGACAATAATTGATGGGAAAAATTATAAAGAGAATTTTAGAATTTATGTGTCTGGTAAATTTATTCAAAACAGATATTTATTACTATTTTACATGAAAACAAAGATTATTTTAGATATTTTTTCAATGTTCGTTTTTTGTCAACGCAGATCTTCCTGTGTTCTTGTACGCATCGTAACAGAAATTGTTTTTGTTTCTCATCGACCGTAATTAAATCATGAAAGTCCTGCCTTGCATCAAATTTACCGCTTTCTCAGCTGTATCGTTCACTGCTCTAAGCATTGAGACTGTCTTTTTGGCATCTAGAAACGAAGCATTATTCGCCTATGAAGGAGGGCCCTCGTTGAGAAAACTCATTAATTTTGAAACGAGAGAACAATGACTCGCATTTAACTGATATGAAATCATCGACGTTTCTCTCTGAAATAAAGAAACTAGTTAACGATTTCGTGATATAAACGAAGAACTAAACAAACAACGACACCATTAATGTACCAAACTAACCATACAATGAACCACAAATTATATCCTTCGATGGAATGTGTGGCTCGGAAAATTAATTTCCTTTAGTTAGATTGGTCACCATTTTTTCTTCTGTTACTTGCTGCTGGTTAAACTTCTGTAAATAGTCTTTGAGATACTTTCATCTACGTTTTCGTAAGCCTTTCAATGACTTCAAAAAGCACATTCTTCGTAGGGCGCTTTGACAGCCAAAAGCTATGGTTTCACGTAGGTTGTCACGATGAACAAGGTGACATCTAACAGTATTGGCTTGTCCTCAGTGGTTAGTTTTAGCTAAGAGCTGAGTAACGGTCTTTTAAGGGAGTAATTAATAGCTCTAGCCGTCCATCGAGCTTGGTGCATGGCACCCGGAGGTCTACTTTGACATTTTCTTTCAGTATCTCCATCTAAAAATATGATAGAAAGCTCTATCAACTCTGGTTAGTCATCTCTGACAATTTTATTGGTTAGTTCAGCGCGGTAAATTCAAGCAAATTTTCAATTTTGAAAACGGTTAGGCAAGATTCCACTGTTTCTTTATATAACTGTATTCTATATTTTAAAATAATCGACGTTTTTTCAATTATCTCTGAACTTTTTAAAGAGCGGAATATCAGGGCTTGTTGTCACTTGTCTGATTTTCAGTTCGATTACATCTTTTAATTATAACACCAGTTCATATAAGTGATGACGGTAAGCAAAAATAAGCATTTATTTATCAATTTTTCTTGAAGAGAGCACAGGCACGATTAATACGACCTGTATTCGAAGCCGCAGTATCACAACATAGAATTTGCACTTTGTCTTCGAGATTCCAGTCTAAGATCGTCTTCCAAACAACTTGCGCGTGTTCTTTGCCTGTAGAATTATTCAATCTCGGCGCAGAAATAAGTTGTTCTTTATTTCCATATGAAAAACTAGAGACAAACGTTTCTCTTTCGATTTTCGGGCACACAAAGCAGGCAATAGCTTGCCATCCCAATGTACAGTCACTACGTCTGGTACTTGGTTTTGAAAATGAATTTTTATGGCTTCCGCGCGTTTCCTCCGTTTTTCCACTCGGATTCTTTAAATAGAAGACTTACTTATCGGCAATACTACATCCGAGTGCTTCAATAGGAACTTCAAGGATAAACGCAGACTCTCTTATACTTAACTGACACCTGTTTAATGCAGCTACTAAATTTTGAGTAATTAAAGCTTTCCTCATTACTGTTTTACTTGTTCCCGTTTCTGTGACGATCACTGTTGACAAATCTTCTTCTGAGTCCATATTTTCACTAGAATTATAAGATAAATCTTCGAAGAAGTTGACGCGGAAACTTATTTGATTCGTCGCTTCCCTTCTTTAGTAGCTCGAAATCGCGCCTTTTCCTCTTTTGCAGTCAGCTTTTTGTCTACTCTGCTTAAGTGACTAGGTCTCTGGCGCTGGTTGTAAGAAGATCTTCCTCTATTTTCATTAATTGAAGTGCATCGGTGTGTGCAATATCAAATAAATTATATAAATTACTTACTAATTCTTATTGGCGCCGGTTGAATATGTCTTGTAATTTTTTTGGAAATCTCTCCAAACTTGATATAAGTTTACAAGTTTCTTCACACAATTCACCAATAAGTTGGTAGGTATTCATGTCTTTTCCCAAAATATAATACACTTGCGAATAGTAAGACTTGCGCTTTCATTAACAGTTAAATTCACTGCCGCGTTGGCCTATGTAAAATTATCCCTGTCGCCTTTTTTCTGGCTATTTTTACTGCACTATAATTAAATTCAATACGATTACTAACAAAACAACTAGAAATTATATTAAGCACATTGACACGTAGAGTTGCCGTGGTTCAAATTGCATGAAATTTTATTTACAATTATTTTGACATAAAACGAATAAAATAAGAGGGAATGTGTTAAAAAGCGACTTTGGTTTTTTGGGACACCCTTTAGAGCGTATATTTTCATTATTAGAATATTATATTTAAGTATATTAGTTATATTATTAGATTCTTACGAATACTAAGTTATTATAGTATTTCAATATTAGGAAAAAATGTGTAATCTAAACGTGTTCATGTATCTAATTTTTATAATTTGTTGCAGATCATGTGGTTTCCGGTGCGGTGGGATGCAAATTGTTGGCCGGTGCCACAATGCCAGTGTAGTAGCGGAGAAATGGTCCCAAAATCTGTTAACGGTGAGTACCTAATGAATAAATAATGCAAATAAACTTGTACCTATTAGAAACGCGGTAACAGACGTTGGTTATCTAGTTTTTGTGACAACTTCCTGTTGATATGATATTATAACAAGCTGTCTAATTAATTTTATGTAGAAGTTTCTAAATTATTTTTCTACTAACTAAAAACACTGCTTGATATAGAACTGTGGAAATTTGGGAATGTCTAGGCTTGTTCAAGAAGATCAGGGAATAAGGTGACAAAGAACTGTCTGCAGAACTGTATAATGGCATTTGATAGACGTTCATTTGGTCATGACGATTGTTTATTCAAGCGCTCTCTGGGATAAACAAATGCAATTATTCATAAACTATCAAACCGATCTGGCTGAAATTTCGCACACTTATAAAGATCCATAATGGCCTCATCACCAAGATGTTATACAGGCTGTCCATTTTATCAGGGCCCTCGAGAATATCTCACTTAATATCGGTCGTACAAAAAAAATATTTTTACGAAAATTGTGCCGATTTATATAACCTACAAAATGGCTTAAAGATATTTGAAATCCATGGCCTACTTTAAGAGTTATGGCGGAAAATATCGAAAATGCGGTAAACGTCTAGGCCAAATATCTCCGTTATTTGAAGAGATACGAGAAAAATTCTAAGGCGAAAATTTTTTGCAAAACAGAATGTTTCAACGAGGTTATATCTATTTTTTTAAAACCGCTGTATTTTGAGTTTTACATTAAATGGAAATGGAGCCATTAAATAGAGTACTTTCCTCCCTTTTCAAGGATATATCCATATTTATTCATTGGTACTACGTTAGTAATTATAAAAACATTTTTTTAAAACCAATAAATTTTTTTTAACTAGCATTATACTTGCCGTGGAGAAGTATGATTAAATAAAATGATAAAATAATTCAATAAGTTGTTGAAATCTTTGATATAATAAAACATTAACACAATTAAGAAGAATAAAATAAGTTCAGATAACAAAAACAAATTAATAATAAATAAAAAGAATATAGCACACAGAACATTAATATTTATCTAATCCTCAAAATAATTTTTAAGATATCATATCAAGTGTTCAAAGTTTCCACCGCGATTTCTTATGCACAATCGAGCGCGGCGAGGCATTGCATTTAAAACATTACTCAGCATTTCGGGGGTAACTGTAATACATGCCTGTTGAATTCGAGCTTTTAGGTCCTCTACATTTTGCGGTGTCGTCGAAAGCACCTTATCTTTAATATACCCCCATAGAAAAAAATCCATTGGGGTTATATCTGGAGAACGAGGGGGCCATCGAATAAATTCATTGGTACGTATCCTATGTTGAGGCAAAATTTCGTCTAAATAATCTAGGCAAATCTGGGAATTGTTGGGAGGAGCTCCATCTTGTTGAAAATATTGAAAGTTGTGTCGATTCTCTAAAGGTAGGTCATCTAAGAATTCATTAAATTCATTTCTCAAAAAGTTTAGGTACCTTTGACCACTGAGGTGACCATCATAAAAATAAGGACCTATTAAATTGGTGCCTAAAATACATATCCACACATTTATTGAAAAACGATTTTGAAACCCAGTCGGTCTATGCCAGTGTGTATTTTCAGAAGTCCATTTGTAATGAATATTGCGATTAAAAAATCCATTATTGGAAAAATTTGCCCCGCCGAACCAAAGTATTTTACTACATATTAATAGATCGACACGCTTCTTTTCCAACAGTCACCTACAAAAAGTCGTCCTCCTTGGTATGTCCCCCGCTTGTAAATTGTGAACTTTTTTGGCTTTATAACACCGGTAACTATTTTTCTTTAAAATTTTTCTAGCACTTGTTTCATTTATATGACAAGCAATTTGAATTTCTCTTAATGATGTTTCTAAATTTTCTTTATTTTTATTTCTTACATAATTAATAACTCGGTTTACCTTATTTACATTATCAGTAACACTGTTCAACCTTGTCTTTTTCTTTAAAAATGAACCATTATTTTTCAGTTTCGTAGCTAATTTTCTGAGCAGAGTTTTATTCGGCTGTAGTGCTTGTGGAAATCTGTTTCTATATTCTACTTGAGCTAATCCAGAGTCAAAATTGCATAGGCAATATGTAACGAACATATTATAACAATCAATGTGAGTGAAAGTCATTTTTGAACATTCTAAATTCTTAAACGAGTGTGATTTTAAGTGAGACGAGTGAGAGTTCAAGTATTAACTAAGATGATCTATCAAAAAATTAAATTGTCAAGTTTGTTCATAGCCAACTATTTTAAGATAATTGAAATAATAGTGAAATCATGAAATACAAACAAATGGATATTATACTTAACTTAATTGGTAAAGACATTTTAACTTTCTGAGCAAAGAGTGACGCTTTTATGGAGGACCTCTATACATTGGCATAACTGCGAATACTCTTTCCATAATTGCTCCATGTTGCTTTCTTGATTATTATTTTGTTTCTGTTACCTGAATTTACTTTGTTCTTCTTAATTGTGTTAATGTTTTATTATAGCAAAGATTTGAACAACTTATTGAATTATTTTGTCGTTTTATTTAATCATACTTCTCTACGGCAAGTATACTGCTTGCTAAAAAAAATTTATTGGTTTAAAAAAAATGTTTTTATAATTACTAACGTAGTACCAATGAATAAGTATGGCATGTGATATATCGTTGAAAAGGGAGGAATGGCGCCATTTCCCGCCCGTTTCAAAATAATTTTTTTAACAGCCTGAAGAGTAAATCACAAAATACAGCGGTTTTGAAAAAAAATTAGATAAAACCTCGTTGAAACACTCTGCTTTGCAAAAAATTTTCGCCTTACAATTTTTCTCGTATCTCTTCAAATAACGGAGATATTTGGCCTAGACGTTTTTCGCATTTTCGATATTTTCCGTCATAACTCTTAAAGTAGGCCATGGATTTCAAATGTCTTTAAACCATATTGTAGGTTATATAAATCGGCACAATTTTCATAAAAATATTTTTTTTGTACGACCGATATTAAGTGAGATATTCTCGAGTGCCCTGATAAAATGGACTGGACAGCCTGTATCTCACTTGCTACCATTATTGCAGAAGTTATTAACATTTATAAAATAGTACAAAGAAGAGGGTTTTTTGTCATTATCATTAATTTATTCTATTTTAGCTCATACAAAATGAAATGAAAGAACGTTTACTAATACAACTTTTCTCTAAAACGTAATTGGAAAATTCTAAGGCCAGAAAACTGAGTTTTCCGACTTTGGTCGGTACAATTACAAGCCTTCTAATCTTTGTTTTAAATGTCCATGTCAATAGTCAAAACTGTCGATTGGGCTACAACATTTTTTGGTATAGGTAAATTGTGAAAAACTATCAATTATTCGGCACACATTTAAGCCTGAAGATACAGTGTTTTAAATATTTAACATTCATTTGGCTAGTAAACAGTTTCCACTCCAGCCAATCACGAATAAATCACGTGTGTTAGATTTTTTTCACACTTCTTGGCATGAAGAACAACGCAGCTGTGATGCTGGCGACTGACATAAACAATAAAGCAATTTTTTCGCGTTCAAAAACCTGTACTTTTACATCTCAACCATTTTATGATGTCATTCATACCTTGCCTTTTACAACCCATTTGGTCTATACCATAGCACTCCGGAAACATTATTCATTCTATAACATTTAGTTTTTTATCTCGATATATTCATTCTTCATATTATAAAATAAATGCACACAGTATAAGGCCAAGGGCGTCCGCGAGGAATTTTCGGGGTCAACGAGGAATATGTACAGCGGAAACTGAAAAATATAATTAATTGTGTCTCAGTCACGGCGAGGAGTTCATAATATGTATGTTTGAATTGAGATATTTTTTGTAATACTCACTACGTTACAATTAATAAATTTTACAGGCTACAAATTTATTATGCTTAACCTAGTACAATGTTTATTACTATTACATAAATGACTGGTTAACCTCATACCTTGAGGATAAAAAAATGGTGATGAAAATCGATGATGTCGCCTAAAATGAATATAATATAAATATCGGAACACCTCAGGGCAGTGTCTTAGGGCCTTTAATTTTTCTATTGTATATTAATGACATTGTAAACTTTATTAGTCATGATAGAATCTTTATGTATGCCGATGATGTAATAATTGTACTTTCGGATACGTATGTATGAAAAAATTGAAGCAATCATGAAAAACTTCAGCGAATAGTCACAAACCATCACAAAACTTCAGCTTCACATTGAGTGACGTAATAATAAAGTTCTCTAAATCAATAAAACTCTTAGGCACTATCCTAGACATTAACCTGACAAGGACCAAACACATAGATCAAGTATGCATCAAACTTAACAAAAGCTTTTATATAATATATTCATTAATGAACTACCTAGAGAGTCATTTTTAGACGTATATTATGCCTTCGTCTTTTCAGCAATATCTTACAACATTACAGTATGGGGACAGTCCTCAGATTTACAATGCATCTTTGTCTCTCAAAAGAGAATTATAAGGCTAAAGTTTAACCTCCCCTACCACGTATCCTGTTGCGATATCTTTAAAAACTACACAATTCTCACAATATCATCAGTGTACGTACATACTAAAATTATTATGGCACATTTACAGTAACAAGCATAAATTTCTAGTAAATAGTGACTACCATAGTTATAATGCTAGACAGAAAAACAATATCTATAATAGTAAACATAAACACTCATTTTATGAAAAAATCTCCAATTTTTGCTGGCTGTCAACGATTTAATAAATTACCAAACACAATAAAGGAAGAAAAAACACTTAACAAATTCAAAAAGTCACTTATAAAATTATTAGTAAAAGAATGTTTCTATAATGTAAGCGAATTTTTATTTTATCTCAATGTCAACAACAGCTTTTAGCACGAGAAAGCTGTAGAAAACCTTACCCTTAAGCTGTGTTCATTATTATAGGTCCATTAGAGTATGTCCATTATTATATATTTTTATCATATTATATTTAGCCGTATATATCTTTATATTTGGTACGTGCGTTTTTCGTTTCATGTTCGTGTCTGCACATATACATTAGATTTTTTTAGTTATACTGTTTGACAATTTATATGCTTATGTACATAAGTCCTAAAGAAATAAAGATTATTATTATTACTATTGCTATGATCATATGTCTGTCGTATTTAACAGCAAATCGGGAGTCCCTTAAGGGTCAAATTTAGCTATCTAACAGTATTTTTGCAATAGCTTGGTAGACACATCTATTATATCATTTGATTTCTTTTTTGGACGCCTGTCGAATTTTATTGATTATATACCCTTGGGCTTTGACTCCAGTTTTGGTACCGCTGCTGTGGCATTTCTAAATTGAAATTACTTGTCTCATATCACAGCTGAATTTCTTAGGTCCTTAATGATTGAAAGACTGTCTTTACACGATCAGTAATATTGCCAATACTTAAAAATACTGAGAGTTTTATTGAACGTGTAAGGCCAATATTGATGGTGACTGATGATGTATTGATGTAGATAGTAATACTGATCATGTAAGGTGTAGAAAAGGATTGCCTCAATATTGGTGGTGTACTGGCAATATTATTGAAGTGTCAGTATTAACAATATTATTGATCGTGTAAGGTACCTTGTACATTAATTATTTGTGCTACAGCCGTTAATGTGTACCAGATGCCAATATATGTGCCTAAATTTAAACCCAAGTTTTTCTTTAGCAAAGGCGTGCATTTCTCATATTGACTACTGCCCAGATGAGATATTTGGCGTGATTTGTCTGTTGAACGTTGAATTACATGCACCTCCACATTTTCATCTAAATTTAAGTTTACTTGGACTCTCCGTAAGTTCTTCAGGCTTTTGTTGTATTGGAATGTGCAGCTAGCATTACAATTCATTCATTAAGATGACAAGTGTTTGCGTTTTGGTTATTGATGGGTTTTTCAGTGTATAATAGATGTAGAACAGGTTTCAGTGCACTTCCTTGAGGTACATCCCATTTGCTCGGATAGAGCTGAACACATTTATCCTCATACTTTACTAGAATCTTTGTAGCAAATATATTAGCAGAATTTAAAAACACGAATTTTCCATTGAGCTTACACTTTGGACGTTAAAACTACCAGGACACAAGGGACACAGAGGAAACGAAAAGGCTGATCAACTGGCCAAGGAAGGCATATTTGAAGCCCCAATATGACCCGAGCCCTTTTGTGGCGTGGCAAAGTCATGCATACGAGCAGCCATTAAGGAATGGGTGCAAAATAAATATCTGGCGAGGGTCTGCCTACAGTGAGGATGTACAAGGGGCCCAATGGGGCCTAAGTGTTGTGGTTCAATAATTTTTATTGGCCAACCTCTCAACCAATTCCAGATTCCAGAAATCTCTGGAATGGTGGAGGAATCTTCCAAGACAGAGACAGGCCAAAGAGTTCATTAAAGAACGTTCGGCCAAATTTACAGAAGATCTACTAAGCCAGAATAGGAAGGTCATCAAAGTTGTAGGCCCTCTAACTGGGCACCGCCGGCTCAATAGACACATGAGTCTAATGGGTCTGGCAGAGGACGCAACATGCAGATTCTGTCAAGAGGAAGAGGAAACCTCAGTTCACGTATTATGCCACTGTGAAGGCCTGGCGAGACTGAGGTTCCAAGTACTCGGAGAAGAAAAACCAAAGGCGGACACTATACAAAAAGGCCTTTATCAAAGGTGTGGAGTCTAGTACAAAAGACAAAGCTGGATGAGGTACTATAAGGAATGTGTTCTAGGAGTACCACAATAGACCTGAAAATGTTGCTGTGGTAAAGGCTAAATAACCAGCTCCTTGGTTAATTTAATCTAATCTATATAATTATTAATAGTTAACAGTAATTACGAATATACTAATAAAAGATAAATTTCAAAGCAAATTTCAATTTTAAAGTAATCCATTACATTATATTTCATTTCCTAAACATAATAATTTTATTTTGTAGACTATAGTGCAATTCTAGACGTTCTGTAAGAGATTTTATTGCAAAAATCTCAATTTGATCTTTAGATATTGTATGATGTTGACATAACATAAACGAGAGCAAACACTTCAGCAATACACGATTTAGCTATTTGTTAATATTAAATAGTTCACGTGCCTAGGTGCGGAGTAAAGGAATGTTTGCATACGTTAGTGCTCTCACCCCGTACTTAATAGGGTGACGACGCGCTCTTATGGGGGATAAATAGAAACAAGGCTTTCGCCGCGGCGTCAGTTACTGACTGATCCAACGTTCCCTGAGCAGCAAACTTTTAGTGATTTGTTAATTATCATTCTAGTTTCATAGTTATGGATGACCGATTGATATAAATGTTGATTTTTAACTGTAAAATTTAAACAACTACACACATAGAGACTTCTTGTATTCATTATATTTGTATTATTATATAGTTCGTGAGTGGAGTACATTCTATCTTTCTTAAAAATTATTTTTAGTGTAGTATTTTGACAACCAGCAAGATTATATAATGAATTGTTGTATAATCCACTCCAAATTACAATACAGTATTTGAATATAGATTCGACTAAGGCGTTGTATTTAAAATCATTAACAATTTATTATTTACGACGGATCTTAACTGATAAAATTTATGAAATAGTTTACGAATTTTTGTTGCTATAAAATTACTGTGATCGTTCCATCTCAGATGCTGATCAATAATAACTCCTAAATATTTAGTAGATTTTACCTTTTTTGGAAATTATTGATATTACTGTATATTACACTATTTTTTGTGGATTTTTAGCGTATATTGAACAGGTTGATCAGCAGCTGTGGTGTTTTTTTATATTTAAACTTAATAAACTAAAATCTAGCCAATTTTGTACCCTATGGTACACCCATTGAGATTGTCTGAGAGTTACGGAAAGTTTCCTATACTTTTAATTTTTGTTTCTATCAGATAAATAATTCTCAAACAATCTCAACGTGTCTCCACTAACTCCAACATTTTTCAGTCTATCAAATAATGATCTATGGCATACCGTGAAACGTTGACGAGTTTTTTTAGGCTTAAAAAGTAGAACATTCGATTTGCTGGTATTAATAATAAAGCTGTGGTCTTTCGATGCATTTAAAAAGATGTTAACTCTTCGTTAATACGTAAACAAGCACTATGAACTTCAGAAGCATTAAATGAGTAATAAAACTGTGTATTGCTCAGTGGCTCAATGATTACATGTTAAGCTTGCAACCATGGAGTTCCGGGTTCGAATCCTGGCTAGGGTATTTATGTTCAGTGGCGTTTCTCATGTGTTACCGAGTTGTAGAAGTGACCTAGACGAGATTGTGTGAGAGACAACACGTCTAGTCGCTGTGCCACTTCTGAGTTCGAGTCTCAGCTAGAACAGATGGCAATGTCACAGGGAATGATCGTTGTGTAATTGTCTATGTGTATGCAACTCTGTAACTAAGAACATCGTTCCTGTAGAGTTGTGATTAATAAATAAATATTAATGAATTTGGCAGTGTTTTAAACATGAAATAAACTGATATGGTCCTGGATTATTTTATTGTGCTTTTTTATTTCTCACAAATTCTTTTCTCACCTCATATCTGGTGGTTTGTTAACGTATCTTTCTCAAATTTCAACAATATATTGTAAATAAATTATAATTTATTGGATACTGCACTAATGAATTTGCACCCCGACCATATAAATTAATTGATGTTGCCTTGAAGACAGTTTTAATCATCTCCCGATAATGTCAACTTGAGTGCCAAGTATATCAAACAACAACCGTCTTGTTTAATTTTTTTCCAAAAAGTAATTATTAGGATTAGGCTGAAGCGAAACTTGTAGATCTTACTTAAAATTAACGGTATGTTATTTTGGTGTAATACCAGACGTTGTTTTTTATTTTAATATTTTTCTAGAGGGTTCTGATGGCAGTCGATGTTAGTTCCATAAGAACTCTACAAAGTCTACACTATCAAAAGTTGGTAGGCAATGCTGGGAAAGATTATTTCTAGTTCTTCGGCACGCCTCTGGTTTTGGCCTTGATAATCCTTCGCGGTTTTTGCCATCTTAATCTCGCTTTAAGCCGTGCCCAAACCGGAATAGTTTGTTTTTTATAAATATTTTTGTTTAAATTGGCGTCACCAGGCACGCGAGGTTAAGTTCGTTACTGATTTTTTCTTCGATAAATCCATTCATCTTTAGGAATTGTAGAATTTTAATCTGTGCAGGATTATTTTTTTATACACCTGGATTAAAAGTCTTCGAACGGTTATATAAGAGGTCGAGGATGTAAAGCTTGTGAATAAAAAATGTGGTCGGTTTGTTGTGCAGGAATATTTAACGATTAGAAATACACATTTGAGTTGATTTGTCTGCCATTTTGATAATTAAATTAAGGCGACAGTAATTATTCAATTTGTAGTTTAATTTTAGCCCCTCATGGAATGTGAATTTTCAAGTTTACGATGAAACTAAACTGTCACTTCATAGTATATGACTTAATTGTAGAAGTTGCTATGTATGAGCTTATTGGTCCATTTTTATCGTGATTTTTGTAATTTGTTGAATTTAGTCGTAGCTTCATGGAAAACGGTTTGCCGTATCCTACCTAATCTATGCTCAAAAGCATAGTTTATATCGATGGGATTATCAAATCAGTCAGATTTGATATACCGGCTGGCCACAAAGTCCGTATTTAAGCTTTTCTTCATAATTGAAAAAAACTTTGTTTAATAAAATTTTCATTGAAAGTGTAAAATAGTTTTCTAAAAATCGATTTCATATTTTTTAATTTTTAGAATGCATTGTATAATTTATCTTAAGTATGACAACTGCTATGACTTCTAAGACAAGCAATTTTTTTTTATAAAGAATGACTTTCTCGGAAAATCGAATATACAAAAGTTTACATGAGTGAGGAAGTCACCCTTCCGGGGACACACTGTATATTGTATACCGGATGATTAAGGTGTACTACAGGGTTCCAATCTTGGACTGTTACTTTTCTGTTGTTTATAAATGACCTCACAAACACGATATCGATACAACTTATGGAGATATCTGTAGAAATAACTTGCGTGTGTTTAATTATTCTGAAAAAGTTCTAGCACTACTAGAAGCAGAAACTAGTGCTATAAATGCAATCTCTATTTGAATGCGGCAGCTTAATAGGTAATTACTTATACAAGGCAATCTAATCTAATTTTGTACATGACTACCAGATCGTACAAATAAATGATATTAAAACAAAATATTTTTAGTCGCAAACTCCTCTATAAAATCCTTATTTTACTATAAGGAACGTAACCAGACTGCATCCAACAGCTACTCTCCGGGCTATTTATTTATTATACTTAAATAATATATCACAAATGGTACTATTTAACGATGCCATTACACCTCCTGTGGAAGTTCTATTTGGTGTGCCTCAAGGCTCAGCTTTAGGTCCGTTATTGTTTAGTATCTACACTTCTGACAAATTACAGTCATTACAATAGCTTTCATATTAAAGATTCATTAGTAGCTCAAAATAACATAAATAGCGACTTACGTAAAATTAAACAAATATCTCAAGAGCACAACTTAATATTTAATCCGAACAAATGCAAACTAATATTATTTGGACCTAAGAAAGACTTAGCTCCTGTTTGTGAAAACCTTAGTTTAAATATTGATGGTGAGATCTTATCTCCTGAAAGTGCAATAAAAAATCTGGGATTGAATTTAAATCAGCATCTCAAGTTCTCTGGACATGTAAATACCCTACTATCTAAGGCATATGGATCTTTAAAGTTATTGTATAGTAGTAGATTTTTCATTAGTCGCAATTTGAGAATAGCTGGTCCTATCTCACTTTAACTATTGTGATGTAGTATAAAATAATTTCAGCGTTACCATAGACCGGAGAAGAATACAAAGAGTGCAAAATTCCTGTTATCGTTTCATACTCAGCTCAAGAAGATATGATAACATATCTTTTTCTGTTGTAAACTGGTTGAATATGCACTTTCGGAGAAAACTACACCTTTTGGTCTTCATTTATCACATTATATCAACATCGGCACCATCTTATCTTTTCTGTACTATTAGTGCTAGGTCTGCAGTACATAATAGGACTACTTGCTTTGGACACTTGTATCATATACAGAGACACTCTACTGCTACTTTTCAAAGCTGTTTTATTTATTGTTCTGCTAAATTTTACAACGCCCTTCCCCTAGATTAAAATCACTATTGGTATCTTCCTTTGAAACAAACTTAAACCGATTACTTCTTGAGGAGCAAAAAACGCACGAATTTTCCCTTATTCTGAAACTGTTTTGCTCTTCTATTAAATTATTGCTGGAGATGTCGTTCATTTACATTTTAGACGCTGGTGTGATTACTTTACATTATTGTTATTGTTGCCAATTTGTCTTTTTTTAAATTGTACATAATCATTTCTTTGTAATTTAGAAAGTTTGTACTTGATTGATCGATTGACTCAAGTGGCAGAATAGCCTATGCTAAGCTTCGCTCAGGAAATATTATATTATTTTATTGTTTCAATAGAGGAGTTTTCTATTAATATTATTAATAGAGTCCTTAGTAGTTTTAACATTTTTTCTATCATATCGAGTATAAAATGGTTTTTGGATGCCATATTATAGCCTTGTATTCCACTTTAGAACGAACGTATGAATTAAATGATATTATACAGGTATCATAGTTAAACTCCTTGCTAGATCTAGTAATAAAACTAAGTTTCCGTTACCCTTGGAAACGATATTTAATACATTATTGTTTAAATTTAAAGTATAAGTAAATTTGACTTCTAGATCTTTTATCTCATAGACGCGATCTAATATCGTATTGTTGATTATAGTCATTTATAATAGGATTTTTTCCTCATGAAACTGATTGGTCTACATTTGGACTTATTGAGAGTAAGGCCATTGTTGTTGCAGTACGCAAGAAGAGCATCCAGGTCTTTCTATAGTAGATCTTCCGACATGTCTAACAAACAACAATTTTAGATCGTCTGCATACAATAAAAATTTAGAGCAAAGGTGCCACAATTAACCCCTGTGGGGTTAAAGTTATAGGGTTTATTACTATTAAACTTTACAAGCTGCGTCCTCCCTGTTAGGTATGAGTAAATAAAATTCCATTGGAAGCATATGAGGAATTGATTAATGACCGATTACTTCTGTTACTGGGGAAGATGCATTTGCAACAGTTATAGTATCAACGTAATGGATCATTGGTGCAACTTGGTTTGCAAGTTACAGATTTCTGAAGTGATAGCTTCCCTGCTCATTGAATTGAAAAGAGGTCTCTTCTATGACCTTCTGGATCATCCGAGTTTAACCCCCTGGATTGTTTTCAAGGTTATATTAAGGAGCAGTTTTATGTAGAACCAGTTAACGAACTTCCAGAAATAGTTCTCAGATTCAAGCATCTATTATCACAATAAGTACTCGAGCGAGTTAGGCAATGCGCACAAGTTTTTATCGAGTATGGAGGCGACATATATGTGAATAAATTGTATAATCTTTTTTCATATTTTCCAGTATGTTAATTAAATAGCGTCGTTTAAATTCAGCAATTTCCTTATTAATTATGCACCCTGTATATTATCTTCGATCTTTATGTAAACAAGTGATAATTCTGCATCCGTCTATCTATCTTTATAGCAATCCTGTACGGTATCCCTTAAGTATTTTCACAAATAAAATGCATACTTTATACTCGAGCTGTCTATAAATGTCATTGGAACAAAAAAATAACATTAGTTTACAGCGACAGAGGCACGTCTCTCCGGCTACTCCTTTGAAAGTAATAATGATAATAATTTTATCGTAATTTATTACCCGTCTTTATATGCCACTAATATAAAGCCATTTTAATAAAAGCCAAAAACATAATAGCGATTATCCCGTAAAAAATTACCTCCTATAGTTTCAAAGTTAATAGCATTTACATATACGAGCCGTCTGTAATATTTCACGTTAGACATCATCAATTTGTTGTAATTAATAAGGTTTTGTTTAAATACCCGTGTAAAAAATAATTTGTTAATAGGCATGTGGGATTGCATTTTACAGACTTAACAGTAAACAATATGTATTGTTCATTGTTAAGGTGATTTGTCAGTCAATGATCGATGGAACTGAGAAGGCAGCTCCTTAACTGTAAGGGGAATTTTGAACACTAATTTTTCTTGTCTATTCGTATCCAAAAAAATAACTTTTGTTCCAACCAATTTTCATCATAGGTACAATTTTTTCTAAATGCGCAAATAACTTATTATTTATTCAATTATATATCCAACAGAAGCCTAGACATAAAATACAAGTTTTTGTACATAATAATTATGAAAGTATCATTGAAAAATCAAAATTGCAGGCTATAATAAATTTGCTATCACTTGAATGAATGAAAGTAGAGAACTGTAGGTATTGGATCCTAATATTTAACTTGTAGTTTTGATTTTGTGGGAAGGTCATCAATTTGAAGATAACCAGTTTCTTAGTTAGTCGACGTTTCGTGTTTATTTGAACACATCCTCGGGCCTCTGAAGACAACATAAATTACATTTTATACAATAAAATGATATATAAATAAATATAAATAATTTTATAAACATATTGTACTGTTCTACTATTATTGAACTTAATAATTTGCAGTACTAATCAAACTTTAACTTGTTTATTTCCAATAGATAAACCCAAAAAAAAAAAAAACTTTAAAACCAAAAAGATCAAATTAAAATCTCTTACCTTTTGATCCGAAAGTATGTCAAATTTATTTAATGGGCCGGCTAGCTTATCTTTTCCTTCAGGAGCAGGTTCAAATTCAGTTCCTGTTTTAAAATGAAATTTTATTAAAGTAAAATTTTTAATCTGATATAAGTAATTTATTTTCCTTGATATTTAGATAATTTAGTAGTTTTATAACAGGTTCGAAAGTCTAATACACTATTTAAATTTTAATATACAACCTTGCCCAAAATTAAACACAAAAAACTTCCTTCTTCGTAGCTACACTCTTCCCTTTCCAAATCCAACAATTCTCCTTTCATTAATTCTTCACCTTATCTCGTCCTTATCTCCTCTGCAATTCCTATCCACAATAACACCTCTTCCTTCTTATTTACAGTCTATTTTTACTCTTCTTCGCTGATCTCCACAATTTCTGACTTTTTAATTCAATTTCAAATTATTAATCCCTGTTTTTATTTTTTTTCCTTCACTCGCTAAGTTTCACTTGCCCTTTTTTTTTTCCTTTGAATTTGTTTTTCCAATTTTACAATCTCTCTTTTATCTGTTGTTTTCTTCTATCTCCCTAAATATCAAAATACCCAAAATAAACAAAACAAAACACCATATGAATTTTGATTAATTTCAATCCAAACATAACCTAACTTAAACCTCTTTGTCTTTCTCCAGGAAAGCATTTACCAACTATAAAAATAAAATTTCCTACTTAAAAGAAATGTCGTAATGACTTAAATGTCAGAAATTATTTCAACTACAACTTAATAACCACCAACATAGATGTCAGTATCAAACTTACCGTTGACATCAAATAAAAACTTAAAAACTATTAAAACAACTCTAAACAAGTATTAACATTCTAAAACACATACCTTTCGAATCTTTAGCTAATTTAAATAAATTTTGAAAACCATCTAAAGGAAACAAACAAATTCAAACCCTGATTCAGCAAATAACACAAACATGCAATCCTCGTAATCGTCCAATATGCGAATACATAGCAATATATAACAACCATATATATCTAAAAACATGTGCAACTAAATTACTTAAAGACGTACTAGAGATACTCACATTTAATTATGGTTTTCCTTAAACTTAAAAGGTAGTAATTAAACATAAACTTATACAGTAATGATAAATACGACACAATTTGGGACAAGCAATGAACAACTAAACAGTATTGACTATAATTATTTGAGCTATAGGTAGAAAACATATTTGAATGTAAAAACTCCTTATCAGCTATCTGTTTTTATATTTAAATTTGTTGTCTGATCAAAATTGAACGTATGAGTGTAGTGCAGACTAGTGGGATTTTTATATTTTTAATGGGGTTGTGGTTGTTTACAAAATTCCTTGCATGTTCTGTTAATCTTGTTTTCAGATATCTCCTTGTTTGTCTTATATATACCTCGTCGTATTCATTACATGGTATTTTATAAATAACAATAGAAAGCGGTTCTTTAGGGGTTCTTGTTTTTAACTTATTGTAGAAATATTTTTTATGGTATTTTCACTTTTTGTTGTAACATTGGTTGTTTCGTTGTTTAATAGCCGTATGATTTTTTGAGAATATTCTCATATGTATGAGATTCTCTAATATGTTTTGGTTTGATTTTGTTGGGCTGTCCTTGTATCATCTTTATTGATAATTTTGTTTAATATTTAAAATTGAAAAACGTTGTATTAATATGTATGATATGTATCCGAAGTTTAACAATAATAACTTTTTCTACAAAATCCGTTGGCATAGCTATGCCATTTTTAAAATTTTTAGAATAGAAATTTTAAATTTTTACAGTTTACTCTTAAAGTAATGAACATGTGAAAATATCTTACAAGTGTGATTTGAAATAGCACAAAATTTTAATATTTGTGGCTAATTTCAACGATCCATTCAGTTTAAAATATGTTATTGCAATTTTAAAGGTACCTTTTTCTAAAGCTAAAAGAGTTTATTTTCAAGTGCAGGCTTGGCTAAGTAATAATTTGCAAGCGGAGGACTGGGGTTAGAAACGAGAGGATTCTTGTATGTCGTCCCATGACCCAAGATCCAGCCCCAATCGAACTGCTTCAAATGATTTTTTGCGGATACAAAACAGGTGGTGGTAATCAGTGTGGTTGTAGGAAAGCTGACTTATTCTGCACTGTAGCCTGCTCCACTTGTTCTGGCTCTGATTGCTAACAATTTTTTGATGAAATTGGCCAAGAAAATCGCTATGTCCTTCAGATTTTGGTTCGAGATAACACCAGAGTCCAGCAGCAATAGAAAAATTTTTGTCCAAAATATTAAATTATAGTTTGTTCCATTTAAACGTTAAGTTAGGAGAGAGCTAGGTGCGTCTTTACTGTATACTTTACTACATATTTCAATTTGTGGTATAAAGCAGCATCAGGCACGGTTAGTACTTGGATGGGAAACCGTTTCAAGGGAAATCGCGTCCTCGCCTCACATCTTCCAGCGGCTTGTATATCAGTGTATGCGCGGAAGCTATACAATCTTAAGCGTAGCGGATATACCATCCTTAGGAGGGGATGTACATCTGTCGGACCCTTGTCCATTAAATGTTAGGCAAGTTAATGATCTCTACTCTTCGAAAGAGAAGAGGTTCGGCAAAATTCCTGGTTGGGGGGTAACTCCTCTACAGGCGTCGGTGTTAGGCCTCAGTGGCGGAAGTAGGCCGATGTTAAATAAATGTAATGAAAAATGTTTAACTTCGAACAAACTTCCAACTGAAGTGAACAGTACTGTTTACTTCTCAGCTTTAAATATTTCTGAGGAGCCTTAATTCGTTCTTATAATTCTTTCACAGTTGACGTATAACTTAAAGAATGTAAATTAGAAAAGAAATTAATGTCCCATCGAGATCTAATTCCTTCGAAGCTATTATGTATCTAGTTTGGGCCCATAACCTGTTAGAAGAACAGGAAATATGGTACATTTACAAACAAGACTATAAAATATAAAACAACGTGTTTATAGATAACTACTACTATATATTGCCTAGGTACGTAATAACAATATATCTACGTATCCTACGACCATAGAAACAATATCTCACATAGCATTCTAAAGTCTCAAAGCACTCTGTTTTCAAATTATTAAAAAATATATAGTAGGTTAATGTCAGGATCTCTACAGACAGAATATTGTATTAAAATCCACGTTAACTATGTGAAATTGCAATTTGATTGGTGGAGATTTAAACTTTCTAGGATATGATTTTCTTGCTTGTGGTTTTGGAATTTTTAAACAATTTACTAATTTATAGATAATTGTTACGTGTAATGTAATATTATATCAATGCCAACAAATCTATCTTGCAGTATAGGTAAATATCACTATTATTTTCTTTCTTAGTGCATGAACGAAGTAATGAAAAATAATAACGAATTCTTCGTAAACAGGCTATAAATCTGTAAGTCGTACTAATAATTATTGTTCTATTTTAACACAAAAGAGATCTACATAAATGCACCTAGTGATTTTATAATAAATCTAATAAAGCAAGTCAGATGTGTGAAAGTTGATGTTATAATGCTGCATATGCCCTTAGGGCGGCAATTTTCGATTATATTTACAGCGTAAGCAAACCACAAAATGGATAATTTTAGTATTACTACTTTCTAGGCAATTTAAATGTAAATTGGGAATACAATTAAGAGGCAAATCTGTGTTATTTGTTCTTCGAGATATTCAGATGTGCTTATGGAAATAAAAGAAAAACTTATTTACTTTGAACAGTTTGGACATGTCATTGCAAATATTTATTTGTTCCGCTATAGTTTAGTATACTTTAACTTGGCGTGTTTATGTATGTTAACATTTCCGTATGATTTCATTTTCTCTTGTACACAAAGATCCAGCAATATTGTCCACGTACACAATGTTTCTGGACTATTGCTTTAACTTTGTGTACAATATGGGAGAAAATGAAATCGTACGGAAATATTAACTCATACATACACACGCCAAGGGGGCGAGCGTAGGTGCGTCTTTACTATGTACATACTTTGATATGCAATGGAAAGCAACGTCAGGCGCAGTTAGTAGTTGGATGGGTGACCGTTCCAACGAAGACCGCATCCTCGCCTCACACACCTTCCGGCTTGTATATCAGTGTATGCGCGGAAGCTATACAACCTTAGGCGAGGCTTGTATAGGGGATATACCATCCTTCGAAGGGGATGTAAAGCCGTCGGTCCCTTGTCTATTAAATGTTAAGCAAGTAAAAGATCTCTACTCTTCTTAAGGGAAGAGGTTCGGCAAAATTCCTGGTTGGGGGTAGCTCGTCTACAGGCGTCGGTGATAGGCCTCAGTAGCGGAAATAGGCCGACGTTAAATAAATGTGTTATAAATTATATAGGGATGCAGTTATGATATCTCTAATTTAATGATGACTTCTGGAATACACCGAAACTTCCGCTGTAAAATCCATTGGGGCTTTTTTCTGAACGTAATTTTTTAAGAAAGGATTCTGCCCCCTTAAGGGGGTTTGGAGGGGTAAATAAAAAATGTCTTTATTGTTATTATTCATGACATGAACCCATCACAAACGGATTTTAAGACAGAAATTATGGATTTAGACCTACTTCTGAACATTTTCAATTTGAGCGCTCAAATTTGGAAATTTTGGCGAATGTTTCATGCGACTAACATTAAAATGGCTGCATAGAATTGTCTGCCATATTGTTTTTCAAAAAGGGATTAGTATAACATACATATATTAGAATTATTTTCAAATAAATAATTTTCTCTTATACGATTATATGTATGTATTTGATAAAATTGACTTTGTGATAATCATATGAAAATATATTTTGCGCACTTATACTGTAGCATTTATGATGAATTAAATGCATTATCCTGCGTATGCTATTATTACGTCTTGTCGAGAACAGTTAATTATTAACATAATGATAACATAACTGTAACAGCTATTCACATATTAATCATATAAAAATGATGTAATGTATGTAATTTTAAAGTAAATTTTGATATATGATATAACTATATATACGTATGTTAAAATTTCATTTTTCAGTATATAAATTATAGTAAAACACACAACTTCCTAATATTATGGAACATTCCAGTGTCTATAGTTCATTTCGATTTCATTTCGAATCAGAAAGTTACGACGTAGGTCAAACTATTACTTATAATACCTATTAAGACAAAAATCCTACTCTGCGGTTTTAAGAAACTGATTTTCCTCTCGAGATGTTGACATGTACTTTTCAAGTTATCGGACATAATACGCTTTGGACAATAACCGCCATAAAGCCAGTTAAAATAATAATAATTAAAAATCAAAATGAAGTAGAATACTGTTAAAAAAACTCTAATTAAACGATATTGTGTACTGTTGATATATGTGGCAAATAGTATAATACAAATGAAAACAATAAACTAGTTAATAAGTAGACGTAGTAAATAAAGATTTGCTCTTTGACAGGTCAAAGTTACAGATGAGTCATATGTGCATGGTGCAATAAAAAGAAGAAAACCAAAATATTTCGTATGCTGATAACTCCCCATGTAATTGACCTATCGCAATCAGACCGACATACATTTGCTACAGGCACTCCTATATAATGATTTGTTCTCAAACAAACCTTCTCAAAAGCCGCCGAGTTATCTTCGAAAAACCTTTTTCCATACATTTAATATGCCGTTTCCCCTTCCCCCCTTTGACATCCGCGGCACAAATGAGTCATAGATATGTGGCCAAATCTATTGTTGGAGACTTACAATGCCTGTCTCCGCGAGGGAGTTTTTCCAAAGAGATGGAAGAACCAGAAGTTGATTCTGCTGAGAAAGGGGGATAAGCCGCTTGAGGAGCCGTCGTCGTACTGACCTGTATGCCTCCTGGACACGCTGGGAGAGGATTGAACAACATATTGAGGCAGACGGAGGGTTGTCACCAAGGCAGTGCGGATTCCGTAGGGGACGCTCAACAGTTGATGCTATCAAGCAAGTGGTTAGCGTGGTGGACCCGATAAAAATATCCCGTGGCGTAGTCAAGGTTTCTGTGCTCTAGTAACGTTGGATATTAGGAACGCGTTCAACACAGCCAGGTGGGACAGGATTATGGAGGTTTTGATCGGAAGGAGGACACTACAAAACGATAGAAGGGATTGAAGAATACAAGGTGACGGCAGGTGTCCCGCAGGGATCGGTCCTAGGACCACTCTTGTGGGATGTGATGCATGATGGTCTCCTGAATTTGGTTCTCAGAAGGAAGCGGTCTGAGGACAATGCAAATGTTAGAGATTAAGATGAACGAATGCATGCGCCGTGCCAGCGGATGGCTTCGTGATAATGGGCTGGAACTAGCGCTTCACAAGATAGAGGCGGTCTGTTATAATGGATAAGAGATTATTCACGGCCCCTGCCCTATCTCTGGAGGGCGAGATGGTACCGTTTAAGAAATCTGTAAAATATCTGGGGTTGCAACTAGATGCAGGCTTGAGGTATGAGGAGCATACAAAAATAGCAGCCGAGAAAGCAGCAACATCAGCAGCAGCGCTTGCATGCTTGATTGTCATTGGTGTACTTAGTGAGTTGAAAAGCAAACTACTGAACAGCGCCGTCTATGCGAAAATCCTATATGTAGCAGGCAGAAGTCTGGGGTGACGCCGTTGAAAGGGCAACGGTAAGAAGGGGGGGGCTCCGTGCAACGGCGTAGCGTACTTAGGGTTATTTCGGCATACAGGACAGTGTCGGAGAGTACAGCGTTGGCATTGGCAAGTACACCGCCGATCGATATTCTGATTCGAGACAGGCAAGAAGTTCATCGAGAGTGTAAGGGAGTCCGCGATGAACAGAGAAAGGCTGGAGCCAAGAAAGCGGCACGGCAAAGACTTCTTGTAAATGGCAGGAAAGATGGGAACCGACACGACGGGCTGATGGACGCATCGACTTATTCCAGACGTGAAGAAATTGTGTAGCCGGGAACATGGTCAGATGGATTATCACCTCACACAGGCGCTGACCGGTCATGGTTACTTCAACGAATACCCAGTCAGGTTCGGAAAGAAGGAAAAAGCTACATGCCTTCATTGCGGGAAAGCTCCGGATAACGCTTGACACACTATCTTTGAATGCGTTGCAATGGAAGCGGAAAGAGAGGTACTGGAGAGGACCCTCGGATTGTGTATATGCGAGGAAAACCTCATCACGTACATGTTGGAAAGCGAAGAAGGTTGGTCGGCGGTGTCCACGTATATCACCGCGAAGATGAAATACAAGCGACATGCGGAGCAGGTCGAGAGGAACAACGCTCAAGTAAATCACCCCTGAACCTCTAATCTCATAGAGGATGGGGGAAGTAGGAATATGGCGATCATAAAATGCGGAGCCCAACCTGGCGTCTACGCGCATCACCCCGAAGATCGCGAAAGCGGTCCCAGGATGTTGCTCCAGGTGTCGGGGGGCCACTTGTGGGTAGCTTACTAAATAAATAAATAATATCAACACAAACAAGAAATTGGAGTAGATTGACCTAGTAAACAGTACACAAATGATGACGTGTGACGTCATAGTTATTGGCGCCAAATAACCGCTGATTTGCAAAATCCAAATTCGTCGCCGAAGAAAATGTTTTTTTTCTCTTTATTAAAATTTTTATAAATGTTTGTTGATGCTTTATAGATTTTCATTATAAAAAAAAATCATGCAAATTCCTCATTTCCTTTATGTTGCTTTCAAGCTGCTTTTACTACACTATTTTCAAATTTGAAATATATTAAATGTCGATGAATTAGAGCCTATATTAAAGGTGACTTTAACGCCGCATCGCCGCCGTCATGCGTCATTCAAATGGGTACATTAGAATTATAAGATTCTGCTCATTGATTAGGATCTAAAGAGCCGTATCAATTTCAAAAACATTTATAGTTCATTAAATGGAAGTATAATTTAAAAATTATCTATCTCATCGAGATGTAATTAAACTACAATTTTCTAATAAATGTTTATATTGAATAAATAATACGCCGTCAAATGTAATAACAACCGAGTGTTGAGGTATAATTAGTAAGTCTACGTGGTAGAAAAATACTACAAAGGCTGCTCGCCGACTCCATTCAAGTATCAAGGAGAATGTTTCTCCTATTTGCCATTCATGCCATTCAAAGCCAAATAACAATTTTATAAATTATTAATTTGTATCTATAGAAAATATAATTTGTAATAAATTTGCCTGTTTAATATGCGTAGGATTGAAATTTATGATCCTGTTATCTTTCCTTGTATTTAGTATTAACATTTTATCATTAGGGCATTCATTAGCAATATATAAAGATTTGAATATATAATAATTCAAATTTTGCTCCGATAATAAGGCATAAGGAAGTGGACAACAGGGCAAACGTTATGGAAATGCGTATTTAATTTATTCTCTTATGTCTATATTAATTTTCAGCTAGAATAATTATAGACCAGGGCCAAACCGTTTAAAATATCGTAATAGACGATAAATTCTTAGCAGTATACGAATGGTCGGAAAATGTAGTTAATGGTGTAAATAATTAAGGAAAAATCGTCCAGACTGAGTAAAAGTTCTGGAAGGGGGGTTGGGGTGGTAATATATACGTTTTTAGGGGTTGGTACTCGTTTTTTGCGATTTGCGGCTAAACTATGCATTCTATCGAAAAATGTTGAATATAAAAGTTGTAGATAATGAAAAAATCTAAAACTTTCTGATTGATCATAACCTCAAAATTATCGAGAAAAATGCAAAAAATCGTTTTTTCAGTTTTTAATTTATAACTATCGCAAAAATGTTTATATTTTCATGAAAATTGGTGAAAATGTTCTTTTTTGTGTTTCAAACAAGCCCAAATTTTTTCAAAGCGAAATATTTAATTTTCGATGTTTTATGAAGAAAATAAGAAAAAAAGACCTAATTTTCAATCGAAAAATTTGGTTAGTAAATTTTCGATTAATGAAGTTTACTAGTGCTCATTTTTTTCGTTGAAATCTCAACTTAAATTAAAATATAATATTGTTTATATACAAAAATATCGTTAAAAAAGCGAAAACCCGAAAAAACTGCTTCTTAAAAAGTTTTCGGTGAAAATCATCAAACATTTTTATCTAATGAACAAAACAAAAAAAAAAAAAAAATTAACAGAAACACTGTCGCAACAATTACAATCAAATGATTTTGTCTGCAAACAAGCCGAAGAAGATATTAATGATACTTATTACACCTCTAATAGTTTTAAACATAAATCACATAAACATATTGTAGCATTTTTGCATTGTTTTTCTGGCTGTGACACAACTTCCAGTTTTGCTGGGAAAGGAAAAAAAAACAATTATAAAATCATTATTGGCCGATAAACATTTACCTAATCTTGCAGAAATTTTTTACAATACAAATGCAGACAAACGAACGATTACCGAAAATTGATTAAAAATAATAGCTTCTATTTACAAAAGTAAAAATATATATACATCTCTACACGATTTAAGATTTGAACTGTACCGAACGGCTACTGCTAAATCCTCATTTCATTTGAAAAAATTACCTCCAACTGAAGGGGCAGCTAAGCAACATTTCAAATACAAAGTTGGCTTGGTAATCAATTAACAGCTACAGATTGGGGATGGAAACATCACGTTAATGGCATCGTACCTATATTTACAGAACAAGAATTAATTCCCGAAAATTAATTTTAAATTATCTGCTGCAGCTGCGAAACAGGATGCGGTAATAACAAATGTGGCTGTCGCAAGCATGGCTTAAAGTGCACAAATTTGTGCTCAAATTGTCATGGTTCAGATAAATGTTCTAATGCCGAAAAATCGTTGTACGAGAAAAATTGTAATCTCGAGGACATCGAAGACGAAGACAGTACCCACTGTCTAATAAATAATAATAAAAATAATGATACTGAACTGAACAATCCAGAAGAATTCCAAGAAATTGAAGATATAGAAAGTGAACGTGAAGAAATCGAAAGTTTGATCGATTCTGGCGATGAAGAATTGCCGACGAAGAAAAAAAGATTTCAATAAAATTATTTTATTTTTAATTTTTGTATTTTATAATCAAATATAAGACTTTGACGTGATAATTTGTAAATCACAAGAAGAATCACAAGAAATAATTAACAAATTTTCTCAGTTCACAGTCTTTGTGTTTTTTGAATTTTTACCTATTTAATTGCAGTTTAAATTATGTTTTCGGGACTTTGAAAGCCGATAATAGTTAGGTACATGTACATTACTTGTATAACATAGTATTGTATGAGAATTAACGCTTTTTATGAATGTAAACGTTTATTTACAATAAAGAAAAAGAAATTCATGATTTTCACCGAAAACTCGAAACTAAAAAGCAGTTTTTTCGGTTTTTCGCTTTTTTAACGATGTTTCTGTATATAAACAATATTATATTTTAATTCTATATTAAAGTTGAGATTTCAACGAAAACAATGAGAACTAGTAAAGTTAATTAATCGACAATTTGCTAACCAAATTTTTCGATTGAAAATTAGGTCTTTTTTTTTATTTTCTTCATAGAACATCAAAAATTAAATATTTCGCTTTGAAAAAATTTGGGCTTGTTTAAAACACAAAAAAGAACATTTTCACCGATTTTCATGAAAATATAAACATTTTTGCGATAGTTATAAATTAAAAACCGAAAAAACTGTTTTTTGCATTTTTCTCGATCATTTTGAGGTTACGGTCAATAATCAGAAAGTTTTAGATATTTTTATTATCTACAACTACAACAATATTTTTTGATAGGATGCATAGTTTAGCCGCAAATCGCAAAAAACGAGTACCAACCCTTAAAAACGTATATATTACCACCCCAACCCCCCTTCCACAACTTTTACTCAGTCTGGACTATTTTTTCTTAATTGTTTACACCATTAACTACATTTTCCGGCCATTCATATACTGCTAATAATTTTTATTGCCTTAAACAGGATTGGCCCTGGTCTATTAAGTGTTTTAATAGGAAATACGTAGGAAATTTTTGTACCTTTCATTCATGGCTTCTTTTTACAAAAATTGTTTAATTTCGTACTTACTGAAACGTTTATTAACTTTTTGTTCTTGTTGAATGTCTAACAGGAAACTTTGTGTATAATACCGTGGTTTAAATCTGACGAAATAATGACAACATTTGATGTTCCTCAGGGGTTGTTCTCGGACCCTTGTTGTTCATAATATTTATAAATGAGGATAGTACTCTAATACCAATATATTATTTCATCACCATCATTATCATCATCATCATTATCATCAAGATATGCTTTATTGTATAAGAATGAAATACTCTTATTGACAAAGCTATAAGTATAAGATATAACATAACATATACAATCATAGTTAATTTTAAATTTAAATTAAAATGAGTTAAGGCAGATAATATGTAATATACACAGGTATATACAAGGATACAATAAATAAAAAGAAAACCGTCAATACAATAGTATTGAACAGTAGATATTTTTACACCACCATATGCACATCTAACGAATGACGAAATGTCATAGTTGAGAATAGATATATAAAGAAAAATAAGTGAATAAGGAGAATGTATTACTAGAAATATCAATTACACACTTACAATGTATACAAATAAACACCTATAGAAACATATAATTACACATATAGCTATATCATAAAAGGAAGGAACCAAGAAATAAAACATTTTAAAATGAATCGTCATAATATTCACTAAGATAATAGGCTTTCTGAATCAATTTGACTTTCATGGCCTATCTGAATGTTTTTAATTGAGTCGTATTTCTGAGAGGCAGGGATATGTGGTTGTATATTTTTTTTACTTTCGTATATTACTGATTGGTCCGTTAAAGTTGTTTTAGGGATGGGTAGAGGCAGGGTTAAATTTATCGCTTGTCTCGTTTTATGCTCAGGCAGAGGATCGGTATGCAGTGTTTAGTATTTTCTTATGTATTAGTCACGCTGTTTTTAGAATAAAGATGCATGTAAGCGTTAATATTTTGTGAGCGATAAAAAGAGGTTTACAATGATGCCTTGGTTTTGCTTTAAGTGAGTATATTAGTGCCTTTTTTGTAGCTCAAACACAGTATTCAGAAAATGTTTACTACACATTCCCCAGAAAGGGATTCCGTGTCTTATATGGGACTCGGTCAAGGAAAAGTAAGCTGCTTTTGCAGCCCTGAAATCCAGATCATATAAAGTTATTCTCACTATATAACAACTAGATGCCAACTTTTTGCTTAAATTAGAGATATGTACATCAAATTTAAGCTTCTCATCAATATGTAACCCAAGAATTTTAGTATGGGGTTTACTCTCAACAGGTTGGTTATCCAAGAAAAGATCAGCATAGGTAAACTTGAAAGTAAGTATATTAATTTTGTTTATATTGAATACAAGCGAATTAGAACCACACCATTTTTTTACTATACATATATCTGACTTTATAATGTCTCGTAGACAGTTAACATTTTTATTATGCCACAGAATGGTAGTATCGTCTGAAAAAAGCGTAAAAGTGCCTTGAATATCAGTAGTGGCTAAGTCGTTTATATATATCAAAAATAAAATGGACCCTAGTACAGATCCTTGTGGCACACCACAGTTAATATCTGCCACATCCGCAAGCAAGTTTGCGGCGGATGTTTTAATACCTCATGTAATCCAAGGCTTTTTATTTTAATTTTTTGTAATTTAAATGCTTTACAGAAAGTTTCAGTTAGAAATTTATGAAAGTTAATTTCTATTATTTAGTAAGTTGTCCCAGTTTGTATTTTGGCAATACTCGAAAAACCTATTATAATTCCCTTTGCTATAAATTCTATCGAGTTTGACTTTGTTTCTAACTTTTTTTATTTTAAATGATAGTTTACATATTACGGCCTCATGGTCGAACAATGATGAGGGAACAACTTAAGTTAGCTAAGGTTATACCCATACTGAAAAAGGGTCAGCAGAACTATCGCCAAATCTCTCTGTTAAGCGTAGTTTCTAAATTATTTGAAAAAATTGTTTACAACAGAATTATTATATCCTTCACCGCAAAATATAATATTCTTACAGATTTTCAGCATGGTTTCACTGCTGGCAGCAACCTACCATTTATTAAATTGGGTATACACCTGCTTAGACAACAGCAAAGCTTTTGACACGGTAAACAATTTTTTATTAGAGCAAATGCCATATAATATAGGAATAAGAGGAAACTTACTGTTATGGATAAATAGGTATCTAAGCCAAATGTCTATTGAAAATCGGTTAAGTACTTTTGCACATTCTATTCATTATCAAAACATATTTTATATCATTTCTCGAGTCATTTCTTTCAGGTCTGCAATATTTTCGGGCCTATTAAAATATACTGTTGATTTCAAATAACCGCCCGAAAAGTAATCTAATGGGGTAAAATATGGTAATCTTGCTGGTCATAGTATTTCATTCTTCTTCCTATTAATCAATTAGGAAGTCACATAGAATATAATAAAATATAATTTTAATCTCAATACTCTTATGTAATCTTATATGATGTACTATTTTTTACATTTATATTTGAAAGTTAATAATATATAATTTTAAATATTTAAAAATTATTTTTCTACATGGGTTCATTTAGAATTTTAAGAATTTGAGAAATTCATCTTTTCCTAAATGCATATTTTGAAAAGTTAAGTCACTATTTGCGCATTTCTTTATATTATTCCTTATAGAATACCCTAACCGTATCACAATTTTCAACAATTTTAGGAACTTTTGGAGATCAGAATCTATAGCACTATTTACCGCCGATAAAGTAGAAACACCGACATGCTACCTGTAGTAGCTAAAAAACTAACGCTTTTATAATTTCTCTGCTTCATAAAATCCCCGTTTAACGGTGCTCTAATTAAAATTTTATCTATAGTTTTTCCTAAAAAAAACATCAAACATAGCTATCATGATTTATAATCAATTAGTCAATGCCAATAAAAATTATGGTTTTGTTCTGCAATTCATTGAAAAAAACTCGTTTTTTTTGTTCCTCTGTATACCTGTCTAAATTTTATTTGAATGATAAATTGTTTAGTGCTATTTTATTTTATAACTGGTAAAAGTTATAAAATGTAAAATAAAATAAGGTCATCGTGTAGGTTTTATGAATGAAAGATAGCGATGGAGGGGCGACAGAGGAGTGGCGCGTCTAAAATAAGAACCATATAGTGAGTATTATTATACCAAGCTAACAATGAATCAGTGACGGCTTGGCAGAAAATAGCGGTAGAATATTGGGGGGTTATTTCCGGAACGAATCGCATGCAGACATGAGTTGATTTTGCGTTGTTTAATTTCGATTGCAACCTTTTGACGATACAGTATAATGAACGAATATCAAAATAGATAAGAATTTCGTAATCTTATAACAACTTTTTGGGGACTCGAGGGATAAAAGTGAATTAAACGAAAGATCTCTAGCATTTACAATGTCAGCTGCATTTATTGAAATTTTAGTTATATAGGACAAACGATGTGTACAATTTTAACTGGATTCAAAGAGTATACGCTCACCTCAAATACAGAACTGAAAGTCAAGTGTTTCCCAACTTGTCTTTGTTAAGAGTCATAGGTCGGATACCAGTTAGTTATATAAAAATAATAGAAAACTGAATTTTTTTGAACCAGTAAAAATGTGAAAATCTAAAATTAGTATGAATGATGATAATAAAGGGTTATCTGTGATTAGTACCTCACGGTTTGTCGACTTTTATATACTTAACAGCGGACAATTTAATATTTATTATTCAATCAAAAATTAACAAAATCCTTATTTCACTTAACATAAGTCGTTTTATAAAATAGGCTGTAGCGTCAAAAGATAATTTTTTACGCGAATTTGCTATCATCCTCCTCAACAGATTTAATACTTATTGGATTAAAAGCAAATGAGTTCCATAATTTGGCCTGATTTCTCATTAGACTTTTTTCTTTGGGTGCACGTAAAAATCTGCCACACGAAGTTCTCTGAGCCAGAAGAACAATACATCAGAACTAAGTCCGTTTCTTTTTCTTGGGAGAAACGTAAAAGATTGTAAGAGATTTTTGAGTGCAACCAATTAATGAATCCTTTGAAATGGGCGTATTCCCATCAGACAAAAAAAGTAATTATTATCTATCTACATAAGGATAGGGAAATAAATGATCCATGAAATTTCGGATCTATAGATGGTTGCTTTCAGCGTTGTCAAAAAAAAATTTAAAAAAAAATGTACAGGTGAACGTAACATATTAAATAAAAATCAGGTCGCATTTTAAAATTTCAAAAACACTTCTAATGCCATTCTGACATTTTTAAAAAAGAACTCGGTTCAGGGTTTTGAAATTTTTCTATATACTTTGACAGCGTAAATCATAAATATTTTAATTCTTTCAGCATCCTCAAGTTGTTAATAATACGAAATATAGAATGTGGCGGATATTAGCTGTGGTGTGCCTCAAGGATCTGTGGTAGTGCCAATTTTATTTTTACAATCGACTTAGCCACTATTTCGCTGTTTGCTAACGATAGTAAATAAAATGATGTGATATAATAAAAATGTTTACAGTCTACGAGATATAAACTCAGACATAATATGTAAAGTAAAAGAAATGGTGTGATTTTAATTTGCATGTGTTCATTATAAACAAAACCAATATAATTACTTTCAAACGTATCCATATTGATCTTCTCTTAGATAAACCTGTTGAAAGTAAATCCCAAACAAAATTTCTTGGGCTATATGTTGTTGAGAAGCCAAAATTTGATGTGCATGTTTCTAATTTAATAAAATGCTGCGCCGTGCTAGTATTACTAGAAGGGCACTATTATTCTTATGTAAAGCAAAACAGGGATCACTGTAAAACTCTTTTTATCAGTCACAAAATACTAATGCTCACATACATTTTTATTCTGGAGATGGTATACTTGATACATAAAAAATGCTAAACATATTAACATATTGATCACCTGCCTGGGTATAACACGAGTAAAACGTCAAATTTAACTCTGATTCTACCTATCCCGAGATCAACTTTAACGAAGTAGCCAAAAATATGTAACAGCAAACAATAGACCTTTCATGATGGAATATTTTGGGCGGGCATCATGGTTGAGAGAAGAGCGTCACAGTGTTTTTACTGTTCTCTATTACCTAATTTATCATTTATATTATTTGTTACTGTTCCTCTATTTACGAAAATAGAATAACTCCTCTTCACCTTTTTCCTACGCCAATGGCTCAAAGAAAACTTCGCGTTAGCACACAGGTGAAAGGGGCAAGGGGGGTATGTAGATAAGGTCAGTGAGTGTGTGGGTAGAATTAAAAATAAACTGATTTAATCTTGTGGTGATCTGAAACCACTGAGACGAATGTATTCGATTTCAGTGCAACCGTAACTTTGCCCGAATTGACACCTGTTGATTTGCGATGCTCGTTTGGAGGGTGGGACATTTTCTTTCTTATCTTTAGCTGTGCGTGTAATGCAAGGCCTATTAGTATTCACATATACACATATTTCTGCATGCTGTACGAGTTAATTTTTCCTGGCGATGCGATATTGTAAATAAAAGAGTGTAAAACAAAATCGAGAACGTAGCACGTTTGTTAACTGAAAATATAATAATAATAATAAGTGCCTATATTTAACAACATATGGCAGAGTCCAGCCTAGGGGCTACTCAGATAGTCAACCATCGAAAATTTTACAGGAATTATAATACCGGGTGTTAGAAAAGTATGGGATCGGTGGAAAATCTCGAACAGTTTGCATCAAATCGAAAAATAAAAAAATACGTGTTAAAAATTTTTCAAAAAACTATCTACTGATACAATACTCTATTTAAAAAATACTAACAGTGGTTTTACCTCTTAATTCAGCCACTTCAGACAAGTTCTTGATCTCAGCCAGTGAAGGCAAGGAGGTAACTCAGCCATTTAAGGCAACATGAGGATTTCGGCCAGTTGAGGCAATTAGTTTACAGCTTAGCTGCTACACTAGCAGGTTATAATTTCAAGATTATAGTGGGTGTTCAAAATGGTGCCCATTGACTTCCTGGCATTGTCCGAGACGAACGCAAAAATTTTCAATAGCACTTCTTATCATTTGAGATGGTATTTCTGCAAAAATGTTTATTATGCGTTGCCTCAGCTCTTCCAAATCACGAGGTTTAGTGAAATAAACCTTACTCTTCACGTAGCCCCAAACAAAATAATCAAGTGGCGCGAGGTCGGGAGATCTTGCTGGCCATTCAATAGTTCCTCTTCGACTTATCCATCGATTTTCTAAAGTACCATTCAAATAGTCCCTAACAATATCCCGATAGTGTGGAGGAGCTCCATCTTGCTGGAACCAAACATTATCGAACTCATCACCAGCAATCTCTTGTATTGCGGGAACTATTTGATTTGTCAACATTTCCAGGTATTTTTCTCCATTCAAATTTCCATCTATGAAAAATGGTCCTATGATTCGATCCCTGAAAACTCCTGCCCAAACATTTAATTTTTGTGGATACTGCGTGTGTGTTTCAAGCATCCAGTGAGGGTTTTCGTCACTCCAATATTTGCAATTATGGCGATTAACTTTTCCACTGAGTTCGAAAGTTGCTTCATCTGAGAAGACAAGTAGAGATGACAAAAAATTTGGATTTTGGTTACTCCTTTCCATCATTAATTCACTAAATTCAAGTCGCCGATCAAAATCATCTTCATTTAACTCTTGGTGAAGGTGAATTTTGTAAGGATGAAATTTCAAAAGTTTCAAATTCTTATGAACTGAAAATGCACTCATGTCAAGCTGTTGACTGGCTTTTCTGATTGATAACCTTCGATTTTCAACAAATGCCTGGGCCACTTCCATTTGTCGAGCTTCCGATGTTTCAGATTTTGGTCTTCCAGATTTTGGGCCATTTTTATTTGTCCTTGTGTCTAGGAATCGTTTGATGGTACGGGACACAGTAGATTTCGAAATTCCCACTTGATCTACACGGAAAGTTTCGTTGAATAAAATCACAACTTCATCATAGGACCTTTCTTTATCGCCCCACCCTTGCATCATTAAAAGAGAAACTCTCGCTTCCTCTGTTAAAGTAGCCATTATGCAGAAAAAACGCGAGAACTAATGAAAAATGAAATAACTTTTTCCATACAAAAGTGCGCTCCTGCTTCTACAAAAGTTGGAAGGAACTGAACGATCTCGTAGAAATTGCACAAAACAAATACTGTTATTAAGAACACTTAAAAAAAACATTCATAAAAACCAAGATATCACATATATTGTTTTTTAAACTGAATGTTTTTTTGTCAACACGAGTAGTACAAACTTATGGATGCTTAAGGTTTATTTCAATTTTGTGCGATTGCAGCAACACCTTGCGAGAATCTAAAAAAATGCCCGATATAAAATTCACGTATTTTTGGCCGTAGAATCCGAATCCGCTATAAAAAATAGGGATTTTTATTACAAATTTCGAAGTTGCCCCCCGCCCCACCCACTAGGTTAGGGGTGGGAGAGTCGAATCCAATGTCATTGGATAGATTTCGTAAAAATAACAAATACGTGTTTTTCAGTTTTTGAATTGGACGTTTTTTTATGGACACAAGACGCTACTCTTGAAAGAGTAATATTTTCTTTTCATTTTTTGCGATAGTTTTTTGAAAAATTTTTGACACGTATTTTTTATTTTTCGATTTGATGCAAACTGTTCGAGATTTTCCACCATTCCCATACTTCTCTAACACCCGGTATAATTTGTCATATGACAAATAAACAAACAAATACGTTGTTTTTTTACTTCTATACCTTTGCTCACTGATCAAGGAGGAATGTGTTATAATTAATTTTAAAAGAGTTAACCGAGAGTTTCTTAATGCTAGCAGCGATAGTGTTATGTAAGTTTACGGCAGACTAAAAGTTTTTTTAGAGAACGTTGTCAAGTGTTGAGGAGTGGTTAGATATTCCGTGTACCTTAGGTTGCGATCGTGAATAAGGAATCTGGGGAATAATAGGCCAGTCATTACGGACTTCGAAAATGGAAAGTTCGACAAAAATTGCAAAAGTTTTTAAATTTTGAGACAACATTGGGGAAGGTAAAAAAGTAACAAATCCAGTTTTGCTCCATTTTCCGCCCCCCGGAACATTGTTAAATTAACAAAAAATAATGTAAATTTGTAATAACTTTTTGAAAAAATTCCGAAGTTTATGCAAACCTTGGAGAATATTTTAATAATGATTAGACATCTATCAAGTTTGCTCCCTGCTACGATGACCGGAACATTGCAAATAATTGTTATTTACTTTGATATATTTTGTCGAAAAAAAAAAAATGCAAAATTGTGCAAATGATTGTTTATACTGCAGAATGGGATCACATACCCGCTTGTAGTTTTGCATAACTTTTTTTACCACGGAAGATTTTATTCACAATAGGTACTTTTATCTGCTACGGCAGTGCCAGATAAAAATATTGTGAAAAAAATCTTGTATTTATGAATTAAATTCATTACTAATATCTAAATTATCTAATAGAATTTTAGAGTCGTTTGTTTTTATTTGAACTATTTCATTTTCTTTCTTACCGGTATTTTTATTCGTAGCTTCCTTAATTAACCTTCATACTTATTTTATGTAATTTTTAGCGTCAGTGAATTGTTTTTTGTAGTAGTCATTTTTAGTTTTTTTTTTATTAATTTAGTTATTGTATTTCTGTACAATTTATACCTATTTTTGATTTCTAAGGTATTTGGATTTTTTAATACTAATTGTTTTAGGTTATCTCTCTTTGTCATTGATTCTATTAGTCCTTGCGTTATCCAAGGTTTTAGTTTTGTGACCTTGTTTGCTTTAGCATATGTACTAGAAATACTAGAATTAATGATAAATCAAAATTTTGCTATGAATTTATTTATTGGTTGATATTTCTGAATAAGGGTCATTAATTATTTGATTCCAGTTTTCTTTTTGTAAACTTTTTATCGGCTTGTTATAATTTATTTTTTCTGTTTTATTTTGTTGCATTTTATTATTTGTAGATTATGTTAAATACAAAATAGTAGCATAGCAAATGCATAGGACAAAATGTCCATTAACAAAATAAAAAATTTAATTTGTCCATATCTACGTAAAACTTTCGTACTGGCCTCCCTGATTAGAATACCGAAAGTCTCCATCTATAAACCTTGTACTACGACTATAATTAAAAAAAGTGTTTAATGAAAAACTGTTAATTTTATGCAAAGTTTCAAAGATAGCTTTTTTGTGGGACATGAAATTCTACGTAAAATGATCAGTTTGTTGTCCATTTAATCAATACCTTAACACTAATGACAGTTAGACAGGGTGTTAGTGTTGTGTAACTATGTTTAGGTTTTTGACGTATATTGCTGAATCTTATTTCCAGTATTTACGAACGCTACTGTCAACGACAACCGATTTTTCAAAGGCATTTGACAGAATTGACCCACGATATTCTATAGAATAGTTTATTCAATAAGTCAGTTTGTCAATTGGTCAGTTTGACTAATTTCAGTTTCTCTGTAGAGTTTTTGAAATTTTTATAATCCTACTTCTCAGATGGGATCCAGCATGTTGTATATCGCGGTTTAAATCCTATCCAAATATCTGCTAAGTTGGGTGTATCACAGGGATCAGTTTTAGGACCTGTTTTCTTTATCCTATTCATTAATGATATTGTTTATGATGACAACTTAAAATATTTTGCAAGGTTGCAAGTATCGACGACTGTCTTGTACTTCAACAAAATTTAATTCACGTTAAGGATTGGTGTTTAATAAATAACTTACCTTTAAATATAGAGAAATGTAACGCAGTATTTTATTCCACCAAAAAATTATTGATACGTTTTGATTACTGTATTGATAATAACACGCTCTCGAGACCCGAAACATTTTGTGATCTGGGTGTTATCTTTGATAAAAAACTGCGCTTTAACAATCACATCATGTACATTGCCAACTTACCAACCTTTAGGTTTATTATCAGAAATGGCCGCAACTTTCAGAATATTGACACATTGAAGCTATTATATACAACCTTTATTCATCCTAATTTAGAATATGCTTCTATTATTTGGCGTCCTAACTACTCAACATATATTGATAATTTAGAAGGAGTATATTTTAAAATATGCTCATTTTAGAATCGAAGGGGAATATCCTCCTATAGGATTTCCCGAATCTGAACTTATAAATTTCGGCTTCAACTCATTCAAACTCAGCCGCACAAGAGCTTATCTGATCTTATTACACAAGATAATTCATAACAACATAAACTGTTATATTCTTTCCTATTATTTGGGTGTTCTACCACATGTATTATTATCCTCTTCAAAAACAAATCACCGAATCTGCAAAATAATAAAATTATTGGAAAAAAGGCCTCAGCGTCCGTGACGTTTGCGCCAAAGGAAGAGTCAGAGCTTATGTTTTGCAAATAATATAAATCGGAATAAACACAGAAATAATGTATTTTGCTGACGTTTCGGAAAGTAATCTCTTTCCGTTTTCAAAGCTTTTTTGGAAGAACTCTTATTTTGCTGTGTATGTCAAATACACAGCTTTAAGATTCTGTTTATGTTATTTCCATAGTACTTACTACTTACACAGAACATAGAACTGATGATATTTTTTTAGATAATGTTGAGTTTGTTAAGTTCTTCTTTTAACATTGGTAGCCAGGTTGTACAAATATCTACAGAACAATTCGATACGCACTTGTATTCATTTAATAAGATTATTTCTGATTCTTTAATTATTTTTTTTTTAGTATCTGCTTCTTTTGTTAAAATTTTTGCCGAGTCCCAGTTTAGTCTATGTCCGTTTTCCCAAGCATGTTCACAAATCTTTGATTTCTGAATTTCATTCTTTCTAATGTAATTCTTGTGCTCATCCAACCTCACACTGAAAGGTCTGGATGACTCACCCACATAACATTTATCACATTCGCACGGGATATTGTAAATACAGTTTTTTGAATTCTGCTCCCTGTTTATGGGTTTTGTTTTTGTTAAAATAGATCTTAAAGTGTTCCCCGTTTGAAATATCGTCCTAACATCAAATTTGTCACCTATACGGCGTGGCTTTTTCGATAGTCCGTATGCATAAGGAATTATTGCTGTATAATGACGTTCAGGTTTTTGTCGTACCTGATTGTCCCTATTTTCAACATTTATGAAAACTCTATCAACAAAGGCTTCAGGATATTGATTTTGTACTAGAACTTCTAAGATAAATTTTTTCTCGTTATTTAATATTTCATTATTAGATGAAATTATTTTGGCCCTATCGTATAAACATTTTACAACACCTCTTTTAACATTTATTGACTGATTTGAGTTAAAATTTAGATATCTATTAGTATGTGTTGGTTTTCTGTAAACGCTTGTTTCAATTGTATTATTTACCCTTCTAATTAAAACATCTAAAAACGGTAGTTCATTCGTACTTTCTACTTCTAGTGTGAATTTAATAGACGGTTCCTTACTATTTATATTTTCCAGAAAACTATCTAGTAAATCAACACCATGAGGCCAAATTGCAAAGATGTCGTCAACATATCTCCACCAGACAACCGGCTTGTGTATACAATTTTGAACATGCGTGTTCTCAAAGTTCTCCATAAATATGTTGCTTAAAATTGGTGCTAATGCAGACCCCATAGCCATACCAAACTCCTGCAGATAGAACTCATTGTCCAATTGAAAATAGGTTGTTTTTATACACATTGTTAAGAGTTCCATTATGCTATTTACACTTAATTTATTTCTAGTTTCCAAATTATTATCATTTAGCAACCTGTCTTTAACTATTTTTAAGGTTTCATCTACCGGAACATTGGTAAAAAGACTAACTACATCAAAACTAATCATCAGGTGTGATTCATGAATATCATTTTCATAAATTTTCTCTATAAAATATTTACTATTTTTAATATATGAATCGGTATTTCCAGATCAATGGATCAATAATTTTAAGTAAAAATTTTGCCACATTATGACATGGTGAATTAATAGAACTAACAACTGGTCTTAAAGGAATATTTTGTTTATGTGTCTTTGGTAAGCCATAAAAATGAGGAGGCTTACTATGATGTGGTGTAAGTTTTCTTCGTTCAAAATCATTAAATTCATTTTTGTATTTAAACAAAGTTCTGTAAATTTTGCTCTCTGTTTAGTTTTGAGTAGGGTCCCTCATTTACAAGAATCATGATTTTTGTGTTATATATATCTTTATCTATAATGACTGTGGCATTACCTTTGTCTGCTGGCAATATTTTTATACTTTCATCGCGTTTTAAAGAATTTATCGATAACTTTTCTTCTGCAGTTAAATTAACTTTAATTTTGTATTGTTTCTCTAAAGCAATTTTTGCCCGTATGCGATATTCATTCCCATTATCTGTTGGTAAATTTTGAGCCGTTTTTTTTCTATTGCCGCTACTATATCAAATTTTGGAACAGATTTCGGGTTATTGCAAAATTCAAACCTTTTGATAAGACAAGCCTGTCTGAAATGGACAAAAGTCTTTTTGACATATTAATGACAGTCCTGTCAATTAAAGGATTATTATTTATATTTTGTAATTGCCTAATCTGTTTTTCTCTTATTAAGTTTCTAAATTTATGTAAATGCGTACCTTTTTGCAGATTAAAATATTTTTCATAACTCAATCTGACAATCTGGATTATAAACTGATAATCCTGTTCTATAACGTTCGTGCATTTTCTATGTAAGTGCATTTTCTATGTAAGTAATGTCACCAATAGTTCGTTCTTTTTGATATCTATGATACTGAATTCTTTCCTTAACCATGGACTTGCTTGCCTTGTCCAAAATTTTTCTGGTTTTCGCTTTTTGGAAAGGTACTTTTAGCCGTAAAAACTTCGGAATTATGTCATGTTCTCGACAATGACACAAAAAGGTTATGCTATTTTCTGATTTGGCTAATTTCTTATAACATTTTTCTAAAAATCTAAAACATTGCTTTATATTAGGCCCATACCTGTTATCTACATATTGTCTGAAAATATTGTCATAAATTGCTCAGAAATTTTATGTATGTTAAATTATTGTACTCCCAGAGCTGAGGCAAGACAGGCAAATCTGTTTTATCTGCAAACTGCGCGAACAAATATAATAAAGTGTTCCCCTCTTCGCAATATGTGTAACAATTTTCTTCTCTGTTTGTACATTTGTATTAAAATATTTCTTGTTAATTTAAGTTTCTTTATTTTTTAAATTAACTTTATTTTTTTCTTTTTTTGTGTATTTCTTCTCTTCTGTAATTGGGTCTCAGAGAATAGTGTAAATAAAAAAAATAAAACAAAATAAAAACAAAGATTCTTTGAAGGCATGGTTTCCATTTTATTATTTCATTTCTAGAACTTATTTTGGCTTTGTCATATAAAATATTTTATTATACCAATATATGTCTAATAGCTTTATATAAATGTATTGTCGTTTCCTGTTTAGGTGATCTATTCCATTCATTTTGATTTTATGTTTCGTAAGCAGATTCCTATTGCAAATTATTTTCTATTAATAGATCTAAAGAAATTTTGCAGGTGTTCATTGTACGGTTCTGTTGACCAAATATACAAATATTAATGGTTAGGCAGTCAAAAATAGATGTATTATTCAAGAAGAACCCACTCAACAATTTTTGTACATGATGCTCAAATCTCATGGTATCTGTTATAGGTCGATTTGAATGCTCGGTGAAGACTGAAATGGCCAACAATTTTTGACCCATAACTTTATCATTAATTAATTGTTTTCATAAACGTTGCTTTATCTTAAGGGGAATCTTCTATCGATGAACTTGAGGTCGAATAAAGAAAAAGTAAATTAAAGCACGTTCGTGTCAAGAAAACTATAGTTTGCCAGTAATAGTAGAATGTAAATTATATTAAACGTCTTCTGAAGATTTTGCCGAAAGCAACGGATGTTAAAAAACCAATTAAAAACTAAGCGCGACCCGAACAATTCTTTATCTTTTCTTTCTTAATGAATTAATTAAAATAATAAATATCTACATCTGATGCCTCTTATCTGCCTTTTCTGGACATGCTATCGAAATATTAAATTTTTTCAACAAAAATCGCTATAATAATTGAGTAGTTTCCGATGTATACCCAAATATACATATCCTAAATCGTATAATATGTATTGGTATAACTCTGCTATTAAATTTAAGTACATCATTAACCCGAGCCATATAAACGTTATCTGTCTACAGAGTGTACCTTTTGTTGTTATAATTATGCGGTTTTTATAAAAACCCCAATTAACCTTTGACCGAGAATACTTTCGGCATAGGTCAATAGTTGCGGTAAGGTCACCGATTCTTCAATACGTTTTTTTCCCTCCTTCCGCAAAAATAATACAAATAAGGGTTTCGTATTTGGTAAAAAACTCTTCTCCAAAGATAAAACAATATTTTCACCATAGGCGGCAAGAAGCGAGTATTAACGTTGGATGGAAGTTCACAGGTTCTTATTTTACTGTTGCCTTCTGTTTTTGCGATAGAGATGGTTCGATTAAGATACGGTTATCTTTTTGCCAATTTTCTTATATAAATAATCAACACATTTTGAAAATGTTAATTATTAAATAATAAATAAATAATACACCACAGGTAATGATGATCCCCCTTTATCCCGGAAGGCTCTAGAAGAGCCTTATGTGGGAAGGGGCTACACATTTAGAGACAAGGGACACACACCCATTATCCGTGTATAGTGGCAAAATCCCTCTCACAGCATTTCCCACTGTCACGACCAGGGATCGAACTCGAAACTTTTGGGTGAGAGGCAAGTGCGCTTACCTCTCGACCATCAGTCATACCAATCCATCCATCCAATCCATGTAAAATAATTCCTAAGTATCAAATTTCATTTGCAAATTCAACTTTTGTATTATTAATGTGCAGAAACTGTTGGCCATTTATATATTTCTGGCAACTAGCCTTGGTTTCGAGAGCTATACATTTTATTTTTTCATTATTGAGTTTTAATTTGTTTTCACATAGCCTTCTATATAATACACAAAGCTTTCTATTCATTACATCCGTGATTACACAATGATTTTTCCAGATACAGAAATTAATGTGTCATCCGCAAAAAGGTTTACATATGATTTTTTTAGAATCCAATGTATATAATGAATAGAAGGGACCCCAACACACTACCCTGCGGCACACCATATAAGTTAGGAACTTTAGTAGATGTCCTATTTTTCACTTTTGTCTTATGGTATTATCTTCTAAATAATTTTCGATCCGTGTTAAGGCTGTTTCTGTCGCACCACACTCATTTAACTTGTTAACTAACCTACATCTATCAATAGTTTCAAATTCTCTCTAGTAGATTTATTCTTCAAACTAAAAATAACTTTTCCTGACTTGTTCAAGTTTTTAAACTCAAATAGTTTAGTCGTTTCTGGCACCTTATTTTGTATATCATCATCTTCATCTTTAGATATATCGTCAATACTATTGGCAATAGATTTGACACTATCAAACATAATGTTTGTTAAAGTTTTCTTCAATATCCCTATATTGTTTTCAAAAACATATGAGACTTTTTTATCTGGTGTATTGAAATGTTTTTTTCTTTCTTCAGCAGTAACGTTATATATGAATGCGCTTCAATATGCTCTATGTACTCCGAGAGCACTAATAATAGATATTCAAGGTTAAGTGGGAACAAATGTCATATTTGTTATTATTTTTTTCTTGAATCTGAAATTATATATGTGTATTTTGACAGTAATCAGTATAATCTTTATTAAAATAAACATGCTCGATGTTTTCACTAAGAATGACCTTTTAGGTACTCTAAATAACAAAACTGTCATAAGTAATACAATTTTCAAACCATATACTTCTGCAAAACCAACTTGGAAATGCTGTGGTGTTGTTTGAATAATATGCCTGTTATTGAACTAACGTCCTTGGTGTCATTTAATATGTAAATAATACGAGCCAGTAAACTTGAATATTTTAGAGGAAGTAATCTCTATCTCATACCGAATGCCATTGCTAAAAATATCATAAATCTGTACTTAAATAGGGTAATAGGAATCAAAGAATAGGACCAAGATTAGTCAACATTGGAGTTCCGCAGGATTCTGTATTGGGACCTCTTCTTTTCAATCTATATACGGGCGTCATCCACAACATAAAGATAGCAAATTTAAATATCGTACAGTACGCGGATTATATTTGCTTTAACACCGAAAATAAAACATGGTAGAATTCACTTGAAACCCTTGAAATCGGTGTATCGTATTTGAAGCAATGGGCATTTGAAAATGGCTTTGAACTGTCAACAGAAGAAACATTTTGCGTTTTTGCAAGACATAACACACATAACTACTTACAGACTCTTAAATTCAGTTAGCTGGCTATCATTTCCCGTTTCGTTCTAAGATTAAGTACTTAGTGGTCGTACTCGATAAAAAAAAACTCACCTGGAAACCTTTCACAGAGTCTATTAAAAACTTTTTAAAATTTGTCACCAAAGCCTGGTGGGGACCTGACGTTAAAAAGATACTTTCTTTTTATAAAACTTACGTTAGATCGATACTGGATTATGGTTGTATTTTATATAGTTCAGCTAGCAAAAACCTGTTGAGTAACTTAGATATAATGTAACGCAAGCTCTGAGAATAAAATATCTTCTCATGCTGTAATATGATGGCTCCGTTCAACGTAGTTATTTTACTTGCTATAGGTAGCAAGAAAATCTGTGAACTAATCATTGATTTTTTGATAGATCTTAATATCAAACTATAGGCTAGCTTTGTTTTCCTCTTGTTTTAACTAAAACTAGTAATTTGTTATTATTGCAGTATTAATACTAACAAATTACTTTTGGTTTCATCGTCACCTACGAAACTAACACAAAGATTCAGATAATCCAACTCCATTTTTAATAACTATAGTTTACTATCTAAGGGCATACAAGTAATAAATTTGAATATAACGGCGACAAGGCGAAAGCTGCCTTGTCAAATTGAAACGATAGGTTGTTTTTTTTGTGGAGTTCGGTTACATGACGTTATCGTACAATGCACTAGTACACGCACGCACTCTTAATACTCTTCATAAAAATATACTATATTGTTTAATTAATTTTTCAAATACTTTTAGTGACGCCCGTGAGCGGCGGAACAACTTTTACTGTTTATGCACCGTAAGAAAAACCGAAATTGAACATATCAGCAAAACTTCGGCGAGTTCGTGTGAAATATGCGCCACTCTGTATAGATGACATGGAGTTGACCGATTCGAAAACCGCGGAGACCTCAAAAAAGTGAACCTGTTGACCGCTAGAGAGGCAGCGCGTGCCCGCTTGATGAAAGTTACATCAGTATGACTGGCGCCGTATCTCGCCTACGTCCGTTAATGTGATAGTCGAAAACAATAATAAATAAATATTATTAGATTTTGAACCTATGTCTTTGACACATCTTAGAGCCATTAAAAAATAGTTGTAAATGGAATATTAATGGGATGGGCGACCATATGGTAAGGTTTGATGCGAGATTGTTGTGTTTTTGCGTTTTTGATAAAACATCGTGCTAGATACATTAATATTAGCATGTTATATCACAGAGGTACTTAAGAAGTTCGGACAAATTTTGTTTCTTTTGTTTACTTGTTATATGTGAAAGTGAAGATTATAATATGCTTTTAACGTCCATTTTCAAAGTTAATTCATGTCATGATATAATGAGATACAAATTCAAATCAAGTCGCCTCTGATATTTTTATTAATGCGCTTAATAACGTAATTGAAAAGATACCTTTAAATAAACAAATTGTTGTGGTTGGCGACTTCAACATCAATTTTAATATTTGTGACAATATAGATGTAAATGAATGTGTAAATATTTTGTCGTCATATAATTTAGAAGAACAAATTCACGAAAACACACGGGCAACTAATACTAGTGCAACAAAAATAGATAATCTCTTTACCAATATAAACAGCAATAATATGATCGTGAAAGTAATTGAACCTCATATGTCTGACCACAAAGATATTTCTTTCTCTATAGATATCGACTATAAAATAAAAGACGATTTTATATTATGCAGACCTATAACTGAAAGGAGTAAACAACAGTTTATTGAATGTGTAAATAATATAAATTGGCATGTTTTTTATGAAATAAAAAATCCTGACGAATCTGCAAACTTCTTAGTCGAGATTTTATCAAAATTTTATAATCAATGTTTTCGGAAAAAAGTAATAAAAAAATCCAAATTAGATAATATCGACTTTGTTTTTGATAATGATATACAACAATTAAAAGATACCTTGGACGCTGTCCATATAATTGCTTCTACAACAAAAAATGAAAACGATTTGCAGGTGTATAATACTCTAAAAAAAGATTATGAAAATAAAATAAAACAGTCTAAATTAAAATCTAATAGTAAACGAATTCTAACTTCTAATAACAAACAGAAAGCAGCATGGGATATTATCAATAAAAATAGAAAAAACAAAAATACCAATATAACTTCTGACTTAACGGCTAATGATTTCTCAGACTACTTCTTCGATGTTATAAACAACTTAATGATTAATTTTGATAATGTTGATGACACAAAGTTTTCAGATTTTGTAAAGAATGCACCTAAGGCAAACAAATCTTTTTTTCTATTTCCAGTTTGTGATCTGGAAATCAAAACTATTATATCACACTAGATTTACAATCTTAATAGCGGGGTTTTAAAATTAGTTGGTGATGTATTTGCAAAGCCTATTGCACATTTAGTAAACATGTATATTGAATGTGGAATTTATCCAGAAATTTTTTAAAAATCGCAAGTTACTCCTATACACAAAAAAGGACAGTTTAATACTACAGACAGTTATAGGCCTATTTCCGATATACCTGTCATCTCCAAAATATTTGAAATCGTTCTAAAAAATAGACTGCTAGAATATTTTGAAAGAAATAATCTACTAACTAGTGCTCAATTTGGATATAGACAAGGGAAATCCACTGTTAACGCAATCTGCGAAATGTATGTAAACATTATAGAAGCTTTTGAAGAGCGAAAATTATGCTCCGCTAAATTTTATGACATGTCCAAGGCGTTTGATACTGTCAACCATAGTGTTTTGATACAAAAATTAGATTATTATGGGATCAGAGGAAATGCCTTAAGTATATTTACGTCTTATCTTGCAGACCGTCAACAATGTATTAAATTTAACGGTAAAGTGTCCAAACTTTCAAATGTGAATTATGGGGTACCACAGGGGTCTGTCCTAGGGCCTTTGATGTTTGTCATCTATATTAATGATCTGTCATTCAATTTGACTCCTAAAGTACTACCAATAATATATGCTGACGATGCCACATTTTTGCTAAGGGACACCCTTTTTTCCAACTTGTGTATTAGTAGTAAAGAATCCGATAATTTAATTAAACATTAGTCGAGGAGTAATTATCTTACTATAAATGATAATAAAACCAAAACCTTACATTTTTCAACAAAAAATAATGAAGCATACATTGAACCTATTAAACTCCTCGGTGTATACTCGGATACGTCATTAAATTTTTTATCCCATATTCAAAACTTGTCAAAACGGCTGTCAACTTCCATTTGTGTAATAAGGCAACTTAGTAATAAAACAACAAAAAATTGCTTAAGAGTGGCTTATATTGCAATTTCCATAGTATAATGGCATATGGAGTGATAGTATGGGGATCATCATGCCATTTAAATAAAAATTTTAAATTACAAAAAAGTCGTAAGAATAATGGCGGATGCTAAATATGATGATCATTGTAAACCTCTCTTCAAAAGTCTTCATATTTTAACCCTGCTATCATGTTTCATATATGAATGTTTGTGTCATATTAAAAAATTAAAAAGTTACGACAAAGTTACCAAGCAGGAGGACATACACTACCAAAATACTATAACGAAAACAAACTTAAGATTACCAAAATATAGACTGAGCAAATCGCAAAACTCTTTCTTATATCAATCATTTAAATTTTTCAACGTGTTAACTAATAACATAAAAAATGTCGATATGAGTCTAAGCATGTTTAAACAAAAAATAAAACATATTCTTTTGCAAAATACGTTTTATACATATGACGAGTATTTTGAATATTTTGACACCTTATCTAATTTATCGTCTGTCTAATAACTTGTATATTGTAGCTTTCTGTATTAATTGTTGTTGAATTTTTGACAATTTTATATATATGTATGTATGTGTTTGTATACATGTGTGTATATATATTTGTATATGCGTATATATTTATTTTTCTATAGTTGTAATACTGTTTGTTTTTCATAGTATTGTGTATTTATTAAATTTTTTTAACTTACGCATATTGTATTTTTTGCGTCTTTTACATTGTTTTTATTTTTTATGTTTTTATATTTACACTTTTATATTTTATACTACTTTTATGACGTATGCAAACATTACTAATGTAAGTATAACATGAATAAAATTCTATTCTATCCTATTCATGCTTTTGCGATAAATGGAAATTTAAAACAGTTATCAAAGCGTTTGCAAGAAATATCGGTTTAGCTGTGAATATGGAACGTTCTTTTGCGATTGAAGTTTATTTAAAAAATAACTATTCTATTGTTATTACCCAGCGTTGTGACTCTTAACCTCAGAAAACAGATCACTGCGGCTAGATCTAAAAGAAGTGTCTAGTAATAATTGACAAATGTTATAAGATGAAAAAGTCGTTCTTTATTATCAATAGATATTTTTGTTGTAAAAAAAATGGAAGAAAAATTTAGTGGTACAAAGCACTAGTGATAATTTACAAAGGATATAAGATAAAAATTGCAATATTTAATAAACAGAAAAATTAATCAATGAAATAAGTGTTATGCGAAACTGTGAAATGTAAATCTCACCACCTTTTAAATCCAATGGGATCCTGTGTCGCCTTGGTAGCGTGGTTACCTCCACGACTCAGCAAGCTGCTAGATATCTATTCGCAAAATTTCTCCAAAGAATTTCGTAGTTAAAATTTCTTAAAATTTACTTCTTAAGAACTCGTAAAATTTTGCAAAGTTTCATAGAATTTCTTAAAATTCCATAGAATCCCATAGAATATCTCAAAATTTCGACAAAATAAATTTCGGCAGAACTCTAGCGTTATGGGTAAGAGAAAAAATATATAACACATGTGTACTGAAATGTCGGTTATATGTTATATAAAAATAAATATGAAATTATTTAAAAAGAAATATCGGTTTTAGCTTGATAATATTAACATACCTAAGATAAATAATTAATATAGTTGCCTCTTCTATAGATGTTCACTCGGATGTACGTAGATAGAACAGATGTAATTTATTTAATACTGTCGCACTTGAGAATCAACTTTTCGCTGCCATGTCAGAAGTCAAAATAAAGTGTAGTGCCAGCATCTGTGACCCAAGAAAGCTATAGTGGTTAATTTTCCACAAATTTCCGGCCAGGTTGAAATAAAATCCCCAACAAACGGGATTGAAGTATACACTACTCTTGGTCCGAAATAAGATGTTGGCTACTCGTTAAAATAACTACTAAATTTTGCAAAATCGATAGATAAGCAATAAATTTGAATAAATGCAAGATACTAACAGACATTAACAAAAAATAAAATTAAAAATTTGGTTTAATGCTTATCAGTATTTTTCCCTATTTCAGACATATTAATTTAGCGTCCCTGATTAAACGTCGGTGGCATAATCTGTTATTTACAATAGCAAAATTATAAGTAACATCCATTAAAATAAATAGAAAAAAGGTAGGCAAGAGTAAACGATATCAACTACTTTATTAAATACAAATAACCTAAAATTTCCATGTCAAAATTGTTTTTCCATAATAACTAACTGTCTTTAAACTAAAGTTACTCTTGAATATGAAATCTCGGAGGCCACTGATAGAAACACTGTCAATATATGTAACACTATAGAGAAAATTTTGTAACATTATAAATACTGATGATGGGGGTTTATGAGGCTAAATAATTAAATAAAGTTATTGCTTTATACCTCAAAGATAAACAACAATGCAGCTACGGACACGTGTTTCGGAGTTATTGCTCCTCATCAGCGTAGCGCAGTTTAACGAATATATCTTATGATCGAGCAAAACCAACAAAGATCGGAAAGTATGTTAAAGAACGTTTTAACCCCGATATACTTTTCGACGTTGTAACAAAATCCGACTTAGGAAATACTTCGTACGAAAAGCGTGCTTCACGTAAAAACGCCGTGGAAGAGGTTTTTAATACTTGTAAACAGATTTTCGCTCTTCGGAGCGTTTTTTATGCCAAATTTTCGCTAACTCTTCAAGGAGCGTTAACTTAGAAAGTGTAGCAAATGTCGCTGCACAGGGACGTAATGTCGACCCGACCACCTAAATTTAGAAAGTATCATAAAATTTGACTTCGAAATTTTCAAGATTAAAAACCCTTTTACGAATCCACGTTGTCAAGCACTGCAACTCTTACGAGGTATTGAATATAAGGACAAGTTAGTCCAACGACTATTCAAAGTATATCGGAAGTTATAGCGAAAATAGCCCTTTGCGACATGGGACCCCCATCATTTCCTAGCAGTCGGATTTGACGGGGAAATGATGTGTTTTGACGGGGTTTGCCCTAAACCGGTTCCTCAGTGATTCGGAGTCAAAAAAGTATCTATACCATGTACTCACACGTGCATTGGATCTGCCTTGCCTGAATGTAAAAAGTTGTTATTGTAGAATACAATCGAAGTAGAGACGCTTCAAGCAATTTTAAGCTCCGAGGAGCGACCAAAATTAATGTGAATTTAATAATACGTTTATAAGACAGGCAAGCAAAAGCCCACCAAAATTTCAGTTACATTGAACTTTTCTTGAATCTTTTTGTGCATCGTTAGCTTATAAAACCGCATATTGGATGGTAGTTGGTACAGTATGAATCGTCCCGTTCCTCACCATGTGTTGTACACGGGCCAGACTATTGTTTGTTAACATTTTCTCTTGATAAAAGTTGTTGTAAAAACATAATTTTTTTAAAGATTTAATATATATATTTTGAACTTTATATTGTCTTTTAGTTGTGTTTTCTAACAAAATTCCTTTTCAGGTTTAATTTTAAGAGAGCGTGGTACAGACAGTGTTAGATTTATAGTGTTACGACGTCGTCCAATTGATACCATCAGAGCAGCAGTTAAGCATAAACGACAGTAAGTATGATTTTTTACATTATTCTCCGTCTGAAACAGTCGTGTTGAACCCTAAAAATTTTTGTGAACGTAATATTTATTATTTAGAGTTAATTAAAGGTTGAGGAAAAAGAAAATTAATTTTTTCTTTTTCCTATTTTTTTTTAATTTTTTTAAGTTTTTCAAAGCAGAAAATACGTCCTTCAGACTAATAAAACATGGATCGTTCACAAGTATAGTGCACAGTACTCGATACTTTCATACTTCATGTGCCACATTTAGGGCCTTAAATGAGAGCAATCAGTACGAGGAGCTCTATGTGTACTGCTTTATTTCCACCTGTCAAACACTAAGTAAAATATGATGGGGGTTTATGAGGCTAAATAATTAAATAAAGAAATAAGTTATTGCCTTATACCTCAAAGAGAAACAAAAATGCAGCTACGGACACGTGTTTCGGAATTATTGCTCCTAATCAGCGTAGCGTAGCTTAGCGAATATATCTTATAATCGAGCAAAACCAACATTTAAATATGAACAATATAATAGCAATTATCAATATGAGAAGCTCAAATTAATACAGGATGACTAATAATCCATTAGTGGTGTGCATGTTCGTATACAGGATGTATCAAAATTTGTGTGTTATTGGTAAAATATCCGTGTTTCCTCAAGAATCTTGTAGTCCATTTAACGAGGTCCCAAACATCAAAAGTTTGTAGGATTTCTTGCAATACATTCCCCCCTCCCCCGTTTTCGAGGGTGAGAAAAATGATGATGATGGTTTCGAGTTCTGAAACCCTTGCGTACTACCCCTGTAAAAAAAAACTCCAACCCAATTTCAGACTTCTCGGTCTTAGGCTTGCGAGGGCTCGTCGGATCGGGTTTTTTGGGTCGAATAATAACAAATTCAGTTAATGTACACCGGAATGCTCCGGACCGACCCTTCGGGGGTTGAACCTACCTCTATCTATACTAGCAATATCTCTAAAAAATAAAAAAATACGGACATGTCCGGTTTTTATGAGTTTTCGAGGGTAGGGATCACGATGGTGGTGTTATTTTTTATTCTACCTTCCCGCAGCTACTCCCAACTTATGAAAACTAACCCTCTTCGATGCTGTCAGTCCTAGGCATGTGGAATTCGTCGGATCGGGGTTTTTATAGGAATATTAGGGAAACTAACCATTATTAAACCACAGTTAATTTAAGCAACTCCCGGTGGATAAAACTACCCTGCTCGTAACACCGAAATCACTCGAAATACGAGTTCGGAACGGGCTTCTCATGGATTTTTGAGGGCGGTAATCACAATGATGGTGTTTTTTTTTTTCACCCTACCCTCCCGTAACTACCCAACGAAAAAACCCATCCGAGATAACTACCGCGGCAACAGAGCATTCCAGCCGTCAAATACATCATATAATTTTATAGAGTTTGGGTTTAGAGTGGGGTTTTGGTTTTAATATAGGTAGGGTAGGGCTGATTAAAAAAGTATTTAGAAAACAAAAAATAGACAAGTAAAACGAAGAGGAAGACAGGAAAGAGTTAAATGTTTAATATTTTATAGAGGGGAAAGATAACGCGAGAGGAAGTTATAGCAGGTGGAAGGTTAGTTAGAGAGGTTGTCGGAGAATGTGTAACGTCTGGTAAGGTTGGATGTGTTTTATTCTGAAAGAGGCATTATGCTGTCTAATTTGTGTTATAGTACACACAAATAGAATTTTTTTGAAGAAATAATTTATAAAGTTTTTATATTATGTATACATATTCCTAATAGTGTTAGGAACAAGACTCAAAAAAGTTCCCATCTAACCAGTGTCCGCATCATCCCGTATTTTGGTAAAAACCTGCCCCCGGTGGTACATTGTGGCGGTTTTTCTTAATTTTCTCGTAAACCGTTATTCAAACGTAAAAATCGTATAGGACAAAAATTATTGCCCATTTTTATACAAAAACTGTTATATCAACATTTTAGCTATTCCTTACTCAATTCTCGCAAATAGCGTTCAAAGTTAAGGGCAGTTTTTAGCACGTTGTTTATAATATATATAATTGTATAAGTCCAGCGATCTTACGAACTTATACAGTTATACATTACTGTAATACAATGCTGAGCAATATAGCGAACAAAGATATTTTAATTTCTCAACTTGTCGCCAGATTAAATGCTGAGAATATTAGTACGCTTACTGCTTTAGACGATGCTGATTTACTAATCATCACAACCGCCATCGATCTATCAAGCCAGCATGATAGTTTGGTTGTAGTTGGTCAGGATGTTGATCTTCTCGCCCTTATTATTGCCCTTGCTCCTCAAGGTAAAGATATTCTGCTTTTAAAACCAGCCAAAGAAAATATGAAGAAAGGGATTTATGGATCTTCTGATTTAAGTTTATTGAAAATATTAAACAAGCTGTTCTTTTTGCACACGTTTTTAGTGGTTGTGGTACCACTTCGGAAAAGAAAAATCTCAAATATTAGGTATATTAAACAAGAGAAAGGATTTGGAAGATGTTAATCATATCCCGAATCTACAAAAGATCAGATTAAAAGTGCTGGTGAGAAATTCACACTTGTGTTATATAGAGCTGAACGAACGGAAACTTCTTTTAATAGCTACAGATTTACTTCTTTTAGTAAGTTGGTTGGTCATCCAATCATGCTGTAACTTTATCTAAATTGCCACCAACATCTGCAACATTAAAACAACACTCTTACCGGATATTTCATCAAATTCAATCTTGGCTTGGAAAAAATATGCGGCCAACGTAGCGGGCTTGAAAAAAAATGGGCAATATATTATCATCTTTTACAGAGGCGCCTGCTCCAGCTTCTATTTTAAAAGTTATCTGGTGCAACTCTAAAAAAGTTTGCGGTAAGCGATGCGGATGTGTTAGAGTTGGATTACGTTGTTCACTATATGCTCCAACTGCCATGGACAAGGTTGCCTAAATTCACCAGCTGAGGAAATGCTAAGTGAACAGGATCCAACAAACAAATAATGAATCGAAACGTCAGTGGAGTATAGGCCTACTGGGGAAACCCACCTAGACCTAGATAATTTTACCTATATTACAAAAAAGTATAAGTTATTAAAGCTACCCCTAACTTTCTACGCTATTTGCGAGAGTTAATTAAGGCATAGCTAAAATGTTGATATAACAGTTTTTGTGGAGAATTTAATGGGCAACATTTTTGATCCTATAAGTTTTTTACGTTTGAACAACGATTTACGAGAAAATTAAGAAAAACTGTCAGAATGTACCACTGGAGGGAGGTTTTTACCAAAATAACGGATGCTGCGGACACTGGTTAGATGGGAACTTTTTTGGGTCTTGTTCTGAACACTATTAGGCTATTATACGTAATATAAAAACTTTATAAATTATTTCTCCTGTTCTATGCTTTTATGTACGTGTACTATTATGTTGTTGGTTAGCGGCGGTATCACATAATTTGAAAGTATAAAATTTCTGTAAAATTTCTTTGATATAGTCCGCCATTAGAGTAGTGTCGTAACAACGTGCATAAAGATTTCTGAGGAAGGTGTATCTGCTAGAATTTTATGAGGTTGTAAGGATCTATTTCGATCGGTACAGCAAAAACTTAGAAACAGTCCATGCGTTCCCTGCTTTATGAATTAAATTTGGGAAAATGTGGACATCTCATCAAACACGCTGACTGTTAATTGGGTTGCCTATATAGAATATAAACCAGATTCGTAGAACAATGCAGTACTTCTTATCAACGTAATATGAACCTTTTTTGTGGAACATTTGTTAGAATGAAAAAGCAATGAATTACCTTTTTCGAACATTCCAGAAAATTACAGTAGAAAAAGGATTTTGGGTGTCAGCCATTTGCTTTATGAATTCTGACCTACTGAGTTCTAGCGAGTTGCAATATATTTAATTGTGCCATAGTTTTGGAATTTTCTCATTAGAACTAAAGTAAATCAGTTTCCATTTTTGGAGTTGCTGTAGATCATTTGGATAGTGTGTTTTGGAAACTGTGTCTCTGATAGAGGATTTTTCTGCCAGGCCATATTCCCTCTTGCGTTTATTTGACCATACTACCACAGGTCTGAAAACGATAAAATTCATTTTGTGGCGTAGAAAACCCTGGGAAGGGGTAAGTTTTGACTATTTTGTATCTTTTTCTTCTGTTCCGTAACAGGCTATTATTTTATTTTAGGGTTTGAAGTACTAGTTAAGATTTTGGCAGTGTACCCAACAATTTTAAATTCTGGACGTAATATTTGGATTCCATCCATCAATTTTTGTAATAGTTCGAGTATTTGAGTTCATGTATAGATTGTGTATATCTCAAACTTTAATTCCTTACTGCCTTTGGTACTGAGAGAAATCTGTCGTCTAAGAATTTTCCTGTATGTTCCACCACGGAGTATCCACGATTTGGAAGGAGCTTCGAGGATTGTATATCCCCACGTAGCTTCAGATAAGATCATTGCATATTTTATTTGCCATTGTTTTTAACCCATCTCACTCTCTGATTGAGCTCAGGCAACAATTTTTTGTGCCGCGCTATCATCAATCCGGGTCTATTTAAGTAGCATTACAAGAAAAGCGCGTTGCATAATTTTGTGTTGCAAGACATTTAGTATTGTTACTGTCGTCACCGATGTAAGTGATCTCTGGTGGTGTATATCGATTTTAGTTTTAGTCTGTTCAGTCTGCTACCCCTGACCAAGAGTGGATATAGACTCCTGGACATTGAGTAGACCTTCTGTACAGTCTCGCTTATGAGGGTGTTGAACGTCAGTCGCCAGTCCAATCTAACCTCTAAGTATTTCACGCACTTTTTGGCTGGAATTTGGCTGTCCCTGATAAATATTGGCATTGAAATCTTGCTCTCCATGAAGCGGCGCGTGAAAACTATCGCTTCTGACTTCCCGGCATTTACTCAATTCTTCTACCGGTCGTAATACGCCGTGGCACAGGCAATGTATATTATCACTGGCGACTCCGCCAGAAATTGAAATATCCCGCCTGAATATTTTCCATGATAGCCATCAGAATATTTTTCTCTCAATTGCAACTGCGGTTTCATAGTTGCTGGCCTACATTTTTCAAAGTAACAAATTTACCAATCAAATTTTGGGGTATTATAATGTATTGCAAAAGATTATACCAAGAAAATCTTAATGCAAAATGGCTTCATTACGAAGTATTTAGGAACAATTATTTGTTTGGCGAAATGAACAGGCGATGCTAGCGGCAAACGATGATACAAAAATTCTAAAAAAATCCCATGTCTGAAAGTTTGGGATAACCACAATTTAATGTTCAATCAGCGTATCTCCAGCTGGAGTACCGCATTTTGTTATTTTTGATTTACCGAGAAAAAGTTTTTCTGGTCTTATAAAGTCATATACTGTTACTGTTAACAATTACAACACTATCAATAAAGCACTTTCACAAATACCAAACACGGTATACTCGAACGAACACTTTATTCAATGCGCGTTTCAAGATTGGTGTATTAAAAAATAAAATTATGTAAACCCTTAATCACTTCTACTATTACTGATATTTTTTAAAACAGCTTTTTTTGCTTCAGGGAAACTGAAACTATATAAACTTGACAGAAACTCAATCGATTTTTTGCACAATTACAATACTTTCCTTATGCCGAGCGACCTAGAAAATACCTACCCCTCCATTTCTTTCTACAGTTTTAAAAATAAAATTCTGAAACTTGGGAAATCAAGTATATCAATGGCCATATTTTGACAATTCGGTGGTAAAAAAATCACTTCCGGTATAGCCGGAAATTGCCACAACTTTCTTATTTTATATCCCGAGTAACAATTTAAATGCTATGTGGGCTTGAATAAGTTTTGTAATAGATTTATTGAGGGTGTAAGTTTGCTAAATGACTTTATAGCGGTAGTATAGCAGGCCAAAAACTCTTCCAACCTAAGTAGTTTTATTAAGAGTTGTAACAACCTACCTTCTGGAGGCTGATTTTCAATACCGTTTAGCATTTGTTTTAATTCGAGTATATTAGCACTTCTAAAAGTTTTATGGTGGTGGTCAGCACTACCATGATTAAATCATTTGGCTAGGAAATCAATTTACCTCAGAGATAACGTTTTTTTTTTTCATTTATTTAACGTCGGCCTATTTCCGCTACTGAGGCCTAACACTGACGTCTGTAGACGAGCTACCCCCAACCAGGAATTTTGCCGAACCTCTTCCCTTAAGAAGAGTAGGGATCTTTTACTTGCCTAACATTTAATAGACAAAGGACCGACGGCTTTACATCCCCTCCGAAGGATGGTATATCTCCTATACAACCCTCACCTAAGGTTGTATACCTTCCGCGCATACACTGATATACAAGCCGCTGAAATATGTGTGAGGCGAGGACGCGGTTTCCGTTGGAATGGTCACCCATCCAAGTACTAACTGCGCTGTCGTTGCTTTACATCGCATACCGAAGTATGTACATAGTAAAGACGCACCTGCGTTGGCCCCCAGAGATAACGTTCATAAAACCAGTATGCCTAAGAGTTTTAAAGGGGCACCAGAATACACTAATCATAAAACTGCTATAAAGCTTGGCTTGTATAATGCCAAATGTAACATAAGAACCATTTAGTATTGACAAATGTCTTTATAAAACCGCAAAAGTTGCAATTTGACAGATGGAAAAAATAAATTTTACTTATTTTAGGTTAAATTACTTATGTGTGCATGTGCGAAGTGCCTCAAGAAATGGAGACACATTTTTCACAAACGTGGATGTAAATAAAAAAGAGTGGTTACTTTAAACGGAAAACCAGAAGTAACTACTTGAAAATAGTAAATAACCACCAATTTCGATTAGTAAAACAGAATATGATGATTCGTCACCAGCAAGCACTCAACAATTGATAATTAACCACCACCTGCCATTCATCAATTTAAATAATAAATAATAAATAAATACACCACAGGTAATGACGACCCCCTTTATCCCGGAAGGCTCTAGAAGAGCCTTGTGTGGGAGGGGGCTACACATTTAGAGACAAGGGACACACACCCAATATCCGTGTGTAGTGGAAAAATCCCTCTCACAGTATTTTCCACTGTCACGACCGGGGATCGAACCCGGAAATTTTGGGTGAGAGACAAGTGCGCTCACCTCTCAACCACTAGTCATACAACTAGAGGACAAAACATAGAACTTCGAGTGGGTTTGATATCACACCACAAATTTGACCAATCAAAATATTCAAATAAATGTGAGAGGTTATCTTCTTCTTCTTATTTATATCTTTTGGTGGTTGTGAATAAATCCAACAAATCTTAATATAGGTCAAACGGTGTTAGACAAGATCAACTGGTATTAGACAATACCAAATGAACTCACATAAATGTAAGAAGACTTAAATTGGTTGTAATTAGTAGCAAATGTTCTTGTACGAGAGCATTGTGACAATCTTAGGATTAAATACTCTTATTGTGGTATTGCCGGCAAGCAACAGGGTTTAATCAAAAATCGTAATTTTTATACAAAGATATCTTTGTTAACGAAAGTTGCCATGCTGGAATTATTCAAGTGAACACTTACTTAGTAGCAAGTTTTGCAACAATTGATTTATTATGATTTAAGTTGATATCAACAAAAAATAAACCTTTTTTAAAAAAATAATATTAAAATATTTTTTAAAATTTTCAATATTTTTGAAGGGCTTCCGTATTTTTCGACCTACTAGTTGTGATATCATCGGTACAATTTAATGCGCAGCTAAATTTTCATTCATGGTGAGTACCTATTCTGAACTTGATTTTTAACCAGTATAGAGAGACCAGCTGAAAGCTAAACAACAACAAATGCTTATTATAATATTCGTTACCAACATGCGACTAATTTGCCAACAATGCCAACTTAGTAGTGGTGAGAGGTAAGTGAAACCTCTCATATGGTCAATTGCTACTATACACCATAGATGTCTCCATGGGCGTATAGCGACTTGCGATTCTGCAAGTATCTGAGAGCGGCGACCTTTCAGTCCAAGATGGACTTAACCTACTGTTATAATATATGATTTGCAGGAAACAACTACTCAGCGGGCAAATACCCCAACCTGCATTGAATTACACTTTACAAATCATGAAAGAATAGTAGCCAATATCATTTGTCAATTTCCTGATCAGAGATGGACCGGTTTCGAAATTATTAGTTCTCATCAGTATGCTATAGGTCATGGAACAGACAAATGATAGTGGCCAACCTGCTAGTTTTATACGAACTATAGTAAATTGAGTAGTGGTGAGAGGTAAGTGAATCCTCTCATATGGTCAATTGCTACTATACACCATAGATATCTCCATGAGCGTATAGCGACTTGCGATTCTGCAAGTACCTGCGAGCGGCGACCTTTCAGTCCAAGGTGGACTTAACCTACTGTTATAATATATGATTTGCAGGAAACAACTACTCAGCGGGCAAATATCCCGACCTGCATTGAATTACACCTTACAAATGATAGCCAATATTCTGCCAATTTCCTGCAATTGACCATATGAGAGGTTTCACTTACCTCTCACCACTACTCAATTTACTATAGTTTGTATAAAACTAGCAGGTTGGCCACTATCATTTGTCTCTTCCATGATCTATGGCATACTGATGAGAACTAATAAGTTCGAAACCGGTCTATGTCTTGTCAGGGTATTGACAAATGATATTGGATACTATTCTTTCATGATTTGTAAGGTGTAATTCAATGCAGGTCAGGGTATTTGCCCGCTAAGTAGTTGTTTCCTGCAAATCATATATTATAATGCCAACTTAGTTTTAATATGATGGCAAGCATAAAACCTTTTTATTAAATATAACCATATTAACAGAGCAAATAGCTCTTTTAAGTGCAGTTCTAAAGCATTTTAGTTTTATGATTACGAGTGGTTTAGTAATAGTTTAAACAACGGTTTGTAGATAGTCGCTTAAGGAAAAAAATATTTTAGGCTTTATTGTTGGTTTTATGGATAGTTTTATCAAGTTCCTCAGAACGCTATAAAGACTTAGAATAAAACCAATTGGTTTTAAAATGACTTAAAAAAGGCCCTCAAAACTCTTTTAAGAGTGGTCCCTCTTAGCTTTATACAAGCCTTATAAAAGTTTAATAGCGTTTGTCAAAGATATATAGTTTTATCAGAAGTTTTATTAAATAGACTTCAAGAGGTTCTGAAGATCACGAAAAAATTTAAATTTTTACTTGGGATAGCACCCTGTATATTTAAGTAAGTTTAAGAAAAATAACCTTGGAAATGGCATTTATTTGCTATTTCTAGTTGGCTTTGGAATTCAGGAACAAATTAAATAAAATTCGAAGTAGACTTTGAATTCAAATAAAAGCGTATTTCTTAACAAATTAAATTTAAAACTGACATATTTCGTTCATTTGCTTGGATTTAGAAATATTTTTTCCATTTTTCCATTTCATGGAAATTCGACTTGTCATAACTCCAATTTTTCAAGTAGTACCCTGTATGTTCTATTTTTTTTATTAGATAGAGTGGTAAATTTACTTTAGACTGGTTTTCCCGATTATAAATTGAATATAAATTAAAATAAATATTAAACTTTTTGTAGAAGCGTTTCGAAGTGTGTCCATATCTTGCAGTAAGCTATGAAAAACAGATGAGTTATTTGTAATTAGAAAAAAATTATTTTGATGAAAATAACAAAAATTTTGATGAATCATTAGCAAAAAACAAAAATTCACACAATCGAAACCAATTTATAAGTTATGATACCTATCTGGACAGCAACTAAATTTATAAATATTATAATTAGAACAATACAATACAACTAAATACCAAACCTATAACAGGTGCTCAAAATGACGCCCACCTATTCCAGAACACTTGTTAACACTTCGAATAGTTTCGCTCATAACACTTTGTAACATGACTGGGTAAAGGCATGTAAACTTTTATTTTGGAGCTCTTCTAATGTTGCAGACGGCGTTGAGTATACTTTGTCCTTCAGATAACTCCAAAGAAAAAAATCTGGATGTGGAAGTAGTGATTCCTTTGGCAGCGGTTTTTTTTCATCTGTTTTTCATGGCTTAGTGCAAGATATGGACACATAATTCGAAATGTTGTTTTTTAGGTTTCGCGAGTGTTAAATGAAGTGTTATTGTACTTCCGGGTGCTCTGTCAGTTCGAGCAACGAGGAGCAGCAATAGGCAGCTTTCAATGAGAACCTGAAGTTGGCAGATGAGATTCTGTCGAAACGGTGTTTAGACAAGTACAATAACACATAATTCGAAATGCTTCTACAAAAAGGTTAAGATTTATTTTAATTTATATAAAATTTTAAATCGGGAAAAATCAGTCTAAAGCAAATTTACCACTCTATCTGATAAAAAAATAAAACATACATTGTACTATTTGAAAAATTGGAATTATGACACATTGAATTTCCATGAAATGGAAAAAAATATTTCTAAATCCAAGTAAATGAACAAAATAGGCAAATTTTAGATTTAATTTTTGTTGAGAAATACCCTTTTATTCAAATTCAAAGTCTACTTCGAAATTTTTTAAATTTATTCCAGAATTCCAAAGCCAAGTAGAAATAGCAAATGAATGCCATTTCCAAAATTATTTTTCATTCGATTTTAAATCTGAAAAAAGCGTTAGAAAGGGAAATTACAGCTTTATGAGAAAAGTGACTTAAATATACAGTTTACTATTTAAAATAAGAAAATTGAGGCAATGTCCGGTCATACCGGAAGTGATTTTTTTACCACCGAATGGTCCAAATGTGGCCATTGATACATATACTTGATTTCCCAAATTTCAGAAGTTTATTTTTAAAACTGTAGAAAAAAGTGGAAGGATTGGTACTTTCTGGGCCACCCGGTATACTACGTATATGAGAAAGTAAAAAATAAAGGCAGGCCGTGGATATTTGTCGGACAATCAGATGAACAACGGCCACTAAAATTCCGAAAGTCGATTTTATTTACTTAGAGGTTAACTCGTGCGGAATAATAACAGAACAATTTTTTGGGAAAAGAAAGTTTTAACAAAACTCGCGACACAGATTAATAACATTTTTCAGAAGAAAAATTTTTAACTTTCGATATTTATTTTGGTGACGTTTCGGAAATACATTATTTCTGTTTTTATTCCCATTTATATTATTTGTTAAAAAAATTACCTCTGACTGTTCCATTGACGTTGACGTCACAGGCGCAGAGGCTTTTTTTCCAATAATTCTACTATTTTGTAGAATCGGTGATTTGTTTTTGAAGAGGATAATACATGTGGTAGAAAACCCAAATAAAAAGGAAAGAATATTTGTAGAATGCCACAAATAATTTTCAGACAATAAAACAATATTTATTAAAAATAAATATGAATACTGTCTACGAAAACGAGTTGTTGTAAACTGTAGGCCCCGCGTTGGAAGCCATGTCTACGAAAAGTAGGGTGTGGTTGTGAAAAAATAAAAATGTTTTTTATCGGAGACTGCGAATTTTTGAAGTTTATGGGCGCCAGCAGCCTCGATAGTAGTGTTCTCGTAGATCTGGATGTTGGACGAGCTCTCAGGGCCGATTTCTGGAATTTTGTAGACGGATTACGATTTTTTGAAGTGTCGGTGGGTATTGCTACTAGCCCCTTGTTGCAACTTGTAAGCTGTCATACACATGCACCGCTTTTGGTGCAAGGTACCCCACTCTGTGCATATGAACAGGCGCTTTTGCCTGGTAAATATCGATGCGAAGAAATAAAAAGTCTGTGTTCCAATTAATAGTAACGTTAAGCAGAACTCTGTCGACGTCGTTGCACAATTTAGTTTAATTTTGAATTTATCCCTAACTTTACTAGCTAACACAAATGAACAATATCGTTGACGGTTGAAAGTCGCGTCGCGGTGACGGAGACGGTCCTTCTCCTAACGCTAGCAGGGTTCAAATACAGTGCAGGGACTGGCGTCTGAGACGCCGTACTAGGTATCGGTTCGTCGGATCAGGTTCTTGAAGAATGGTTGAAGTTCTGGTAGACTGCTTGTTGCTGTTGACTCGTTGAGTACCGGAACTGGACTGACTACTGCTGAAACCTCGCCGCGATCCTGTAGACATCGGGGCGGACGGAGCTCTGAGCGTTAGGTCGGCTGGCGTTCTGAACGTTGCGCGCCGAATGAGCGGCTGGGGCCGCCTGCTGCGTCGTGTCGTCCCCGCCCAGTCATGCCAAGGCGGTCGGGATCCTAAGCGTTGATATAGTCTTGGAGCGTGTATTGCGTCGTATTTATTCCGCGCTGTGATGCTAATGTATGAACATGTTAAAAAATATAAATTGTGACTTTTTTAATTAATTTCAAATTATTTTTGCTGACCTTTTTTGGCTTCAACAACAATACAAACCTTATAGTCTTTGCTTCTTTAGTTTTTGCACTTATGAAATCAGGATTGTTGTCAAAAAATTATGTCGTCACGACTGCATCTACTCTGAGTAAATTGTCCGACTGGGCTTGTAAAAATCCCGTGCCCATCATCGCTCAATTAAAACAGCCTTCAAACTTCAGAGTCCCTCTTGGATAAGTAAAAACACACTTTTATGCACTTTCATCATAGTAAACTGTGCTTTTCTAATGCCGCTTCTATTGACATGCCCGTGTATTGTGACATGCAACGTCACCCCAATAAGAAAGTCGTTTCCAGTCACGTGGTTTTGTTTACATACAAATTCGAATTTTAAAGTCAAATATTTATATATATATATTTTTTAAGTTTTTTTTATATTCTCAACTTATATAATACATGATAATAAATTTAAGCATTTTTAAACTTCATGCATCTTCCTCTTTATTAAACAGCACACGATTAAATTCGTTTGTTGCACTACAATAACTAAGTGATCTATAGCCCAAGTGTTCAAATAACGTGTCATGTTGCGAAGAGAAAAGAATGTTTTTAAAGAATTGTGTGTTATTTGGCAGTAAAAGTGGGAAGCCGAAACAAAAAGGACATGTAATAACCGCTCTATATGAAGCAAACTTTATGAATTTGTATTACCAGTTACATACGCTCTATGCAGCCATTAAATTATTCATAATATTCGATATAACTTTAATACTTAGTTCTGGTTGAGTAATTTTACTTATTACTTGCATTACTTGTCATGTTTTAGATCGAAGCAGGTTTTCTTCGAAACCTAATTATCAACTTACGAGTGATCTGTTAATTAAAAACCCATAAAATACAACTTGATTGCAGATTTATTGACAAATTTTCTAACCGAGTAAATGTTGTACGTCCCTGGGCCATTCCGTTACCGCGAAGCATAAAAAAATTCGAGTTAAAAATTCATTAAATTAATTTATTAGATCTACTTTGCTTATTGATTTTATCGTTGCATATATTTATCTAATATTAATGTAAATGGAATACCTAATTTGCAACGTGCGGTAATCGTGTATAATAGTCGACATGGTTAATTTATTTCTCTATTACTGTAATTAGTAGCTTTAAAATAAATTTTGTGAAAAAGATATATGATAATTATAAAATAGTAGTCAGTGATACTGTCGTGGCTGACTGAACTGAAATTCTAACCGAGAAGTCCAGTGTATAACCCGTTTTCTCTAAGTAATGCTAAAATTATAATCGGGGACCAAAAATCTGAACAGATTTGCTAACTTGTGAAAGTTCCAATCTACAGGGCGTGTCTAAATTGGGGCCCATAAGGTCGAATCATGATTCCTAAGTAATAAAAATTAACAACCGATCAAGATGGATTTGTGCAGGGTTATTCTCTATTGATCTCCCCTTTACTTCTGTTATTATTGAAATTAAAAAAAAAAAAGTCTCGTATGCAGTTGTAGGATCTTACCTATGTTTTATTGAAACGTGATAAAAAAAACAATATCACGTATAGATCACGTGGTACGAAATAAATTCATGTTTTTGTTTTAAATGGAACACCCTATATATTAGTGCTTTCTCGAGAAGCCCCTTTTCCCCTGATTTTAAATATATAATATTGTATAGGTCTGTCGTACATACTTCTTGACATATTTGACATTCAAAATGCAAATGAGCTGCTTTATTGCAAGAAAAGTGAGCCGGGCGTGTCAAAACACCAGTGAAACAAAAATAACAAGGTAGGCCACGAAAATAATTATTTTATTGATTATTCAATCTTGACATTTCAAACTGTCATCATTAACTAGCAACAAAGGGGCGAGCGTGGGTGCGTCTTTACTATGTACATACCTTGATATATGTAAAGCAACGTGAGGCACGGTTAGTAGTTGGATGGGTGACCGTTCCAACGAAGACCGCGTCCTCGCCTCACATCTTCCAGCGGCTTGTATATCAGTGTATGCGCGGAAGCTATACAACCTTAGGCGATGGTTGTATAGGGGATATACCATCCTTCGGAGGGGATGTAAAGCCGTCGGTCCCTTGTCTATTAAATGTTAGGCAAGTAAAGGATCTCCACTCTTCTTAAGGGAAGAGGTTCGGCAAAATTCCTAGTTGGGGGTAGGTCGTCTATAGGCGTCAATATTAGGCCTCAGTAGTGGAAATAGGCCGACGTTAAATAAATGTATAGAAAAAACTAGCAACAAACGTAAATAGTTGTTTATTCACTAGTAAAATAAAACGTTTTTTCTACAACTGCTTTGAATAGTCCTAGTAACTACGCACTACTAATTATTCATTTCACATAGCGTGTGATAAATCTTTAACGCACGGTAACAGTATGTGAAAACGCTTTCACTTATGAAAAGTGATATTTTCAACTTGTAAATTATATATGACCTAACTATAATCATGTGTAAATAATTAATATGATATTAGAATTAACTTCATATTTAATTTATTTAAAAACACATTTAACAAAGCAAGAGAAAACTCTCTATAATAAAACAATATTATATAAGTAATCAATTAAAGAAATTGTTCAAAGTGCCCACCATTATTTTCGATGCTAAGCTTATAACGTTTTCTTAAGCTTAGGAAAATATTGCAAATAGCGTCATTATAGTTTCTGTTGTTAATTTTTTCTTGAATGTTTGCTTTAATAGCCTGAAGATTGTGGTTATGATTAAAATTGACTTTGTCTTTTAAAAACCCCCATAAAAAGCTATCTAATGGCGTGAAATCAGTGCTATTCGGTGGCCATCGAATGGTCCCAGCATTGCCTGTCCAAAAGGGAAATTGATTATTTAAATGTTCCCGAGCTTCTAAAACGCTATGTGGAGTCGCTCCGTCCTGATGCCAAATCATTCTAGACAATACGTCCATTCTTGAATTAGACGATCTACCTCTTTTAAAATTATTTCGAGATGTGTTTGTCGGGTCAAAATAAAATCATAAAATATAGGCCGAACTACTTTGTTTTGAAAAATTCCGCACCAAACGTGGACTGATTTTCTACCAGATTTTTTTTTTATTTGCTTGCTTTCTCTGTCTTTTTTTTATTCTCTGTCTGTTTTTTCTATTAAAAACTCCTGCTGTGGAAAAACTTGACTCATCTGTCCACATAATTTCTTTTAAAAATCAGGATTTTCATCTAATTCATGGAACATGACCTGACAAAATTAAAATCTTCTACATTTTTGGTCTTCATTCAGTTTCTGGACGAGTAATATTTTGTAAGGCTTATATTGATGCTTTTTAAAAGTTCTTTGAATGTTGGAATAACTTTTTTCCATTTCACGATAAGCATTTAATATATTTCCGTCGACCGTATATTAACGAGTTTGATTAATGAAAATCGTTTATTAATGACCCCTATTAATGCATGATTTTACTATTAATAAATGATTTTAGTATAATATAGTCCATTTAAAGAGTCCGGATTTATGACGAAATTACCGAATGTTTGCGCCTCGGACTAGACAATGTGTCCCCCCATTTTCGAGGGTGATGAATCCATTCCTTAGGTCAAACCAATTTTTCCACCTTGGCAACTCCCTCAAATCGGGCAAAAACCACCCCCAGAGTCCCTTTTTCCGTGAACCCGTTTATTTTTCCCAGTTTTTCCACTAATTGATATTCCTTCGAGGGGAACGGAAGTCTCAACCACCCCTACCCCAGGCTTCCAACTCTTATAGGGGGTTTGTGAGAAAAAAATTGATATTTTATAGGAGGCGTTTCTTTGAGGAAGGTGGTAGGTGACCAGGATTGTGTAACCACTCCGGGGGTTGTTTTTACCCTTTAAGGGGTGGAAAGTTGTTTTTTCTGGGGGAAGAAGTTAGTATTTTGTAGGAGGCGTTTCTTTGAGGAAGGAGGTAGGTGACCAGCGTTGCGTAATCGGCCCCGGGGGTTGTTTTCACCCTTCAAATGGGTGGAATATCAACATATAAAAACACTTTAATAAACATATTTTTTATACTATTTTTCAATTGCAAATGAAAAAAAATATGTAGCATATCCTATACCTAAACCTAGCCGTTTCAGAGATATTTGACATTTTATAGAAAATTTGACCCGTGCAGCGGTTTGCAAGAACCGTTATAACTTTCTTCGTGTTAAAGATCCTCATTTGCTTCTTGTCACGTAAAAAGAACACAAGGAGAACTACGTTCCACAACTGAAATAAATTCAATGATATCATACCAAGTGTTCCGCTTTTCGCGTTACATTTTGTCAACTTCAAACCGCGAAAACTTGTTTAGGTCAAATGGAACACCCTATATTTTTTTACATCAAGTTGTGTAAAATTGAATTCCCTTTTTTCTGATATTAGCATTGTGGGGGTTAAAGTTACAACTTTTTGAAATATTTGCGATTTTATTAGAAATTCATGAATTGTTGTAATCATTTCATCAAAATAGCCATGATTAGAAACAATCAGTCATTATCTTATGTCAAAAAATGCCAGCACGTTTAAATTACACCCACGAAGACTTTTTAAATTTGATTATTATTTATGGAGAATGTGATAAAGTAATATCAAGAACTTGCAGCACATTTGCTACTCGATATCCAGAAAAACGGAAACCGTTACCTAACACTGTAAAACGCATAATGGAAAATTTTTAAAACTATGGTTCTGTCAAGGCAAAAATGCAAAGAAGAAAGCCTATTGGTGACGAGGAAAACATTGAAATAATCATTCTGGAATATTTTCATGCATTTCCAAGGATGTCATTAAGACAAGCTGCTCTGAAATCGAGACTATGCAAGGATTCAATTCACAGAATCTTATTAACACATAAGTTTCACCCGTTTTCATTCCATATGGTTCAAGGGTTAAAAGAAACAATTTCCTAAGAAGACAGAATTTTTGTGAGTTTATTCTAATAAGGTCTGAGGGTCACGATTCTTATATGGAAGATATTATATGGACAGATGAAGCAAAATTTACTAAAAATGGACTGATTCAAATCCTCATATGTTCAGAGAGCGAAAGTTTCAGGAAAGTTGGCAGTTCAATGTTTACTGTATCATAAGAAACGATAGAGTGGTGGCATTACAATTTTATCAGGAAAATTTAAACGGTAAATTAAATGTTCTCTTCTACTAATATGTATATGTGTTTTTTTTTGGGTGATAGATATCTGAATATCTTACAAAATTTGAATAATAACTATTTAGAAAATTTACCTCTCGCCGAACATAGAAACATTTTTATCAGCACGACGGTGCTCCCCCACATAACGCATATTTAATTAATAATTATTTACAAGAAATTTTTTATGACCAATGGGTTGCCAATAATGGACCTTTCTTATAGCCTCCTCACTCGCCCGATTTATCAGTTCTGGATTATTTCATTTGGGGAACTATTAAAAATAAAGTTTATGAGAGCCCATTAATAACCATTGAAGATTGTATGCAAATAGTAAGAAATGCATTTCAAAACATATCACAGGATTCAATTAGAAGAGCTACCCATGAGGAACTAATCCGAAGGTACGAAAAATCTGTGGAGGTTCGAGGGCGGAATTTTGAGCAATTATTAAATCATCATATTTTAAATTGATCTTATCTCTGCTATTTTAGTTCATGCCATATCTTCAATTTGATTAATACGCATGTTACAGTGTTAGTGTTATTTTGCGTTTTTGTGGATATCGAGTAGCAAATGTGCTGCAAGTTCTTGATATTACTTTATCACATTCTCCATAAATAATAAACAAATTTGAAAAGTTTTCGTTGGTATAATTTAAACGTGCTGGCATTTTTTGACGTAAGATAATGACTGATTGTTTCTAATCATGGCTATTTTGATGAAAAGATTACATCAATTCATGAATTTCTAATAAAATCGCAAATATTTCAAAAAGTTGTAACTTTAACCCCCACAATTGCTGATATCAGAAAAAAGGGAATTCAATTTTACACAACTTGACGTAAAAAAATACAGGGTGTTCCATTTGAGCTAATCAAGTTTTCGCGGTTTGAAGTTGACAAAATGTAACGCGAAAAACGGAACACTTGGTATGATATTATTGAATTTATGTCAGTTGTAGAAAGTAGTTCTCCTTGTGTTCTTTTACGTGACAAGAAGCAATTGAGGATCTTTTACACGAAGAAAGTTATAACGGTTCTTGCAAACCGTTGCACCTGTCAAATTTTCTATAAAATGTCAAATATCACCCCCTGTATAGGGTATTCCACAAAAAAAACATATATTTATTTCGTATCACGTGACCTATACATAATATTGTTTTTTTTATCACGTTTCAATAAAATATAGGTAAGATCATACAACTTTTATACGAAACTTGTTCTTCTATTTTCAATAATAACAGAAATAAAGTGGGGGTCAATATATACATATACATACATATGTTCTAAATTGCATTATATATTTATTCGTATTCACTCGTTACTATTATAAAATACAGGGTTTTCCTTAATGCCGTGCTAATATTTCAGGGAGTGATTCCTTAAGTCATTTTATGAAGAGAAGTCCATGGCACACAAAAATATTCAGGTGAAAAATCAATTTCAAATTTTCAAAATTTGAAAACAGAATTACAGAATTATACGACCTTCATTAAAAAGTTTTTAATCTCGTCTTGTATTCAAATTCAGATTTGAAAAAGTAAGGACCGCTTACCATTAGTAATTTGCATTTTTTTCATACTTTTCGTATGACATTTTCGAGGAATAATTAAGTGCGTCAAAATACATAAAAATATATAGGGTGTTCTATTTAAAAAAAACTTATTTCAGCGAGGGCACATTTTAATTAAAACTATTTTCCTGGAGTCCACCTGCATTTGTAGTTAAGACCTATAGTTAAACGAAATTCCTAATTTGTTTATGTTTAGTTTATGTCATAAAAAAAATTCAACGCTCTTTAGATGTTTTGATTAAAATAAAATTACTTATAATTATTTGATTTTCCTCTGTGTGACAAATATTTTGATGAAGTTGTAATATAGATATATTGGTTAAATTTAACGTTAAATTTATTTACTATTCTGTTGTTTGTGAACACAGATATCCCGGGAGAGATTATTATTTGATGGTAGCAAATTATTATTCGCATCAATGACAAGAATACTTTGTAAAACGGAAGGTAAAAGGAAACCTGTTGGATTTTGCTGGCATTTGAGTTCATCTCAAAGGTTAAAGTTCGCAAATCTGCTTGTTGACTGCCGACTGCTCTATGAGTCGCCCACATTCAATAAGCGATGCAAGAATATGAGGACAAAACGCTGGGAAATTGGAAGTAAAATCTCTTCTTGTTACAAAGCTCTTAAAAAATGATTCCTTTGAATATTCGTGTACATAAATTAAATGTATATATTTTTTTCACTAGGTATTTCTGAGGATTATTTATATTAAATATGCCGCAATGGGGTCCTAAATTGACCTCGAAAATTGAACAAAAATATTTTTGTGGAAAAGTCGAGGATGACGCGTATGGTTTATACGGGGCAGTGTAAAGGACAGTGGGTGAATACTGTCTACATCACGGCTCAATTAAAATCTATTTGACTGATTTATTTAAAACAATTACAAACAATTTAAAAAAACATAATACAGAAATTAAGTATATTTTGAAAAATGGAATCACAAGTAAATCTGAAATAATTAAACAATTTAATAATTATTATACAAATGTAGGTCATAATTTGGCACAAAATTTGACTACTGTCCTCCTTTAACAAGTATAACTGATGTTACTAGTTCCCTTTTTCTTTATCCAACAGATGAATCTGAAATAAAAAACTTTATTAAAGAACTAAAAGTTAATAAAGCTCCCGGAAAAGATGGAATAACACTCAATATAATTATTTAGAAGATCACAAAAGGTGTGGCAATAGTGCGTCGGATTAGATAAAAAAGTCTATAACTGGAAATTATTTTCGAACATACAGGGCAAGCCAAAACGAAATTACAGGACCAAGTGCGTTTTTTTAAATGGAATGCTATGTATATCAGTACATTTTTTGAAGCCTCTTTTTAGGCTCTATTCGTTTCTTTATTAGCATTGAATATGTCCCAATCACTTGGATGTAACGAATTTTTTTGTTGAAATAATGCAATCTGCAGATGGATATTAAAAAAATCACCAGTCACAATTATCCCCAAAAAAGGAAATTCATTTTTGTAAGATCTGAGGATCTAGCAGGACATTTAGTGGGTCCATTTCTTCCAATCCATTGATTAGGGTAGGTATTATTTAAGTGGCCTCTAACTGTATTTAAATAATGTGGTGGAGCACCATCTTGCTGAAATCACATCCTTTTTCGAATTCTTTCAGGGAGATTTACCAATAATTGTGGCAGATAGCTTTCCAAAAAATGAAGATAAATTGCTCCAGTCAATGTACCATCAAAGAAATGTGGCCCTATTACATGTTCTCCAATAATTCCTCCCCAAACGTTTATATTACATTTTTATGAAAAGTTGCCTCATCACTGAATAAAACAGTATTGAAAAAGTTGACATCATGTTGCATTTCACCTCTGGCCCAATTACAAAATTGTAGGCGCTTTTGAAAATCGTCATCAGATAATTCCTGGTTCATTTGAATGTAATATGCATGCAACTTATTTGTTTTTAAGATTCAACCCACAGACCGTCTACTTATTCCTACTAATGAGCTCACTTCTCTTTGACTAACATGGGGATTCTCAACCGTTGCCAGCACCACAGAAAACTCATTTTCTTCGTTCACAATACGTTTTATTCTTTCACTTTTTTATATTCGATATTTCCAGTTTCCAGAAATCTATCGAGAAAGTTTTGGAAGCAGCTAACATCAAAAATTCTTCATTCAGGATAACGTTGGTGATAAATTCTATTGGCAAGTAACCAATTTCTGTCTGACTCTGCCTAAACAAAAGTCATGTTTACAAGTTTCGCTTTATTAAAATTTATATTGTAAAATTCCAAATATTTTAAATTCAATACAAATTGTAACGACCGATAACTGTGATAAATGCTCCTTTATACCTAACTATTTATAACAAACTGAGGTTTTATTGCTTGTCGAATAACGAATAACAGCAAAAAAATGTACAAAAATACATTACAGTAAAGGACCGGTTTTAAATACTATTTACTCATTTCAATGGATTGGAAGAAATGGTCCCACTAAATGGCCTTATTTCAAAATTGCATAAAGATGTGTGCCAATCAAAATGCGCAATACGTCGAACACCTATTATATATTTTTCTAATGAATTATTTCAAGGAACCTCTTTTCTTAAATTTACTCTTGAATTTGACACCTATTTATTTATAAAACGAAAAGGGTTGCAATAGCCATAGGGAAGTACATACAGAAAATGTTCGTTTTTCATTTCTACATCACATCGTCGAAAAATATACAGGGCGTTCCATTTAAAAAAATTGAGAAAATTCACTTTAAAAAGTTCTTAATTGAAAAATTAACACTTATTTATTCAATAAACAAAAATGGTTGCAATTAGCCATAGGGAAGTGCCTACAAAAATGTTCATTTTTTATTTCTACATCACATCGTCGAAAATTATACAGGGTGTTCCATATGAAAATATTGAGAAAATTCAATTTAAAATGTTCTTAATTGAAAAATAATTTTTGGCCACCCTGTACATTTTTAGGAAATGAAAGTAATTCAGTAACATTGATTAGATGCCTCGTAACTGGTATTCACGTAAGTTTTTCTTAAAACCCATAATTGTAACTGTGGTGATTTTTTTAATATCCATCTGCAGATTGCGTTATTTCAACAAAAAAAGTCATTACATCCAAGTGGTTGGAAGATATTCAATGCTAATACAGGAATGAATAGAGCTTAGAAACGGGCTTCAAAAAGTGTACTAATATACATAGCATTCCATTTAAAAAAAGGCACTTGGTCCTGTAATTTCGAAAATAATTTCGAGTCATAGACTTTTTTGTCTAGTTGCACTTTTTTAAAAAAATTCTCGCCATCGTAGAACCCGAGATATCGAGGTCCGACGCACTATTGCCCCATCCTGTACAACTAAACCACCGTACCATATTTTCAACAAAGTTTTAGAAACTGGTATATATCCATCGCTTTTTAAGGAGGCTATATAATCAAACTGTTATATAAGAACGGAGATTACAGGCCAATTTCGATTTTTTCAAATTTATTAGAAAAAGTAATTAAAGTTATAAAGTATTTAGATAAACATAAGCTCATATCAGAATGTCAGTACGGGTTTCAAGAAAAAAAAACCTACTAATGACGTAATAGCTAAATATAACGCTTTAGATCAATCGGAGCCTTCTTTATATGTCTTTCTTTACCTAGCGAAGGCATTCGATATGGTCTCGCATAACAACTATTATGCAAATTACAGTCCACAGGTCTTAGAGGTAATGTATTAGATTTATTTAGAAATTATTTAAATCATAGGAAATAATACGTTAAAATTGGCAATAGTCTAAGCACCTACGAAATTGTCACTTATGGCATACTTCAGGGAACAGTACTAGGACCTATACTCTTTATAATCCATATGAATGACATACACAAAATTTTTCAGGACAAATTGTATCATTTGCAGATCAGCTTAAACAAGTGCTCAACATAAAAGAACTGAGGACACTTTATATAGCTTTAACAGAATCGATTATAAGTTACGGTATAATCGCATGAGGTGGAGTGGGAATCAATTATATGATACCATATTATACAGAAAAGTATAATTAAAATTATATATGGCAAACACATGCATTGTTTCAGAGTTCTAATCTGTTTAATATTAGACAATTATTACAGCGGAGTGAGATGAGGGTTGAAATATTTTAAAAGCCATAAATCTCGTCATAAATATTGACGCAACTAATTTCGACATGTATTCATTAAAGAATAACGATGTACGTCAGAAAGAAATATATTGATATCGGCATAATTATTCGAATTTTCAGCCACCGTCATTACATGCCAATTTCTTAATATAATAAGTTGGAAATAATAGGACAAAGACTCCCTTTCCTTTTTATATTTCCTACAAATTTTTTTAATTATACCTATTTTGTAAATATTTTTTCCACATCAAATGCCTATTTGTCTGCGTTGACAGGAATAATCAAACGGCATCATTGTGTGTTTAGTCACATAACTGTTGTAAAGCGCCCTTCACAAAAAACGTAAATGTATTCCTTTATTATCTGTGAGAGGTCATGCCCTTCTTCATTCAACCTTTCACTGAAAATCAACAAGCCCTACTTGAAATTCTCTCTAGAACTCAAGCAGTTTTAACTTTTACCTTCTTCTTGTCACAACATCAACAACCCTACAAGATGATTAATCAAAGTGAATCGCCTGTCCTCGCGGTCACACCTGATGAACACAGCAACTTAGTAGTATGGGGGAAATAAGGGACAAAATTAAGTTGTTATATGGAACTTTGAGACTGAATTGTTTTAAATTTGTTATATCTTTTCAATAAAAGCTGTTTTTAAACTAAAGAGAAATATTTTAAATGCAATATTCAATATTTGGTTTTCGCTTATAATTGGTCAGTAGCAGTAGATACAAAAATCACCCAATTTGGAAATAATTCATACAGAAGGTTTTTTTGTTTTAATGGCTTTATATGTGACCCAATTTGACTATCCTAGGTTTTTCCCCTCGGAGGAGTGGTGGAAAAAAGGTGGGGGTAAAAATGTACCCCCCCAAAAGGGGTGTTTTTACGGGTTTTCACTTATATCTCATAAACTAATCAAAATTTTGAAAAAGTGCTCGAAGTAAAAGTTGTAGAGCATTAAATTCTGCTTCGAATGAGATCAATAGATTTTTTTTGGATCACTCGCTACCAAATAACAGTAGGTGAAAATTGGACCAATTTTTCACATTTTTCTCTCCTTCTGTCGAATTGCCGAACTTAAACTCACATTCTTATTTCAGTATACGACAGTAAATCTTCGGTGATCAATCCGTTTCGTTGCGATACAACATGACGGACACGTGTACTGTGAGTGGAGAGATAATAGAGGAGGATGAGGTAGTGAGTGTGAAAGCAAAAGGAATCAGAACGTTGGTTGAGTGTAGCAAGAAGTGATGGGAAGCATACTCGCTTTCAGAGATGTGAGACTGTAAAGCTACACGTCTCATGTCATAAATCTTACATCAGGGAGAAGAATGTGGCTGTTGCAATGAGAGCAATTCCTTTCAAATGACAGGAACAAGGATCGACTCTTTTATTTAAAATACACTGTTCAACAGGTAAGCACCATATTACAGAACAGGAAAATACATAAAAGAAAATACATATAACTAAAACTAAACTAATACATATGCCTACAATACGAGACATACAAAATGATTCTAACATATAACATGAAGTAGATTCTTCCGGGTCTTGCCGTGGTCGTCGAACTTGACTTGACGTTTCGCTGATCATCCTGTCAGCTTTTTCAGAAGGATTCTAAAGACTGAATCTGTTGTTACACTCCTCGTTATATACCTAGGCGCCGCTTCGCTTCGCTGGTCATTGGTCGCGCTTGGTTCACTTCGCTGCTCATTCGTCGTGTTTGGTTGACCGTGACTTACTACGGTGCTGGTACTTGGCAATACCAGTCTCCACGTGTTACTAAATCGATACCCATCCTCTCTGTTGAAGTTGTTCACGTTTTTCATAATTTCCAGTGATTCCCTAATGATTCTCGGATAATAGTGCGTATTCCTGTCTAATATATTGACGTCCTCGTAGTCGATTTTATGGTTCTCGTTATTATGGACATGTTCTGCTATCGCACCATAAAATCGACTACGAGGACGTCAATATATTAGACAGGAATACGCGCTATTATCCGAGAATCATTAAGGAATCACTGGAAATTATGAAAAACGTGAAGAACTTCAACATAGAGGATGGGTATCGACTTAGTAACACGTGGAGACTGGTATTGCCAAGTACCAGCACCGTAGTGAGTCACGGTCAACCAATCACGACGAATGAGCAGCGAAGCGAACCAAGCGCGACCAATGACCAGCGAAGCGAAGCGGCGCCTAGGTATATAACGAGGAGTGTAACACAACAGATTCAGGCTTTAGAATCCTTCTGAAGAAGCTGACAGGATGATCAGCGAAACGTCAAGTCAAGTTCGACGACCACGGCAAGACCCGGAAGAATCTACTTCATTAGACAACGGCCATGAAAACCTGCATTCTACTAACATATAACATATATGAGATATAATATGTAATACGTATAAACCATGCAAAACCATACACTTCCTGTAGGTTAGAGGGATGAAGGAACCTCAGCGAAGCAAGCTTGTGAGGACGATGACCATATAATCGTCGTCACAGCCATCGAAGTTCCCCAGAGTCATGAGAAGGTTACTCTAGTCGACGAGGATTCAGATTTGATGGTCATCGTCACTGCTCTAGCCACACAATCAAAGAAATACTCGCCCACCACAGCTGTAAACTCGCCGACAACCTCAAGAAACTCCTCATCTTTCTCTAGGCCATAAGTGGTTGCGACACCACTTTTGCATTTTACATGCTGGGCAAGAAGAAAATAGTGAAATTTATGGCCAAGAATGAGCACCTTTTGGAGGACATCAAATCCTACTTTGATCGCAATACACAATCTGAAGCAATTGCGGAAGCTGGGCAACGATTTTTGACCACCCTCTATGGAGGTAGAGCACGCAACAAACTGCGGTTTGGCCTGTTTGCCAAATCAAAGTTCGATTTGGCTTCCCTACCACCCCAACCACGGAAGCAGCTCGCCAACATTGTTTCCTACCTCCAAGTTCAAATGAGGTTTGGGAACCAGACGGATCCACTCCACTAGGATTGGCAGCAGTCCACCTTATATATTTAATATTCAATAATTTGCGCCAGTTGCAAGAGGACCTCCTGGACAGACGCCCTCCAACCGGACGAATTATTTGAAGGTGCAGAAGAAGATGTGGACAGAGACCTCGACATTATGATAAAGAGTCAGACATCAAACAATACGACGGCTCAACGGCAGAAAAACGTCGAAGGATTTAATTTTGTTTCGCCACATCTATCATATAATAATGCTGTAATAATAATGCTTATATTTACCCATATGATTCTTGTATTTAGAGGCAATTTTTCATGTTAATATATTATATACTAATTTTGTATCATATATTATTGTTATCCTGTTTCTGACCCACTTCTACATATACCTGAAGTTGAAGCAACCATTTTAATTGTTGTTGATAATTGGTCCATTTATCAATTTTGAAAATATTTTCTAAAACTTGAAATTGAATTGATGTTGACAATTGGTCGAACTTTCACCTACTGTAGTTTGGTAACGGGTAGTCCAAAAAATTCGCTCTTTTTCTCATTCGACGCAGAATATAATGCTCTAAAATTTTTATATGGAATACTTTTCTGACAAATAGGTTATTTTCGAAGATATTTGAGAAAAACTAATGTGGAAAGTTGGTCCAAACTTGACCTACTGCAGTTTGGTGGCGAGAAATTCACTATTCATCTCATTCGACGCAGAATTTAACGCTCTACAACTTTTATGTCGAGCGCATTTTAAAAATTTTAATTAGTTTAGGAGATATAAGCGAAAAACCGCAAAAACACCCCATTTGGGGGTACATTTCTACCCCCACCCCTTCTCCATCCAAAGCTCCGCCGATGGAGAAAACCTAGGATAGTCATATTGGGTCACAAATGAAGCCATTAAAAAAAACCTTTTGTAAGAAGTATTTCCGAAGTGGATGTTTAACGCTACTGGCCTAATAAGTACAGGCATTGCTGCTGATTTTAAGTCTTTGAAAGAAACTTCCTTAAGGATGTTATTTAGGCTTTTGTTTCGCTAGTAAAATGATTGGGGTGTGGTCAGTCAAAGGAGAAAACCATTTCTTTTATCTCATTTTTCAAAAGTACTCTGTTAAGAGCGCTCCGGATATAAGCTGGAAAGACTGTGCAAATTACTCTCATATAAATCATTATTTTAAAAAACGGCTTTCATTAAAAGACATTAAAAACATGTTACAATGTGGGACGATGAGAGAAAAAAAAGTATATATAAGAAAATATTTTTTTTCTTCTATTATCGATTTACAAAAATAATTTTTATCGTCCCGCATAGGTATCATTAAAATAAACATTTTCCCTTTTGTAGAACTAAAATAAAATTATCCCTGATGTCCTCAAATGCACAGAGAAATTTAAAGATTAGGTATAATAAATTTGTCCAATGTCATATTCTACTACATCTCTATCTCTCGCCTTCCGAGCACACCGTACATTCAGCTGCGTCATTTTATTGACGTGAAGTCATTTACAATTAAAATTGGAAGCATGGATGACTCATACACTCCGACCAACTCTTAATAAAGCCTGTTACAAGAAGGCCGAAATTTTTGCTATTAATTAAACATCGCTTTCTTTAAAATGGGGCGTGGTAGGCTGTGACGTCCAATCACCCGCCGCCGGTCACGCTGTCGAATGTTTAAGTTTGTAAGTGGGATAATATTAAACAAAATGAGTGATAATAAAAAGAATTATAAATAATTATAATTCAAAATGTAAAAATATGCATCTACATTTAATTTTTTTCTTATTTCGAAATAAGAAAAATTCCCATGCATTGGTGATTGCATTGGTATTTTTTAAACAACAACTTTTTTCTTACTGCTGATAATTATTTTGAAAAATTGAAATGTTCTACAGCATATATTCGCAGGTCTTGTTATATTTCTTACTTAGAAAATATAGCACTTGCGTCTACCCGGCTCTCCCCTAGTGGAGTTTAGCGATCCCTTACTCTTACAATAGACTATCGTTCTTCACCATTTAGTGTGTTTTACAGTTTAGAACTTGTCCGACTACTAAAATATGTGACAAGTGGGCAATCTCATTATAAAATTTGAAAAGGTGTCCGCTTACCTAGATAAAAGAGGGCTTTGTGTTGATCTATCAATATTATATAGACCCTAACGGCAGTATTCGAAGGTCGAAATTTATTATTTGACAGAATATTTCATGAGAATTGGCTGTTGACTGGGCAAATTACATAAGCACAGAGAAAAACCTAAAATAAGGATGAGCCGAATTGATCACGAGTAGAAATAGTTGAAGTACAATCACTTTAAAAAATAAAAACTAACTTATTTTAACTTATGTAGGAACTATTCTTTGACGTAAGTGGCTTTGAATGAACGACCACTTAATTGACCAGCCCGGTTACCTGACATAACTCCACCAGACTTTTTTGTGGGATTACTTATAAAATAAGATTTATGAGAGTCCACTAGAAGATGCGACTGATTTATAAAATAAAATTTGTCAGTTGTGCAACAGTTAGTCGAGAGACATTTTGGAGGTTTTTAAAACAATTTTTTTTATAGTCTAGCTAACACTAACTTACTTTCCAAATGTCAGTACAATCGGACTCTTTTTTCTTCAGTTATAAGAAGAGACGTACATTCTGTAAGTTGTTCAGAATTCGATAGCCAACAATGATATGGAAAGGTTTTCTCTACAAACGATGTTTACGGTTTTAGAAAAGTACCTGCAGTGTACTCTTCTACTAGAAACGTTTATCGGCTACCGTAATCTTTCAATTTATACCCTTTCATACTACCTTATAAGTTGAAAATCTTCCTTATTATTTTCGAAATTTGTTCATGCTCTGAAATTCTTTTTTTGGAACTTCTCGTTGTCTGTCCAATATAAACAATCGTTAAGTAAACAATACAAAAATACTAATTTTGTTTCTGTAAGAACTTTTACTACTCGGTTGGTAGATGTTGCTCTCAAAATTTTATTCCCATAAAGTTCAAATTCGGTTAAAGTAAATGACATAAATACATTAAACACAAACTCTTCAACATATTATTTAATTTACCTCGTACGTTATTTAAACTTTCCCTTAGGAAATTGACCTTTTACAAGTTGCTATAGTTACATTTCCCTTGATTTTATTGATTGCCTGATTTTAATTCGGCAATCTAAAAATTCTATATGGTATATATATAAAGATAACCAGGAGTTTCTTTTTAAATGTCAAATGTCAAGTTGGCCTAATATTTAACGAATGAAAAGAGTGCTCTCTGATATTGAGGATTACAGTGTTTTATTTACCGGCGAACAGAAACGTTATAAAAAAAAATGATAAACTGAAATATCGAGAATACCTGAGAGACGGTAGACCTCTCAATGATCTAATAATAAGGGATTGTAAGAAGCCCAATTATCAAATTGATTTGATGCTTTGGATTATGTTCCATCGAAATTATATTTACTATATTATATTTATTTACTGTAGTCCTCTAAGGACGGGAATTGAGATGTTCGAGGAATGCCAAAGAAATTGTTATATTACATTTTCTATTGTAAAATGACAGCGACATCGTCATTAATGGTACAGGGTAACACTGAAATGAATATTATAATTCTTTTCCATAAACTTCTGTACAATATATTTTATAGCAAAAGTCAACAACAGAACACAAAGAAGCACGTCCTCGCCTCACCCATCTTCCAGCGGCTTGTATATCAGTGTATGCGCGGAAGCTATACAACCTTAGGCGAGGGTCGTATAGGAGATATACCATCCTTCGGAGGGGATGTAAAGCCGTCGGTCCCTTGTCTATTAAATGTTAGGCAAGTAAAAGATCCCTACTCTTCTTAAGGGAAGAGGTTCGGCAAAATTCCTGGTTGGGGGTAGCTCGTCTACAGGCGTCGGTGTTAGGCCTCAGTAGCGGAAATAGGCCGACGTTAAATAAATGTATAAAAAAAAAAAAACACAAAGAAGGGAGAATGAACATTAAGAAAATAATAAGCAAAACATTAAAAACCCGGCCCGAAGGACCACAAAAAGATACATCAAGAATCGGCATCGAGTTTGGCAATTTTAACTATTTTAGAACTAGTGTGAATGTTAAAGAACACGCTATAACCCCGATATACTTTTCGACGTTGTAACAAAATCCGACTTAGGAAATACTTCGTACGAAAAGCGTGCTTCACGTAAAAACGCCGTGGAAGAGGTTTTTAATTCTTGTAAACATATTTTTGCTCTTCGGAGCATTTTTTATGCCAAATTTTCGCTAACTCTTCAAGGAGCGTTAATTTAGAAAGTGTAGCAAATGTCGCTGGACAGGGACTCCAATAATTTAAAAGATTAAAAACCCTTTTACGAATCCACGTTGTCAAGCACTGCAACTCTTACGAGGTATTGAATATGAGGACAAGTTAGTCCAACGACTATTCAAAGTTTATCGGAAGTTATAGCGAAAATAGCCCTTAGCGACATGGGACCCCCATCATTTCCTAGCAGTCGGATTTGACGGGGAAATGATGTGTTTTGACGGGGTTTGCCCTAAACCGGTTCCTCAGTGATTCGGAGTCAAAAAAGTATTATTACCATGTACTCACACGTACATGGGATCTGCCTTGCCTGAACGTACAAAGTTGTTATTGTAAAATACAATCGAAGTAGAGACGCTTCAAGCAATTTTAAGCTCCGAGGAGCGACCAAAATTAATGTGAATTAATAAATGCGTTTATAAGACAGGCAAGCAAAAGCCCACCAAAATTTCAGTTACATGAAACTTTTCTTGAATCTTTTTGTGCATCGTTAGCTTATAAAACCGCATATTGGATGGTAGTTAGTACAGTATGAATCGTCCCGTTCCTCACCATGTGTTGTACACGGGCCATACCATTGTTTGTTAACATTTTCTCTTGAAAAAGTTGTTGTAAAAACATAAATTTTTAAAGATTTAATATATATATTTTGAACTTTATATTGTCTTTTAGTTGTGTTTTCTAACAAAATTCCTTTTCAGGTTTAATTTTAAGAGAGTGTAATACAGACAGTGTTAGATTTATAGTGTTACGACGTCGTCCAATTGATACCATCAGAGCAGCAGTTAAGCATAATCGACAGTAAGTATGATTTTTTCCATTATTCTCCGTCTGAAACAGTCGTGTTGAACCCTAAAAATTTTGTGAACGTAATATTTATTATTTAGAATTAGGAAAAGGTTGAGGAAAAAGAAAATTAATTTTTTTTTCCTATTTTTTTTTTTTTAATTTTTTAAGTTTTTCGAAGTAGAAAATACGTCCTTCAGACACCATTAACATGGATCGTTCACATGAACTGTGTGAATAATATTAAAATAGGCACCTACTAATGAAAAAAAAATTACAAAAACTAGCTTACTATTTATAGCAAATTAGAGAATACTAAGTCAATAATAATGAACAAAAAAAATAGCTATGCTATAATAATATATAAAAAGATTAAAAAAGAAAAAATGAATATATTACGAGATTAAAAATATTAAATATCTGTGAGTATCCTCCATATTAACATACTTTACATATGTTGATATCAAGTTCGGTGCCCATGAATTCATCAACAGAATAAAAACAGTATGTAAGAATATGGCTCCTAGTTTTTTTTTTAAATTTATTAGTGTTTGAGTTTTTTATATGTTCGAGTAATCTATTGTACAGATTTAAGTTAAAGGAGTTTTTAACCGATTTAGTAAGACGGTATCTAGGTGGTTTTAGTAAATTTGCCGATCTTGTGTTATGACTAAGATAATCAACTAGCCTTTCATAGAGACTAACGTTTTTGATATATTATAACGAAGGGATGGGCATAATACCGTATTTTATAAATAAAGGTTGCCAGTGTTCATTTAGATTTACATTTGCAATAATTCTAATAGCTCGTTTTTGTTGTCTAGAAATCCTGAGAACATTACTTGAGTATCTCCATAGTATGACCCCATAACTTGAGAGTGAATCAGTGAATAATATCCCGATAGTAATGTATTATTGAAAGGCAGAGGCTGGAAGCTAGGCAGGTTAAACAAGGAAACATTCAAAAGGAGTTTGGCGGAGTCCTTCCGAGAAACCTTGAATGAAACGGAGGAAACCCTCACCGATGCGGTTACTAGAGCCTGTGATGCAGCAATGCCCAGGAGGGGAATCAGAAGATTGAAGAAGGAGGTCTATTGGTGGACGGAGGTGATCGCAACTCTCAGAAGAGAATGCAACGCGATCCGCCGGCAGGGGACAAGGCAGAATAGGAGAGCAGAAGCGCCTGGGGAGAACCTGTATCTGGAGGAGTATCGAAATGCCAGAAGAAACTTGAGAGAGGCTATTAAAAGATCAAAAAGAGAGAGGTGGAGAGAACTATGTGAGAGTGTGGATACGAATGTCTGGGGAGATGGCTATAAGATTGCTACCCGACAAATGAGAAATCCCCGCAGGCCTTGCCAGCTGAAAAGATGGCTGAAGTGGTGAGCGCTCTGTTCCCAGAAAGGGACATAGTTAGGTGGAGGGCGGTAGAGGTGACTGCGGTCCCACCGTTTACGGAGGAAGAACTTGAGGCCAGGCCAGGCTCAAAAGTGGGAAGGCAGCAGGTTTAGATGAGATTCCGCCTGAAATAGTTAAGCTGGTTACGGAAGAGTATCCAGGGGAGATTTTAAGGGTAATGAACCGCGCTCTAGAGAGGGGGGATTTTCCGAGCAGATAGCGGAAGGCTAGGGTCGTCCTGATCCAGAAAGGAGGTAAGCCGGCGGAGGAATCATCATCCTACCGACCGCTATGTTTATTAAATTCAATGGGCAAACTTCTTGAGTACTTGATACTTGAGAGACTGGAAAAGGAGATAGCTGAGAAGGGGGGCTTATCTGAAAGCCAATTCGGTTTCCGGAAAGGACGATCGACAGTCGGCGCCATTAGACTACTAAAGGAGGCGGCTGAGGAAGCCCTAGCCGCAAAGAGCATATGCGCCGTCGTGACACTGGACGTCAAAAATGCCTTTAATTCGGCGGGTTGGGCGATAATTGTCAGGAAGATGCAGAGTATGGGGATAGCCCCGTACCTCATAAGGGTTATTATGAGCTACTTCGAGGATAGGATGATCGGGTTTGAGACGGAGGGAGAGATTGTTTGGAAGAATATCACGTGTGGGGTTCCGCAAGGCTCGGCGCTTGGGCCGACCTTGTGGAACATTATGTTTGATGATGTCTTCCGATTGCAATGGCAAGATGGTGTGAAAGTCATTGGTTATGCGGACGATCTGGCCATAACGGTGACTGGAAGGTGGACAGTCCACATAATGCAGGCGGCCAATGAGGCCATCAGAAAGATCGAGGGATGGTTAGCAAGGATGCAGCTCAAGCTAGCTGCTGAGAAAACGGAGTTCCTAGTTATCACCAGGAAGAGAAACCTACCGCCCATGAAAGTTAGGGTGGGACCAGTGGAGATACGCCCAGGTGACCATCTGAAGTACCTAGGAGTTTGGCTGGACTCTAAGTTGAACTTTGGCGTTCACGCCACAAAAACGGCCGAAAAAGCAGGAAACGCAGCCACAGCCATCGGAAGACTTATAGCCAACACTCACGGACCGAGAGCTAGCAAGAGGAGATTGATGTGCAGCGTCGTGCACTCTACCCTCTTGTATGCGGCCCCGGTCTGGGAAAGTATGATGAAAGTGGACAGGACGAGGAGCAGGTTGACCAGGATAAGGGTGTGCAGCGCATATAGAACTATCTCGTACGAAGCGGTATTGGTGGTGGCGGGGATTCCCCCTCTGGATTTCATGGCCAAAGAGCGGCTGGAAGTCTATGAGGGAGTTGCGAAGGCAGAAGCCAGGGACAGGCTGTTTGAAAGGTGGCAGGGGCGATGGGAGGTCGCACACAAGGGAAGGTGGACCAGACGCCTTATTACAAATGTAAGGACGTGGATGGAAAGGAGATATGGGGAAGTGGGGTATTATCTTACCCAAGCCCTGAGTGGACACGGGTGCTTCATGGAATACTTAAATGATATTGGTAAGATTGATAGCCGAGAATGTATATATTGTGGGGAGGCCGACAACGCGGAACATACCGTGTTCTTATGCAACAGGTGGAGGGAAGAGAGGCGGCGCGGTGGGGCGCCGTTACTGTCCCCGAACGACATGATAGAGAGAATGCTGGAGACAGAGGAGTACTGGAGAAAGGCGGGGGAGGCGATAACTCGCATTATCAAAAAGAAGGAAGAGGATGAAAGAGAGATGGGGCTGACCCCATGGAGGAATTCATAACAACTCAAATGACCAGCTGGTTTGAAGATAAGCGAAAGCGGTTCTAAACTAGTCGGAAACACTAAAAAGCCGGAGGGGTTCTAGCCGGTTGAAGTCCGGCACTATCTGTAGCGCTAGACACTAAGCTCAGGTGCTCATGATGAGTTTCCCCTTCAAAAAAAAAAAATGTAATGTATTATTATTTATCATATATTTAAGCCGTCTCAGAAGAAAAATGTAACAAGCCAATTTATTACTGAGTTCCTCAATATGGCACGCCCAAGGTAAAGCATCATCAAGTACTACGCCTAAGAATTTGACGTCCCATTTTGTAATGTTATTTGTGAAAAATTAGTGTTTGAGGAGTTTTATCACGATCTAATTTTAACATAATTTTGAAATTATACCATAGTTCGGCACATATTGTTTCATGTAAATTTGCAAGACATTTATCTGAATTGCGTAAGGTAGTGCCATTAGCAAACATTATGATTCGGTTAGGAAATTAGTAATAAATTAAATTGTTTACGTATAATGAATAAGAGTAGCCCCAAAACAGAACCCTGAGGCACACCGTGCGCTACTGATCTAAAGTTAGATTTCTTTATTACTTATTGAAATGCATTGCTGCCTGTTTTAAAGGTAAGACTCACGGTGAGATAATGATATTCTCTTTATTCCATAGAAACTAAGTTTTTCCACTAAAAGACTATGTTGAACGCAGTCGAAGGTTTCGCTGAGGTCTCACAACATAATCGCTGTATATTTGCCCTGCTCAAAGCCCTCTACAACGTCACTGACAATTTTGCCGACTGCATTTATGTAGAGCAATTAGCTTGAAAACCAAATTGGAATGATCATATGTAGTATTGAATAAGTAGTTCTCAAAATATTTAATTGGATGATTCTTTAAAATGATTTCAATTATCTTGCCAAAAATAGGAACAATCGATATGTGACGATAATTGTCGGGACTACATGTATCACCTTTTTAAAAGATTGGTATAACACTCGCAATCTTAAAAACTGAATAGAAAAAATAATCATTAGTGAGTATCGGTAAATATCCATATAATGGAACAAATCCAATGTCGAGGCCGCAGAACTTTAAATTTGTGGGCTGGCATATTCAATAACAGCACGTCCAGTCAGTTTGATGTAATAGACCGTCAGATAGTGACAGATTTAGGCGCCCCATTTTTAGAGGACGGGCTAGTAAAACATAATATTTTTAGTCGCAAACTCCTCTATAAAATACTTATTTTACTATAAGGAACGTAACCAGACTGCAACCAACAGCTACTCTCCGGGCTATGTGGTCCGCCGAGCGCTGAATTACAAGTTACAAGCCTGGCGCGTTAAGTGTAATAATTGCATATTACCATCAAAACGCTAATGCTTCGATTGCAACAAACACCAGCCAAAAGACTGATCCTACTTAAAGGAGCTCTCGGGCCAGTCGTCACACTCCACCTGCAGACTGCAGTTTCGAGCTGTTGGCTCTTGTCAGTGCAAGGTAGGCATGTGACGACCGACACAAGGATCACTTAACCATTTAGTACATTTCGGTATCTTTGGTATAGTGACATGTAAAATAGTCAGCAGGCGCCATCTAGCGGTCCAGTGTCTGTTGCAATCGAAAAATAAATAGCCTGACTGGGTTTAGCATAGTTCAAATGTGCTTTTAGAGGGCGGAATATTAAAACATAATATTTTTAGTCGCAAACTTCTCTATAAAATCCTTATTTTACTATAAGGAACGTAACTAGACTGCAACCAACAGCTACTCTCCGGGCTGTGCCCCGCCGAGCGCTGAATTACAAGTTACAGGCCTGGCGCGTTAAGTGTAATAATTGCCATCAAAACGCTAATGCTTCGATTGCAACAAACACCAGCCGAAAGACTGATCCTACTTAAAGGAGCTCTCTTGCCAGCCGTCACACACCACTTGCAGACTGCAGTTTCGAGCTGTTGGCTCTCATCAGTGCAAGGTAGGCATGTGCCATGAATGATTTTTTTTTGGATTTTTCAGTTATTTTTCCATCAACGGAATTTATTGCAATAAAAACTTATGAATTTAAGAATTCGTAAAAAATAATGGCTTGAGTGTAGAGTGTGGCTTTCAAATTTTCAGAACATGAGAAAGTTGCAGGAAAATTGTACGCAAATTGCCACTATTTTGTCACGCAAGCCATTTGATGTCATCGTCGGCCTCACTTAGTTTCTCTTCTTCGACGCCAGCTTCATCTCCTTCCGATACTAAGACGTCGATGTTTATGATATTTCTACCGTCTTCTCCATCGTCTTCATCTTCCCCATCTTCATTGTCATTATTATCTTCGACAGCGTCATCTATATTATTTTCATCATCATTGTCATGTGACTTTGGTTCGCATCTATTAGAATGTCACCAACGCATTCTGGTAGCTCATTACCTTCGAACCACAGGAATGTATACGAACTATCTTCTACTTTCCAACCATACTGCGTGGACGGTATGGGCGCAAAGAAATTGCGTTCAAGGTGGCAACTTGCAAGCGTCAAGGTTCAACAATTCTTTTTGAATTCTTCCGTTTGATCCATTGTAGTGTAATTTTTGTAAATAAATGAGTCTCGTTCACTGAAGAGATGCCAGATAATCCAATGGCTTCGTTTTATATAATTTGCATTTGATATTTTTACACGTATAGGATATCCATTTTTTCATGTTAAGTAGCTGCAGTATTGTTTTATACATACATTAATTTTATAATAATTAAAATATGCACCAACATATCTTTCTAACGAATCTGTTAAAATTATTTAACAGGTATTTTAAAGTTGTGTTGAAAGCGAAAAACTTATAAAATCAAATAATACCAAAGACTTTCTTTTCAATGATTTGTATTTAAATTTGATATAAATGCACCCTCCTTTGTCATACATGTTTTTACATGATCATCGCAGCCTCTTCGAAGTATACATAAATTTTTCTATAAAATAAAGATATTGTTTACTTTCTCACAAAATTCATATTAAAATTTACACCTGAAGAATAAAAAAGATAGATATCATTTTCCTTGAATAATATTATATATTCACGATTAAAGTTATAATATTAGAGAAATTTAAAATATTATACGAATAATAATACCAATAATAAATAATAATAACCCTGCATAAACATTTCTAGATTCTTTTATCAGCTCAAATGGTGGCAATGAAAATGGGGCACCTAAATCTATTACTATCTGACGATCTATAATGATTCATAAAGCTAGATAATAAGTTTTTTAAATTATTAGCTTTACAATTTAATTTAATGGAAAACCTAATACTCCAGGCGCTTTAGTTGTAAAATTGACCTCTGTGCTAAATTCGTGCTCTACGAATTTTTTTTTATTGTGTTTATTTGGATGTCCTGAATAACACTTGGTAGTTACGCCACGATACACCTGGAGGAATTCATGAAAATCGCTTCGGAAGGTCGCGGAAATCGCGGATTCGCGATTAACTCAGTTTTTATGACCCAAACGGGAACAACACGTATTATAAAAGTTGTACATCTGTAAATTGTCTAACTTAAAGGTTTTTATACATTTTTTTCGTACGCCTAAACGTTTTGGAGATACGACGCGAACTAAGTGAAAAACGCATTTAGTTCCGCCAAACCTCTTTTGCACCACATATTTCGCAATTATCTTGCTTTCTATGTCTCAAAATTAATATTAAATATTGCTGTTATAGAGCTCGGTGATCTTTATTCTCCACTAGAATATTTTATACATTTTATTTATATTTATTTACAGTGAATAAGGCGAAAAATGCATTCATTTCCGCACCACCTTAGAGGTAGAATGTTCGGTACGCTTTTTTTTACATGGTTTCCCCAGGAGCCCTAATCCATGCCGGATCTTAAATTAGTCAATATTTGCAACTTCTTCGGTATCTGAAACGTTATTGTCCAATGACAAATCGTTGTCATTACTTTCATTCTGATAAGTTTCTACGTCGTTAATTTCCTCATTCATAGCAATTATAGGTGCGGTATTCACGCAGGAGTGACTGTGAAAATGTCCACAAGCTGTTGAACAATTCAGTCTTACTTTCCTACGGCTACATTTTCCTGCACAACCCTTCGTACAGTTCCAAAAAATTTAATTTAACAATATGTCTGATCCTGGTGGTAACTGCGTTGGTACCAACTGCAAAATATCATTCTTCCTAATCCAGCCCCACTGCTCAGGATCAGTGTCTTTTCCCAACCATGTTTGAACGTCTCAACAATTCTGTACTGTCCAATATAACAAAAATATTTAAAAGATATTTAAAAAAAGAAACTAAATGCATTTTTCACTTATTTCGCGTCATATCTCCAAAACGTTTAGGCGCACGAAAAAAATGTATAGGACCTTTAAGGTAGAGAATTTACAGATGTACAATTTTTATAATAGGTGTTGTTCCCGTTTTGGGCCATAAAAACTGAGTTAATCGCGAATCCGCGATTTCCGCGATCTTCCGAAGCGATTTTCACGATTTCCTCCAGGTGTACCGTGGCGTAACTGACAAGTGTTATTCAGGACGTCCAAATAAACACAATAAAAAAAATCGTAGAGCATGAATTTGGCAGCAAAAGTCTAAAGCGCCTGGATTATAACAGAATTAATTATTTTTTATATACAAGAAAAATACTTGTGGCTAGATCATGGATATCCTCCCATAAGAGGTGAAGCATCTGAGAAACATTATAGTTTGGTAAATTTGATATCACCAAATCTAAAAGTAACTCATATTGTCAACGTTATTAAACTGTCTAATATTGATTCAGTCTAAAAATCTTTGCATATGTTTATATTTCGTATCAAAACATTGGAAAAGATCAAGGTTTTTAAAGTAAGATAGGTAGCATGGTAACTTTAACCTGTGTATTTACAGGAATAATTTTAAGGTAAACAGTTTTTATTATTTTCCGTTCATAATAATAACAAATAACAATGTTACATACAATTATTAGATGACTGGAGGAAAGGTTTGTAGTGTAGCTGTTTGCAAAAACAACTCAAAAAAGGCAAAAGAGAGTGGTGAGATGTTGAAGTCTTTTTCCTTCCCTAAAGACCCTCTTATTAATTGCTGTGTCTAATATGACATGATAAAATTTAATGGCTCTCTTGTTAAATTTTATTAATAAATTATTGTATGCACATCTAATTCTAATAAAAAATTTGCATTAAAATTTTTTAATACTACATAATTGTAAAGGTTGGCCTGGGGAAAAACTTCTACTCAGTACGTCATAAAATAAGAAACTTTTCTAAGTAACTCTTTTCATTAGGGCGAAAATTAGTATCATGTATGTTTCTTCATCTATCTTATAACTTATTAAATTCGCTAAGAATTATATAAAGCAATGAAATCAAGACTGAAGTCTCGGGCAAGAAATTGCACACAAGATTAAAAGAACCTACTTTCAGTCCCTTGATATAAAATGTACTTCTTTAACTGCATACATTAATTAGTTATAAATTTGATATATAGTAATGTCAATTTTAAATTCCAAGGAAAACGTTATCGATGTTAATAATCATTAATCAAAAAATCATAACTAATTATACTTCTATACTAATGGTTTGAATGCCAGAAATTCGAATGGGCAGGCAGAGTGACGCGTTCCCACATTTTAAATAGCGATCTCTGATTGGTCGAAAGTTACCATGCTACCTATCTTACTTTACAAACCTTGGGAAAAGATTGCCTCCTGGAAGAGGATTTATTGGAGGAAGACGAATTTGAATTGAATATTTGTGAGGCCATGTATACACATATGTATAATAACGTCGTTAACAACATTACACTAAATTTCATGCCTCTGCAGAAAACTTCATTGCATATTTCACATCCATTATCCCTCATTTGCAAGGAGCTATCGATTCGGGTCTGCATATCCTTTTTTTTCAATTTCCTGTATAAACGTTAAACCCTATTATTGACTTTCTAGTCTATTTATGTCGGTAAATTAACGGTAAAGATACTAATCAATAATCACAATGTAAACGTAGTAAAGCTATTTGTAAATTATGTTACCGCTATTCATAGACCATTATTATGTCTATTTAAAGAAAATAAGAGTGTTTAATATACATATATAGGTGACCGTGAACTTTTAAGTACTAAATAAATTATACATTTACGATCCATATACGTGCTGATGAGAACGATTGCCTGATCGAACTGAAAATTAATTTTTATATATTCGGATTCTAGATGAGTAAGCGCTCAATGCAAGGAAAATGAACTTTGATGTTTATTAGTAACTGGTTGTGATCTATTAATTATATCTCTGCTCAATCCTAATCCTGCCAGAGCAAAGTTGTGATCTTAAAAATTGTCCACATTTTGGTCAGAAGAGGTTTTATCGAACATTTTATAGCATTGTGTATACATATTTCCGTAAATATATCAAAATTACAGACTTCTTTGTGCGGGATGTTTTCAGGAAAACTCTTATATTATCCGTGTAAGAAAGTATTCTGATTTGGCGAGAGAAGCGTTGAATGAATGAATTAAGTTTATTTATCTCAAGGATATTACATGACACAGTTTTAAGTAAAAAATACAGATAAGTTGAACATTATATACTTATATCTATCCTAAGTCTAGTATACAAAAGATCTTTTAGGTCGAAGTGAAGTAAGGCTGTTCGAAGCCAAACGACCCCGTAAAACAATCTACAAGTCTAGTATTACATATTTACAGTTTACATTGGCAGAAATAACCTACCTCCTAAGATCTATGGTTGTTTTGAAGATTTGTTTTGAATATCTGTACAGAGCTAGCAGTTTCTATATCATTATTTAAAATATTAAATTGGATGAGACCAGACTGGAACAAACTGTTCGTAAAACTGGTTTTAGAAGCTGTATTAATATAAACGTTATGTTCTTGCCTAATACTATATTAATGGACATCACGTATACATTTTATTTGGTCTTTTAAGTAATTTAGTAGTAAATTATAAACAATTTTATAAATAAAAATCGTTGTATGCATGTAAAGATAAGTTTTAATGTCGACCAGTTTAAGACATTTAGCATCAAATTAATGTTTATATTCTAAAATAATTCGCATTGCTTTATTTTGAAGTTTTTGTAGTCTTTCCGTGTTAGCGTTTGTGGCATTGTAGATTGTTTTATGGGGTCGTTTGGCTTCGAACAGCCTTACTTCACTTCGACATAAAATATATTTTGTGATTCACCCTACATCTAGTGGTTATCCAGGATTCCCAGACTTTTTACAAAGCTTGTGGTTTTCCTGGGACCTAATTTCCCTATGCCTTCAGGCGTTAATTCCGCCTGTTCTAAGAATTTTAGCCTAGTGCGGACTAACACCTTGAATTCACAAAGTATATGTTCCGCAGTTTCAGTTGCAGTATCGCAATATCTGCATTTGTTGTCTACCGCCTTGCTCATATTCTTGAGATGATATCTCAAGGGGCAGTGGCCAGTTAGAAGGCCTGTGATTAGCCTTAATTCGGACTTTTCAAGTTCGAGAAGCCTTGTGGCATTCTTTGTCGACTAAGTTATAAACTTTTTCGCTTGTCTTTGGCCTGGAGTATTCCTCCAGTAGGACTTTTTCTGATCCTTTTCCCATTCTTGGATCTCCTCCGCTATGTGTCCCTTGGTCAGGCCACAGAACGGTTCGGGTCAAATGAATGGTGCTTTAGATCCTTTTTTTGCAAGTCTGTCAGCAAGTTCATTTCCTTGTACTCCCTCTTGCCCTGGCACCCACATCAAGGTAACCTTGTTGTTGTTGGCCAGTTGCTTCAGGGATTGTCTACATTCCCAGGTAATTTTAGACTCAAAGGTATAGGACCTTAGAGCTTTTAGTGCTGCCTGGCTATCAGATAATATATAGTTCTTTGCCCTTCAGATGCTTTTATTTAGGCATTCCTGAGCACACAGATCTATAGCATAAATTTGTACCTGGAAGATGTTTGGGGTGTTACCGAGGGCTTTGGATAGCCTACATTTAGGCCCTGCTATGCCCACTCCTACCGCTTTCAATTAACACATCAAACGAGCAGTCCAAGTCTTGTTTGATTGGCATTGAGTCAGTGGGTTTGGTCATGGACTTCAAATGGATTAACTCCAGAATCCTTAAGTGACCAACCAGATCGCCTGGTTTAAATTTATGTGCCTGGTGCAGTCGTAAGGCACTGAGTGCAAGTGCAAGGGAAGTAGGTCAAGCAAGAATAGCCTCCATAGCTGCTGTGGGACACGAGTGCATTGCTCCTGTAGTCCCTATACAGGCAAGGCGTTGCAGTTTCTGCAACTTTCTCTGTGATATTTTTTCTTCTGTTTTTGGCCACCATACGCATGATGTGTAGGTTATCATAGGTCTGACAACCGAAAAATAAGACCAATGTGTCATTTTTGGTCTTAAACCCCCAGTCTTATCAAACAACGTACGGCACGTCCATATTGCCGCTGTTGCTTTAGTAAGAGTCCTTTCTAGATGTGAGTTCTAGGTAAGTTTTTGATCCACGATTACTCCTAGGTACTTGACTTCACTGGAAAAATTTAGTATCGTTCCATTCAGTACAGGAGTTCTAAGATTGAGTTTTCTCCTGTTAGTGAACGGGACAATAGTTGTTTTGCTCGGATTGACATTGAGCCCCTCTGACGAGCACCAGTTGGATATTATATTAAAGGCAATTTGCATGAGGCTGGAAATCATGACCTCATTTTTGCCTCTCACAGTGACGATCAGGTCATCTGCATATCCCTGGACGTTGAAGCCTGAATTACTCATTTTATGTAGAAGATCATCGACCACCATAGACCACAGCAAGGGCGATAGGACTCCACCTTGTGGACAACCCCTGACTGCAGTCACCGTAGCCGACTCATCCCCCACATTTGTGGTAATAATTCTGCTTCTGAGCATGGATTTTATCCATTTAATTGTAGGAGACCGTATTCCCCTTTTTTCCCCGACTTTTTGTATGGATTCGTAGGAGGTGTTGTCAAAAGCACCGTCTATATCTATGAAAGCATACATAGCCACTTCTTTTGTTGTAAATGTCTTTTCAATGCCTTGAACCAGGCAATGTAGAGCATTTATTGTTGATTTGCCAGGTTGATAGGCAAATTGTTTTGCGTGAAGCGGTGTTCCTGTAAGGATTTCACTTCTAATATATTGATCTAAAAGTTTCTCCATTGTTTTTAGGAGAAATGAGGTAAAGCTATTGGGGCGATACCCAAGTATATAGCTTGCTATAAATATACTTCTCAGGCATGGGATAAGCTCCTCAATTCCATGTTGAAGTAGGGCAGGGAAGATGCCATCTCTGCCCGGTGATTTAAAGGGCTTAAAGGTAGATACCGCCCATTTAATTTTATTGGGGGCGGATATTTGTGGTATAGATTAGTTAACAGCAGTATGTAAAGTGTGGTAGGATTAAAAAGTTCTATACAGTCATTTTACTTCCAACTGGCAAACACTGACTGATTTTTCTAAAGAAGTCAATTTATTTGCCAATTTTTTTTCGACACATAGTCAACGTGATCATTTAGTTTTAGTTCTCTTCAGTAACAAGTCCTAAGTATTTCATATCTTTTACATGTTCCTCATTTTCATTATTTAAAATGACATTTATGTTTAGATCTTTAAAAGAGCTGTATAAACAATTTAAACCAATAAACATTCGTTTTAATTTCATTTCATTTGCTTTTAACTTATTTTCTTTGCATTTATTTGAGATGTTGCATAATTTTAGGTTCACTGTCTCCATCAACTGATTAAAATCATTGTCAGCATAATATATTAACGTATCATCCGCAAAAAGGTAGATTTTACAATTTTCCAAAACATTCCCTAAGTCACTGTTATACAGCATAAGCAGCGGTGGCCCTAGGACGCCTCCTTGCGGCACCCCTAAATTATTTACAATAGGTTCGGACTTATTATTATTATTTGTTTACAATTTGAAAGATCAACTCAAACCAATGCATCACCGTATTAGAAAGGCCATATGCTTTTAATTTTAATAATAGTGTTCGCCTATTAATCGTTTCAAAAGCCCTTTTAAAATCTATAAATATTGCACATATTCCTGTTCCCGGTTTGTTTTGTTTTGTTTCCATTCAGATATTATGATCTGTGAAGCCTGTTTCACAGGAATGTTTACCTTGAAACTCCGATTGATAAGTACCGCAGTATTTTTGAATTGGCACATTAATTCTCTACGATTTTTGTGAATAATATCCTATACCTAAAATCGATATTTCCTGGCCGATATAGGACTTTGACGCACTATTGGAACACCCTGTATGAAGCACTTAGATTATCGGATTCCAATAATTGGTTTCGAATTGTCTTTCCAGCGATGACATAAATAATAAATTAGAATGTTACCACTCTTCTTACAAATTGTTAAGTGAAGTCTAGATGATGGATTGAGAAAGGTCACTACGCTGATAGTTAGAGCTGAAAAATATAATTGACATTTTCCCACCTGCTGCTTCAACAAGCCTTCATTTGTTCTAATGTGTTGGTTAATGTTCCTTTACAATCCTTTCATCTAACTACAGAAACGAGAAATGCCCAATGGTTTATTAATTTCATCGCCTGTTGTGAGCTGTAATGCGCTCGTTAACGTTTAGGTACATATTCTTTCGACTGCATTGTGATTTGATCCATTTGACTGAGATGTGGTGGTAACGTTGGCCGAATAAAATTGTGCCAAAATGATGCATGTATGGAGCGTAAAGTAAATAATAATTTTTTCATTATAAAATGGTGTCTCTTTGACTCGATTAACAGCTGTCTGATATTTATTAACTGTCTTTGATAGGTCCTGTTATTTATTAAACGTTGATTCTTTTTTTTTTTTAATAATTCCAGTCTAATTGTTAATAATAATAATAATATCTTTATTGTCCATTCGACCAGTATAAACACAAAGGTATCGCATTCGTCAAGAAACATACAAACTTATTTTGGTAAAAACCTAAATCAAATGCTTACACTCGTACAACACAAATTAAATCATGGAAAAAAAATACATTGCAATATTTGATTTAATCATTTAATTCATAAAAGCACAAACATTTATTTATAAATATTGTTTATAACGTTAGACATTTGTTACTTAAACTGGGATTTCAGATACACTAAAACACAAATTCTAAAAATTCTCCCACATTATAAAATACATGTTCGAATAGTAAGGTACGTAGCTCATTTTTAAATTTAACCCTACCGTTAATCTGTTTTAAGCGGCCAGGAAGCATATTATACAGCTTTATTCCTATATAATAGGGACTCTTTTCATAGAGTTATAACGAGTGAGCAGGTTAGTGTCATAATGATGGTTATAGTTATTTCTCAGAAACTTATTGGAATTAGATTTAACAAGCATAACAAATTCCATTCAGGGTTACTGGTAATTCGATACATTCCTTTGGAGATGTGATGGGGCATGATCTAAGAAGTAAATTTAGCCCTAACATATATTATGCAAAACTCAATAGTTTTTGAGATATTTAATTTTTTTTGTTTTTCTCAAAAAGTAGATCTTAATGTCCTAAAAGTTAATTTTCGAAAAATCTATTTGACATTTTTAATTTTTTTTTACTGGATTACTTGTCCAATATTATAGATATCCGTTTGGAATGAATAATATCTGGAAACATTTCGATCATGTGAACATCTGAAATAAAAACTTTAAAAATTTTTTTTTTTAAATCAGCCATGAAATTTACCTATTAGGTTTTTCAAAAAATATTAACGTAACACGCGTATAAATTATTATAAAAGCTGCCTTATTTCAATAGCTATCTAACAAGGTACAAATGTTCAATGTACCCTTAATAGTTCTAAGAAAATACTAGTAAAAATAACACAAGTAGTACGAATTTTATTTTTACATAAACAGTAAAAAACATTTTAAAAGTAGAGTTTAATTCTTCATTAATTTCAAAGTTGTACTTTATTTTTTATATGTCTTTCTCAAAATGGGAGCCCCTATTCCGTATACAGACACGGCAGCGTCTTCTTATTTCCGTCCTTGTCGCTCTGGTTGTCAGATTATGTCTTATGTGTTGGGCAGCATCGACTATCCTTTGTGTAAGGTTTTCTATAGTATTGACTGGTGTGGCATAGACCATCTCCTTCATATGACCCCATACGTAATAATCAAGGAGTGTTAAGTCAGGGCTTCGCGCTGGCCAAGGTATTGGGCCCGCTCATCCAATCCAACGGTTAGGGAAACGTTGATCAAGTAACTGTCGTACTGTCAGCCGATAATGTGCTGGACAACCGTCGTTCTGAAACATCATTCGCTGTCTGACGGCGAGAGGAACATCTTCTAAAATCACCGCCAGATCATTTCTTAAAAAATTTTCATAGATTTCCCCGTTTAAATTTTGAGGAAGAAAGTGTGGCTCTATTAAATAGTGGCCAATTACTCCCATCCACACATTAATAGAAAACTTCATTTGGAAACTAGTTTCACGTGTTAACTTGGGATTTTCCTCTGCCCAAAAATGTAGGTTGTGGAAATTTGTTATACCCTCGCGATTAAATTTCGACTCGTCCGTCCATAAAATACTTGTTAAAAAATTTGCACTTTCTGCATCTGAATTTAACATAAAGCGGCAGAATTCCACTCTCCTTCCAGGATCACCTTCCTCCAAGCCTTGGACAGGGGTATAGTGGTAAGGATGACATCCAACTCTACGTATCGTAGACCAAACTTTCCTTTGTGACGCTCCGGTTAGTCTTGCGACTTTATTAGTTGAAATAGTTGGGTCTTCCTCAAAATACCTCAATATTTCTTCCTCATCATCTGGTTCATAAACGAGAAGAGCACCAGCGTCACTTCTTCTACATTTCACGGAGCCAGTTTCAGCGATATTTCGATATGCCGTACTGAATACACGTGCTTTTGGTAAGCGGCGATTAGGGTACCAAAGACCATATTCTCGGCGAGCTTCAGCAGCGTTGCCGCCACAGTATCCATAGATAAACAAGATATCAGCGTATTCTGCGTTGGCATACGCGGCCATGGCATAGAAAATACAATAACAACAACTAATAACAACAACTACGAGCAAAATCAAAATCTTCGATAACTCATTTAACAAGACCAACAAACTTAAGGGACACGGAGATAAGAATGTCAGTTAATGACATATATGCACAAACGTTAAAGTCAAGGACTGACTGACTTAAATGAAAATGAACGATTAGTCGTTTAGTAAATACTTATCTTTACTAATTTTTTATTAGAACTATCAAGGGTACATTAAACATTTCTACCTAGTTAGATAGCTATTGAAATAAGGAAGTTTTTATAATAATTTGTACGCGTGCTACATTAATATTTTTTTGAAAAAACCTAATAGGTAAATTTCATAACTGATTTAAAAAAAAAAAATTACAAGTTTTTATTTTAAATGTTCACATGATCGAAATGTTTCCGGATATTTTTCATTCCAAACGGATATCTATAATATTGGACAAGTAATCCAGTAAAAAAAAATTAAAAATGTCAAGTAGATTTTTCGGAAATTAACTTTTAAGACATTAAGATCTACTTTTTTGAGAAAAACAAAAAAATTTAAATATCACAAAAACTATTGAGTTTTGCATAATGTATGTTAGGGCTAGATTTACTCCTTAGCTCATGCCCCATCACATCTCCAAAGGAATGTATCGAATTACCAGTAACCCTGTATATAAACAAGCGAGCGGTAATATTTTTAGTTCTCTAAAATATCTTCTGCATGATGTTCGCCTATTTACTCCTACTATATTCCGTACTGCTTTTTTCTGCATCTTAAAAACTCTATCAGAATAATGTGAACGGCCCCAAAATATTATTCCGTAAACAATCCTTGAATAGAATTTTGCATTACGATAGCAATATATTTCTATTTGTGACAGTTCGCAGTCTGTACAGCGCAAAGCATGCAGGAGACACTTTTTTTGCATAAGTTGTTAATATGGCATCCCAATTAAGCGCAATATCAATATGCACACCTAAGAATTTAGTTGATTTGACCTGTTGTAGAGATTGGCTATTTATTCTAAGTAAAAAACTTTCCTTATAATTCAGACTCCCAGGGGTAAAATTAATGAATACCGTTTTACTTTCATATAGCAATAATTTGTAACTGTTAAATTTGGAAACGAAGGTATTGATTTTTTTTTTAACTATTTTGTACTAAACATAACGTGGCTGTCTTAAGAAATCAATAGGGAATTGTCATCAGCAAAAATAATTAAATAGCATTCGCTAACAGTATTAGGTAAGTCATTAATAAATAGTACAAAAAGCAGTGGCCCCAGAACTGATCCTTGGGGGACACCACATGATATGGACAACTTAGATGACTTACTATGATCTATTTCAACGATTTGTTGACGATTAGACAAATACGACTCTAACCAGCCACACAACTTACCACGAAAACCATACTTCCTTAATTTTTGTAACAGCAAAGCATGATTTACAAGATCAACTGCCTTACTCAAATCCATAAAAATGCCAAAGCATTTCTTATTTTTATCTAAATTTGTGTAAAGTTCACTGGGGAAGTTAAGTATGCCAGTCTGAGTCGACCTGCCCTTTCGAAAACCTTGTTGTTCATCACACAGAATATCATGTTTTGTACAAAAATTAATGATTCTATTGTACACAATTCTTTTTAAAATTTTTGAAACGGAGACAGAAGTGAAATAGGACGGTAGTTGTCAATGTTTAACGGATCTCCTTTTTTATGTAACGCAATTATTTTAGCGATCTTTAAGTCTTCTGGAAACACTCCTTCAGATAATGACCAGTTTATTAAATGAGTTTAAGGACTTAGAATATAATGTACAACTGATTTCAACATTATCCATGCCAAATGAATTTGATTCCATAATGATATTAAATACCTCAGACTCTGTAGCTGGTTCAATGAATATAGTTGGGTATTCCTTTTTAATTTCTACATTATTAACATTTAGATTACTAAATTTTGCAGAGAGATTTCTTGGCAGATTCACAAAATGATCATTCATGACGTTAACAACTTCTTGTAGCCTATTTATTATTTTGTCATTAATTTTTAATTGATATGTAAAGTTCGATTTACTTAATTGATTTCCGAGGTCTTCATTTGTAATGGTCCAGGCAGCTTTTGATTTATTCGTAGCTCTGTCATAGAATTTATCATAATGCATTCACTTGGCTCTTTTTAATATTTTATCATAAACTTTTTTATAAGATCGGTATTTATTTTTATTTTCGATACTTTTGGTTGATATCATTAATTTATGTAAAAGTTTAAGCTTTTTAGATGAGGTTCTGATACCCGACGTTACCCAGCATTTCTTGTTATTTATTCCAATGTTTGTAAAAGGAAAACATATATCACCATAGTATGTTAGATTACCGAAAAATTCCCTGAAATCATCATTTATCGTTTGAGCTCTGTATACATTGTACCAAGATTCTTTAACGTATTGTTGATACATCTCATAGTTACTTTTAGTAAATAATCTTCTTTTCTTATTATCTGTAATTAATGGAGAATGTGGTAAGTCAAAAGAAAGCACTTGTGCGGTGTGATCTGAAAGCCCGTTTAATGTAATATCACACTTAAATTTGTTAGAATCATTAAAAAAAATTGCACATATATAATCTATGCAGGTTTGCTTATATGACTGATCATATTATATGTACTTAAATAATATTACTTAAACATGGGTGATTACATGTTCTCTGTATTAACAGACGTAGTTTTAACTTTGGGAGAATGTTTTGGTAATGCTGCTGCAGCTATGAAATGTTATAAAGATAAATTAGTGAATAGAAATATTCCTGATGTCAAAACTTTTTTTAAGTACAGAAGGCCGACGTACGGAAACAGGAAGCCTTCATGTGAAAAATAGAAACGTTGGCCGTCCAAGAAAAGTAAGAACTGTTGACATTGAACAAGAAATATTAGATATTGTAATGGAAGATCCTACGATAAGTACTAGTAGATTAGCTTGAGAATGTATATGTAGAGTAGAAAAAATGCAGAATTGCAGATTCATATCACGTTAAAAGATGCTATAATTGTTCAGGTTTTGGACATCTGAATACAATATGTACCAGGAGAGTTCCAGTGTGTTCGATTTGTGCTGATCATGAAACCAGGCTATGCATCGCAAATTTTAAAAAATGTGTAAACAAAGTTTATAAAACAGATTTGGATATAAATCATAGTGCCAAAGATAAACATTGCCCAATCTACCTTAATAAATTTAAATACTTAAAAGATAAAACAGACGTTTTTTAATTCCTTTTGCATAGCAATCAAACTGTGACGTAACAAAGGGTGATATTTGTGTTGTGCATCAAAACTTGCAATGTGTAAAAAATAAAATAGAAAAAATAGATGTACTGCTGTCTCAAGAACAAGTTGATATACTTTTCGTTTCGGAAACTCATCTTAAACCAGGTGAACTTGGTTATATTGTAATAAATGGCTTTATAATTGGCCGTTCATACTGCAGAAGCTCGTCTTTAAAAGGTGGCGTTTTCATTTTAGCTAAAAAATCACTCAGTACTAATGAAATAACTGACATCGTACAACTAAGTCACGATAAAACTTTAGAATGCGCAGCTATTAATATTAATGTTCCATAAACAAAAAAATTTTTTGTATTTTATGTTTATATAGTTCACCAGATTCAGATGTACAAGCTCTTTTGTTTAATCTTGAAAATTGCCTAAATTTGATTTTTAGCAAATACCACTGCAATAATTTGTGGAGATTTTAATATAGACTTTTTTGATAAATCTAAAGTCACTACTGAATTACTAGATCTTATAAATTCCTACTGTTTAGTATTTGCGTTAGAACAAACTACTAGAATACATTATAATAATACAGAATCCGCAATCTATTATATCTTTACAAACTTTAACTGTAATATAAAGGAAAAAACAATACTTAGAAATGGCCTATCCGACCATTTTGGCCAAAAAAATGTTTTTTCTGGAAATTTTGTGGGTGATAATACATACACTTTTAGGTCCTTTTCTATGAATAATTATGTCTTTAATAACTTTTTAAAGACTGAAACCTGGCGTGATGTTTTCAGCGCAAAATCGGTCGATGATAAGTTTCAAATTTTTATCGGACTTTAATAATGTTTTATGATCAAAGTTTCAAAATTGTTACAAAGAATTTACAAATTTTTAACTCAAATCAGGGTTGGATAACTGCAGGCATAAAAATATCTAGCGTTCATTTAAAAGATTTATATCATTTGCAGCTAAATGGAATTATACCAAAAGACTACTATACAAAATATAAATTAGTTTATAAGAAAGTATTAAAAAGGGCTAAACAAATGTACTTTGACAAAATCATATTAAATTCCGAAAACAAATCAACTACTGTTTGGAAAATTATAAATAATTCTGTGACAACAAAAACAAGAAATGTGAGTCAAAATATGCTAATAAATGGTCAAATATCTTCAGACAAGCTTGAAACTGCAAATGCGTTTAATACATTTTTCGTAAACCTACCTAGGCAATTGTTGCAAGTAAATAATATCCCCAGTAACACAAAAGATTATCCACTAGATTTTCCCTGTTTTCTTCCCTTCAATGACCCAAATTTTAATTTTATGTTAAATCCGGTGTCCAAGTCAGTTGGTCCTGATTTTTTCTCAATAAAAATTGTAAAGAAATTTGCTCACCTATTGGCTGAACCTCTATGTCACATAGTCAGTGAATGTTTCCATCATGGTTGTTTTCCTAACTTATTAAAACTTTCAAAGGTTATTCCATTGCATAAAAAAGGAGACGCTACGCTGCTCTGCAACTATAAACCCATCTCATTGTTGTCTGTTTTTTCAAAAATCTTTGAAAAGCTATTAGCAAATAGAATTCTAAATTTCCTAGAATATTATAATGTCATCTCGAAAAATCAACACGGATTTTATAAAAATCGATCAATAATATCGGCTCTTGCAAATAGTTTAAATTACGTTTATGAAAATCTGGATCGAGGAAATAATGTCATCGCTGTCTTCATTGATTTATCAAAGGCACTCGACTGCGTAGATCATGACATTCTACTAAAAAAGATTGAGTGTTATGGCCTGCGGGGTTAGTGCAAGTCTGTTCTCCAATCTTATCTATCTAACCGAAAACAATTTGTTGAATTTTGCAATACCAGGTCAAGTGAATTAATGGTGGACATAGGGGTCCCTCAAGGAAGTATGCTAGGACCATTATTATTTTTATTATATATAAATGACATAGACAGTGCCTTTTCTACTTTTTATAATGCTTTTGCAGATGACATAACTATCATTGTCAATGCAGAAAGTGAAAAACAAGCTATCGCCAAGCTAAACGAAAACTTGTCTGCTGCTGCAAATTATTTTAAAAATAATAGACTTATTCTAAACCAAGAAAAAACATACTCGCTACAGTTCCATCCTACTACTTCGAATTATAGATCTAGTCCTTTACTCAAGCTAAATGGAAAAAGCATTCAACAAGTAACGGAATTTAAATTATTTTGGAATTTTCATTGATCTATCCCTCGATTGGAAATTTCACATAAATTTTCTTTGTAATAAGTGTGCCAGTACCTGTTTTGCGTTGAAAAGGTTATGCCAAATTTCCAGCTCTTACGTGGTAAAAATATTTTATTAGTCTCGTTTGAGATACAGTATTCTTATCTTTTGGGGGAGCTCATCAATGTCAAATCGTATATTTATGTTGCAAAAAAGGGCCATACGTTGTATGTTTGGACTCAAATACCGAGCGTCGTGCAAGTCCATATTTATTGAGAATAATATATTAACCTTACCATCATTGTATATTCTTGAAATATTAACTTTTGTTAAAAAGAATCTTGCTCATTTCAATTTTCAAAATACTTTCCATAATTACCCACGCGTCATGGTTTTAATTTGCAATATAATATACATCGAATGGAATTATATGAAGCCAATCCCTATTATATGGGTATCACTTTGTATAATAAACTAGATAATAGTTATAAAAACCATACCCACTATCAAGAATTTCACATCTGCTGTTAAACAAATGCTACTAAAGAAAGCTTACTACTCTGTTAATCAATTTCTTGTGTCTTAACTTAATGTATCATATAAAAATTAACCTATTTTTTTTCTCATTTTTTTTTATTTCTATGTTTGTAGTTCTATGTATTTTCTATCTATGTACATACATGCATAAATGCATGTACGGATTCATTCATGGGTGTATGTATGTATATTTCTTCTGTTTCTTGCTGATATCTGTTAATATTTTTTGTATATGACTTGTCCTATATCATTTGTATGATCTCTTTGACCAATAGAGGATTATTATTATTATTATTATTTATCTCACCAAAGCACTTTAAGAGTATTACATGACCAACAATTGCATCCGTTCCATTACCGAAAAATCAAAAATTATTACTTAATGATATATTAATAAGAGTCAAAGTAGAAATCTTAATCTAAAAGTAAATATAATACTTTTTATCTATAGAATCATGCTCGAAAGTCAGCACTATTTCAATTTTTCATCGAAATATCGTTTAACTTTGAATCAAATCCAAAATCACAAATACATGCTACCCTTAGCGACAATTTAGGATTTCCTTCCGGGAATGAATATGCCGAATCTCGCAAACGCCATTCTACAACTTATTCTTTGAGGAAGATTTAAGTAATATACAAAAATGTAAAAACACTGTAAAAGATGTATCAAAACGATGTATCCGAAAGATAGCTTTTAAAAAAGTGCTAGAGAAAAGTTCTTTAGGCCTGTCACAGAGAGCCCGAAATGAGGCCGAACGGGTAGTTAATGTAAAATGAATAAGATAATACCATTTTATTACCTACAATATTCCCCGAAACCTGCACGTCCTATAAACGTCACTAAAAATCTGGCCCACTACAAATTTCAAATTTTATATATCCTGAAAGTGTAAAACGACCATTCCCTATAATTTAAAACAAATTTCCGTAAATTAATAAAGACTTTTTAAGACATATAATTTGAACACCATAAAAAACCATTTAACGGTTCCAAACCGAGAATTACCCAAGCAATAAACCACCCAGAATCCATTAATAGGTATAAGTCATTTGCTTTTCGACCGGATAGGATGGCCCTCGAACGAACTGTTTACACTTCTTCCGAAATTACAGGTTATTATTCAAAACAAACGTCAAACGAGACACACCGTAATGAGGTGATTATACGTAATTTTTCACGTGCAACGGGACGATTATTGGGATGCCTATAAATTTAATCTTTCAACGCGGCCATTATTAAAATCTAGATAAAAATTATTTTTAACGAACTTAGTCACGATAGCGTTGTTCATTTATGTTTTAATAATCGTTGCATATAAAGTGGAATAATTGTCAACTGAATACTTACAGTGGAAACAAAAAAAAATTGGTTGTTCAAAAATCAATAAGGACTAAGTTTTAGTTTGCCTGATTTCTATCCAAACGTTTTGCATTAGATTATCTGATTTGTAGAGTAGCCGATAAATATTGCACTATGACTAAGTCTCACAAATGCAGAGTTAAATAGTAAATTAAAAAGATTTCTTCTTCAGTCTTCTGCTAATATGTATAGTTAATTTTTTTGTTTTTGGTCTTTTTTAAAAGCTTTTAACTTACAATGTTTGTTTGTTTGTTAGTTCTTTGAAACTTTGCACATGTGTATAAGTCCGGTGGCAATACACTTTAACATTTTCATTTAGGAAAAACAAGATGGCGGACGACTTTACCGTTTATGATTCGATTCAACTCAAAATCGATATCTGGGAGTTTTCAGTATCGCCAATTATGAATTCTTGGTCAAAATTTAGAAATTCAAAATGGCACGCCAATATGGCGAACGACTTTTGTCATTTATGGTTCAAATCGATCAAAAACGATATCCGGGGGTTTTCGGGTTTGCCGATTACGAATTTCTAATTACAAATTTAGTTCAGGATGGCGACTTCAAGATGTCGAACGACTTTACCGTTTAAGATCCGATTCAACTCAAAATCGATATCTGGGAGTTTTCTAGGTCGCGGATTATGAATTTTTAGTCAAAATTCAAAATGGCGGCGCCAATATGGCTGACGACTTTTGTCTTTAGGTCCAAGTTGATCAAAATCGATATTTGAGGGTTTTCGGGGTTGCGGATTACGAATTTCTAGTCAAAAATTTAGTTCAAGATGGCGGACGACTTTTCCGTTTATGATCCGATTCGTCTCACAATCGATATCTGGGGATTACAGCATATCAAAAGAGTTAAAAGTAAAAAATAAAATTATATAAAAAATATTTTTAAAAAAGCTTTTATTTCAGTGCTCTAAAAAGTAGAAAATAAACTTTGAAGCAAATCAAACCCATCATTGTTGCATTATATAATTTTTTTATATATAAAAGCTTGTCGCGAGCAATATCCTTTACACAAGAAAATCTCGCGACAAGCTTTTATATCATAAAAACATTATATAATGTAACAAAAGGATGGGTTTGATTGACTTTTATTTTCTACTTTTTAACGCATTTAAATAAACGCTTTTTTAAAAAATATTATTTTATATAATTTTTTTAGGTCAAACAGCTAAATATTTTACAAAATTTGAATAACAACTATTTAGAAAATTTACTTCTCGCCGAACATAGGAACATTTTTTATCAGCACGACGGTGCGCCCTCATATAACGCGTATTTGATAAATAATTTTTTACAAGGAACTTTTTACGATCAATGGATTGCCAATAATGGACTTTTGCTATGGCCTCCTCGCTCTCCCAATTTTTCAATTCTAGATTATTTTATTTGGGGAACTATTAAAAATAAAGTTTATGAGAGCTGATTAACAACTATTGAAGATTGTATACAGTGGGTAAGAAATACATTTTAAAACTTATCACAGGATTCAACTAGAAGACTCATGAAGAACTAATCCGAATATGTACATTCTCATTAGTTTGTATTACGCAAATTTCCACTCTCATATGCGATATGCAATTACTAATTGGGGTACTAGTAATCATTGTAAACGTGTTTTTATTTACAAAAGTATGCTTTGAGAATTTTAGCTAACCTGCCAAGAAGAGAATCTTGTAGACCAACTTTCAAAAAGTTAAAAATCGTAACATTATCTGGCACTTACATTTATGAACTTAGTTGCTTTGTTTATAAGAACTTGAATATGTTTAAAAAAAATATAGTTGAACACAGTTATGAAACAAGATTTAAATATAATTGTAATCCGGACCAACATTCCATTGTGGGATATCAAAATGGCCTTTATTTTAATAGTTGCAAAAGATGGAATGCTCTTCCATCTGATATAAAAGGATCCAAAAACATCCACATTTTTAAAAAAAGGCTCTAGACTTTTCTTATCGATAAAACCTGTTATTCACTCCATGATTTCTTTTTATGGCTAATTTTACTACAATATGTAAAGACTTTTATAGTTTTTATCTTTTATATATTTTTACTTATTTTTAATTGTTAGTTTTTTAGTACTTTGACGCTCTCTACAATTACTTGTTTATACAACTAATTGAGAAATAAAGTATATTATTATTATATTATTATTATTATGTTCGAGGTTCGGGGGCGAAATTTTGAACAATTATTAAATTAAAATGGAATCATGTTTTTAATTGATTATATCTTAGCTATTTGTGTTTATGCAAAGTGTCTTCAATCCAGTTTAATAGGCATATTGCAGTGTTTAGTATTATTTTCCGTTTTTGTGGATATCTAGTAACAAATGTACTACAAATTCTTGATACTACTTTATCAAATATCACATTCTCAGCTCAGACTATCTCAGGGCGTTAAGCCCAAGTTTACATAAACTATGACAAATTATTAGTTTACTTACTTACACAAATCACTGAGGGTTCCATACGTAGTGGTCGCAGATGAAATAATGACACTTTCTTTAAACATGAAATGCACTATATTACGGAATTTACAAATATTGGTTCTCTAGCATGTAACCTGGCGATGTTCAAAAGGTGTGGCAAATTTCTTGATTAATAAGTTACAACATTAATAAAATGCCTCGTGTAGCTACGCATCGGTTTACAACGTGAGGATAAATGGTAATAAATTCGGCCACAATGGGTCTGATTTAGAGAACCTCCTTAAATAAATATAAATGCATAAAATCTTTAAATATGTACAAGTTGACATACAAAAGTAACTATGAATGGATATAACCGCGCAGAACCACTGAAGGTGGTCCCCGGTAAATAAAAACAACACACTTATCTAGGGTGGTACGATACCGACTTCGACGTTGAAGAAACTGTAGCCCTACGGTGGAGTCTTCGGGACGAAAGAAATTGACCAGAGGATGGGGTTGATTATAGCCTCTTCAGCCCTGGAACTTTCTACTGTGTCTGGATGCCCCGTCCGTGGAACTTCACTGATGTGTGTAGAAGCCCCGTCCGTGGAACCCTAAAGATTTCCTGATTTAATTTGCATGGTCGGAAATGCACGTGAAGCGTGCCTCATAAGAGCAATTTAAATCTGACATAACCTACCAAAGAAATATAATTTACCTCACTGATGAGAGAACAATCCACCAATGTTCCTAGAAAGCCACAGTTGGATTAATGGGGTCGAGTCTGTATTTCAAGTCGATACTTCCAAAGGAAAGCCTTGTATACTTAAATATCCTGCTTCCGCAGTTAAAATTTACTCACAACAACAAAATATTCCACTAAACGGAACAACAACAGATGGACAAAATTTTCCTGTGTTGACAATCCCAAAATCCACCAGGATGCCTCGGATAAAACGAGTCTTGTAGGATTATCAACCATATACCACCATCTCTCCTTTTCACCAACAGGAAGTATCTCGCGCCTCTCGTGGACAATAGCGAAACTCTGCTACGGACGTAGCGGTTGTTATTATGCGGCCCACAAAACGCTAAGGCGTATGGCGGGTCGCATATGCTAGAGGTCCGCAACAACACATAAACTGGGACACACTGTATATCTGTTTACTGTTTGGCGCGCATTGTCAGCAAAATATAACGTTGCACCTTTTATTCTTAGATTTATATATATATATATATCTCTTAAATTTACTAAGTAGGTGCTATGAAAGCTTATCTTACCAAGGAAGTTAATAACCCTCCTTTCTTTGTAAAAAATCAAAAAGCTCTATTTGCATCTTATTTTTAGATAAACTACCTCCATTTATGTAAACGGCAGGTCTATTGTCCACATTATCAATTAAAAATTATAAATACTTAGAAAGTACACTTTTGAGAAAAACTCTTAATAAGACACTTTCGATTCGTGTTTATTCATAAACTAAAAAAAAAATGGGGTTTTGTTTACATTTGTACTATTATAAGTTTTATTGTTGGTTTTTACAACTATATGCGAAAATAAAATTATCGTGTATTATTTTCAGCGTAGCCTAGAGTCCCTAGAAATAATTAGAGAAGTCATAAAAATGGTCATTTCCTTTAAGCACATGTTTGCTGAAAGCATCGGTGTCCTATATCTGGAATTTAAAATGTTCTTGTATGTATCAATACCTCAAACAAATACTAAACAAGAAAACTGTCACTGTGCACTTATAAAGTCAGTAGTCGAAATATTTTTTAAATGTTGGGCCCCTAAGGATGATATCCAAAGCACTTGAACACATGCTGATGCAGCCAGGTAGCTGTCTAACGTTCTAATTTTTTTTTATACATTTATTTAACGTCGGCCTATTTCCTCTACTGAGGCCTAACACCGACGCCTGTACACGGGCTACCCCCAACCAGGAATTTTGCCGAACCTCTTCCCTTAAGAAGAGTAAGGATCTTTTACTTGCCTAACATTTAATAGACAAGGGACCGACGGCTTTACATCCCCTCCGAAGGATGGTATATCTCCTATACAACCCTCGCCTAAGGTTGTATAGCTTCCTCGTATACATTGATATACAAGCCGCTGGAAGATGTGGGAGGCGAGGACGCGGTCTTCGTTGGAACGGTCACCCATCCAACTACTAATCACGCCTAACGTTGCTTTACATCGCATATCGAAGTATGTACATAATAAAGACACACCTGCGCTCGCCCCCCTTTAAAATTTTATCACAGCACTTTCTTTAACTCTTTCATTTACAAAATCGGACGTAAGTACTGTTTTTTTCTGTAGTTTTTTTAAGGAGGTGGATTTATGCAATTCACCTAAAAAAATTTGTGTCTTTAAAATCCCATATTTCTTCAAGGATATGGCCCAAATTTTATCAATCTTCAATCTCCCAACACGATCACGATTTGGAGGGAGCGCAAACAACATAAAAATAATTCAATTGAATTAAATTACAATAATATCAAAACTTATATGTAAATGTGAAAATGTCTAAAACAAAGCACCGAGTCTAGGAAGAATACAGCGTTGAATTACGCATTAATTGATCACAAATCGAATCGCTATTGAATTTGGCAGTGGCGAGGCGTTACAATATGATAACAATAATATTATAATAATTATTACCGATGCGTTATAAGAGATTAAATTACTAAACGACCAGAGTATAATAATAATTATTGTCCTTTTGTATTATTCTTTTCATTAAGTATTATTTTTTTTCTAAGTATATTATTTATGGATTTTAGAAATTCAGACTTCTTATGGAAGGGCCCGCGAGCGTTAGGGCTCGTCGGTGTTTTGCACCGACGTTAAATGCGCCCCTGTAACCATGCTTTTATATTGTTTTCCAACCGTTTTACCATTTTTAACTGATTTGATAAATTATTGCATTGAAACTAGTGTTTCCCTTCTTAATGGAAAATAGCTTATATACTGCCCTTTCAGTAAACCTAGTAGCCTTGGAGACCTCAGGCCAAATAATGTTTTACCTGTGATATCTAAAATCCTAGGAAAAATACCAAATGTTCAAATAAAAAATCACTTAAAAGCATATAATCTATTGCCTCAAAATCAATCAGGTAAATCGCAGTTGCACTTCAGCTTTGCTGAAGGTTATTGATGATATTTTATTGAAGTGCGATAAAGATAACTTAACTATATTGGTCTTGCTTGATTACTCCAAGGCCTTCGAAGCCTTAATCATGAGACTCTATTATCAGTGCTTCATTACTTGGGATTTGATAAAATCGCAATTCCACTCATTAAACATTATTTGTTAAATAGATGGTCAAATTTGGTCACAATATTTCAAATCCATTAAACACGTTCTCCGCAGTTCCTCAGGGATCCATATTAGGTTCTCTGCTGTTTACTTTGTATACATCGACTTTCCAAGATAGTTTACAGTATCGTTCTAGTCACTTCTATGCAGATGATACCCAAATTTATTATTCGTTTGGAGAAAATGACTGTCTTGAGGTATGTGTGCGAGTAAATCAGGATTTACGGGCATTAGTATCTGTGTAGGAAAAATATTGTCTAACTATTAATCTCACCAAATTCAAAGTAATGCTATTTGGATGCACATCATCATGCGGTTTGTATACTGATAGTATTCATAATAATATTAACGATAAGGACTTGCAACTTTGCAACATTTCTAAAAATCTTGGCCTCTATAGATTCTAAATGAAATTCTAATGAAATTTTCAGGGCATGTTACACATATTGCTAAAAATGCATTCAGTAAACTGAAATTAAAATATACCAGTAGACATTTTTATCCTTTAAAAACCGGGTAATACTGAGTCATTGATTTTATCACAACTGAATTATGTATATGTGGTGTATGAGCCTCTTCTAAATTACTGTGTAGTCGAGAATCTAAAGGTCCGAATTCGATCATGGGGTATGTACTAGCAGGTATAAAATTAAATTTTTTAAAAAATTTTATACCCGCGAGTTCAGGGTTCGCCATTTTAGACGCGTCTTTTTGGATGCTAGATTCCTGACTAATGAGCATACACGTCTGCAGCGGATACAGAACACCTGTATATGATTTATATATGAATTTAAAAAATATGACCATATTTCGGCAAATTTCATGAATTAAAGTGGTTATCCGTTAAACAAAGAAGAAATTTGCAAATTTGCTCCCAAATTCATAAAATGATTAAAAATGGAGATCCGCGGTATTTGCTAAGTAAAATCAGGTTTAGGACAGATGCATAATGTTAATGTTAGACATAAGCGTATATTGATAATACCAGCACATAAAACCTCGCTCTTTCAGTGCTCCTTTTCCTACTACATTGCAAAATGTTATAACAAAATTCCATCTGTTTTAAAGGATCTGTCTTTAATCGATTTTAGGAAAAATTAAAACGCTCGCTGCTCGAAGGTCTGATAACTTTTTAGTAACTCAGCAAGGTCATGTATGGTTTCGATTTATTGTGATTTTAGATTCATAGTTTTTTTTCTGTAAATATGTGTTTTGTAAATAAAGTCGAGGCAAGAATTCAAGCGATGCACGTCACGAGTGATCTCATTAAAGAAATTTTAATACTAACATAATTTTTAATCATTAATTACGTTAAAAAGAGTAATTTTTGAGATCCAGTTATTAAGCTTTTTTCAGAAATAGGTACAGTTTAATGGGGTTTCATGATTATTAGCAGTACTGTCTTAATTAAAGAATCGATCTGTGACGTGCATCGCTTGAATTCTTGCCTCGACTATATTAAATATCGTACAAGTACAAGTTGGTGAACTATTTGTGTTATGTGAGACCTTAAAATGTTTTATTATTACGTTTCTTTTTTATGTAGTCATATATTTATGCACTCGATACACATTGCACTATAATTATGTAATTACAGATATGTTTTTATTCTTTGTTGCTAATTTTATAACTTCAGTGTTGAGTGGAAGAATAGAACTTGGTTCAAAACTCTGCCCTTTGGCGCAGTTGTACGTGTAGTTTCTTTTATTTTTTTTTATATAGTACTCTCTTGATGACAATAAAAACCTATTATTATTATTATTATTATTATTATTACTTATTTTTTGGAATTCTTTAAATCGTAAAAAATTGTTGCGCTTACAATTTCACGCTTAATAAGAAGCAAAAAAAAAATAGTCATTATATTTATAATTGGTGTCATTTTCGGTCGAATCGGAAGTAATGTTTTCGTTCCTGTTAGTCAAAAAGTAGCCCATTTTTGTCTAATTTATGTGTACTACAAATGAAATTTTTTGACTTGTGACCATCCGGTATATTCGATAAAAATAAATAAATAAAACATGCATCTAATTAAGTACTTCTTTATTATATACACTTGAAGCTTGTTCCATACATAGTCCATTAATTTAGTACTAATTAATTTTCCAACAACAAAAATCCTCAGACCGGTGACTCGTCCCATAATTCACGCTAACTTACACTCGAGCCTCCTCAAGAAAAAAAAAACAACAACAAATACCCATCTAAAATCAAAAACGATTAACATTTTGACGTTATAATGCTCTCTAGCATACCAGCACGCCTTATCCGTCTTCTTATACCGTATGTTTGCTGTGCCATTGTTAAATGGTCAGTATATTATTTAGTAATTTCAGACCGATCATTGTTTATCGATGTCCTGCTGCTTGCCAGATGTAATCAGTGTTAATCGGCGTGGTTTTATCTCGCCTCCCCCGTAGAGCATCTGTTTAAGAACCCCGTATACACCCGTTCCATTTAAATTAGATATTATACGAGGTAATGGCCAATTTTATTAAAGATGAAGATAAGCAGCAAGCCACCGAATAGAGGATATGCAGGGGATTACGGCGCACAGTGGCTCACCTGCATGCGCCCGAATGATTTAATTTTGTAGAGATTGAGCTCCGTTAACCCTTTTTTTAAATGTCGAAGATGTATTATAAATTTACAATAAACAGAAACGCTATTCCGAATAGATCAACGCCGAACGCATGTATAGTGAAGTTAAATGGAATGTTGATTAATATATAGAAAACGTCGTTAATATATATTTTGGCTAACTCGGTGTACCGTACTTGGACTCTTACGTTTTAATGTTTCCTTAATAATCCAGTCTGAGAATTGATCTATTTCACGCAAAAAAATAATACAGGTATCTGAAGGGAGCATGTCATAAGGGGGAGGGATTAGTAAATAATAAATACGTATAGCCAGATTTGCCAATGGCCAAAGTAGGAAAATTCAGTTTTCGGGCCTCTCTGTAAGACCTATTGGGTATTGGTGGGTGGAATGGGTTCATGGAAGACGTTACAAGGCACAACCCATGCGAAAAAACATATATTGATTGTTAGCCAGTCATCAATTCACCACCAACTGACCATAGCACGATATACACTGCTTTACTCTGGGTAGTGTGGAAAAATCGAAATGACTAAACCAATCAACTTGCATCACCTTCGATCAGCCACTCTACCTGAAGGCACGGGAAGTAATTGCAAGTCGTCAGGAAGGCCCTGAACTGCAACATGTGGTTGTACGGCTGGGTGGCTTTCATTTATTAACGTCATTCCGGGGAACAGTTGGCTTCATCATGGAAGGTAGTGGTTTATCAGAACTTTTCAATCTGCCGTTAGCACCGAAAAAGTGATGACAGGTCACGCCTATGCAAGGGCGGTTAGAGCTCACATGCTAGCGTATAGAACCCTGACCTCAATAATACTGGAAACAATCGATTTTCTTGACTCAACTCGATTTGAAATTGAACAAATTTTCTACAGCTCCAAATCGGAGATTCTGAACGCCTATGAAAAGGATTGTGTTAAGGAAGTTGCTTTAAAATTCAACGAAAAACTTGAACAGTTTACAGGCTTAGGGCCCACTGCCAATCTGTAGACTCAGTACTTCCAGATGGTTACATTGATTATAACTTTGGTAAATGCAGAGACAACAGGTAACTGGGCTCTACACCTGGAAACTATTTATGACATGCTTCCCTATTTTCATTCCTCTGGCCACTTTCAGTATGCAAAGTGCTGTCATTTGTATTTACATAATATGATGGTGCTAGAACGCACTACGCCCCCCGTTGAATTTCCAAGGCGGGTTCACTATTCGGCGAAGCAATAAGGTTCGATGTGGAACATATGGACTGATATGTGTATTGAGCAAGAGCTTATGAAGCACATGAAATCTTCTGGCGGGCTCACTAGAGGTCGTGGTACCAGCGACGCTATCCTGTCAAGATGGACTTTGGGAATGACAACGCATAGAAAGATTTGCGTTGCTATGGAACGATTCAGTGGTACAGATTTTGCAGCATCAGATCAACATACTGATAATCGAGAATCTTCACAAAACCGAGACGACGTAGATGCCAAGAAAATAATAGAGTGGTTCCATGAACACTCGCCCTTCCCCAGGGCAGTCGAGTTAATTTTCTTGAGCGCAGGGGCCGTGAGGGGTGAGAAACTTGTCCCGGGAGGAAGGGTAAAGCGTATTGATGAAATGTTGGCAATTGCTGGAAACAATTTCCAGTCAGTCAAATTCAAGCGCAACAATAGGGTGCTGTCGCTTGCCGCCATGAAATCTTCAATAGTGGTTCATGATCCTACAGTTGTTAATGCAACCACCTTGTTTGAACTTATGAGTGTTGTTAAAGAGTCAGACGAAGAACTTGAGGAGTTCTAGACACACGAACTGAGCCCCTTTCCACTAGCCCTATTTGATGAAAAGGAAGGTGGTCTAGTGAAGAAAGGGACAAAACCATCACTGTATACGACATTGCGAGCAGAACCTGACATATCTATATTAGACCACTATCAACAATATGGTCTTGTCGCCAAGATGTTATGTGGCACTTACTGCCATTATTGTAAAGATTTATAAAATATTGCAAAAAGAGGGTTTTTCGCCATTATCTCGATAATTTATTTATCGATTTTAACACATAAAAAATGAAAATAAAGATCTTTTTAATACCTATACCTGTAATAAATTAAATCAATTGTTTTTTTTATACAGACTGGAGTATAAATGGCCTATTTAAATCACAAAGAAAGATACCCATTTCTCTTGAATAACAAAGATATAGGCTTAATTCTGTAGAAAATCAGGAATAACCATTTTTTCATTCATTCATTTTCATTCAATAACAAATTAGACATTACCTTTTAGCAACATATACAATTTTAACTCCAATAAATCATTAATATTTAGCATCAAATTAATTTCTTAAACAATTTCTTCTGGCTTTTGAACCACGATTAATTAGGAACAAGTTGTTTGGAAAAATAACATCCCACGCTAGATTTATTTAGCAGCCTCGGCTAATAGCTGATCAATGTTAAAATTATCGTCAAGTTACGTATAAGGATCTTGTTCTTACCAAAGATAATTCTACTGGTAATTGAGCTAAAAAACTACACAAATTTGTTTACCTTGACAGATAATTTTCACATTAAGTTACTGCTTTAACAAATTTTCGTTTGAACTGACCATTATTACTGTTTTGTCAACGACGTGCAGACAACTTAATAATGCTTAAATTATACAAAATTTGATAATTTAACCAAAATAGAGACTAGCAAGTAGGTTGAGGCAGATGAGCTTCCAACAACATATTTTTAAGTAGGTAGAAGTAGACATTTCAACAGAATTATCTCTTTTAGGAATTTACATCATCCCGTATTTGTTTCTTCTAATAAGCTGAAATTTATAATCAGGAAGGACGTCAAACAGTCTTCGGGGAAGTAACAAATTCAAATATACGGGTTGTCTGTCTTATCAAAACTAATAATAATAATAAATTCTTTATTCACTTTTGCTATACATTTGTATAGATGTCACAAGTCGATTTAGAACAATAATAATAATAAAAGAATTAGTAAAATTACAAATAATACCCTGTAAACAGCTAAATTAATAAAATGCAAAACACTGCACAATATTAAATCTTTAAAATATATATTGAATAAAACTATGTCTGTAATATATAACTTAATCGCTTTACTAAAAACCTCTTGCAAGGAATGAAAACATTTATTTATTAGATATTTTCTTAATTTATTTTTAAAAGAAAAATTCTTCCACATCCAGATTTTGTAGCCAAGTTTTACTAAATCCTAATATAATATTTTATTTCCTTTAATAATAGAGTGGGAGTGATAGAAGGGGTGGCAAACGTAAAAGAAAATTAGAAGCCCTTGGTCCTTGTATACCCACTAAATCCCAATTTAATTTTTTATTCCCTTAAATAATAGGGTGTAGGTGGCAATGGGGGTGGTAGAAGGGGTAACTAATGCCAAAATAAATTTTAAAGGCCCTTGGTTCTCGTATACACACTAAATCCCAATTTAATTTTTTACTCCCTTTATTAATGGGGTGGGGGTGGTAGAGGGGGTAGCCAACGCCAGACGTTTCGTTCTTGTATACACATTAAATCACATTTTTTTTATTACCTTTCGTAATATTGTGGGGGTGATATTGGGGGTAACAGTGAGGGGGGGGGGTTGACTGTTCGTACATGCCCTAAATTGCAATTTTATGGACTCTTACCTGCTTGCTTCCCTATTTACCCTTATTTGCCCCATTTACCCCAGAACCCTTCAACGGAATTAGATCAAAATATAATATATTTCCAGATGTTGTTACAATGGAGGGGCGAGCGTGGGTGCGTCTTTACTATGTACATACTTCGATATGCGATGTAAAGCAACGTAAGGCGCGGTTAGTAGTTGGATGGGTGACCGTTCCAACGAAGACCGCGTCCTCGCCTCACACATCTTCCAGCGGCTTGTATATCAGTGTATGCGCGGAAGCTATACCACCTTAGGCGAGGATTGTATAGGGGATATACCATCTTTCGAAGGGGATGTAAAGCCGTCGATCCCTTGTCTATTAAATGTTAGGCAAGTAAAAGATCCCTACTCTTCTTAAAGGAAGAGGTTCGGCAAAATTCCTGGTTGGGGGTAGCTCGTCTATAGGCGTCAGTGTTAGGCCTCAGTAGCGGAAATAGGCCGACGTTAAATGAATGTATAAAAAAAAATCTCGTTACAATACATAAGTGCACCAAATTTCAAGTCAATATCAGAAACGGTTCCAGAGTAAACGTGCGGACAAAAAAGTTACAGACCGACCGACAGACAGGAATTTTTTTTGCTCAAATTTAAAATCTCGACGTTTCATGACATTTTAAGCCTTTTTCACAAAAAAAAATTTCTTTGCGTAACTATACTTCCACTGGACGTGAGAAGTAATAGGAATTATAATATTTCAACCATATATAATAAGGACTAAGCAAATTGAACCAAAACAGCTATTCTCCCAGCGACATGCCAACAACGAGCGCTGAATTAAATGGTGACATTTGCCGTATTCTGTCTAACACAGCACTAAAATACAATAATTTGGATTGCCCGAATGGTACGAGGAAGATGTGAAGCCCTCCATCATCTCAGGATGTTACTAACTGCAGACCGGTTTTGACCTATTTTTGGGTTTTGTCAGTACAGTACAAGTGAGTAAGCATACCTTCGATGAACCTGGATCGCATCTCATGGACACTGTTAGTTCCACAGCAGTAGAGCGTAACTAGCGCCATCTCTTGGTAGTATCGAAACAATTCACATCGAAAATAAAATTGATAATCATCACTGAATAATCAACTTTACCGCAGAAGGAAATTTTATAAAAATATAAAATTTGAATTATAATATTCCAACCTATCTGCAAGTGCCTTATATATAATAAGGACTAAGCAAATTAAACTAAGACAGCCTCCCTCCCAGCTACATGCCAACGACGATCGCTGAATTAAATGGTGACATTTGCCGTATTGTGTCTAACACAGTTTGCACTAAAATACAATAATTTGGATTGCCCAAATTCTACGAGGAAGATGCGAAGCCTCCTTCATACTACCGAGAGATGGCGCTAGTTACGCTCTACTGCTGTGGAACTTAACATTCAGAGAGAAACGACCTCACTGAGTATGACCTTCCACATCTTATACTCGTACTGTTAATGAGGTTGAGTGCCCGATTTGTGGGGTGCGTCAACGTCGGGCCAATAGCCTGGCAGATGGTATAAGATTTGGTGAGCAACGCTTGCTGGATATTAGGTTGTTGTAACTGTAATAATAACTACGGCCGAGAAACGACCGGCTAGTTTCGAAGGTGTGGGTGTCTGTCCTCATACTTGATTACAATTAACGAACTCTATCGTATGCTCGCACTGCTTGTGAAGATAAGTCCCAGCTGTTGAGCGTGACCACGCTGACGATAGTAATTTTAGTTGTCTAAGTGACAGATGTCATAACAACTGTCAAAGTGACAGACGTCATAATAGTTGTTAAGTTCAATTATCAAAGTATCATATGTCACAGTTGACAAACAATTGTAAATAGATTGAAGTAAACGAACGCCATATTCTTTATACAACCGTTCATCGCAATTCGTCGTTTCTGAAATAAGAGCTGTCTATAAATCCATTTATTTTTTTAGTAAAGGGTGCTAGTTCCGTTACCAATGGTTCCTCGTAACCTTTCGTAGCATTAAGATTTCATATGGTAATATTCACGTCTGTAAATAAACATCACCGTTTATGTTATCATTTCTTTTTATCTGTTAATAAACATTATTGGATTGATATCGTTATGTGTATGACTACGCCACTGGAATCATGGGAAGTTCGAGAACGGCACCAGATAAGTCGCGAATGTTACGCCGGAACATTCTGGAATAGTCTACTACATTCGACGCGGGTATATATAGGGACTGGATCAGCGGATTGGGACAGTTTTTGGATAGACAAGCAAGTGATAACATGAAATAAGAAACAGTAGCAAGTTGTAAATTAAAGTAGTGAATTTATAGTAGATTAATTGTATAATTAATGTGTTTAGTATAAGGAATAATCATTGTAATTAAGTGATTAATAAATCAGTGGAGTGTGAAGATTCTTGTTGTAATTATTGAACCTACATACAGAGTGTTTGCTGGAGATTGTAAACAAGTAACAATATTATAATCCTTGACTTTTATTTGAACCCTGAATTTACTCCACTGTTAGCTATCCGGGCACGTTAGTTGTTGGTTATCGCTAAGCTGTGACGGAAACGTTAAATGTTTTGCGATGGTTAACAATTACCGTTAAGCTGTAGCGGAAACGTTATATTATATTTTTATAAAATTTCCTTCTGCTGTAAAATTGATTATTCAGTAATAATATCTACTTATTCGTCTTGTTTAATACGTTTTAACAAACTTTAATCAGTGACACGTCATTAGCCTCCCTTCAATTGAAATCGACCTGTCAGAAGATTTTTCTTAGAACTGCCCTTGTGAGGTTTTATTAGCATACTTAGTATGCGCGCTGTATTAAAAGGTACGTAAATGATGATTGAATATAGCGTATTTTTATCCAATACATAGTTCTCGGTAATTTTTCAATAAGGCTATAAAACTGTCTACGCACTTTGAATTTATCAAAAATTGCAATCATTTATTTTAGTTCTATCTACTGCATCAAGTAATTAGAGGCAAGCAACGGATACCGCGAAACATGTTGTAAAATAAATTGGCATGAAGAGAAACCACAAATGAATTATTTTGAAATCTCGCAATGTAGTAAACGACAGGTGATAAATTCTCCAGGCAGAGCTAATATGATTATAAGATACTAGAATGTTGTTCTTCGCACTTTATAAATGCTTGCACTTATTCTTTTTACAGTACTACCACAGCTGTGGTACCGGATAAGTATATTAATTATCTGCTTCTTGATACTGGCCTCTGAGTTATTTCCAACTAAGTATCAAAATATTAATATGCTTAGAGGAAATTGTTCATAATTATTATGAAATCTGCTTCGACGCAGAATTTATGTTACATGTTAATTCAGACATCATTTCAGCTACGATTTATGAAGTTAACTATAGGTCTAGGAACTAAATTCGTGCGCTGTCAGACATTTAAACTGCAGACCCAGTAATATATACAAGGTGGTCCAAAATTGTCTCCAGATATTTTTGCGGCTGATAGTACATCCAAAAATAATGGTAGTCTTTTCTATAACCTTATTTCCGAAAATTAATAATAAGGGATATAAATGGTGTCCCGTAAATAATGCAGAATCCTGAAAATGGTAATAGGCTCGACCAAAACTTATCAGAATATCACAAATTGACCTTATTGAAAACACCACGGTTTTCGAAATACGGGTACTTCTTTGAAATTTGGACAATTTCTACTCTAGGATAGTATTTTGCATGCCACTCCATTCTGTTACTTGGTGAGTATGCTATCAAGCCTGTATAGGACTTTTTGGATAACACCGACAGTATTTAAATTGTGACGTCATTTTTTGTATAAATAGCAGATCAGACTGTTCGCCTGGGGGAGATGCAATTGTAATTACACCCGAGCTACATCGCAGGAAGTCATGTTCGCTGTGCTTTGGAGATAGAATTTAAACACACCTGGGTTACATCGCAGGACCTTAAGTTCGCTGTACTCGCTGAATTATTTTGGGGTCAATTTGCCAAGTAATGTCGCACAAAATGCACTCTACGTCTACACCTGCTTATCTGACTGTTTAGCACGCAATTGCACAACACCAACATAATTTGATAAGTATTTTTACTTGATTAATTCTCAGCTTATTATTGAACCTGCATTCTGGTTACGGGGTGTTTAAAAAGGGTTTAAATTGACGCATTTGTGGTACCAAAAGAACATTAGATGCTTTTTCTTAAATATTATTTTTGATTTTTAACAAGAAAACATGCTAATATTATATTACTAGTTATTCAGTTATGATTTCACTCACGATTTTAATTCATAAAATTTCACTTTCAGAATATTTTACTAGGGAGCTTTGCGTTTGCAAAATAACAAGTTTATATTCAAGAACTAAATATTTAGAGCTATGCAATAACAAGGTACTTTGTCACAGACTAGTCAAACTTCATGTCAATAATTATTCTGCAGTTTATTTTTTTATAAAACAAATAGTTGACTCTCGTGACCACCACATCTCACGTAGAGTTTTTCAAGAATGCTTACACTAGGAATATTTTCCTACTGTAACCACAAGGTTGTCTGATTGTTGAACATTTACCTACGATAAAAATATTACAGTTCCATGAATTCGGTGGATTATGTGTTAACAAAGGTTTGAAACATTGACAACGGCCAATTGGCTGGTTCGGTTCTCAATTTTGTTCAGTTACAACGAGGGATGTCAATATTTCAGGCAGTTGTCTTGTCACTTGTTGAATTGAAGGGTGATGCAACACCAGTTTCTTACCTTCGCGGATTCGTGGCTTCGTGTGGTTGACAATCATAGGCAATCTTCTGGTAACTTTTCTATTTAATTACATAGGGAGATTTCGCCAGCATTCTAAAAGAATTTACGTGAGTGTAAATTTTCACCTCAGCAAGATTAATATGATTATCTAAACGATTGTTCCTACTCTAATCTCAATCAATAAACAGTGTATAATTAAAGGATATTTCCTCAACACTCTATGATATTTTACATGAGTATTTAACGCTCAGTTTTCAACTTAATTTTGATAATGTACAAATATGACATGATTCTTGTCCATTGTTTTGCATTCGATTCATTATTTGGCTATTGCTAACAGCTTTAATTATAAGTTATTATTACTTAGCAATTGCTAACAACTTTCTTTAATTATAAACCATTATTACCTAGTGATTGCTAACAGCTCTAATTATAAATTATCGTTACCAGGCCATTGCCACAACTCTAATTACTATTAAAATAACACAGCATACTTTTATATAACTCAGTTCTTGTTATTGCATCAAAACACTCAGCATATCTATAGTATGGTCATTACTATAGCGATGCAAGTTTTCCTATTTAGACAATTGTCTCAAATATTTGGATTATTTTGATTTCATGTACGGCTATTTGTGCATCAATTTATTATGAAATAAAATGGGTTTTATGACTATTTTTCGAATTCAATTGTTGTTTTTTTCGTTCCTATTTTCCTTTCTAGCTATACAGATAATTAACTAAATAAGCGGATTCATTTCAAATCAATTAAAATAATAATAAAAATAATGCCTTTATTCATTACATTAAGCTTTCCATTTACAATAGAGAGTATTTATTTCTAGCAATGATAGGGCGAAGTTCGCTCCTGCAATATCACAGAGCATATTGCATTGTAAAATAGAAAACAAATTTTTACTATATTACAATTTGAAGTAATAAAATACATAAATAACATATATAATTAACTAGGTCTCTCAATTAATAGACAGTGTGTTCAAGTTTATCATGTATTTAAATTCACATAGTGATTAATTTTCTAGGGTATAAATAATAATATATAAATAAATACACCACAGGTAATGACGACCCCCCTTTAACCCGGAAGGCTCTAGGAGAGCCTTGTGTGGGAGGGGGCTACACATTTAGAGACAAGGGACATACACCCAATATCCGTGTATAGTGGAGAAATCCCTCTCACAGTATTTTCCACTGCCACAACCGGGGATCGAACCCGGAACTTTTTGGTGAGAGGCAAGTGCTCTCACCTCTCGACCATCAGTCATATATAGTGTCAGACAGAAACAAGTTATATTAAACTTTATATAAAAGAACCTGGGGTAATTAAAAAAGAACGAAATTTGGGTCCTAATTTTGTAAAAACTAGACGATCATCCAAATATCCAATTTTATTTGTTTATCCTTCAGATAAATAAATAGTAATTACTTTACTGGTGACATAATTACCAGTACTTTATGTGTAATAAAGACACATACCCCAGAAACGTTTCATTGGTGATAAAATGACCACGATTTCTGTTTTAGTAAATATACAGAGGATGTTACAAACGTTTCAAACCAAACTTCACATTAAGACTCCTAATGTAATTACAAACAACTTTTCCTTATGGTACTTTTCCATATTTTCATAAATAAGGGCATTTCAGGCCATTCTGAAATTTCTAATGACATTTTGGAGGTGTCTTAATTGTGGCATGACAAATATTTTTGCAATTTTGTGGTTATTAATCATGGTAAAACTAATGCTGAAACCTATTTTAAAAAACAATTGAATAAAAAAGTTTTCCATATGGTGCAGACTTTTCGCGGGCACTGTATATTAATGAATTTATTTTTTTAACAAAATCATTGAAATTGATGACAGAAAATTAGATTATGTGGTAAGTAAATATTTTGAAGCCGCTTTGAAACGTGATCCAGTTGCAGTAACAATTATTATTATTAGCCGTTACTCGAGTCCGAGTATAAAAAATGTTACAGTCGATAGATTGTATACAATAAAAAACAAGTAAAAGGTGTAGTCTATTGTAATTCCCATTCATCTACGGTGCACACGACTATGGCTATAGAGGCCAATTCGGGAGAGCACATGTCGACCGCAGTCAGGACAAACATAGACCTGGTTAGGTCTTGGATTCGGCCTTCTTGCAGCAACATTTCCTTGATAGCTGGCCACAACCCCTCGCCATTCGGTTCTGTCCGCTGCAAGTTGTTCCCATTGCTCGTCTGGAATACCGCAGGATTTTAGATTTTCATGGAGAACGTCTTTGAACCTCTTTCGTTGACCGCCACGCCTTCTTCTACCGCTTAGCAATTCACCATAAAGTGTACATTTAGGAAGGCGGTTATCATGCATACGATGAACATGACCTGCCCATCTTAGGCGTGCTCTTGAAATAAGCACCTCAATTGGAAGGCTGTTTGCTCTCCTGAGTACTTCCACGTTTGATATGTGATGGAACCAATGGATTTTCATCATACTTCTGAGGTGTCTTTGCTGAAAACGTTCTAATTCTTTCACATGACGACGGTAAGTGACCCAGCTTTCACATCCATATAGCAGTGTTGAAATGACAACTGCTCTGTAGACAGCCATTTTTGTTGACAAAGCAAGGTCGTGGTTGTCAAATACTCTCTCTCTAAGTCCCCAGAGTGCTCTAGATGCAGCGTTAATTCTATTGCGAATCTCGCTGTCCATGTTTGCTTTGTCATTAACAACGTTGCCTAAGTAATTGAACTGATCCACCACTTCAAGAGAATTTCCGTTAAGTGTAATGTCTATTTGGTTCACTTGATGAGGAGTTGACATAATCTTAGTCTTTCCAATGTTGATTTTAAGTCCCAAGGAATCATAGCTCTGGGCATACACATCTAAAAGTTCTTGAAGCTCTTCAGGCGTAGAGGCTAAAAGTGCACAGTCATCCGCATACTGGAGATCACAAATGAATCGTGTGCGTGTCTTCGTGAAAGCTCTAAAGCGCCCTATGTTAAAGAGACCGCCATCAAAACGGTATCTGAGACCTATTCCTCTGACTGTCAGTTTGTTGTCAACAATAATTGTTAGAGCAGTGGTAAACAAATTAAAAAGTAGGGGTGCCAGGACACATCCCTGCCTAACTCCAGTGAGGGTTTGGAAAGGTTCGGTTGCCTCATTATTATACATAACCTGGGCGTTGTTGTTTGTATGTAGACTGCGACATACTTCCACAAATTTTCTAGGGATACCTAAGCGGAACATAATTTTCCAGAGCACTTCCCTGTCCACCGAGTCAAACGCCTTGGTTAAATCAATGAAGGCCATGTGAATTTCTCCTTGATGTTCGAGTGCTTTTCCTTGGAGCTGTTTAAGTGTGAAGATTAAATCCGATGTGCCTCGGTTTGGTCTAAAGCCACTCTGTGTTTCAGGAAGTAACTTTTCCATAACAGGTGTTAGCCTATTTGCCATCGCTTTAGTGAGTATCTTCCCTCCAACAGCCAGGAGAGCTATACCCCTGTAATTTTCACAGTCCGCAGCGCTCCCTTTGTTTTTGAAGAGGTTGATTAAAAGTGTATCACGAAACTCTTGCGGAGCTTGACCACTTTCCCACACGACATCAAACAGTTTTTTGAGGTAGGGTATGAGCTCTGACGACACAGCTTTAAAGATCTCAGCTGGGAGTGAGTCGGCGCCGGGAGATTTGTTATTTTTTAGCTGTCCAATGGCGGTTAAGATCTCTTCCGTTGTTAGTGGTTTATCTAAGTTTTCGAAGGTGTCATATTGAGGGATAAGATTTATAATATCGTGATCGGCTTGACTTTGCTGGTTAAGAATGTTAGAGTAGTGTTCTTTCCATCGGGCTCTTATTTCCTGGTCTTCTTTGAGGAGATTTCCATTTAAATCTTTAATAGGGCACATATTTTTCCGACTGGGGCCGTACACTGCTTTTACTCCTTGAAAGAAATTCCTGTAGTCGTGTGAATCGGCGTACCTTTGAATTTCTCTGGCCTTGCTTGTCCACCACTCGTTCTTTATTCTTCTGATTTCGCGTTGCGTTTCATACTTAGATTGAGTAAAAGCTTCTGCTTTTGATGAGTCGTTGGGGTGGTTGATAGCGTTTTGGAAGGCAATATGTTTGAGGTCAAGAAGTTCTGCAGTAACAATAAAACTCGCCGATTTAACTGAAATTTGTGGCAGGATGTTATAGTTTTAAGCCCATTTATTATTTCTTGTAAGAACTGTTGATATCAACCAAGTTGTGCACTTTTTGGTAATAATCCGCTATATGTAATGTTCTCCTGAAAAGTCTCCAATTCTAAAGTAAATGGCATGGTATTCGCTAAAAGCATGCCTGCATTAGAAATTCAACGTTTTCGATTACACCTTGTTTCCTCTCATCAAATAGTTAGAAATAACAAATTATATAGTGCCCGAGAAGAACATATGTTTAAAATTTAAATATGATATATCACCACCAATACATCACTTGATCTTTTAATTGTACAAACTTTATAATTTATTATTTGACGAAATATCTAGTGGAAAAAATCTCACACGGCCTCACGATATTCAACTTACCTTTAGTAAGATTATTATTTATACGATATGAAGGACGGTGTTGCCCGCGGTAATGAGAACAGCCCATAATTCACCATGAACACAGCGTTCTTAGATTTTAATTATTAATTACCGTTGAACTCTCGTCTTTAAATGCAATTAAACGTAGCTGCTTGCCGGTTACAAATAAACTGGACTAGTAATTGTTTTGATATTTTATTATTCTTCTTGTGGGGTTAATTGAGCCATTAAATATAGCAATATTATGCGATATTTTAACAGCATTTATTTTGCTTCTTTAGGCCTTTGCCTTTAACATCACGTTTAACTACCTTTGAGACTCGGGATGTTTGATTCTATAGCATGTGGGGTAGGATAGTTTTGTTTTTAATATTATCTGATCTATTTTCATAAAAATGTGGTGTGCTACATTTGTTTCTCTTAGGCTTTTGACAAAGTCTGGCACGAGAGATTGTACAAACTGAATATAATACTAATAATATTTATTGTAGTCGTATATAGCTATTACATACAAATACAAATAACAATTAACGGGTAAACAATAACTACAATGGGACTGAAAAACAATATAATATTGATCAAAGTTTCAGCCCATTAAAAAAAATATTTCATCGTGTTTACGAAACAAATATACACACATACATATATGTACTAATTAATAAAATATGAAGAAAACTTTGCATAATAAGATTAAATCAGGGTATGCCCATATGAACTCAACAATTTAAAATGTAAGGTCCTAATTATTCTATTTTGTTTACGAGGATAAAAGAAATTATTTGTATATTACCTTGAACTTAGCTAACCCAACGCTTTTATAATCAGTAGGTATATTATTTTATATCTGAAAAATGTTATATGAAAAGCTCCTGCGATATAAAGCAGTTTTATGGGGTGGGGGTGATATAAGCCCTCTGAAACACAAATTCAAGGTATGAACATCACTTCAAAATTTAATTTTATGGTATAAATATGGAGGACATTTATTTAGGACTATATTATGATATAATGTAACACAATGAAATTTTCGCTTGGTTTCCTGTTTAACCACTTTGTGTCTTTCAATTTATATGAAACAGGCTCATATTTTCTGATACTATCAATATACCTTAATCATGCTTTTTGAATTTTCCCGATTTTGTTAATATCGAGTTTATCCAGGCATGGACCATATAAAACATCACAGTAGTTGAGATGACTTAGCATATCAGTAAGTTTAATTTTAAGAGATTGTGACTGTGAATGGCGATTAGGGTACAAATATTTTAAATTGGCATAAGCTTTTTGCATACATTTACTGATATGTTTTTTGAACCTCAAATCTGTGTCCATTTCGACACCAAGATTTTTTTTACCTTAGTACATATGTACTGTCTACTCGGTCTTTACATTTGCCAAAAGTAAGAACTGATGACTTCATTGGATTGATGGACAATTTATGACGTGTAGACACTTCAACTAGTCTTTGCAGATCATTATTGAAAATATCATTTGCCTGATTCAAATCATTGTGAAAAAATGAATAATATATTTGAGTATCGTCAGCATACAAATGTACTTTACAATCATTTAAGCAGTTTATTATATTATTACATGTATATATATATATTATTATTATTATTAGCCGTTACTCGAGTCCGAGTATAAAAATGTTACAGTCGATAGAGTGTGTACAATAAAAAACAAGTAAAAGGTGTAGTCTATTGTAATTCCCATTCATCTACGGTGCACACGACTATGGCTATAGAGGCCAATTCGGGAGAGCACATGTCGACCGCAGTCAGGACAAACATAGACCTGGTTAGGTCTTGGATTCGGCCTTCTTGCAGCAACATTTCCTTGATAGCTGGCCACAACCCCTCGCCATTCGGTTCTGTCCGCTGCAAGTTGTTCCCATTGCTCGTCTGCAATACCGCAGGATTTTAGATTTTCATGGAGAGCGTCTTTGAACCTCTTTCGCTGACCGCCACGCCTATATATATACAGAACAGCAGCGGACCAAGAATTGACCATTGTGGTACTCCTCACAGTATTTTTCCATAAGCCGATTAGCCATTACCTGTTTTTATAAACTATGATCTGTTATCTAGGTAATTCATGATGAAAATCTTGGAAAATTGGAATTTCATGGCTAATAGTGTCAAACGCCTTTGAATAGTCTAATAAAATTAGAGCAGTTGTTTTTCCTGAGTGTATATCACCAATGATGTCGTCCATGACACCTAGTAATGCCGTAGCACAGCTGTGACCTGAGCGGAACCCAGATTGGTATATAGGTAAAATATTATATTCATTAATGTGTTCACGAATTTGAAAGTTCATTAGTTTTTCCGACACACTGGTGGAATGCAAATATGTCGAAGCTCAGTAAAATTAGAAATTTCACTTTTTTTAGGTAGTGGAACTACACGCGATATTTTCCAAGAGTCTGGAAAGTTACCCTCTAAAAGGCATGAGTTTATTATAATGTTAGAGATAAAAGGCAAAATACGTGGGCAACATAGAAGTAACATGTCAATGCTAATTAGATCAGACCCTGTAGATTTAGATTTTATTTCTAGTAGATATTTATAAATAATCGTCTCCGATATTGGTACAAATGCAAATAAATCATTAAAATTAGTTTTTAGATTGTTATTATAAAACTGTAATAGTTCATTATCCGGAGGAGTTCTAAATGTTTGCCGATAGTATTAGGTGAAGAGATTTTGAAAGAGCAAAATACTAGAGAATGATCTGATATATACTTCATTTGTGTCACATACGTAATTGTTTGTTTTGATCATTTAAAATTGGGATAACTTCTAATAAAGTAGAAGAACTTTTTGTGATACGGGTTGGCGCATTAATCATCTGTTTTAAATTAAAAGACTATGCAATCACTAAATATGATAGACTTACGGTTTTCGACATCTAGTATGTCTCGATCTATGTACCCTCCACAAATTATATCATTGCAAATGGGTATAAAATCAGATGAAGCATTCTCATATATATGAATAAAATCTAAGAAATTGTTATTTGGAGGTCTATATAATGTACCAATAACAAAGGTTGTATTAAATAAGTTTACCGTTATCCACCCCATGAGTCCATATCCTTTCTTAAGAAGTTATAACCTTTAATTAGTACTAAATTACTGGGTATATTATCAGAATATGTACCTAATATTAAAATCATACTTAAGTGACTGCTACCTCCAAATTAAATTCGATGATGTCTTCTGATTATCACATCATAAAATCCGGTGTACCACAGGGCAGTCTTCTAGGGCCCTTCCTATAACTAATGTTTACAGCGGATGCTCCAACAACAAATGACACAACACATGACACACTAATATCATATCAACAGATACTGATCCTATAAGAGCATCCGAAAAACTTCAAAACCACCTTAATTTACTACAAAGCTGGCTCAAAGATTGGAAAATCAACGCTAACACCAATAAATCTTCTCAAATAACATTTACCACAAAAAGAAACACTTGTTCACAAGTCAGCATAAACAACGCTTCTATACCTGCGAAAAAAGAAGTAAAGTATCTTGGGCTCTATTTAGACTAAAAATTAACCTAGAGAACACACATCAAAATGAAAAGACGTCAACTGGACCTAAAAGCAAGAAACATGCACTGGTTAATAAATAAAAAGTCGCAGCTATCCCTAGAAAATACATACATTATATACAAGACAATACTAAAACCAACATGAGCATATATGGAATAGTTATGGGGTTGTAGTAAACCTTCCAACACAAAGATCCTTCCAACATTTCAGTCCAAAACTTTGAGAATGATAGCAGATGACCCATGTTTGTGTCCAACCACTCTTTGCATAGTGATCTCAAGATACTATTTATCAAAAAAGTAATAAGACCAATTAAACATAGAAATCGCAGTACTAACCAATTACCAATTACCAATTAAAAGATTTTTATTCAAGATTATATATACAACATATTTCATTTAAAGGCATTTTCCCTATGTATAATATATTATAATCCTGCACAGCGTGCGGTATAATTAAAACCTAGCTAATTGAGTTATAAACTTCATAGGTAGGGTGGCTGATGTGCTGCCGGAAAATGGTCACTCCTCCAAGAATTTTTAATTAAAGTCATGTTCTCTATTTTCCAATAAATAAATAGAATGTTATGTCTGTGTCGCAGTACTGACCATGGTAACCAGCTCATAAGTGAACTTTTCAATGAACCGCTCGCTGGAACGAGATTAAGAAGATTGTGGCCAGAAGACCTAGCCAGGTGAACCTCAGAGAACCATCAGATGATTCAAGCCTCACTCCTTACATAACATTTACTAATTACTTTGTATTTTTTTCTTAAAAAGTAGATCGTAAATATGCAGTAAATACATTTAAAACAATAAAATGATATATATTGCTCGTATGTCACGGACATAGGGACAACTAATTTGCATGCTGTTTTCGTTAGATATTTACATATCATGTTCAGACTCCATTTACTGTGGTATTTACCGGTTAATAATAAAAAAATGTGTAAAAAATTTCAACATATTTGAATAAACTTTTTTCCCATTAGGAGACATCCTAGCCATATGCCTAAAGACATAATAAATCAACTCATATGACTTAATAAAAAAACAGGCATTACGAACAGTAAATTATCATAACTCTCCGAACTTTCGTTAGCTCCAGGTCTATTCCAATACCATCAGGGCTTTTATTTGCTAATGAAAATATAGTTTCAATCACTTTTGCCTAATAGCTAAAAATTAGAAAACTGATTGGGATTATGCATTATTTAACTATTGTCTTTGACATACTTTTTGCGTATTGTTATGCTTCATCACATTTATTTTCTAATGGTTACTTGCTGATTATGTTGCTGTCATAATGATCTACCAACTTTGAATTGTATTTATGAAAATATGAATATTTTGACTTATTTACATGGACACTCCGTATATTGGCATTTTATTTAGTATTACATATGTTTTACCTATTTTTATTATGAATTATGCAGTATTCAAATTGTCGGTGCATCAAACGCTTCCATTGCCTTCAGCAGCAATAAGTACATCACCTTCTATGTCGTAACTAGATGAAAAGTGGCATTTAATCCTCTGACAATTTAACCGTGTTACTACTAGTAATACTTTTTATCAAGTGTACCATCAGGTATACTGAAAAATAAACAGAACCGCATTTAAATATCTTCTAGTATATTTCTATTAGACATCAGTTGTAGAGAAAATGGGCCGCATATGATCTATTTGATTACTAAGATTTACTTATGATCAAAAAAATTATTTGTCCTCATGCATGTTGAAATTTTTTAAAAAATAATGATATAATTTTTCAAAATAGAAACAAGAACATGCCTGATCTAAAAAATGCTAATGATGTAAATAACTATTTCTTTGTCATTCACAGATGCTTCTGATGATATCCTAAACTATTATAAAAATTATTTATTATTTGATATAATTTTTAACTTTACACTTGATGAAACGACAGTTTAAGGATAATTATAAAGATAAACATAAGCTTCAAGGTGGGACAAGGTAAATTAAAAAATGATTAAATTATGCTATCCCTATTATTCCTTATCCGACGCATACAATTAATTGCTGTTAACTAGAAAAAAATGTTTTTCCATCCATACGTCACTGTGTTACCGATGAACAGTAACCATGAAGATTTTAAAGACCTACGTGGTATCAGTGTTTTGGCTACATTGTCTAATGTACTCGAAATAATAATGGAAAATCAACCTAGGGAATATTTATTGTAGGAAGAAATACACGTTACAGGCATGTTACTGAGATCAGGTGTACCTCAAGGTCCAATTCAGGGATCATTACTTATTACTTATCACATGTTTTAGTAGTGTGTGAGTTCGAAAAAAAGCTGAAAATTGTAAGTGTTTTGCTATACAATAAGAGTATCTCCCTCCCCCGTTTTCGAGGATGATGAGTACGATGGTGCTGGTAGAATTTCTCTTTGGAGTTGCGCAACTCCCCAAATTGCCAAAAACCACCCCCAAAAGGGGTTAAACGCTTATCACATCTTTTTCAACGGTGAAACTTAGCGTATCCCCGTTTTCGAGGATCCTGAACACGGTGGTGATGCTGAATTTTCTTCCGACCCCCTCCATCCCTTCTATCGACTAAGAATACATCCCCGAAAGGGGTGAAAATCTTTTTTTAATATATCCCCGGCAAAATGCATGCAACGCGCGTTTTCGTGGATGCTGAACACGGTGGTGATGCTGAATGTTTTTTCTGGCCCCTCAAACCTTCTAACGGCTAACAAAGCACCCCCGAAAGGGGCGAAAAACTTTTTTATCTCACCGGTAAATTATATATTATGCCGCCCGTTTTAGAGAATACTGATATTTTTCGGCTAAAGGGTAAAGAAAGACAATTATAATCGCGAAGAGAAGTATGATTATTTTTTCCGTTAATACATTTTGCCGGTGATATAAAAAAAACATTTTCACCCTTTTCAAGGGTGTTTATTAGCCGATAGAGGGGTTGGAGGAGGTCAGAAGAAACATTCAGCATCAACACCGTATTCAGCATCCTGGAAAACGGGCGTTACATACATTTTGTCGGTGATATAAAAAAAACGATTTTCGCCTCTTTCGAATAATGATCTACCAGCACCGTTAGTATCCTTGAAAACTGGAGGGAAGAGGTACTCTCGTTGCATAGCATTTACAACTTCGCCCGACTCACACACTTATTAATTATTACATTTATTACATTTTTATAATAACAACAAAAAATTAGGAGTCGATGATTTTGAGTTTACACTTACCGACAATGAGGAAGTAGAAAAAATTATAAATGCAATCAAAACTAATGCTACTGGGGCTGATGGTCTTAACTTAAAATTAATATTATATTGTTGTCCTTTCATAGTTAGTTATATAACACATATAATCAACTCTTGCTTGCTACATAATATTTTCCCGAACCATTGGAAGATATCATATGTTTTACCGATACCTAAAAAAGAGACTCCTGAGGAATCTAAAGATTTACGACCCATAAGTATACTGAGTGTACTGTCAAAAATTTTGGAAAAAATTATGTACTTACAAATTACTAAGCATGTGAATAAGTTTAACATTATATCCTAACACACAATCTGGATTCAAAGCAGATCATGGATGTGTGACAGCACTATTGCATGTTTGTGATGGCATACTAACATCCTTAGATTCGGGTAATTTGGTAGCACTTGTTTTACTGGACTACACAAAAGCCTTTGATACTATTAACTTTTTCATGATGCCAGCAATTCTAAACTATATAGGCTTTGGGCGAAACTCTTTATCATTATTATCAAATTATTTCACTGATCGTTGTCAAATTGTTAAAATTAATCAGATATTTTCGGTTCCTTTGAATATTAGCAGCGGAGTACCACAAGGCTCTATATTGGGGCCACTGTTATTTTCTATTCATTCCTCATTTTTAAAGAACAGCCTTACTAATTGTGCTTCTCACTTTTATGCGGATCATACTCAAATTTATTTTCCTTTTAAATTGTCAGAACTTAACAATGCCGTTCAACTAATAAATACAGACATAGAAAATGTTGTTACTCTATCCGAACAATATTGTTTAAAAATTAATCCAAGTAAATCCACAGTTCTCCTCTTTGGTCCTGCAAAAGATAGAATTAAGGCAGTAAATCAACTGCTTATAAAGGTAGGGAATTCAAATCTGGAAGTTGTAAACCATGCAAGAAATTTAGGTCTTGACATTGACTTTAATTTGCGTTTTAATTATCAGGTCAATAATATGATAAAAAGATCATTCAGTAACCTTAAACTAGCGCATGGGTGTCGGAAAATGTTGAGCACGAAATCTAAAATTTTACTTTGTAACGCATTAGTTTTGTCCCACTTCAACTTTGCCGACGTTGTGTATGGTCCCTGCTTGACATCTTGGGATGCAACTCGGATACAAAGAGTTCAAAACTCATGTGCGAGATTAATTTCCGGGCTAACACGCTTTTCACATATAACACCAGTTCTGAAGGAAATTAATTGGCTGAATATGAAGCAACGTAGATACATTCCATCGAGCTTGTCTGTATCACAAAATTATTAACCGCAAGACTCCACTTTATCTCTACAATAAAGTACCCCATTTATCTGATATTTATACCGTTAATACAAGAGGTAGATATAAGTTACAAATACCGAAACATAAATTTTCATTCTTTAAAAAATCTTACTCTTATAACATTGCCAATTGTGTTAACTCACTAAATTTGGAAATAAGTATACTTTCATATTATAAGTTCAAAAAGAAGTTGTTTCAACAATTAATCTTTGGCGATCTTAGTATTTGATTTTAGTATAAGTATGTATTTATATTTTGTACCCTATATTGTTCGATATTATATTTATATTTGTATGCCATACTATATACAACATGCGTATGCATACATATAATACTAATTGTTATACTAAGTTACCTGATCTTTTCCCTCACAATTTATATTCTTAATACCTTTCAAATAAGTATAGGCCTGTCTTTACAGTTTGCTAAGTGTGTTTTTGTTCAATTTTGTTCCTGGTGCATTTGTATTTTACAAATTTTCCATTGCTGTTTGTAATTGAGGTGTTTTGTATTCATTTCATTGTAGATTTAGATTAGTTTAGTCCAGATTACGTCACTTTGTGTATATAATCTGGTTTGAGGTTAAGTGGAAGAGAAGGATTTCGTAGACGCAAGCTGCGAAAAACTGAACTTCGCCTCTTAAGTTAATTAGCTCATTCATGTCAAATATGTATACTACCATTGTAAGCTTATGTAATTGATGCTAATTACTTAATAAAGACAATATTAGTATTATTATCATTGTTATTATTAATACACTGCCAAATTAATTTTTATGCTGACGATACACAACTGTATTACTCATTTAATGCTTCTGACTTTGTGGTGCTTGTTTACGTATTACTAACGAAGATTTAACATATTTTTAAACGTTTCAAAAGACCACAACTTTATTACACGCTTTATATTAGCTTCACCTGTATGTTTGTCTGTTTGTATGTAACGGAATCTTTTAACGTGATTCTCACTCACTTAAAACGTGAGATTAAACTGAAACTTTGCACACTTATTAAGGACCGATGATAATACAATAATTTGACAACTTTGTCCTAATGTCCTCACCAGGATCATCAGGATAAAATAAAATAAAAATAAAATGATTTTGCCGGAGGCGCCGCTGTTATAATTTAATTTTATAAATTACAGTTTATAAAAATAGCAAACCGAACTAAAAAGTAAAAAATAATGTTTAAATATTATTGACAAAAAAAAATCATTTTATTGTAAAAAGCGTGTATTAAAGCTTGTTTTTTCCCTCAAACTATAATTTTATTAATGTAAAATCGAATGTTTTTACTTTTTGGTCCCAATAAAATTCCTCAACTTACAAAAAATCACGTTCATGTAAATGTTGATCATGTAGTGTTGTTGAGAGAAAGAGCGGCGCCCACGGTCCTGTATATTAATTTTATTTTTATACCCTAATTTTAAGTGGCAGGCAGTAGAACTCTTAGTAAGTTCACAAGGAAAAAGCATTTCCCTCGTTAAAATCATCCAATACAATTGTATAATAACAATATGAATCGAAGTATTTTGCTGACATCGGACCCTGGTCTTACTTTTTTTGGACTAGCTTTGTTAAGGATGTTCATTTTATTCCGTATGGCATTTTTTTTCTTAAAGACTGTAATTTACTGTAGAAATACCAGCAATTTTCTATAAATCCCAATATAGATGAAAGAGAGAATTCACCTTTGTCGTTAGGAACTCGGTAAATGAGAGGATTTTATAAAAGTCCTCCACAAAGCTCAATACTTTTAGGATATAATGTACCTTTACCATCTGGGAGATTTATCACGCAAAACATCTTGCACCAGACAAGTCTTCACCAGCATTTCTAAATAAAATAGCGATTGAGCAACACACAATATATTATAGAATTTTTACAACATTATTATTTATTAAGTTCGTATAACAAGACGTAAGGCGCCAACGGTATCTAATAAAAAATATTCAGTGTAAATTAGCCATGCCGCATAAACTGCCGGTCAAGATAGAAGCAGAAGTTTCGTACAGAGAAGTAGAGGTTCAAGGAAGGATGCATGAGTTTTGAAAATGTTTAAATTTATTATTTTTCTATAATATAGTTGAAGATATAATTAAAGAAATTCATTTAAAAAATGTACTCCATAAATATTCGGCTTTAAAATTAGAATTTGTATGTAAACAAAACTACGTGACTGAAAACGGGTTTCTTATTGGCGTGACGTCATCAGTCATAAAATACGGCAGATGTTAATAGAATCGTGTAAGAAGACAGTATATTATGATAATAGTTCTTAAAAGTGTGGTTATTACTTATCCAAGAAGGACCAATTGTATCGTTTTATGAAGTTTGAAGATTATTTTAATTGAGCGATGACCGACAGGGGATTTATGCAAGCGCTGGGACAATGTTCCCAGAGTAGATGCAGTTACGATGACAGCAGTTTTGACAACAATCTTGATTTAATAAGTGCAGAAATTAAAGGGCCAATGACAATGAGGCTTGTGTGCATGTGTATTTTTAATAAATATTGTTTTAATTATTGTGCAATAAAAGAGTTTAAAATGTCCTGACCTTGCATAATTTGACGTTTACCAACGAACTAATTTTGGAGAATTTTGAATATAAATTGCCTTATTTTTGACGACTTTCTTATTTACATTTTTGTTTTATATTTAATTTTTATAAAGTAAAATAAATTCATAATGAACGCTAAATGTAGTGACGTCACCATCACGTGGTAAAATGTGAATTGCGTTCCAAGCCATTGCGATAACTATAACACGAGATCGCGCCCTGTCTGGAAGAGCCCTAAGAACGATCCTTATATACTGCTGATATTAGGGTCAAAATTAAGAGCACCTTTTTAAATATGGCTATTTTGGCGTTATTTTTTATTTTCAACTATTTACACATTTATTTATATAACTATAACTGATTGATATAAATACTCTATGAGTCAAAAATGTTTTAATTTGTTGAAATAATAATTAAAGCGATTATTTATATTTCAAATGGACTACGCGTGTGTACGATCGAACGTCCGTCTTAGATTATTTTGTTTCTGTCTGTAAGAATACAGATACTCTTGTCAATATTTTAATATCCAAAACAGTATTGACGATAATAAGTCGATGAGTTATAGTAAACAAGTTAAATGACAACTTTGCCTAACTAAACTTCACAACTGCAACAACAAAACAAAGCCTAACCCCATTTCACTGTCCGCGCCAGAAAACAACGTGAATGAGCTTCGACTCACGTCCGAACTGATAACGCATGCGTAGTAAAATTACAATATTGTTAAAAGATCTTATTCCAAAATACTTTTTAATACAGTTTTAATACAGGAACAAATAAATTTCACTGGCAGTAATTAAAAAAAAAATCAATAGTTAAGTATTTTTATTGATTAAGAAAATTTGAAATATATTTTTATCTGTCTGTATGTTAAGAGGCAATAAGGTTCACTATTAATTCAGTATGAAATATTGAGATGGGGATGAAACGTCACATTGCTTGTTACAAACACTTATCTGATCCATATCCTTGCCGGATTTATTTAGCCAAGCCTCCGATTTATATCATAACCCGTCATATAACACTGCTTTAATTCTGTTTGCTTCTCATTTTCTGGTATCCGTTAACCGCTTTAGCATTCATTTTACCGCTTATTGTAACATTATACTCGCTTATACTGCTTTTGCCGCTAATCTTGTTTTACTTCTTGTTAACCCCTTTTGCCGTCTGCATAAGTTATGCTTAGTTTCTTTTGTATATATATATATATATATATATATATATATATATATATATATATATATATATATATAATTACATATGATTTGCAGGAAACAACTACACAGCGGGCAAATACTCCGACCTGCATTGAATTATACCTTATAAATCATGAAAATTGATAACCAATGTCATTTGTCAATTCCCTGACCAGATATAGACCGGTTTAGAACTTATTAGTTATCATCAGTATGCCATAGGTCATGGAACAGACAAATGACAGTGGCCAACATGCTAGTTTTATACAAACTGATATAAATGGTGTACAGGTGAGAGGTACGTGAATCCCCTCATGTGGTCAAATGCTACTATACATCAGACATCATAGATGTCTCTATGGTGTATAGTGACTTGCTATTTTGCAAGTACCGAGAGCGGCGGCCTTCAGCCCTTGGTGAACTTAACCTATATTGTTATTACATATGATTTGCAGGAAACAACTACTCAGCGGGCAAATACTCCGACCTGCATTGAATTATACCTTACAAATCATGAAAATTGGTAGCCAATGTCATTTGACAATTCCCTGACCAGACATAGACCGGTTTCGAACTTATTAATTCTCATCAGACAAATGACAGTGGCCAACCTGCTAGTTTTATACAAACTGATGTAAATGGTGTACCGGTGATATCCTTTGTTATTTTTTTTGAAACTACTGCGTTTTACTGTTGTGTTTGTGAAAGTCTAATTTCCCTTATTGACCTACTAGAAATGACCGTTTCTTCAATGAGCTACTCAGTCCATCTTACAGACTTTTGGGTAGTGTTGTTCAATCACTCTAAACTTTAACTGGCGCCCGAGTAACCAAATAAGAAAGCTCGAGTGTCAAAGAGACAGCTATGTCTCGTTATTGAATGAGAAAAAAAAATTGAAACTTTTGCGATCCGAACGACCATTTTTGAGATATTAGGGAAGAACGCGCCCGTTTCCGTTGCGTTTATATGTCCATCAATATAGTACTACGCAAGAACATAACATTTGTATTAATTCACCTTCTAAAACCCGTTCTATGAATTGCTTGTTCCGTTCTGGTTTCATCCAATATGATATTTAATAATGAATAATGAAAAAATTAAAAGGAAAAGTAGTCAAAACAAATTTTAAAAGCAGCTTAGTTAGGTCTTTAAAGTGGGTTATTTCTGCTCATATAGACTGTAGACATATGTAATACTAGATTTAGGATCTAATAGTCAACTTATCTGTATTTTTTACTGAAAACTGTGACCGTAATATCTTTGAGATAAATAAACTTCATTCATTCATTCATTTCAGCAGCCGTATAATATTTAGTTGTGCTCAAGAATTTGAACGTTTTTTAGAACTCACTTCACAAATTTTTACATGAGCAGAATAATGACATTTACCAAACTAAGGAAAATTGTAAATGTAACCAAGACTAAAAAAGCAAAAAAAAACAAAATCTATTTATTTTAATAAAGTCGATATTGTTGTCGTGAATGGGGGTTGAGACTACGTTTTTTGATTGATAGAGGGCGCCAGTAGTCTAGTTAAAGATTCCGACAAGCTGGTGAGGACGAACTACGGCCCTCAGGGTCGATTTTTATAGATATGGCATGAGACTCCAATTTTAGGATGGTGTTGCTTATGATGTCAGAGTTCTCGAGACTTCTAGTGGCTTCTACGATGGCGGGAGAGCCCAGACTGACTGATTACAGCGCCAAGCTTTCCGAGATGTTGACTATTTTTATTATGGGTGCTAATACCCGTAGTTGCAATTAGGTTAAGTAAATAAAAGATGAAAATCCATTTAAAAAATGACTAAAAGCAATTCTAATGGCGTTCGTACTGTCAAAAATGGTATTTGTTTAATTATTTAGGCCCTAACTGTACTGAGCTAACACTGATTTTAATTTTCCCCTCACTACTATGCACCGATGAAACGTTTATAGGTCGCGACTGTGTATGCGCGGAAGCTATACAACCTTAGGCGAGGGTTGTATAGGAGATATACCATCCTTCGGAGGGGATGTAAAGCCGTCGGTCCCTTGTCTATTAAATGTTAGGCAAGTAAAAGATCCCTACTCTTCTTAAGGGAAGAGGTTCGGCAAAAATTCCTGGTTGGGGGTAGTTCGTCTACAGGCGTCGGTGATAGGCCTCAGTAGCGGAAATAGGCAGACGTTAAATAAATGTATATAAAAAAAAAAAAAAACAGAAGCTTGGATCGTGCGCTGGTGGCAGACAAAGCGTCATATTGAGGGTTAGTTCGTCGAGTAGTGGCTAGTAGGCTGGGCAGGTTGTTGATCTGCTTTCACTTGACTGATGGTTGTAGTTAATGTTGTAGCGACGAGAACTGCGGAAGAACTGCCGCTGCAGAAACTTTGCTGCATATAATTAGACATCGGGTTGGACGGGGCTCTGGACGCCAGGGCGGCTGGAGTATTGAACGTTGTGGAAGGCCCTTGGCGTGTTTTGATGCTGCGATTGATGTGTTTTGTGCATAGTAGTGGTTTTAATATTATTTAATTCAATTATATTTATGAATTTTATGATTCGACAACAATATTTTGCAATCACGGTGAAATAACTTTTAAAAAATAATAGTTTTCTATAAAACTATGAGAAATAGTAAAAATACTAAAGGGACAACTTTTATTTATCATTGACTTATCTTAGGATGTGATAGCTTTTAATGCTCTACAAAGTATTAATACGTTTTTTACCAAATTTTTGCTAATCAATACACATATCTCCGACACTGGTTAATTGTAGAGCATGATATAAGCACACCTTGAGTCATCGTATCTAAATGTACTCGTACTACATACCAAATTTGGTTTAAATAATAATGACAGTATAAATAAAAATCGATATTTTGTTGGAAATTTCAGCATCCTGCATCTTCAAAAATATTGCCATTTTAGACATTCTGGTTGTGAGTTAATTATATTACTACCAAGCCAATATTATTCAAATCAAACTGTCTGAACTTTCCTTGCTGACGATTAACACATGTTTTGTGTAGTTTTTACAAGATCCTTCTGTCGGTTTCCTATTTCTTTGTGCCAACTACATTCAATAAGTCACCGGTGATTTATAGAGGTGCGCATCAGTTCCTTATAGATAATAATTGCATTGTAATGGGGGAGAACACACTGCGGAGATATAAATTACGTATGCAGCTATGGCCGCCATATGGATATAAAAGAACTGGCTCGTCGAAAATGACCAAAAAAATATGACAGGTCCGAGTCGGTAAAGGTGCTCAGAAAACAAGCAATTATTGTGCGAAAATACATAATTAAAAATATGCATGAGGTGTATTTCTTATTAATACGCGTTATTTGAAGGTAGAGGACAAACTGCGGTTGGGAGGTTTTCCCACAACTCGGTATTTAACGGCAGTGCTATTAAACAATTATGATTTGAGACTTTTATATATTTCAGAATACGCTAAAACATCAGTGATTGATTATATTTGAAAATTTGGTGCTTTTCTAGACCTTAAATATTGTATTTGATCTGATTTGCATAAAACCTTGTTTGACTATTTTTTTGTAAAAAAAAGGAAAAATCAATAAAATTAAGAAAGACATTGGTAAAATACACACCTACCTTACCCATACTGCCCCGTAAGATAAACTGAAGAGAGAAGTCTATAACATCATGACCCGTGCAAAAGTACAGCTATCCGAACCGGAGTCGCACTCAAAGTTTAGAAGACACCTAGATTCTCTAAAGCAAAAAGTCGCAGCGTTAGGATGTAGGATATGACGATATAACGAAGAGTCAAAAGATATAAACAAAATTCTCTTCAGGCAAAACTCTCAAAAATTTTACAGGGAACTGTCTACCTCAAACCCTGAAATTAATGAAAATCCACGACCTAAGAGCGAAATGGAGGAGTTTTGAAAAAATATCTGGTCCATACCACAACAGCACCGCGAAGAAGCTTATTGGATTAAGTCTGAAGAAGGTGGAGTAGCCAATTTGCCCGTTATGGAACCGGTATTAGTACTGAAAACTGATGTGAAACAAGCCATATCTAAACTTAAAAATTGGAAAGCTACCGGCATCGATAAGATCCAAGCATACTGGTGAAAACATTTTGACTGCACCCATAAAATCCTAGCATCACAAATTAACGAAGTTATCGCAGATCCTAACAGGCTGCCTGAATTCTTTAGTGAGGGGATCACAATCATGCTTCCAAAAAACAACCAAGTCCAGCAACCCAAACACTACCGGCCAATCACTTGCCTGCCAGTTATTTATAAAGTTATAACTAGTATATTAGAGAATAAAATTACAAAACATCTAGAGAATAAGAATATACTAGCAAAGGAACAAAACGGTTGCAGGAAAGGAAGCAATGAGTGGTTAATAATAGATACAGTTGTTACAAAGCTGTAAAACTCAAAAGAAATATTTCAATAGCTTGGATAGATTACCGTAAGGCTTTTGACTCCATACCGCATTCCTGGATCCAGAAAGTATTGGCTATTTATAAGATCGATCCAGTGATATTAAACTTTTTGAATGTAACAATGCAAATATGGAGAACATCTCTCAGCGTGAATGTGAACCGGCAGCATTATACGACCGACACCATTTCAATTTTCAAAGAAATATTCCAGGGAGACAGCCTAAGTCCGCTGCTATTCTGCTTAGCAGTTAATCCGCTGAGCTTTATGCTTAAAAGAGAAGGCCGAGGGTATGTCATTAATAAAATCCCTGAAACAAAGCTCACTCATCTATTCTATATGGATGATCTTGTTTGGTGTGCGGGCAAACCAATAGCGGACTGTATCTAATACCAACAACTATGCAAAATGATGGTGATAAATGTTATAAAATCCAAAACTTACCATGTGTTGAAGGAAGAATCGTGACCACACCACTGTCGGGCGATTGTAGGGAAGGGGGAGAGAATATGAGGGAACGACGGGAAAATCGGCGACACTCGTAGGCGTATTTTATTCCTCACAACACAAATAATTAACAACTATAATAACTACTCTAAATATCGTAAATAAATGAATATTGCATTCGCGAGGAGAAAGTGTTTGTCTTGTCTCAAAAACTGTCTGCTTCACACTATGATAAATTCTATAAAAAAATGTGTTTTTATCAACAGTGCGTTTTTTTTGTTTTTTAACTTGAATACCAGTAATTATACAGGGTGGCGCAAACATTCCCCCCGGGCTGAACTAAGTTTCAGAATAAATACAAAAAATAACAAAAAATAAAAATTCTATACTAAAACTACACTAAACTACTATAATGATATGAAAAAAAAAAAAATTAAATTATTGCAGTGGCAAAGGGCAGACCTTAGTGACAGGTCTCCTATAAGTCCCGTATTTAGTGCGAACATCAACTACTCTGACGATATGATCGCGTCCGGGATATACCTGATCTATAATGCCTAAAGGCCACTGAAGAGGTGGCGTATTTGGTTGCTTCAGCACAACAATAGTGCCTACTTTAACAGGGTTGTTATCCGTATTCCAACGCTGCCGAGTTTGCAACGTAGTAAGATACTCTAAATGCCACCTTTTCCAAACATCTTGGACCATTCGATCGATCATTTGGAACCTATCTAATCTATTAATATTGAGATCAGTGAGATCAGAAGCAGGAAGACTGGTAAGGGGAGTTAATGTCAAAAAGTGCGACGGAGTCAAAGCTACAGGGTCAGCAGGATCGGAACTAAGTACACATAAAGGACGTGAATTTAGAAGACCTTCAATTTGAACAAGCAAAGTATTGAATTCTTCATAAGTCAATAGCTGATTGTGTATTACTTTGTACAGATGAGTTTTGACAGATCTGACATTAGATTCCCAAAGCCCACCCATATGGGGGGCACCTGGAGGTATCAATTTCCATTGAATTCCCCTAGTAGCTAGTTCACTAAAAACTGAATCATTGTGTTCTGAAGATGTCAATAATTGGTAAAGTTCATCCAAAACTGCCTTGGCACCGATAAAGTTAGTACCATTGTCAGAATGAATTTCTGAAATGGCTCCACGTCTAGCAATAAAGCGCTTGAAGGCTTGAAGAAAATTGGGCGTGGACAAATCTGTGACAAGCTCGAGATGCACGGCTTTGGTTGCCATGCATACAAACAAACAGATGTATGCTTTGACAGGACGAACTCCTCGTTTGCGATAAGGAATTATCTGTACAGGACCGGCATAATCGCATCCAGTGCGTAAAAATGGTTTGGCCTGTTCTACTCGAAAACTAGGGAGATTTCCCATCACGGGAATTTGAGGTCTTGGCTTTAATCGAAAACAACTATTGCATTTCTGAATCCTATATCTAACAACACTACGAGCTGATAGAATCCAATAGCGCAATCTAAGCAAAGAAAGAACTAGGTGTGGGCCAGTATGAAGATTCATTTTATGATAGTGATCTATGAGAAGTTCTACTAAATGATCGTTTTTTGGGAGTAGTATAGGATGCTGCTTATCAAAAGTTAAATTAGCATGAGCCAGCCTACCTCCAATTCGAATTATATCGTCTTTCAAAAAAGGACGTAAGTGTCTTAAAGATTTCGGAACAATATTTTTCAGGAGTGAAGATATCTCTGAGTGAAAATGTCGGCGTTGAACTATTTTGATTAGCGTATATTCCGCCACTTCCGAGTCAGAAACAGTAATTGAGGGAGCTATCGGCAATAATTTTAGAAATCTGAGGACATAAACAGTAGATCTTAATAGTCGGATCCATTTTGAGCTACGCATAATTAGTGTATAAAATGGATTGTCTATATTTTCAGAAACCACCAAAGAAATTACTTTACACTCTGGTAGATTTTCTTTCAAATGGGCTGTAATAATTGGCCATTCAGGAAAATCTAATTTTAACCATGGAGGACCACTTTTCCAAGAAGTGTTAGCTATAAATTGAGAAGGAGTTAAACCTCTAGACAGGCAATCACTAATGTTATTTTTTCCATTTACATGGAACCACGAACTAGAATCTGTTAACGATTGTATCTGGGCCACCCGATTTGATACAAAAGTTTGTAACTTGGATGGATGAGATGCGATCCAATTGAGAGTGACCATAGAGTCTGACAACGCATAAATACGGGTAATATTTAAGCGAGACTCATAACAATTTACAATAAAACCAAGTAGTTTTGAGAGCAAATGAGCAGCACAAAGTTCTAATCTAGGAATTGAGATAACTTTCATTGGAGAAACCTTTGATTTGGCACATAGGAGATTGACTTGCACTTCTCCACTGGCATTGCTGCTACGAATATAGACAACAGCCCCATAAGAAGTTAAACATGCGTCCGCGAAACCTACTAAAACTACGGGCTGTTGCAATGTAACACCTATATGACGTGGGAGTTTAAAATCTAAAAGATGAGGTAATTCTACAGAAAATTGATTCCAACGGTGTAAAATATCAGGAGGGCAGGGATCATCCCAATCTAGATGCAAAATCCAGCAATCCTTAATCAAAAGTTTGGCTAATAATGTGACCGGGGCTAGGAATCCTAAGGGGTCATAACAACGAGCAACAGTTGACAAGATGTTGCGTTTAGTACAGGGTTTATCAGATAAATCGAAAGAAAATGACAATAAATCAGAACTCGGATGCCATTGTAAACCTAATACCTTAAGTATGTCAGTTTCAAAATTCACCATATCGGTCGTTTGAATCTCTGTCGGAATTTCTTCTATTAATCGTTTTGAATTGGTCGCCCATTTAACTAATTGGAAACCTCCTTTATGAAATAATTCAACTAATTGATGATGTAGAGTAATAGCCACGTTATCCGAGAATACACTTGACACAAGATCATCTACGTACATATCTCGTTTAACTACTTCTGAAGCTAGAGGGAATGAGATTTTTTCATCGTCAGCTAATTGGTGTACAGTACGAAGGGCTAGAAATGGAGAGGTTTTAACTCCGAATGAGATAGTGTTCAATTGATAAACACCCATGGGTTCATCTGGAGAGAACCTCCAAAGAATTTTTTGAAATCTTCGATGATCTTCCCTCAAATTAATTTGTCTGTACATCTGCCGAATGTCTACGGTGAAAGCGACCTCAAACAATCTAAAGTTTAAAAACATCGTGCAAACATCCGACTGCAATTTCGGACCAGTGTACAGTAAATCGTTCAAGGAATAAAGAGAATCAGTCTTGCAAGAAGCATCGAAGACGATACGGACTGGAGTTGTACGAGAGTCCCTTTTAAACACTGCGTGGTGAGGAATGAAGTAGTGCGCCCCAGATCTATAATTTTCTACAACTTTGGACATATGACCTTGGATTAGATAGTCGCGAATTATTTCTGTATATTGGTTTCTAAGAGTAGGATTCTTATACAACCTTTTTTCTAATGACAAAAATCTTTGAACAGCTGTGGTATACGAGTCTCCTAAGAACGAACTATCTATTTTAAAAGGTAAAGCTACTGTATACCTTCCGGAAGTGTCCCGGCTATAGGTAGTTTCAAAGAATTTTTCACATTCCAAATCGTCGGGATCGATTACCGTTGCAGACGGTAGATCCTCAACCTCCCAGAACCTTTGAACTAACTTTTCGATAGAGGGTTCGAAACTAATACAAAAATTATGAGTATTAATAAAGGGGGATAAAGCGGGAGCTGAACCCGTTACTACGAATCCTAGAGTGGTTTCAATTGCTACTGGGGTATTTGGGGGATCAAATATGCGTTTTTTACCTATCAAATGAGCAAATAAATCTGCTCCAAGAATTCCATCAATTTTATGTGGGAGAGAAAAATTATTATCAGCCAGTGGCAGTGAGGTCAAATGAGACAAACCATCCAAATTAACCTGGACAGAAGGTAACTTCTCGGTAATTTTATCAACTACCAATATCTCTACAGTGTACCTTTTGGTTGTGTCAAATTGAGAAATGACTACTATAGTTGAACATCCATGTACAAAATTACGAGCGGAACCAAATCCATATACATGTGTGTGACATTTTGATATGGAAAGTTTCAAACGGCGACTAAATTCTAGAGAAAGAAAATTCGCTTGACTACCACTATCAATTAGAAAGCGAGCTTCGTGAAAATTACCGAAACCATCTAAAACATGCACCTTCGCTGTAGACAATAATACGGTATTGTTACAAGAATTATGATTATGTGCAAATGAACAACAATTTACTAATGGAGGCGTTGGATGATCAATGGACGAACTACTATCCCTGCTTAAGGTAGGGGATGAGGTTTGTGCTGCAGCAATAGTTGCTCCAGACCTCTCTGAATTACCGGCCGTTGACCGACTCGATTCGCCTCTACTATTGGAAGGATTAACTATGTTTTGTTGAGCTGGTGTAAAATGTAACAAGCTATGGTGTTTAAGATGGCATATTCTACAAGCATACCTGCTTTTACAGTTGATAACCTTATGTGACAATAGACAATTTAAACAAAGATTGTTGTTTCGAACAAGTTGGTAACGTTCCTCAGGAGACAGTTCTAAAAATTGAGGACATTTGACAATTGAGTGCAAATTGACTTTACAGATCACACATTTAAAACTAGTATTGTCTTGAACAATGAAAGAATGTGTTACTCTGGAGGTGCTGCGACTACTTGGAGTATTACTACTATGGAGAATTGAACTCTGTTTATTGTTACTACCACTGGATTTATAACCACTACTACTACTAGTCCTACAACAAATTTTAGCTTGCTCTCTTACAAAATCTACTATTTCTTTATAAGAAGGCATCTTAGATGTTCTTTTAGTGTTTTCAAATAATCGCTGTGTTTCAGGGTTAAGTTTGGAAAATGCTAAGTATGCCAATATATAATCGTCTAACTTGGGAATATCTAATTGACATAATGCCGTTACCGCAGGATGAAATTTTTCTAAAAACAAGTTTAAAGTATTCGCATTTTCAATGGGAGCTTGCTTAAAGTTGAACAGTTGATCTAAAAAAGTGTTAGCTATAGTGCGTTTATCTTCAAATTTATCGTTAAGCGCTTTAAAGATAACTTGATAATTATCAGGTGTGGGAGGAACGCCTGAACATGCAGACAGAGCACTACCGCTCACACAACCCATCAAATAATTAACTCTATCCATGTCAGTTAACTCTGGGTTGTTATGTATCATACTATTATAACATTGTATAAACCGAGGCCAATCTTTAACATCCCCACTAAATTTCGGAAGGGGTATGTCTGGTAATCTACGTTTAACTCGATGCTGTGTTTGTGATACATTTGAACTAGCACTACTACCACTATCACTAGCATTTAACCTTTTTGCTACATGTTGTATATGACATAGTAACTCGTCAAATGTTTCTAATACTTTATAATTCGGAACATATGCTGCATTTAGCTCATACTCTAATGTATTTATTTCATCTAAAAGGTCTAAAAAGTTGGTTTTAGTTGTTTCCAAAGTTTCATATCTAAGTTTAAATTGATCGATTTTATCAGGCGTCGAGACGTCCTTACTATTATCAAACAATCTTTGAATGCGAGCGAAATACTGTTCCTTCTTTGCAATTAAAATAGCTAATTGTTGTTGCTTTCTTGCGGCCATCCTGTATATTTACTAAATAACTTTTGAAAATACACCCTGTATATATGTGAAATAACGTAAATGATTACTAAACAACACAACACTTATCTCATTAAATGCTTGAAATAATATTTAAATATAAAGGAAAATAAACCACACAAAAATATACGTTTTTAGCTTTGAATTTGAAATGCACTGTATATAAAACAAACTATTTTATTCTAATAGGGAACTTTACTATAATTCGTAATAAACTAGGAATGAAATGTTTTACCTAATTTTTTTTTGAATAAGCAAAAACTTAATCCTTGAGACAAGCAAAACACTACTACTGAAAAACTAACTATTAATTTTCAAACAATAAGAAACTCACTAATATATCTAATTTTAATTTGTAACTATTCCAAAATATGAAAATGAAAATCTAATTTCTAATTATTTTTAATGGAAAATACTAAATAGGAAGAATCTAGGCTCGAATTTGGACCAATAAATGTTTGGTGTGCGGGCAAACCAATAGCGGACTGTATCTAATACCAACAACTATGCAAAATGATGGTGATAAATGTTATAAAATCCAAAACTTACCATGTGTTGAAGGAAGAATCGTGACCACACCACTGTCGGGCGATTGTAGGGAAGGGGGAGAGAATATGAGGGAACGACGGGAAAATCGGCGACACTCGTAGGCGTATTTTATTCCTCACAACACAAATAATTAACAACTATAATAACTACTCTAAATATCGTAAATAAATGAATATTGCATTCGCGAGGAGAAAGTGTTTGTCTTGTCTCAAAAACTGTCTGCTTCACACTATGATAAATTCTATAAAAAAATGTGTTTTTATCAACAGTGCGTTTTTTTTGTTTTTTAACTTGAATACCAGTAATTATACAGGGTGGCGCAAACAGATCTAAAGCTATATGCTGCGAACGAACTTCAACTGCAGAACCAACTTGAGATTGTCAATGCATCCAGTAAAGTCATAAGGATGGAATTTGGAATGGAAAAATGTACATTCATACATGCAAAAAGAGGAGTCATGCAAGAGTCACAGGACATTCAGCTGACGGATAAAATGGAATTTAATGCCCTTCCTGTAACAGAGCATTATAAATATCTAGGCGCCAGACAATATCTTACCATTGAACAAGCTACATCAAAGAAACTGGCAGAAGAGAACTTTATGAAGCGGGTAAGGACGCTGCTGAAGTCTCATCTATATGCAGGAAATCTCGTTGCATCAATTGATGCCTGGGCAGTTCCTGTTTTAGCACACACATTTGGTGTATTAAAATGGGCCCAGACTGATTTAGGGCAGATTGACAGACAGGTACGAACAACGATGACCAAATATAGAAAGCACCACCCAACATCGTCGACGAGTCGACTCTATTTGCCTAGAAGAAGGGGAGGAAGAGGACCCCTAAATCTACAAATCCTTCACGCCAATTTATTTAAAAAGCTATATACGTACTTCACGAACAGCCATGAAGAGCTTCAGAGTGCCATTTCATTGGCAGATATAAACTACTCTCCACTGAACATAGCTGCCCGAATACCACCCGAAACACACAAGACTATCAGAACAGGAAAATTGGAAGGGAAAGGCGATGCACGGAAAATACACTGCAGCAATATACAATTATGTTATTGACCTTGAGCTGCCAACTACTTTCCTCAGACAGGTCTTCCTCATGCCGGAGACGGAAGGATTATTAGTGCCATCCAGGACCAAGTCATATCTACAAGAAGTTACCGAAAACACATTTTAAGGCAAAATATAGATGATAAATGTAGACTGTGTGGATCAACTTCAGAGACAATACAACACCTAGTATCCGCATGTACTTACCTTGCGCCAAAGGACTATCTTGATCGACACAACACAGTAGCCGGAATAGTTCACCAAGAAATCTGTAAGAATAGAAGCTTTACCAACGAAATTATGCCATACTATCATTATGTGCCGGAAGCCTTCTTAGAAAACGAAGAAACAAAAATATACTGGGATTCGGGGATTGTAACGGATAGGGAAATCAGACACAATAAACCTGATATATTAATTTTAGAAAAAAACGGGAAACATGCATACATCATAGACGTTACAATTCCCCTCGATGAAAATGTGAGAAGAGCCAGAAACGAGAAGATAAGTAAGTACCAAGATCTAGCAAATTAACTTAAAGCTATTTACTTAGTTGAGAAAGTTTTCATTGTCCCCATAATAATAACCGCGAATGGGCTGGTAGACAAAGAGCTGTCTAGAGCACTGAAACAACTAGATATATCTGACCATCAGAGGGTGATAGGACTTGCGCAAAAAGCTACAATCTTAGCTATCTGTAGCACTGTTCGCAGGGTGTTGGCCCGTGAGCACATCGTTGGTTGTCTAGACCCCGGTGAGCCATGAACCAGGATAAATCCAACATACAGTTGTGAAAAAAAAAAAAAATATTTTAAAGTTCCCTGATAGATGATAAAATTGTCCTATCGAGTCAGATAATTAGTTTCTTTTTTATTGGTGTTTACTGCTCCTTATGTTACTTTAACTAGTAGTAAATAATCCTTAGTATTAGTATATATTTTTAGTATATTGTGAGGTGTCTCAATGGTCAATTTTTGGCCCGCTCCTGTTCATATTGTCTATCAATGACATTATTAGTGATCTTTATTGATAACTTTGACTCTGTTAGTGCAATAAATAGCATTGACAAGATGCAAGCACAAGCTTTTATAGCAACAAAATATTTCAAGTCGCCGCACACTGTGCGCACACAATTTTGTGACCCTACGAAGAACACCATATTTTTCTGGGTTAAAATAGATATTGCTAATAGAGGGCCCCCAAAAAACTAGATATTCCTAATATGGGGTCCTCCAAAAGTCTAGGTACGTAATCTATGACCTGAAAATGTCTTCTAAAGTAAGCGACGAAATCTTACATACATAATAGGGATACTTTTTGCTCTCAACATTTAGGTGAGTCACACATAAACTTCTAGAAGATTCACACAATGTAAAATTCTCGGCCGTTCCATGTTTAACAACTCTGTATGAGTCAGTTTGTAAGTTATTCTCTTATGGCTACGAATACCGTAGATTAGACGCAGGCACGAGTTTTGAATATTTTGTATTTTGTGTTTAAACACAAAGGTTAAGTTAGGTCTGTATACAGAGTCTGCAAAATTCAATAATGACAACACTGAGCTGTCACATAACATAATTTTAGTTTGCCTTGTGAGATAGTGCCTGTTGCCATAAATTAATTTTAGTGTTGCATATGATTCTTGCATAAGTTTGCTAATTGTTAAACCTGAGATCACTTCAATCACAACTTCTAGGTTTTTTGTTATTTCTACTATATGAATTTTATTTTGGTCTATAGTTATATTGATGTTTTGCTTTAAATTATTACGCACATTATTTGGACCAAATGTGTCAATGTTAGTTTTACTTGGATTTACGATGAAGCAGTGATCCTTGGCTAAAGCAATAAACATATTGAGGTCTTGATTAATTTGGTAACAAGCTCTATCCACATCAGTAGGCTTAAATTAAATATAAGGCTGGGTATCATCGGCATATAAGTGGTGTATACAGTAACGAAGGCATTTAATTAAGTGGCTGGTGTATATGGTAAACATCAGAGGGTCCAGAATGGAACCCTGAGGTACACCAGACTTTAAGGTTGGAGAATTTGATTATTTATTTTGAATTGCAACCTTCTGTTGTCTGTTTTCAATATAATTTTGAATTAATTTAAGTGCACTGTCTGTTAAACCTATATATTTTAATATTGATAATAAAATTTCAAAATTTAAAGTATCAAAAGCCCTACTAAGTCCAGTAAGATCAAGATTGTACATAAACCGTGATCTGTTGCTCTCATGATGACATCGACGATCTAAAGAAGTGCCGTGGTGCAGCTATGTCCTGGCCTAAATCCAGACTAAGTTAGAGGCAGTACAAATATTTGAGAAATATACTCCTACCTGATTTGAATATCAATTATGTTTTTAACCATTTTTGACAAGGTAGGAAATATACTGATGGCCCGAAGATCCTTTAGTTCCAATGGATTTGGTTTCTTGGGCAATGCGGTTACCATGGCATTTTTCCACACAGCCGGGAAAACTGGGAAATTTTAGTTACACTTTCTAAATTTTGGTGGTCGGGGCGACATTAGGTCCCCGTACACTCCTTGATGAGTTTCTGAAATTTTTGCATAAAAAACGCTCCGTAGAGCGAAAATATGATTTAAAGTATAAAAACCTCTGTCAATGTTTACGTGAAGCACGCTTTTCATGCGAAATGTTTCGCAAAATTCGGATTTTGTTACAGTTTCGAAAAGTTTTTATCTTTTTGAGGTTATGTGTGCAGATGAAAATTTTATATTGTAACCGCCTATATCATAACGAACAGCCTCAATTTTTTTAGCTTTTTTGGACCTACACATACCGAGATAGACTCATCTATATTTAGAAAGTACGACCAAGATGGTAGATTCTTCACAAAATGGCCGATAACTTGCGTAGCGGCGGTTGCTAGAGGTAGAAAATGTCCATTTCGTATAGTATTCGATGTAACTAACATGTTAAAAAAAAATTGCACGGGAAACAATTCCTTATGTTTTGCTTGTCTGACTCCACTAATATCAAGTGAAAGCAAATACTATACAAACTGAAAATATTTATTCTTAATATAATTTCTATGAATGTGAAGAAAAATAGTAGTCCAGTGCGTATCTACTTGTTTTATTACTATCTCTTATTTCTATGTAGACTATAACCTCATGCATTAGTAATTGAGATTAGTTTTGGTCCCTAACAAAGTTTTCTGATTTTTAGAATGTAATAAAACAGACAGAATTTTGTCAGAAAATTGTAAGTGTAATTCCCACGTTTATATAACATCGCCCTACATTGTTCTAGGAGCTAGGTAACTAAATTATGGTTTTAAGTTTCAGTATTTCCTCTCCACGACCGTATAATTGCACTTTATTGCCGTTATCACTCCATTAATCGAGCATGATTGTGAAAATTATTGGTAGTTAAAAATGCCTCTGCCACTTGACCATGAAATGTATTAAACGGGGTCAGCCGGAGTTCACACGGGCGCGTTTACAAAACCAAACGCGAATTTAATAGCTTGAATTCTCTAATAGCCCCATTGTTTTTCGTAATTAAGGATAATTTAATCAAATTAGAGGATCAATCGGGACACTAATATCAAAACTATTAAATCAGGTATCGTGAACAATGAGCAGGTTATTTTTATAAATACCGGATGTACAACTTTTAACAAGTATAAAGCTTTATGTCTAAATGAGTGTCCAATTTGCATAAAATTATAATTATGGCACAACTAGCATCTTATATGGTAAGAAGATGGATAGTTATACGTACTCCGCCTTGCCCATACAATTTTCTATACCTTTATTATTTATTATTTATTAAAGGTATGATATATGTGCACATTACAGAGTATTTATACGCGCTTATAACATTGTGTATCAAATTTCTCTATGTATGCATGCGAAATGTTTTTTGTGCGCCCATTAGTGATTATCTAGATAAGGGGTATAAACGGTTTTTTCACAGCTGTACAGTTTATAGCTTGGGGACGCAACTTTTATGTTTCGATAAATAATAAGAGCCTTGCGCGGTCATCTCAAGCTGCACAGAGTTGTTAATGAGCGATATTCCCTTTTTGGCATTTATGATATTCCTTAAATGCAAATAATTTTGAAATAGGAGACTACATCGATCGATATAAGGAAAAGTACTCACCAGAAAATTTTGAAAATTTAGGGAGTTATTAATGCCAATAAAAAAATAATAATAATAATTACAAGCATTTGGCAGTTCCGCCTATAATATATAATAATTTTTAAATTAAAATAGGAGATTCCATTGTACATGATTATAAAGTTATAGTAAATTCTTTTAATGATTATTTTGTGGTATTACCTCACAAACTGTCAAATGAACAAAGTCAAAATATTGATAACAATCATAACGACATACTCTCAAAAAAAAAACACCATGGTTGTAAGTCCTGTCAGCGAATACACTGTATATAATGCCATTAATCTCAGAAAATCGTACTCGGCAGGAGTCGATTCAATTTCACCAACTCTCGTTAAGTCGATGTTAAACTATATTACTTATCCATTACTTTATCTCATAAATTTATTGTTAGACCAAAGAATTTTCCCTGAAATATTTAAAATAGCGCGGGTTTTTATACAAAAAAGCGAAAAGGCAATATTGAGAATTATATACCTATCCCCTAAATAATTAAGAGACTTGTGTTTGACCAGATAAATAATTTTTTAACATCTTTTCTAGATTAACTAGTGTACAACATGGATTTAAGAAAAATAAAAGCACGACAACTGTTGTAACTCAATTTATTATTCAATTATATGAAAACTTATACTTATAATCCTTATTTACAGAATTGTACAGAGTTACTGCATTGTACGTAAAAGATCTCTGAAACATGGCAGTGGAATGTTGAGGCATGGTTAAAGTTAATTTATGCCTAATATGACGAGAATGGACATTATCTCGACTAATCAATTTTGCTTTAAGATATGCAGGTGTTGAGGTCATGAGGAGGCGATGCACAAAAACAATATATCGTACAAGCTTGTCTAGTTTAAGCCAACACAGATCTTTAATTTTATCAGAGATTCTGTCAAATTTCCTTAGACCAAAGATAAATCTACAACATGCATTTTGCACCTTTTGAATTCGATTTTTCATTGCTTTATCCAAGCACAGATAATAAACCATGTCACAGTAACCAAGAGTTGATAGTACAAGAGTTTCGCACAAAACCTTTTTAACAGAGAAATTTTGCATATGTTTACTCGAGTACAATAATTTTAATTTAACATAGGTTTTTTGTATTAACTTTTTGGCACGATGGTGGAATCTTAAACTTTCATCAAAAATTATTCCCAAATTTTTTAATTTATCAGTGAAGGTTATGTCTTTGTTGTTGATTTTAGTATTTAACTGCATTTTAATAGTCTCTCTTTTTTCTTTTGAACATAAAAGCACAGCACTGCATTTGTCAGGATTTAGTTTCAGATTATGTTCCTTAGAGAAATGTAATATTGACTCCAGATCTTTATTGATTTTTTCTGAGGCTTCAACAGCATTAGCATGTTCAAAATAATGCAAAATTTGCGTGTCATCTGCATACGCCTGTATATTCGAATGTTGTATTATATTAAAAATATCTGCAGTATAAATAATAAATAAAAGAGGTCCTAAAATGGATCCTTATGGGACACCAGAGCATATATTTTTTTCGCTCTGAAAACGTGTTTAGTATTTTAACTCTTTGCGAGCGCTGCGTTAAATAACAATGAAACAAAGACAACGAAATTTCATCGAATCCATAATAATGGAGTTTTGCACACATACGATCGTGATCGATCGTATCGAAAGCCTTGGAAAAGTCCAAAGCAATCAATACTGCGGCTCTTTTTTTGTCTATCGCTCTAAAAACATTATCACAAATATTAAGTAAAGAAGTATTCGTACTATGAGCAGATCTGAAACCAGATTGATGTGAAGGTATCAAGAAGTTACCACTAAAATATAAGTTTATTTGTTTGTAAATAATTTTTTCGAATATTTTTGAGAGCACCGGTAACAAACTAATAGGACGCAAATCTTTAATGGAAGATGGTGATACAATTTTTGCTACAGGACAAATAATAGCTTCTCTCCACGCTATGGGAAAGTGCCCGGTTTCTAAGCATCTATTAATAATATGCGTTATATAAGGGATAATCACAGGCGTACAATGTTTCACCATCGTCAAGGAAATATTATCACAGCCATATGCATCTGACTTAATAGATGTTACAGCCTCTAAGATGTCATTATTACCAACTAGAGAAAAGCGAAAATTCAGAGAATTATTATATTTACTATTATTATACAAATTGATCATATTATTACAGTCGGGGGTCTTATTATACACTGTTAAAAAGTAGTCATTTATTTTTGAGCAATCTTTAATATTTTCTGGTATTTCATTGACTGTAGATGATTGAATATTCATATCTTTGAGTTTTTTCCAAAAAGTTTTTTTGTTCCTTTCCCTGTATAGATGACTTATGTACTCTGCTTTTTCACGTCTTATAGAGCTTAAGGTGAGATTTCTAATTTGCTTGTAACTGCTCCAGTTTTCTTCAGTTGGATCGGAATTATGTTTTTTTAAAGCTTTTTCCCGTTCTTTCATCATGATTTTTATTGCATCTGTTAACCATGGAGAACTAGGCTTACTTACTCGAACCGTTTTAAGAGGGGCATGTTTGTCAAAAAGTTTTATAATATTTTCCGATAACATATGGACTTTTTCATCAATATTATTTACGTAAATTATATCATTCCATGGGGTGTTATGCAAGTCCTGTAAAAATGCCGAACTGTTAAACTGTCGAAAGTCTCTGTAAGTAATAAATTTTTGCTTATATTTGTATTGTGGAATTTTAAATTTACAGAAAATCAATTTGTGATCTGATATTAAATCAGCATTTTCCACTCCCGACTGTACTACAATTTCTGAACAGCTTACAAATATCGGATCGATTAGCGTAGACGAGTGCAAGGTGACGCGGGTTGGATCACTTATTAATTGAGTGAAACCGTATGTGTCGAAACAATTTGTAATACAATTATTTAACTGAAAAAGATTTACATTTACTTCACCCACTACAAATACATTTTTATGATTTGGAATTATATGAGATAAAATCTCTTCAACACACTTCACTGCATTATAATTTGGTGGACGATATATTACACCAATAGCTATAGTGAATCTTCCAATTTTAATTTCAACCCACAAATGTTCAATTTCTGCATGATTATCTAAGGAGATTATATTGCAGTTAAAATGAGATTTTATATAACATCCAACGCCACCTCCTCTACCATCTCTATCCTGCCGTACTAATTTATAACCTACTACTTTAAAAGTAGAAATTTCTAGTTTTAAATTAGAACTTTCTACTTTTCAAAGTAGATATTTCTAGGTTTAAGGTAGAAATTTCTACTTTCAAAAGTAGAAATTTCTAGTTTTAAAATAGAAATTTCTACTTTCCAATTATTCAATTTTCAAGACAGAAATGTCTTCTAGTGTTATTTGCCGTCATGCTTTATGTGTTCTTCATGTTTTAAGTAATTATGACTATAATTGACTGCTGGGAAACTACTCTAAGAAATTTTATACCTTATGAACTTTTATCTGAAATTTATTCGAAAAGAGAAGCGACGCCAGAAAACATTTTAAATAACATAATTTTTGATGAACTTCTCGATTTAGAACAATCGAAAATATTAACAATTATTAAAAAATTCATACATGAATGCGATGAGAAGGATTTATCTAAATTTTTGAGATTTTACACTGGCGCGCAGATTTGTTAACAGAAAAAACAATTTGTAATACAATTATTTAACTGAAAAAGATTTACATTTACTTCACCCACTACAAATATATTTTTATGATTTGGAATTATATGAGATAAAATGTGATCCATCTTTTCAACACACTTCACTGCATTATAATTTGGTGGACGATATATTACACCAATAGCTATAGCGAATCTTCCAATTTTAATTTCAACCCACAAATGTTCAATTTCTGCATGATTATCTAAGGAGATTATCTTGCAGTTAAAATGAGATTTTATATAAAATCCAACGCCACCTCCTCTACCATCTCTATCCTGCCGTACTAATTTATAACCTACTACTTTAAAAGTAGAAATTTCTAGTTTTAAATTAGAACTTTCTACTTTTCAAAGTAGATATTTCTAGGTTTAAGGTAGAAATTTCTACTTTCAAAAGTAGAAATTTCTAGTTTTAAAATAGAAATTTCTACTTTCCAATTATTCAATTTTCAAGACAGAAATGTCTTCTAGTGTTATTTGCCGTCATGCTTTATGTGTTCTTCATTTTTTAAGTAATTATGACTATAATTGACTGCTGGGAAACTACTCTAAGAAATTTTATACCTTATGAACTTTTATCTGAAATTTATTCGAAAAGAGAAGCGACGCCAGAAAACATTTTAAATAATATAATTTTTGATGAACTTCTCGATTTAGAACAATCGAAAATATTAACAATTATTAAAAAATTCATACATGAATGCGATGAGAAGGATTTAACTAAATTTTTGAGATTTTACACTGGCGCGCAGATTTGTTAACAGAAAAAACAATTTGTAATACAATTATTTAACTGAAAAAGATTTACATTTACTTCACCCACTACAAATATATTTTTATGATTTGGAATTATATGAGATAAAATGTGATCCATCTTTTCAACACACTTCACTGCATTATAATTTGGTGGACGATATATTACACCAATAGCTATAGCGAATCTTCCAATTTTAATTTCAACCCACAAATGTTCAATTTCTGCATGATTATCTAAGGAGATTATCTTGCAGTTAAAATGAGATTTTATATAAAATCCAACGCCACCTCCTCTACCATCTCTATCCTGCCGTACTAATTTATAACCTACTACTTTAAAAGTAGAAATTTCTAGTTTTAAGTTAGAACTTTCTACTTTTCAAAGTAGATATTTCTAGGTTTAAGGTAGAAATTTCTACTTTCAAAAGTAGAAATTTCTAGTTTTAAAATAGAAATTTCTACTTTCCAATTATTCAATTTTCAAGACAGAAATGTCTTCTAGTGTTATTTGCCGTCATGCTTTATGTGTTCTTCGTTTTTAAAGTAATTATGACTATAATTGACTGCTGGGAAACTACTCTAAGAAATTTTATACCTTATGAACTTTTATCTGAAATTTATTCGAAAAGAGAAGCGACGCCAGAAAGCATTTTAAATAACATAATTTTTGATGAACTTCTCGATTTAGAACAATCGAAAATATTAACAATTATTAAAAAATTCATACATGAATGCGATGAGAAGGATTTAACAAAATTTTTGAGATTTTACACTGGCGCGCAGATTTGTTAACAGAAAAAACAATTATAATTTGGTGGACGATATATTACACCAATAGCTATAGCGAATCTTCCAATTTTAATTTCAACCCACAAATGTTCAATTTCTGCATGATTATCTAAGGAGATTATCTTGCAGTTAAAATGAGATTTTATATAAAATCCAACGCCACCTCCTCTACCATCTCTATCCTGCCGTACTAATTTATAACCTGGTAGATTTATAGCATTAGATGGGACAACATTTGACAACCATGTTTCCGTAATAGCAACAATGTCATAATCATGTTTTATTGTTAAATCTTTGAATTCATTAAACCCTGTAAATAATGACCTAGTATTTAAATGCGCTAGAGTTAAATATTTAGATGTTTTATTAGCCATTGAAATTAGTTGTACTTATTAAAGCCTCTACTTTTTGCTTATATATATGACATGTTGTACTTCTTGCAGAATGATTAGTTTGTAAATTTTCATTATTTCTTAAATTATAAGTAACACAATTTATACATTTTTCAACGTCCGAGGTATAATTTTTAAGCTCGTGTTTTCAAGTACAATTGGGACATGTTAAATCAGCCTTACAATCGTTTTTAACATGATTAAATCGTGAACACTGGAAACATCGAACGATGTTAAGATGATCTGCAACAGCACATGTTCGCCAACCAATATACAAAAAGCCAGTATTCATAATATGCGTTCGCACAGATGGTATGACTTCAATAACCACGTTCACTGAATTTGCTACCAATTCCATCACACAGTTTAACAATGTATAAAAATCCCTACATACCTACATACAGGGTGTCCCAGATTTAAACGGACATACTCTAGCGGAAGGTAGAGCACACTCGGCTGAGTTCAAAACACCCCTATACTTACCGTTTCATATGATCCGTTTTTTATGGGTTTTGACCAGAACTTTAATCCGCTATATTTTTGAAATGACTGCACATATTTAGATAAAATTTGTTATAGATAACTTTTAGATTAATAAATAGCTTAGGTGGTTTTGGAAAAATTCAAGGACCGACCTCCATTTTTTTAATATGGCTTTTTGGGTCGTTAACATCACACTCTATATTATTTTTTGGTAAATGTTAGTAAACTTTTAAAAAGCCTATGGACCAGTTTATGAGATAATGCCATAATATTTAATGGCACGTTTATGGCTATTTTTCAATAAATTTCCAAAAGTATTGAAATACCAAATTTGACATTCTACAAATATAACACAATCCAGTTGCTAACGTCATTATTTTATTAATTTTAGCTAAATACCCCGCAGAAGAGGTTGTTATTTGTTTTTGTTTTGACATTCAGTGTATTTTCCGTCCAAAATAAAGCACATTTCATTTATGTCACGAAGTAAGTAATAAAACGATGCGATTAACACATGACATTGTTGCATTAAAAATCCCAAGTAGGCACATGTCAAATGTGTAATTTTACAAATAAGAATTGCTGTTTGCTCTTAGTAATTATTAGAATAAGTGATAAAAAACCAGTTATAAAACTAAAAATTTTAAGATACCGTTTCAATTTAGTAATGAAGAATATGCGGATATAATTTTTGTGTATGGCTTTTGCGACGGAAATGGGAGAGCTGCAAAAAGAGTATCAAAGGCGTTTTCCAAATCGCCGTGTACCAGTTCATAAAACGTTTTTAGAGGTACACCAATTTAGTAGGGAACATGGAAAATTTCCGTCAATGACAAAACACGAACACGTTTCCAGAGCTTTTCCACAAGAAGAGCAAATATTACAGGTTGTGGAAAATAATCCATCCATAAGTGTTAGAAAAATAAGTAATGAGTTCGCAGTACTTAAGACCAGAGTATGGCGAACATTAAAGGAAAATTTGTTGAAACAGTTCAACGACTAGAAGACGGCGACGACGTTCCCCGCTTAATATTTTGTAGGTGGATTTTGGCTCACAGAAAAACAATATGGAGAGTTCTATTCACGGATGAAGCCCAATTCACACGTGACGGAATTAACAACTGTAGAAATCAGCATATTTGGGCAATCGAAAATCTACATACAGTGATTCAGAAACATTCCGAATACAGATTGAACATTAATGTGTGGTGTGGTATTTACAATAATCATCTAATAGGGTCCCACATTTTTTAAGGAAGGCTAACTGGTGAGGTTTATTTAAAGTTTCTTAGAGATATCTTTCCAGGTTTATTAGAAGGCATCAATACTAGGGTTTTGTGGTTTCAGCACGATGGTTCTGGACCCCATTTTTATGTACCGGTCCGGGATCATCTGAACCAGCATTACACCAACAGTTGTATTGTTCGCGAAGGTCCAGTAAACTGGCCACCTACGTCTCCTGATCTTACACCTCTAGATTATTTTTTTTGGGGTCATCTGATGTCAGAGGTGTACAATGAAGAGTTCAATACACGAGAGCAGCTTGTAGAAAAAGTTATATAATTATATAAATAAATTTATGAAAGAAATGGTATGTATATTATTTTGGATGAAATTAAACTAAAAAAGCTTAGAAACACTGAATGTCAAAACAAAAACAAATAACAACCTCTTCAGCGGGATATTTAGCTAAAATTAATAAAATAATGGTGTTAGCAACTGGATTGTATTATTTGTAGAATGTCAAATTTGGTCTTACTTTTGAAAATTTATTGAAAAATAACCATAAACGTGCCATCAAATATTATGACATTATTTCATAAAATAAGGCTTTTTAAAAGTTTACTAACATTTACCAAAAAATAATATACAGTGTGATGTTAACGACCCAAAGAGCCATATTAAAAAAATGGAGGTCGGTCCTTGAATTTCTCCAAAATCACTTAAGCTATTTTTTATTAACCTAAATGAGTATAATATGTATATCAAATTTTATCTAAATATGTGCAGTCATTTCAAAAATTTGGCGGACTAAAGTTCTGGTTAAAAACCGTAAAACGATTCACATTCAACGGTAAGTATAGGGATGTTTTGAACTCGGCTGAATGTGCTCTACCTTCCAATAAAGTATGTCCGTTTAAATCTGGGACACCCTGTATGTAGGAATTAAATTATTCAATAGATTAAGCCCACAAATCAGGTATGTAAGCAACCTACAATCATTCAAATCTAGAATCCATAATATGTTACTTGATAATGTGTTTTACAGTATTGAATTTATAGTTTGTATACTGTATCTTATGGTATTGTACGTCGTTAAATTAAATTAATTATATCATATTAAAATTATGTTTGTTTTACATTTTTTATACGCATCTTTTTCATATACATTTTTTAAATCTTGTGTCAGATAATTTTTGTATCTATTTTGTTATTTCAAATCTATAGCTTATATTTTTTATTGTTCTGTGATATGTTCTATTTATTTCAGAGTAGTTTCCTCTGACTTTTCCTATACTATTGTAATATGGTCTCTTGGAATAAACTATTGTCGTACGTTATTATTTACTATTTAGTGCGACTTCTTATAGAAAAGCAAGTTTAAAAAAATTATATTTTTTTATAATTAGAATTAATTTTTTCTAATCAAATATTGTTGTCTATTTTGTATTGACTATTCTGTCTATTCTAAATTTCTCTAAATAACTAACCTATAAAAACACAATGTTTGTTATCTATAATGCAATGATGCAAGTGGCCTCATTAAATGAGCCACTCTGTACGTCAACGTAGGTAGTTTTTCCATTATTACGATATTTATTTAGAACTCCCAAGATGGAAACTCCTTAGGAATCAATTAATTAAACATGTTTGAAAAAGGTATATTGAAATAAAAAATCTGAATTACTCATCCTTTTTATATCAGACAATCATATTTAACTACCAACGCATGCAAACTTATGCGAAATAACAATTAGCATTCATGTACAGATATGGAAATAGGTGTACGTTTATGAGTTTTATTTTTAAATTAAGCTTTGCTTTGTTAATTACGTAAGATAGGTACTTAAATGAATTCCTTTTGTTGTTATTCTGAATTGCTCAATAATATAATATAAAAGTGATAAGAGAAAATCCTTTCGGGCTCCTACAATTTATATTGTTGTTCAAATATGCTTTTAGAGGGCGGAATATTAAAACAATGTTTTTAGTCGCAAACTCCTCTATAAAATCCTTATTTTACTATAAGGAATGTAACCAGACTGCAACCAACAGCTACTCTCCGGGCTACGTGCCCCGCCGAGCGCTGAATTACAAGTTACAAGCCTGGCGCGTTAAGTGTAATAATTGCATATTACCATCAAAACGCTAATGCTTCGATTGCAACAAACACCAGCCGAAAGACTGATCCTACTTAAAGGAGCTCTCGTGTCAGTCGTCCCACACCACTTGTAGATTGCAGTTTGGAGCTGTTGACTCTCGTCAGTACAAGGTAGGCATGTGACGACCGACACGAGGATCCCTTGACTACTTTGTACCTTGATACCGAAATGTACCAAGTAGTCAAGGGATTCTCGTGTCGGTCGTCACATGCCTACCTTCAGAGCCAACAGCTCGAAACTGCAGTCTGCAAGTGGTGTGTGAGGGCTGGAATCGAAGCATTAGCGTTTTGATGGTAATGTGCAATTATTACACTTAACGCGCCAGGCTTGTAAGTTGTAATTCAGCGCTCGGCGGGGCACATAGCCCGGAGAGTAGCTGTTGGTTGCAGTCTGGTTACATCCCTTATAGTAAAATAAGGAATTTATAGAGGAGTTTGCGACTAAAAATATTGTTTTAATTTATATTGTCGTTCAAGTTATATATATAATTCATTAAAAAAAACTTTCCAAAAATTTCCACCCTTTTTCATATACAGGGTATTTCACGAGAAAACGGACATGGTTTAATGGGAGAACGACACCGAGACTCATCAGAATCACCCATAGAAAAAGCTGGTTGGACACCCGTTGATGAAATATAAGGTGTTTTTTGTGTTTTTGCCAAAATTTCTTTTTGTCATTACTTTGTAATGGAATGAATAATTAATTCATATTTGGCTCATGTAATACGCTAGTGATCCTGAATAAATACGTATATGACAAAGAAAATATCCAGGTCCGGACTTGACAAAAAGTGGTTTTGTTGTTTTTCAAAGAAACAACACCCTGTATATGTTTTTTTTCAAATTTCGATATGTAATTCGAATAGTACATAAAAAACTAAGCAAAATGGCTTCATTGTTTTTTGCCGCACTTTCACCGTTCTCGAAATACATTTCACTAAATACCACAATATGAGAATAAAAATATCGATGATTGACACTTGCTAAAAAGGCTTCCATAATTAAATTTTTTGTTTAAAATGTCCTCCCCCAGCTTCGGTGCATTTTCTGGTGCTATTCACAAGATGACCGATTGAACTGAACTGAATATTTCTGCTGTTACTGTATTTGTAGAAATATTACAATAGGTTTTTTCTCCAGCTGGATGTAATTTATTTTTGTTAAGAATAGTCCGGTAGTAAGGTCAGAATATTAAAATTACTTGGACGTTCACTTGTCCGTTTTTATTGGCACGCGAACGTTAATGATGGGTGTCCTTGCACTACGTGATGAAATCTTTTTTTACAACGCCGCTTGAAACTATTGTTGTAGTGCTGCCCCGATTGCGTGATTCGAAGCGTCCACAGCGACGCACACATAATGGCATTTGTTAACCTTTCTTTCACGTTGATAAAGATCCTCTTCTGCTTCAGACAACCACCTGATTGATGAATGCTTATTTTGGATCGGCGTAATTGTAAATTTTCAGTTTTAGGACATTCGAAGATAGTTTGCACTCTTCTGTCAGCGGTCTTGTGTCGCTTCTGTTCTCGAGGTAGCTAGGAATTTTACTTTTTACACCTGTTAGGATTAACAAGAACGCCGTATTTGTTTGGTCTTCCAAAAATTTTGGATGTTTCAAATGCTAGTTTTCATTTTCTAGTGCCAGTAGAATATCGTTTAAATACACGTAGAAAATCTAGGCCTCGGGGAATTATGTCTATAAATCGTTGGAAAATTTGCACTTCATTTCTCGCCACTTCTGAACGTTAGAACCTTATTACTATCCGTTCTGAGAAGTTTAATTCATTCATAATAGGTGAATAAGATTTAAAATTTCAATATATTGGGGTTTTGACTAGCGATTGCGATTTCTGATCCACTGTACATTGGTTCTGTTCTACTAATACTTTTTATGCAGATAATTTTATTTTACTTGTATGTTCACGGATTTGATACGTTATATTATTATACAGTATAAACTGCAATTGTGACAAGAAAACTAATGGTTTAACAAAAAAAACCTGTTAAGATAACGTGGTGCCATTAATTTACCAAGTCATCTTACCGTACATGTGACTGCTTTGAAATATTTATTGTATTTATATTCATTTCGCCTATTTGCCGTTTAAAAGTGGATTGATTTTCATGAATATGCTCCGCATTAAAATAACTTATAAGCAATTTAGTCTTAAAGTCGACCATTATAAGAATAAAATGCCATTTCAATATCTCGTCTAACCAAATTAGGATATTTCGGGCTTAATATACATCGAAGTGTTCGAACGACTATTTATTAGTTTAGTTAACCGGTTCTGAATTGGACAGCAGGCAGTAAAATGCTGCATTAAAAACCTTATTTATGCTCAAATAAACGTGAATTGTAGTTCAACGTTTACCAATCTGTCTGTAGAGGTGGAGTCCGTCCTGTCAAGTATCAGGAAAACTGTCTTGCCTTTTTTTTTTACTAGGACTTGATTAGAAATGTTTGCAATAAATGCAGATACAGAGTGTCTTGAAAGTAATGCCCGATATATTCCTCAACAAACACGGGATAATCGAAGTATTGCTTTTAGTACAATATATTATACTTACTCCTAATATTATACAATAATAGGAATTTCTTTATTATTCTAATTTTATTCAATATACAAGAATATATAAAAATAGAGCCAACTATCGACAGTTTCTGCTCTTTCACTTTTTCGATGCAAATTGCAAAAATTATATGAGATATCCTAAGATCAATATACATATAATATATTAACGTGATATTCACTTCTACTTAAGGTAAACAAACACATTTAAGTTAATTTGAGCTGTGTTTTGTGAATAAGATGCATATTATTCTGAATAGAGAGTTGCATGCATGTTTTCTGTTTTCTTTTATTTGTTCTATTTGATAAAAAAAATATAGTTTAAAAAAACTAAAACACACGCTGTAATAGCGAACCGAACTAAAAGTAAAAAATAATGTTTACATATTAAATATTTTATTGTAAAAAGCGTGGTGTGCTTTTTACTATATTTTTAATGCTTCGGACTGCTATTAAAGCGTGTTTTTAGTTTTTTTAAACTAGAATTTTATTTTTTAGTCATCCTCTGCCATTCATCCTAAACATCTAAACCGCTGAGTATCCGCTAATAGTACATAATTAATATTACATCATAATATATGTATTAAAGTTGGAACTAGCGTTTAACAAGGGCTTATACAACGGCAAATACGTTATATTATTAACTGCGGCGCCTCCGGCAAAATATCGACAATAGATTAGTCTTTATTTTATCCTGATGATCCTGGTGAGGACATTAGGACAAAGTTATCAAATTATTCTATTGTCGTCGGTCCTTGATAAGTGTGCAAAGACTGAAAAAAAGTTACATACATACAAACAAACATACAAATGAAGCTAATATAAAGCGTGTAGTATCAAAGTATTTTACAGAAGACAGATGTTTTCAATAAATATATGCAAATTTTGTATTTGGGTCATTAAAGAGAGATAGAGATGTTTAAAACATACAGAATGACTCTAAATAGATTTGCAACTATTTATATCATAATTTAATGATAATTAGAATTAGTTATTTTAAATATGCACTCAATTATTGTTATACTAATTATTAAAACGTTTAAAATATCTGAAACTGTTTACGCATCGAATATGTTCAAGTTCAAAGATTTTAAATTAATTTGTGCGGGAAATTGATAAAGAAACCGATTTGTTTTGTTAAATTTATGTCACGAAAGATTTAAGTTGGTAGTTGCGATTTTATATGAGGAAAATAATAAAGGAGAGGAGAGTGTGGAAAAATTTAAAATTGGGAGTTGCTGTGAAAGATTCATCTTTTGGAGTCTGAAGGACTTTATATATATTTCAAAAATGAATGTTAACGTTCACAAAATTAGGGTTCAAGATGACTGTTTCAGACGGAGAATAATATGAAAACTTATACTTACTGTTCGTTTTTGCTTAACTGCTGCTCTGATGGTATCTATTGGACATCGTAACACTATAAACCTAACACTGGATGTACCACACTTTCTTAAAATTATACCCGAAAGGGAATTTTGTTAGAAAACACAATTAAAAGACAATATAAACTTCAAAAATATATATTGAATCTTCAAAAAATTTATGTTTTTACAACAACTTTTAAGAAATATGTTTAACAAACACTAGTCTGGCCCGTGTGCAACACATGGTGAGGAACGGAACGATTCATAATGTACCAACTACCATCCAAAATGCAGTTTTGTGAGCTACGATTACACAAAAAGATTCAAGAAAAGTTCAATGTTTCTGAAATTTGGTGGGCTTTTGCTTGCCTGTCTTATACACGTATTTTTATTTCAATATCAATTTTGGTCGCTCCTCAGAGCTTGAAAATGCTTGAAGCACTACTACTTCGAATTGTATTCTGCAATTACAATTTTATACGTTCGGGCAAGGCGGTCCCATGCACATATGAGTACATGGTAAAGATACTTTTCTGACACCGAATCACTGAGGAAGCGGTTTAGGGCAAATCCCGTTAAAACTCACCATTTCCCCGTCAAAATCGACTGCTAGGAAATGATGGGGTCCCATGTCGCTAAGGGCTATTTGGTCAAATTTTGGTATAGTTTCTAAATTTAGGTGGTCGGGGCGACATTACGTCCCTGTGCAGCGACATTTACTACACCTTCTAAAATGACGCTCCTTGAGGAGCTATGGAAATGTTTGTATAAAAATCGCTCCGTAGAGCGAAAATATGATTAAGAATATTGAAAACCTCTTCCACGATATTTTTACGTGAAGCACGCTTTTCATACTAAATATTTCCTAAGTCGGATTTTGTTACAACGTCGAAAAGTATACCGAGGGTTTTACCGTGTTCTTTAGCATTGCCAGGGGATGAAAAGGATAATAAGAAATTAAAAAATTAAAAGGGGAGAGAAAATCTTTTAAAGAGGTTTTCCTTATTTTGAAACTTCATATTTAAGCTTATCTTCATAATTGAAAATACTTTGCTAAATAAAATTTTCATTGTAAATATAAAAAAGTAGTTTACTAAAAGTCGATTTCATATTTCATATTTTTAGGATGCCCTGTATAACCCATCTGAAGTTTGACAATTGTTTGTGACTTGTTAAGATAAGCAAAACTTTTCCTCGGCAAATAAAAAATAAGGCAGTTTACAAGAGTATTGCATCCCACCCGGGACACTGTAATTACCTTTACATTTGCTGCACCATTTTCATTATTATCTTTATTTTGTCATTAGCGGCTTACTTAGGCGTAATAACTAAAAATAGGCTGAAATTTTGCAATTTTCTTCATCATAGTTGCTCTTGTCCTAACGTGATTTATGGTTAAAGGCAAACTTTCAATAATTACAATATCTGCACATGAACAACAACCTTGAATTTTTTTTGTAATATCGACATTAGTTAAACAAATCGTATAGGAGTAAGAACCCATAAATCTTTTTAAAATTCAAAACATGCCTGAAATACAAGCAGTATGACATATGTTCAGTACGTGTAAATAATTAACAAAATTATAGAAACATTCAAGTCAACAAATACGTGTATTAATAATAATGAACACATGGAAAATATATAAATCATTACATGCAGTTTAGTTGTATAAACAAATTGACAAATTTGAGTTGCGGTCTTCGTATCATTTTACCCAAATTAGCAACCATTTAATCTCGTATAAAATAATATATTTTGATTTGCCAAACTTCTACGACAGGTTTAGAAACACAGAAGAAAATGAATTTGATTGTATCACTAGACAAATATTTTTTCCTCTTTCTCGCAATACATACTATAACTTCCGAAAATAGGGTATATTTTCAGTAGTTATATATTTACAAATTATCTTATTTCATTCTAAATTTACATAGAAGAATTTCCTATGGTTGTAGAAATCTCACAAAATTCTGTACTGTAAAAAAAGTATAAACTATAACTTTGCTGCGGTTTAGAATCACATGAAATATAGACATTTTAAACATTTTTAATAAACAAGCGGCGGAAACAACTGTTTCTTCTTTTGCTATTCTGTAACAGATGGCGCGTCGATTTGCATTATCGAAATGTACTTTCATTTCATTCTAATTTGGAATGAAAATACAATTTTCATTCTCATTTGATGGATCGTTTGTATTCTTATTCTACTTTAAATTGTCAATACGAATATAATAAAAATTAATACATACAGCATCAAGGTGGCATAAAATTAATACTACCCTGGAAGTCCAAGCACAATAAATATTAAATTATCATGAAAATGTAAAGTCACTGCAACATCCTCAAATGTCATAAAAAATTAGCTCATCAATAATATAAAACTCTGGTTCCTCTGGAAAATATAAGGTACCGAATATTTTAAACCTTAATTTGTATTTAAATATTTAATTGAATTTTGCTTAAGGGAAATTGTATTTACATTTAATAATAGATTTTTTTCGCATTGAATGATAATGCCAATGGTGTGGTATTTAATTTTTAATTTAATATTTTAATGAATTCAAAGCTCTTTAAAGTTTTTTCTTTTTGTCTCTTACAGCCCGTCTGTTTCAAATTATAATTGAAAGGGCGATTTTTTTCTAAATTAGAAGAAAAATACACTTTTTACTAATTATCCTAACACAAGCTTTGAAGAGATAAAGTTAATGATGATGAGCATGTCGATACTGGAGGATACTAAGGAGGCTGCTACTGGTATGGAAGTAAAACATGACATAGGCTACAATGACTATTATCCGTATGCCAAGATGTGCTGCAAACTGTAGCTCCAAATATTCAAGATCCAACCCTTTATCACAAGACTTTTTTGACACCATAATCTTAATATGCCCGAAAAATATATTACAACTATTAACCGAATCAGATTTGGACATGCATATTATCCAGCCCACTTATATAAAATTTTGAAAATTTTATATCGAATCAAATATGTACATGCGATACATCGTTGGATACTCATCTAGCCCTGCAACTTTTGTGTAAAACATTTTTTTGCTGAAATGCATAGAAAAAAATTTAAAAAATGGCGGCGGTTCAAGAACTTCAAAAATTTCTGAAAATTGTATTTCGAATCAAATTAAATATATACACGCGATACATTGTTGGATAGTACTTTCTAAAACATTTTTTGCTAAAACCCAGAATAAATTAAAAAAATATATTAGAGACCTAAAGCAGTGCAAAACAATATAGGACGAAATAAATTGAATTCAACTTTGGTCTATCATAATGTGAACGATCCATCTTTACATGTCTGAATGACTTTTATTTATACTTTCCAACTATAGTCTGGACCGTGTACAACACATAGTGAGGAACGGAACGACTCATAATGTAACCAACTACCATCCATTGTGCGGTTTATAGTTAACGATTACACAAAAAGATTCAGTAAAAAGTTCAATGTTTATAATTTTGGTAGGCTTTTGCTTGCCTGTCTATTGACGTATTTTCATTTCAATATCAATTTTGATCGCTCCTCGGAGCTTAAAAATGCTTGAATCGCAACGACTTTGAATTATATACTGCAATTATAGATTCATACGTTCAGGCAAGGCGGTCCCATGCACATTCTGAGTACATGGAAACTATACTTTTCTGACACCGAATCACTGAGGAATCGGTTTAAGGCAAATACGCTTAAAACCCATCATTTTCCCGTCAAAAACGACTGCTAGAAAATGCAAGTGCACCCTCGACGCTAAGGGCTATTTTCGCTAAAACTCTCGAAATACTTTGACTAGAGACTGGATAACTTGTCCTCATATTTAGCACAACGCATGAGTTGAAGTGCTGCACAACTTGGATTCGTAAAAGGGTTTTTATTTTCAAAATTTCGTCGGTTTTCGTTATGCTTTCTAAATTTTGTGGCCGGGCCGACATTACGTCCTCGTGTAGCGACATTTACTACACTTTCTAAAATTACACTCCTTGATGAGTTTCCAAGATTTTGGCATAAAAAACGTTTCCTAGAGCGAAAATGTAAATTTATATATAAAAACCTCTTCCAACGGCATTTTTACGTAGGATTTTGTTACAGTTTCTAAAAGTTCATCGAGGGTTTTGGCGTGTTCTTTAACAATAACACTGGTTCTATTAAACGAATCATCGTGCTTTTTTTTAAAGAAGCGTCTTTCCGAGTACTCAAAATATATTTTAAAAATAAAAATCCGTTGAATTTTCAAAGTTATTGCATTTGTTTATAAGCAAAAAAATTTGCCAAATTTTTTAACAATTCCCTAGGCTCTCCTAATTAACGGATTTTAATATCTCAAAATGGATTTGAAAATTTGAGTGCTCTTTTATACGTTCAAAGTCTTTTAACTTTCTAAATGCTTTAGTTTAGCCTCAGCAACATTTCGAAAATTTGCAAATTTTCAAAACGAAGTTTAGATTGCAAAATTATTATGCAAAAACTAAAAGCCCGATCTTGATGAAATTTGGTGGAAAGATTTATTATATTAAATAGTTTTCTTTAGCCAAGTATGAAGGTCTTATGTATAAAATAAGCATTTGAAAAAAATTTCTCAAATAACTTGCTATTTCAAAATTTTTTTTTGCAATTTTTATTATTTTTGCGATAGTAAAAATGAATTTTTGGATTCGCAACCAACTGCATCTTATTGAAAATTTAATTACAAAACTTTTTCATTTCCATAACTTTTCTCTAAAAGCGATAGTTACTGAGATATATGAAAAAATAGGAAGAAAAAAAACAGGATTTTTAGGATTTTTTTTTACATTTTGTTTAATAAAAAATTAAGCCCACGTTTTTAAACTAGCGCATAGTGAAATTACCATTTCTTATGATTTTCATGAGCGATTAAGCCAAAAATCTGCCATACTACCCGATTCACACAAACATAGGTGATTTTAAGCAGATACCGCCTAGGCTATTAGGCCATTAGAAGAAATGAAACTATTTTATTTTACAATGAGTGAAGTTTTTTCTTATTCTGACTTAAAACTAAAGTTATAATATTAGCATAGAATTAACAGAATTTGGCGATTTCCAGTCGTGCTATAACAACACAAATTTGAATGCGTATTACAAAACAAAATAATTAGCAAAATACCGACATTTAAAATATTTCTGAATATCCCACGTTAATATTCAATTTAATAGTTTCTCAAACATTTCTGTTTACCTTTTCAATTGTCAAACAATTACTCAAGACTTGCAAATGAAAACAAAGCTGTTCTGCCTTGTGTTGGTAATTGTCAGAGCCTGTTCCACAAACAGGAAAAATGATCTTTAAACACATAAATAACAGTGTCAGGTCTTAAATAAGAAATTTACTAATGACAGTTCATACTGGCCAAAGTTACGAATGAAATTTATTTCCATCTTTGTGCTCTAAAATTTTTTAAATTATTTATGAAAAACAACAGTATGTCAAATGGTTTAAATTCTCCTTGTAAAGTAGAGTAATCTTTATTTATCCAAAGAACAGATAATATAAAATTTTAAAATACATCTATCATATATTTACAGCTGCAAGCTTACAGACTAAATTTATAAAGTTATAATCTAAAAAAAAAACAGAATATATGGAATTAATATAGTATTACGTCGATGCTCTCGTACACATACAAGCTGTCCATTTTATCAGGGCCCTCGAGAATATCTCACTTAATATCGGTCGTACAGAAAAAAAAAATATTTTTACGAAAGTTGTGCCGATCTATATAACCTACAAAATGGTTTAAAGACATTTGAAATCCATGGCCTACTTTAAGAGTTATGGCGGAAAATATCGAAAATGCGGAAAACGTCTAGGCCAAATATCTCCGTTATTTGAAAAGATACGAGAAAAATTGTAAGGCGAAATTTTTTTGCAAAACAGAGTGTTTCAACGAGGTTTTATCTAATTTTTTTCAAAACGCTGTCTTTTGAGATTTACTCTTCAGGCTGTTAAAAAAATTATTTTGAAACGGGCGGGAAATGACGCCATTAAATAGAGTATTTTCCTCCCTTTTCAACGATATATCACATGCCAAATTTATTCATTGATACTACGTTAGTAATTATAAAAACATTTTTTTTAAACCAATAATTTTTTTTTAACAAGCATTAGAGAAGTATGATTAAATAAAACGATAAAATAATTCAATAAGTTGTTCAAATCTTTGCTATAATAAAACATTAACACAATTAAGTAGAATAAAGCAAATTCAGGTAACAAAAACAAAATAATAATCAAGAAAGCAACATGGAGCAATTATGGAAAGAGTACGCAGTTATGCCAATGTACAGAGGTCCTCCATAAAAGCTTCACTCCTTGCTCAGAAAGTTAAAATGTCTTTACCAATTAATTTAAGTATAATATCCATTTGTTTGTATTTCATGATTTCACTATTATTTCAATTATTTTAAAATAGTTGGCTATGAACAAACTTGACAATTTAATTTTTTGACAGATCATCTCAGTTAATACTTAAACTCTCACTCAATCATATTCGTTTAAGAATTTAAAATTTTCAAAAATGATTTTTACTCACATTGTTCGTTATAATGTGTTCGTTACATATTGCCAATGCAATTTTAACTCTGGATTAGCTCAAGTAGAATATAGAAACAGATTTCCACAAGCACTACAGCCAAATAAAACTCTGTTCAGAAAATTAGCTACGAAAGTGAAAAATAATGGTTCATTTTTAAAGAAGAAGACAAGGTTGAACAGTGTTACTGATAATGTAAATAAGGTAAGCCGAGTTATTAATTATGTAGGAAATAAAAATACAGAAAATTTGGGAACATCATTAAGAGAAGTTCAAATTGCTTGTCATATAAATAAAACAAGTGCTAGAAAAATTTTAAAGAAAAATGGTTACCGGTGTCAGCCAAAAAATTTCACAATTTACAAGCGGGGGACAAACCAAGGAGGACGACTTTTTATAGGTGTCTGTTGGAAAAGAAGCGTGCATTAATATGTAGTAAAATACTTTGGTCCGACGAGGCAAATTTTTCCAATAATGGATTTTTTAATCGCAATATTCATTACAAATGGACTTCTGAAAATACACACTGGCATAGACCGACTGGGTTTCAAAATCGTTTTTCAATAAATGTGTGGATAGGTATTTTAGGCACCAATTTAATAGGTCCTTATTTTATGATGGTCACTTCAGTGGTCAAAGGTACCTAAACTTTTTGAGAAATGAATTTAATGAATTCTTAGATGACCTACCTTTAGAGAATCGACACAACTTTCAATATTTTCAACAAGATGGAGCTTCTCCCCACAATTCCCAGATTGGTCTAGGTTATTTAGACGAAATTTTGCTTCAACATTGGATAGGTACCAATGGATTTATTCGATGGCCCCCTCGTTCTCCAGATATAACCCCAATGGGTTTTTTCTATGGGGGTATATTAAAGATAAGGTGTTTTCGACGACACCGCAAAATGTAGAGGACCTAAAAGCTCGAATTCAACAGTTACCCCCGAAATGCTGAGTAATGTTTTTTTTTCAGTGCCTCGCCGCGCTCGATTGTGCATAAGAAATCGCGGTGGACATTTTGAATACTTGATATGATATCTTAAATATTATTTTGAGGATTAGATAAATATTAATGTTCTGTGTGCTATATGCTTTTTATTATTAATTTGTTTTTGTTAGCTGAATTTACTTTATTCTTCTTAATTGTGTTAATGTTTTATTATAGCAAAGATTTGAACAACTTATTGAATTATTTTATCGTTGTATTTAATCATACTTCTCCACTGCAAGTATAATGCTTGTTAAAAAAAATTATTGGTTTTAAAAAAATGTTTTTATAATTATTAACGTAGTACCAATGAATAATTATGACATGTGATATATCGTTGAAAAGGGAGGAAAATACTCTATTTAATGGCGCCATTTCCAGCCCGTTTCAAAATAATTTTCTTAACATCCTGAAGAGTAAATCTCAAAATACAGCGGTTTTGAAAAAAATTAGATAAAACCTCGTTGAAACACTCGGTTTGCAAAAAATTTTCGCCTTAGAATTAATTTTTCTCTTATCTCTTCAAATAACGGAGATATTTGGCCTAGACGTTTTCCGCATTTTCGATATTTTCCGCCATAACTCTTAAAGTAGGCCATGGATTTCAAATGTCTTTAAACCATTTTGTAGGTTATATAGATCGGCACAACTTTCGTAAAAATGATTTTTTTTCTGTACGACCGATATTAAGTGAGATATTCTCGAGGGCCCTGATAAAATGGACAGCCTGTACCCTATGGTTGTCTAACAAAATTTCGTATATTTGCTTTAAATACTTAAACACTTCTAAGATCTTTAAGGAAGATTGAGGAAGAGGATTGTACTGACTGATACCTTTATGAAGCAAACTATTCATTGTAGATTTTTTTTGAGTTGGTGGGACATAAAAGTTTAAGGCAGACCTGGTATGGTAAGGATAGATATATTTCATTAACTACAATTAACTGATTCTTTAAATATCCGGTAATGCGTCGTTTTTCATTTTGTGAATGAATATTATTGTTTGGGCAAAATAATACTTCACAAGATCGATCCAGTTTGAACATACTCTGCATGCTGGTGTATCTACTATATTTTAATATTCTTCTCATTGCCTTGTTTTACAATTTCTCTAATCTATCAAAATTTGTACAAGTAATATATAACATAGAGCAGCATACGTAAAATGAAACAATATCAAAGTTAATTTAGTCGGAGTTGTTAGATAGGGAGCTACCCGTCCTAACAATTCAATTTTTTTTCTAATTTTCTTTGAAATATAGTCTACATGACTTCCAAACTTTAGTTCTTTATTAATTACAAAACCCAGATATTTCATTTGGACATCCTGCTCATTTATTTCATTTTGTTATGTCTAAATTTATTTGTAAACATTTTACGTTCTTCGTTTATGGTTGATATTAGTTCATTGAAATTGTCGTGGGCATAGTACATTAAGGTGTCATCTGCAAAGAGATGAATTTTACATTTATTTAGGATATTTCCTACATCATTTATATAAAATATAAATAACAGCGGTCTAAGCCCACTTCCTTGAGGAACTCCGAAGTTATTTATTTCCAATGACGATTTGGTATTCCCTATTTTGTACATTCAGCGGCTAGAAAGGTAACTTTCAAATTACTTTAACAAAATTCCAGTAAATCCATATATTTTAAGTTTCAGTATTAATATATCTCGACATATAATTTCGACTGCCCTTTTCAAATCGATAAATACTGCACTAACTCCGAAGTCTTTCTTATCAATTTTATGTTTCCAGTCTGAGATTACAAGTGAAGAGCAGTTTCACATGACTGGTTTCCTCTAAACCCTGATTGATAGCTACATAATTAACATAATATGTTGTTAGTATTTATATATTTTATGACATGCTCAAACATAACTAATCCCAGGTTTTTTCGCAAAAGGGAAGCATATTTATTGGCTGTAACCCTTAAGCAAGATTTGTGTTAACAACTTTATGTGTAGATATTATAGTTGAGGATTTGAATATTGTTATGGACCTGCAAATTGTTCCCCATTGCGAGTGGAATCATTATATCATAGGCTCCTTTAATTTTTATAAAAGCATGTACTAGTTTTCTATGGATGTCCAGTTCTGAAGCGCCCCCAAAAGCCAATGACAAAGTGTGTTACATAGCATATTGGTGGTAAAGTCCGTATTACAACAGGTTACCTGATGTTTTTTTAAACGTAACATACCTATAAGTGATACGACTTACCTGTCATATTATTTATATATTACCTTAAACTGTCCACACTTTGACTGATACGTGTTCCTAAAAGAATAAATCCATCTATGTAACTCCGCACGTCAATGATAGCACGTGAACGGATATTGCCTCAGCTTCGGGGCATCTAGTTCTTGCACATAATGGATCTCCAAGCATTGAACTCAGGGGCGTACGTCCGTGGAGAACAACTTGACGTCTACATATTTCATGCAATAAATAAATTACAACTGACTTATGGACCGCAGAACTGAAACGCCCAGTTTATTAATGACATACTAATGTCTGCTAGACTGTTATTATGGTCTGACACTTTTAGTTATACGTATATGTTTGAAATAGTGATGCAAAAGTTATTATTTTATATATTGTTCGAGTGGTTCTTTATGGTTTTCTTTATTTTATTTCGTATAACAAGCGTGATGCTTAACGTTTAATAACTGGCGTGGGTTTTCTTAAAAGGTTATAGCATCCTGTCAACTTTCCTTCAAAGAATACTCAATGTTACATAATTTCCGGCTTAAAGTTGGTGCAAAATAAAAAGAAATCGTTGGTAAAACTAAAAATCCACCAATCGCAAGTTGGCCGGACCCCAAGATAGAGAAATTTTTTTTTTGAGGACTGTTGTATCCAAATATATATTTTTAGTATTTTTTATTATTATTTATCTTATTTTAACGTGTTATTTAGATTAACGTCCTGGCGGAGTTTAGCATTAACTATTCCACCACTCAACCAGGACACATACGCAGAGACAATTATACAACGACCATTCCCTACTACACTACCATCTGCCGCAGCTGAGACTCGAACTCGGGAGTGGTACAGCAACTAGCCGAGTTGTCTCTCACACAATGTCGTCTAGTATACTGCTACCAACTCGGTAATACATGAAAAACACCACTAAACATCCATACCCTAGCCAGGATTCGAACTCTTTGTTTGCCAGCCTAACAAGTAAGCGTTGAGCCACTGAGCCGGTATATAGAACCACTTGCATAAGACACCAAACCACGCTCGAAGACACTGGCGAGTGTTTCGCCAATCGCGGACATCATCGGGAGATGGTAAAAACTGGTTTTTAGATTTAATATAAACGTTAGGATTAGACGATTTAAAATTAAGACAATAAAATCAATGAGGAAGATGCATGAATTTTAAAAATGATTAAATTTATTATTTTTCCATAATATGTACTATGTAAGTTAGGAATATAATAGAAAAAAAAATACTCGATAAATATTCGATTTTAAAATTCGTATTATTATGGAAACAAAACCACGTGACTGAAACGGGTTTCTTATTGGTGTGACGTCGCAAGTCACAAAATACGGGCATGTTAATAGAAGCGGCATTAAAAAAGTACAGTTTATTATGATAAAAGTGACATTCGGAAGGAGAAAAGCTATATATTAGCTGAATATCGTCAGCGTACATCCATAGTTTTAAATATAGTTTAAGTCTCGTGATATCTGCAATAAATATATTTTTAAAAAAGTGGCCCAAGAATAGATCCTTGTGGAACCCCTGATAAGACTGATCTATTTTGTGATGTAAGTATCGAGTTTCCTGTATTAATACTAGTGTACGTTTGTCTGTCATTCAGATAATTTTGAAACTAGAAAAAGGTATTTGCAGATATGCTATAATTTAATTTTTTAATTAGGCAACTAATATCTAAGGAGTCAAAAGCTTCAGTCATATCCAGTAATTTCAAAAACGTGACTTACTTGATTTGGTGGAATGTTATCCTTTACTACTCGCCATGACTTTAATTTAGCCCACATTTGTTTAGGATTACTCCTAGTACTATTAATATGAAAATTGTAAAATGCAGTTCTTTCTTAAACGTAATAATTACGAATTTCACAAACATATTGCCTGTTGGCAACACTTTAATTTTTTTATGTCTTAACCGAGCTTTTCCATTAATTTTTTTAAGCTCGTATAAAGTACCTGTAAACCAAGATTCTGGATGCTTGTTATACTTGAAAGTAACTCTTTTTAGAGGAGCATGGTGATCAAAAAGATTTGACAGATTTACGTTGAGGAAGTCAACTTTTTCTTATAGAGAGTTAAAATTATATATAGTATTCCAATTAATATCAGAAATGTGCAAATTAGATAACCCAATATTAAAGTCTCTAAAGCTACGGAATTCCTTTTCATAGAAATCTATATACTACATCCAGAATTATTAAACAAAATCGAAATTCATATACAGGGTGTCCCGAAAATGGTGGGCAATCTCTCGGATTTGAGCAGAACTAGTGAAAATAAGGTCACAAGTTCGTATATTTTTCTTTCCCCCGAGGTACCCCTACGAAGATATGCACTCTTGAAGTTGAAGGATAAAAATTGATTTTTCGCGATAACTTTTTATTGTTCAATCGATTTTAATCATTTTTAGATCAGCATCATATTATTTCAATCCAGTTAGGTCAGTGTATTAGAACCTTGGATAACATTCTTGGGGGCTCGAGGACAGAGCACCCAATGCCTTAATAAGTTGAAAAAAAAATTTCAGCATAATTTCTTTTATTTCTAAGGTTATTTTCAAATTTTTGAGCCATTTTTATGTAAAAAACGTATACTTGTTTGATGTCGGTAATATTAACCGTTTTCGAGATAAATGCACTTAACGATAAAATTGCGATTTTCAATCATACAAATAATAGTAATTTTTAAAAATTAAATAAACACGAGGATTATGTACAAAACAACATTTATTTCTCTATGAGGTAGTAAGTGCTTACCTAAACTTAAACAAACAAAAAATCTTGAACACACAAAATTTGAAACCTTACTGTAGAAAACTAATTAGGGACATAGAAAAATGAAGATTTGCTCAATATGAGCACCTCTTCCTCCAATGCATGCTTGTCCACGACGAACTGACGATCGCTGAACTCGCCACAACATTCCTTCGTTTTCTCTAATTGCATTTCAATGGTACATAATTCTCTCGTATAATTATTCTCTTGTCTCTACTGGTGTGGTATATACGAGACCCTTTAAATGCCCCCACAAGAAGAAATCAAGGGGATTTAAATCGGGTGATCGGGGAGGTCGAGGAACAGGCCCACCCCAACCTATCCACCAGTTTGGATATACTCTATTCAAATGACCCCTCACTATAAAACTAAAATGCGGGGGCGCCCCATCATGCATAAGCCACATGCTCTCTCGAGATTCTAAAAGTTGTGGTGACTACTGTTAGAGTAATTCAAGATAAAGTTGCCCATTCAATCGATTGGTAACATGAATGGGCCCAACAAGTACCGGCCAATAATTCCGGCCCAAACATTAATATGAAATTGCGTTTGATGGCGCGTTTGAATTGTGGCAAAGCTCGCTTCATCCGTATACAAAACCGATCGAATGAAGGCATGGTTTTGTTCATATTTATGTATAAACTACTACGAAAATTGCACCCTAGCATGAAAAGTCATCTAGGCTAATGGCGTGTACTATATGGTACGGATGAAGCAGTTGCTCTTTCAAAATTCTTCCAACGATCGATTTTGGGATAATTTGTAATGATAATGATATGATACTGACAGATGAATTCGCAGCGATTGCATCCAATACGTTCTCTTCTATTTCAATAGTACGTGTTGTCCGCGGAGCACCCCTGTTTACGTCATTTGGCGCAAATCGACCTAAGTAGAGATATAATTCTTAGATTTTTAGTTTTCAAAAAATTATCATATTTTTTACCAGTTTCTCTCAGCCGTTGATCAACACGTTCAAAAGTTTTGCGATCAGGAACCCTTCGATGGCGATACCGTCGAGCGTATAGTCTTCGTGCTTTCGAGGCATTACAAGAAGCCATTCCATACATTAAATGCATATCTGCGTATTCATTGTTAGTGTAAATCATATTTCAACCAATTAATTACTTAATTAATGCCGGATTAAGCTAATACTGAAAAATTTTATCACTCCAATTATGTGATATTTTGATCCATGGCAACCATAAACTCATTATTACTCGTTTGGTTTTATACATAAACAGCTACATCGTCTTATCTACATAGATAAGACGATGTAGCTGTTTTTTAAAATATTTAAAAAAATTAATATTAACACGTTCAATGCTGACTCCAGAACTTGGGCTTCAGCATGTACGGCACCATTTTTTGTCGTTCTTTTTTCCAAATAATCGATGGGAATATCATACATAATATGACAAAGTAATACTAAGTAAATAGTCCTTGTTTATTTATTTTGAAAAGTTACTATTATTTGTGCGATTGAAAATCGCAATTTCATCTTTAGGTGCATTTACCTCGAAAACAGTTCATATTACCGACATCAAACAAGTATACGTCTTTTACGTAAAAATGGCTCAAAAATTTGAAAATAACCTTAGAAATAAAAGGAAATAGACTGAATTTTTTTTCAACTTATTAAGGCGATGGGTACTCTGCCCCCGAGCCCCCAAGAGTGTTATCCAAAGTTCTAATACACTGACCTAACTGGATAGAAATAATATGGTACTGATCCCAAAATGATTAAAATCGATTGACAATAAAAAAGTTATCGACAAAAATCGATTTTTAACCTTCAATTTTAAGAGCGAATATCTTCGTAGGGGTACCTCGGGGGAAAGAAAAGTATACGAACTTGTGACCTTATTTTCACTAGTTCTACCCAAAACTGAGAGATTGCCCACCAGTTTCGGGACACCCTGTATATAATGTAGTTTTCATTTTCAAATCAAGCCAAAGATAATTTTAATTCATATCGAATGCAAATCATGTATTTTTAATCGAACAAACGATTTTATTCCACAATTTATTTTTGCCGCCTGCGGGTCCCTGAAATAAAATAAAATAAAACATAAAATAACCATCATGTTATATGCATATCATAAGTTAAGACACCCGCATAAAGCTCATAATAAACTACATGATGGCTCGTACGCCTCATGTAAGCCGATTAAAAAAAATAATTATTGTTCTGCTTCGGAATGATCGCGTGATAGAAGACTTATTGGCCTCTAAGTCTATCAACATAAAGTAATGTCCGAAGTAACGAAGGAACTTAGTAACGAGTCTCAAGTTTCGAGTTACATCACATAATTTTATGTGGTAATTAACAACGTAGATTATGATGAGAAGAAACCTCGCGGACATCACAGAGGAGTTTTCATCATACAACACGAGACAGTGAAGTGTCGGCTTGAATTTTCAGGATTAGGAGGCTCAAGATTGAATAATTGAGTCGTAATGCGCGTATAATATACCTAATACATAATTAAAATATATTCTTACTTTATTAACCAATCAAAACTTACATTTTCAAAAAATCGACCAATAAGACTTTTTTAAAGTGTGAGAAACGGCTGTCGATCAGTATGGGAGAAATCTAGAAAAGGTATGTTACTTTGTTCGTATTAGCCATTTGTCAAACTAAGAAAGTATGTATAGTCCAAGTAAGGGCTTCTTGATACATAAAAAACACAACAAAAACTTTACGACATAATTATTATTGCCGCGAGCCATGCGGTATATTTGATGGCAAACGACCTGACACCCGACGCACATTAAAAACCTATAAAGGTAAGCGAGACAATTTGCGAACGAAATACTACAGAGTCGTAATTAAACGTACTTACGCATGTATAGTCTAGTATACTTTAACTTGGCGTGTATGTATGAGTTAATATTTCCGTACGATTTCATTTTCTCCCATATTGTACACAAAGTTAAAGCAATAGTCCAGAAACATTGTCTACGTGGACAATATTTCTGGATCTTTGTATACAAGAGAAAATGAAATCGTACGGAAATATTAACTCATACATACACACACCAAGTTAAAGTATACTAGACTATATCGGTGAATTTAACAATTTTACCCTATTTTACTTGTGTGAAGATAGAAAGATCTTATATATTGGTGAAACATTGATTAATTTTGGTACTCTAAATTAAAATTAACATTCTCTTTAGTTCAAATGTGCTTTTAGAGGGCGGAATATTAAAACATAATATTTCTATCTATAAAATCTTTATTTTACTATAAGGAACGTAACCAGACTGCAACCAACAGATACTCTCCGGGCTATGTGCCCCGCCGAGCGCTGAATTATAAGTTACAAGCCTGGCGCGTTAAGTGTAATAATTGCATATTACCATCAAAACGCTTCGATTGCAACAAACACCAGCCGAAAGACTGATCCTACTTAAAGGAGCTCTCGTGCCAGTCGTCACACACCACTTGCAGACTGCAGTTTCGAACTGTTGGGTCTCGTCAGTGCAAGGTAGGCATGTGACGACCGACACGAGGATCACTTGACCATTTAGTACATTTCGGTGTCTTTGAGATAGCGACATGTAAAATAGTCAGCAGGCACCTTCTAGCGGTCCAGTGTCTGTTGCAATCGAAAAATAAACAGCCTACTTGGCTTAGCATAGTTCAAATGTGCTTTTAGAGGGCGGAATATTAAAACATAATATTTTTAGTCGCAAACTCCTCTATAAAATCCTTATTTTACTATAAGGAATGTAACCAGGCTGCAACCAACAGCTACATGGCCCCGAGAGTTGAATGTCTTTTTTTCTTGTTCCAGTATTTGGTATTTTTCGATTTGTCGAGAATGATATGTAGCATTGTCTAAAACAATTACGCTGTTTTTTCTATATTTGGTAGCAATGAAGTCTGAAACCATTCTTCAAAAATACCCTCAGTCATATTTTGGTGATAGTGAACGTTTTTTAATTTGAGGCCGTTATGCACCCATCCAGGTTCTGATCCACAATATAGAATTATGAATCTGGTTCCTTTATTTGCAGGCATATCAACTTTACATTTATCTGAGCCATCTGTCCAGCCTTTTCTCACTGTATCATGAGTATCATACCAAGTTTCGTCTAAATAATATATTGGTCATTGTTCATTTCGAAATTTTTTAGTAGCTTCCAAATATTCCATACGCCACCGTACAATTCTGCTGCTTTCCATAAGACTTGCTCTTTTATCAATCATTTTGAACTTAAATCCTATCTTCAATAGCCATAGCTGAAGTGTTTTTTCACTAACTGACACTAGATCTTTTCTTCTCAGTTCCATATGTAGTGATTGTACGGTTGGTATCTCATTTTCCTTATACGTGCTATAAATTGCATCTCTTAACAATTTCACCATAGACGAATCTAATGTTCGTGATGTTCCTTTGTTCGATTTAACGTTTCGTTTCTGTACCCCTTCCTTAATTAATTTATAAACACTTGGTGTTGGAATTTCTGTTAAGTGGACCGTTTTTTCCATGGCTCCTTTTTCTCCTTCACTATCTTTTATATTTTTATACACTTTTAAAACCATTTCTTGAGTTTGTGGGTGTAAATATTGTGCAGAAACTTTCTTGTTAATTTGTTTACCATTACCATCCCCCAATCTTCCTGACATTCTCTGCTGGTGCTTGGTTATGGATCTTCCCAAGGCTTAAACATTTTCACAATATTATTTTACCATACACACTTGTAAACAATCTCCGAATATTCACTACCCGCCAAAATATATATAAAAAACACAGCTGTATAAAATACGTTTAAACGCAGTAAAATTTCACCTACCTCTAAAAGTACTGTACATAACTTCATTGAATGAAATAAAATGTAAACAGGAAGACAACCGTAACACGCTGTTAAAATTGAACAACTAATTTCAGATATTTCAAGTGCGTACCTGTGCAACCCTTTGCGCAATTACTTTTACAGCTAGTTTAACGGTATTTTAATGAGATCGTAAAGTTTTTTATGTCTCGGGAACTATTTACTTCAACTATAATTGAAATTATTAAATCTCACATTTTGCGCTTTCATCTTGATTTTTATACACAAAATGAATGAGAAAAAACGATTTGGTAATGTTTCACAAGAAAATATTAACGATATTAATGAAAGTGTCCCAGTTGAAACGAAAAACATTGAAAATTCTATATGGAAATTAAAGCTTTTTGCAGAGACGCATTATTCCCTCGGAAAAGATACAACTGCTCATAAACTTGCAAATATTTTGCCTGACTGGAGCTATAATATGAAAAAATCGAATAGAGAAGACTAGAAGTTATTCTTAAAACAATGTGGAATGTAATAGCAAAAATTCTTAGGCATATTTCGAAAAATATGATATGATATGAAATATGACCCATTTATTGAATTTAAAAACGCGAGATGCAAAAAATGCCAATAGAAGAAGGCTTCAAGCTATTCCAGAAAAACGTAAACAAAACTCAGTTGATATTAAAAAAGACTATTCAAATGAAATGACGCAAGTTTGGCATGTAGAATCATCTGAGGGTTACAGAGAAAATTTTACCATGTGGCGGCGTTTGATGTAAAATCGATCCCTTCAGATTTGAAAGAAAAAACTGACGGAAATTTAACTAAAAGAATAGAATATAATCCTATGGTAAAACTCCAGTTTAGTGACTCGCGATCAGTACGAGTCGACGTTCGTATGATTCCATCTGTCATGCCGCCATTTGCCAAGAAGGTCGTTAGGGCACGTTCACTGGCAAATTCGCGTCGCATGAAAGTAGCGCCGCCTGACCAACTTTGTTCGTGTTTATTCTATTTGGAAATATTCACTAAAGATCCTAACCTGACCTTTTTTTTTTCACGGAGAGAGGGGAAAAATCTTCAATAAATACCATCCAGTCCGTACTGTACAGTAGTGTCAGATTTTTACTGACTAAAAAACCCCTCTCTGGCGGAATGTAGTGCGTAGCACGCGCCGTTCCGCCACGTCACAAAGGGGCGTGGCTACAAAGGTCAGCTGACCAAACGAAAACAACTTGGCAAAAAATCTTTAAAACATTGATTTAAAAAAATATAAGCATCGTAGAGGGGTATTTCCCGTATCAAAATTGTAGAGAATTTCTTTCTCTACAACGTGATATATATTTCTTAATTATTAGAAGCATTTTATGACCGTCGTATCGTGTCAAAGTCGAGCGAGGCCAATTTGTTGATAGTTTTTATTTATTTACAAAATTGCTACAACACCCAAGTCTTAAACATTTAAATATGTTATTCCTGACATTTTCCTCCATCGATTGAGAATAAAATTATCCCTTGAGAGGTAAAATCCAAAAAGTGTGAAAAATTGGTCTAGATATATTGTACTATTCTTTACCTTGTATTGATTTATTTATTTATTTACATTGTTCTACAAATTACAACAATCCAAGCACAGAGCAGGAAGTAGCAAATACCACATATAACATATATAACATTGTAAATTTATTTAGTGAGGAATTTTCTCACTCTCCGTCACAACCTACGGGATAAAGAAATCATACAATTTCTCAAAATCAGCAAAGCATATTTTTTTTATCCTACTAATACTCAAGAAATTGCAAACATTATTCTTACAATGTCAAATAAGAAATCGTCCGGTTTAGATGAGATTCCTATAACTATATTAAAAAAAGTTGTTTTTGAAATTGTCGATCCACTCTCTAACACAATAAATACTTGTCTTTTACAAGGTGTATTTCCTTCAAAATTAAAAACTAGCAAGATAATACCAATTCATAAAAGGGGCGATAGAGAAAATATTGAAAATTACAGAGGTATATCAGTTCCGCCTTGTTTTTCTAAGGTTATTGAAAGGATCATTTATGTTAGAATGATGTCGTTCTTTACAGAACATAAACTTATTAAAAAATGTCAGTTTGGTTTCTTACCAAACTGTTCAACTGAACAAACTATTTATCATTCACTTTCTGACATTATTACAGCACTTAACCTAAATAATAAAGTCGCTTGTCTCTATTTTGACATGTCAAAAGCTTTTGACACTATCAACCATTCAATTTTGCTGGAAAAAAATAGAGTTTTTCGGTGTTAGGGGAATACGTAAAAAATTAATTGAATCTTATCTTACCGATCGATTTCAAGTCACATCAATTGCTACCTTTAAGGATGGAATATTCAACCCTATTTTTCTGATAAAATGACCATACAGCAAGGTGTACCTTAGGGGTCTACTTTATCAGGCTGTGTAAGCAAACTTACCAGTATAACCTCTGATATGACACAATTTTGTGAAACAAATGGCTTGAATCTAAATGCAAGTAAAACATCCCTTGTCATGTTCTCTCCAACTATTACAGTTGAGTAGTCATTGTATGTTCCTTTAAATGTTATGTCAATTAAACAGGTAGACCGTGTGAAATTTCTTGAAGTAACGGTAGACAGTAAATTAAATTGAGAAAATTATACAAATATTTTAATATCAAGATTAAATTCCTCATGTTACTTAATACGATCTTTAAGAGATCAACTGTCGATAGATAGTTTACGAATATTTTATTTCTCGTATATACAAAATGTTTTGGAATACGCCATCCAGTCGAGAAACATGTAGACCGTATTTAAAAAAAAATTAATTTACTGACTATCCCATCTTTGTATATTTATAAACTTGTTTTATTTGTTAAAAAGAATCCCAGTATCTTTGTCAGAAACAACGAAATATATCAATCAATGTCAACACGTCATTTGGCTGATCTAAGAGTACCAATCCACCATCACACTTTTTATGAAAGAGGACCATATTATAATGCAATTAAATACTCAATGCTCTGCCAGAATATCTAAAATCCATACAACATATCAATTTATTTTAAAAAAAGACTCAAGTCTTATTTATGTGAAAATGTGTTTTATTCCTTCAATGAGTTTCTAAACACATAACCGCTTTTTAAAAAAATATTTATATTTGTATATTTATGTTTGAATTTCCTCGTTTTTCTTTGCTTTCACTGTATTTGTATATATATTTGTGTATTTACTGTTTTATTGTAGTTTTTAAAAATGTAAAAAAATGTGTGTATTTTTGACAATGCCAATATGTTTTTGTGAAAGATTTACGGCAATAAAGAATTTGAATTTGAGAAAAATTGAATTTAACAACATACATAATAACAATATAGTAAGTATTTAATATAAATCATAGAAGTAGAAAAAGAAAATTTGTACATTACTTTAATAGATGTGATTTTAATGTTTTAGGGCTGGTGTGAAAAATATCAATACTTGAACAAAAATTAACAAAATTGTGACATATTTTAGATAATGACGAAAAGTTCATAGCATTAGTAAGGGTATTTGGTGAATAAAGTTGTGCCGTTACGTATCGATACAGATGGAATTATGAAATTAATTTGGTCGAGAATTTCTGGACAGTCTATTTTGCTATTTATGATGTTAAAGAGAAGCATACACATGCAATAAATTCTTCGATGCTCCAAAGATTTAAATGACCACCTTTCTAACAGTTGGTCCGGCGGTATTTCGATAGCCGGATAAAAACCATCAATTTTAAAACTAAGAAATTTCATTAATCGTCTTTGAATATATTCTAAATTTTTCACGTGAGTCTCATATCCTGGACTCCAAATTATACAGGCGTATTCTAATTTAGATCTTACGAACATTTCTATAGTATCGATATTTGTAAAACTACGGCCGTTCTGTATAAAGTTTTGAAGAATTGTTGGATTATGTGATTGATGTGAGGAACAAAAATAATTCACTATCAAAGATAACACATAGAACTTTAACCGTATCAGGTTTGTTGAGAGAGATTTATAATCGAGTATAATTTTTTTCGGACTTTTACTGAAAGTAAGAACATTAGAATTTATCTCATTAAAGTGTAAGCCATTGTTTACACACCATGTATTTAATGTGCTGAGGTTATTTTGCAAATTTAGACAGTCATTAGAGTTTCGAAAATTTGTAAATAGTTTCATGTCATCGGCATAGAGTAGGCTATTACAGTTAAGGTTTTTATTGATGTCAATTACAAATATATTGACTGATCCTTGTGGAACTCCAGATTCGATTGTTATTTCATGAGATTTATAGCCATTGTAATGTACCAATTGGGTTCAACCGTTTAGATATGACTTAAATGACTGAAGCAATTCATTAGAGAGGCCATTTAGATCAAGTTTGTGCAGTAAGATTTCGTGATCCAATCGATCAAATGCTTTAGAAAAGTCTGTTTAGACGTCTGTTTGGACCCCTCATCTAATAATTGCGATAAAAATTGGGTTATGCAAAATAGATTTCTTGCGGTAGATCTAGCTTTCATAAAGCCATGCTGCTGTGTTATAATGTTTGGTTTTATATGATTATATATATTGTCATGTAATAAATACTCGAATACCTTCGCAAAATTGCATATTATTGTAATGGGCCTGTAGTTGGTAATAAAATTCGCTTCCTTTCGGAAAACAACTGGCACTGACAGATAGTTTAAATATAATAGTAAGTGGGACTACGAAAATCTGTATCTTCCTTTTCCTTCATTACACTATCTCGAATCTAGTCCCATTTCTTCTCGCTTTCCAACATTATGCGAGTTATATTTTCTGACGTCTGCCTCTCTCCTATATTCTGTTCCACCTCTTATCCCCCTCCATTTTTCACACTTAAATACTGTGTGTTCTTCATTTCTACTTCCCTATTGCAGTGTTTGCAGATGTGGCTGTTCGCTTTTTTATGATTTTCAAAAAGTACTGGAAATTCCCATGACCCGTGAACACTTCCGTCGTTCAGTATGTCATGTTTCCATAATCTCTATTTACCCATCTGCTTATGTCTGGAATTAGCCCTCTGATCCACTCCTCTTTTGTCGCCTCTTCCCACTCGCCTTGCTATTCTCTCAGTGCTACTACTCGTACCGCTCGTTTACTTAACTGGATTTTCCCCCCGCGATAGCATGCCTCTCTTTCCTTTGCCATGATATGTATTGACATGATTCCTGCCAATACCAGTACTGCTTTTAGAGATACTCTGCACTTAAGATGCGGAGTGCCAACTTTCTAGCATGACTTTTATGACAAATTTTGCGAATTTAAATAGTCTTTTACTGCCGTTGAGGAGCGGCACTAAAAGTAATATTTTTTCAAATCAATAAAACATTAAACGACAAATTTATTTCATTCGCTAGCCTGATTAAGTTAATGCGACCCTTTTTTTATGTATTTTTTCGGAAGTTACACCTTTGTTTCACTTTTTACGGTGCTAAATATATTAAACGGTGATTTGTAAAAACCACGTTAATAAATAATAATTAAAAAGCCTCCATAAAAAACGAGTTAAATTCAGGCAGCCAGGACCCCTCGCCCACTACCTCATTACAAAGCAATAATCATCCCGGGCGCGCGGTTTCCTCTAACCTCTCAAAGTTATATGTTGAACACTTTGCTATCAAGATCGCATTATTAATTAAAGTTATAAACCGTCTTACAGTAGTTTAATTTGAAACATACTTCACGAGGAAATTTATGGCACACGAAAAATGCTGCTTTGGCACGAGTTTTATACAAAAAGTTAAGTGAGCCTCCATAAACCAGCCTTATCGTTACTTAATAGGTTGTTTGAAAGATAGTAGGTCTAATTAACAAAATATTTCTTAAGATAGCAGCTAATTGTGGGAATTTCTTGCTGGGATTAATTCTGGTTAAGGTCTCGTAAAAAATTTATTACGTATATAATCAGTTTAATCATTCTATTTGGAATGAATTTTATTTCATTTGAAATTTTAAGAATTGATCAGTATAGCCCATATAATTTAAGATTTCTATTTTTATCTCAGAAGTTAGCGATAGTAGTAGAATAGTTGGTAAATAGCCAAAAAACAAATAGTAAAATTGTTTCACAAAATTATTATTAATTAATCAGATTTATCTGAAATGGTTCGGTTTCTTGATCATTATCCATTATAACCAGTTTCTTATTTCTTTATACAGTGTGTCCCGCTTTTCATTAATCCACCCTAATATCTCAGTTATTAATAATGCGATTTTCTTCAAATTTGGGTGGTAATTGTATGTTGGAAAATGAATTATTTGGCATAGTAAACATTTTCATTTTTCATTGGAGTGTGGTTTTAGGGGTAAAATAGGGTAGATTTTTTGGATATTAAGGCTTATTTTAGACAAATTTTTCTATCATATTTGGATTCAGCATGTCCAAAAACCCCTTAATCCATATTCTCAATGATCTCAAAAACGAATTGTGGCAGAAACGAAAAATTAATTAATTTCTTAATTTTATAACTTTATTTAATTGCTATAACAAACTAAAAACAACTTTTTTTTAAAATTCTGGTCTCTTCAACATAACCACCTTCCAACAAAATACACTTTTCAACAACCCTTCTCAACCGTTCAATCACTTTTCTTAAACTTTGGGGAGTAATTTCTTGACACGCTTGCCTAATCCTAAGGCAAGCTCTTGTCTGTTACGCGGCCGAGTAGCATACACTTTATTTTTCAAGTACCCCCATAGAAGAACGTCACAAGGGGTAATATCAGGTGATCTAGGGGGCCACGGTTCTAAAGGGCTATTTCTACCTATCCACTTCATAGAGAAATTTGCATTTAAAAAATTTCTAACTATCAGAGAATTGTGCGTGGGGGCACTATCTAACTGAAAGTATACATTTTCTTTCTGTGCTGAAGGCATTTCCATAAAAAAAATCATGTAAATCATTTTGTAAAAAATTTTAAAAAATTTCTGGGTTGAGGTTATCCAGGAAAAAGGGGCCAACAATTTATTCGTTTAATATGCCATACCACACATTAACTTTTTCACTGTATTGGTTTTTACAGTTAATTACAGAGTTGGGATTTTCGGCTGCCCATATCTACAATTTTGACTAGATACCACACCGTTTGTCGTAAATGTTGACTCGTCACTAAACAGTATATTCTTTTTAAAAAATTTGTCGTTAAGATAGTTATCTTGCAACCATAGACAAATATCAAACCGCAAATCACCTTCTAAGAGAGTATGCAAAAATTTTGGTTTAAATGCCCTAATCCTACGGCGTTTCAAACATCTCCATATTTTATTTTTGGTTAAATTTAGTGTTCTCGCAACTCCCCTTATACTACCATTTGGATTGTTCGAAATGCGTTCGTCGTCTGGATAATGTCGTGGATTTAAACTGTACCTTCTTGGTCTTGTCTTGAAAATGGCTCCGGTTCTTGAAAATAGTTTGTTGATGTCATCAACGGTTTTGAGCCAAATTGGTGCTCGATCACGATGATGTTGATTAAATATTCGAGCAACGTGATGCGTAGATCTTTCATTATCACCAAATAAGCGGATAATTTCAACTTTTTCTTCAATTGTAAGAACTACTCTCCGATTTTCTGCTATTATCAGTGAGATTGATACATTAAATAACAATAAATAAATAAATAAATAAACATCACAGAAATTAGACAACCTCCCAATTCTAGAAGCCAGGGCTGGTGCAGAAGGGGGTTACACATTAAAAAACGCGGGCATACAATCATTTCCAGGATTCGAACCCGGTGGTGCGATGTCCGTAATAAAAACTTATTTTTCAAAGCACATTTGATTAATGCCTATGGTAGCAAGGTAACTATATTAACGACAGATTTTTTTAAAGAACATAATATTTACGACAAACTGTGTGGTACCATTGGAAGGAAGTTATGTTGAAGAGACCAGAATTTAAAAAAAAAAGTTGATTTTAGTTTAGTTTTAGGTTTTTTGGACATGCTGAATCCAAATTTGTCTAAAATAAGCCCTGATATCATTTTGCTAAAAAACCTACCCTATTTTACCCCCTAAAACTGCACGCTAATGAAAAATGAAAATGTTTACTATGCCAAATAATTTATTTTTCAACAATAATTACCACCCAAATTTGAATAAAATCACATTATTAATATCTGAGATATTGGGGTGGATTTATGAAAAGCGGGACACACTGTATACATACAATGTCTCTTTATTCCTTTATTAGCATTGTATAAAAGTTTAGTACTATTATTGTTAAAGAAATGATTCTGATCACTACAGTGTTCAGCCAAACTTGTTCGTTATTTATATTCTAAAGCGCCTCTTCTATGTTCTTTCAATCTTACTTCTATGCTTCTACCACTCTGACCTATATACAGGGTGTTTCATAATTGAATGCTGATCCTAAAGGGCGATAATCCTTGGATGATTTTAAGAAAAATTCTTTATATGAACGTAGGGCCGCAACCGCTTTATTTCTGAGATACAGTGTTGAAATTTAACAAAAAAACAGTTTTCCCCCAATATCTTTGAAACCGCTTTTTTCAATTTTGGTACATACAAAATACGCATAAAAATACATTTTTTTCAGGATAAATGTTTTTAAAATTTTCAGCAATGGCGTCCCTGTTAATGTTAAAGAACACGGTAAAACCCTCGGTATACTTTTCGACGTTGTAACAAAATCCGACTTAGGAAATATTTCACATGAAAAGCGTGCTTCACGTAAAAATATCGTGGAAGAGGTTTTTAATATTGTTAATCATATTTTCGCTCTACGGAGCGATTTTTATACAAACATTTCCATAACTCCTCAAGGAGCGTCATTTTAGAAAGTGTAGTAAATGTCGCTGCACAGGGACGTAAGGTCGCCCCGACCACTAAAATTTAGAAAGTATAACAAAGTTTGACTTCAATTTCGGAAATTTCAAAATTAAACACCCTTTTACGAATCCACGTTGTTAAGCACTGCAACTCATGCGCGGTATTAAATATGAGGACAAGTTAATCCAGCTTCTATTCAAAGTATATCGTGAGTTTTAGCGAAAATAGCCCTTAGCGACATGGGACCCCCATCATTTCCTAGCAGTCGATTTTGACGGGGAAATGATGAGTTTTAACGAGATTTGCCCTAAACGTGTTCCTCAGTGATTCGGTGTCAGAAAAGTATATTTACCATGTACTCATATGTGCATGGGACCGCCTTGCCTGAAGGTATAAAGTTGTAATTGCAGAATACAATTCAAAATAGTAGCGATTTAAGCATTTTCAAGCTCTGAGGAGCGACCAAAATTGTTATTGAAATAAAAATACGTGAATAAGACAGGCAAGCAAAAGCCCACCAAATTTCAGAAACATTGAACTTTTCTTGAATCTTTTTGTGTAATCGTTAGCTCACAAAACTCCATATTGGATGGTATTTGGTACATTATAAATCGTTCCGTTCCTCACCATGTGTTGTATACGGGCCAGACTAGTGTTTGTTAAACATATTTCTTAAAAGTTGTTGTAAAAACATAAATTTTTGAAGAGATTCAATATATATTTTTGAACTTTATATTGTCTTTTAATTGTGTTTTCTAACAAAATTCCCTTTCAGGTATAATTTTAAGAAAGTGTTAGTACATCCAGTGTTAGGTTTATAGTGTTACGACGTCCAATAGATACCATCAGAGCAGTAGTTAAGCAAAAACGAACAGTAAGTATAAGTTTTCATATTATTCTTCATCTGAAACAGTCATCTTGAACCCTAATTTTGTGAACGTTAACATTCATTTTTGAATTATATATAAAGTCCTTCAGACTCCAAAAGATGAATCGTTCACACTAACATGACCTGCAATATTTTAAATTTAAAAAATGATGCGCAACTGTTTTTTTAAAATAAATATTATTTTCATATTTGTGGTTTATCTTGCCATAAAAATGGTCCCTTGACTTTTTTTCGTCCAGCGGACGGTTTTGAATTTAAAAAGTAAAATGCATTCATTTGCTTGTCCCTATGCGATTTTTTCTCTTAGTGTCAATTACATAATTTGTGCTAACCAAAGCATCTAGGCAAGATTTTTATAATTTTATTAGTAACTATTATTTAATTTAAGTAATAAGCACGCATAAAAAGACATTTTTTTAATTTCAAAAACTTATAACTATTTTGAACAAGAAATACCAAAATTTTAATTAACTCTCCAAAATGTCCGCCTCCAGCCCTCCTTCTCATTGACTTGCGTACTCTTTGGGAAATTCCTCGAGTATTCCTTATAGCTTCACAGGAACTATTGTGCGGTTTTACAATTCTTCTCAGTTTGAATTGGCTTACTGTAAATCAGGGTCTTGAGGTGTCCCCGAAGAAAATAATCCAGACTGTTTAGGTCTGGGGATCAAGCTGGCCATAATTATATTTCCCCACGACCTATCCAGCGATTATTAAAGTTTTAGTTTAAATAGTTGCGTGCCAAAGTACTAAAATGGGCAAGTGCACCGTCGTGCATAAACCACATGCGATTTCGCATTAGAATAGGAACATTTTCCAACAGAATTGGCAATTTATCATCAAGAAACGTGATAATTATATCGATTTAATCTGCCTGGTAGAAAAAAAGGCCAATTAGGTAATCTCCAATAATTCCAGCACACACATTAAATGAGAATTGTACCTGGTGATGAGATTCCACGATTGCAGGTGGATTTTCCTAGGCCCAAATATGGTTGATGTAGTTTCTTTCGGGTCTTGCCGTGGTCGTCGAACTTGACTTGACATTTCGCTGATCATCCTGTCAGTTTCTTCAGAAGGATTTAGTTTTTCCCTTCAGTACTATCTTTGTACAGCTATTTGAAGTACGAATCACTTAATAGCTATTGCATCTAGTTAATTGTAATTTTCTTACTAGTTATCAAATATTCGACTAGGGAAATTTTTTTCCTTTTGCAAGAATACCCTAAACTAAATTAACAAACAATTTTTTTTGCTGATAATTTCGTTATTCTTAAAACTATAGGAACAGAGAAAAGTACATTTCAAAGGAAATTTCATTACCATTAATTTCCATCGTATTCATTTTCAACGTCAGGCTTATTGTTTTCTAGATATTTGTGATTTGAGCATTTTATCTCGACTTATAAACGTTCGAGCGCTATCTTTAAATTGCCATATTTTTAGAACTATTCGTCGCGTCGGCGTCGTACAGAAAGAAAAATACAAAATATTCGATATTTTATACGTTTCTTTTTGTGCCTTACCACTTTTCCATGAAATATAATGATTTTTTTAAGTTATTTATGGATCAGATGATTATACATTTCCATAAAAATTTTATATATGATTTAATTGTAAATCGGAAAATAAAAATGATTTATTGACAAATATTTCTGTTTTTATTTTATTTATTAATTTACAAAGACTAAGAACGATAAAATGATAATATATTTATGTTTCTGGAGTTTTAAAATTATTAAGATACTATTTCCAAAGATAAAACTAACTTTTATATAAATAATATTCGAGAAACAACGTGAATTTGGCTGTGGACATAAATATTGCGTAATTAAGGTACTTAAAAATTCCAAAGAATTAAAAAACAATTCAAAGAGCCGGTTTATGAAATTGAATATTTAGTAATTTATCGCTAGCTATTTGTTATTTTATAAAGGTATATCTTCGGTAAAATATGTTTTGTTGTAAGTTACTTTTTTGACACAAAAAGACACCACTAAAAAAATGCGCAAAATATTATGTTTATTGTTATTTACTACACAGCAAAATAATATTGTTAAAAGGAGGCTATTAACTCCATAAATGCAGGCTTTGAAAGTCAGAAGGAAATAATTAGAAAAGAAAAATGTGTGTAAAAAAATCGGCAGCTACTGGAAGCGGCTGGAACCTCCCCACTCGGTGGATCTTTGAAGCCGAAAAGAGCATTAAATTGTGTGACAAAACGGCACTAAACGTAATCCGATCTCATCCAAAACATTTTCAGATCTTCTGGGGCACTAAAAAAACCCTCAACTTAATGAATTTACAATCATCTATGCGAGTTATTACATACATTGTCGCTCGTTGAATAATATACTATTAGGATATTAACAACTTTAAACATCACTTGAACTACTAAGAAAGTCTAGTTATCCTAAATACTACAGATTTGTAAAGCAACAAACTGAAAATTGGTAAAGTGATAATCTATAATAAATTCACCAACGAAGGTACAGAAAGCATATGATATTGATATTGTTACATTTACCTACCTTTAAAGTTTGTGACAATCCACTAAAAGTTACAAATATGCCGCAATCTTATTAACATGGCATGACACCAACGTTATCGGATGACAAACGATGACAACGACAATCGTCAAAATTTGCCCATTGCAATCCGATCGCTCGCGGCTGTCTTTGTTAAATGAAACATTAGCATTTCAGTAATTTTACTAGATTTTAGAGGAATATTTGTAGTTTAAATCTTCGATTTGTCTGTATATATATTTAAAAACGGCCCTAAACGTAATCCGCTCTACTTTTAGAGCAGTGAAGAAACCCTCACACGTGAATTGACACGTGATGTGACGAGTTTCACGATGTAACCGCTACGCGCATCGATCATGTCATGCGAAATGCGATCTATGCCATATTTGCTTTGTTTTTAATTTTTTTCACGGAAACCAAATCGAAAGGGTGGAAGTGTGATATATCGTTGAAATCAGAATTTTAACTGCTTCTCAATGGTTCTATTGCAAATTGAAAGTAAATATAAAATAAACAACTTGTTGCGTCAAAATGGCACTAAACGTAATCCGATCTCAACCAAAACCTTTTCAGATCTTCTGGGACACTAAAGAAACGCACACGCAAAGTTTCATTCAAATCCGTTCAGTAGTTTCGGCGCTATCGTGCTAACACACATACACACACACAGACATTTTTCAAAAACCACTTTTTTGGGTTCCTAGGACCTCAAAACGTAAAGATTTGATGTTATCTCAATTTTCGTTTTTGAACCAATTTTAGTAACCTCTCACAATTTTATTGTGGAGAGGTTAAAATGTGTGTAAAAAACGCCAACCTGACCACCTGCATCTAATGCTAAGATGTTACGTTAAGCAAAATAAATTTGTAGTTGTAGATCTACCTGACAAACTCATGTCGATTCGTTATCAGGAAAATATAGTCGTAGATAACAAATTCAAACAGTTTAGATAAGTTATATTAATTATTATGGTAAATGGCCGGAAATATTTTTTTTCTTTAGAATCTTTATTATTAGTACAGTAGTATTTTTACCTGGAAAGTCGAGTTTAGAAAAGGTCCGAAATAAATTTTTACACTTTATTGCATACAAACTCAATTTTCCACCTGAAAACTTATGACTTAAGGAAATTAGATCCATGACTGGATTACCGGAACTTCAAACACGGCGAAATATTGCTGATATAGTTATGTTATATAAAATTTTTAACTTTCATATTGACTGTCTGAGCTTACTTTTCCAAATTGGTCTCCATGTTCCTCCTAGAGAATCTCGAAATTTAAAAAACTTTGCTTTAGCTTATCATAGATGTAACTATGGTGTGCATTCCCCTATTTCTAGAATTGTTCATACAGGTAACAATACTGATATTGACTTTTTTAACATCTCCCTGTATAGCCTTAAACACAGTTGATTGCTTATGATTTTACATTATTTAAGGCTCTTTAAGTTGTTCTATTTTATTATTATTGGTAATATTTGTTCTAATTATGTTATTATCAGTATTTAGCTTTTTTAGCGTTTTTCTTTTTTGCAAAATGCTCATCTTGTAATTAAGAATATTAATGGGTATTATCTGCAAATAAATGAATAAATAAATATATAAATAAAATGTCATGAAACGCCTAGATTTTAAATTAAAGCGAAGAAAAAAAAATTCTGTCTGTCTGTCGGCCTGTAACTATTTTGTGCGCACTTTTACTCTAGAACGATTTATGATATTGACTTGAAATTTGGCACACTTATGTATTATAACGGGATCTCGAACCTCGATTATATTTTGATCTAATTCCGTTGAAGAGTTCGGAGGTAAATAAGGATAAATAGACAAACCAAGCAGGAAGAGTCCATAAAATTGCAATTTAGGGCATGTACGAAAAGTCAAGGTCTCAAAAATTTTTTTTGGCATCAGTCACCCCCTCCTCCACTATCACCCCCAATACCACCCCCACCCTATTATTAAAGCGAGTAAAAAATTAAATTGGTATTTAGTGTGTATAAGAGAACCAAGAGACTCTAAATTTTTTTTGGCATTAGCCACCCCCTCTACCACCGCCACCCTTTTATTAAAGGGGGTAAAAAATTAAATTGGGATTTAGTGTGTGTACGAGAACCAAGGGCATCTAAAATTTATTTTGGCATTAGCTACCGTGGATGTGGAAGTAGTGATTCCTTGGGAAGCGGTTTATTAAGTTATTTTCTATTCAAAGCACACAGTTTTCATATGAACCATTAATATATTTTTTATTTTTGCTCTAATAATATTGTCTGAAAGTTATTTGTGGCATTCTACGAATATTCCTATTATTTTGGGTTTTCTACCACATGTATTATTATCCTCTTCAAAACAAATCACCGAATCTACAAAATAATAGAATTATTGGAAAAGAGCCTCTGCGCCCGTGACGATTACGCCAAAGGAATAGTCAGAGGTTATGTTTTGCAAATAATATAAATCGGAATAAACACAGAAATAATGTATTTTGCTGACGTTTCGGAAAGTAATCTCTTTCCGTTTTCAAAGCTTTTTTTGAAAGAATTCTTATTTTGCTGTATATGTCAAATACACAGCTTTAAGATTCTGTTTATGTTATTTCCATAGATACTTACTACTTACACAGAATATAGAACTGATGATATTTTCTTTTAGATAATGTTGAGTTTGTTAAGTTCTTCTTTCAACATTGGTAGCCAGGTTGTACAAATATCTACAGAACAATTCGATACGCACTTATCTTCATTTAATAAGATTATTGCTGATTCCCTAATTTTTCTTTTTTTGGTATCTGTTTCTTTTGTTAAAATTTTTGCCGAGTCCCAGTTTATTCTATGTCCGTTTTCCCAAGCATGTTCACAAATCTTTGATTTCTGAATTTCATTCTTTCTAATGTAATTCTTGTGCTCATCCAACCTCACACTGAAAGGTCTGGATGACTCACCCACATAACATTTATCACATTCGCACGGGATATTGTAAATACAGTTTTTTGAATTCTGCTCCCTGTTTATCGGTTTTGTTTTTGTTAAAATAGATCTTAAAGTGTTCCCCATTTGAAATATCGTCCTAACATCAAATTTGTCACCTATATGGCGTAACTTTTCCGATGGTCCGTATACATAAGGAATCATTGCTGTATAATGACGTTCATGTTTTTGTCGTACCTGATTGTCCCTATTTTCAACATTTATGAAAACTCTATCAACAAAGGCTTCAGGATATCGATTTTGTACTAGAACCTCTTTGATAAATTTTTTCTTATTATTTAATATTCATTACTAGATGAAATTATTTTGGCCCTATCGTATAAACATTTTACAACACCCCTTTTAACATTTATTGACTGATTTTAGTTAAAATTTAGATATCTATTAGTATGTGTTGGTTTTCTATAAACGCTTGTTTCAATTGTATTATTTACCCTTCTAATTTAAACATCTAAAAACGGTGGTTCATTCCTACTTTCTACTTCTAATGTGAAATTAATAGACGGTTCCTTACTATTTATATTTTCCAAAAAAAACTATCTGGTAAATCGACACCATGAGGCCAAATTGCAAAGATGTCGTCTACATATCTCCACCAGACAACCGGTTTGTTTATACAATTTTGAACATGTGTGTTCTCAAAGTTCTCCATAAATATGTTGCTTAAAATTGGTGATAATGCAGACCCCATAGCCATACCAAAATCCTGCTGATAAAACTCATTATCCAATTGAAAATAGGTTGTTTTTATACACAGTGTTAAGAGTTCCATTATGCTATTTACACTTAATTTAGTTCTAGTTTCCAAATTATTATCATTTAGCAACCTGTCTTTAACTATTTTTAAGGTTTCATCTACCGGAACATTGGTAAAAAGATTAACTACATCAAAACTAACCTTCAAGTGTGATTCATGAATATCGTTTTCATAAACTTTTTCTATAAAATGTTTACTATTTTTAATATATGAATCGGTATTTCCAGATAATGGATCAATAATTTTAAGTAAAAATTTTGCCAAATTATAACATGGTGAATTAATAGAACTAACAATTGGTCTTAAAGGAATATTTTGTTTATGTGTCTTTGGTAAGCCATAAAAATGAGGAGGCTTACTATGATGTGGTGTAAGTTTCCTTCGTTCAAAATCATTAAATTCATGTTTGTATTTAAACAAATTTCTGTAAATTTTGCTCTCTATTGATTTTGTTGGATCTTTGTTTAGTTTTGAGTAGGGTCCCTCATTTACAAGAGTCATAATTTTTGTGTTATATATATCTTTATCTATAATGACTGTGGCATTACCTTTGTCTGCTGGCAATATTTTTATACTTTCATCGCGTTTTAAAGAATTTATCGAATATAATATGTCAAAAAGACTTTTGTCCATTTCAGACAGACTTGTCCTATCAAAAGGTTTAAATTTTGCAATAAACCCGAAAACCGTTCCAAAATTTGATATAGTAGCGGCAATAGAAAAAACGGCTCAAAATTTACCAACAGATAATGGTAATGAATATCGCATACGGGCAAAAATTACTTTAGAGAAGCAATACAAAATTAAAGATAATTTAACTCCTATCGCTATCGATAAATTCTTTAAAACGGACAATGAGTTCTATCAGCAGGATTTTGGTATGGCTATGGGGTCTGCATTATCATCAATTTTAAGCAACATATTTATGGAGAACTTTGAGAACACACATGTTCAAAATTGTATAAACAAATCGGTTGTCTGGTGGAGATATGTTGACGACATCTTTGCAATTTGGCCTCATGGTGTCGATTTACTAGATAGTTTTTTGGAAAATATAAATAGTAAGGAACCGTCTGTTAAATTCACATTAGAAGTAGAAAATAGGAATGAACTACCGTTTTTAGATGTTTTAATTAGAAGGGTAAATAATACAATTGAAACAAGCGTTTATAGAAAACCAACACATACTAATAGATATTTAAATTTTAATTCAAATCAGTCAATAAATGTTAAAAGGGGTGTTGTAAAATGTTTATACGATAGGGCCAAAATAATTTCATCTAATAATGAAATATTAAATAACGAGAAAAAATTTATCAAAGAGGTTCTAGTACAAAACCCTGAAGCCTTTGTTAATAGAGTTTTCATAAATGTTGAAAATAGGGACAATCAGGTACGACAAAAAACAGAACGTCATTATCCTTATGTATATGGACTATCGAGAAGCTACGCCGTATAGGTGACAAATTTGATGTTAGGACGATATTTCAAAAGGGGAACACTTTAAGATATATTTTAACAAAAACAAAACCGACAAACAGGGAGCAGAATTTAAAAAATTATTTTACAATATCCCGTGCGAATGTGATAAATGTTATGTGGGAGAGTCATCCAGACTTTTCAGTGTGAGGTTGGATGAGCACAAGAATTACATTAGAAAGAATGAAATTCAGAAATCAAAGATTTGTGAACGTACTTGGGAAAACGGACATAGAATAAACTGGGACTCGGCAAAAATTTTAACAAAAGAAGCGGATACCAAAAAAATAAAAATTAAAGAATCAGCAATAACCTTATTAAATGAAGATAAGTGCGTATCGAATTGTTCTGTAGATATTTGTACAACCTGGCTACTAATGTTAAAAGAAGAACTTAACAAACTCAACATTATCTAAAAGAAAATAACATCAGTTCTGTGTAAGTAGTAAGTATCTATGGAAATAACATAAACAGAATCTTAAAGCTGTGTATTTGACATACACAGCAAAATAAGAGTTCTTCCAAAAGAAGCTAAGAGATTACTTTCCGAAACGTCAGCAAAATTCATTATTTCTGCGTTTATTCCGATTTATATTATTTGCAAAACATAACCTCTGACTTTTCCTTTGGCGTAAACGTCACGGGCGCAGGGGCTTTTTTCCAATAATTCTATTATTTTGTAGATTCGGTGATTTGTTTTGAAGAGGATAATAATACATGTGGTAGAAAACCCAAATAATAGGAAAGAATAAATATTCTTATATTCTTCATGCAATATGGCATCTTTATTTTTTACATTTATTACAAGTTTTATTTTTATGTTTAAAATTTCCAATTATGTGTTTCGGAAATCATTGAGAACATTTGTTTGATAGCGGAAGAGTTTTAGCAGCATATAAGGATAATTCCTCATAAATAATGTCATAAAATATTTGTATTGCTTGATCATCGGAATTAAATTGTCAGACGATGGCACATATAATAACTGCTATGCAAACATGTACAGAAAATGACATTTCTTCTATAACATCAAACCAAAACAATAAAATAAAAGATGGGAGCAGTAAAAACATAACGATTTTATTTGCACAGATAAAACTATTTTCTGTGGCGAGAAGGGACATAAGAATAAAACATTTTTCATTTATCCATTTAATTTACATTTAACAATAACAAGTCGCGGGAAAGCTAATAATTTAAAGCGTTACCGGCCTATCTCTGTCTATTTGGCATCGGTTGATTTGTCTATAAAGCAAACGCTTGCAATTTTCTTATTACCTGATGTTCGAAATAGTATAATATGGATGCATGTGACCATTTTTGGATCGTGTAAGTATGCACATATTGGGAGAAATTATACCAGCTTCTCGAGTGTAAAGTGTGATTTAACGCGTTCTTCTTCGAGGACTTTTCTCTTACCATAAATACGGTTTAAGATAAATTCCATAGGCGTAGACGAAGCACGGTAGAGTTCTATTAATTTTTAGTTTATTAGTGTATGGTTATATGATGAACTCGATATATAACGAGGGGTATACCGTAAGTAGAAATAATAATAATAAATCGAGTTTATTTTTCCCCCCAATAAATAACAGAAAATTGCATTACAAAGCAATAATTTTCGGTGAAGAATACATTATTAAAGAGAACAAAGATGCATTTTTACTGGGGTTTGACTACCTACAACATGAGAAGTTTAGCTCATGGCTATTCTGACACTTAACTTGCAGTGGGCAGCATAAAACTTACATACATATTGGTTCTAAATTTTAAGTGCATACAATTAAGATAAACAAAAGAAGTACATACATATATACTGATATGTATTTTAATTCCCAGTAAATAATCAGTAATGAAAACATTAATAATATTGATAAAAAAAATAATCTATACTCTTAAACCCCACAATCGAGTGTGCAAAAATCAATTTGATGATAAAACCAGGGATAGCAACTCCAAAATAGAACCTGAAAAGGTACATTAACTAATAATTTATAATTCCAAATGTGATTAAACAATAAAAGTGACAAGGTAATGGAAATTGTGAAAAGTGCCAACGACCATTGTTATTAAAAAATACACAAAAACTGTAACGTAATGATAGAAATAGTGTAAAATAGTGAAAAGACTTACAAAATAAGGACCCACATCTAATTTAATCAAAAAATTAATTGTATAAAAAGGACTAAAACAGTTTGAGAAGGTGATGGATGTATCATAGCTGGCATTCTATACACAGAACTTCCATATAAACTTGTAGTGAAATACACATTCATTCCATGGTGAAAGAATAGACCATGAAGAATAATAATGGTAAAATTAAGTTAGGTAAGTTTTTTGATAAATTCGGGAGATACCAATGTTCATGAAGTATCATCTGGAAAATAAAAAATGTCATAAGTATTCAGTAATAATTCAAAATTGGAAACAAAGTTGTGTTATATCTAGTATTAAGTGCATAAAAAAAGATTTGAATGGAAAAACAAGTAGAAAATAGCTAATTAATAAGTAACGTGTAAATTTATCTCGGATATTTAATGTTAAAAAAAATATTAATAAACCTAACAAAAGACATATAAGTAGAAGTAAAAAGAAACAGATTGGTTACATTTATTTTCAGAAAAGCTCAATAATAACTGTAATATCAAGTAATCCAATTTGCTTAGAATCGTCAAAATTGTAGTGGTTTAGGCTCAAAAATTAAGAATAGAGATTGAGATCTGACAAGTAAACGTTAAAAATTACTAAAACAAATAATAGTGAATTGAAACCAATAATAATAAAATGTAACTAATTAACAGTATTATAAACGGAAAATAGTCCTAGATAAATAAATATCGTCAATTACCCAAGTCGGTTTACTCTTGTATAATTTAAAATTGTGTTTAAATTGATAATAAAATGAAACTTAACCTACCTGCAGTTAAAATATAGTGTTAGTCCAGTGTTAGTATAGTTAGTCCATAAATTCACAAGTCAAATTTGATATTTTCAACAAGGAACCGCAACAAAATCAACACGTACACCATAAACCAAACACTCCATTTTGCAGGTTGATAGAGATTTGGATCAGCCGAGATCAAATTTCAAACAGGCGATTTTCGACGAGACAGCGAGAGACTCAACAACCGGATGGTTACAAAAGGTACCTTTGTATTTTTATATTAGCTCATAGTAAACAATATTTTTATACATTAACGTTCAGTGAATTCATGAACATAACAAAATAGAAGGCCAAATTAGTTTTAAGGTTTCTTTTATACATTTATTTAACGTCGGCCTATTTCCGCTACTGAGGTCTAACACCGACGCCTGTAGACGAGCTACGCCCAACCATGAATTTTGCCGAACCTCTTCCCTTAAGAAGGGTGGGGATCTTTTACTTGCCTAACATTTAATAGACAAGGGACCGACGGATTTACATCCCCTCCGAAGGATGATATATCCCCTATACAACCCTCGCCTAAGGTTGTATAGGTTCCGCGCATACACTGATATACAAGCCGCTGGAAGATGTATGAGGCGAGGACGCGGTCTTCGTTGGAACGGTCACCCATCCAACTACTAACCGCGCCTTACGTTGCTTTACATCGCATATCGAAGTATGTACATAGTAAAGACGTACCCAGGCTCGAGTTCCCCCTTACTTGCCTTTCGCTTTGCTACAGTATAGATTTATATCGTAAACATATCCAGTTGATGAATCACATCTTATCCATAATTTGATACCCCTCTTTATGGGCTTGAGAAGCATATATTGCTTTAGGCTAGACCTGCCTTTGGATTTTGCCATTAATTCATCAATATATTATTGATATGTACTATCCGTTCATGCATTTCTAAATGTTTTTTTGAAGCATGAAATTACTTCGTTGATATAATAGGTCTTCCCAGAGTTCTCTGGCTTCTAAAGCTCATTGAAATTATAATTTACAAAGAAGTAGTTGACATCTATCTCTAGATACTGCGTTTTTAATAGCTTCATTTCCAAGAGATAAATTGGTTGACCAATACATGGAAAATGCTGGCACTCGACTGTAATGCATTATGAGAGACACTCCGGTAATAAGTATCGTTTCCTTTACAGAATTTCTTTCAATGAGCTTTTCCTTTTTGTTGCGTATAGTTTCAAAAACAAACTTCTTGGGAAAAGGCTAGTTCACTACTATCACGATTCAATTTACTAAGGTGCGCTCTTAAGTCAGATGGATTTCCTGGGGGAAAAGGTATCTGTATCAGTCTAGATTGGCGACCATACTATATTATCTTCTTCATTTGAATCAGATTACACTGTTAAAGTAAGAGTCCGCTCTTCTAATTCGTTGCTTGATTCATTGACATAGTCATCGTGACTTGAATCGTCAGTATTGGAAGATGAAGGCTCGTAATCCGCGTCTCTAACGCTGTCATTACTGTTAAATACATCTTCCGACTCGTTTTCGGATTCAATCAAATCCATATTATTCGCTAGCTGTTCAAGCTCATCATGCCTCAAAGGTATTTTTCTTTTACTCATACTGATAGTCATGTGGTACGTGTAAACCAATAAATACCTACTGGGATACATATGTTCCGCCATAAGTTACTAGATTTTTGTATATAAAAAAGTAGAATTATAGTAAAATTATTCTCTAACTCATCTATTAGGTATTTCAGACTAATTATAGTAAAAATAACACCAAAGAAGTAAGTTTTATAGAACATACACTTGAAAAAACAGTAGCAATGCGCTAGACAGGTCGTATCTATGATTAATATTGTCGAACTGAATGAAAATATATGGTTGTCTATGGCATTATTTTACTTATAATCTCATAAAATATGGCAATGTCTCAGTCCCCTGCATTTTTATTAACATTTGCTGGGACGTAAATGTCCTACAGGGGGTGGAAGGGCTAAATAAGACGATAATAAAAAACAGGTAAAACTTTACCATTTTTTTTTGTTCCCCGTGTAGTTAAGAAAATAAGAAATTAGTACATAAAACATGCTAAGATTTAAAAAAAAACATATCTCTGTGATGTGTTGCCCAAATACAAAATGCTACTTGTTTTTACTATTTCTTAGGCACTTCATATTCCCATGAACACATTTTTGGCTTCCGAATTAGTTTTACTTTGCAAACCTTTAAAAAATCCTGTATTTTATCCGACTTATACGCCACTGATTAAAACAATAAACAAGGCGTAACAAATTTACTCAGTTTAAGGGCTATTTAAAAACCTGATGCTGAGTTATATTGGTTGTCGGTTAAAAATAATCCAAGTATATGAAATAAGAGTGTATATCTGGCTAATTTAAATTTATAAACCGCAATCTGCTGTGCGTTCTTTATTTGGGGGCGGTATTTGATACTTCTGAATTTAATTTCAGGAGTCGGGCCGATTGCTTTAACTGAATTCCGTATCGAATAAATTTCAAAATAAATCTGTCATAAATATCACTTTTTCATATCTTCTTCTGAAAAAAGAAATAATAATTTTATATTTATGAATGATATGCAATAATCCAGGAAAGATGGTTTCAAATTGCAGGATCAGCAATATATATGAACACTTTTCTGGATATGTCTTTCCAAACACAATAATTAATAATTTTTTCAGTTGCAATCGGGAGTTTATGACAGGTATGCCTCATTTGTTTCTATTACATATGTTATTGCCGGCATTAATAACCGATAACCGAATGCTGCCATGCATTACAATAGAATAACATGAAACTGAAACGCAGAGGCGGTGGCCCACACGTGCCCCTTACAGACATCATGGGACGTGGGCCACATGGTGCACGCGCTGCTGGTACGTTTTAGGAATTTATTACATAAAGCGGTAAATATAATTATTACTGACGGAATGGTTTTCTCTTTTTATAAGTTTTTATGATAACTTCATAAGTGAAATCTATTTCAAGGAGATTTTGATATATTTTATCTGACATTACCAATCAAATTATCCATTAGAATGGAATGGTGCATTTTTCAGGGGAAGTTTCTATGTTGAAAATTAAGGAAGAGCTATATTCCATCCATATAACACAATTTTTTGATATCCATCTCGTTTTCTGCGGAAATTCACTTCATAATGTATGAGTTAAATATTTATAGTTGCTTCACTTAGTTGAATAAAATGTTATTCCTTTGAAAAGAGGTTTATTCTTATTTTGTAACTAATTTTCTTCATATAATTGAAAAAACTTTGTTAACTAACATTCGTCGATTTCATATTTTCTTGTTTATCTCAATTTTAATCAAGGATAAATACACAAATTGGCCGTTTACGTGATCGTCTTGTTGTGCAGAGTTAGAACCCAAATTATGTTGTAACCTTTTTGATATGTACTCAAAATTCTTTTATGTAAAGTTTGATATCAATAATTGTTTCTATAGTTCTGATATTATTTACATTTGACTTTAGAAAATTAATCACTCTTTTAATTTAAGCACTTTTTACGTTTAACATGGTATCTATTAATTGACAAATCTAACTAATTATTTTATTTTATTTATATTCTATTTTGTTGCTCAATATTGCACTATGAACTTATCTTTAAAGTTCATTTAAATATAAAGCTTATTGAAATTAATTTACTATCATTTATTTAGTTTAAAATAAATAAATAAACACCACAGAAATTAGACAAACGCCAATTCCAGAAGCCAGGACTTGTGCGGAAAGGGGTTACACATTGAAAAATCGCGGACATATAACCATTTCTTCCGACAGTGCCGGAGCCAGGATTCGAACCCGGTGGTGCGATGTCCGTGTGATTAATGGCGATTGCCACCTCGCGCCTTAACCCACTCGGCTATCGACCAGAAAGAATTTACAGAAAATCAAAGTTGAAAGAAAATTGCATAAAGCTTTTTGATACGTATATTGTAAAGTTGGGACGACCGACTCAAAAACAATTTTATTTTATATCAGTCGTTGCCAATATGAAGTTAAACAATCCAAATAATTATCACATTGTCTAAATATTTTATAAGAAACCATACTGTATATATTTCACAGTAAATTATGCAAAATCACAAGAATCATGTTATGCAATAGTGCTTCCGTGTAATTTACGTTAAATTAGAGTTGCGGCAATTACCAATATAATAATATAAACTTGATGCAAAACAGATGGCATAATTCAATGTCATTCACTGGTTCAGTGGATCAACCCTTATGTGTTAAGCTTGCAACCAAGGAGTTTCGGGTTCGAATCCTGGCTAGGATATAGATGTTTAGTGGTGTTTTTCATGTGTTACGGAGTTGGTCCCAGTAGACTAGACGAGGTTGTGTGAGAGACAACACGGGTAATTGCTGTACCACTCATGAGTTCGAGTCTCAGCTGCGGCAGATTGGAATGCCGTAGGGAATGGTGATTCTATAATTGTATATGTGTTCTGGTTGAGTGATGGAATAACTAATGCTAAACTCTGCCAGGATGTTAATCTAAACAAGGAAATAAAATTTAAAAAATAATTCTAATATCGAATTAAGTTGTAAACGAGAGTTAAATACTTATGTAAAATATCGTAGCGTCTTGGGGAAAACTCTCTAAGGTAATTAAACAAATGGAAACTATCAAATGGTGTATGAGTGTACAACGTAAAACAGGATTTTTCGAAGTATTCACTGACGAAAAAGTAGAATCATACCACACCATTGGTTCTGTGGGCTGGCCGTTGGCCTGACTGTTTTATAGTACTTAGAATTTTAGATGTAGTCATAATTACGGATAGTTACTGAACAATCATAAAAAAACTAGATATTTTGCCTCTGAAAAACCTCATAGATTAATTTGAATAGCAATACATTCTTGCGAACTCTTACAAGTCAATAAGCACTCGGGCAGCCGTCTACAACTGAAGCATAATTGAAACTAAAATCTCTTGGCTCTGCTTAACTCTGAATATACACAATTGTATGATAGAAAGTTTTAAATGGCGACGTAAATTCCCCTATAAAATATTTAAGTAGTGAAATTTTATCTATTTTCATTATAATTATTGAGAAAATTAACTGATAGCGCCATGGAATTTATTCTATTTTTTAACTAATTATAAATAAGAGGTTTTATGAAAATCTAATTATCTTTGTTTATCTTGGTACAACAAACACGAGAAATAGACACAGTACTTTGTAATGTCTGCTCGCTGTTTTGTTAAAATCCGAGGAGCTTCTTAGTTCGATCAACGGGTCAAGCGACGCTTTCAAGTTTAAACGACGAATAATCCTTTTCAAATTACCCGCTCGCGCTTTTATGAGACTAGAGCAGGATAGGAGATTCCTATTGGTTTCGTTATTACTCGCGTTTTAGAAACCCTTTATTGGGGACGTGCACACGACTGGCTTTCGCGATAAAAAAACAGATTTTGAAATTTTACAAGTTCAACAATTTCAAATACTTCCAGCCTCTCCAACATATCTACAGCACGTATTCCTGGGTTTAAATTTTTCAAATCAACAACTTCGTACTTATCGCTAAGATTTTCGTTAATAATTTCCTTAAACCTTGAGGTTTCCTGCACATCTTTTCAAGCGATAACTATACCCAATTTTTGGTGTTCTTTACATTGGATATATTAATCTGAGTTTTGATCAGAGTGACTTTCTGCAGAACATCTATATACTATAAATTTTCCTCGTCAATAATGTCTCGCCAACGAAGATACCAGTAATAGCACCAGTTTATCATTAACAGCGTTTTCAGAAAGAGAAATACTTAAAATCCTTAAAGAAAATCGAACCTAAATTTACTAAAGGACCAGACAACATTCCTGCATTTACCATCAGAGATTGCGCAGCATACGTTATCCAATCACGTGAAGGGTTAAATTGTACATAACCAGGATGGATTTGTTTCATGCAGGTCTACTGAGACTAACCTCGCATGTAGCATACAATTCATTTTTAAAGAACTTGATGCAAACAAACAAATTGATACCATTTACACAGATTCTTCTAAGGCATCCGATCTCCTGGATCATGATATTCTATTAGGAAAATTGACTAAATTTGGGTTATCAGTGTCGCAATTAGATTTCTTCTCTTATATCAAGAGAATAAGCATCAATACAGGGTGTTGCATCATGAGAGGGACATAGCTTAATAGGAGGTAGAGAACATCAGTGGTAACCGGAACCTTCCATAGAAATGTCTCATTGGGCCTTCATTACGAAGTTACAGGGTGTTAAATAATTTTTGGCCAAACTTGTTTTTTGTTATAACTTTGACAGGGAATGAAATAACGGATTCATATTTGGTACGGCTAATGTACTAACGGGCCCCAAGAGGTACATGTATAAAAAAATATATATCCAGGTCCGGACTCACTATAATTTATGTTTCTTCTTTGCATCAATAAAACATCACCCTGTATATATTTTTTTGAAATTTCGATACGATATTCGAAAAGAGCAAGAAAAAACAAACAAAATGGCCTATTTCATTTTTTTGTTACACCTTCGTGGTTGTTTAAATACGTTGTTAAATGTGCAAGAAAATGGATTACAGAACCCTATTAAATGAGAGGCACGTAAAATAAATAGTTTTATAACTAAAATTTGCAAAAATTCTATTGAGCCTAGGTGGTCTGGGTGAATCCTAATTCCGGCACGTTTTAAAGGTCCATTTTGGTAAAAAACTGTGGTCCTAATAAGTAATCGGGTATGAAATAACAAAATTTTTAATCAATCACAGTAGGCTTGTTCAAAGAATAAAAGTGACAGATAATTTAAACCATTTAGGCCTAAGCAACCAGTTACTTTGATCAAGAAAATCATCAACATTTTATACTTAATAAAAATTGGAAAAGAGAACAAACTAAAATCTAAATAAGTAAAATATTTTCCATTCAATTAACAATAAATAACAAAACAATAACTAAATGTGTTTAAAAATAAAACGTAATTGACACTAAAGTAAATTTTCAAAATGTCCTCCCCCACATTCTGTGCATTTTCTTGCGCGTTTAGAAAGGTCACCAATTGCTCGACGTATCATTTCTGGATTATTCCGTATTTTGTCGCAGGTTGTAACGATGCGCTGGATTAAATGTTGTCTACTTTCAATTTCAATGCTATAAACCTCGTTTTTTAAGTGGCCCCATAAAAAGTAATCACAAGGGTTACAATCAGGAGATCTTGGTGGCCATTCATGTGGACCCCCGCGTCCAATCCATCTATTAGGATACACATTGTTTAAGTGTTCTCTTACTTGAAGGTTAAAATGTGGTGGGGCCCCATCATGCTGAAACAACATGCCTCTTATACCGATATTTTCTATCATATTCGGTAAAATGTTTTGAAGAAAATCAAAGTAAATTTCACCATTCAATCTTTCTTCAAAAAAATGTGGCCCTATCAAATGTCTATTCACAAGTCCGTCCCAAACATTTACAGAAAACCTGTGTTGCGAACGGCGTTGGCGTACCGCATGTGGGTTTTCCTGTGCCCATTTATGATTATTTCGTGAATTGTTTACTCCATCCCTTGTAAATTGTGTGTTAAAATATTTTCACAAGTTTTCACTAACTAAATGCGGATTATTGACACATTAAATTACTAACAAACAATTATTCAACTGTTTAGGAGATTTCTTTTTATTATCTGTCACTTTGAACAAGCCTACTGTGATTGATTAAAAATTTTGTTATTTCATAACCGATTACTTATTAGGACCACAGTTTTTTACCAAAATGGACCTTTAAAACGTGCCGGAATTAGGATTCACCCAGACCACCTAGGCTCAATAGAATTTTTGCAAATTTTAGTTATAAAACTATTTATTTCACGTGCCTCTCATTTAATAGGGTTCTGTAATCCATTTTCTTGCACATTTAACAACGTATTTAAATAACCACGAAGGTGTAACAAAAAAATGAAATGGGCCATTTTGTTTGTTTTTTCTTGCTCTTTTCGAATATCGTATCGAAATTTCAAAAAAATATATACAGGGTGATGTTTTATTGATGCAAAGAAGAAACATAAATTATAGTGAATCCGGACCTGGATATATTTTTTTTTATACATGTACCTCTTGGGGCCCGTTAGTACATTAGCCGTACCAAATATGAATCCGTTATTTCATTCTCTGTCAAAGTTATAACAAAAAACAAGTTTGGCCAAAAATTATTTAACACCCTGTAACTTCGTAATGAAGGCCCAATGAGACATTTCTATGGAAGGTTCCAGTTACCACTGATGTTCTCTACCTCCTATTAAGCTATGTCCCTCTCATGATGAAACACCCTGTATGTGGAATACCGTGATTTCAGATCACTTGACGTCCTTGCCACTTCCGGTGTACCCCAGGGATTCGTACTAGGCCCGCTTATGTTTGTTGTTTTTGTAAATGATATAATAGTTGATCTCAATTTAGAGAGCCTTCTATATGCTGATGAGTTGAAAATATATTCTGTAATAGGAAGCGAACAAGACTGAAAATTTTTAGAACAACTTGAATATGGTTAATGACTGGTGCCTGTCTAATCACTTACCTCTTAATATATCTAAATGTATTTCTAAAACGCGTAACACTATAAAGTACGATTATCATTTAAACGGTCAAATATTGCAGACGCCAGACGCAGGAAAGGATCTTGGAATTATATTTGATAAGTGTCTGAGTTTCAAGGAACATATTCATTTCAGTATTTCCTCAGTGGTAAAAAGGTAAGGCTTTGTAATAAGAAACTGCAAAGGATTCACCAATATTGACATTATGAAACTGTTGTACTATTCATTTGCACAATCAAAATTGGGATACTACTCGCTAATGTAGTCCCGAGGATATGCTACCTATATAAATAATGTTGAGAATGTCCAGCGCCGTTCTGTTAAGTATTTGATGGTATCTGTCTAATTACTGGGTATTCGCAAAATGTTATGTTGGAAAGATTTCGCATATCAAGTGTGTAAAATAGATTATCAATAATTGTTGTTTATAAAATTATGTTTAACATATTTGATTAGCTGTCCTCTTTTTTGGGGCAACTGCATTTTCATACACCTCGTATAACAAGCTAGAACTTTGAAACATTTTATCTTTTAGTCCAGGCAATTTAGCACTAAAATTCAAACGATTTTTAAGCAGTAAGACGGATCTAGATGGATTTTTTGTATTCGATATAGGACGGCATTTATAAAAAATCTCTTTATCTTATACAAATGGGAAATGCATTCTGTGGAGACCAAAATGCATTTTTTAAGTTCGTTAAAAAAAATCTTATTTTGGAAAATAATGAATAAAATGAGCCAAACTCTGTTACTGGGGGATTTTTAAAATTATTATGTATATAAACTTTGTACTAATTACTTAATTAATAATTTATTTGCTACATGTAGAGGGGCTGACTAATGCCACAATAAATTTTAAAGGCCCTAGTCCACTGAAGGAATCGGACAAACTAGCAAATGGACTAAACAATGTCCCTCCTCCGTTTCCGAGGGTACTGAATCGATTTCCGGGGTCAAACCAATTTTTCCACCTCAGCAACCCCCTCAAATTGACCAATAACCACCCCAAAGTTCCCTGTTCCGTGAACTCGTTTACTTTCCCCAGTTTTTCTACTAATTGTTGTTCCCTCGAATAGAACGGAAGGTCCCTCGAGGGATTTTACCTCAACCGCCTCTACCCCAGATAATTTTAATGTTTTATTCTATTATAATGTATGTTTTCTATTACTTCACTGGAATATTCCCATCCTATAATTGGCTATCTCTTGGGTGGTTGTATCTAAATAAATAAATAAATAATATTTTCTAATGAAATTCAATACCTAATTGTTTTTCTAGGGAACAATAGGTATAAAACTTTTATTAGCTCCAGTATGTCAATTGCATATCCACTAAGTTATGAACCACTTATTTTAAAAATATTTTGTTTAAAGCAAGCAACATTAATAACGTTGTGGCTGTTGTGTGGGCTCTTTACTCACCCTGTATAACTGTCAGAAGTTTACCTTTGACCTGTGTTTGTACAAAATATCCTTACAAATTATGAGACAGAAATAAATTTCATACAACCTTATAAGTAAGCCGTCCCAAGTTATTAATTTATGTGAAGTGAAATATATGAGTTATTTTGAACAACATGACTGCCCAAAAATCTACATATTTATATTTATATTACAATAAATAAATCTAGTGTTTATCCACACAATATACACGCTGTATATTAAGCAAACGACACTATATATCCATCTAGAGGTTATAATGTAGATTTAATCTCTTTATTTAAACACTGTAAGCTTTTGACGCAGAACAGAGATTTCACATTTTTCATACAATAAATTTCGAGGCAGTAGCAACTTTTTCGGTTGGAATCTGGTAGTGTTGACAGGCCCCTTGATACGAATCTTTTTTTTGAATACTAAGAATGCTGGGATGCCACCGAGCTCATAGCGAGATATCACCGCGGCAGCTAAATCAATCATCTGATACCGGATCGAACGTAACTACCAATAAATTTATAGATTTGCATAACGCAGAAAGAAATGGGAAGTTATTTTGTGTCGTGGGTATTAAACAGGAGCTTTATGCCGGAATTTTGTAAATTGTTGAAAATAATCAACAGCGGTGTTTAGGTGTGGTCCAGAACAAGTGGTATCCCGTGATACGGATGATGGTGCAAATGTGGAAAGTGTCGTCTTGATGGGTAGAAGAATGATTTGTATGGTGAAAAATTGTAAAATTGGACGTTCCCCTATTTTTCTTAAAACAAGATAGTGGGCTATTCTGCGCATCTAAATATTGGTATTCTAGTATAATAGACTGTATTTAGGATTTTTCTACAGACCAATTCATACGAAAGCAAATGGTGGTTTTCCAGATAGGTTCTAGTGTCTTGAATAAAAAGCTAGGACTTTTGAGACCTTATTCAGGACACCATAACCTACCTGGAAAACCATCATTTGCTTTTGTATGAATTGGTCTGAAGATTCGGCTCATTCTTCACTAAATGTATTAATAAATGTAAACACCCCAACAGTTTTAGAATCCCGGAAATATGAATTTAGACTACTCATGGTTCTCCGGATCGATTAAAGAAAAAAAAAGCGCGTCTGGGGATTAATGCAGTTTCATTGATTTCTGCGGTAGATAGCAATTGGAGCAGTTAAGGCAGTTATTATTTCTGATTTTATTGGGTCTATTTTGCCTCTACTATTTTATATTGTTTGTAAGTATGTGTTAGAATGGAATTGTTGGTGATAATGTGAGATCGTCAAGAGAAGCTGTCGGCAGCCACCTAACGACAGCGCCGTTCAGTGTTTCACAAACAAATTCTAGAGCATCTATCCAAAAGAGGAAACTTAATGATCTCGTTGTTTTGGCATATTTTGACGAAAATCGTCGTTCGTGCTTGAGGAATGTTGCTCTAAATTTAAACATGTCTCAAAATACCATTTGGAGGTGCCTCAAACATCATAACTGGGAACCGCACAAACCCAAATTTTTGCATACTTTGAAAGTAGGTGACGAAGAAAGAAAGTTTGCATGTGGGCCTAAGGAGAATCCCAATTGGGTAATCAATTGCTCAAGTCAATATTCACAGAAAATACAAGTCTGGTGTGGTATTTTGCGAGCGTTTAATTGGCCTTTTTTTAAAATAAAAATTTAAACAGTTTAAATTTTATGGAGTTCTTGAGAAATCAGTTTTCTAGCGAGATTCAAAACCCGCAGGGAAGAAAACAGATATATTTCCAACACTCCACACCATGCAATAATTGCTAGGGCGTGGATCACCAGAATTTTCCCGGTAGGTGGATCGGACAGTACTTCATTGGTCGCCAAGATTGCAGGATTTGGCACCGCTTGATTTTTATTCGTGGTGTATTCTTAAAAACAAAGTATATACATCTCGACAACAAAATAGGCAAGAACTATTGGAATTACACTAGTTTGTCAAGAAATTTCTAGGGAAGAACTTAAAAATGTCGTTCATATTAATCGTGAGAGGATGGATAAATATATAGAAATAGAAGGCGGCTTAGTAGAGAGAACCTATATTTAATTGTTCTATTTATTTACTTGTAATAGTTGCTAAACTTTTTTATTTATTTGCTTGTTAGTCTACATAGTATTAAAAGATTTTTTTTGACAATGAAACATTCATTTTACGGTTATTTCAGTCAAGGCACTCTTCATAAATACACAATCCAGCACTAAATTTTCCTCGGCAATTTCAGATTTTTTATCTCTCTAAGGAAATACCAGGGGTACCTTTTTTGCTAGGGCGGTAATCTAGAGACCCCCCCCATTTTCGAGTTCGCCCCCCAGTTTTTCGACTAACTGTTATTCCCTCGAGTAGAACGGAAGGTCCCTCGAGGAATTTAACCTCAGCCACCTCTACACTAGGTTTCCACCCCTCTAGGGGGTTGGAGAATTGAAACTTTTTTGTGTAAAAAAAAATTGATATTTTACAGGAGGTGTTTCTGTGAGGAAGGTGGCAGGTGACCACAGTTGTGTATCCATCCCCGGGGGTGTTGTCACCCTTCAAAGGGATGATTTTTTTTATTTTTTTTTGGAAAAAAATAATTGATGTACACTTTTATAATAGGTGTTGTTCCCGTTTGGGCCATAAAAACTGAGTTAAACGCGAATCCGCAATTTCCCCGACCTTCCGAAGCGATTTTCACGAATTCCCCCAGGTGTATCGTGGCGTAACTACCAAGTGCTATTCAGGACGTCCAAATAAACACAATAAAAAAAAATTCGTAGAGCACGAATTTAGCACAGAGGTCAATTTTACAGCTAAAACGCCTGGTGTATAAGTGAATACTTGGTAAATAAAACAAGGTGGTAAAAAACAACAATGTACAGGTTTATTTAATGGAAAAAATAGAACAAATGATGTACTTACAATATAACTCTTCAGGAGCCACTCCCTAGCAGAGGAGAGTTGGGTCACGCACCATGCATCAAAAATGACCTTCTCTTTACATTTTAAAGGCCCAACGTCTTTATTACGTTTAGAAGACCCAACTAACTATTTTACCAAAACCTCCCAGCTGTTACCTTATTCTTGGTAGCCGATTTTCGCGAGTTATCATTAACAGTTATTAATTAAATACTCAGCAGCGCCATACTGAGTGAAAATTTTTTTCCGGATTTTTATTATGACGTCTTTACACTTTTCAACTTCACTCACACAATAAATTCATATAAAAATTTCTGCCCCGGCTCCCTACCCATAAATTTCGGTTAATGAAATTTACATTACTATCGTAAAAGAAATGTTCACATATTAATATGAAAACTGTTGACTTATTTCTGTTTTCAAAATATAAAGATAATTGGTCCATTTTATTTATAAAACCTTGTTTATTTAGATGAGATACATTCACAGATCCTCGTTGAGTATCATCAAAATATGTGGCTCTTTGTATTTGACTGTTTGTTTCAAAATGTATAGACTTTTTTCCATTTGAATGTTGCACTTATTACAGACATTTATTTTGAGAATACAGAAGCCCGCTTATAAAAATCCAATTTGTAAGGTGATACACTGGCTAATAGAAATTACAATTTAAACGAACCGTGTGCATGGCGGATTGGTTTTTAAAACAAGCGGTCTTGCTGCGCTCTTACTTATTACGAGGCGGGTTAAGCGCTACTGGAATCTACTTCGAATTACACGGTCAATTACCAATTAGGCATACCTGCTAATTATATCTTGGGAACACACTGTATGCCATATCAGACCGCATTGCTACCGTTCTGGGTGTATTTGTTGCTTCCTTTAACCACACGTAAATAAAAAGAATGAAATGGGACATTGGAATACAAGAGGAAGGAATAGCACAGCCGTTAACCTTAATCAGTGTAATTATGAAAAGTGAATTTTACCCACCTGAAAAATCTAACCTAACAAAATCTTTGAAAAAATTATTAAAGTTAGGTTAATAAAATATTTAAACAAATATAATTTGATATCAGATCTTCAATTTGTATTCAGAGATTGTAAATATTTTCAATATTTTTAAAACCGGTTGATAATAATGAATTAATTACATAAATAAATAGCTTAAAAAACAACAGTTCGCCTGGACCAGATGGAATTACCTCGAAAATCTAAAAAACATTCATTCATATTGTATACTAGGATAAAGTGAGAAATAAATTCCATTTTAAATTCCATTGCACCCGAGATTTATTTTCTTTAACCTTTAACTAGACTTATAGATTTTTGTTAACTATTGTTGTCAATTGTTTCCAATTTTTTAAATAATTGGTTGCCTATACCTTTTGCCGCGTGTCTTTCGCTCATTTATGGAGGCTCTCAAACCCACTTGATTTTTTGTTTTTTGTTAGATTTTCAGTTTTAAATTATCTTTTCGAGCAGAACTTCTAGTGCTTCTCTTGCCTAAATTATTATAGAATACATTAAAGTAATTGTTTTTCTTTTAATAATCTAGTACCTCTTAACCATATATTATCAGATCATGTCCATATGTTGAATAAAAGTACTGAAATTATATCGTTTTGTTGTATACATTTTTAAGATCGTGGCGTGCAAAATCTAAAATTATTTTATTTTAACTCATATTAATAACAAAGGTGTTGAAGTTAACAGCTACACGGACTTAAATTGCTATATTTAGTCATGTCACTCACAAAATTCTGAGATCCTCTACAAACTCACCCGTCCGCTCTATAATTATAATAATCACTATTTTTTAAATTCTGTACATATAATCAGGGGTTATAAGTCAATAATTTTAGAAGGACAATAACCTTTGTTCTTGTAGACTTTTTATCGTATTCGACTAATTGAAGTACGTGTTAGGAATCACTAAGACATTTTAGTCTAAGAACTGGTGATTTTTTTTGTCATTTCATCAACAAAAAAATTATTTTGTTACTGTTAGGATGTGGAATAAGAATGTGTAATTTTGCCTAGGACCACGACGATTAAAGTGATAAACCTTCAAGGTTGTCAAATAATCAATTGCAACAGGTCATAGTGTCGAGTCTGACTAGTTTTATGGTGGATGTCAACATATATTAAGTATGTGTTTTGTATAGTGTAATTCTTCATCAGAGTGTGATTTTTAAGTTATTACGCCGTTTAATTTAACTTAATTTTTTGAATTCACTCCTCTTGTATCTACTAGAGCTGCGAATTTTGGAACAATGATGTATGATGTATTCTTCGGTGATAATATAATAATCATTAATTAATTTCATTAATTGATGAATTAACATAATAATAGTAAACTTAAAGTTTGTAAAATTTACAAATCGTCATAGCTACAGCCATGGCCCTTCCAGGGTGGCTTGTCCAAGGGCCCTAGTTTCGTTTCTTGTGTTTGCTAATTTTTTTGAGTTTCCTTTTCCCCAGTTGGGGAATATTTTCCGTGTTTTCTGCAAATAATTTTAATTTGTTGCTACGATTTACACGTACATACACAAATAAATACGTTGGATATTAATGATCATAAGATATTACATAACGAAATCACTTGGGCTACTGTAGCGTAGCAGATATCGCAGAAACTACTTAACCCGGATAAGTGATGTGCGTGCCTACGATAAAATTTCTCTAGCTCAGACTATCTCAGGGCGTTAAGCCCAAGTTTACATAAACTATGGCAAATTATTAGTTTACTTACTTAACAAATCACTGAGGCTTCCATACGTAGTGGTCGCAGACGAAATAATGACACTTTCTTTAAAAATGAAATGCACTATATTATACAATTTACAGATATTGGTTCTCTAGCATGTAACCTGGCGATGTTCAAAAGGTGTGGCAAATTTCTCGATTAATAAGTTACAACATTAATAAAATGCCTCGTGTAGCCACACATCGGTTTACGATGTCCTTATAAATGGTCATAAATTCTGCCACAAAGGTCTGATTTAAAGAACCTCCTTAAATAAATATAAATGCATAAAATCTTTAAATATGTACAAGTTAAAATGCAAACGTATGAATCGATATAACTGAGCCGAACCACTGAAGGTGGTCTCCGGTAAGTAAAAACAAAACAACACACTTATTTAGGGTGGTACGATACCGACTTCGACGTGGAAGAACTGTAGCCCTACGGAGATGTCTTCTGGACAAAAGAAATGGACCGAAGGATGGGGTTGATTGTAGCCTCTCCAGCCCTGGAACTTTCCACTGTGTGTGGATGCCCCGTCCGTGGAACTTCACTGAAGTGTGTAGAAGCCCCGTCCGTGGAACCCTAAAGATATCACGATTTAATTTGCAAAGTCAGAAATGCACGTGAAGCGTGCCTAATGTGGGTAATTCAAATCTGACATAACCTATAAAAGAAACATAATTTACCTCACTGATGAGGGAACAATCCACCAATACTCCTCGAAAGCCACAGTCGGATGAATGGGGTCGAGTCCGCCTTTCAAGTTAACACTGTATTTCCAAAGGAGAGCCTTGTGTAATTAAATATCCTGCTTCCGCAGTTAAAATTTACCCACAACAACAAAATATTCCGCTAAACGGAACAACAACAGATTGAGAAAATTTTCTTGTGTTGATAATTCCAAAATCCACCAGTATGCCTTGGATAAACCGAGGTTGGTAGAATTATCAACTACCTACGCCAACAAAAATGGTTGCCTGCCGGTCTTCCGCTCTCTGTTGATCACGTGCCGCACATATATCGCCCTCCCGTGGAGAATAGCGAAATGTGTTACGGACGTAGCGGTTGTTATTATGCGGTCCACAAAACGCTAAAGCGTATGGTGGGTCGCATACGCTAGAGGTCCGCAACATTGTCTTTGATATATTTTGATAAACTGCCCTAAGCAATTTGTAGTAACTTTAAACTAACCGATCGATTCGGGACGCTGCCTTTAAGTGGGACACTCCAATTTTATACTGTGAATTGCAATTTGATTTTGATTTTGCCAAACGACTATTTTTCCGTGAAATCCTCAGTCGGGGACGCTGCCTATAAGTAGGACACTCCACCTGAGACGTACTGTAATAGACTAATATGATACACGATCGTAATAAATAAAGGCAAATTAATATCTAGTAAAATAAAACTTGACGTTTGAGCATGTTTGTTATATAAGTCTGTGCAAATAGTATTTACACCGGGTTATTTGCCGTGGAATTCTCAGTCGGGGACGCTGCCTTTAAGTGGGACACTTCAATTGAGACGCACTATTATTTACCGTTTCCAAATTAGATTCCGGGGCATTTTCCGCGAAATCCTCAGTCGGGGACGTCGCCTTTAAGTGGGACACTCCAACCGAAAATCTATCTGTTTCGGAATATTAAAAATTACTTTATTCTAGTTAGAAATTTTAAAATTTGAATGATTGTATATATATATATATATATATATATATAAAATAATTAATTACACAAGTTTTTGGAAGTGATCAAATTCCTAGTTTATTATTATTTTCTCTAAATAAAATTTCTACTATTATTATTATTGACCAGGTTTTGTACAAAATGATGGCTAGCAAGTAAGCGATGATATGTAAGTGCAAAATGAACAATGAAAGCAAGTGGCATGTATGACAAACAAAGCGAAGCGGCGGTGTGACACATGCAATAGTAGGTAATTAGGACTAACTTCATGACAGTCAGACAATCATTCAAATTTTAAAATTTCTAACTAGAATAAAGTAATTTTTAATATTCCGAAACAGATAGATTTTCGGTTGGAGTGTCCCACTTAAAGGCGACGTCCCCGACTGAGGATTTCGCGGAAAATGCCCCGGAATCTAATTTGGAAACGGTAAATAATAGTGCGTCTCAATTGAAGTGTCCCACTTAAAGGCAGCGTCCCCGACTGAGAATTCCACGGCAAATAACCCGGTGTAAATACTATTTGCACAGACTTATATAACAAACATGCTCAAACGTCAAGTTTTATTTTACTAGATATTAATTTGCCTTTATTTATTACGATCGTGTATCATATTAGTCTATTACAGTACGTCTCAGGTGGAGTGTCCTACTTATAGGCAGCGTCCCCGACTGAGGATTTCACGGAAAAATAGTCGTTTGGCAAAATCAAAATCAAATTGCAATTCACAGTATAAAATTGGAGTGTCCCACTTAAAGGCAGCGTCCCGAATCGATCGGTTAGTTTAAAGTTACTACAAATTGCTTAGGGCAGTTTATCAAAATATATCAAAGACAATGTTGCGGACCTCTAGCGTATGCGACCCACCATACGCTTTAGCGTTTTGTGGACCGCATAATAACAACCGCTACGTCCGTAACACATTTCGCTATTCTCCACGGGAGGGCGATATATGTGCGGCACGTGATCAACAGAGAGCGGAAGACCGGCAGGCAACCATTTTTGTTGGCGTAGGTAGTTGATAATTCTACCAACCTCGGTTTATCCAAGGCATACTGGTGGATTTTGGAATTATCAACACAAGAAAATTTTCTCAATCTGTTGTTGTTCCGTTTAGCGGAATATTTTGTTGTTGTGGGTAAATTTTAACTGCGGAAGCAGGATATTTAATTACACAAGGCTCTCCTTTGGAAATACATTGTTCATTTTGCACTTACATATCATCGCTTACTTGCTAGCCATCATTTTGTACAAAACCTGGTCAATAATAATAATAGTAGAAATTTTATTTAGAGAAAATAATAATAAACTAGGAATTTGATCACTTCCAAAAACTTGTGTAATTAATTATTTTATATATATATATATATATATATATATATATATGAGGTATCAAACTACCTGGATTATTTAGTTGTTTTCTTGTAAATATATATGCAAATATCTCGAAATACCTAACACATTTTAAGTAGATTTTCTTTGATCTGTAAATATTGTCAATATATTATTAAAACGTGAGTCTACTCGTACTGTCCTGAAATAGTAAAACTGTTACAAAAATAAAATCATTACAGCTGTCCATTTCATAATAAAGACAGCCTAAGTTTCGATCCCTGGTAATAAACCGTCTTCACTGATCCTATCTGGGGCCTCTTATCATACTGCTGATAGAGAAAGTGGTGCTTCTACACTTTAAAACAGAAACTGGTGGTCGAAGAAAAAACCGCTTGCATTGGTCCTAAAGTGCAAGTTACAGAACCGACGTAACGGCGTTACAGAAGTACAAGGCAGTTGTCGATGCTTGTAACCTTGCAAGAAATGGTTAAGTCTTCAGTATAAAGAAGACAAGGCACTGTCAGGCTGTCAACAGTATCATTAATGAATGGAATAAAGAAAAGAGGTCTTACAACTGATCCCTGACACAGCAGATATTTGGATAGAATTGTAACCGCGATATACAACGTGCTGGATCCCGTCTGAGAAGTAGGATTTTAAAAACTTCAAGAAGTCCGCAGTGAAACCGAAATTAGTTAGTTTATTCAGTAGAATACCGTAGTCAATTCTGTCAAATACCTTTAAAAAATCGGTCTGCTTGGAGTGCCTCATCGATGGCCTCAGCTAAGAATTCTGTCATACAAAATAAGTTGGTAACAGTGGGTCTGCTTTTAACAAAACCATGTTACGCATCTGTGATCAAATGTTTGCAATAAAAAAAAACGTGATCAAATAATAACCTATCAATATATTTGGCACAGTTACAAATTATGACAATTTGACGATATTTGCTGATATCGGACCGGTCATCTTTCTTGCAGACTGGAGCTATCTTAGATAAGAGAGGGAAAAATATTTGGATTTTAAGGATAAATTGAACAGTTTAGAAAGTGGTTCTGCGAATCTTGAGGTGCAATCACGTAGTAAGTAAGCGGGAATTTCATCAGGCCCGCTCGTAAGCTTAGACCCAAACTTTTTAGACAAGTTATGACATCATTTTCAGATATAACGGGTGCATTATTATTACAATCTTGGACAAAGTGCTGGTTGTTGTTGGAATGCATGCTATAAGATTGATGGGAAAAATTTGCAAAGATATCAAACATTTCTTCGGAATTGGAGATAGATATACCATCTAGTGTCAAGTTGTTAGGTATACCAGTGTGTGAGATCTTTTCGTTGGTAAATTTCCAGAAGTTAGGGGGATCAAGTACAATATTGTTTTCTATGTTAGTCTTTAATTGATTTTTCACAGCCTTTACGCTTTAGTCACTTCAATTCATTATAACAAGTAATGTCCTTAGAGGAGATATATTGTTTCCATAGTGAACGATTTCTCTTGATATCATTTATTTTAGAGTAACTGAACCAAGGCGGATAACTACGATTAGATGTAATTACTTTTGGCACATAAATATTAAAAATTAAGTCAAATTGATTGTAAAATAGTAGTGTGACCTCGTCAACATCTACGCAGTTATCCAGAAAACTCCAGTCAGTTTCAAGTAGGCTTGATGAATTTACTTTCAGGTCCCTTGAAGCCGAAAAAAGTGTTTTTAAAAAATGTCTATCTGGTATCTGGCGCCGCTAATCTTCTTTGTTGATACAGCCAACATCCTTCTTGGTACTTAACGGGTATACTTATGCCGAGTACCTACTCAGGGCTAACTCTTTCAAAATAATTATTGTAATAAATCGATTATCGAACATTTCTTTTTTCAATTATAAATTTAGTACAATAAGAAGATTATTTAGTTTTAAAACTATACCTCAGAAGCCATGGTTTTCGAACACTGCAATCAGTTTTTCACGGCTGACTGTGTCGAGGGCATAGCCTTATTTTTATCCAGAGCTTCACAGGCATTATTGGTTAAGTGTCCAATTGTATATTCCATAAATATCTCTTGTCTAAAACTAAACTGTTTGTTTGATAATGGTTTATGTTGAAACAACTTGTATTTTTACTCGAAATCTCTTTAAGAACATTGTACCTAAACGGCCCCAGCTAGGTCAACATCAGGGGTGAAGGAAAAATTGGATTAAAGAGAAACAAATAATGTTAAATTTAATCCTATATTACACAATAAAAATCATGACCCTGGGGCCGTGGAACATAAAAATACATCAATGTCATAGGCATAGAAAAATAACTAAACTAATACATGAAATTTTTATAGCAACAAAAGGTAATTTACAAACATGAACACAATCGGAGTATAACTGGAGTCAAAACTCATTTAGATACTCGGACATTAACACACAATTATACTTTTTAAAGTCAAAGTCTCGAAAAGAAAATTAGGCACCACGGATTTTAGTAAAAAGCCGAAAACCATTGAGTGAACTTAACAAGAACGTACTTAGTTTATGATGAACTTTGTCACATGCAGCAATAATTGTCACTGAGGGCAATCTTCCAAATACCTACTTGGAGGGCGTAGTGTTCAAAAATTTACAATTCAACCCCTAACTCACGGAGGGTTGTGCGCACTAGACAAGGATCTGTGCACCAAATAGTTTTTATTTCACTAGGAAACTTTCTAAGGTTTACACTTTGATAAAACAAGACAGTATACAGACCAATATCGTAACACAACTTAACGTGGGTATCTTGTAATATGGCGTACTCTCTGTTTACACCAACAATAGATGGCGTCTTTCACTAACCAAGTAAAACTTCTCTCTATAATGAAACTTATGAGGGTAACATCGCCAGACTTTAACATCAAGACGAATCAACAAGTATCTAACAAAACTTTACACAAAAAGTCGCGCCAATACACCACTTGAAGTCTTTGTTTATATCCATTTTTAATCACCATTCTGACTCGTTGCTCTCGGCATACCATAACATCCACGTCCATGTCACTCCGCGCATCCCTGTCTCTCATCAAAACGAAGTTAAATTCCTAAACCAATCAGGGAATCGGATCCAAAAATGCACCAATCATAGCCTTAGACTTGAATAAATATGCCGCGCGATTACAGTCTTTGTTTTTACCGACATTTTACTAATATTTTGCTAAATTTACACATGATGAAAATAGGCCGTTACAATGTAATACCAAATTTCTTCCCCGATACTGACATTATTTAGCGCGATTTTCTTGTCATTTCTCCTGTTCCAATTTTCGATATTAATCATTCAACTCTTTCAGCAGCGCTCTAAATATAACTAACAAATATGTCATTGGGGTCACAACCGTGGCAAAAGGAATAATTTCGTTCACTTTATTCATTTAATTTATACTGGCGTCTAATTAACTTGTTAAATTTAGGGCTCTATCACATAAAAACCGAGAAGCTGAACATTAAATTTACGTAATAAATTCATTTAAGACATCCCGGACATGGCTAACTATATATCCACTTATCTTTACACGCGGAGCCTAGGCAGACAAATAAAACGAAGCGTGCCATCCATTTGTGTAATTGTGAGGACAATTTTTACATTAAGCATGCCTAGACGTCGCGCTTCATACCGACAATGCACAATTTAAAATTTAACCATAAAAAATTTAAAAGCGTAATGTGAATCATTATTATTATTACTATTGAAGCCTTGAGAATGTGGCTAACCAGACATAAACATAGCTGGATTTTGAGTTTGTGTAATTAGTTGGATGGTGTTATATTGTAGGGAAGCATTAATTTTCTATTGTAGGTTTTTCTTAGTGATATGAAATAGGTGCGAGTCTAAGAGTCGAAACATAGATATTTATATTTAATATTTAAGCAAAAATAACTAATACTGTACCAAATCTTACGACACAAAAATATTAAATATATGTGTAAATATTAAGACGACTTGAAAAATGTATATATCGGGCTAACGCTGAAAATTTTTTTTAGACGTTTCGTTCTTGTGTACTCACTAAGTATATCAAGTTTTATTTTTTTTTACCCCCTTTAAAATGGGTGGTAATAGGGGTGGTAGAGGGGGTAGCTAAGACTAAAAATTTTTTTAGACGTTTCGTTTTTGTATATACACTAAATCACATTTTAATTTTTTTACTCCCACATGCCCTAAATTGCAATTTTACGGACTCTTACTTGCTTGTTTTGCCTACTTACCCTTATTTACCCCATTTACCCCCGAACCCTTCAACGCAATTAGATCAAAATATAATCTAGTTCCAGATCTCGTTACAATACATAAGTGTACCAATTTCAAGTCAATATCATAAACGTGCGTACAAAAAAGTTACAGACAGACCGATAGACAGGAAATTTTTTTTCGCTTAAATTTAAAATCTCGACGTTTCATGACATTTTAAGCCTATTTCAACAAAAAATAAATTAAATTTTTGTTTGCGTTACTATACTTCCACTAGACGTGGAAGTAAAAAATATGGTTATATGGTAATATGGTTTTAAATGCTACAAATACCATTTGCATCAAGAATTATATGAAAACGACGGAAGGAGAATATTACTCTTTTGTAATTGGTTTACTCAACACCTATACTTAAACATTAGAATTTTATTTAGTGATGAATCTCGTTTTACAAATAATGGCATATACAGTAGACATAATCTACATTATTGGTCTAAAGAAAATTTACACGAAATCTTTGAAGGTACCCATCACGATAGATTTGGAGTGAATGTGTGGGCTGGAATATTCAGTACAAAAAATATTGGTTTCATGCTATTTCAAGGACCACTAACCGGCGTGCGTTACTTAAACTGAAATAGAAAACGAACTGGATGAAGATTGGAAGATTTCAGAAATATGTACTTCCAACAAGATGGAGCACCGCAGCATAATGCTGGTTTTGTAGGAAATTACCTTACTGCAAATTTTGAAAACAGGGTAATATCTACTAATGAAACTACTAGGTGGCCTGCTAGGGCACCAGACCTAACTCTACTTGATTTTTTCTTTGGTATGTAATGCGATGCATAATTTACTGTTTTTTAGATTAAAAAATGTTTTCATACCAATTTTGGAGAAGATAGGTCCAGAGGTACTTGAGATATTCCAAAAAAATACAATTTTGGAACCCTGTACCTTTTTCCACAGCTAACAATTTACTGAAGCATGTTTGGTTACATCCTCATATTTTGGTCCAAAGAAAGAACCCTTGAACTATGGTATATTAGTAATTGTCCACCCTGTGTAGAAGAAAATGATAATTTCTGATTGTTAATTGTTGATAAGCAAGGCACAAACGTTTTCCAGAAAATCTATTTGACCATTCAAATTTTTGTCGAAAAACACTGGGCAATGACCGAATATTTAAGAGCAGTATTTTCAGTGAATAACTATATAAATCCTACCTTCTAATATTTGTTAAAGAAGTTTAGATGCAGTTTTATTATGTGTATATATAATTTGTTTATATTCTGTATATCAAATTCACTTTATGGTATTAAGTACCAAATTTTGTGGTAGCCCGTTTACCTATATGTATGGAATTAGTGTAACTTACTTTTTGCACTAATCTCTGCATGCTCTGGAAAATATCTTTATCTTCAAAATGGACCAAACAATAGTAAGTAATAAACATTGTATGACACCATCCAATAATTAAAACTAGCCGGCGCCTTCAGTTAAAAGAGTCGTAATTATTAAATCTAACTACTAGAGGTATGCAGTTATGTGACCTGTTATCTTGTAATTTGAAGTACCTAGATATTAAAACGTTTTTGTGTATTTATTAAATTCACTACTTAAAAAATGTTGTAAGCACTGCCTTTGTTTATATATTTTGTTAATGATTAATATCTGATTCTTTTCACTACCAGAATAAATATACCGACACTAATAGACATATATACCTATATTTCTTCAGACGCTGGACCTGTTGATTGAGTTATTCTAGTAAATTATTTTTAGGTCTTGTTTCATCCAAACTTGTGTTAACTTTCTTTGTTCATGTGCAGTCAGTTTAGGGAAGTCGGTTGTATTAGATATCACTAATTATCTGAGTTCCTTCTTCCTCCTATTCCAGTGTTCACCTACCACCTCTATGCTACCCTTCATTGAATCTATAATTTTGTCGCTTAATTCTGCATGAAGACTTGGTCCTTTACCAAAAGAACTTTGCAAAAAGTCAAATATTCTACTCTGTAATTCTGTGGTATGTTAAAACTTGTATTTCTGAGCTATTTCACCATGAATAGCTTTAATAACCCATCGAACCTTAGGAACCATCTGTTTCTTGTTGTCAGTTGAGGATTGAGGATTATTTCCTTTAAATGCTGGCATCATTGAAATATATCCTGCATTGGTAATAACCAATCTCTTGTGCGTTTCTGAAGCTTCGATCAACAATAATTAAGTCGTTAAGTTCGTTTTTGAAATTTTATTGTAGTATCCCCAGAGCAGTCAAAATTGCCAATTAACATTAGTCATACCGTTTATTCATAGCCTTACTTACGTTGCTATACATAGATAGATGTTTATTTAACCACGATATATAGGGTGTCTCACCGGGAACTGAATCGATCGATATAAAGAAAAGCACGCATCGAAAATTTTGAAAATTTAGATAATTACTAATGTCGGTGTGGTCAATCCAACTAAAATAATTACAAGCAGCTGGCACTTCCGCTTATACCGGAAGTCGATACCAACTTGCTTATTTCAAATGGAACACTCTACATATTTTAGGGTTTTCGAAAAGAGCATAAAATTCTGAGTCGAAAATATATCATATCCTATACCTAAACCTAGCCGTTTCAGAGATATTTGACATTTTATAGAAAATTTGACAGGTGCAACGGTTATAACTTTCTTCGTGTAAAAGATCCTCATTTGCTTCTTGTCAAATAAAAATAACACAAGGAGAACTACGTTCTACAACTGAAATAAATTAAATAATATTATACCAAGTGTTCCGTTTTTCGCGTTACATTTTGTCAACTTCAAACCGCGAAAACACAACAGTCAGTAGTTATCTTATGACAAAAAATGTCAGCACGTTTAAATTATACCAACGAAAACTTTTTAAATTTGTTTATTATTTATGGAGAATGTGATAAAGTAATATCAAGAACTTGCAGCACATTTGCTACTCGATATCCACAAATACGCAAAGTAACACTAACACTGTAACATGCGTATTAATCGAATTGAAGATATGGCATGAATTAAAATAGCAGAGATAAGATTAATTTAAAATATGATTTCATTTTAATTTAATAATTGCTCAAAATTCTGCCCTCGAACCTCGACACATTTTTCGCACCTTCGGATTAGTTCCTCATGGGTAGCTCTTCTAATTGAATCCTGTGATATGTTTTGAAATGCATTTCTTACTCTTTGCATACAATCTTCAATGGTTGTTAATGGGCTCTCATAAACTTTATTTTTAATAGTTCCCCAAATGAAATAATCCAGAACTAATAAATCGGACGAGCGAGAAGGCCATAAGAAAGGTCCATTATTGGCAATCCATTGATCATAAAAGTTTCTTGTAAATAATTATTAATTAAATATGCGTCATGTGGGGGAGCACCGTTGCGCTGATAAAAAATGTTTCTATGTTCGGCGAGAGGTAAATTTTCTAAATAGTTATTATTCAAATTTTGTAAGATATTCAGATATCTTTCACCTAAAAAAAAAAACAAAAATTTACTTATACATATTAGCAGAAAAGAAAATTTAATTTACCGTTTAAATTTTCCTGATAAAATTGTAATGCCACCACTCTATCGTTTCTTATGGCACAGTAAACATTGGACTGCCAACTTTCCTGAAAGTTTCGCTCTCTGAACATATGAGGATTTGAGTCACTCCAATAATGCGAATTATGTCTATTAAAAAGTCCATTTTTAGTAAATTTTGCTTCATCTGTCCATATAATATTTCCCAAATAAGAATCGTGACCCTCAGACCTTATTAGAATAAACTCACAAAAATTCTGTCTTCTTAGGAAATCTGTTTCTTTTAATCCTTGAACCATATGGAATGAAACGGGTGAAATTTATGTTTTAATAAGATTCTTTGAATTGAATCCTTGCATAGTCCCGATTCCAGAGCAGCTTGTCTTAATGACATCGTCATCAACAATAGGCTTTCTTCTTTGCATTTTTGCCTTGACAGAGATTTCTTAGAGAATTAACTGCATCAAAAACTTCGTAGGTAGTGACTGGCCGTAGATCTTCTTTCTTGTTAGCATTGCATGCAAGCTTAACGCTAGACAAAGTATCACGCGTTTTATATAAAGATTGATTGAACCATTTATTGGTGGTGTATTAATAAATGAGCAACAGGGAAAGTGCCGATCAACTAAAAGTTTATAATTATTTACAAGAAAATTTGATAAGAAGTCAACGCTATTTTCAGTATTTGAAAAAGCGTTCCAGTCAATTTCACAAAGAGAAGCACGCAGTTTCCCAATTCCATTTTTCGTTAATCTCCTTTTATTCGTAGTTATTATTTATTAATAGGGTTTCCGACACTGCGCCCATGCTTATCCGACTGACTTATCACAAGAAATCACTGAAAATTTAACTAAGCTCACTCCTCTATGTCATTTGCTTTATCAATACATAATTAATTCCTCACCGTTTATATTGTTCTATTCATTTAATATATCTTGTTCAATGACCCATCTCATATTTATGGCACCAGGCCACTTTCATTTTAGAAAAAATCTGTAGTAAAGAAACCTGAAAGAAACTGTCGAGATTACCCATTGTGATGACAGCAACATGGCCGTAACTCTGAACACGGCAACTGGAAGTTGTCTAGCCACTGTCGGAGTGTCCACCCTCGCCTTAACACACAAATCGCACATGTGAATGTATACGTGGACATTTTATAACGCTCGAACCGTCTGCGATCGTGATAAATTTTCTTATCTGATTTGTTTCACTATTGGCAAAGTACCTGTCGATTTTAACTTTTGCGGTTAATAATTCTAAAATGGTGTAATAAAGCGAAATTTATATCGGCATTATTGTATTTAATGGTGTATTTAAATAATGAGTTGTATTATTGATATATTTTATTGACACAGAGGGACAGGAAGAAAAAGATACATTTATATAAGTAAGTTAATTAACAGGACAATTAAAAATATCAATGTTGTGCTAAATGTGGGTATAAGGACATATAGAAGAAGAAGGACACATAGAAATAAATAGAGGGACGGTGTTGCTTAGTACCAGGCACTTTATAAATAAACGTAAGACAATTTCTTGCAGCTGTAAAATATCTTACACAGCAGTTTTAAAATTTTTGCAAACAGTGTTTATCTTCTTGAGTAAGTCAGGGACCGTATACAATACCTGTGTAATTTAAGTGCGATAGCACCATAATTTCTAGAGGTATTTTAGTATTTGTATCCAGATTTTTTGTAAGGGCATATAACTGTTTTAAACAATAGGAAGCTTTTTTACAAATAATACTAACGAGACCAGAAAAGAATAGTAAAGGATCAAAGTTATTAATACCAAGATATTTTAATAATGATGATAATAATGATAGATTTATTGTCCAACAGGATATTCCAATTACAGGACAATATAAATGTAGTAGTAATGTGAGTATTGAACACCTTCCAGCCTCTTTGAATGGAAAAAATAATTGATTTTTGTTTAGATAGTTTCGCTTGAGACTCCTGAGGCCGAAGATGCAATTTATTTGTAGATTTAAGAAGGGAGGGGCGGGGGTTTGCACTTGAAGGTGTTGGACAGGGCCAAAACTACGCCCTGTATAAATTCCTGTAATGTAGTTCGTACTGACTCTAATTTCAAAAGATTTTATTTATCACTGTATTTATAAAATGTGTCCGGGTGGAACCTAACACCCTGTATATGAAGCGGTTGGTGCTTTAGAAACGTTAAAGTTCAATAAGGAACACGCAAACATTTTAATATCAATAAAATTAGATTCTACTTTTATTAAAACAACAATTTTGATTATTAATTTCATTGAAATATGTCGAATTCGGCATAAAATTGACTTTGAAAAAGTGAAATTTTACCCACCCGGTAAAACGGGTGTGACGTCACTATTGAATTTTGACGGTTGACATATACCGCAGTGACGACATATCGTTTGTTTACTTTTGACGGAGCCGTGAATGTTGTGATAAAGTAAAGCGTTTTCAGTATTTATTTGGTCCTAGATTTGTGTAACTTTTAACTTTTTTGAGATAGATAAATCTGTAATGAAATACTCAAAATATTGTTTCGTACCAAAATGTGGATCAAGATCTATTCGAGCACCAGAAAAAATGTTTATTTCATTGCCAACAGGACCCAGTGCTAAACTTCAAAAAAGAAGAAAACTATGAGCACGATTAACATAGTTAAGTTGCATCTCATGGGCCTGTAAATTAAAAAATTAATTAGTTACAATTGTTGCCATATTTCCTGTTGGATTAATTAGTTTTATCATAATGATTTAATCTCAAATTTAGACTGCATGTTAACTCAATTTGGAGACATAGGAACCTACTAGACATTTATTTTCATTCGTCTTTATATAAATATTAAGATGTATACAAAATATTCAGCATAATGACAACTACTTGATCATATATGATATGCCTACAGCAAATAACACTATTTTGTTTAGCTTTTCAAACAAAATTTCAACATAACCTATACACAATACAATAGACTAGAACTATAGGGGCAGATGTAAAGTAGTAGCACTATTGGATTAGGTAGATTATGAATAATATTACTTACGATTCAGCCTTAACTCCTCGAATTTCTTCGGCATTAAAACAATCATTTGAGCAAATCAATTGGGTATAGGTACACAAGCAAATTTAAAAATTTTTAGCCTTATTCCAAAATAATATTTAAGTCTGTTTGTCTTCCAAACAAATGATCATTGAACTAAAAAAACATCTACTGGAGTCTTCTTCAGGCTATGCTAACTCAATGCAAAATATTTTATAACTGTTTTGGTTCATGCTATGACTCCAAACAGCGCTACCATCGACGTACGAGCACTGAACTCTGTTATAATAGAAGTTCAGTGAGTACGTGTCATGGGTCAAACTATCAAATGTATTGATTTGAGTATATGATTTCAGGTGTGGTTAAAATTTTGCTGTTTTTGTTATTATCGGCAAGAGCAAGACACTATTATGGTATTTGTTTTTCGTGTGCCTAATTGTTGTGCTCTTCCAATATGACATTATAGGTTCTATATATATAGTGTTAGAAAAGTATGGGAACGGTGGAAAATCTCGAACAGTTTGCATCAAATCGAAAAATAAAAAAATACATGTCAAAAATTTTTCAAAAAACTATCTACTGATACCAAAATGACCAAACCCACCCACCATCCTGTGGGTGGGGCGAGGAGCAACTTTAAAATTTTAAATGGAAACTCCTATTTTTTATTGCGGAATCTTATTCTACGGCAAAAAATACGTAAATTTTATTCCGGACATTTTTTTTGGTTCTTGCATGTGATGAAAAGAAAACATTAGTGTTTCAAGAGTAGCGTCTTGTGTCCATAAAACGTCCAATTCAAAAACTGAAAAACACGTATTTGTTATTTTTACGAAATCTATCCAATGACATTGGATTCGACTCTCCCACCCCTAACCCAGTGGGTGGGGCGGGGGACAACTTTAAAATTTGTAATGAAAATTCCTATCTTTTCTAGCGGATTCGGATTCTACGGCCAAAACTACGTGAATATTATATTGGGCATTTTTTTAGATTCTCGCAAGGTGTCCCTGCAATCGCACAAAATTGAAATAAACCTTAAGCGTCCATAAGTTTGTAAATATTTACAAACTCTAGCTACTCGTGTTGACAAAAAAAAATTCAGTTTAAAAAACAATATCTGTGATATCTTGGTTTTTATGAATGTTTTTTTTAAGTGTTCTTAATAACAGTATTCATTTTGTGAAATTTCTAGGAGAACTTTCAGTTCCTTCCAACTTTTGTAGAGGCAGGAGCGCACTTTTGTACGGAAAAATTTATTTAATTTTTCATTAGTTCTCGCGTTTTTTTCTGCATAATGGCTACTTTAACAGAGGAAGAGAGAGTTTCTCTTTTAATGATGCGAGGGTGGGACGATAAAGAAAGGTCCTATGATGAAGTTGTGATTTTATTCAACGAAACTTTCCATGTAGGTCAAGTGGAAATTTCGAAATCTACTGTGTCCCGTACCATCAAACGATTCCTAGACACAAGGATAATTAAAAATCGCCCAAAATCTGGAAGACCAAAATCTGAAACATCGGAAGCTCGACAAATGGAAGTGGCCCAGGCATTTGTCGAAAATCGAAGGTTATCAATCAGAAAAGCCAGTCAACAGCTTGATATGAGTGCATATTCAGTTAATAAGAATTTGAAACTTTTGAAATTTCATTCTTACAAAATTCACCTTCACCAAGAGTTAAATGAAGATGATTTTGATCGGCGTTTTGAATTTAGTGAATTAATGATGGAAAGAGTAACCAAAACCCAAATTTTTTGTCTTCATCTTCTCAGATGAAGCAACTTTCGAACTCAGTGGAAAAGTTAATCGCCATAATTTCAGATATTGGAGTGACGAAAACCCTCACTGGATGCTTGAAACACACACGCAGTATCCACAAAAGTTAAATGTTTGGGCAGGAGTTTTCAGAGATCGAGTCATAGGACCGTTGTTCATAGATGGAAATTTGAATGGAGAAAAATACCTGGAGATGTTGACAAGTTAAATAGTTCCCGCAATACAAGAGATTGCTGGTGATGAGTTCGATAATGTTTGGTTCCAGCAAGATGGGGCTCCTCCACACTATCGGGATATTGTTATTGACTATTTGAATGGTACTTTCGAAAATCGATGGATAGGTCGAAGAGGAACTATTGAATGGCCAGCAAGATCTCCCGACCTCGCGCCACTTGATTATTTTGTTTGGGGCTACGTGAAGGATAAGGTTTATTTCACTAAACCTCGTGATTTGGAAGAGCTGAGGCAACGGATAATAAACATTTTTGCAGAAATACCACCTCAAATGATAGGAAGTGCTATTGAAAATTTTTACTTTCGTCTCGGACAGTGCCAAGAAGTCAATGGGCACCAATTTGAACACCTGCTATAATCTTGAAATTAAAACCTGCGAGTGTAGCAGTTAAGCTGTAAACTAATTGCCTCAACTGGCCGAAATTCTCACCTTATCTTAAATGGCTGAGTTACCTCCTTGCCTTCACTGGCTGGAATCAAGAACTAGTCTGAAGTGGCTGAATTAAGAGGTAAAACCACTGTTAGTTTTTTTTTAATCGAGTTTTTTATTGCCCTGTAAAAATGTAAATTGAAAATTACTAGCTGCTAATAAATTTACAGAATGTCAATAGTTGTAATTTCCGCACGACCGTGTAAAATCACTGTTCTCAAAACAGCTCGGGAAATCATTCACTCTGAGATCAGTAGTTTTACTTTTCGTATTTTTTTAAGTATGCATCAAAACTGTCATATTCTTTCCTATTATTTGGGTTTTCTACCACATGTACTATTATCCTCTTCAAAACAAATCACCGAAGCTACAAAATAATAGAATTATTTTGCTATGTATGTGTATAAATAAGAGTTCTTCAAAAAATAGCTTTGAAAACGGAAAGAGATTACTTTCCGAAACGTCAGCAAAATACATTATTTTTCTGTTTATTCCGATTTATATTATTTGCAAAACATAACCTCTGACTTTTCCTTTGGCGTAAACGTCACGGGCGCAGAGGCTTTTTTTCCAATAATTCTATTATTTTGTAGATTCGGTGATTTGTTTTGAAGAGGATAATAGTACATGTGGTAGAAAACCCAAATAATAGGAAAGAATATTCGTAGAATGCCACAAATAACTTTCAGACAAAACTGTCATGTTCCCACTCAATTTTTTGCGATTGCAGCGACACCTTGCGAGAATCGAAAAAAATGCCCGATATAAAATTCACGTATTTTTGGCCGTAGAATCCGAATCCGCTATAAAAAATAGGGATTTTCATTACAAATCTCAAAGTTGCCCCCGCCCCACCCACTGGGTTAGCGGTGGGAGAGTCGAATCCAATGTCATTGGATAGATTTCGTAAAAATAACAAATGCGTGTTTTTCAGTTTTTGAACTGGACGTTTTTTTATGGGCACAAGACGCTACTCTTGAAACAGTAAAGGTTTTTTTTTTCATTTTTTGCGATTACAACCACACCATGCAAGAATAGAAAAAAATGTCCGGAATAAAATGTACGTATTTTTTGCCGTAGAATCTGATTCCGCAATAAAAAAATAGGGGTTTCCATTTGAAATTTTAAAGTTGTCCCTCGCCCCATCCACAGGGTGGTGGGTGGGGAGGTCATTTTGGTATCAGTAGATAGTTTTTTGAAAAATTTTTGACACGTATTTTTTTTTTCGATTTGATGCAAACTGTTCGAGATTTTCCACCGTTCCCATACTTTTCTAACACCCGGTATATGTTACTGAGGATAAGAAACAGTCGTAAAATATTAGAGGACAGAAGCAAAAAAGCATCTGTCATCTAATGAATGAAAAACCTGCTGTAAATATACAAAGTAAGGAACAAAGAAGTTAGAAAAATTGAGAGTACTATGATATACTTAGTTTTTTTGTAATTCAGGCATATTTCATGTACATGTTATAGACTATGAAATTTCAAGCTTATATTTTAAAATATATTTTGTCAATCGATATTTCTTATTTTATTGAAACATTGTTGATTTAGTCGGTCATATTTTGTGCCAAAGTTTTATTAAAAAATATTTTTTGTCTTTAATTAGTGTTGTTAAATGTATCACCGCAGTTTCTTCAAACACAGTTGGTAACAACGACTCATAACATCTAATTAGTAGTTAATTAAAGATAAGAAATAGTTTTCAACAAAAAATTGGATAGCAAAATGTAATTCACTAAATCTACCTTCACCCAAATATCTCAAAAATTCATTTAAATTGCATAAATTTAATACTGGTAGCGCCGCAGGTGACCATAGTACGAACCCAAAGAGGTATTGGTCGAAAATGAAGGAGTTTCCCATCTATATCCTATATAACTCTCTAGAATTAGGGTCGGTAGCTCAATGTGTTAAAGCATCTGGCTAGCAAACTGAGTTGCCTAGCGAAGTGGATTCGATTCCCGCAAGGCGAAACAATTTTTCATTAACAAAATTGCCCCAAGAGTGGTTCGGAGTCCACATATTAAACTGTAGGTCCTCGTCTCTCTTTACCTAGCACAAGATCCTTGAGATCTTCCAGGGGGTTACTTCGGTAACTTGAGAGGCGGTTAAGAACACATTTTAAGAATTAGCTGATACTGGATGATAGAGTAGGTATATAAAATCTCAAAAACATATGGTTAACAAACTAAAATGTTTGCTAGTTTCTTTTGTAAGTTGAAATTTACGACAATAATTGTGTGGATTGATTCAGATAAAAAGAGAAAGATGGCAAAAGTGCGTCGATCCCTATAAACACAAAATAAAGTCCACGTGTCAAGTCAACTAAATTACAACGTTGTGTACGTGAATATACCCATTTATCTTAATTTGTTGCGCGTATTTTAGTCAAAGGATAAGTCGGGATCGTGCTATAAACCAGGAGATATCGTTTGTCTGTTCGTACCGAAAGGATAACTCAAGATATTGGAGCGGCGAATTGACGACTTCGCCGGCGTTTGCTAATTGCAAGCACCGGCGAAATCCGAGCAAATAAGGCTATCTTTCCTTAGAGCCGATTTCTTATTATGTAACGCTGGAATTTACGATTGATTTAGTTTATTAGCTATTTAAGAAAGTTTAGTTCGATCGCAATATACGTGTGGAAGAGAATAAAGGAGAGGTGTGGGTATTTTTACAAGTATTACAATTTTAAATGATGAATAATCGCTTGCAGTAAAATAAATCGGCGCTTTATACAGAGTAGTAACTGTTAAAGCTGATTTCTAAAACAAGAGTGTCTATAACCATGTACAAATTGGTTATAATAATAATCTTTATTTGCCCAGCAGGATAAACCCAATTACAGGACAACGCATAAAAGTGTACAGGGTTATTCACTTTATTTCTGTTATTATTGAAAAGAGAAAAAAAGTTTCGTATAAAAGTTATAGGATCTTACCTACATTTTATTGAAACGTGATAAAAAAATATCATGTATAGGTCACGTGACAAAAAATAAGTGTATGTTTTATTTAAATGGAATACCCTATATATTATTACATTTTCGAGAGGCCCTTTTCCCCTTATTTCAAATATAAAATATTGTATAGATCTATCTTAAATACTTCTTGATATGTTTGACATTCAAAATGCAAATGAGCTGCTTTATTGCAAGATTATTTATCCCATCTGGACTCAAAATCGCAATTACAATCGCAATCAAAATCAAAAATCGCAATTGCAATTACAATCACAATCAATTTTTGAATTTTGTAATTTTTAAATTTTTTAATTTTGCAATTTTTCAATTTTGTAATTTCTCAATTCTGTAATTTTGTAATATTAAAATTTTTCAATGTTGCAATCTTTCAATTTTGTAATTTTTGAAATTTTGAATTTTGTAATTTTTGTATCCAAGTTACACACTAAATCCCAATGTAATATTGTATTCCCTTTAATAAAAGGGCGCGGGTGGCAATGGGGTGGTAGAGGGGGTGGCTAAAAAAATTTTAGAGGCCCTTGGTTCTGGTATATACATTAAATCCTAATTTAATTTTTAATTCCCTTAAACAGTAAGGTGGGGATGGTAACGGGAGTGGTAGAGGGGATAGCAAATGCCAAAATAAATTTTAGAGGCACTTGGTTCGCGTACACACATTAAATAATATCAATTTAATTTTTTCTCCCTTTAATGATAGGGTGAGGGTGGTAATGGGGGTGATGGAGGGGTAGGTAATGTAAGAAAATTTCAGGACAATCAATTTCATCGTGCAATAATTTGTGAATAAACAACCCACAGTACAGTTACTCCGCATTTCTAAACTGTGAAAATTTTATACATTAAGCAAAAACCTGTACTCGACGTTTCTAGCAGGGTATATACCATTAAATTTAAAAGAAAGACATTTCAAATATTTTCGCTGAACTATGTCAACAGCATCTTTTTGATAGTTGTAGCAAGGATTCCAAATTATAGAACCATATTCAAGCTTGGACCTCACGAACGAATAATATAACATTTTTAAGGTTTAAGCTTTAAGTCTTACAATTCCTTATTATGAAACCAAGCATTTTCAGAACTTCTGATGTTTTTTTTTTAAATAATAATAAACACCACAGAAATTAGACAACCCCCAATTCCACAAGCCAGGGCTTTGTGCGGAAGGGGGTTACACATTGAAAAAACGCAGACATACAATCATTTCCTCCGACAGTGCCAGTGCCGGAGCGAGGATTCGAACCCGGTGGTGCGATGTCCGTGTGATTAATCGCGATTGCCACCTCGCGCCTTAACCCACTCGGCTATGGACCAGACCTGATGTGTATATGATATGTAATTTAAATGACAGTTGATGATCGAAAATTATGCCTAAATCTTTAGCATCTATACATCGTGATAGAATAGTACCATCGATACTATAGCCATAAATAAAACTAGTTTTCCTATTAGTAAATAGTCGATACTCCTATATAATTTAAGATCTGCAAACAGTAGTTTGTTACAGTTAAATTGAGAGCACAAATCATTTGTGAATAGTAAAAACAAGATAGGCCCAAGATCAGAGCCTTGTGGAACTCTAGAGGTGGCTGCGAAGATCTCCGGACTATAACCATTATGCGAGACATACTGCTTCCTGTCTAATAAATATGTTGTGAAAAATGATCCGAATGACCCGAATTAATATAATTTATTTAATAGTAAGGTATGATCTATTTTATAAAAATCTTTTGAAAAGTCAGTTTACATCGCATCCATCTGTCCAAGTTTGCCAATATAATCAGATATATACTGAATAAATACTGTTAGATTACTAACAGTGGATCTATTTCTAACGAAGCCATGTTGTGAAAGAGAAATCTGTTGACTTACGCTGGGATAAATTAGATTGTACGAAAATATCTCGAAGACTTTAGCGAAATTCGAAAATATGATTATAGCTCGGTAGTTTGAAACATATGCTGAATTACCATTTTTAAAAACTGGACAAACCTTTGAAAATTTCCAAGACTCAGGCCATATTGAATATTATGTGTATGTGTTCTGGTTGAGTGGTAGAATAGCTGATGCTAAACTCTGTCAGGAGGTTTATCCAAACAAAACAATTAAAAAAACTACTGTATGGCTCCTTACTGATAGTCTATTTAGTTGTCGCATCTTCCATGTTGCTAAAAGTGTTATGGAGCACACAGTTTATCTTCTTGAGAAGACTGAACACACAGCGATCACGTTTTGCGACTTCGCAGCAGCCTTTCACCGCGTATCTCATAAATTACTTTTAGTAAAGTTATTATGGTGCGAGAGAAATAGCTCACATAAAAACCGACATCCAAGAACATATATTCTAATTTTAAGTAGATTAAAAGCGGCGTTCCCCAAGGATCCGTTCTTGGGCCAGAGCTCTTCATAATTTACATTAATAACCGAGTCAATTTTACGTCTACAAACAAGTGTCCTATTCGCCGATGACACCACCTTCATTTGTTATATTTAGTTCAGAATTCCTCTGATATTGTGACTAAAGCTGGTAACTGGCATACTAAATCAAAGTTAAATGAAAATAAAACTTGAGAGATTATATTTTTTTCAATGTAAATATTACAAATAAGAACAGTTTGACTTTTCTTGGGATTGTTATCGATGATTTGGATTTGGTAACTCTTCTAGTTCCGTAAACATTTGCAGCATCCATAAAAGAGTCATTGTGTGTCGTGCATCGTTTGTTTGCTATCACATTATGCTCATTTCGCTATTATTTATATATTGCATATTATTAGAAAAGGATCCATGAAACATCTAGTTTACTAAGTAATAACAGTTCTTTTATGACCCAGAAGATGCGTGGTACCAGCCTAAATTTAAATCAAGTGAAACCTTTTGTAGAAGTTGCGATGATTTCATTTCTTCTAGGAATCTAGGCGATTCAGTAACATATATTTAAGCAAATTCAAACTATCCTTATATATTTCACCATTAGACTTTGAATAATAGTGCAAATAGTAATTTATTGAATTTATAGTTGATGGCAAGACACGTCACATAAGCTAGAATAAGTACTGCTCTGATAACAAACACTAACGTCTATGCCATAAATACTATTCACACATATTTAAGTTTTTTATTACACGGACAATATGCAAGGTTCCGCCGTACCCATGTATATATCTTGTTTTGATATTTTTCGAAATATCTTCATTATCACATAATGAAATAAGGAATTTCGATTTAAATACGCAGTATGGCAGAGCAACCAGCCACTCTATATTTATCTGTAGGTATCGACTCGCTTGAATAGAGACATTCTTGTAATTGTAAACAGAAATGCGTCCATTGGTAGTATTATAATAGTGACTAAGAGCCAGCGGATGCGCCAGTGGTGAAGAAATTGAATCCAAAATCCATTCCGAAAACAATACACTTTTATTATAATTCTTTTATCGGATATCATGATTAGTAGATGCCCATCTAGAACTGGAGCGAAAACGTCATCTACTTTTTTCAATAAGGGTCGGCAGAACTTAAAAAAGTGAGCCTTGTTTTTCTGGAATGATAGCACAAATTGTTTTGCTTAATTTTCCTTTTTCAGCACCCAAATTTTTGTGCCATATTTCTTTCGACATTATAGTGATCAACGAGGCAATAGATTCACCTTGCATCTTGGCAATGGCTTGGTCCAATCTGTAGACTCCTCCAGTATTGAACGCCGAGAGTTTACATTTTCCTTGAACTCTATCGGTATTTTCTTGTATACAAAACATTTTTCGTTATCAAACAGAACAATAAATTCTTTCTCAGTTGTTTTATTAACTTTTTTCTTTTTGAAAGCCTTCATGGACTCCCGCTAGGGTCTACCGCACCGGGTAGTGTCGAACTCCTAGCGATTAAAACCCCTCCTGGATCAGTGTTTCCACGTGATCTGGACCTGCTTTCTGTCAGGCCACCGGTCATTCATCATAAATTGGTGTTAGTTCAGCTTCCCACGTTTTGCCTTACATCCCCCATCTGTTAAAACGATTAGAGGTTCTGGGTTAGGTTTCTAACTATTCCTTTGTCCTCATTATTCGATTTATTGCATATGCTGTGGCATATAGTTACGTTATTACTCTTGCGTGTCAAACTTTCCTTTATCAAAGAGATATTTCTCAAAGCTATCATGTCCTGTAAGACCCTGGGTGAGGCTGTGTACACCACACTGCATAATACCCTTCTTTTGCTGGTCTTTGGCCCATAAGTTTTAGATTAGATTAGATTAGCAAAGGAGCTGGTTGTTTAGCCTTTACCACCGCGACCTTTTCAGGTCTATTGTGATGCTCCCAGGATATCTTCCTTATAGTACCTCATCCAGCTTTGTCCTTTGTAATAGACTCCATAGCTTTGATAAAGGCCCTTTTATATAGCTGTCCGTCCTTGGTTTTTCTTCTCCGAGTACTTGAAATCTCAGCCTCACCAGGCCTTCACAGTGGCACAATACGTGAACTGAGGTTTCCTCTTCCTCTTGGCAGAATCTGCATGTCGCGTCCTCTGCCAGGCCCATTAGACTCATGTGTCTATTGAGCCGGCAGTGGCCAGTTAGAAGGCCTACTATTACTCTGATGGCCTTCCTATTCTGGCTTAGTAGGTCTTTCGTAAATTTGGCCGAACGTTCTTTAATGAATTCTATGGCCTGTCTCTGTCCTGGGAGATTCCTCCACCATTCCAGAGATTTATTTTGCACCCATTCCTTAATGGCTGCTCGTATGCATGGCGCCCATAAGTTTTGCTCAGAAGCCTTTCTAAGGCAGAGGCGGCTATCCCTACCTTTTCTGCTGTCTTCATTGCATATAGCCTATAGGTTAGCCGCGTGTCTAACCATATTCCTGGATTTTTAAGCCCCTGCAAGTTCCGATCTTCACCCGCTCTACTCCTACTATGAAGATGGGAGAATTCTTTTCATGGTAATGATGATGCACTCTGTTTTCTCTGGGGCTAATTCTAATTGCACCCCATTTAACCACCGCTCTATTCTCCTAATGGTTTCATTTGCCCCTGATTCTACCCCGTCCACCCAGTTCCAGTTCCCAGTTTTCGCCTCCCACCCAATCGTTCTGTTCCCGAGATAGCTCGTAGTGACTCTGAGCAAGTATGGAGCTGCTCTCATTGTCCTCGGACTACTGAAAATCTCAGCAGATCCCGCTGTGTTAAACGCATTTCTGACATCCAGGGTCAGGGTCAAGCAACGGAAATTAATGTCTTGGCGCGAATAGAAGTTGATAAGACTGTTTCTTTAAGGCAACGTGCAGTCAAACAATAATTTTTTGGGACTGATTTTATTTTCAGACGAGTCTAGGTTTACGAATTTGGGATTATTTATCCGACAAAATATAAAATATTGATCACAAGAAAATCAAAACTTATTACGGGAGGGTAACTTTCAAGTGCGGTTATGTTTCAATGTTTGGCTTGGAATAATCGGTAGTAGAATCATTGATCCAATAATATTTGAAGGACCTCTGACTGGTGCCAGATACTTGAGATTCCTGGAAAATGAGATTGAGGACATTTTAGATGAGTTAGCTTTAGATTTAGGACAATGGATGTATTTTCAACAAGATGGCGCTCCTACCCGTAATTCAAGGATAGTAATCGATTACCTTCAACGGAGATTCGGAGAAAACGTAATTTCGACGAATGATCCCGTGAGGTGGCCTCCAAGGTCACCTGATTTAACGCCCCTTGAGTTCTTTGTTTGGGGTCATTTAAAAAATATTGTCTATGCAACCGCCGCGCCGTTACAACCCGTGAAGACCTGGAGCTACGAGTAAGACGAGCAATTAATAGCATAACAGCCCAGCAATTGGCGAACGTTCATCGAGAAACAGCTATGCGAGTTCAGAAGTGCATTGACGTTAATGGACGCATTTTGAACAACTGTTGTAATGTTTTGTGTTAATTTTTTGTATTCCAAAGTTACCGTATGTGTAATAAGGTAATTAGAATAAAATTGTATTTTCTTATTTTCATTTAGCTGTAATTTTATTTGTATTTATGGCACATTTTAATACGACATTTGAATAAATTCCTTATTAATAGCACTAATAAATTGTATCACGGTACCGATATGGTTCCATTTGTAAAAATTGAGTTTTGCCCCAAAAACAATTTTTGTGAATTTTATTTATCACGTAATTTAGTGTGACGGGATTTCGATTTTTGCTACATTACACGGGTCATTTAGAATAAATTGGAACTGTCATGGCACACTTAAATGGAAAACTAAAAATTATATTATAACAAAAATTGATGTTTGAAATGTCACGTATATGGCATCGTTGGATTTAGAAAATTATGCAGAATTCAAAAATGTAATAATATACGGGGTGTTCCATTTAAAATCGCAAGTTAACGTCACTTTCGGAGAAACCGGAAGTGAAAAAAAAAAATCAATTGTATCTCAAAAAGTGCCGCTTATTATGTATGTAGTATATTCTAAATTTAAATCAATTATCTTCAAAACTAAAGGATAAAATGGGGGTATACCATGATCCTGTTACAACCGGTATACTGCCACTAATGAGAAATTTACTATTATACAATAACTTTAAAGATCCGTATGTCTTAGACAGTAGGGTATTTACATGCCCAGAGAACTTGAAATGCTGATTTAAATCCAATCCCAGATTTTTTACTGCACTTTCAGAAGATAAGATCTCACCATCAACGTTTAAATTAAGGTTTTCACAAACATAAGCTAAATCTACTTTAGCTCCAAATAATATTAGTTTGCATTTGTTATGATTCAATTTTCAGTTGTGCTTTTGAGATATTTCTTTAATTTTAATTAAGTCGCTATTTAGGTTATTTTGAGCTACTAATGAGCCTCTAATGTGAAAGCTATTGTATACTTGGGTGTCATCGGCATGTGCTTGTGTTTACAGTTTTCTACTGAATGTAATATGTCATAAGTGTAGATACTAGACAATAACGGACCTAAGACTGAGGCTTGAGGCACGCTAAATAGAACATCCACGGGAGGTGAGTTAGCATCATTAAATAGTACCTTTTGTGATTTATTGTTTAAACATGAATTAAGAAAAGCAATACTCTTATGATCAAGACCAACATATTTAAGTTTTGCGTACGTTAATTCATGAGTAATATTGGAAAGGTCAAGCCAGTACTACAGCAGTTACCTTTTTTTATCAGTGCTTATTGTGATGTCATCAACAATTCTAGTGAGGGCCGTTGAAGTACTATGTCCTTTTCTAAAGCTTGACTGATTTTCATGCAAGACATCATTTTAATTTACAAACTCAAAAAGTTGCTTATGCACAATTTTTCCCAATATCTTCGATAAGGTAGGCAAGATACTTACAGAATCAGTCAAATAATTACGTCATTAGTCTTACGCAAAGGAATAATTAAAACTAAAGGAGTAGTTAAGCATTGTCAATGATATTCCGTCTACCAGGCATTTGATTTAAAGTTCCTTATGTCACTGATCTCTTCTATAGAGCATAAACTAAAAGATAACAGCGCAACGTTGTGGGAATTATTGTTATAATAGTCAATGAGTAAATTATTAGGTTGATTACAAAATGCAGAGGTAACACGGTGATTTATATCAAAGGCACTACCAACGAAGATGGAATTTCGTTGACTACATGTGAAACCCTCTCCTCGTTTATTCCGCTACAATACGAACCATCGGTGGTACAATCTCGCTCCCTTATAACAAAACACAAGTTCTATATATATATAAAGATATGTTGCATTCGGTATGTCACCATGCGCGTATGTTCGAGGGTACAACGCTGCAAGTGACGTGCCTGATAAGATAAAGAGCGAACTGGTGTATCAGGACTTAACAAGAGCCCAATATCTTCAAACGTAAATCATCCACTGGTCCATATATGGTGTATGTGAAAACATGTCTGCTGCCCTGCATTTAAAATAGGGGCACTCCCTGCTTTATGCCTTGTCGTTTGTGTGCTACAAGTCCAAATTTGAATTTGACGAGTAAAATTCGAGAGATGGCATGTCGGAACACTTTTGAAATATGTAACAAATTCTATCTTTCATAATACAACCGTCGCCGTCCGGCGTTTATAACATTTTTTAGTCTTATATAGAAGAGAGTGTGTTACCATAATTAGGATATATTTTAGTAGAGGTTTGTAATTCATGTAACGTTCTATTCTGTGGTTTCGTTAATGACATGAAGATTTTTATCATTTAATTGGAATTAATTAATTTATCAATCAGTTGAAATTTCTTAGAAAAATTAAGAGTAATTTATGCGATTGGTCTTCTTATACATAATATAAATGTAAGTATTCGTTCAGTGCAATCATAAAGTATAACACGGGTGAACAGTAAATCTGTTGCCAAAGGTTGATCAGTCAATTTTGGATAATTAGGGGCGCAAATCCCGAGCAAATGTAGTACCCATTCGTTGCCTTGTTGTCTAATTCGACTCCAATATGTTCCTCATGCGCCTCTTTTACGATGGTCGTAATATTTTTTGTTTCTTTCACAACAGTGTGTTTGTCACAAATATAACAGAAAATATTAGGATTATTTACACACCGTTTTCGCAAAATGCCCCTTTTTTCTGGTATATTTACTAAAGTTTTGTTTGACAAAAGCATGACCACAATACTGTTTAATTTCTGTGTCATGATCTAAAAAGGGATATACATGTTTCTCAACTGTGCAATATAAAGAACTAGGCACAGATTTAAGAGGGTTTCTAGCCATGGAAGAATGCTGAAATTTTAGATTGTTACAGCTAAGGTATATTAGATTAAATATTAATAATTGCATTCAACGCGACCACAATAGCGATTGCCTTAGCTGTTATCGGGTCTAATAGAAGCTCCCTATTTCTAATTATGTAAGCGATTTCAATATAATTTGTTTAAGGCTTACATAGTCATTAGAAGCTATTAAATACATAAATTGTAGTTACATCATAGTGGTTCTATGAAAATGAGGCAGTAGAATATGTCTGAATATAGTCTCATGTCTGTGCCTTGAGAACTTAAAAGTAAGGTCCGTATCACTGTACCCAGAATTGTTATTTAATGACCATTATATGGACATATTGTCTGCAAGTTACTTGTGGCATTCTACGAATATTCTTTCCTATTATTTGGGTTTTCTACCACATGTATTATTATCCTCTTCAAAAACAAATCACCGAATCTACAAAATAATAAAACTATTGGAAAAAAGCCTCTGCGCCCGTGACGTTTACGCCAAAGGAATAGTCAGAGGTTATGTTTTGCAAATAATATAAATCGGAATAAACACAGAAATAATGTATTTTGCTGACGTTTCGGAAAGTAATCTCTTTCCGTTTTTAAAGCTTTTTTTTGGAAGAACTCTTATTTTGCTGTGTATGTTAAATACACAGCGTTAAGATTCTGTTTATGTTATTTCCATAGATACTTACTACTTACACAGAACATAGACCTGTTGATATTTTCTTTTAGATAATGTTGAGTTTGTTAAGTTCTTCTTTTAACATTGGTAGCCAGGTTGTACAAATATCTACAGAATAATTCGATACGCACTTATCTTCATTTAATAAGATTATTGCTGATTCTTTAATTTTTCTTTTTTTTCTCTCTGCTTCTTTTGTTAAAATTTTTGCCGAGTCCCAGTTTATTCTATGTCCGTATTCCCAAGCATGTTCACAAATCTTTGATTTCTGAATTTCACTCTTTCTAATGTAATTCTTGTGCTCATCCAACCTCACACTGAAAGGTCTGGATGACTCACCCACATAACATTTATCACATTCGCACGGGATATTGTAAATACAGTTTTTTGAATTCTCCTCCCTGTTTATGGGTTTTGTTTTTGTAAAAATAGATCTTAAAGTGTTCCCCGTTTGAAAAATCGTCCTAACATCAAATTTGTCACCTATACGGCGTAGCTTCTCCGATAGTCCGTATACATAAGGAATTATTGCTGTATAACGACGTTCAGGTTTTTGTCGTACCTGATTATCCCTATTTTCAACATTTATGAAAACTCTATCAACAAAGGCTTCAGGATATTGATTTTGTACTAGAACCTCTTTATCACGGGCACAGAGGCTTTTTCCAATAATTCTATTATTTTGTAGATTCGGTGATTTGTTTTTGAAGAGGATAATAATACATGTGGTAGAAAACCCAAATAATAGGAAAGAATATTATATGGACATAGTTCTCGTCTTATTTATATTAGACTATTACAGAGTTTAGATACTACAGTAAGTAGCCAGATGTAGCGCGGGGTTCTTCGTTGGCTACTGAAATGCTCATAATTTAACATTGGCACACTTAAATGTTAGATTTATGAACACTGGATTTGATGAGCTTGCGAATTATATGCATGACTATAATTTTGATTTTTTCGCACTTTCCGAGACCTGGTTAATAATTTTCATGGGAGATTTTTACATTGGTTTGTATAAAAAAATCATTAAACAGTATGTTACACTTGAAAATTTCACAGAGTAATTTACAATGAAATTTATATTATGAACCATCATACGACAGTTTGTTTTCTGTCAAAACCAAAAATTATGGTTATCATAGTATTACTCCTGCTAGGTTCGGTGTGCGAGAGTCGTGGTTGTCAGGATTGTATGCACTCATTCATCAGTAAGTAATATCGGTACCCACACGGTCAATATTTTGACTGCCTACAATTCGCCTCGCGAGCAGAATGCCGTACAACGTCATGATTTAACACGATCGTGTTCTGAACCGATAGCCAACTAAAGAGAGAAAATGCTATGCTCGAGCGCGAAATTACTGTTCGAGAAAAACTCACAGTTATGTAAGGTGGATGTATGGTATGATGGGACAATGTTGTTTTGTCATATCGGTAGTCTCATGATGTATTTTTAATGTAATTTATTACTTTTCCTTACAAGGAAAATGTACTCCATTTTCTATGCATGAGCCGCTTATACTTTCTGTCTCTATTTCCCTGCAATGTTTTGTTCTGGAAGCTTCTACTTAAACCCTGGAAGAGCCGGTGGCCATTTTCAGAATTTAGTTTAAACCTAATCACCTTCGAAGGTAAACGTTATTTTCTTTTGTATGAACGTCCAAGTATTTTTTTTGGGATTTATACCTCGGGGTGTCTTTAGTGATATCCGTTTTTGTATTTTGTGTACGGATCACTTAGTCGACCGTGGAGTCGGATTTGTGGGTTCAGACTCAATCTGTTGTGTACCCAGTATCCTTCCCTGGAACCAGGAAACCTCCAGAGGCATTCTAATACTGTTGCAGAAGAACCGTAGTTTATGCGGTTCTTCTATTTAGCTAGAAATTTCCTCTATCTAACAGCTAGAATCTTTTATCTGCTTCACCTTTCCTGCAGTCGTCTTGTTAATCGACAGGCCTACTCGTCATTACACCGTCCCGACGAGTAATTTTTTTTGGACGAGGTTCGTGCCGTCGAGGGGCTCTAGGTGTTTGTGCTGTCATCATATAACCACCAGCTCGATTCCAGGCATAGCTCAGAGAGAGGCACAGCGTCCCGACGCCTATCATCTGGATATTCACACCATTGCAGCAGTGGTTCGTATATTTGCACTACCGCGACGTTATGTAAGTGATATTCCTAATCTATATAATTGTTATACTTGAGTCATTCCTTTATCATTACATCTAAATAGACTGGCATAGAAAAGAAGGGGAAAAGGTACATATGTTTATATTTTTCCTACACTTATGTAATTCCTATATATATATATATATATATATATATATATATATATATATATATATATATATATATATATATATATCGCATCGGCATCGAATGGGACACCTGGTACAAGTGCAGGTTAGTTACTTTTATCCTTGAGGAATAAATTTGACAGGTTGGCCATCTTCACAGGAAGTTCCAACTTAACCTTACAATACAAGATTGATCCCTTTAGGATACCATGCTTTTTTAAATTTAATGTTTTTAACAATTTTATTTTATCAATTGACATCCAACTATGTTTTAAATAATTTTTAACTTGTAAGTTTGTTAACTACTATTAGTGTTAAGTGTTGGTCCATATTTTTGAAAAATTGTTTCACATGTGCAACTTCTATATAACCTCAAAATATCGTAAGTACTCTAATATCAACCCTAATTTAAGTATAATATGATGTCATACTTTGTAGCGTTCCTGATGAAGAGACAATAAAGCCTCGAAAGCTTGAACAGAAATAAAGAGTTTTCTTTAATTTTTTGTGCCACACGACTGCATACCCAAGTTTAAATTTTTAAAATTTTAGCCTTAAATAGCCAGTCCAGCTAATTTTACCTTAAAAATATATATAGTTGCGGAGTGCTCATTGCGTGATCACGTAATTACCTCTATCCATCGACAATTGTACATGATACGCCAATACTGTGTAACAAATCCGGATTGGTTCATTAAAAAAAAAATATACATATATATTTTTAGTCATACGTAATATGTGTTAGTTATATAGGTATATATGAGTAGCCCTATTTTATGTTAATTTTGCCTTTTTGTAAATATATTTTAATTCTTATCCGGGCTCATTTTGGATTATAATAATTATTGTTGCCAGACTTTGTAATAAACTGTTAACCGGTAATTCATTATTTCTTTTCCCCTTTCCAATTCATTGTTTGTGTGTTCACCACCTAGCTGTCTTACCCGCTCCCCCCCGACGAGCTAGCAAGTGTGTGGTTCCTACTTTTATCACGAACTGCACACTATAATAAATATTTGCTACGAGTCCCTGAGAGGTGCCCATCAAGACCTCTCATTAATTACGAAATAAGAATATAAATTTTAGTAAACCATTTTGTTTTTCTATTTACCATCTGCGGGTGTAGCAAGTAATAATTTTAAATTTGTTTTAAATTCCTTTGATCTTAACCAAATTAGTAACTTGCCAACTAGAATTAATATAAAAGGTACGTCATCACTAATAGACCTTATCATAATGACACTGAAATCTTAGAATCAAATTCAGTGCCCATTTCAGATGATATATCTGATCATAACTTACTTTTTCTATAGTTAAAATACCTAAAATTAAATCGGATCTAAAATATATTTATTATAGGGAATACGATAAAATTAATATGAAATCTTTTGAGGAATACTGCAGTAAGTTAAATTGGAATTCAACATATTATGTTAAAACGGGAAGCTAAATATTTTCAGTAACAATATTTTTATTTAATTAATAAACATGCTCCGCTAAAACATAAACTGATAAAAGAAAAGCCTTTTTTACACCATGGGTTACTGACAACATTAAACTTCTTATGAAAATGAGAGATAAACCTAAAGCAAAATATGTAAAAAACAAAAGTCACCCTAGAACATTATAAATAACAGAAGAATTACACAAATCATGCTATACAACGGGAAAAATATGTTTATTTTGATGCACTATCAAAAAATAAAGATTCCAAATTATTCTGGACAGAGGTCAATGAATTAAGTTTAACAAAAAATAAGACTAATAATAACATTCCAAATGGGCTTGCTGATTCAGAAAAAATCAATAATTATTTCATTTCGTCCATAACTCCCGACAATGATTCTTCAAATGAAAAAATACTTTATAATTCTAATTTACATCAAAATTATAAAGATATATTTAATATTAAATTATCAACAAGGAATGATGTTGACAACATAATTAGTAATATTACAACTTGCAGTGTTGGCGCAGATGGTATTTCTATTAAAGACCTTAAACTATTTTGTATAAATCATCTTATAAATATTTTAAATTTTTTATATTATTTAATAAATATATGAGGAAGTTTTTCCATACTGCTGGAAAAAGGCAATAGATAAGCTTTTTGCAAAAATAGCTAATCTTATAAAACTAAAAGATTTCAAACCTATTAGTATCTTATCTTCCACTTTTAAAGCTTTGGAAAGACATATTCACAACCAAATTATTTGACCTCGACACAATCAAGCTGTCGTGAAAATCATAGCACTTCCACTGCACTTATAAAAGTAGCTGATGCCATTTCTCAAAATTCAGATAACAATAAAGCGACTTGTCTAGTTCTACTTGATTTTAGTAAAGCCTTCGATACTTTAAATCCACAAGTTTTGCTTTCTAAATTGTATTATTTCGGTTTCTCCGATAATTGCATTAATTTCTTTGAATCTTATTTAACTAGCAGGGAACAATGCTTAGCTTTGACAATAGATAGTAAGACTGTAAAATTCAAATTTGCTTGATTACATCAAGGTGTACCTCAAGGGCCCATCTTAGGACCCCTGTTAGTTTTAATATACGTTGCAGGCATGAATGGCGAAGTTCAATATTTTAGTGTAATGTAATATGCAGATGATTCTCAATTATCTCTCGATGGTTTTCCAAAAAATAAAATACTTGCACAAAAAAATATTTCATTAGATTTACAGAAAATTTAAAAAAATTTCTTTGGATTATACCTTCAAAATTAATGCTTCTAAGTCTGTTTTATTGATAGTAGGCTTAAAACATTCTAGAGATAAATTGCCTGATTGTGTTATCAAAATTAATAATGATGAAGTATCTAAATTGAGTGAGGCAAAAAATCTTGGCGTAGTCGTGGATGGCGCACTTACATTTCAATCACATGCCTCCACTAAAATAGGATTGGCTTTCAGCCGTCTAAAAAGTTTATACCCATATAAAACTTTCATGTCACCTGCTGCTCTATTCTTGATTATGGTGATGTCATAATTTTGTCAGTGCCGGTTCCTGTCGTCTAATACAAAAAGTTGAAAATGCTTGCATGCGCTTTGCGTAGAATATTCCCTTTAGAAATCACATCACTACCTACTTAAATCAAAGTTTTATCCTAAATATAAAAAATATTCGTATACTACGCACATACTGTACTATTTATAAAGTGATGACTTTTGGTGGCCTAGTTACCTACGAAGTAAGTTCTCTTCTTATAATCACGATCAAAATACAAGGCATGTGCGAGATTTTAGAATACCTATGCACAAATCATCAGCTTTTCAAAAGTCATTCACATTTAATGCAATCCATTTGTGGAACAAGCTTGACTCGAGCGCTAAGAAAATGTCTCTAAAAATTTTGGTTTTGGTTTATTTTCATTGATCCCCCACCCTGCATCTTTAGCGTTACATCGTTGCAAAGTTTTCTTTATTTTATTAAGTTTAGAAGTAAGTAAATTAACTCTTTTTTTGTCTTGGGGCCATTGGATGAGCACCATCTAGGTGAAATAGTATACCTATTTACCTATGTACTGTTTTTTGTGGTAAATAAAGATTTATTTATTTATTTAGGTTATTCTCATGAAACCAGCACATATTTCCTTCATAAATTATTTCAGTAGTTATTTTTATATCCGTTGGGTTATTTCCTATAATTAGAACATTTGTATCATCTGCATAGCAGAGCGCATGAACATTTGTTTTTTTATAGGTAATTAATAAGATCATTGACGAACATAATATACAATAGTAGTCTCAAAGTTGAACCCTGTGGAACTTCTTGTTTCATATAGCAAATCTCACTCTCAACTCCACCGGCAATTTTGATAGTTTTCCTCGCACGCCACATGGGGGAGTTTAGCTTTGAGCAACTGATGATCCGCCACATCAAAAGCTCGTAAAAATCTACAAAAAGTCTACAACAATTTTTTTATTATCTAAAGCTTTAATAATTCTGGGATGGAGATCACATACGCCGACTCAGTGATTTTGTTTACAGTAAAGCCATGTCGAGTACGAGAAACCAGATAATTGTTTTGCAGAAAGCTTGATAATTGATCTTTTAAATGTAATTCTAAAAGTTTGCAAAAACTGCAAAATAAACTAATAGCTCTATAATTATTGTAGTCATTTGGATGCCCGTTCTTATATAGAGGATGGATAATATATCATTTGAATTTGTTAGAAAGTATACCTTTCTCTATGAAAATATTTATTAGATGAGCTAGTATACAACTCATGACTTTTTGTATATTTTGTTTATTATTAACTTGCCACAAATTTTCATGTGTATTGTGGTTAAGTAAAGATCGGTCCAGCTATATATCTATCGATCTATTTTTTAACTAAATATTGTTCTTGTTATGCTAAATATTTTCTAGTAAATTCGTTGATTTTTCAATTTATACTACTTATACTTTAGCTTTCCAAAGTTATACTGGTTAAAACCGTATCACCCTGTATACGGGCCACCCCAACCCAAGATTCCCTTCGTCCATCACTCGGTATCGTCGATTCTCCTCAGATAGCAACACTCCCTCCGTGTTTTTCACTTTCAGCATGTTTATCTGTGAAATTATGTGAAAGCTACCATATTACGCCAGCGTCTGTAAGGCCGTTTAAGCAAATATGCGACACCAGATCGGGTATCTTGAATATATTGATGTCCTCCCGCTCAAGTCTTGTAGTAATGCGTTTCCACTCTTGTCGGACAATCGGCTGCTGGGCAACAGAGGTCGCACCACCGTCGTAAATCCCGTCTTCTCGGACTTGAGATCGCATCCTCCACGAAGCCGTCGTGACCACCGCAATGGTAGAACATATAAGTATTTTGTTTCATAGGTGAGGGAGGTTTTTTTAAACGTTCTGTCTAGATCAAAATATACAGTTTACTTTTGTTGTGCGATTTTGTTAACTACTGAAGTGAGTATATCGAACAGCGCAACATGTTTCTTCTAAGCTGCTGGTCAGGTAGCACTGATTTTGATTGTTTTGTCATTTTTTTTTGTATTTTATAGGTATACGTAACTGAGAACCACAATTCAACCACAATAAAATAATTATTCATGAGTATTTGGTATAATTTATTGTATTCAAATAAGTACCATATTTATATAATTATGTATGTATCAATCTTGAAACATTATTCTTTTGTCATAGATACCATTAGCAGTAGACCTAGATACCAAAGGTATCTTTCTTATTATAAAAATAATAACAATAAATAAATGTGTATTTTTATTTTTCTAACTACAAATGCTCAAATTTTCCTTAATATTTTCAGGGGCAGTTTGAAATACTTTGTCTTTAATGCAACCCCAGACTAAATAATCCAAGGGAGTAATCTGGTTATCGAGCTGGCCGTAGAATGGGTCCATAGGTGCATATCCAGATATCTGGCATAACTTAATTTAAATAATTTGTACATATTACAGCAGTATTATGTGGAGCCCCACCTTATTGAAAATATGAATAATTTAATCTTTATGCCACTGTTAATTCATAAAGAAAATCTTTCAGGAAATTGAGGTATCTACGAGCAGTTAATTTGCCGTCATAAAAATAAGGTTCAATTACTTTAGTCCTTAAAAGACCCACCCAGACATTCGTAGAAAATCTTTGTAGGAAACTCGTGTCCACTTATAATGCATATTTCTATTGAAAAATCCATTATTAGAAAAATTTGATTCATCCGACCAAAGAATTTTGCTATTTTGCTTTTGCTATTTTGCTAAGAATTTTTGGTCATTCCTTTTTTAACCTCTCCACAATAAAATTGTGAGAGGTTACTAAAATTGGTTCAAAAACGAAAATTGAGATAACATCAAATCTTTACGTTTTGAGGCCCTAGGAACCCAAAAAAGTGGTTTTTGAAAAATGTCTGTGTGTGTGTGTGTGTGTGTATGTGTGTATGCGTGTTAGCTCGATAACGCCGAAACTACTGAACACTTGCATATGCGTTTCTTTAGTGCCCCAGAAGATCTGATTTGGTTGAGATCGGATTACGTTTAGTGCCATTTTGACGCAACAAGTTGCTTATTTTATAATTACTTTCAATTTGCAATGGAACCATTGAAAAGCAGTTAAAATTCTGATTTCAACGATATATCACACTGCCACCCTTTCGATTTGGTTTCGCGAAAATTTCCCGCATCTTTATTTTTTGCATCCTTTTCGCGATGTGCAACACCCTCCGCGGGCAACAACATCCCGGCCTGCCTTTGGACAACGCCTTCCGTAGATGACATCCTGACCTGTTTTATTGTGAACGATCCATGCTTTGATGGAAGTCTGAAGGACGTATTTTCTGCTCGAAAAACTTAGAAAAATTAAAAAAAATAGGAAAAAGAAAAAATTAATTTTCTTTTTCCTCAACCTTTTCTTAATTCTAAATAAAAATATTACGTTCACAAAATTTTTTGGGTTCAAAGTGACTGTTTCAGACGGAGATTAATGGATAAATCATACTTACTGTCGTTTATGCTTAACTGCGGCTCTGATGGTATCAATTGGAAGACGTCGTAACACTATAAATCTAACACTGTCTGTTTTACACTCTCTTAAAATTAAATCTGAAAGGGAATTTTGTTAGAAAACACAAGTAAAAGACAATATAAAGTTCAAAATATGTATATTAAATCTTTTAAAAAAAATTATGTTTTTACAACAACTTCTTCAGAGAAAATGTTAACAAACAATGGTCTGACCCGTGTACAACACATGGTGAGGAACGGGACGATTCATACGGTACCAACTACCATCCAATATGCAGTTTGAAAAGCTAACGATGCACAAAAAGATTCAAGGAAAGTTTCATGTAACTGAAATTTTGGTGGGCTTATGCTTGCCTGTCTTATAAACGTATTTTATTAATTCACATAAATTTTGGTCGCTCCTCGGAGCTTAAAATTGCTTGAAGCGTATCTACTTCGTTTGTATTATGCAATAACAAATTTTACGTTCAGGCAAGGCAGATCCCATGCACGTGTGAGTACATGGTAATAATACTTTTTTGACTCCGAATCACTGAGGAACCGGTTTAGGGCAAACCCCGTCAAAACACATCATTTCCCCGTCAAATCCGACTGCTAGGAAATGATGGGGGTCCCATGTCGCTAAGGGCTATTTTCGCTATAACTTCCGATATACTTTGAATAGTCGTTGGATTAACTTGTCCTCATATTCAATACCTCGTAAGAGGTGCAGTGCTTGACAACGTGGATTCGTAAAAGGGTTTTTAATCTTGGAAATTTGGAAGTTCAAGTCCAATTTTATTATACTTTCTAAAATTGGGTGGTCGGGGCGACATTACGTCCCTGTGCAGCGACATTTACTACACTTACCAAATTAACGCTCCTCGAAGAGTTAGCGAAAATTTGGCATAAAAAACGCTCCGAAGAGCAAAAATATATTTCCAAGAATTAAAAACCTCCTCCACGGCGTTTTTACGTGAAGCACGCTTTTCTTACGAAGTATCTCCTAAGTCGGATTTTGTTACAACGTCGAAAAGTATATCGGGGTTATAGCGTTCTTTAACATTATCACTACACTATCCTTAGATAATGTCCGGGCCTGTACTCGAAGGACGTCTTTGAGGTTATGTACTGTCGTGAGCAGAAAAAAATAGGACGACTTTTTTTAAATAATGTAAATCTGTCTCTATTTGAATATGTAATGAGTAGCCAAAATAAAACAGATATCACTGTTAATTTATTCTAATGCTGTAGTTATTGCTATAGTAAATGATGGATGGTTAATGAGATAAATTGCACTGCGTTATAACATTAACAAAAATTTGGTGTGTAACATTTTAAGAAAGTGGAGAATAAACGGTACGATTAGTAGAAATCCTGGATCAAAGGACAAAGGATATCCTACTTAACAAGAAACTATTAATATTTCGTTATTGCACTATTTCTTTTTATAACTTCTATAAGGCTGTTTGGCATAGAATTAAATAACCTTATACAATAATCATTAGTAATAATATTTTCCCATGCATTATTTACTATTTCCAGTAATTCTTCGGCATTCCGTGGTCTCACATTTCGTTTTTGGATACTTCTTACGAGTAGTCCCCATACTTTTTCCACAGGGTTAAAATCTGGACTAGGACTGGACCAGTTAAGAACATTGATGTTGTTATCTTGAAACGAGTTAATTACGGTATGAGCAGTATGAACGGATAAATTGTCTTGTTGAAATATGAACTCATTATTAGGAAATAATTGTGACATGTCACAAAAATTAAAGTTAGATGTACACAACTAGATTTTAGCAAAATACCGTTATAAGACTTGTCCTATTTTTTTTACCCACGTGTCCAATTTCACTATGTCTTTAAAAAATTAGGTTATGTTTATACTAGGTTCTTTGTGTCTATATTCACGTCAGTTATAAATGTAACTATCATAGGATTAAATTAAACGACATACTTCCATCTAGCACACAAATATTACCGGAATGATAGATCTCAAAATTCAAACATCAATAGTAATACCGCAATAAGATAAGTTAAAAACAGCTATTTATTTGAAATATGAAATATAAACAACTCATTTCGCATGTAACTATAGTTCAACTAATAAATTCCCGAAACAGTAAAAACCTAACAAAAACTTTACGACACAATTATATCGCCGCGGGCCATGGCGCCAAGCCTGACATGAAACACTCCCAACGCACATTAAAAACCTATAAACGTAAGCGTGTCAATTTGCGAACAGCACAAAAAAAGAGTACCGGTATTTTAATGAGGTCGTAAAGTTTCTGTTATGTTTTTCTATGTCTCAGTTTCTTCCTACTTGAACTATACCAATGTTAAAATTATGTTCTTTTTATGAAAGAAAAGAAATATCCAAATGGCGAGGAAAGCAACATCTTGCTGTATATGAATCCCGGTCCTGTTTCGCTTTCGCATGAGAGACAGAGAAAATTAGCTGCGAAACCCGACCGGGTTTCTTGATATAGAAAAAAAGAAAAGAAAAATAAAACCATATAAACCTATATTATTGTTTTGTTCATCTTGGTACTAAATGATTTCTCTTAATTTTCATAAACAGGCGAGTGAGAATTTGCTAGCTTGAAGATTAATCTATTGTAAAAATAAATTTTATATCGAAGAAATCTCAAAATCTCAAAGATCCGTTATGTGCATTCATGGCGAGAATCAGCTTTATTCGAACAAATATTGTCTAATTTAATCTAATTAAAATTGTATTCAGGTTAAATACCCTACACTGGGTAAAACTTACATACTGTTATTTTGAGCGTATTATAAAAATGTTCTTTATCACTTTCAGTAGCTATAAATATTTTTTATGGCTGAAATAACTCGAAACGTACAATTATTACTATAGCATGCCGGTGCCTCTTCTAGTAACATGAGCTGCTCCCTACTGTGTTGCATAGTCATATCTTATGTTTTAAGAAGACGTTATAAATAATGAAACAGAAGCCATCTAATTAAATTGACAGGAGCGGTATGATCAAAATCTTTTGAATATGAAAAATACGCCGCCGCTGCTGTACATAACCGCTGTCTTAAACATATTAATATTCATGTACCATAAATTAAAATTATCAGTTTCGTTGAATTTATATTGTTTATTGATTGATACAAATTCCTGGAGATTTATTAACATTAATTAATTATTAATTGTTATTGTTTACATGAAAATGAACGTTAGGCTCGATTAAAACAATAAACCATGCACCGATCAAATTATACAAATACAATTAATCATTTTATTTCTTTTCTAATGTGACCAGATTCCAGGAAGCAAAGTGCGGGACAGTCTGAAATAATAAGAATTATGCATTTTTTAAAGTATAAAGGTACTAAAATATTTTATATTTCGCAAATGTTCTGTTTGATTGGACTTGAACCAGAAATAAAAAAATGTACCTACTACATATATATACCAAAAGGACATATTCAATAAATATGTAAAAACATATAGATATTTAAAATTTTATAATTACTAATTACTGTTGTATTGTGTATACAATATTGTAAAAATATAGAAATATAAATGAACAAAATATTTTTAATATTAATTTAAATCTACTTTCATGTCATTGGCCACTAAACTCTGTGGACATTGGTAATATTTATAATATTCAAGCACAAGGAAACTTTCGTGATACTACCACAAAAATAATCGTTAAACTTTGACTACTCCTGGTATTATAAATGATACTTCAGTAATAAATTGTGTTCAGTTCGAAATTAATGGGAAGTTAAAAATGTTTAGGAACAGCAGTGACATAGCAGAAAATTTTAATAGATATTTTATTGGTAGTATTAATCAGATCAGAAGAAAGGGGACGGTAGCTCAGCGTGCTAAAGCGTCCGGCTAGCAAACTGAGTTGCCTAGCGAAGTGGGTTCGATTCCCGAAAGGCGAAACAATTTTTCATTAACAAAATTGCCCCAAGAGTGGTTCGGAGTCCACATTAAACTGTAGGGCCTCGTCTCTCTTTACCTAACACAAGATCCTTGAGATCTTCCAGGGGGTTACCTCGGTAACTTGAGAGGCGGTTAAGAAAACATTTTAAGAAAACAAAAACATTTAAGATAGTGTTGAGTATTGATGTAAATACTGTTTGGTCAAATGTAAATTGTAATTTACATTTTGAATTTAGAGAGTTCACAATTTTAACATTACAAGAAGTTGTTAAATTTGTCAGGTCCTTTGAGGCTAAATTTGATATTTATGAAACCTTAAACGTGAAAATTATAAAAGAAATTACAGATTCAATAGGTTATCTTATCTTTGCACTTGGTAAATACCTCTCTTCAATATGGTAGATTATCTACTAAGTTAAAAACTAGCAGTGTACATACAAATTATCCAGAAAATTACAAATACAACAAAAACGTCGGAATTCAGACCTATAAATACTCTACCTACATCTGAAAAAATTTTAGAACTAGCCGTATAGAACAATTGTTTAAACATATTGAAGAAAACCAAATATTAATAAGCAACCAATCAGGCTTTAGACAGAAACAGCGTTGCAACTAACATTAACAAAAGTTAGAAACTTTATTGATCTTGATAATTATGTAGTAGCTCTATTTTTAGACTTACGTAGAGCGTTTGAAGCTATTGATCGCGATATTCTTATAAAAAAGTTAATAACATATGGTATTCAGAGTAATGTATTAAACTGTCAGACAGAAAACAAATAATCAAAGTGAATGATTCATTTTCTAGGGAACTGTATTAAAAACATGGAGTACCCCAGGGTAGTATCTTGGGCCCTCTCTTATTCATTATATACATTAATGATATTGACTTATTTATTGATTGTGATCTTATTAACTTATTCGCAGATGACACATTATTAATTTGCAAAGGTCAAAACTTAATAAATACAATAAATAACATAACTCTTGTCCTGACTAAAATAAACAATTACTTTAATATAAACAAGTTGAAGTTGAATATAGATAAAATTAAAGCAATGATATTAATAACTGAGTTTAAATATAGTGAAATTAATACTAACCTCCCCAATTTATCAATAAACGAAGAACCTATCGACTTTGTGACCGAAACTAAATATCTGGACTTCAAAATAGACAATGTTTTAAAGTTCTCTTACTATTTTCATTACATATGTATAAATATAGTTAAAAAATGTAGTTTTTTCTAGGATCTCACATCATATATCGACATGAACTAAAGTTGCAGTATATAACACTACTATAAAACCATATTTTTATTACTGTTCAACTATAATGTACCTTTTTGACCTGAATCACAAAAATCACAAAACCGGGGTATGAGAATAATACTTAAATGTAATAAATTCGCTTCAATCAATACTATGCTGGCAGTTCTAGAGTGGCTAAACGTCTCAGACAGACTGTACCTAAGTGCAATAATTTTTGTTTACAAAATAATGAACAAACTGCAACCCTACTTCTATGAATTCATTATATTTAATCGTGAAGTCCATGACCATCTTACAAGGTCAAGAGGGAATATCCATTTAAATCAGGTCCATCAAAAAGAGTCTATGAATTCGTTGTTCTTCAAGGGGATCGATCAATTTCACAAACGCCCTGTTGAAATCAAAAACAGCCCTTCAGTTAATCCGTATAAACACAATTTGATCAAGAAAATTAGAGAACGGTGATTTAGTGTCGTTTTTAATACAATTTCAATAAAACCCTGTCACGACATTTAAAAAAATATATATGTTTTATGTTATTCTTTTACATTTATATTTTATGTTTTTTATGCTCATATATTTTAGGTATATAAAGATTGTTAATATTCAAATCATTAATTAATCCATATATGCGTCTTTTTGTATTATTATTATTATATAATAATGCACGTTAATTAATAGAAATGTTATAAAATATATGTATATAAGGATTTCCTATTTCAAATTAATTATTTACTTATTGTAATGTATTTATTTCCGAATACATGACAAACATGAAAGATGAAAAATGTCCGTTATCCGTTACAAAATTAAGGGCCACAAAATAACCTCGCAATAACTGTTTTAAATCACTTTTTTTAAGGATTAGTTCTACGTTGTTTAACAAAGAGCACCTTTTTGTGTAATTTTGTTCACAGAACCATATTTTGAAAAATGGAACCAACATATTTTGGATTAGAAAGCAATATACTTACTCTCTTCTTCATTGCGCCACTGGTTAAATTTCATTTTGGTTACTAGCATAAAATAATAATAACCCTTTTTACTGTAATTCTCTATTAGTGAAAATTGTCAGATTAAAGGCCTAAACAAGTACATACGGTCATGAAGAACAGTTAGTTCGTGAACAACATTTCAGAAAAAATCGTAATTAATCGCTACTCTCCTACAACAATTAAATTTTTCCTCCAGTTTCTTTTTAACCGCTCACAATAGCTATACAACTAGGGCGTTCCCAAATCCCGAGCACAGAAAAAATACGCACGTATTTTTACATTTATCCAACGTGTCTTAATAATAGTTGTACTATAATTGATTACTTGTGACGCCCACTATTGTCTTATAACCTCTTATTATTCTCTTCAGCATCGGCTATGAATTTATAAAGCTAAAGCAAAAAATAGAAAAATGAAGTACAATCCGTAACCCTCTTTTTGATATGTAAAAATGTCTTCTCTGTACGAGGCATAAATTAATGTACAGGTGAGTGTAAAATTATTGTTCTGTACAACAATTATTTAGTGATCCAACTACCTAAAGTGTTTTTTAAAGCTAACTGTTAGATAGCATTTAACAATTGGATGGCTACAAATTCTGGAAAGCAAAGTACCCATATATACGATGTACCAGCATTGTCTAATACAACTTTTAAAAATTCTTTTACCATAGAGAATATTACAAGTGGTTTTAAGAAGTCAAGGTTATGCCCAATTAATCAGTTAGTTTTTAGTGACGAAGATTTTCTTTCTTGTTACGTGACAGACCGGCCAGCTCCTACTAGTGATGAGCCACAAACAGAGAATGAAGCAAACAATAACAACATTCTTATTAATAACTGTAGCGAAGAGACAGAAAACGATGATGAAAATGCCAACAAAGAAAATCTTAATAAACCAATTCCATCAACGTCCAAAGTATCTTCGAATATTCCTAATCAAACAATGACAGCTCCATCTATCGTCAGTCTAAGTGATACTAAGTTAATATTATTATCTAATAAGGTAACACTCACTCTAGAACAAATCAAGCCTTACCCTGAAACCCAGCCACGAATCAAAAAAATAAACTCAAGGCAAGGAAAATCTCGAATATATACGAGCACCCCCGAAAAACAGAGAATAGAAGAGATTCTGAAAGCCAAAGAAGAAAAACTTGCTAAATCGAAATTAACTTTAGGAAATAAAGAAAATGCATTTATATTCCCAGTTATCCAAGATGTGAGTGTAGTAAGCAGAAGTGACGTTATAATGAAATTGCCAAATCCCATTCCCGTGGGAACTACATCCTGCCAATCAGGTTGCATTTCATTATCTGTAAACTTCAGCTCTTTAAATATTACTATAATGTAAAGCTTATTTCGTTTTTGTATTTGATTACTTAGAAAATTGATTTCACTTGGTTTCTTCTAATTACCCATTTGTATCATTGTGCCCCCAGGATGCATAAAACTGTCCCATTGGTGAATCATTTTGATACTCATGTAGAAGTTTTAAAAAATAATTTGAACCATGGTTAAATAAATTTATATATATTTTTTAATTCATCGACAAAAGTCTACTGATTCAGATGTCACCTTTAAACTTGATAAAAAATAATAATTTGCATTTATAAAAAAACGTTAAACAGAAAGTGCATCAATGTACCTCCCTCTCCCTATCTATCGGCCCTGAAAATGTCGGGAGACAATTTTGGACCATCTTGTATATTCTCTAAATTTATTATATTTTTATAGTTAAATTTATATTATTCATATACAGATTCCAGTCTAAATCAGCAAATAAACAAATTGGTACAGAAATTCGAAAAATTATTATTAACAAGGTTATCTGTAGATAACCTCTTCAATTTCCTTGTAAAGAAATATAACAATAATTATTCATAGAAGTGCCTCAACGTAAATAGACATATAAAAACAAAAATTAATATTATTTACAAACAGTGTACGAAGATGTGGAGTTCAAAAGCAATTTTAGTGCTTTTTCTGCCGCTTTGCTTCTCAAAGTCGGTGGATATAACGTTTAAAAATGTCACTTTTCGTGGCTACAGTGTACACGTTGAAAAATTCAAAAAGACCGTACCGTCCTCAAACAGTCTGAAGGAGTTTTTGCCAGAATCGGCTTTTGACAAAATCGAGTTCACCCAACAACAGATTCCAGTGTTGTACAAAAATTCTTTGGCCGATTTGGAAGACTTGGATGAATTAGTGATAGAGTATTGCCAAGTGTATGAAATTCAGCCCGGTGCACTTAAAAATGTGCCGATGTTAAGGAGACTTTCTTTAAAAGGTATGAGTTCTTATTTCCATGTTTGAATTCGGAGTGTCTGGGGATAATATTAGAATTTTTGGGGGGAGGGTTTGTTACTTGAAAATAATAAAGGTTCAAGTTAACAGGTGTCTCAAAGTTTGTTACATTTATTTTCTCAAATTCTCTTTAATACTGCGGCTAGATTATTTGGACTAGTTTTGTCCCTGATACAGCACAACATAAGTTAAAACTTATCTTGGACAAAATTCTCCCTAAAAATTCCCGGACACCCTGTATAGTTATTTGGGGAAGTCAATACCTTGTTTTAATGGACAGTTTTAAAAACACTTTTGAGGAAATTAAACTTACTAACTGATATAATTTTGTTTATCTTTTTTAGGTAACAAATTGGAGGAAATTAGAGAAGGAGTATTCAACCATTTGGACATTTCTACATTAGACTTAAGCCTAAATTCAATAACCACCATTGAAAGCGATGCTTTCAACGACCTGCCTAATATATTGAACATAAATTTGGCTGATAATAAAATTGCAGCATGGGACAGGAACTGGTTCCAAAACACACCGTTACTCACGAGAATTTCAATGCAGAATAATTCCATCGCAAGGCTTCCCAACTCCGCTTTTAAGAACTTGGTAGGAGACAAGAAATTTGGCAATGTTGATTTAACCATTAATTTAGTTTTAAGCTATAACAAGATTAAAATAATCGACCCTAAAGCTTTTAAAGGCCTCACTAAAATAAACAATTTGTGGTTAGACAATAACCAGTTGGAAAATTTTGGTGAAAATTTGTTGGATGATGTAAATGTTAAGGATCTGAGGTTAAACCAGAACAACATTCGCTGTTTAGCTGGCGATTTAGCTAAAATTATCAAAGCTGATACAACGTATCTGGATTCGAATCCATTTGATTGCGAGTGCTTGAACAAAATTAAAACTTGGGCGAAAGAAAATGAGAAGGACGTTCAGTTTTTCTTCTCGGAAATGGACTGCACTGCACAAAGGATCAAGAACAAAATGACAGCTTTAGAAAAACGATTAAAGGAAATTAAATATCAAGACAATGACATAGAAATTGCTGAGGGTCAGCCATCGTCAAATCCTATTAAATAATTTTTCATATATGATGTAATGCTCTATTATTACATATTTCTTTTACTGTAACCAATAAAACTTTTTTTTTAAATTTATGTATATAAATTTGATACATTTTACAGACACCAAGTGGTAATTACAAGTAAGAGAGCAATGATGCTAAGAAAAACATAATGCCTAATTAGCAACGGTTGAACATATTTTAACATGGATAACGAAATAAACAGTCGATGTTTCACAAATATTTTTTGCAAAATAGTAGGTAGGGTTTGTATGTTCGGTTATTATGTGAATTAGGATTAGCGGAGATAAGTTGAATTGTCAGTTCAGTCACAGAGTATTACTCAGAGGCGGCACTCCCCTTTGATGTTTCATTGGCAATCTGGGTGACCTCCACCATCTTTTTGTAGCTCAGTTCAGTCTATATTCAGAGTTCTCACTCAGTTGCTGATAAGTTATAAACAAGCAATTAATAGCTTAAAACACGAAACTTGCTTATTAGTAGTTGGTGATAATATCTATTTGTATGACAAGGGAGAAAAGTGCATACTTTCCTCCCGCGGATAGTTTGATGCCCGAAGTGAAGCGGGGGAGATCAATATCCAAGGGAGGAAATGGCGCTTTGCTCCTGTGTAATACATATGATTTTTTCTACGACCATTTACAATGTTTTACATTGGTTTTATATATATTTTATTATATTTACTTATGCATGACAATCAAAAAACCAAATATGTCAAAATGTCATAATAGGTATTTAGATAAGTAAATATTGTTAAAAATCAAAGTACATGGAACGTTGCTAAGGTTGCTTCTTGTTTACAAAATAAACAAACTTCCAAAAAGTTTATGATAATGTATTCCGAATGTGAAGATGAAGTTCCTCGATATATTCTGGAAGAACAAACGTGGTTTCGTTAAATCTATTACCGTTAAAGTCTCGTGAAAAATATGAAAAAAGGTACCAGCTATTTAAATATTGGATGGAGACTAGGCAAATAAGAAAAGTATGTGAAGAAGTGGTCCTATTTTACTTCTCCAAAAAATGCGCCGATTTGAAGCCTTCAACATTATGGAGCAAATACAGCATGTTGCAATCTACACTCCAAATTAAATAAAATATCGGCATTAAGTTTCCTAAATTAGTAGCTTTTTAAAAAAGGAAATCTGCTGGATATAAAGCCAAGAAAGCCAATACTTTTTCAAGGAAGGATATCAACAAGTTTATTGCTATTTGAAGTTTCTACCTGTTTGCTTCCAGAGGGAGCCAAAGTACTACTTTGCTCCCTGAAATGAGGGAGCAAAATAGTATTTTCTATGTAGGGAGTAGAAAAATTATGTTATTTGTTATGACTTATGACAGGAAAACCTACAAAAATATGGCGGCTTCGCATTTTGGCGGGAGACCAGAGATGCGTGTCTGGGTGATACTCTGTGATTCAGTTTTGCAGTTTCGGCGAGGTTGGTGTAATAATAATAATAATGTTTATTAATCACATAGAGATACTCATGGTACATATGACATGTCAAAATATAAAATAATGAAAACATGACCAATAATAAATGACATTACAATAAAAATAACAAATGTATGTTTTAAATCTCTAGAATTACATATATAAAATAACAAGAAAATGAAAACCAGAATTTGAAAAATTACATTTAAGATACCCCAGACACAAACTTGTGGACGCCATAGAAACCACCTTCCACTAAGATTGATTTCACTTTATTTTTAAATAAATTAATGCTCCTGATTTATCTCACTGCTGCCGGTAGAGGATTGTACAAGCTGACACAATTGTACCATGGAGAATGTTTATAAGTGGAGTTTCATGAGCTGGGATGATAATGAGTTCTCCATGTCTAGTATGATGTGAATGTGTATCTGATCTTTTAATGAACATATTAAGATTTTAATAGCGAGGTACAAAACAGGCCAAAACATTATAAGTTTGTAGGATTTTTCCCTATCAAGGAAAGACCACCCCAATTCCCTGCTTCTCGGTTTTGGGCTTGCGAGAGATCGTCGGATCAGATTTTTTGGGGGAATAATAAATTCAGTTAATTTACATTAGAATATTCCGGAGCGAGCCCCGGAGGTTGTACCTGCCCCCGACCGTAATAGTAATATCCCAAAAAATAAGAAAATACGGACTCGACTGGGTTTTTGGAGGGCAGGGATCATGACGGATGTGCTACTTTTCACCCTACCCTTCCGTAACTAGCCCCAACATATAAAACCACCCCACTTCCATGCTGTCGATCCTCGGCACGCAAAGATTCGTTGGATCGGGGTTTTTATGGGAATATCAGGGAAACTAACAATTATTAAACCACAGTTGACATAGGCAGCCACCGGGGGTTGAAACTACCCTGCTCGCAAAACCGAAATCGCTCGAAAAATAGAAAAACGGGCTTTCGAGGGCAGTGATCATAATGGTGGTATTCTTTCACTCTACCCTCTCGAAATTACCCCCAATTTATAAACCACCCCTCCCATGCTGTCGGTCCTAGACATCAGGAAAATTAACCATTACTAAACCACATGGTTTAGTAACCACTGCAATGGTTAGTTTCCCTGATATTCCCATAAAAATCTCAATCCGATGAATCCCCGCATGCCTAGGACCGACAGCATGGAAGAGGTGGTGATTTTTACACGTTGAGCGTAGTTTTGGGAGAGTAGGGTGAAAAATAGCACTTCCATTATGATCCCTGGTCTCGAAAACCCATAAAAAGCCTTATCGAGTCAGTACTTCCTTATTTATTGGAGATATTGCTATTACGGAAGGGGGTAGGTTCGACCCTCGAGGGTCAATCCGGGGTACTCTAATGTAGATTAACTGAATTTATTATTATTCCCCAAAAAAATCCGATCCGGCGATCCCTCGCAAGCCCAAGACTGAGGAGCCGGAAATTGGGGTGGTTTTTCCTTGATAGGGCTAGTACACCAGAATTCCAGAACTTCAAACCAACACCATCATTTTTCTCACCCTCGAAAACAGAAGGGGAAATGTATTGCAAAAGATCCTACAAATTTGTTGTTCGGGACCTTGTTAAATGGACTATTTTGTTTAGTGTACATTAAACATTTACATATGTACACGCACGGTAAAGTTCAAATATTTTTTTCTTTAAAGATCATTCTGCAACTTTCTCTAGGTCTTAAATTAACTCCAAGTTTAACTTTATGAGTCCCTGAGTTAATATGATTGTAATTCACTATGATCTTTCATCCATGTGCGATTTGATCCAGCTCAGGGCAGTATTTCTTATTCTTTATTCCTAGATAATACTTGGTTATTTAAACAATTATATTTTTAAAGTGTGTTATGTATCTTTTTTTTAATATCTCAAGATATATGACTTCTACAGGAACCAACAGAAATCTAAAATGCCTATTATAAGTTGCATAATAAATGTATATAAACTAGAATTAACTAATTGTTATTATTATTTAAAGATATGAAATATTGCAGAATTAGGTATTCTTAAACAAATTATTACTGCTTAGAAGAAAATGGACAAACATCGATGAAACTTAGAGAAAATGTACTTTATAATACTTATAATTTCAAATCAAAATTGGAATAAAAGCAGTTGAAAACCGATGCATTCATGAGTATTTGTATATTTATTTTCAGTAAATATACTATTATTATTAGTAGTAGTAAATACTCAACTCAGAAAATACTTTTTCTCATTTGTTCATTTTTTAAAAAACTTTTTCTATAACTGTCAAAAAAAGCTATGTTTGCGCATTAATTCAATTCAATTCAAATAGTCTTTATCAATATTAACATTACAAAAAGTTGCCTCACCAGGACCTGTTCCGGAACCAATCGTACAACCACCATGCTGACGTGGTGGCGGATTGCAGGATCGGGCGGAAACAACAATACAATAAACTTAACCTAAACTCCTTTTTACAAAAATAAAATAAAAATAGGTATTAATTTAACAAAAATGCTTGAAAAACAAACTTAACGAAACTTATAACTACACTAATTTTAATAAAACTCGCGCACAAAAAACACTTTTAAATTTTTGTATCTGAACGCAGGCACCACAAATTAAACAAGGTGCCTTCCGCGAGACTCCAATGCAGGGCTGGCCTAAACTTTCATTTAAAAAATTTTGATTTTGAAAGGTTTTGATTTTTTTTTTTAAAGGTTAATGATGTTTGCGCAATAACGTGAGTGTCTAAAATGAGACATTTTTTCATTGACGTAATTTTTTTTTGCGTTACCATGACACCGTGCGCAAATTATTTTAGGCATTAGGGTCACATATAGTTGAAACCACGAATGTTGCCGTTCACGTCATCGACTTAAGAACTTATCGACGATATGTGGTTTTTCTATCTTTAAAGCGCATAGGATTGAGTAACAGAAAGTCACGTCTACTGAGGCTACGGCAGAAATTCCGAGCGAAACATTGAGCATTCGGTCAGTTTTCTGTCAACTAAGTAGCTTGCGGTGGAAAAAAGACTTGATGCAGTAGCCAGAGATATAGTGGTGAAATTAAACGAATGCTTTAATCACGAAAAACGTAACGGATGTTTCCTTTTACCTTTGCAAGAAATCCATGAGGTGAATTGTAAAATTGAATGCTGCAACGGATGTTAAAATTCATTACATCGCATGCTATTATTGTCCAGATATTTTCATCACAAGACACTAAACTTGTCTTCTGCATACGTTGATACGCCCATGCGTGCCATTCTGTGTGACCTTTTATGATTTGAACTGTACCTAATATTGCATATTTTTATAATTTTAATGCGCCTTTTTGACAGTTTCAGAGAAAATATTGTTTGCATCTCGTGTGCAAAATTCTTTGATCATCTCGAACTTTTGTTCTCAATCACCAAAGTAGTATTTCGCACCCTAGATAAAATAAACTATTACAGTATACAGGGTGTCCCGAAACTCCCGCCTTCCCCTTTAGGTGCTAATTCTCTATGCAAAAATAGTAAGAAAAGTTCCTATAAACATGTGTCCGGAAATGCTTCCTAAAGGAGCTGCGGCCCTCTAAGGATGGCGCAAAAATAGATGTTTTTACTAATTATCTCGGAAATGATTTGGGACAACTTTATGAAACTTAGTTAACTATTTTCGATTATTAAAGGTTATTGTTTTACAGTATTAGCCAAAATTAATTTTATCCAGGGGCGGAGAAATGAGGGGTCGGTGTTCTTTGTTTCTACATATTTATTTTTCCATTTGACATTTTTAGTATTTTAATCCCTGATTATGATTCACTGGTTAATTCTGCAAAAAAGGTCCTCTTTACAATTAGCTATATGGCAAACCGCTTTCGGGTAAAAGCGGTCTAAACGAAATACTGCGTATTCGTTTACTAAATGCGCATTATTTATTTTTCAAAGTAGGCGTATGTCATTCAGTAACAGAAATGGCTGTGTACACCTCACAGAAGTATCTCGATATGATTATCTGTTATGGTATGATTTCCTAAAGGAACTATTTTCAATTATTTGGTAATAGTGGTAAAAGAAACATTGCAAAAGTTTAATGAACATTTATGATTTAAAAAACAACTTGAATTAAGATTATTATTATGTATTACAAAATGTGCTCAAAATGCCTTCCTTCCTGCTCAATGCAGGTCTCAGCATGGCGAACAATATTATTTGTGGCTCTTTGCGCTATTTCCCTGGTAATAGTGTCAAATACCGCAATTATGCCGGCTCGCCTGTCATCCTCACTAATTGTCTCATTAAAATGAACCAAATTTTGTATATGACCCCATATAAAATAATCCATGGGATTTAAATCCGGTGATCAAGGAGACCAACTTATTGGGCCACTTCTTCCTATCCAGTGCCCTCGAAAAACTCGGTTTAAATAACGCCTTGCTAGCCTACTAAACTGGCCGGAGCCCGATCGTGCATAAAAATCAGATTCAAGCGAGAAAGCAGCGGGATTTCATCCAGTAAACCAGGTAGTTGTCCCTGGAGAAACCGTACATAATTCGGTCCATTAAGTCGTGCGGGAAGAAATATGGGACCAGTCTGCAAAATTGGTGGTAAATATTATTTTCAAGTTTTACCTATCGTATTAGGTACCCAATGAGAATGTAAATGTACTTATCATTAGATTTCCTATTTGTCCCGCCCAAACATTAATTGAAAATCGTTATTGAAAATGTGTCTGTCGAATTAACTGAGAATTTTCATGGGCCCAGTAAACAAAATTCCTTGAATTAAATACTTCATTTGGGGTAAATGTCGCTTCATCAGTCCACAATATCTGACTAAGAAATGAAGAATTGACCAAATGATTTTCCAAAAAATCTGTGACATTAAAAAAAATCGGTCGGTTTAAGTGGTAGAATACTTTGAATTACAAATTTATCACATTTGTTTAAAATTTGTTTTTTATTTCATGTAGATGCTGCATGCAAAATTTAGCTTACTTGTACAGAAGATCATTCGAGGTTCATACTCTCGCGGTAAGAGTTGCTGAACCCGTCGATAACGATAACAATGTTGATTTTTACGTCAAAGGGTTCGATGAATACGTGTTCTTGTCGTCCTCAGTAGTCTAGCAGCTCGCCTAATACTCAACCTTGGTTGATCAGCAAATGCATCAAGAATCATCTCTTCTTCAGCTACTGGAATCCCTCTTGGGCGACCGTTATCTCGTCTATTAGTTAGGACATTTCCACTGTCCCGTACACGATTGAGGCAGCGCGTGATAACTTTTGCGATGGGCAAAATTTGCTCGTTGCGGGAATCGGAACGCATACAGTCGTGCGGCTGGTACAACTTGTTCATCAGCCATACCATAACAGATAATCATATCGAGGTACTCCTGTGAGGGTTACTCAGCCACTTCTGTTACTGAATGACATACGCCTACTTTGAAAAATAATAATGCGCATTTAGCAAACGAATACGCAATATTTCGTTTAGACTCCTTTTACTCGAAAACGGCTTGCCATATGGCTAATTGTAAAGAGAATCTTTTTTTTTGTAGAATTAACCAGGGAATCATAATCAGGGATTAAAATAATAAAAATGTCAAATGGAAAAATATACATGTAGAAACAAAGAACGCCGACCCCTCGTTTCTCCGCCCTTGGATAAAATTAATTTTGGCTAATACTCTAAAACAATAACCTTTACCAACCAATAATCGAAAATAGTTAACCAAGTTTCATAAAGTTGTCCCAAATCATTTCCGAGATAATTAGTAAAAACATCTATTTTTGCGCCATCCTTAGAGGGCCGTAGCTCCTTTAGGAAGCATTTCCGGACACATGTTTATAGAAACTTTTCTTACTATTTTTGCGTGGAGAATTAGCATCTAAAGGGGAAGGCGACAGTTTCGGGACATCCTGTATAAAAATATTTTATGTTTAAAATTCGCGTGCATCTTAAAATTTAATTGGTTTATAACCATTTTTTTTGAAATGCAAGAAATGGTCGAAAATTAAAACAATTTTTTTTATTCTATTATATGCTCCACTATCTGGATGCGGGCCCGTCTAAGCGTGACGCAACAAAAATATCTAAAGAACATATTGCTGTTAATGCAGCCCCAATTTATTACTGTCCAATTTGTGTTATAATATTACGAAATTTCCTGCAGCCTTGGTTCAATGACAATATTTATCAAATCTATAATTCAATTGTGCAGCATTTCCTCCTCCCAGCATTGACAATACCATGGAGCCAGGTGTTGTTCGAGCAGATTTGATTGACAGATCTGTCAAGCCCATCATGTTAGTTACGCCAGTTTAGCGCGTGCCATCTACTTCTATTTCTTCGGCTCGCGATGCGGTGGTAGCTCGCGTATGCCACCCACGGTCAATAAAATGTAATCGGACGCTTTTGGCGCCAGAATTTACGCAATAAAAACTGTGATGTCGTAAAATAAATAATAAAACGGTGATTTCTCTTTATTAATAATTATACATTTCTTGTCGTAAATTTCCAAAGATACATCAAAACGTCAAAAGTGATAGTGATACAAATTAGATTGATGTAGAACACGCTAAAGATAGTACAAATATTTGTGCATATAATATACATCATAAAATGCCGGTCAAATTTGGATAATTAAGCACTGACAATTAACTTATTTGGGTTTTTAGATTTGCAAGTAAATAGTAAGTAGAAATAGACTATTTATTTGGTACTCACTTTGCAAAATAATATAAGAAGAACATACTAGCCATGTTGGTTGGTTTGATTACCCATAAAATAAGCTTTTAAATAATATTAATAATTATTTATTTACATCAGAAAGAGGATACATTTGCATGTACAATTTTATCGTAAATACATAAAATTAAACATTGCGTGTAAAATCTAAATCTACACTTGATCGTATAAAATTTGTATTGAACTATAGCTTTAGTGGAAAAACGAAAAGCAGAGCTTGTTAATGATTTTTAAAAGAAAAACAGAACGCTAAACCTAATAGCATGTGAAAGGTTACATTTCTACACAAAAGGGATAATTACAATTCTAATTTACTTAATCTATATCTACATATATGTGTTATATATATATATATATATATATATATATATATATATATATATATATATATATATATATATATATATATATATGTTAGATAATGGATTGTAGAAATCACTTTTTAAAAACTTTATTTACTTGGGAGTCAAGCTTGACTCTAGGTACAATAATGAACAATAATAAATTTAGAATGTATTAGGTCGAAAATGAGTATATGACTGAAGGTACAAATGTCTGTTGGTTGTATTTATAATATAAGAGAACAAAGAACATTAAATTGGCAATTCAGCATGATAAGGGATTACCAAGAAAGAAACATTAAGCTCAGCCAACGTGAGCGGTTATTAGAGAAGAGCTGTTGCGCAATTTGTAACATGATATGTTTGAGAAGGTTAAGCCTGTCTCGGTGATATTATATATCATAGTATATTTCTAATATAACAGCTTCCCCCTTATAAAAAAAGTTGGTGTTTTATGCAGCAACTTTTGAAATGAGTATAAAATGTATATAAAAGGTAATGGTACAATTTGGAAAAATATAAAGAGTACAAAAATGTTGTCGTAAAGTTTAAAATACAGAGTATAACCTTAGTGTCTAAAATATGAAATGCAAGCACAATAAGCTTGATTCATAAAATAAAATAACATAAAAATGTTAGAGTTAAAATATAGCTTTAGCAAGAAAGCGTAAAATACAAACATAATAAGTTTGTCCTAAAATGGGGTAAAATATTCCCAGGGTTAAAATATAGCTTTAATATAAAAGCATAAAATATGAGTATGATAAGTTTAAATGAAAATAACGTAAAAATGTTAATAAAATTGAAATTAACAAAGGATAGAAAAATAATGAAGTATAATGATTAAATAAATGAAATGAAATTCACTGAAGAGTCTAGCACTAAAAGTCAGTAAAAAGGCACAAAATGTCTTTAGTTAAGTTCTATGTCTTCGGCTTCGTTGTCTTCTCTTCTTAAGGTAGGTCGTCTTCGTTGATGAAACAGGCTAGTGACTGTCCTGAGGGGTTCACTAGGCCTTGGTGGAGATGGAGGAGTCGTGGAAACGTTGATGGCTAGTCTTCGTCTTCTTGCTTTACACTTACAGAATAGATACAAGAATAAGAGTCCGAAAATTAGCACTATGGTAAGATAGGTAAACCAAGAAATGTGTCTCGTGATGAAAGGTTCCTTGATTAGGTCGTCTAAGTCTTTTGAATATTGGTCTAGTTGGTGTCTGGCGACATCGAGGTCTTCGGTGTTCAGATCACTTAGTTTTAGTGGTTTCAGGTTGGGCACTCGAACTTTGTCCGGAACCTGGTTGCAACACTCGAACGGGATTTGTATAGGGTGAGCGTCGTTCTTCACGTCTGTCGTTTCGCCTGAGCTGGCTTGGATCTTCGTGATACCTATGAAGGCGTAGCAATTTGGTTGTAATTTAATTATACAATTTTTGAGGATGGTGTCGGTTTTTGGGGTCTCTTTCGGGCAATTGATAGTCATCTTTAGTGGCTCTGTATTGACGATCATCCACACGTTTTCGTCTAGTTTTTGGATGTTGTATCCTTGGCCGATGATAGTTGACGTTTGACAGTTTTCTGGTAGAGTTTGTAGATCCTTGAAAAGGCGGGCTTCGCATATGGCGTTGTTGTCAATTGGATATGCAAACAAATTTGGACATAATTTAGTATTGGTATGGAGTGGCTTGCATTCTCTGAGGTCAGCAATGGGTATGTACATCAAAGAATCATCATCTCTCGCGATATATTTTTGAGAAGTTGACAAAATATGATACAGACCAGTTCTACTATCTAAGATAGGAATGGGGTATAATTGGAAAACGGAGTACGTTTGAGGGTCTACTAGGGGTATATCTAATACAAATACTAATTCTGAGTTCATTTGGAAAGCTTTTAATTCAATAATATCTAAATACTGTGCAATTTTTGAAAGTTTAATTGGGAGTGGCAAATTGTTCTTTTGTAGGTTTTGTGAAATTTCCTGCAATGAGTTTACCAAATCTTGGGGATTAATGATAGACGTATGAATTACTTTGAGTCTCGCGAAAGTGATCGAATTTAAAATATCGTTGAGGTTGTCCTCTATAAATAGGTAGCTCGCCATGAGTTGATCACAAATTTCCAAGAATTTTAATTTTGTTTCAACTGCTCGTACGTTATACGTAATGTCTAAAATTGCGTATTCGATTTCTTTTATGTCTTTGTTGAATGTCTCCTCGTCTATTAGTAGTTTTTGAATTATCGTGTTAAAATTTTTAATAACTGAATTTGTAACTGATATTTGATTTTTCATCAAATTTTCTATCTGACGTTCGTCTTGGTTTAATTTATTGATACAGTCAGAGTAGTATTTATCGTCTTCTGCGTCTAAATTTCCGGTAATTGCTTTGAATATTGAACCAATTCCGTTTATGATTCCGCGTTTGTAGCGTTTCGTGTCGAGATGTATTTCGTCAAATTTAGTTTGTATGGATTTTGAGATTTGTCCTAGGAGGCTTAAATGCGTTTTAACCTCACTCGCGAATTCGTTCATGTTTTTGTATGCTGGGTCAAGGGTAGTAAGGATTGTCTGTAAAATTTTGTCGTTTCTGTCAAGAGCTGTCTTAAAGGTCGATATATTTTTATGTACGAGTAATGTCCATTTCTTGTGTGAGATGACAATGTCCGTGTCTTTGTGATAGTAAACACCGATAGTATTGTTTATTGGTGTTATTTCGTATTGAGAAAATGCTGATCCGAACAGCAGTAGAAACATTACTATCTTCATGCCTGGGGTCCAGATGGAAGGTCGAATGCGGTTTCGTGAGCGTTGCTACACTGGGATGTACCGTCAGGGGTATCACTAGGTGTTCCTATCCACGGTGACGTGTTCCAAGTGCCGAAGACACCGACTTTCAGGGGCCAGGAATGTTTCTTACTTGCTAATTATTTCTCGATGTGTATATGATGCTTCTTGTGAGCTTGTTGAGACGTTGCTTGTCTGCTTGAAATTGTATTTTTCTTGTTTCTCGTAGATTCTTTGCTGATTGAAGGATTGAAATCCACCACCTCTGGGTTACAGGGTGTTTTTCAGATCCTACCGACTGCGCCAATGTTAGATAATGGATTGTAGAAATCACTTTTTAAAAACTTTATTTACTTGGGAGTCAAGCTTGACTCTAGGTACAATAATGAACAATAATAAATTTAGAATGTATTAGGTCGAAAATGAGTATATGACTGAAGGTACAAATGTCTGTTGGTTGTATTTATAATATAAGAGAACAAAGAACATTAAATTGGCAATTCAGCATGATAAGGGATTACCAAGAAAGAAACATTAAGCTCAGCCAACGTGAGCGGTTATTAGAGAAGAGCTGTTGCGCAATTTGTAACATGATATGTTTGAGAAGGTTAAGCCTGTCTCGGTGATATTATATATCATAGTATATTTCTAATATAACATATATATATATATATATATATTTAGTAATTGTGTTTCGTATATACACTCACAAACACGCATATATTTATACTTACACAAATCTCTCGCATATACGCCCACCCATACTTACGTATATACACATACATATGTTTTAATTTAATTTAATGATGCGGTCTAATAACTTCATGGTATATAATACGACAGAGTCTGCCTTCAATATTTTATCTGTAAGGATTAATGCAGATAAGGGCTAAGGTTGTCCGGATGGGACATATCAATTCAAATAAGCCTAGGTCTATTAAAGTTATCTGTACTAACTCGGAGTTAGTGAAGACCGTTCTGAAATTTAAAACAAAATTGTATACCTCTCAATACAGAATAAGTGCAGACTTAACAAAATTGCAACAGGATCAGTGAAGAAAAGCCAAAAGCGACTTGAAAAATAGACAAGAGGGCGGTGAGCAGAATCTTACGATTATGTTTAATAATGGCGCTCCCAAAATTACACCTGTTAAAAGCAACGAAAAAAAACGTACTAAGGTCATAGATCTACAAAATACAGTTTTTTGTTCTCATTATGATGTCATAATTTTTAACCGAAAGTTAGTTAACCAAGGATATTGAGGACTCTGAACTGAATTTAAAAAATTACCTTGTGTTTCGTATTCGTATCCTCATACTAGTAATAAAGTAAGGGGTGGAGGAGTACTTATTGCAGTTAAGAACCACATAAAAGCTAGACTTATTAAGTTGTCGTGTAGCAGTGTCGAGCAGTTATAATTATTGTGCAGCTCTAATAACATAGCTCCCAATCCCCGGCTGATACTTATATGGTTCGCTGCGAATCTTTGGAGGAAATTGTTGGTGAATTTCCGGGGCACATGCTGATGGTATTTGGTGACTATAATCTACCTGAGGCCTCTTCGAGCAATGGTGACTATGGTGCAAATAATAACTGCCCTCAATGGTCCTCAGCAATATTGTTAGCTCAATGTTTAGGCTATTTGCATATGTATCAGGTGAATGATATCCCTAATGGTAGAAATATATTTCTCTTATATGTTGCACTGTGTGCAGGAGGTGAAGGGGGTGGTGGACAAGGAAGGGAAGGGGAATGAGGGGGAGGGAGAGTCATCTATGTTATGTGTTTTGTCAATTTCTGTGTGGTCAACTATTTTGTGTGGTAATTTATCGTCACCGTCGCTCTCTGTAGATGGGTAAGTTTTGATGTAACAGTTTATGTGCGTGATGTGGGTCGTTGTGCCGTCGTCTATCTGTAATGTCCTGTGTCATTTCCGATTGCTGTGTTCTGGTTGCAAAAAGCTTTTGCGCCGTTTCATTGATGAAGTCTCTGATTAACATAATTTTGACATTTTCGTGTAACACAGCAACCGGAGTGTACCTATCGGCATTCATAAGTAGTCTGAGTAATTTGTTCTGGAGTATCCGAAGTCTTTTGCACTGCGCGTCCGAGATGAGGTTCTAGGACGCGCAGGCATATGTAATAATCGGTCTTAAGATAACCTTATACAAGGTTATCTTATTGTCTGTCGTATGTTTGATTCATCGGTTTACAAAAGGGTACAGTTTGCTTAGCGTCGCGTATGTCTTGCTGATGGTCTGTGTGATATGGGGTCCGAAACACAGCCTCTTATCTAGGGTTACCCCCAGATATTTGACTGTGTTCCGTTCCCCAAGCGTCTTGTCATTTATTTTAAGTTTTATGATGGTTTTTATATTGGTAAATTTACGGTGCAGCGTGATAGTCTCCGTCTTGTTCTCGCTTATGCGTATCTTCCAAGTATTGTAAAAGTCAGTCAGTTTTACGAGATGATACCGGATTTTCTGTGCAGCAGTCTGTGCATAAAACGACTGCCCATAGATCACGGCATCATCCGCGTAGAGGAGTAGGGTTGTATTAGGATAGGTGGGGATATCTGAAAGGTAAAGGTTTTATAATAAAGGGGATAAAATCGCTCCTTGCGGGACTCCTGCAGACATTCTTTTTTAGTTGAAAATTCATTGTTTGTTTTAACAATAACGTATCTATCATGAAGAAAGTTTTTAATTAGAGTCAGAAAATACGGGGATAGTCCGCATATCTTCTTAAGCTTGTAGACGAGGCCGCTATGCCACACTGTGTCATGTGGCTTCTCGATGTCCAGCAATAGCAGTGTGGTGCATTGTTTCTTTGTGTAGCCTATGAGGACATCTTGCACAATTTTAGAAATCGCGAGTGTAGTATTGTGCCCGGTTCTGAAGCCAAATTATTGTTTAGGGATGATGTTTTTGTTTTTAATGTAGTTGTTTAGTAATTGTAACATAATTTTTTCTGCTAGTTTGGCCATCGTACATAATAGTGCGATAGGTCTGTAGTTTGTTGGGTTTTCTGGCGACTTCTTTGGCTTCAGAATCGGGACAGTAATGGCGATTTTCCACTCTCTGGGGAAGTATTGCGTTTTAATGATGACGTTGATTATATATATTATTTGCGCCAGAGCTTTTGTAGGCAGGTTTTTCAGAAGGGTATTAGGGATGTTGTCATGGCCTGGAGCCTTAAAGTTGGGTAGGGTTTTGAGGATTTTTTTAATTTCAGAAGGATTAGTAAGGATTTTAGGAAGTTTGTTTGGGGGGATAGGGTATAAGGGTAATGTTCAAAATTACCGTGGTGTATGCATTCAATCATCAATTCCTAAATTATGTGGCAGCCTTATAAACGATCGGATCAGTTGGTCATGTACGCCGCTGATAATTAATTAACAGCATGGTTTCTGTCACGGCAAGTCCACAATAACCAATTTGTTGATTTATCAAATAAAAATTTTAGAGTCTTTGGAAAATAGATGTCAAGGCTCCAAGGCTTTTGACATGATATACTACTTGGCAAACTGCCTAACTTGGGGTTTTGTGGGAGACTCATAAAGTGGGTTGGGAGTTTTTTGAAAGGACGTAAACAGAGAGTTAAGCTGGGGAACTTTTGCTCACATGACATCGAGGTCTTGTCAGGGGTACCTCACAGGTCTCACTGAAAAACAAGATTAGGTCTCTTCCATTGTATTAATTTTAAATATTAATTCATATTTCAAATGTGCTTTTAAAGGGCGGGATATTAAAACATAATATTTTTAGTCGCAAACTCCTCTATACAATCCTTATTTTACTATAAGAAACGTAACCAGACTGCAAGCAACAGCTACTCTCCGGGCTATGTGCCCCGTCGAGCGCTGAATTACAAGTTACAAGCCTGGTGCGTTAAGTGTAATAATTGCATATTACCATCAAAACGCTAATGCTTCGATTGCAACAAACACCAGCCGAAAGACTGATCCTACTTAAAGGAGCTCTCTTGCCAGCCGTCACACACTACTTGCAGACTGCAGTTTCGAGCTGTTGGCTCTCGTCAGTGCAAGGTAGGCATGCGACGACCGGCACGAGGATCCTTTGACTATTTGGTACATCCCGGTATTTCTACAATAGCGACATGTAAAATAGTCAGCAGGCGCCATCTAGCGGTACAGTGTCTGTTGCAATCGAAAAATAAATAGCCTGACTGGGCTTAGCATAAAAGCACATTTGATCTATGCTAAGCGTTTTGGTAATATGCAATTATTACACTTAACGCACCAGGCTTGTAACTTGTAATTCAGCGCTCGGCGGGGTACATAGCCCGGAGAGTAGCTGTTGGTTGCAGTCTGGTTACGTTTCTTATAGTAAAATAAGGATTGTATAGAGGAGTTTGCGACTAAAAATATTATGTTTTAATATCCCGCCCTTTAAAAGCACATTTGAAATATGAATTAATATTTAAAATTAATACAATGGAAGAGACCTAATCTTGTAATCCGCCATCTTGGAACGTCCACAATTTTAGGTTTAGAATGACGTCACATAGTTTATTGTATTTTACCTATCCGCCATATTGGATTTAGAACAATATTAGATATACTATATTAGATTGTCACCAGACTTAAACACGTATGGAAAATTTTAAAGTTCTAGATTAATTACAACTAGTCAAAATTTTGATTGCAAGATTTGTCCCGGACAGTGAAAGTGAGCTAATAAACGCGTTGTAAAAAAAGTAGCCACCTTATATTCTACACATTTTAAATTTTAAGTCTTATATAGATGAAAAAAAAAGTCTTATATATTTTTAAGTTACTGTGTGTACACATTATTAACTCAAGTAATTTTAGAGGGATCAACTTCTTTTATTAGGCAAAGATTTGAAGAAATGTGCTACAATTTTTTTATTAGATATTTTTCTTTGAATTTCGTTTTATTTTAGGGTTTTATAAATATGTTCTGGTAGCTGGTTGTATAGCTGGATTCTGATCTATTTGATTCGTTTTTGGTATACTGTTTTGCTATATTTTGGAGTTTGATATGGGTTTTTGGTTCTATTTCTTATCTCGTATTGGTGATTTACAATCGAGCTGAACGTATGTATCTTGTTGTGAGTATAAATTACAGCAGCGTGCGTGTACAAACCTTTCACATTTTCACTGCGTAAACAAGTGCTACTAAATGCATAGTTTCTCCAAAAGCCAGGAGTTACATGAGCAAATATCTTTCATATTTATCGGTAAAGCAACTCAACCATTGGCGGACGAGGTCCATATCTAACTAAAATACCGAAATATTTCACGTTTATCAAATACACCAAGAAATATCACTTTACACATCGCTTTGTGTTTTTGTTCTACTGTGTTGTGACATCTGAATAGGAAGTAATTGACTTGTGGAATTCCTACTTAAGATTTATTACATTTTTTATGAATTACACTATTACAGAAGGTATGTAATACTATAACAATTATTTTATAAAATATTAATTTTCAAAAGTACTACTTAATGTTAAATCTGGGAAGTTTCTACGCTGGATCCGGATACTAGCTGTGGGACGTTTTCGTATGAGGCCTACTTTTCACGAGAAATATCTGTGATTTCTAAAAATCATTTTTACGAAAAGCCAAACATTTGAACACCACACGACGCGCGTTTCGCTAACCATGTTGACATCATCAGGAAATGGTTAAACCTGAAAACCAGTCTTAGCCGCCTCCAGCTGTTCCGAAGTTTTCCACATTTGTTGAGGGCTGTGTTCAATATAAATTTTTCCTTCAAAATATTTTAATTTATTCTCTCTAAATACAGTTGAGATGTTAGCCACATCAGATTGTTTAATTTAGGTCATGTGGTATCGTAAAAGTTCATATTTGTTTAAATCAAATAATGATTTTATTTTATGTGGGGATTTTAATTATGACATGTATAATATTAAATATTTTAATTCTTTATGTACTGTGTTATCTAGTTTTACTTTAATATCTATGGTAGAGTGGCCAACTCATGTTACTGATATCGCCAGTATCCGTATAATTCACATATTTATTAATTGTAAAAACGACGAAATTTGTTTAATTCTAGACAATACCATCTCGGACCATAGAACGGTCCTATTAGAATTACGTTCTGAAAAACCTAATTGTCAAAATACATCATACATTAAAAGAAATCTTAATGATAGTGCTGTTTCAAAATTTGAACAAGCGCTTCAAAATGAAATTTGGCATTTGATTTATAATACAGAAGACCTTAATTCAACATTTGATCTCTTTTATGAAACATTTCTATATAATTTTAACTGTTGTTTTCCTAAACGTAGATATTTTAATGGTACAAAAGATGACAAACATGAGTAAACATTGAGGTTAGATCATCTAGTACATATTTGAAGAATTTATTTGTTTTAAAAAGAACATATCCGGACTTGACTGCTGCTTACTTTTTTTTTCCTTCCTTGAATATGGCTTTGGGAATCGCTCCATACAGCCAGTCACTATTTATAAAAAAAAGAAAAGAACACGAAATAAGACTGCTGCTTACAAGGAGGCAAAAAGGACGACTCACAATAATTTAGTTAAAACATCGAAAAAACAATATTATCAAAATAAAATTATTAATCCAAATAACTCCACGTGAGCTGCTTGGAAAACACTTTCAGAGTTATCGAATAAAAATAAAAAATATAATAATTTTCAAATAAATCATCACGAAAGTACCACTGAAGATCCAGAAGTGGTTGCCTCATTGTTTAATGAGTTTTTATAAATATCAATCAATCATAATAGTAAATCAAATACCGAATACACATAATACCTCTCTTCCTAAGAAAGTATCAAAAAGTATCAAACATATATTGTTCTTGATGCCGTTTATAGAAGACTCTTGTCTTCTTTACTTTGCTTATTAAGTAGTAAATTAAAAAATAAAAGTTCATCTGGACGAGACGATGTACCTGGCTTTTTAATTAAGAAAATTTTAAAATTATTGATAACACCAATAACTTATCTTGTAAATCTGTCTTTTAACACTGGAACGTTTCCAGAAACACTAAAAATTGGTAGAGTAGTACCCATACTTAAGAAATACGGTCCACATTTCTTGGGGAATTATAGACCGGTGTACAATTTAGTTTTTCTAAGCTATTTGAATATTGTTATCTAGATCGCTTATTAAATTTTTTAGTGGAATATCAAATTTTGTCTGGTAAACAACATTGTTTTCACTATATAAAGTCCACTATAACGGCCATAACAATATTCTATAATCATTATTCATTATATTGAGGGGGAAGGCCCTGTTGAAATGTTTTTTGATTTCAGCAGGGCATTTGACTGCGTCAGTCATACGAAACTCTCAAGTTTACTAAACGGTTATGGTATTAGAGGACATCCTCTAAACCGGATCAAATCATACTTAATTAATCGCCAACAGTATGTAAGTACAATATGGAAGTGAAAGTGAAAGACATACATGGTCAATTCTAAATGTTCGTCTCTAAGTATGGGAGTTCCACAGTGCTCAATATTGGGCCCTATGTTATTCATATTGTCATGATTTGTTGAAATATTAGCAATCTTAGTATACGAAATTCTGTGCCAGGATTGCAACAAATCATACATAGGACAGACTAATAGACGTATTAGTGTAAGAAAGGAAGAACATATGAATGCAATACGAAAAGAGGAGAAAACATCGTCCCTAGCACAGCACGTAAAATCCACAGTACACAAAATAGACTTCGACAACACCAGAACAGTATCTAATATCGAGCATTATAGGTCAAGGATACCAGAGAGATCGAACAAAGACCACAACATCTTAATAAACGAGATGATACGCAGAGATTTCCCAGCTCTTGGAAGCCCTTGTGGGAAGATACGTAACCGAAAACACACGTCGTTCCTTCGTGGACGAACCAATCACGAGGAGGTACGTTTAAGTATTGACAAATTATTATTATTATTATTATTAGCCGTTACTCGAGTCCGAGTATAAAAATGTTACAGTCGATAGATTGTGTACAATAAAAAACAAGTAAAAGGTGTAGTCTATTGTAATTCCCATTCATCTACGGTGCACACGACTATGGCTATAGAGGCCAATTCGGGAGAGCACATGTCGACCGCAGTCAGGACAAACATAGACCTGGTTAGGTCTTGGATTCGGCCTTCTTGCAGCAACATTTCCTTGATAGCTGGCCACAACCCCTCGCCATTCGGTTCTGTCCGCTGCAAGTTGTTCCCATTGCTCGTCTGGAATACCGCAGGATTTTAGATTTTCATGGAGAACGTCTTTGAACCTCTTTCGTTGACCGCCACGCCTTCTTCTACCGCTTAGCAATTCACCATAAAGTGTACATTTAGGAAGGCGGTTATCATGCATGCGATGAACGTGACCTGCCCATCTTAGGCGTGCTCTTGAAATAAGCACCTCAATTGGAAGACTGTTTGCTCTCCTGAGTACTTCCACGTTTGATATGTGATGGAACCAATGGATTTTCATCATACTTCTGAGGTGTCTTTGCTGAAAACGTTCTAATTCTTTCACATGACGACGGTAAGTGACCCAGCTTTCACATCCATATAGCAGTGTTGGAATGACAACTGCTCTGTAGACAGCCATTTTCGTTGACAAAGCAAGGTCGTGGTTGTCAAATACTCTCTCTCTAAGTCCCCAGAGTGCTCTAGATGCAGCGTTAATTCTATTGCGAATCTCGCTGTCCATGTTTGCTTTGTCATTAACAACGTTGCCTAAGTAATTGAACTGATCCACACAAATAGTCACACAGCAGAGCACACCAATCTGCCCGAAATGGACCTATCACGAGGAGACAGAGCCGAGCGCTGACCAATCAAGGAGAACCACGGCATTCTGCGGCACCGATTGGACACGAGGATGCCCGACCACCAGCGAGAAGTCACGCTCCACGTGACGTTTCAGCGAGGCCACTTGTCGGGTTGGCTCAGGCGCTCGCTACGCCTATCACAGGTAACACGTAGCCAAACGCGCAGGCGCGCCCTAGACTGCAGCATATATAAGGAGCCGCACAACGCGGAGAACGTCAATTCAGTTCGAGCAACGAGGTGCGGCAGTAGGCAGCTTTCACTGAGAACCTGAAGATGGCAGATGGGATTCTGCCGAAACGTAGGAGTCGACCATCGACGCGGGAGAGCACCCGGAAGTACAATATAACTTGTAATTCTCCACATTACATGGGTCCAAAGTCATTAAATCATTTACCAACAGAGTTTTTTTACCTAGTTATTTCAGATGTGTATTTTAGTTTTATTTTATTCTTTTTTGTGTAACTTGACTATTCGTATTCATTATGGAAAATAAAATTATTATCATATTATTATTATTAATTTCAAAGGCCCCCATTGAAGAAATAAATAATTTGTCAGAAAAATATTAAAAATGTTACAATTACTGAATAATTAATATGTCTGTACGCCACTGTGAACCCAATAAAGGAAAATCAAAATTAAACGCTTAAATGCTGCTTAAACTTGGTCCCATTAATTCTGGATGTTCTCATGTCCAATGGACCCGATACTCTTTAGGCACAAGGCAACCTGTTTGGAATTATCTATGTCTTATATGATATCGGCCCATTTATGGTATACATTTATGAGGGTCATTTTTCTGACAGTACGAATGAAGACCGAATTTACATTTAAATATGTCTTTTAGAGTATTTACAAGTCAGGGTTCTTATAACTAGACAACGTTATCTCCAAATGAGGTGATAATTATAAGGTGACGGCGTTGCAATCCTGTGGCAACGCAACGCGGGTAATATGCGGTGAAATTAGCTGTTTTACATTTCAAAAGCAGACAGGTATTTCAAAGGAATGTTAAGTTAATAATTCGCAAACATTCTGAATTAGATAATGTCTAACTACTTTCGTTACCAAGATTAACAGAAAAACACCTTCTCCAGCTGCTGAAATTGTGTTAGGGATAAAAATTATTAAACTACATAAAAATTGGAAAAAATATTATGGAAGCTACAATGATTATGTAAGTTTTTTGTACTTACAAAACTATTTAAGAAACCATATCCTTTTCGATTATAAGGTTTATATTCCTCATATTAAATTAAATTTAAAATCGGAGAAGTATTCATTTGTTTTAAATAAATTGAATGCAAAGAACACCTATAGTCTTCAAGGCCAAGGATACTAATCATCTTAAATTATAACGCTTTACATGACGACTTCTTGACACTGTTCGCACATAGATTCAAGAAGAGTTTTTTGAGTATATGAAGACGTCGTGGATATTGTGTTGTTCAAAGTTCCAATATAGTATTTTACTAATAGAACTGCAACATTTTTGAATACATATCGTGTAGTCTTCTACTTCTATCGGTTCAGTCAAACAAAATCTAGTTGTAAAATTGAATAATATTTTTCAACTAGTTACTTCTGGAGTGTCACAAGAATCTCATTTGGGACCATTATCGTTTTTAATTCTTGTTAACGAAACGAAATTAGTGACTATTTTAAACGTTGTAGGTATTATGATCTTAACACGTCTGAAGAACTTTTATTACCCTTCCTAAAGTAGATATTATAATGTTCACCAAGCGATTTATTCAGACGAAAGTTATAAAAATCTTTACTTACTGTTTCTTTTGCTTAACGACTTACAATGTGTCCAACTACCATCCAATCAGTTTAATATTTTTTATTTTCCATTGTAGCATTTGCTCGTGAAAGTTTTTTCTTGTTTTTGTAATTAAAAAATACTAAGTTATTTATTTTCGTTCAATAAATCTTCTCAGAATTATCATCGGCTTTGATTTAAATAGTGATTTTTTTTTAATCAGTTGATTTAAATCATGATTTTTATCTTGATTTAAATCAAAAATCGGTCCAACCCTGGTAGGTATTCCATTTATCCCTTCGCATTAAATAAAACGTATAGATTTTTTTTTGTTTACTGTAGAAATGATAAACACTCGATGACTCAGTTCAGCCTAAAGGTTTGTATGATTCCAAAGAATTTATAGCAGTGTACTTATTCAAACCCATGATAGTATACTGGTTATTATTTTCGAGGTTTATCTGCAATATTACTGGCCGCCAATGCGAGCAGATATTCAGTCTTGGTAGACGTTGAAGTTGCTAATTTCAGTGATAAAAATTTCTCAAAAAGTCACTGATGATATCTAACCCCTAGTACAGTATCGTAAAATCGAGTTGGGCTATGATAGCCCTCAATCTAGCAAAACAGGATCTTATGGCTTGTTAGGTGGGGGATGAGGTTTCGTTTACATGCACTCAGACGTCGAACGTGAGCCCATTGTGCTACTTCCACAGATTCCCGCCTGGTGGGACTGTCACCTATACCGGTCACACTGGGATTTTTCCAGCATTAGAACCTTTTTTGTTGAAAGAGCAGGGCAGTGACATAGCTCATGTCCTACAGTTTCGTCTACCAGATTACATCCTCTACACTTGGGATTATCTACAACTCACGGTGTATGAAGGTGCTTATTACGACTATTTCCATCCCTAGGAGAGTTATTTGTGTTGTAACATACGGGCTCAGAATCGTATCTTCTATATGCCACTGACCTTCAGAACAGTCCTCAACACCGCCACCTCCTCCACGTATAAGTTTAAAGGAGGGATGCAGAGTATAGTATCCATTATAGTTGCAAGCGTCATTATCCATTGTATCCGTAACACAGATCCCTGAACATGCTACAGTTGGTATGCTGGTGTTCTTTGCCTAGCTCTGGGCCACCCGACAATGACTGCATAGCAAAGCATGGATCTTAACACGGCAGTTTACAGCAACAGAGAAACCCTTGTTGAAAAAACTGACAGAATACGATCAACTATAATCCACAGGTATTTAACCTCACTCGTTAAATGGAGTCGAATGCCTGTTAATTTGGGTATTCTCTTCTCTTGCGATACCTTACCACCAGACAATGGCTGCTTATTATTTAAAAATTTTAAAGACTCGACGGAAACGTATTGTCGTAAGTTAAAGTCTAGTATACTTTACCTTGGCGTGTGTATGAATTGACATTACGCGTACAATTTCATATTCTCTTTCATACAGTTAAAGAAATAGACGAAAGATATTGTTCATATACGTCTATCAAGTTTCCTCTCTTTTGAGACGAAAATATGAGACACACACTGAACATGAGACAGTACATGAAAACCATGCACCTTGCATTTTACGTGAATAAGACACTAGTTAATATTTTTCTGGAAACAAAAGCATTTCTACAGCTTTCTCTATATTTAAGTTTAAGTAGCAATCTTATTAATCGCTTCTGTAACCCAAATGCTCTGAATATTCCACTGAATTTTTTCCTAAGATGTATATTTTAAGTTATATAGGAATAAGCCAAAGCATAATATACATTCATTAAACCGTCTTCACTGCGAATGTTTTTTAATTAACAAATTGCGAAATAAGATTTACTTAATTTATTGCAAACACAGTCGACTTGTTGTTCCTATGACAGTATGCTGTCGATACATGTGCCCAACAATGTGCTTTCACTTAAGGGGATACCGCAAAGTGATCTATTTCTTCTAAGTTTAAAATCTATGAATACTGTTTCATGCCTATTTAATCTTAATTTATTTCGATCACACAAGACACTCATCTCATCTACAGTTGATTTAATGCCAGAACATAATTGTGAGTCCCTTGCTAATGTACGACGGTAGATCATTGATGTAAATGGAAAATAATGGAGCTCCCAGGATAGATCCCTGAGGTACTGCCTGTGGGACAGAGTAAGCTTCATTATATTTAACCGTTAGGCTTTTGTTATCCATAAAATACGTTATTAGATCGGGAATGTTGCCTCTTATACATATATTTTCCAATTTATTATATAAGACAGGACCGTCAGAATCAAAGGCTTTGGATAGATCAAATGTGATACTATATTTTTATTTATCCACCTCACTGGAAATAAAATCAAAAAACTTAGTACATGCACTTTCTAATGTTCGTTATTTGTTAATATATTGTCTCTTTCCAAATAATCTGTGATCCTGTTGCAAATAATTTTTTCTATAATTTTAGAGATAACACTAAGCAGTGATATTTGCCTGTAATTTTCAATGTCATCTTCCTGGATTCGTAAAACATTGAAAAATGCACCTTTTCATAGAATCAGACCGCTCTTGAATAGCGAACCGAGGTTCGCGACGGGCATTCTTCTTTCCGAACAAGCATCTCCGAATACTCCTTCTCGTTGCATATTCCCCGCCTCTTATTTATATGCCTGATTTCTGCACGGAATCGTACGAGTTTTTAGAGTTGCTTTTTCACATATGTTAAGTTAATTTCCTTGGTTGGCAAATAAACGAAATTAATTAAATACAACAGGCCAGTAATGAATGTGTTCTGATGAGAAATAAATTACATTAAAATTTTATGGACGTCGTTTGCGCTTATAGCTTACAAAGTTATTAATTGTTTGTATGTTATGCCTTTAGCCATTTGTTTAGTTTAGAGTGTATTTATTGTTTGGTAATAGATACTATATTAGTTTATTGTTCTAGTTTTAATTAACCGTGGAGGATAATAGGTTTTTTATATTTAACGGTTAATTTGGTAGATCAATCAATTTAACGTTGAGAAAATAGGAACCTGAACATGCTCATTCACGATTTCTTCTTGAGTTTGCTATTATACACTGACAACCAAAATTTAGCAATTTTGATATAGATTTTTTTTTTAAACTGTGTGTTCAGTTTTATTTAATGAATAGCTATTTTGGAGTGTAAAGCGTTACTGATTTTGGGTAAAAATTATTGTTCTTTAAATGCGGGGCCCGCATATTTTCTCAGCAATTCAAAATAGTGAAGCGCTCCGTATAGGGTCAGCTGTTTTCAAATTATTTTTTTACTTTATTATCAAAAATTCATTTCCTCTTATTTAATTTATCAATAATCATTTTTATCTTACCATATAGCTACAAATAATTAAATTTAAAAAGGTCATTATCAATTTTAAATACACATTTGTATATTTCAGTTTTCAAGTCAAATAATTTTATTTTGTACAGAAATGAATAAGTTTAAAAAGTCCTAAAAGCAACGTTTAGGCTATACTAGCTCGTTGCATTTCTAAACAGATGTTACAGAGGTTAAGAGTCATAATGAACCTTATTAGTCATTAAAGCCCGTATCTAAAATTTAACGAATGCTATTTTCAAGTAGTCCGACTATGCGTCTTCAAACGCCACTCTCTATCTCATTCGCGTTATACGCGTTTTGCATAGGGAGGCCTGCAAATATAAGCGATGAGGAAACTGCGGAAGAGAGTCATTTTCCTTGACCTATTCAGGCAGCTACCAACTATGAGAAGCCAAGCCCAGCCACCAGAGATTAGGACGTACAAGAAAATTAAATACAACCTAATTATTACCTATACTTTCCGTATCGAGGCCTTGTATTTTGGTACAAGAGAATTAGATCCGATTTAATTATTATCGATGCTTGCCGTGTCAAGGCCTTGTCCTTTGAAGAAATAGCACAGCAGACTACCAGCCATGAAGTGTAACCTAATTCTCAGCGAGGTGCAAGATCTGACGAAGTTCCTCAAGACGACGACGCGGCTACCGAGAGAGAAATTGCAATTTGCCCAGATGAGGCTCAAATGCCCCTCCCGCGGTCTTACCCATTTTAAAAGCTTTTATTAAACTTCCAATGTTTGTTTGTTTATTAGTTAGTTAGTTTGTTTGTGTCAAGGTCTTGCAATCAAAATTTCGATTAGTTCTAATTAAGCTAGAGCTCTTGATATTTTGCACATGTGTATAAGTCCGGTAACAATACACTTTAATATTTTCATATAAGAAAAAAAAACAAGAGGGCGGCTTCAAGATGGCGGACGACTTCACCGTTTATGATCCGATTCGACTCAAAATCGATATCTGGGGGTTTTTGAGATCGTCAATTATGGATTCTTGCCAAGTCAAAATTTAGAAATTCAAAATGGGGGCGTCAATATAACGGACGACTTTTGTAATTTATGATCCAAATCGATCAAAAGCGATATCTGGGGATTTTCGGGTTCGCCGATTACGAATTTCTAGTCAAAAATTTAGTTGAGGATGGCGACTTCAAGATGGCAGACGACTTTACCGTTTAAGATCCGATTCAACTCGAAATCGATATCTGGGGGATCTAGGTCGCGGATTATAAATTTTTAGTCAAAATTCAGATATTCAAAATTGCGGCGCCAATATGGCTGATAACTTTTGTCATTTAGATCCAAATCGATCAATATCGATATCTGGGGGTTTTCGGGGTCGGGGATTACGAATTTCTAGTAAAGAATTTCAAGATGGCGGACGACTTTATCGTTTATGATCCGATTCGTCTCAAAATCGATATCTGGGGATTACAGAAACATATCAACAGACTAAAAAGCAAAAAATAAAATTATATAAAAAGTATTTTCATGCTCTAAAAAGTAGAAAATAAACCTGAATTAAATAAAACCCATCATTTTGTTACATTATATAATTTTTTTTATGATATAAAAGCTTGTCGCGAGCAATCTCCTTTACACATGAAAATCTCGCGACAAGCTTTTATATCATAAAAGAATTGTATGATGTAACAAAATGATGGGTTTGATTTACTTCTAAGTTTATTTTCTACTTTTTGGAGCATTTAAATAAAAGCTTTTTAAAAAATATTTTTTTATATAATTCTTTTTCAAATCAACTGAATTTCATCGCTATTACGACCCTTTCTAAATTTATATGGGAACGGGGGAGAATCTGCAGACTTATACATACCAAGCGTAACGTTCACTAGCCGTTCGGCCGCGGTGATATCTAAAGTTTTCAGACTTGTAAGGTTAGGTTAATTTGTGCCTTAATTAAGTTTCTTTATTTAGAGATAAACAATCAATTTAGGACATAATTTTACGATTTATTTACTGGTTTGAGAACAACGTTCTTTTATTTCAAGATTCATTTAAGTTGCATTATAATTTATTTTATCTTAATTAGTTTACAAACAGTTTCAAAAGTTATGTTCATTTCATTTTGCCTTATTCGATAAAGGGACAAATAGTTTTCTTTTTACGTTAGAATCAGCTAATATTGTTCCAGTTTCTCAGCGGGGATGGAATCTTACTCTACGGTTGGTATAAAATGCTCTCTGAATTATGTTATTGGGTCAACGGGACAACGAACCCTAGTCATCCTAAATATTTAGCAACATTCTAACAGTTTGTGGCCATCACGTTCAACCAGGGCCTTTGTGCGAGGGTGTCGGACTCTATTTATTTGCGGTCAACGTAATGTAAGTACTGTTCAGGCACGCTCTAGCGGGTTTTTATATGGAGATTGTTTATTTCTTCTGGCGTTAGGACTTTACAACTATGGGCCATTTTGTTCCAATTATACGGATTACGGCACGACACCAGATTTGTTGTGATCGCGGTTACAATCACTTTTATTACACTTTATGATTAAATGCATTTCCCCCAGTTGGTTGTGTATTTATTACACTCTACAATTGAATGCATTTCCCTCAGTTGGTTATGTATTTAATACACTCTACGATATCTCTTCGACAGTGATTGTAGTGGCTGCCACCGTAAATTTGGTACCCGCCATTGTGTTCTCAAATCAGGGGAATTACTCTCGCATCAGTTGTAAGTAAGGTTGGTTCATTCCGCCACGTGGCATGTAATCACGAACGTCATGAAGCCATAAATTATTTTTTTATGAGCATACTTCTAGAATTATTTGAATCGTACCTTGAGAGTACTATTTTATTCCCTCCGAGTTTGACGCTTGTCATAACAGGATTAGATTTTCTATTAGATAGACGATTAGTCTCAGCGAATATTTTTTTTGTAGGTTAATTTGCCCAACTGTTCTATTCTTTTATTTTAGCTTTCAGGTAATACAATAACAAGTGAACCAGTTTTCACTGGTCTATAGAAATAAAATGATTACTAAAATCAGTTCAAATAAAAGAACAATGGTGCTAGCTAGTGTGCTAGGCCGGTCTAAAATAAAACCAGAGCAAACAGAAATACAGGGTGTTCTAAAGTTAGTCAGTGTTCAAATGAATTGATTAAATCTTATAAATGCAACCAAATCAACATATAGAAAAAAGTAATGTCAAACTTTGCATAAAGATCTTGGGGAAATAAATCTAAAAGGTTACTACAGACGCAACGTAATTTGGGTCCTAACTTTGTGAACTAGACGATCACATAAATGGCCAATTTGCTTATTTATCTTGACATCAAATTGAGAAAAATAATTGCAGGGTGGGATTTAATATGTTCTTGATTACTTCACGATCAAGGATTTTTGTTAGTAATTAATAGAAGGGGATTGGGGAGGGGGAATGTTTCAATATCTCCAAGGAATCATCATTATCGAACTTAAGATCCAATTGTAGCCTCATATTTTCTTAACTTTCCGATTTTCTTATATGTGTATTTGTGACTTTTTGTGGTATTTATTGGATTTTTTTCTTTAATTAGCGCGTTTATAGATTGAGAATTGGCATTCAAAGTTATTATGAAGTTGTCAAAGTTAAATAATTTTGTTGTTATAGTGACTGAAAATTTTCCTGAATGGTGTTATCAGTGTAATGTTAAAACGATTAGGTGATTTGTATCACATGACAAGAAATAACGAAATTTAATTGGTTGTTAGGACTGTCAAAAAATTTGCAGTGTAATGTTAAAATGATGGAGTGATTTGTGTCACATGACAAGAAATAACGAAATTTAATTGGTTGTTACAACTGTCAAAATTTTTTCAGTATTATTGATCATACACAATGAATGGAAATGATGAGACTGTGGAGTAGTAGTGTCCAATCAAGTGATCCAATATATAAATTCCAATAATGTATTGTGTACTTATCAATCGAGTTTTCGAGGTAAACATTCATGTAAAAAAAGCTTTACAGGTTTTAATATCTAAATGAAAACAAAAACTAAACAAACCATCAACAGGAATATGTGCAGTATTTACAGATCTTAAAAGGGTTTTCGAGACGATTGATGGCAAATAATATTATTAAAATTAAAAACATATGGCTTTTCCAATACACATTGCTACATTGGTTTGAGAATTATCTTTGAAATCGTAAACAAATAATTAAAATAAATGATAATAAATCCGGATCTGTTGTAAATAACTTTGGGGTGCCCCAAGGAAGCGTTCTTGGGCCACTGCTGTTTGTACTGTATATCAATGACCTCGGGAATGTTTTGGAAAAATGTAAAGTCCGCCTTTTTAAAGATGATACGTTGATATATTATGCTGACAATGATTTCAATTAGTTGGTGGGAACAGTAAATTGGAGTTAAGCAAAGTCTGAAATACATTCAAAGAAAATAAGTTAAAAGTGAATGAGTTGGAATCAAAATGAATGTTTATTGGTTCAAATTGTTTATACAACTCTTTTAAAGAATTAAACATAAATGTGCTTTTAAATAATAAAAATGTGGAACATCTAAAAAATATGAAATACTTAGGACTTGTTATTGATAGAAAACTAAAACTAAATGATCACGTTGACTGTGCCGAAGAAAATAGGCAAAAAATTGGTTTCTTTAGAGGAATCAGTCAGTGTTTATCAGTTGGAAGTAAAATGACCCTATATAACTTTTTAATCCTGCCACACTTTACATACTCTTACTAATTTATACCACAAACGCTAACACAGAAATGATACATAAATTTCAAAATAAAGCAGCGCGAATTATTTTAGAATGTAACATGTATATAAACATTAATTTGATGCTAAATGTCTTCAACGGGTTTGTCATTCGAACTTATCTTTACATGTATACAATGATCTTTGTTTATAATTTTTTTTAATGGCTTTGGGTCAGAGACCATACAGCCAGTCAGACTATATTAAAATTATCTAACCTAAACAAAATGGAGAAAAAGTGTGAAGAAGAACAACGAAGGACAATACAGGGAAACACGCTTCTCGTCCAGGGGACTGTCAGGACATTGAGTTTGACATCACAAAAAGAAAGACCACGGTAGGGTAGGTAAAAACATAAGGTTAAAACAAGAGGAAAATAAAGCTAACCTATAGTGTGATATCAACATCTATCAAAAAACCAATGATTTATTCATAGATTTTATTACTACCTATAGCAAATAAACTAACTACGTTGAACAGAGCCATAATATTGAAGCATGAAGAGATATTTTTAACAAGTGAATCTGTAGCTGTCTTGTACTTATCGCAAGCTAGAACTGTGATATGTAATATCTTTGAAATAAAGAAAATTACCATGTCGAAAAGATCAGGGGCTGGTACTTACTACTGCTACTTTTCGCGTTTTCTCAGTGAGTAGTGGGTATTCTATAACCACTCGTTTAATTTTAAAGCCTACTGTTATTATATTAGGTACTGTCGTGAGCAGAAAAAAATAGGACAACTTTTTTTTTCTAATGTAAATCTGTCTCTATTTCAATATAACAGATATCACTTTTAATTTATTTTTTATTTTAATGCTGTAGTTATTGCTATAGAAAATGATGGATGGTTAATGAGCGAAATTAACAAAAATTAAACATTAACAAAAATTTGGTGTGTAACATTTTAAGAAAGTGGACAATAAACGGTACGATTAGTAGAAATTCTGGATCAAAGGACAAAGGATATCCTACTTAACAAGAAACTAGCTATTAATATTTCGTTATTGCACCATTTCTATTTATTACTTCTATAAGTCTGCTTGGCATAGAATTAAATAACCTTATACAATAATCATTAGTAATAATATTTTCCCATGCATTATTTACTATTTCCAGTAATTCTTCGGCATTCCGTGGTCTCATATTTCGCTTTTGGATACTTCTTACGAATAGTCCCCATACTTCTTCCACAGGGTTAAGATCTGGACTATGACTCGGCCAGTTAAGAACATTGATGATGTTATCTTGAAACCAGTTAGTTACGGTATGAGCAGTATGAACGGAACAATTGTCTTGTGGAAATATGAAGTCATTATTAGGAAATAATTGTGACACAGAAGGGAGCATAATATTGTCTAAAATCCTAATATACGTTTCACTATTAAATCGTTCCTCAATATGCCACAAAACACCAGGACCACGTACCGATATCCAAGCCCACATATTGACGAAAAATCTACGACTTTTATCATTGTTAGATATATATTTCTCATCGAATCAAGTATTCGGAGGGCGGTAAACACGAATACGACCGCTGTGTGTTGACTGGAAAGCTTTTTCGTCTGTAAAGATTACATCGTTCCAAAAATGCGCTAAAAATTCAAGCGCAAATCCTACTCGAGCTTCTTTATGTTCAGCTTTAAATAAGTATTTCTGTGCTGCTGCATGACAGCGTAGCTCCGATTCTCTTACTCGCCGGCGAGCAGTATTACTCGATCCAGGAAAATTCGTTTCTTCAGCAGCCTGAATAACTGAGTAAAATGGATTTTCTACTAAAGCATTTACCAATTGCAAATCTTGTTGTTGAGTTGATATCCTTCGTCGTCCTGATCCAGGATTTCTACTAATCGTACCGTTTATTCTCCACTTTCTTAAAATGTTACACACCGAATTTTTGTCAATATTACAACGCAGTGCAATTTGTCTCATTGACAACCATCTTCTGCTTTAGCAATAACTCCAGATTTAACTAAATCGCTTATATGAGGCATATTAGTCTTTTGCACACTTGCAATATTATGACAACTAACTGACAATCTCACAAAAATACCGTTATAAGACTTGTCCTATTTTTTTTTGCTTACGACCGTACTATAAAAGTAACCTTTAAATAGTTTAATTAAAACGATATTAATAGGTTATACTAAAAGTGCAGTTCAACAAGCTCTACAATTTAAAAAAAAAGACGGTTCTTCAAATTCCTCTGAATTACCGAACGGACTGTAGTTTCACGTATACTATCTTTTCAGTGAGCACCGCAATATGAATGACAGGAAAATTGTCCAAAATAGCAATACTCTTTTAAACAAACATTGAAAAAATATCACCCTGTACCTTAGCAAATAAAAGAAACACGCAACTTGTAGCAGTTCGTGAATAGCCAAGAGGTCCCCTATCGTCCCTAAAGGCCACGCAACACCCTGTATTAAGATCATAATTTACTTATTTTATTGCCGGATAAAAGTTCTCCAACGCCAATGATCGGGAAATAATTAATTAGTCCCGGGGCCAGCGAGGTGTCGTGCTTCATGGATAGAGCGATTACATCAAACCAGTCTGCTCATTTCGATCGGATCTCTCGATAACCGTCGAAGATAAGTGATCGCCTCGGTGTGAGTTCGACCTTTTTCGTATTTAATTAAAGCAATTAAGTGTCTCATATACAACAACCCCCTGTAGATAATATCGAAGATGGCGATAAGAGTCGGCTCTGGTGTGTGCGAGTCTGAATTATGTCACCAAATCGACCGTGGAGACGATAATTAGGTGGGATCTTGATGTGTTCGCTGCTAGACGACGATTTTATCTTTGCGCAAAGACAAAGTGACGAAATATGTTCGTGATTTAAGGCTTCACTGGTTTTACTTGGGCATTCGGCAGGGAATTTTGTTAGTCACACGCACGATCGATCTGCTTGGCGGGCAGCGAAGCGGAAATCAGCATGTGTTTCAATAATGTTAAGTATGACAGTTTTAAAAATCACATTTGATTTAATTTTTATTATTTACACAGATAGTCCAGGAACGACATCATCGAAAGGGGGTGATAGTTACTTTAAACGAGGTGGTAGATTTTTTAAATCTTGTATTTATTGTAGAGAGGATGCAAAAAGTTTTAGACCTCCAAACCCTCGACAAATTTTTGTGTGGCCGAAAAAACCAGGAATTTCTGGCACTTTTTTCAGTTTGTGGCCTATAACTTAAAAACAACGCATCCAATCGAAAAGTCATTATTTATCAAAATTAAAGAGCATTAAACTTTACTTCGAATGAGTACCCCAAAGTTGAAATTTCATCAAGATGTATGAGCGTAATTGGCAGTCGAATGACAACAATTTTTACCAATTTGTAAAAAATTCACACTGGGTAACTTTTTAAACGTCTTCAGTTCTAAAACGGTTAATCGAATTGGAAAAATCCATAGAAAGAAAGTTGTAGAGCATGTAATTTCAACTTCATAGATTACCTGGTTTCCAATTTTGATTAATATTGAGCAGAATACACTCAAAGTCCAAAATGTCCTGCATATAAATATATTTATTATTTTCTTTTATTCCTTTTTATTTAATTTTTCAACATTAATTTCAGAAAATGGGTTGTCGAAATAAAAGTATAATGTAAAGAAAGACCCAAAGTTTATTAAAACCAAAAATAAAAATTTACCCAATAGTAGTAATACAACAAAGTGTAAAAAAAATTAAACAAATACAAAGTGAAAGAACAATACCGGGTGTTAGAAAAGTATGGGAACGGTGGAAAATCTCGAACAGTTTGCATCAAATCGAAAAATAAAAAAATACGTGTCAAAAATTTTTCAAAAAACTATCTACTGATACCAAAATGACCTCCCCACCCACCACTCTGTGGGTGGGGCGAGGGGCAACTTTAAAATTTCAAATGGAAACCCCTATTTTTTATTGCGGAATCGGATTCTACGGCAAAAAATACGTAAATTTTATTTTCGACATGAAAAAAAAACATTACTGTTTCAAGAGTAGCGTCTTGTGCCCATAAAAAAAACGTCCAATTCAAAAACTGAAAAACACGTATTTGTTATTTTTACGAAATCTATCCAATGACATTCGATTCGACTCTCCCACCCCTAACCCAGTGGGTGGGGCGGGGACAACTTTGAAATTTGTAATGAAAATCCCATTTTTTATAGCGGATTCGGATTCTACGGCCAAAAATACGTGAATTTTATATCGGGCATTTTTTCGATTCTCGCAAGGTGTCGCTTCAATCGCACAAAATTGAAATAAACCTTAAGCGTCCATAAGTGTGTAAATATTTACAAACTCTAGCTACTCGTGTTAACAAAAAAACATTCAGTTTAAAAAACAATATCTGTGATATCTTGGTTTTCATGAATGTTTTTTTTTAAACTGTTCTTAATAACAGTATTTGTTTTGTGAAATTTCTACGAGAACGTTCAGTTCCTTCCAACTTTTGTAGAGGCAGGAGCGCATTTTTGTGCGGAAAAAGTTATTTCATTTTTCATTAGTTCTCGCGTTTTTTTCTGCATAATGGCTACTTTAACAGAGGAAGAGAGAGTTTCTCTTTTCATGATGCGAGGGTGGAGCGATACAGAAAGGTCCTATGATGAAGTTGTGATTTTATTCAACGAAACTTTCCGTGTAGATCAAGTGAGAATTTCGAAATCTACTGTGTCCTGTACCATCAAACGATTCCTGGACACAAGAACAAATAAAAATCGTCCAAAATCTGAAAGACCAAAATCTGAAACATCGGAAGCTCGACAAATGGAAGTGGCCCAGGCAATCGAAGGTTATCAATCAGAAAAGCGTCAAGAACTTGATATGAATGCACTTTCAGTTCATAAGAATTTGAAACTTTTGAAATTTCATCCATACAAAATTCACCTTCACCAAGAGTTAAATGAAGATGATTTTGATCGGCGACTTGAATTTAGTGAATTAATGATGGAAAGGAGTAACCAAAACCTAAATTTTTCTGTCATCTCTACTTGCCTTCTCAGATGAAGCAACTTTCGAACTCAGTGGAAAAGTTAATCGCCATAATTTCAGATATTGGAGTGACGAAAACCCTCACTGGATGCTTGAAGCACACACGCAGTATCCACAAAAATTAAATGTTTGGGCAGGAGTTTTCAGGGAACGAATCATAGGACCGTTTTTCATAGATGGAAATTTGAATGGAGAAAAATACCTGGAAATGTTGACAAATCAAATAGTTTCAGCAATACAAGAGATTGCTGGTGATGAGTTCGATGTTTGGTTTCAGCAAGATGGGGCTCCTCCACACTATCGGGATATTGTTAGGGACTATTTGAATGGTACTTGCGAAAATCGATGGATAGGCCGAAGAGGAACTATTAAATGGCCAGCAAGATCTCCCGACCTCTCGCCACTTGATTATTTTGTTTGGGGCTACGTGAAGGGTAAGGTTTATTTCACTAAACCTCGTGATTTGGAAGAGCTGAGGCAACGCATAATAAACATTTTTGCAGAAATACCACCTCAAATGATAAGAAGTACTATTGAAAATTTTTACGTTCGTCTCGGACAATGCCAAGAAGTCAATGGGCACCATTTTGAATACCTGCTATAATCTTGAAATTAAAACCTGCTAGTGTAGCAGTTAAGCTATAAACTAATTGCATCAACTGGCCGAAATCCTCACCTTGCCTTAAATGGCTGGGATCAAGAACTTGTCTGAAGTGGCTGAATTGAGAGGTAAAACCACTGTTAGTTTTTTTTAAATCGAGTTTTTTATTGCCCTGTAAATAATGTAAATTGAAAATTACTAGCTGCTAATAAATTTACGGAATGTTAATAGTTGTTGTAATTTCCGCACGACCGTGTAAAATCACTGTTCGCAAAACAGCTCGGGAAATCATTCACTCTGAGATCAGTAGTTTTACTTTTCGTATTTTTTTAAGTATGCGTTCTAAACTTTCAAGTTTCCACTCAATTTTTTGCGATTGCAGCGACACCTTGCGAGATTCGAAAAAAATGCCCGATATAAAATTCACGTATTTTTGGCCGTAGAATCCGAATCCGCTATAAAAAATAGGGATTTTTCATTACAAATTTCAAAGTTGCCCCCGCCCCACCCACTGGGTTAGGGGCGGGAGAGTCGAATCCAATGTCATTGGATAGATTTCGTAAAAGTAACAAATACGTGTTTTTCAGTTTTTGAATTGGACGGTTTTTTATGGGCACAAGACGCTACTCTTGAAACATTATGTTTTCTTTTCATTTTTTACGATTACAGCGACACCATGCAAGACTCGAAAAAAAATGTCCGGAATAAAATTTACGTATTTTTTGCCGTAGAATCCGATTCCGCAATAAAAAATAGGGGTTTCCATTTGAAATTTTAAAGTTGCCCCTCACCCCACCCATAGGGTGGTGGGTGGGGGGAGGTCATTTTAGTATCAGTAGATAGTTTTTTGAAAAATTTTTGACACGTATTTTTTTATTTTTCGATTTGATGCAAACTGTTTGAGATTTTCCACCGTTCCCATACTTTTCTAACATCCCGTATATAGAATAAGTAGGTGTAAAAAAACTGAAATGAAGTAAAAATTAGTTTTGGAAAAAACGAATTATTTGCGTGTAGTGGTTATAGTAGCCGAATCCGTTTGGATTCTGGCTGATTAATGTCTCCGTACTATATTACTGCATCCTATCTTCCTGATTCATTGCAGCAGCACCACCAACTTCTTCAAGCTCGAAGTAATCTTCGTCGTCGTCTTTATCTTCATCCAACTCAATCTCAGGAGCGTTCTAACATGAGAGGCCAGAGCAGTGTTTACAGGTCAAAGAGCAATTCAGGCCTGATTTCCGACAGCTGCATACTGCAGTGCAACTTTTTTTACATGTACACGAAACTATTTTCAGCAGCATGTCGGGTGCAGCATCCTTTGACGTTGTTATAATAGGCAATAAGCCCCCGACGAGCCTTTCTTCCAACCCCATTGGCATGGGTTTGTTACATTCCCCAACTAAGTTTGCACTTGGTGGTATGCGCGCATTGGGTGCCACCTTGCTGCATCCGATGTTGATAGCAACAGTGCTAGGTTGAACAATTTTTTTGAGGCGAATTTCATAATCTCTGCTCGTCCAGAGGCCCCCTGTGCATCTGTCCGTACAGTGCCAAGATCAGCTGTTCCTCTGCCTGTTGGTGTGGATGTTGCTTAATGAGGGGTAAAAACGTTCCTTTCCCGTGACAAAAAAATGATGACACACCCAGTAAATGCATGCATGAAGAGGACGTGTGGGATTAAAGTTGAAGGAAGTGTTTGAGTACCATAAACCTGATTTTTTCCCTTTCCCTGGCTTGTGGAAGTACAAGTTCTCGTACTTGCTTCCGAGACTCATTAAGAGAACGAGAACGTCAATGTCCTCGCTAACAATTGTCACATTGTGGGATTTTGCTGTTTGGGAAATAGCTGTTTCTACAATTAATAAATCTGCATCTTCCTCCTTCCTTAAATTTTTGTAGAAGCATCAAAATCAAATGATTCTTGTTGCTCCCGTTTGCAAGAAACTGTCTCTGTGACACTGCAGCATTTGTTTCTTCACTGAAAATGATGTCTGCTGAGGAACCTGATGTCTTCAAACGATTTTTTACAAGTTGGTAAAAATTGTTGTTATTCAACTGCCAATTACGGCATACCCTTTGATGAAATTTCAACTTTGAGGTACTCATTCGAAGCGAAATTTAATGGTCTTTAATTTTGATAATAGATGACTTTTCGATTGAATGCATTTTTTTTAAGTTATAGGCCACAAACTGAAAAAGTGCCAAAAATTCGTGATTTTTTCGGCCACACAAAAATTTGCCAAGGGTTTAGAGGTCTAAAACTTGGATTTTACATACTCTTTACAATATATACAAGTTGATAAAAAAATCTACTACCTCGTTTGTTGTAACTATAAAGTACTGCGTTAAGTTTAAAACGCAGTGCAATGTTTTAAACAAATGCATTATTTTAGAGTTTGTGGAAAGTGCCGACGATTGCCGCACAATGGTATACCGTTTAAGAACGCCATCTGTCATCAAATAGTAGTAGCAGATACAGTAACTTGCTATCAGGATCGATATAAAATTTGAACGTTGTACATCAAACCATTTAAAGGTTATTTGGATAATTGATCTCCTAGCACCCAGTTTAAGGGGTTGTAACTCGCTTAGGGGGCACCTAGGAAAAAAAATTTAGTGGAATCTTCATCTCGAACACTAACAGCATCTAATAAATGGTATTACCGGCCCAACAAAGGATCAGGTAGAAGACTAGAGTTTAGTGTTAGTACAACAAACTGTGAGTAAACCTCTATTATTCATCTATTTATTGTTGGCATTTTAAACACTACTCATGGCGGCAAACACAGGCCCGTGTGTATGCTATAGCAAATCTTTCAAAATTAACTTAATGATCAAGTGTAGTGTGTGTAACAAAACTTATAAGCATTGATGTGTTGACATCACACTTGAAGAACTTCGAATTCTTAATGATAATAACAAGGGTTAGGATTGGTTGTGTAAAAATTGCAGGAATTTCGGAAATGAGCTGAGGGATCTAAAGGCACTTATCAAAATGACATTTGCAATTTAAAAAGTGTATACTCTGACGGCAGATCGTCCTTGAAAGGGGATAATTTCGAAAAGATATTAGAAGAGATTAACCAGAGAAATATACGTAAATCTAACTTGGTCATTTTCGATGTAGAAGAACAAGATCAGGAGTTGTCTGTATAGAACAGGACAAAACTGAAGTTAATAATATACTTTGAGTGATTGAATCTGAATTAAATACCCAAAGCATTAAACCTATAATGCTTAGAATTTTCAACAATACGAAAAATCGACCTATTAATAAGTCTCAATGATAAAAAGCGTGTCCATAGTATTATAAGGAAAGCTAATATTTTAAAAAACCACAGGTCTTACAAGAATATATCTATATCTTTTGATCGCACTCCCCGGCAAATTGAACATTATAGAAAATTTAAAAAAAAAACAGCTTAAGGACGCGAGGACGGTGGTGAGTAGAATCTTAAGATTAAATATGTCAAAGGTATTTCCAAAATTACTTCTTTAAACTAGAAGAGTCCAGCAGCACCTGCGCTATAGCTTGTTATTACCAGAATGTTCGTGGCCTTAATACAAAAGTTACTGAATTTTACTACTGAATGTGTAATTTGATTTGATAGCTCTAAGTGAAACAGGACTTTATGGCGATATTTTCAATAGTGAACTATTTCCCGACTCATATATAGTACATAGAAAGGATCATAAGTTTCAAACTGAATCAACAACAAGGCGGAGAAATCTTGCTAGCAATAATTTGATGCAAATATAATTAGAAATGTAAATAATAAAACCAGATTGTTTAACAAATATAAAACCCATAATGACTACTTTTTACAAAAATATAGAGAACTATCCCCAATATTATGTACATTCTAAAAGTGGAACCTCTAGAATTCCCGGTAAGATGTCATATGATAATACATTTTATGATAAACCTCAGGATATTGTGGATGTCTTTGGAGAATTTTTTAAGTGTATCACTTACCACCTGAAACGCACCGAATTGCCTTATACTTATGAAAATGTTACTTTTCAAAATATATCTTAAATGCTACACAAAAATTAAAGAACGAAATGACGTCAGGTCCTATAATGTACCATCCTTTATAATAAAAGTTTGTATATGTGTTCTAGCTGTCTCATTGCGTATACTATACAAAAACCTTTACTAGTCGCTGGAAAGTGAACAAAGTTTGTCCAGTATTTAAGAACGGTCTTAGGACACTGGTTGATAATTATAGAGCAATAGCCATAAATATCTGTTCGCTACTACCAAATGTCGCCTGATCAACACGGGTTTATGAGTAATAGATTAAGGGTTAACAAACCTAACGGTTTTTACCCAATATGTCTCAAATATGTTAGATAGGCAGGGGCAGGTAGATGTCGTTTATACAGATTTGTCAATGGTCCTCGATAGGATAGATCATGCCGTCTTACTTAGGAAGCTGACGCAATTTGGTTTTCATCCCAGCACTATAGAATTCCTTAGATCTTACTTATGGAAAAGACAGCAGTATGTCGCATACAATGGTTTTAGTTCATCTTATTATATTGTTACCTCAGGTGTCCCTCAAGGATGTAACCTTGGTCCCCTTCTCTTTCTGTTATTGATGATTTAAATGATGTAAACGATAGAAATATATTCAGTTGTAACTTGTATTGGTGACTGTAGGAAGTTATAATCTGATCTGAATTACATTTCAGCCTTGGTGCCTAGACAATAAATTAGGCCTCAATATTTCTGAATGCAAGATTACTAGTTTCTCAAGAAAGATGCATTATCTCGATGTAATCCTACTAAGGATTAAGGTATATTATTTGACTGTAAGTTTACTTTTTTAAGTGTCCGAGGTAATGAAATTTTTAGGGCTCATCGTAAGAAACTGTAAAGACTTTACTGATATTAATGACTTGAAAATATTGGATTTTTCTTATGTGCGCTCTAGGCTTGAGCATGCAGCTCTGATTTGGTATCCACATTATAATCGTCACAAAATAATGGTGGAACGGGTTCAAAGAAAATTCCTAAAATATTTGGCTTTCATAGAAGACGGCGTTTATCCCGAAAGAGGAATAAATTATAACAATTTAACTAGTAGATTCAATATTATCGGCTTGGATTTAAGAAGGATTTGTTTATCATTAACATTTTTATATAAGCTGCTACATAATACGATTGATTATTGCACTTCACTTGGTATTATTAAGTTTAATGTACGCTAGAATTAACTCGAGGCATAACCCAATCTTTAGATGGGACATACCCAGAACAAATATCCTGTTAAAGTCACCAGTATACAGGGTGATTTACCTAAACATGCGGAAAATTATTCAGTGGGTTGTCCCCACCAAAAGGAGTTAATAAAATTAAGAAATAAAGAAATTACCTTATTTTTTTTTTGTAGAAGTGCGCCGACTTGATTAACCAATATGACGTAATACGATGCAACGAAATCACTTCCTTTCTTAAGTGGTATGGGTATAAACGATTCTCGCGTATAGGGTACTTATTGAAGGGTCTTGTTCTAGTAATTCTAGAAGTTCTTCGTCTACTTCAACAGGACGATTTACTACACGTTCTCTGTCGCCTGGTAAACAAACCCCGGTGTCAGAAACTTGTTGCACTGCACTTATTTTTTCTCTAATTAGGTTTCCGCCTATGGGAAAATTTTCTTCCGTATTTTCGTACAGCCCCCGCAAGACTTTCATTCATTGCACTATAGGTTAATATCATGTCGCAGTACTCTTGCGATGTGAACTCTGGCATAATCGATATTTGCGAATACATTTTAAAATTTAACAAAAACGGGAAATGCTCTAAATGGAAGTCGAAGAATCACTGAACTGAACAGTAAACGCATGGCGCACTGACCTTAGACAACTAAGACAGCTGATATTACCTTCTAAACAAACAAGCGACACGTGTGTGAACGCGTCGCATAACTCACCCGTTCAGAAACGTATCTTTGCAGGTTTTAATGCAAAGAAATATAATAAATTACCTCGGATCGCTTTAAAATTTTACAGAGGCTTTCCCACATAACAGACTTGTATACCATTTTATTTTCCGCATGTTTACATAAATCACCCTGTATGTTATGTGCCAAAATTTTAATAATTTATGTAGTTTATGTGATATTAGATGTTGTGGATTAGACACTCTTGATGAAATAGCAATTGTTATATATGTTATTTAATACTTTGTCGTAGAGTCATCACTTATTTCACAGATACATCTGGTATGTAAACTACTTATACTTAGTTATTATGTATTGTCCTGTAAATGGGTCTTATGTTGGGCAATAAAGCTATTATTATCTCTCGGACTCCCCAATTTACAGTAAAATTTATTGAACTTTGTTTTAAGACACCCTGTATGAATAAGCTTGTTTGTTCGGTGACTTAATTATAGGGTAATCAGCTGCTCCACCGCTTATTAAAAAACATTTTTAAGTCAGATTCTATATCACTAGCAAATTTAAAATTATGTGTGTTTTTGTATGTTCATTTTAACAAAACGTCGTGTTCGTATTTCTGAAGTACCGTATCGTCCAACTGTTCCTCGGGAAGCATAAAGTATCTGCAAACACAACTAAGTGGTCATATTTAAGTAATATCTGCACGTTTGGAGCACAGTTTCCTAGACCGCCGTCGATGCAAAAGCCATCAATCACATCTCGCGCAAGATTAACTACGTCCACAGTTACTTCCTGCTGGTCTACTAAACGTAAAAACGGCGGGTTACTATTGTGAGAAACCAGTCCTTCTCTCATTAAATTCGCAATGCCTATAAATACTCCGGCATGTCATTTGCTAGCTGAAATTTAAACGGGTGGAGAAATTAAAGAATACGAATGAGGTGAAACGTTTGGCCTAATTTGAATTTCATTTGTAAAAGGTATGCGACAAGTCGAGATATATATCAGATGAATATTGCATTCTAAACAGTTAAATGTATGGACGTCGTGCTCAGGTCATGTAGGAATTAGAATAATTCTCATCGTTTGCGATTTATTTGTAAATAAATCACTCAAAAATTTTAGTATACCGCTCTTAAAATTAGGACAGTTTCTAACATTGATAATTTGTGTCCTTTGATATGCCAAGGGAACTCTCCGCCGGTGGGGATAATAATAATAATATAATAATAATAATAATGTTTATTCATCATTTGTAAGTACAGTAAAAGTACATATGATATGTCAATTATTATTTATGTTCTACACATAATTAGTGGCTGAGATGATGGATTTCAAGATTATGTGCTGTAATATGATAGGGTTATTGCTTGAAATCATACCTACATTTTGTTGTATTCATTTGGCTGGAGTAGCTATAATCCAACAGTGGGAACAGGTATTTAAATACCTCTATAACAAAACAAAACAGTATTATGGTTTGAACTACTTTTATTTATATATAATTGGCTAATTGCTAATTAGCTAATGCTTTTTTTTAAAGAAAGAAAAAACCGATCAATTTTCGGATGGGGGAATAGTTTAAGGAGTCACCATGCCAACACTAAGGAAAATGAATCCTCCAAATAAACTATTTTGTCATCAAATTCTTCATCATCTGTTATGGGGACTCCATTGTGGCAGTCGCCCTGACAGTTGAAGCATGCTGGCGGACAATTTAATGATGCCTTTCTGCATCCGCATCTTTTTTGCAACGACAAAATATAACTTGCAAAATTTCGTCGGTAGCAGCATTTTTATCTGTTAGTTTGGGCATCAGCTCACCATTTCTCTGCACCCAGCCAGGAATTCCTAAACCCCACACATGCGAGGGCAGTATGGTTCCCATCCACCACTGGATTTGGTAGTACACCCTGGATGAATGGTACTTCGTAGACCCCTCAATTGGTGGGAGAGTGGAAATGTGTGGCTTGATCGAAGCGACTGATTTTAAAAATGACCGATATCTGTAGTCATCTAGGATATCTCCTTAGAGCATCGTACCATCTAAGGATGCAATTATGTCCTGCTCTTTCGACCTCAGATGGTGTCGATGAAAGGCTGGTGAACACTTCAACTGCTTCTTTGACCGATTCGACTGGATGCATGGTATTGATGAAACAAGAAATGTAGAAATTTTTATTATCTAAGGAAAATAATGTAACGTCTATTTAAAAATTGTTATGTTGCAAATAATTTCAGTGTGTTGATCAGATCAACATTATCATTTTAAATTTTTGAGAAAACGGTTTCCCTTTGTACTTTTATTTCTATATTGCCCTAAGAAATTAGAAAAAACTTCTTCTATTTTTAAAATCGTGTTTTATAACACTTAGTCAATTGTAGTTTTTTATGTTAGTTCATATGTTCATACTGTTTCTGTCTACTAGTAAAAGTGCATACACATTCAATTGTCAAAAATTTATAGAAATATAAAAAATACATAGAAATGTAAAAAGTGTAAAATAGTAGTTTGTGCAACAAGAGTGGATATGATAGCCATATCGCACGAGAAAGAAGTTTGAGCACGACGCCGTAGGCGGAGTGCCTCATCTTTCGAGTGCGATATGGATAGTCCACTCGAGTTGTACAGTATACTTTTTCTACGACCGGATTAAGAAAAAACTACAAATAATAGTTTTAATAAAATTTTAATATACAAACTTAGCTTTTGCTAAATCTTATGCTCTAGGTGCAAACATTTTATAAAAGCTTCAGTAGCCTAGCGGTTATACGCACGCTTCGAAATGCAACAGATCATAGGTTCAATCCCCATAAACGAAACCATACGGACGGTCTACTCCCTGTCCAGGAGTCTGTATCCGCTCATGGTCAAGGGTAGCAGACTAAACAGACAAAATAAGAAATTGTTGTACACAATGATGGTCAGGCCGTCTATCACATACGCGGCGCCGGTGTGGTCCAGCACGTCAGCCAAGACAATGAATAAACTAAAAGTGCTAGAACACAAATATATGCGCCTCATATCAAATTCTGGAAGATACACCGCCCTCAGAGACCTCTACGAACGCTGCAACGACATAACCCCGATAGCCGACTACGTCCAGCACATCTCTCAAAACTTCTATTCGTTCAAGCTGGGCGATAGTCCGCTAACAAGACACATTACACAAATTAGACAGCATAATGCCCCATTTCGGATTAAACATCCCTTACCTTACCAGACGTTGCCAATCTTCCGGCAGCCACTCTAGCCAAACTTTCACCTACTATATCTTCTCTAATACTATTCACCTTTCACTGATATTTCATACCTTTCATCCACTTTAATTCTTTCCTGTCCCCCTCTTCTTTTATTTTTGTGTATTTTTGTGTCGCGTTTGTTTGTTCCTCGTTTCTGTTTGTACATTTTTGTCTGTAAATTCATCCTTCCTTCATTAAACTCGTAACAGAATCCAAGTTTTATATCAGAACAATCAAAATTTTTAGAATCACTGTTTAGGCCTGCCTTGCGCAACCCGTAGTTGGAGCAATTCGCGGATGGCACCCCGTGCAAGTTACGGAGTCAGCGTCAGTGCCCAAATTAAAAGCAGTGTAGTGTACGAACGGCGAAAGCCAAGTGATCGTTTTAATCAGTTTTAAGTGAAGCTTTCTTTTTTAAGCATTTTTTGTCATACCACTTAATTTTATTTACATATGTAAAAGGAGTTTAAGTTTTTTGTCATTTTCAATTTTTACCCAGCCAAACCTGTCCCACCTCGGCCCGGCTTTGCGATACACCACCGCGTTAACCCGGTGGTCGCAGGGTCGGTCCCGGGATGGGCTCTGGGGAGACACATTTACTGTACACATTAATTTTAATAAAGCTGTTTTGAATTGAATTGAATTGGTTCAATCCCCACATATAGATAGCTACTTTTTTTTGTCATAATATATCTCTAAAATTTTGTCTGTATATAATAATTTCAATAAAATTTTAGGTGGTATACCGTTTATCGATTCTTCACTGGAATCACTCATTTTAAATTATTTTTTCTACTCCCTTATGTAAATTTGCTGTTTTCCGTAGTCTGTAGAATGGATAAATGGGCCATTCCAGTTAACTGAATGGATATATTTCATATACGTTCTAGGATGGATATGAAATCGACCAATCACAGTTCGTGTATTAAGTACATAGGCAACTATTCATTTTAAAAAATTCAAGTTCGTGCGTAAGCTGTCAAAGTAATTGTCAGTAGTTGTAAGTGTGTATATTCGTGCAGTTTGGGCTAGAAAATAATTTAAAATGAGTGATTCCAGTGAAGAATCGATAAACGGTATACCACCTAAAATTTTATTGAAATTATTATATACAGACAAAATTTTAGGGGTATATTATGACAAAAAAAAGTAGCTATATGGGGGGATTGAACCTATGATCTCTTGCTTTTTAAAGCGTAGATATAACCACTAGGCTACTGCAGCTTTTATAAAATGTTTTCACCTAGAGCGTAAGATTAAGCAGTAGCTAAGTTTGTATATTAAAATTTGATTAAAACTATTATATGTAGTTTTTTCTTAATCCAGAAAAAGTAAACTGTACAACTCGAGTGGATTATCCATATCGCACACGAAAGATTGAGGCACTCCACCTACGGCGTCGTGCTCAATTTTCTTTTTCGTGCGATATGGTTATCATATCCACTCTTGTTGCACAAACTACTATTCTAGCTCAAACTGCGCGAATACACACTGGCAATTACTTTGACAGCTTACGCACTAACTTGAATTTTTTTAAACGAATAGTTGCCTATGTACTTAATACGTCGATTTCATATCCATCCTAGAACGTATATGAAATATATCCGTTCAGTTAACTGGAATGGCCCACTTATCCATTCTGCAGACTGTACGGAAAACAGCAAATAAAATATATATATATATACACATATATACAGATGCACAAAATGTGTAATGGTGCACAAAATGCATAAGAGTGTAAAAATGTATAAACATATAAGAAATGTATAGATCATACAAACAATTTATAAAATGTATAAAACTGTACAAATATATAAATGTATACAAAAGTGTAAAATGTATAAACGTACGTAAACAAAATGTATAAAATATATAAACATATAAAACCGAGTGCGAGAATATATAAAACGATGTATAAGAATGTACAATGTACAAGTGTATATACAACTGTAAAAAATGTATAACATATAGCACAGACTAAGACATATAGTATAAAATGAAAACGTGAACCACGAATTAATTTAAAAATTCATTAATGGCATAAAAAGATTTTTCAATAAAAAATCATTTAACTTCCTTTTTAAATACGTGATAAGTTGTAATTTCTTTCAGGTTTGGTGGTAATTTATTGTAAACATATATAAAACTACAAGCTGGTGAGTTCTTAAAAGTAGCAGTTTTATGTTTTGGGATTTGAAACTCACCTCCATGTCTAGTACCATAGCAATGAGAGTCGCCGACACGTGAAAAGTACAGTTTATTTTTAAAAGCATATAAAGCACATTTAAATAAAAATACAGAAGGGACAGTTAAAATATTATTAGCTTTAAAAATAGGTTTGCAACTTACCATGGGTTTTAACTTAAGTACTAGTCTAATGATTCTTTTCTGGCCTACGAATACTCCATTTATGGATTTACCAACTACCCAGGTGACTATATTATTTGAAATGTGGCTATATGCCAAACAATAATATATATTCAGTAGGCCTTCCATATTTAGACATGATTTCATCTGAATTATCGCAAAGAAGGCAGAATTTAACTTGGAACAGACATGAACAATACGTTTGTCCCATCCCAGTTTACTATCTAAGTAAGTTCCTAAAAATTTAGTACATTGTGATAAACTTATGTTGTTCTCTATTTCAAAATTTGGCGGCAAAATTTTTTTGGTGTGAAAATTCAAATAAACTGTTTTCTTGTCATTTAATATTAATCTATTTCGGCGACACCAAGCATCAAGTTCGTCGCACACATTGTTCATGTGAAATGATAGTTCCTCAGGAGTCCGTGCGGAGATAATTACTGTTGTGTCATCGGCGAACATAGTAACTTTACCAGTTGAAATGTGTTGTGGTAAGTCATTTACGTACAACATGAAAAGCAGAGGTCCCAGCACAGAGCCCTGAGGAACTCCCACTTCTACGTTCTGTTTTTCAGAAAAATTGTCATCATACTTTACTAACATTTTTCTGTTAGTCATATATGATTTAACCCACAACAACAAGTTATCCTTAACACCCATAGAAAATATCTTTTGACACAAAAACTCGACATCAACCGTGTCGAAAGCTCTGCGTTCGCTCTGCGATATTTTTAGTTATATAGGTATAGGCGAGATCAGATTTACGGTGCACTCAAAAAAGGCAATAAAGGCTTTATGATCTCATTAAAATATCGTTAAACTAGTCGCAAAAGTAATTACGCCCAGGCACGCACTTGAAATATTTAGATGAGCAACTCAGTCGTTCAATTTTAACACTGCGTTCCGGTCTAGTGTTATTAATATGTACATTATAATCCATACGAATATTAAGTTCCGCTCTGCACTATTTCATTCGTTATCTTATCAAAATACATTTTTTTCACTTCACGAAAGGACTTAGTCTTAGTGCTTAGTAAAAGCGCAAAGTACTCACCTGCACTAAAGTGTTTGCAAGCACTTTCCAAGCACTCGCAATGGCTCGCAAGCACTTTAGAGCCCGCGAGTACCCCAAAAATTCCAAAGCACTTTATGGCTCGTGAGAACTAGCTTTTATAATACTAAGTGGACGTAACCTACTGTTGTAATATATAATTTGCATGAAACAACTACTCAGGGGGCTTACCTGCATTAAATTATACCTTACAAACCATGAAAGATTATTGGTAGCCGATGTCATTTGTCAACTCCCTGACCAGACATAGACCTAGGGCTAAAAAGGTCGCCGCTGCCGGTACTTGCAGTATCGCAAGTCGCTATACACCAAGATGTATAGTAACAATTGACCACATGAGAGGATTCACTTACCTCTCACCAGTAATCCATTTACTATAGTTTGTATAAAACTAGCAAGTTGCTAACTGTCATTTGTCTGTTCTATGACCTATGGCGTACTGATGAGAACTAATAAGTTCGGAGCCGGTCTATGTCTGGTCAGGGAGTTGACAAATGACATTGGCCACCAATTTTTCATGATTTATAAGGTATAATTCATTGCAGGTCGGGGGTTTTGCCCGCTGAGTAGTTGTTTCTTGCAAATCATATATGATAATGGTGAAGTGTTTCGTATACAAATGTAGATGAGAAAAATCTCTATTAAAATAGCATAATCAGCCATAATGCTCTCATTTGAAAGAGAAATACTGATATCAGAAAAACCATTTCCAAGAGTTTAAATGATTGTAAACGACAAATCAGTTCACTTAATATAATAATTTTATTTCCCCAATATTTAATGGCCCAGAAAATACGTTGACACTTGCGTTAAGTATAGTGGCAATATCTTTTTTACTTTTATTTTTCAAATAGGTATTTTTAAGCTAAACATTACAAAAACATAATATATCTACTTTTCCCCAACTAAAGTTGGAATGCCCTATGTACTTGAACCCATTGTAATAAATGAATCAGTTAACGGCTGTGTACAGTGCTGCCACCATAAAGTACCTAGAACTAGTCCTAGACCCACATTTGAAATGGGAAATCATATAGTCTATTTAAATGGAAGAATATGAAAACTGATCTATAAATTCTACAACCTAAGAAGTATACTATACAACAAGACTCTGCTAGTCACATACAATAGCCTAATTGAATCCATAATTAGATATGGCATTATAGAATGGAGTTCCGCTTATAAAGTAGTTCTACGACCTTTACAGTTAATGTGAACGATCCATCTTTACAAGTCTGAAGGACTTTTATTATACTTTCCAAAATGGATATTAAACGTTCACAAATAAGGGTTCAAAACGATTGTTTCAGACAGAGAATAATACAAAATCTGTACTTACTGTTTCGTTTTTGCTTAACTGCTTCACTGATGGTATCAATTGGACGTCGTAACACTATAAATCTAACACAGTAAATACTAACACTTTCTTAAAATTTAATGAAAAGAAATTTTGAAAACACAAGAGAAAAACTATATAAAGTTCAAAAATATATATTAAATCTTTAAAAAATTACGTTTTACAAAAACGTTCAAGAAAAATGTATTGACAAACTATAGTCTGGCCCGTGTACAACACATAGTGAGGAACGGAACGACTCATAATGTAACCAACTACCATCCAATGTTTGGTTTATAGCTAACTATTATACATAAAGATTCAGTAAAAAGTTCAATGTTTATAAATTTGGTGGGCTTTTGCTTGATTGATGTATTTTCAGTTCAATATCAATTTTGATCGCTCCTCGGAGCTTAAAAATTCTTGAATCGCAACGACTTTGAATTATAATTTGCAATTATAGATTCATACGTTCAGGCAAGGCGGTACCATGCACGTTCTGAGTACATGGTAACTATACTTTTCTGACACCGAATCACGAGGAACCGGTTTAGGGCAAATACGCTTAAAACCCATCATTTTCCCGTCAAAATCGACTGCTAGAAAATGATAGGGCACCCTCGATGCTAAGGGTTATCTTCGCTAAAACTCTCGAAATACTTTGATTAGAGACTGAATAACTTGTTTTCATATTTAACAAAACGCATGAGTTGCAGTGCTTAACAACGTGGATTCGTAAAAAGGTTTTCGGTTTTCGTTATACTTTCTAAATTTTGTGGTCGAGGCGACATTACATCCTCGTGCAGCGTCATTTACTGCACTTGCTAAAATTACATTCCTTGATGAGTTTCCAAGATTTTGGCATAAAAAACGCTCCGTAGAGCGAAAATGTGATTGAATGTATAAAAACGGCATTTTTACGTGAAGCACTCTTTTCATGCGAAATGTTTCGGATTTTGTTATAGTTTCGAAAAGTTCATCGAGGGTTTTGGCGTATTCTTTAACACAAAACTACATCCTTAGATTAATTTTTAATTTAAAAAAAGCAGAGAAAGCTACAGAAACACCTTTACTGAAAATAAATTACTCGATGTGACGGGTTTATATATGCATGCTGCTGCTATGTCATATGCACATAGATAGATAATACGTTTATATATAATTTATAGCAAGAAGAAAACTCTTGGATCCATTGTTGAAAATCAATATGAAACAAAAACTCGACAGGCAATGCAATTGCAATGCAATGTAAGGTACCAATTTACAATAAAAAAATCTCAAAATTGCATAAAACGGAATGGAATCACGTTACATAATAAACTTCCACGGCATATGAAAAAAAATTAGAAAAAAACGTTTCAGGATAGAAACTAAAAAATATCTGATAGACAATTACACTACACTTCTACCCATCTTATCGTGATATGTAACACAAACGCATTACACACTATTTCTTACACTGTAGTCAAACCTTCTAGAATGTTATATTTAATTAAATAAAACTGCATTCTTATCCTACACCGTCGCAAATTGTTTATATACACTTTGTACCTCCCTTATTACATACATACTCATATCACAAATTAGATATACAGGGTTACTGGTAATTCGATACATTCATTTGGAGATGTGATGGGGCATGATGTAAGAAGTAAATTTAGTCCTAACATATATTATGCAAAACTCAATAGTTTTTGAGATATTTAATTTTTTTTGTTTTTCTCAAATGTCCTAAAAGTTAATTTTCGAAAAATCTATTTGACATTTTAAAATTTTTTTTTTACTGGATTACTTGTCCAATAGTATAGATATCCGTTTGGAATGAAAAATATCTGGAAACATTTCGATCATGTGAACATCTGAAATAAAAACTTTAAAAATTTTTTTTTAAATCAGCTATGAAATTTACCTATTAGGTTTTTAAAAAAATATATTAACGTTACACGCGTATAAATTATTATAAAAACTGCCTTATTTCAATAGCTATCTAACAAGGTACAAATGTTCAATGTACCCTTAATAGTTCTAAGAAAATACTAGTAAAAATAACACAAGTAGTACGAATTTTATTTTTAGATAAACAGTAAAAAACATTTTAAAAGTAGAGTTTAATTCTTCATTAATTTCAAAGTTGTACTTTATTTTTTATATGTCTTGCTCAAAATGGGAGCCCCTATTCCGTATACAGACACGGCAGCGTCTTCTTATTTCCGTCCTTGTTACTCTGGTTGTCAGATTATGCCTTATGTGTTGGGCAGTATCGATTATCCTTTGTCTAAGGTTTTCTACAGTATTGACTAGTGTGGCATAGACCATCTCCTTCATATGACCCCATACGTAATAATCAAGGGGTGTTAAGTCAGGGCTTCGCGCTGGCCAAGGTATTGGGCCCGCTCTTCCAATCCAACGGTTAGGGAAACGTTGATCAAGTAACTGTCGTACTGTCAGCCGATAATGTGCTGGACAACCGTCGTTCTGAAACATCATTCGCTATCTGACGGCGAGAGGAACATCTTCTAAAATCACCGCCAGATCATTTCTTAAAAAAATTTCATAGATTTCCCGGTTTAAATTTTGAGGAAGAAAGTGTGGCCCTATTAAATAGTGACCAATGACTTCCATCCACACATTAATAGAAAACTTCATTTGGAAACTAGTTTCACGTGTTAACTTGGGATTTTCCTCTGCTCAATAATGTAGGTTGTGGAAATTTGTTATACCCTCGCGATTAAATTTCGACTCGTCCGTCCATAAAATACTTGTTAAAAAATTTGCACTTTCTGCATCTGAATTTAACATATAGCGGCAGAATTCCACTCTCCATCCAGGATCACCTTCCTCCAAGCCTTGGACAGGGGTATAGTGGTAAGGATGACATCCAACTCTACGTATCGTAGGCCAAACTTTCCATTGTGACGCTCCGGTTAGTCTTGCGACTTTATTAGTTGAAATAGTTGGGTCTTCCTCAAAATACCTCAATATTTCTTCCTCATCATCTGGTTCATAAACGGGAGGAGCACCAGCGTCACTTCTTTTACATTTCACGGAGCCAGTTTCAGCGATATTTCGATATGCCGTACTGAATACACGTGCAATTGGTAAGCGGCGGTTAGGGTACCAAAGACCATATTCTCGGCGAGCTTCAGCAGCGTTGCCGCCACAGTATCCATAGACAAACAAGATATCAGCGTATTCTGCGTTGGCATACACGGCCATGGCACAGAAAATACAATAACAACAACTAATAACAACAACTACGAGCAAAATCAAAATCTTCGATAACTAATTTAACAAGACCAACAAACTTAAGGGACACGGAGATAAGAATGTCAGTTAATGACATATATGCACAAACGTCAAAGTCAAGTACTGTCTGACTTAAATGAAAATGAACGATTAGTCGTTTAATAAATTCCGCCACCAGCATTATTTTTACTAATTTTTTATTAGAACTATCAAGGGTACATTAAACATTTCTACCTAGTTAGATAGCTATTGAAATAAGGAAGATTTTATAATAATTTGTACACGTGCTACATTAATATTTTTTTGAAAAAACCTAATAGGTAAATTTCATAACTGATTTAAAAAAAAAAAAATTACAAGTTTTTATTTTAAATGTTCACATGATCGAAATGTTTCCGGATATTTTTCATTCCAAACGGATATCTATAATATTGGACAAGTAATCCAGTAAAAAAAAATTAAAAATGTCAAGTAGATTTTTCGGAAATTAACTTTTAAGACATTAAGATCTACTTTTTTGAGAAAAACAAAAAAATTGAAATATCTCAAAAACTATTGAGTTTTGCATAATGTATGTTAGGGCTAGATTTACTCCTTAGCTCATGCCCCATCACATCTCCAAAGGAATGTATCGAATTACCAGTAACCCTGTATATTGTACACTCACTTTAGCGATTTTTTTTCCCTATTTTATTATTGTTATATTAAAGATGCAACATCAGTAGACAAAGAAACGAGAATATAAATACTGCTAGACCCAATTCGGGGGCTCCTCAGGTGTCACTTTGATTGTAAACTAGATTAAGCCAATATTGCTTTGTTTTTGTCAAATTTGTTGCAGTAATAAATAAAATAAAAGATAAATATTTGGCAGTGCCCGAGTGCAACCTCCACTCAATTTTCTATATTCATCAAGTATTCATCGGTAGTAATAGTTCCTTGTTTGAAACACCAAAGTTTCATTGAATGTTAATGATTCGATAATTAAATAAATTGCTTACTAACGCAACACTGGCTGGTGAATGAGAAATGCGTTTTGACCCTTCCTTTTGTTGATGTATAAAAAGAACTTTCGGTTTACTGGACACGTTCCAAATTTTATTTGTTTTTATTATAATTGATGATATTCAATAGAAGACATATGATGAATTGTTGCATGTGGTCACCCTCATTGTCTTATATTAGGCATGGGAATACGTCCACAGAAAATAATTATAGGTTATTATCGACTATAGAGATTTTTAAACTTTATATCTGATACAATATTTTATTCGAGACCACCAACCTTGCGACTTTATAACAAAGAGACTTTTACTTAAGTATTTTGTCGTCGCACATAAGGTTAAATTAGTGGTAATAAGGAAATATACTTAATTGATTAATTATATCTTAACTAAAGCAGTCGGAGCTAATAAGGGCGATCCAAAATTTCTTGAAGTTGCGCTGGAATACTTATATGTAACTTTTATCCAACATACAAGCCGCAAAAAATATGTAATATATATCATGTAGACGCCAGAATCTTATTGATATTTTAGACACGATAAATACATGAACTATTGAGTTCAAGAAAATGGCGGTAAATGTTTAAAGTTATTACTTAAGTAGTTATAAAATATTCTTCGACTGTATATGAATAGTCTTAAAGAGTCAACCCGAAAATAAATATTCGACACCATCCCGCGTAAACTCCGCTTCGTACGTACACAATTTTTTTTGAATAGCATTTCCTTCACATTTTCACACAAGCCATCGGTAGAAGACCTCCCTCTTGGTAGATCTTCTGGTTTGATTGCTTGTACCCTTTGTATGTGGTAAGGATACAGTAATTGTTCATGTAACACGCTCCAAATAGACGATGCTGACACACCTTCCTGCAACGCAACCTTCTCGTACTGATTTGGGGATTCGCGTTTACTTCGTTTAATATTGCTTCTTCTGTTCCTGGAGTCCTAACATAACGATTTGGGCCAGAATTTTCCTTGTCTGAATGGAACTTTCCCCTTTCTCGTAACGGACGATCTACACTTACAAAAAATCATTCGCAAGGCACTCTTTCTATTTGGGAAAGCTTCTTCGTACAATCTTCTTGGTTCCGCAGCGTTGCCCCAGGCAGTTTTTACCAATAAAAAATACGGTGTGAATTTTTGCAAGTGCAGATCGAAAGATGACCTAATGGCTATGGTACTTGCGAAAATGTAAAGAAAATGATGAATTCATTGAAAAAATTATGTTTGCGCAAGAAGATTGGAGAAATTCCTTTAGGTTCATTTTTCTCGAAACCGGTTGGTCCTACAGCGTTACAACAAGATAACCTTTTTTTGTGTATTTATAGTCAAGGAATCATATTCCGATGAGACAATCACAGAAAATTCACTAAGATATCCTTCAATAGTTACTCCTAGGTGCTGGATCATTTACTTTGTCTAATTTGTTAAGAACCTACCCATAATTTCTAGAATTAAATTAGAATATGAGAGACTGTTCGTTGATAATGTTAATTTACTACCTGTTAACTTATATTTAGACTTGCCTAAATTAAGACAAACTATTATTACATATCCATTTACTTATTACCTATAGATAGATAATTCATCAAAATAAACGGTGTCCGTATGTTATCACTCGCAATGTATATCATTATATCATCGGCAAATATAGATATTTCCCAAAATTTCACATATTTTACAAAACCATTTGTGCATAAACTGAAGAAAATTGATTCAGGAACTGTCCTTTGTGGGACACCATGTATATTTTACACCACTATAACTTTCTGACGCATATCACAAAACTCTTATTCACTCGCTCCTGTCCTGATAAATCCTTGCTGATTCGAGTGAATAATAAACTCTATACACGAAGGAAAATTCGAACGGGAGTCTCTCAAGATTCCTGCCTGTCTCCAAAAAATTATATAACTTATATGTCACCAACTTTCCGGAATTTCCAAATAAGCAACTGGCCAAGTACGCCGACGACACGGTAATCTATGCATTATGTGAATGACATAATTCACACACGACAAATATGCTTCTGAAAGCATACATGGCCCTCGTCGTGACACGGCGCATTATGATCGATGGAAAATTTGAACAAATCAAGTCTTCATGCGCCACTTCACATAGCACAGAATTTTAACACTATATCGGTCAGGGGCAACCAAGTTCCTATAAAAAGTACTTAGAGGTTAGACTTGACAACAACTAACATTCAATACCTATATTAACAAGACATTACGCATGGTTTACTCAATATCCAGGAATCTGTATGTAACCACTCCTGGTCAGGGATAGTTGACAAAACAAAAAAAACTGATTTATACCATCGAGGTCAGGCCGGCCATCACATACACGGCACCGATATGGCGCAGCACGTCGATCACGACAATAGAAAAACTTAGTCTTTGAGTGCAAATTTATGCGCATCATATCAAATTCTAGTAGATACACCTCTCTTAGAAATTTTTACGCAAGTTATAACGATTGGGTGATAGCCCATTAACTTACATCAAATTAGACATCATAATGCCCCTTTTAGAATAATACATACTCTACCGTACTAGGTGTTTCCCAGTGGCGGTCCCAGAATTTCGACATGGGGCGCCCATCAAAGATGGGTAGCACAGCTGTCTAACACGTATCGTCAGCTACAAGGGGATTTAATGATTAACGCTTAAATAGTCGGAGACAGGACAATAAAAAAAACTATTTTGTCGGCGTTTCGTGTATTTGACACACACTTCTTCAAGGTTTAATAGTTATAATGCGACATCTTTAGGCACAACAGTTTCATCACTATTAATGTTGAGCATTGGTGCTGATGAAATTGTTATGTCTACATAGTTGTATCAACTAGGGTGACCATATTTTTTTCAGAAAAAGAAGTACAATGATGAAAGTAGCTTTTTATAAAAGTTGAGGTTGCAGGGTCTAAAAATGTGCCGCAGGCGAAAATTTTAAATTTTTCAAGGTCAAAGGGCCTTAAAAACATTCAGTTCATTTAAGTTTCAACTCTAGTTTTGCACAAAGTAAATGAAAATTTAAATTTCGAATTTTTTGTATCTCACGAAAAAAAAGTACATTTCGGTGTACTTAATGAAACTTTTAAGGACAGTAGGACACTATGCGAAAAGAAACTACTGTCTAACTAAAATAAGTACATATGGTCACCCTAATTATAACTATTAAGACGTGAAGGAGTATGTGCCAAATAAAAAATGTCGGCAAAATAGCGCAACGCGAAATCAGAAGATTAAAGAACGAGTGGTGGGCAAGCAAGGCCAGCGAAATTCAAAGGTACGCCGATTCACACGACTACAGGAATTTCTTTCAAGGAGTAAAAGCAGTGTACGGCCCCAGTCGGAAAAATATGTGCCCTATTAAAGATTTAAATGGAAATCTCCTCAAAGAAGACCAGGAAATAAGAGCCCGATGGAAAGAACACTACTCTAACATTCTTAACCAGCAAAGTCAAGCCGATCACGATATTATAAATCTTATCCCTCAATATGACACCTTCGAAGACTTAGATAAACCACTAACAACGGAAGAGATCTTAACCGCCATTGGGCAGCTAAAAAATAACAAATCTCCCGGCGCCGACTCACTCCCAGCTGAGATCTTTAAAGCTGTGTCGTCAGAGCTCATACCCTACCTCAAAAAACTGTTTGATGTCGTGTGGGAGAGTGGTCAAGCTCCGCAGGAGTTTCGTGATACACTTTTAATCAACCTCTTCAAAAACAAAGGGAGCGCTGCGGACTGTGGAAATTACAGGGGTATAGCTCTCCTGGCTGTTGGAGGGAAGATACTAAAGCGATGGCAAATAGGCTAACACCTGTTATGGAAAAGTTACTTCCTGAAACACAGAGTGGCTTTAGACCAAACCGAGGCACATCGGATTTAATCTTCACACTTAAACAGCTTCAAGAAAAAGCACTCGAACATCAAGGAGAAATTCACATGGCCTTCATTGATTTAACCAAGGCGTTTGACTCGGTGGACAGGGAAGTGCTCTGGAAAATTATGTTCCGCTTAGGTATCCCTAGAAAATTTGTGGAAGTATGTCGCAGTCTACATACAAACAACAACGCCCAGGTCATGTATAATAATGAGGCAACCGAACCTTTCCAAACCCTCACTGGAGTTAGGCAGGGATGTGTCCTGGCACCCCTACTTTTTAATTTGTTTACCACTGCTCTAACAATTATTGTTGACAACAAACTGACAGTCAGAGGAATAGGTCTCAGATACCGTTTTGATGGCGGTCTCTTTAACACAGGGCGCTTTAGAGCTTTCACAAAGACGCGCACACGATTCATTTGTGATCTCCAGTATGCGGATGACTGTGCACTTTTAGCCTCTACGCCGGAAGAGCTTCAAGAACTTTTAGATGTGTATGCCCAGAGCTATGATTCCTTGGGACTTAAAATCAACATTGGGAAGACTAAGATTATGTCAACTCCTCATCAAGTGAACCAAATAGACATTACACTTAACGGAAATTCTCTTGAAGTGGTGGATCAGTTCAATTACTTAGGCAACGTTGTTAATGACAAAGCAAACATGGACAGCGAGATTCGCAATAGAATTAACGCTGCATCTAGAGCACTCTGGGGACTTAGAGAGAGAGTATTTGACAACCACGACCTTGCTTTGTCAATGAAAATGGCTGTCTACAGAACAGTTGTCATTCCAACACTGCTATATGGATGTGAAAGCTGGGTCACTTACCGTTGTCATGTGAAAGAATTAGAACGTTTTCAGCAAAGACACCTCAGAAGTATGATGAAAATCCGTTGGTTCCATCACATATCAAACGTGGAAGTACTCAGGAGAGCAAACAGCCTTCCAATTGAGGTGCTTATTTCAAGAGCACGCCTAAGATGGGCAGGTCACATTCATCGTATGCATGATAACCGCCTTCCTAAATGTACACTTTATGGTGAATTGCTAAGCGGTAGAAGAAGGCGTGGCGGTCAACGAAAGGGGTTCAAAGACGCTCTCCATGAAAATCTAAAATCCTGCGGTATTGCAGACGAGCAATGGGAACAACATGCAGCGGACAGAACCGAATGGCGAGGGGTTGTGGCCAGCTATCAAGGAAATGTTGCTGCAAGAAGGCCGAATCCAAGACCTAACCAGGTCTATGTTTGTCCTGACTGCGGTCGACATGTGCTCTCCCGAATTGGCCTCTATAGCCATAGTCGTGTGCACCGTAGATGAATGGGAATTATAATAGACTACACCTTTTACTTGTTTTTTATTGTACACAATCTATCGACTGTAACATTTTTATACTCGGACTCGAGTAACGGCTAATAATAATAATAATAAGTATTTCTTGTTTATTGTCCTGTCCTGTCTGTCTAGTACAGCCTACTGGGCATATTTTATTGTGATCTGTTGAAATTAAATGTAGGGTAGAGAGATCTTAATAATTGGTAATCGATAGATTTACAAAGTTCATGTGTCTGTGGGGGGGGGGGGTGCTAATGCCCCTGCCTTAGGACCACCACTGTTATTTTCCATTGTCCGCCAACCCCTTTAACCATCCTTCCACTTACTATAACTTCATCTTGCTTTACCCTCTCTTAAAAAATTTCAAATCTTTAACTCTTTCCTGTCTCCTTCTTCGTTTCTGTTTGTTTATTTTTGTTTTCTAAATTCCCCTTTCATCAACCCTATCCTCCTATTGAAATCAAAATCTACCTTAAATCTGCGACGTTCACATCGAAAACATTATATACTTGACAGCTGGGATGCTGTCTCCTCGGTAGTTATCCCGAACCGGTTTTTTCCCTTCCCATATCAACTACCCAAATTCAATTAATGTGCTCTTACCTTTATTAGTCTTAAGTTGTAATTGTTTTAATCATCGTTTATCTTGAAATTGTTAATTGTACCAACCAATTGTGGGCCCAAATGTGTGTATATATTGTTTCCTATATTTTTGGATTTTCTTATTATAACTTACACAAACATTTTAGTTATTTGTGTGTGTAGCTGAAATTTATACTTTTCTCAATTTGTCGGCATTATAGAACCGTCGCATTGTTTTTATAGATCTAGTTATCATTGTGAATTACGAATTTATTGGTATTCTTTTACTGACACTCAAGTTATGAATGTAATAGGTATGACATAGTTACATTTTTTTCAAATTTCTGAATTTTAATAAACAAGTGTCCCCTGGACAATATAAATGTAAGTTTAGTCAAATGCTTCATAGTTCTCTCAACTATTTCTATTTAGAAGCTTATTTAGAAGCTTTTTATGGGTTTTGTTTAACATTATTTAACTCTAATATTTAACGGCATAAAAAACCTGCGTATACGACAGCGCCTTCAGCCACTTCAGAAGCTCGTATCTCTATTCTCCATTGATTCTAAAGATCAAAGATCAGCTACGTAATAATTTCATCTACTGTACTACCTAGTTAAGATATATACATCCAAACATTAAAGCATTCGCGTCGAGGAAGCACAAAGAGCCGCTGGTGCGTGACAATATCCCAGGGATAAGACGCCATGGTATTTTCATAGTATACAATACTCTCATCTGCTTAGTTAATGCACTTTTTTAGATCACAATCGTTTCAACGAGATGTCCTGTCTGATATAGCCAAAACAGCGTAATAGAGTTTACAGAATTTGTTTTGAAGAATTAGATAACAATTTGTTTGTTGCTCATTTTTTCAATTAGGTGTTCCACAAGTTTATTTTTCTTTATAAAATCTTATTTAATATAATAAGATATACTGCAAAATCAAGGATAAGCCATATTTAGTTAAAACTATATGTGCGTTAAGGTGTTCTTTCAATAAATGTGTAAATTTACTTTCCAAAATCAAATTGCAAATAATATTAATTATTTATTTCATTCTAGGTCAGGTGTAGATATGGTGACGAGAAATTCCTTAGAACTTTGCATAATCTGCTGCTGTATGGGAAGAACAATACCAACAAATGGATAAACAGTAACACTGATATTCAAGTAAGTATTTTAGCCTCACAGTATCTATTCATCCAAATTTTCATTAAAAAAATTAATTCAAATTTGAATCTACAAACAAACAAAAAATTGCTTTGAATATGCTTTTCTTACTTTATTTCGATTTAGCGAGGTGAAAAAATAAATTTTTATAGTTGAAAAAATAAATTTTTTACTAATTTTTTATACATTTTTTTCCGTTTTCAGTCAATATAGGGGGATATAGGGATAATTTTACCCCCTTAAGGGTAGAAAATAATCATTTTTGTTTGACAATATCCATCCAATCGAATTAGAAGCATAAAGATGGAAGAAAAATGTTTACAAGTTTTTTGTGCACTTTTTTTAATTTTTGGTCGATATAGGGGTAGTTTTAACCCTCTAGGATTATCCTTTATCATCAAATTTGGCTTGATTTGGTATATATCAATCACGTGTAAAAAAAATATTTAAAAAAGCGTATTTCATTGGATTATTTTTGATTGTTATTAAAATTATCGTGAAAAACCCTCAAAAAGGGGTCTTTTTGCATTTTTAAGGATGACGCAACCATTTTAGGACTACGGGAACCCGATTTTCGTAATCAGCGACCCAAAAAAACATAAAGTAGAGGTAGTCTCTACTAGACTAGTAGACTATTAGTAGATTTCAAGCAGACGTATGACCGCATATATATTGAAGGGTTATAATACCTAACAGAATATGATGACAATCAGAGTACTGAGGAAGTGGATGCCTTAGCCCTCTGAGAGTGCCCTGTATGGTTCGAAACCGGTAATAGGGCTTTTGGATTTAGTTCGCATCTCCCTGATAAATAACTGTACACTTAAACGCCATACGCACTGAGTAGCCTAAGTAGATGTAGATACAGTAGCAGTAGCAATGAATAAGCATCTTGCCACAATGGAAGTTACAGACAACTCTAAGTATAGAGGATGTATCCACAAGGAAACTGCCGAACATAGTAGTCTCACCCCGCCCAGTCTCCTCCTCAACTTCGTTCCAAATCTTGGTTGGCTTGAGAAATGAGAGATTCAGCGGGAATGACACTACCTGGGGGAGCACCACTCTAATTAGTGCCCGATGCCTAAACATGTATTTGCCTACACAAATATTTGCAACTAACCGAGGACACATCTAAAGAACAGTCAGTTTGATGTAAAGAAACTGAAGACACGACTGCCTGAAGTTGTTGGGCAACTCATACTTGTAAATGGAGTTGTCCAAGGACTTCGGACTTTTGTGCTCTTTAAAATCTCTTCTACGGTGGCATTGATAGACGGAATTTTTAGCTCTCTTCAATAACAAATAATCAAGATATGTGGAACCGGTTTTTATTTTTTGATGTGGCTTCGAGGTTTCTCAATAGATGGCAAGATAAATGATTAACTGACATTTGATCCCAAAATTATTGTTTCTCAGTAAACGGCAGTACAAATTAAAGTAGGATATATTGTAAAAAAGAGTTGTTTCAGAATATAAGTGACGTGACTGAAACATGTTGGAACATTTAGTTCATAGTTCGAAAAATGGTTCAATAGATGGTGCCACATACATTTTTCCTCGAAAGTGTAGCACCTTCTATAGGAACGTTTTGGATCTAAATAACAAAAGATGATGCCATATCTCTAAAACAAATACTTAGATTTTTATAATATCCCGATTTTGGAACAAAGTTTTTCAATTGATGGTGCCACATGTCATATGTTGCGCCATCTATTGAAAAATTTTGTATTTATGACTTGATTTATTCAACAATTTGTGCCATTAATTTGTTGGAATATGTGACGCCATCATTAAAGAATTTTGGAACTGTTATCTGAATGGATAAAAAAATTTTCAACAGATGCCCATTTATTGAAAAATTTTGTATATAGTTGTGAGAAAGATCAACAAATAAAATTTTGACATTTTTCTTAGAACATATGGCGATGTGTATTGAGAATTTGTCGAACTATTTAATCTACAGGTTTCTGCAGTAGATGACGCACATATTTTCTGAGAAAAAATCATATGTGGCGTTATCTAAAGAAAAAGTTTTCAACTACGAAGGAACGATATCAATATTTTCCAGCGGTGGCGCCACCTAACGAAAATTTGTAACTATTTAGTTCATAGTTCCAGAACCATTTAGTTCATATTCAGAATATTCCAATCGATGAAGCTATATATATTCTAATTAAAGCTTATATGACATCATCTATTGGAAAATTTTGGAACTATATAGTTCAGAGTTCAAGAATATCAATAGATGGCGCCATATATATTGTCAGGAAAAACTATGTGGCGCCTTCTACTGAAAAGACTTTGGCATCTATTGAAAAATTCTGGAACTAGTTAGTTTATACTTCCAGAAAGTATAAACTATCTAGTTCCAGAATTTTTCAATAGATGTCGCCATATAAATTCCAAGCAAAGACTCCATCTGCTGGAAAAGTTTGGAACTATCAATTGAATTGGGCCAATATTTACGACTGGTGCCGGCATCTATTGGAAAATTTTGGAAGTATTTCGCAGTTCCAGAATTTATCAAGAGATGGCGCCATATAGGTATTTCCAGGAAAGGCTATGTGGCGCCACCTGCCCGAAACTTTGTAACTATTAATTGAATCGTACCGGTGGCGCCATCTATTGAAAAATTCCGAAACCTTCCTCATAGTTTTCAAATGTCTCAATTTCCAAATTCCGAGGATACTGTGGCTCCATCTATTGGAAAAGCTTGGAACTATCAATTGAATTGACTCAATATTTTCGACTGGTGGTGCTATCTATTGGAAACTTCTGGAATTATTTAGTTCATAGTTCCAGAATTTGTCAAAAATAACGCCATATGTGTATTTCCAGGAAATGCTATGTGGCGCCATCTATTGAAGAATTCTGAAATTATTAATTCATAGTTCCTAAATTTCTCAATAGATGGCGCTAAATTTCGAGGAGACTGTGACACCATCTGCTGGAAAAGCCTGAAATTATCGACTCAACTATTCCAGAATTCATCAACAGATGGCGCCATATGTATATTTTGAGACTATGTGGCCCCCATCTACTGGAAAAGTCTAGAACTATCATTTAAATAGCTCCATTATTTTCGATTTGTGGCGCCATCTATTGAAGAATTCTGGAACTATTTAGTTCACAGTTCAAATATATTTCGATAAATGGAACTACATATATTCTGAAGAACACTGCGTGGGCCATCTATCGGAAAATTTTGGAACTAAACAGTTTGAAAATTTTTCCAACAGATGGCGCCACATATATTTGAACAACCGTGAAGCAGAAGATCTTGAAAGCCATTTTATTAATTCATTTACAATTTTGTTTTGGAAGAATTGGTCAGATAGGTTTATGATCATTAGAATGAATACCACAGGATAGCACGAGGGTCCAAAATCAATGGACAACTCATGTATAAAATACAAGTTACCCATTAACTTCGGTCAATCGTGTATTCCTGTCCTCAGTAGACGGTGGCTTTTTAGGATATAATCGATGTTCTTTCAGTTGCTTCTAACTATTTCTCTTCTGAAGTAATTTCTTTTGATGGATGTATCTGTAAAAATAAATAAGTACTGTTAAGTCTTAAAAAATACAAATAATGGTTATTTTTTAAAGTGGTGAGCTGTTACATATAAGTCACGCAAAAAAAAATCGTTAAAGACTACTTTATACGTCTAAAATCTCATCAATAATGAAAACATATGAACGCTCTTCTTGTACGGGAGTGGATTAATAATCATTTTTACAAAATATGGACAGGTGGCAATTAGTAGGCTCCCAGATCATCATATCCTTAGATTTCTTTTTGTAGAGACCAACAAACAGGGAAGAGTTGTACGAGAGAATAAGAGAGACCTGTGAAGTAGTGACTCCACACTAACTGAAAAACGTAAGACTGAGTTTAAGGAGACGGATTGAAATTATATTTTGTCTGAGGATGACTTGGTCGAAAAAGATTTTAAGTTGAATGCTATAGTAATAAATGATTTTCTAATTTACAATTTTTTATTTTTGTTTCTATGGAAATTTAAATTTCCTCAGATTTTGAGGGGGGGGAGGGGGTTAAGCGATTCAGAATAACTTTTCCTTATAAAATTTTTCGATAAAAAAATGCCTAATATGAATTATTCTTCACTTTTCGTATTACATTTCGAATCATGGCAGGTCTTGAAATTTCGCCAGGAAGTTGTTAATGCTTAAAATAAGTGATACCCAGTCAACCTACCATTTGGCAAAAAATCGTCTATATTATCTGCAACAGTGGCAAAATTAGTAGGGCGCTGCTATCTTATTTGGCACACTCTGTATATTTCAACTCCTCCCTGATGTACCTGATCTCACTTTAATAGTACATAACTATACTAAACTATCCTCGCAGGAATCATTTTACCTCAACATTAATTTGTTATTGATGAATTATTTGTTATCTGTAATATTATACTTAAATTTAGTATGCTCACCAACCCTTACTGTAATTATGATCATAAAACATCGGCTGCCAAGTCAAGTACAAAGAAAATAAAAATTGCTCAAATTAAATTAAGTGTAAAATAATTTGATCTTTTAGATAGTGTCAGTTTAAAAACGGATAATTAACAAATTTGATCTAGAGATCGGTGTTAATTAAGTCTTATGAACCAGGCTGCTGGCTGCTAACAGCTGCAACACTCAGCGATTATGTAAGGCTAACTATTGTTGAGATAGGACTTGACCTTTAGTGTTTAACAGCAATTATAATTCTATTTTTTACGGAAAAGTCTAATATTGTCATATATAGTGTGGCGTCTAAAGATGATGAGAAATTCAACATTTTGCTCAATGTAAAACGGCACAGGCGGCAGAGTTTACCAATAGCAAACCCCAAAGACTTTTTTGTTACTAATAGTCTAGATTATTGTTTACATTAAATTAAAAAAATTTAAAGACAAAATGAAAACCACAGGGTTGGTAAAAATAATGATTTAAAAAAACAGAAATTGCTGATTTATTTCAAGAACCGTGATTTTTTTAAATGCGGAAAATCCTGTATTTTTTTAATTGAACAATTTGAACTTTTTTTGATGACTCAAGTATTTGCATAAATTTAATTATAAAGGTCTGCCATGTCTATGATTGGTTCTTTATAATCCTCACGTTTCAGACAACCCCACAAATAGAAATCTAATGGGGTAATATCAGGAGATCTAGCTGACCACCTGAGTACCTCATTTGTACCAACTAATCTTCCTGGATATGTTTGGTTTAAATAATTTACCAAAATATGGCTATTATGTGGGTCAGCGCCATCTTGGTGGAACCACATAATATCTAATTGAACGGGAAAATTATTCGATAGCACAGGTAAATCATTTTGTAAGAAGCGTAAATAACGTTCACCATTTAAATTTTCATTATAAAGATATGGACCAAGAATGTAGGTATCCATTTACAATGCGATATATTAAATATTTACCCAAAATATTGTCTGGAATTCGGTTTGTATCATCTATTTAGGATTTTCTTTAGAACCGTATCGACAATTATGTCCGGTTATTATTCCGTTATTGTGGAATCTAGATTCGTCACTCCACATAATTTGAGTTAGCAAATTAAGATTTTCCTCTAAGATAATGGAAAGGTATGCCAAAAAATCCAGTCTGCCCTGATTATCTTCTGGTCTTAAGTGATGCACCAAATGAATTTTATATGGATGAAGTTTATTATCTTTTAGTATCTTTCTACACGAAGTTACAGAAATATTAGTTTGCTCATTTAACTTACATAATGACGTATGGGGATTATTTTCTATTATTTCTAACACTAATGCTGTATTTTCATCTGTTGTGGCTGTCTTTTTCTAAGTGTTTTTGTTTTCTTTAAACTTCCATAATTATCTGAATTAACACATACAGGCTGTCCATTTTATCAGGGCACTGGAGAATATCTCACTTAATATCGGTCGTACAAAAAATATTTTTACGAAAATTGTGCCGATTTATATAACCTACAAAATGGTTTAAAGATATTGCAAATCCATGACCTAATTTAAGAGTTATGGCGGAAAATATCGAAAATGCGGAAAACGTCTAGGCCAAATATCACCATTATTTGAAGAGATACGAGAAAAATTCTAAGGCGAAAATTTTTTGCAAAACAGTGTTTCAACGAGGTTTTATTTAATTTTATTCAAAACCGCTCTATTTTGAGATTTACACTTCAGGCTGTTAAAAAAATTATTTTGAAAGAGTATTAAGAGTTTTAAATAGAGTATTTTCCTTCCTTTTCAACGATATATCACATGCCATATTTATTCGTTGGTACTACGTTAGTAATTATAAAAACATTTTTTTAAAACCAATAAATTTTTTTTTAACAAGCATTATACTTGCCGTGGAGAAGTATGATTAAATAAAACGATAAAATAATTCAATAAGTTGTTCAAATCTTTGCTATAATAAAACGTTAACACAATTAAGAAGAATAAAGTAAATTCTGGTAACAAAAACAAAATAATAATCAAGAACGCAACATTGAGCAATTATGGAAAGAGTATTCGCAGTTATGCCAATATATAGAGGTCCTCCATAAAAGCGTCACTCCTTGCTCAGAAAGTTAAAATGTCTTTACCAACTAATTTAAGTATAATATCCATTTGTTTGTATTTCATGATTTCACTATTATTTCAATTATTTTAAAATGGTTGGCTATGAACAAACTAGACAATTTAATTTTTTGACAGATCATCTCAGTCAATACTTAAACTCTCACTCAATCACACTCGTTTAAGAATTTAGAATTTTCAAAAATGTTTTTCACTCACATTGATCGTTATAATATGTTCGTTACATATTGCCAATGCAATTTTAACTCTGGATTAGCTCAAGTAGAATATAGAAACAGATTTCCACAAACACTACAGCCGAATAGAACTGTTTAGAAAATTAGCTACGAAACTGAAAATTAATGGTTCATTTTTAAAGAAGAAGACAAGGTTGAACAGTGTTACGATAATGTAAATAAGGTAAACCAAGTTATTAATTATGTAAGAAATAAAAATATAGAAAATTTGGAAACATCATTAAGACAAATTCAAATTGCTTGTCATATAGATAAAACAAGTGCTAGAAACATTTTAAAGAAAAATGGTTACCGGTGTTATAAAGCCAAAAAAGTTCACAATTTACAAACGGGGGACAAATCAAGGAGGATGACTTTTTGTAGGTGGCTGTTGGAAAAGAAGCGTGCCGATCCATTAATATGTAGTAAAATACTTTGGTCCGACGAGGCAAATTTTTCCAATAATGGATTTTTTAATCGCAATATTCATTACAAATGGACTTCCAAAAATACACACTGGCATAGACCGACTGGGTTTCAAAATCGTTTTTCAATAAATGTGTGGATAGGTATTTTAGCACCAATTTAATAGGTCCTTATTTTTATTATGGTCACCTCAGTGGTCAGAGGTACCTAAACTTTTTGAGAAATGACTTTAATGAATTCTTAGATGACCTACCTTTAGAGAATCGACACAACTTTCAATATTTTCAGCAAGATGGAGCTCCTCCCCACAATTCCCAGATTTGCCTAGATTATTTAGACGAAATTTTGCCTCAACATTGGATAGGTACCAATGAATTTATTCGATGGCCCCCTCGTCTAGAGATATAACCCCAATGGATTTTTTTCTATGAGGGTATATTAAAGATAAGGTTTTTTCGACGACACCGCAAAACGTAGAAGACCTAAAAGCTCGAGTTCAACAGGCATGTATTACAGTTACCCCCGAAATGCTGCGTAAAGTTTTAAATGCAGTGCCTCGCCGCGCTCGATTGTGCATAAGAAATCGCGGTGGACACTTTGAACACTTGAAATGATATCTTAAAGATTATTTTGAGGATAAGATAAATATTAATGTTCTGTGTGGTATATTCTTTTTATTATTAATTTGTTTTTGTTACCTGAATTTACTTTATTCTTCTTAATTGTGTTAATGTTTTATCATAGTAAAGATTTGAACAACATATTGAATTATTTTATCGTTTTATTTAATCATACTTCTCCACGGCAAGTATAATGCTTGTTAAAAAAAAATTATTGGTTTTAAAAAAATGTTTTTATAATTACTAACGTAGTACCAATGAATAAATATGGCATATACTCTATTTAATGGCGCTATTTCCCGTCCGTTTCAAAATAATTTTTTTAACGGCCTGAAGAGTAAATCTCAAAATACAACGGTTTTAAAAAGAATTAGATAAAACCTCGTTGGAACACTCTGTTTTGCAAAAAAATTTCGCCTTAAAATTTTTCTCGTATCTCTTCAAATAACGGAGATATTTGGCTTAGACGTTTTCCGCATTTTCGATATTTTCCGCCATAACTCTTAAAGTAGGCCATAGATTTCAAATATATTTAAACCATTTTGTAGGTTATATAAATCGGCACAATTTTCGTAAAAATATTTTTTTTTGTATGACCGATATTAAGTGAGATATTCTCGAGGGCACTGATAAAATGGACAGCCATTATACTAGTATACAAAAGTATTTTTATCAGGTCTTGGTCTCTCAGGAAAACGTATTCCATGTAAGACCACAGCTGCAGAGGAATTTTTACGATATTCTTCATAAATTAAACATGGTTTTAACCATGTTTAATTTATTCTGTATGAAGTACCATGTTTTATAACAATTTAACAAAATACGAGAACTAAATACACAACATTTGACAATAAAAAACTAAAACAGTGTCTAAAGCAATGTCAATAGTGTTAGTATTGTTTATAAAGAATTTCAAATGCATTTTGCGTATGAAGTCGTTTTATTTCATTAACCTGGACGTAATCAATATAAAATGTCTTTTTTCGCCCACGTTAATATTTCTGTTATTGCTACTATGGTTACACTGGAAAAAGTGCATGGAACATATTTTTATTCGATACCGTACAGGGGCGGGCGTTTTAACATAATAAATGTAATTTCCGGTTTAACCGGAAGTAGTGAAAAAGTTTTATTGCTATATTATTCACATTACCTTTCTATGAAGAAAGCTTAAAACGAACTATCATCTAATGTAAGGAAGTTACGCGATTTTAGTTTTTCAAAAATTAAATATTTTAAACTCAAATTTCTCGAAAACGGTTAGATTTTTTTCCATATAACTAAATCTAATTAAAATTAAATTCTCTTTAACATAGATAACATTTTTAATTTCTTGTCATCCAAAAAATTTTCTGTAGCGCAGTGCCATCTACTCCTTAATATATTAAAAAACTGTTTGTATTCAAAACTAAAGCCATCATCTCTAGTAGTTTCAGAAATATTTCACCTGGTAGTTTTTATTGGTATACCCTGTATATGTGGTATCATTGGATTCAGAAAACTATGCAGAATTCAAAAATGCAATAATATACAGAGTATTAATTTGAAAATCAAAATTTAGTGTCAGTTTCGGTAAAACCGAATAAAATTCACTTAGTACTATTATTATTCTTAATCCTGCTGCAGCTACAATGTTAATGACAATGACAAAAGATGTCTATCTCGTAAGTGACGAGCATATGGTCTACACGGTATTATTTTCTAAAATGTGTACCAATTATAATTATCACCTCAAATCGAGCATAACAAATGAGGTGCTAATTAAAAATCTACAATTTATTGCGAACGTTCAGCAACCTCTGCACAATATAAGTGACGCTAATTGGTTGTCGCTTTTTTTATCAAAACTATGTGCTTGTAAATAATTTATACGTTTCCGTAGTCTTGACAGGCATTTCAGATTTTTTTGCGTTTCAACAATGTGAGCAACACCTTTGTCAAGTGATGTCGAACATGAACGGACTGAATTTTCGATAGATCAACCGAGACACCTTCATGGATTGGAACAAATAACTTTTGATCCTTTAAAATAGTGACATCATTCTCACAATAAATACATCTCCACACAAATAAAACAATAAACAGGAAATCGGCGTTAAACATTTGTATGCAATCCAATCAGTATACACTGAGTTCTCAGATGGACCTAATTATAGTTATAATCTTTCTTATTTCGCATTTTAAGGAAAAAAATCATTCTTAATAAAAAGGCTACAGGGTATTGATTTGGTACTAGAACCTCTTTGATAAATTTTTTCTCGTTATTTAATATTTCATTATTAGATGAAATTATTTTGGTCCTACCGTATAAACATTTTAAAACACCCCTTTTAACATTCATTGATTGGTTTGAATTAAAACTTAGATATCTATTAGTATGTGTTGGTTTTTTATAAACGCTTGTTTCGATTGTATTATTTACCCTTTTAATTAAAACATCTAAAAATGATAGTTCATTCCTACTTTCTGCTTCTAATGTGAATTTAATAGACAGTTCCTTACTATTTATATTTTCTAAAAAACTATCTAGTAAATCAATACCACGGGGCCAAATTGCAAAGACGTCGTCAACATATCTCCACCAGACAACCGGTTTGTTTATACAATTTTTTTGAACATGTGTGTTCTCAAAGTCCTCCATAAATATGTTGCTTAAAATTGGTGATAATTGAGACCCCATTGCCATACCAAAATCCTGCTGATAGAACTCATTTTCCAATTGAAAATAAGTTGTTTTTATACACATTGTTAACAGTTCCATTATGTTATTTACACTTAACTTAGTTCTAGTTTCCAAATTATTATCATGCAGCAACCTATCTTTAACTATTTTTAAGGTTTCATCTACCGGAACATTGGTAAAAAGACTAACTACAACTAACAATCAAGTGTGATTCATGAATATCGTTTTGATAAAGTTTTCATAAATGTTGAAAATAGGGACAATCAGGTACGACAAAAACCTGAACGTCATTATACAGCAACAATTCCTTATGTATACGGGCTATCGGCGAAGCTACGCTATATAGATGACAAGTTTGATGTTAGGATGGCATTTCAAACGGGGAACACTTTAAGATCAAACAAAACCGATAAACCAGGAGCAGATTTAAAAAAAAGCTGTATTTACAATATTCCGTGCAAATGTGATAAATGTTATTTGGTTGAGTCATCCAGACCTTTCAGTGTGAGGTTGGAAGAGCACAAGAATTAAAGAAAGAAAGAAAGAATGAAATTCAGAAAAGATTTGTGAACATGCTTGGGAAAACGGACATCGAATAAACTGGGACTCGGCAAAAATTTTAACAAAAGAGGCAGACAACAAAAAAAAGAATAATTAAAGAATCAGCAATAATATTATTAAATGAAGATAAATGCGTATGAATTGTTCTGTATTCTGTAATTGTATTCTGTAGATATTTGTACAACCTGGCTACCAATATTAAACTTAGCAAACTCAACATTATCTAAAAGAAAATAACATCAGTCTGTCAATTAAGGGATTATTATTTATATTTTGAAATTGCCTAATATGTTTTTCCCTTATTAAGGTTCTAAATTTATATAAATGCGTACCGTTTTGCAGATTAAAATATTTTTCATCATTGAACTGACATTCCGGTTTATAAACTGATAATCCTGTACTATGAGGTTCCTGTTTAGTTCATTGTCTGTGTCGGTAATGTCACCAATAATTCACTCTTTTTGATATCTATGATATTGAATTCTTTCCCTAACCATGGACTTGCTTGCAAATTTTTTTTTGATTTTCGCATTTTAGAAAGGTACTTTTAGCCGTAAAACCTTTGGAATTATGTCATGTTCTCGGCATTTACACAAAAAGGTTATGCCATTTTCTGATTTAACATGTTTCTAAAAATCTGAAAAGTTCCTTTATATTAGGCCCATACTTGTTATCTAAATATTGTCTGAAAGTTATGTGTGGCATTCTACGAATATTCTTTCCTTTTATTTGGATTTTCTATTACAAACTCAACACTATCTAAGAAAAAATATCATCAATTCTGTGTAAGTAGTAAGTACCTATCTATGGAAATAACATAAACAGAATCTTAAAGCTGTGTATTTAACATACACAACAAATAAGAGGTCTTCGAAAAAGCTTTGAAAACGGAAAGAGACTACTTTCCGAAACGTCAGCAAAATACATTATCTCTGTGTTTATTCCGATTTATACTATTTGTAAAAGAAAATCCTTTGACGTAAACATCACAGGCGCAGAGATTTTTTTCCAATAATTCTATTATTTTGTAGATTCGGTGATTTTTTTGAAGAGGATAATACATGTGGTAGAAAACCAAATAAAAGGTAAGAATAAAGATATTATTGAAATTTACAGTTCTTAATTCCATCATTAGTTTGTCAAGTATTTCAAAAATGAAAGTATCCATCTATAAAGTTTTTACTAGATCAGTTAATGACCACTTGATCTTTGCAATAAATAAATCAACATATAATAATAGTTGCAATTAAATTTTATAGGTATTTGAGAAAGACACATAAAAATATATTTTATGTTTTGTATGCGAGTAAATGTTTAGATAATTTGATAACGAAGAAATATTAAATTAACCGGTATCGGTTGATCGGACGTTAATAACGCCTATTCATATATTTTGTTTAAAAGCCACCGGTAGCTTTTTTAATATCGTAGATAAAGTACGATGTATTTATTGGCATACAGGCACTTACAGGGTGGTCCAAGAGGCACTCCTTGATCCTGTTTTTGAGTTTATTTTTTGGCTCAAAGTCGAATTACTTTTATTCACAAAGTTTCTTTTGCAAAATAAATAATACATTAAGTGGTATGTAGTGATAATGTTCTTCTCAACATACCATAATACCAATAATAATAATTTATTTGCGGACAAACGTCCATTACAAGGTACACTAAAAACTCAAGTAGTTGTATCGATTATATTTGTAGTAATTTTTTCAACAATACTGATGACAGTTGTATAATTAACCATAATTGCATTTCAAACTACACTGCACAAATTTTTGAATTTCATTTACAAAACAATATTAATATTGAGAATTCCTACATATTAACTAGAACATTCAGTGATTGTAATTATAACAATTTTTTTTATTTGATGCGTAAGGAAACATGGGATGATGTATATATTGCACATACAATAGACATTTGAGAAATTTATAAATACAATAATTTTTAATTTTGAGATGAGCTTCCCAGTAAAACGCATTAAGAAAAAATCTAAAAAAGAAAATGATTGGATTACACAAGACATCAGAATATCATCTAAAAAACTTAAAGATCTCTATCAGAAAACCCTGAACACTAATACTGCAGCTAATCTTGAAACATATAAAAAATATAAGAAAGTATATAAAAAAACAATACAAGCTGCTAAAAGACTGCATAACGATAGACTAATTCGAAATTCTGATAACAAAAGTAGAGCAGTATCGTCAGTAATTAACCAGAATATTAATGATAATATACGCAACGACAATAAAATTTATGAAATGAAAATAGATAACTCATCTGTAACAGATGATAAATTAATTGCTGAGAATTTTAATAAATACTTCATAGACTTACCAAGGAAGCTAAATGAAAAGTTAGATACTGAAAACAGCAGGATTGATGTTAAGCCAGCACACGACAATTATTATCCAACTATTTTCCTTGATCCAGTCAGTGAAAATGAGATCTATAATATAATAATGCAATTAAAAAACACTAATTCATCAAGCTTTGATAATTTAAGTGCAAAATTAATAAAACAATGTGTATATTATATTATAACGCCATTGACAAACCTAATTAATTGGTCTATATCAGAAGGTGTATTTCCACAAATTTTAAAGACAGTCAAAGTAACACCCCTCTTTAAGAAAGGTGATCGAACCTTACTTGAGAATTATCGTCCAGTTGCAATATTGTCAACTGTATCTAAAATATTAGAAAGAGTAATGTTTAATAGAATTATGAAATTTGTTGCAAAACATAATATACTTACTAACTGTCAACATGGATTTCGTAAAGGCAGATCTACTGAAACTGCCATCTTAAATTTTATTCACAACATCTATGAAAATATAAACAACGGTAAAAAGTGCATTGGCCTATTTATGGACCTTAGCAAAACGTTTGATTTAATAAACCACAATTTACTTTTAGATAAATTATTTGTATATGGACTAAGGGGAAAAATGCATAATTGGCTCAAATGCTATCTGTCTGATCGAAACCACGTTGTTGTAGTAAATGGAACTAAATCTACTCGGCAAAATATATTATGTGGTGTTCCTCAAGGGTCAGTCTTGGGACCATTGCTATTTTTACTTTATGTAAATGATTTGCCCGATAATGTGTTAATTAAAAACAACTTGATTATGTTTGCGGATGATAATTCTTATTTAAGTTGTTCAACCACTTTGACAGACGCCTTAAATGACACTAAAACCGATATATTCAAATTCACTGACTGGTTTAAAAATAATAAATTGTTTTTAAATATATCAAAGACGGTATTTATAAATTTTACACCAAGAATATCCCGAATTTTCGAAAGTTATTTATTAAAGATTGAGGGTAAATCCATCCAACAAGTTGATACAACAAAATTTCTCGGTGTAAATTTAGATAATGCACTTAGCTGGGAACCTCATGTTAATAATTTAGCAAAACAATTAACGTCAGTATGCTATGCAATTTATAGATTACATAAAACTACCAGTACAGAAACTATATTAGCATACCTTTATTCACATTTCTTTTCCAGAATTTCCTATGGCATTATTTGTTGGGGCTCTTCTTCAAATGCACAAAGAATTTTTGTAATACAAAAAAAAACAGTAAGAAATATAATAGGTGTGTCAAAATATGCTTCTTGTAGAGAAACATTTAAGAAATTAAAAATTCTGCCTTTGTTTTGTATTTACATACAACATATATTAGTTCATACAAGAAAAAACTTAAATAGATTTCTTCTTAATAACTTTTATCACGACTACAATACTCGACCAAATTATAATTTATTAGTTCCTAGCCACCATTTATCTAAATATAAAGAGAGTCCGCAATATATGGGTATTATACTATATAATAAACTGCCATCAAGAGTTAAAAATTTAAATGAACGCGACTTCAATAATGTCATTAAAAATATGTTAGCTACAAAATGCTACTATTCTGTACAAGAATTTTTAGAAGATGACTTAGTTGATTAGGTTTTAACTTTGTGTCATAGGTTCTTCTATCTCTGTTTGTGTACATATTGTTTTGTATTTTATTTTTCTCTGTGTTTGTATTTCTGTTATGATTGTTACTATTATTGATAACTCCGGTCAATCATTTCGACGGGTCTCACACCATGTTAATGTATGGTCTCTTGGACAATAAAGTTTTATTATTATTATTATTATTAATATTAAGTGATTATAAAGATATACTTACGTCTATGTTTAATAATTCTCCCTTAAGAAAAAACGCATCGCCTTCCATGGCGGGTAGAGCAGGCCTTGGTGTACGGCGGCCGCAATTAATATTTTTTCCAGGTGCCGCAAAGTTTGCCATTAGCAGGCACGGCCGTTGAGGCTCTTCTAATCACGGCTCTGTCACCTGAAGCGGTCCGAGTGCGAGACAGCCAGATATTATGGGGTTACAAACCCCACTCGACTTGTCCTAGACACTAGAGCCGCAGTACTTTAAGGTCATATTTATTTCTAGCTCTAAAGATATGTTGTACATTGTTCTGTATTTGAACTTGGGTAGCCAAATTAGGAAGCAATTTTATCTAAAAGGAATAAAATGCAAGGCGCACATTTTAAAAATATTTTGAAATATACAGGGTGACTCGCTACAGCGAAGCATCTTCAAGGTCATTTTATTGGAATAAGATTACATTACATCCAAACTTACATAAAATAAAGGTGGAACTTTCTCAACGGAGAAAAAATATCAGTAGCGTGTGCTACTTCCTCGTGCCCTGATTAAAGTCTTCTTGGCATGCTTCTGATTGAATTTGAAATATTGATCTGTGGAATATTATCCCACTACTCTATAACCGCTTCTCCTAAAGTATCCACAGTGTCAGGAACCATATTGCGAGACCTAATTCTTCGCCCCATTTCATCCCAAAGGTGTTCTATAGGATTCATATCGGGACTTTCTGCTGGCCAAATCATAAGGTCTATGCCAACTTCATCGAGATATTCATTTACGATGTGAACGGTGTCAGGGCGCGCATCGTCATGAACCAGTGTAGCACGCAAAGCTCTGTGCGAGCTTCTTATGAAATTCCTCCCCAGACGATAATGGAACCTCCGCCAAGCTTTCTTTCGTGCTCATATCTTTCTCCAACCCTTCTCCATACCCTTTGACGGCCATTGAATTGAAAACAATCAGAATCGAGATTCATCAGCGAACAGGAACCGACACCGGTTTTGTTAATTCCAATCTGAGTGTTCTCTAGCGAAGTTGTGGCGTGCTCTTCGATGTTTGAGAAGTAATATTGGTGCAGTTGCTGGTTTTTTAGACCTTAAATTTACTTCCCTCAATCTCCGAATTACTGTACGATCACTTACAACTGTTCCTCTTACTTGTCTTAAATGAATATTTGTTTGCACTGCTGTATGAAAGCGATTTCGTAGAGTTTGAATCTAGAACGTCCTGATCCAGCTCTTCTACGACAATGACTTGTCTCTTCGGATCTTGTGCTAGGTAAAGAGAGACGAGGCCCTACAGTTTAATGTGGACTCCGAACCACTCTTGGGGCAATTTTTTTAATGAAGAATTGTTTCGCCTTGCGGGAATCGAACCCACTTTGCTAGGCAACTCAGTTTGCTAGCCGGTCGCTTTAACACACTGAGCTGTAATGTTGAAAACATTTTGACACCCGTCATCTTTTAGAACAATGTGTAATCTGTTCATGGCCTTCTTAAACAAAACAAAATATCAATTTTGTTAATACGCATTTGACATTAATTTGCTTAAACATGTGTATTTTCCAAACAAAGCAAGATAAAGAGGTGAATCAAAAACAAAAATTTAATATGAATTTCGCTTAAAACGCCAAAGGTACTTTGAGCTTATACCAAGGGCCGAACAAATCTACAGGGTGTTTTAAAGTTCCTGAATAAAACAATCATTTTTATTTTTCCTGTGTCAATTATAAAAGTTTAGTCAACAAAAATGTTTGGACCTGTACGATGATCTTAAAGAATCATTCTTCAAAATAAAAAAATGTTCGTGGCAGTCAATCAAGTGTTTAGAAATCACGACAGATTAAACTTGAGTAAAATTTCGAATGCGCCACTTTTTATGTCTGTCAGTGTATATACATCATTATATACATTATATTATATGGAGTTATTATTCTATATTGTTTGACGTAAGCTTTCAAAGTTACTTATTTGTGACTTAATGAGTCAATTTGTGTTTTTGGGCGGTAGGGACCCTTAAACAGAAATGACTTTGGTTGTTTCTGCTAACGAGTAAAATTCTCTTCCATATTTATCGTATAATGAGGAAGTATCTGATGATTCTCTCTTTATCGTTTTCGGTTCACGAATAAATTGAAGTTTTTAAATTGAGATGCTACGAAAAGAAATGAAAGTGCTAATAGACCAGCATCTTGCACCATCGATAGATCATTGCAAAATATAAAAACAATTACTTTCAGATAACCCAATAACTGCGCCCCTGGCGGCTTTTGTAATATATTCTTGATCCTCGCATCATATGTCTGAGGATTTATTGTGAGGATTTTAATTTATTCATAAGCTCCAGGCCAAATAGTTAGGTATATCTTATGGGATCCTCGACACCACGAGAGCAGCGTTTATAAAAAACGAATTACAAATATAATTACATTTTGATGGAATGCACCTGACCGAGTAATCGGGTGGAGATAGCATCGGTATTTTCTTATCTGCAACCAAAATGGCTGTTAGAAGATCGTGTTCTCGTAAACTGGGCCGGTATACTTACCTTAACATCTACGAAATCATATGGTGGGAGCGTTTTATATATTTTGAAGGCTTGTAATTCTTAAAACAGCTGTTAGGTACAGAAGAGATCCGGTAAACCTGTCGACAAAAATCAATTATAACAAAAATAAATATTCTGATGCATCTCTTATCTATCTACTGCTGATAAATGCACTTTGAGGAGTATCAAGCTTATTTATTTAGATACAATCGCCCAGCCAGTTATAGGATGGTTATGTCGTTAATAGAATTGATAATAAATCACAATGATAAAAAATAAAATAGGTAAATAATTAGAAAACAAAAAACCCGACTATGGAAAAGAAAATTGGAACCAAGAGGAACTAAATGGGTTTACCACTAATAGCTTAGTAAAAACGATATAAAATTGTATCAAATTTTTTTTTACGTATAACCAGATGAAACCTTCATGACATCATTAGATAGGTCATTGGACACCCGATAAGGCCATTTACGACTTGATTTAACGATTTTTTTTAAATGGAAAATTTGTGAAAATTAAAAAAACCTAATTTTTATTACTCACTACTACTAAAAAATTCATTACATCCAAGTGGTTGGGAGATATTCAATGCTAATATAGAACCGTGGCCGGTCCTAGCTTCTGTAGGGGAGGTGTCCTGAAATGAGTAGGGACTTTTCAGTACCCTGCAGAAGACGGATTGGGATGGCGGATGTCCTGAACCCCAACACGGCGCGTCCCAATGGCTGATAGGGGCTCTTGCGAACCTTGTGAGAGTGGTGTTCGCACCCGCGGATCAACTGAGGATATGGTATAGCGGCAGTGGCTATGCCATTACTGGCGATGCGTGGGACGGCTTGTTGAGCTACACATCTACAGACAACTGCTTCTTATGTTTGTCATCTCGATGATGAATATAGGAGGTAGTTACCACGCATTGGGGAAGGCAATGGGAAACCACCCCAATTAATTTTCCCTATTACAATCATGACAATGGCTGCAAATTTAAACGGCCCCGAGCACGGGCGCCCTTTCAATAGGGCGAAGAATCTCCCGGACAGCCGCTATTAATTTTGGAAACTCATATCACAAAAATATTGGAACGTGGAATGTTAGAAGTATGTATGAGAGTGGAAAAATCCATAACACCATTAAAGAAATCACCCGACTTAATATATCCATACTAGGAATCAGCTAAATGCGATGGCCCCAGCCAGGACGAATGCTTATGGAGGAGCACGTAGTATATTACTCAGGAGAAGACAGTACATACCATCGAAATGGAGTGGCACTCATTGTAACTAGAAAAGTAGACCGATCAGTGATAAATTTCACACCACGTTCAGATAGAGTAATTATGCTACAAATAAAGGCCAAACCAACAACAATCAATTTCATTCAAGTATATGCTCCTACCTCTGAAAGCAGAGAAGAAGATATAGAGGTTTTACACTGATGTGAATACAGTAATGAAGAATCTAAAAAATAACACAGTGACAATTCTGATGGGCGATCTTAATGCCAAAGTAGGAAGGATGTGGAGCAGAAGAAGACATTGTTGGAAACCACGGATTAGGAGTCAGAAATGAACGGGGAGAGAAATTTGTGCAATTTTGTACAGAAAACGAACTAGCTGTGATGAATACCTATTTTAAACTACCTAAAAGGCGTCTATATACATGGAAAGCTCCAGGCGATTCACCGGAACACATTGTACGCAGTCAAATAGATTTCATTACCATCAAGAAACGATTCAGAAATTCCGTCAAGTCAGTAATAACCTACCCCGGCGCAGACGTTCTATCTGATCATACGCTCCTACTCGCTAAAATCGCATGCCGACTTAAGAAAACACAAAAAACAACATATAAAGTTAGACCCGATCTTAATAAACTAACTCTAATTCGAAAGAAGGTTACGGACACAATAGAAAGAAAAGTCACCACAATATCCCAAAGACAAGATATACCCATAGAAGAACACGTGGGAATGCTCACCGCAGCAATGAAAGACACGATAACGGAAAAACTGAAACCTGAAAGAAAAACAAGAAAGTGGAAGTGGATGACGCAGGATATCCTAAACCTTATGGAAGAGAGAAGACAACAGACAATCCAAGGAAATGATGCTAACTACAAACAGTTTAACTCAGAAATAAGAAGTAGAATTAGAAATGCGAAGGCCCAATACTTCACTCAAGAATGAAGAAGAAATAGAAGAATACGATCAAAAGCACGATACCTTCCCTCTATACAAGAAAATAAAAGAAGTAACCGGAGGTAAACGTAACAACCACAATAATAAGGTAACAGACAAAAATGGGAACACAATAATAGACACAGAATATAAATTAAAAAGATGGAAGGAATATATAGAAGAACTGTTTGATGACGAAAGAAGTAGAAATACAAGAACAAACAAACGGACCCCCAATCACCAGAGAAGAAGTTGAAAAGGCCATTGAAACGGCCAAGATTAGAAAAGCGAGTGGCCCAGATGAAATTCCAACAGAAATCCTGAAACTCTTGGGAGACAAAGCAATAAACTCACTAGTACTACTGTTCAATGCCATCTACGATACAGGAATAATTCCACCTGACTGGCTGAAATCAACATTCATCCCCATCCCCAAAAAAACAAATGCCAAAGAATGCAGTGAACACCGAACTATAAGTTTGATGAGCCATGTATTAAAACTATTTCTGAGCATCATCCATCAAAGGATTTATCCCAAAATTGAAGAGCATATTGGGGACACTCAATTTGGATTCCGTAAAGGTCTGGGTACAAGAGAAGCTCTTTTTAGCATACAAGTACTAATTCAGCGATGTAGAGATGTAAATTGTGACGCCTTCATGTGCTTCATTGACTTTGAGAAGGCATTTGATAGGGTACAACACGAAAAAATTATTGAGATACTAAAAACAACTGGAATTGATACTTTATCGCTAATCTCTGCTGGGGACCAAAGGCAAATCTAAGAATGGGGGACAGAACAACGGAAGATATCATAATAAAAAGAGGCGTGAGGCAAGAGTGCATATTGTCACCGTTACTTTTCAATGTTTATTCCGAAGTAATATTTCGAGAGGCACTGTACAACGTCTCAGGGTGTATAATAATAAACGGAGTTACAGTGAATAATCTGCGTTATGCAGATGACACAGTACTTATGTCAGACAATATTGAGGGGCTTCAGCTTCTCTTGGACCGAATAATCAACGTATGCGAAAATTATGGCATCAAACTGAATGTCAAAAAAACTAAACTAATGATTGTGAGCAAGAGAAACATTAATGGAGAACTGTGGATTGGGACAGAACACTTCTAGTTGATGACTGGGACCACTAGATTGAAATAAAGACGATGAAGGTGAGGATGAAGAAGGTTTTCTGTGGACATGGCCTAAATATGGAATTGAAGATAAGGATGGTTCGCTGTTATGTATTCTCCATCCTCTTGTATGGAGTGGAGTGTTGGATTCTTACAGAAAACACCCTTAAGAGACTTGAGGCTTTTGATATGTGGGTATACCGATGTATGCTACGGATAAGTTGGGTAGACCACGTTACAAAGATAGAAGTAATGCGTAGAATGGGTAAAGTTAAGGAAGTAATTAATACTGTGAAAAAGAGGAAACTATCATATTTTGGCCACGTAATGAGACATCCAGAAACATATAATACACTACATCCGATAATCCAAGGTAAAATCAATGGAAAACGAGGCCCAGGAAGAAGAAGAATGTCCTGGTTGAAGAACTTGAGACAGTGGTATGGGAAGTCAACGACCGCGCTTTTCAGAGCGGCGGTTAATAAAGTCAGAATAGCGAACATGATGGCCAACATTCGTTGAACGGATACGGCACTGCAAGAAGAAGAAGAATATAGAAATGAATAGAGCCTAGAAAGGGGCTTCAAAGAAATGTACTGATATATATAGCATTCCATTTTAAAAAAGGCACTTGGTCCTGTAATTTCGTCTTAGCTCGCCCTGTATGTTCGAAAATAATTTCCAGTTATAAACTTTTTATCTAGTTTACTCGCAATTTTTAAAAAAATTTCTAACTATCGTAGAACTCGAGATATCGAGGTCCGACGAACTATTGCCCCGCCCTGTATTTAAAACACTGAAAGGGTTGCATTTTCACCCCTATCTCCAATTTGCACCCTCTAATTTAATAGCACTCCGTGGTTTCCTCATCTTAATTGACCAAATTGAACGATTTATGCAATAAAAATCCCTGAATGTCTTAGTTCCTTATTTCTCCGTTTTCTTATGACATAATCAATAGCCTATTTGATTCGAATTCCATTATAAGTAAGCTAACATTTATTCTTATTTTCAGCATTATATCTTAGCTTTATAGCCCAACTTAATGTTGTCTGCAACCCAGGGTTGTGGGTTTTCTTAAAAGTGAACTCCGGATGTAGCAAGAATAAAATTATTGTAAAATGACTAATACCTTGAATCTGATTCTAATAACATTAGACAGTTGGTAATATATTATTAACACCGCCCACACCACGACATTTGAAAACAAACAGACAGTTTTATTTCGTGAGGTCAATCAAGGCACAAATTAAACTTATTGCAACTCCTTTGTCTCTAAAAGTACTCATTAAAAACGGTTAATAACCAACGATAAGAATCTATAAAGGTGTAGAAATGATACGAGTATTTTTTCCTGCAGCAAGCATCTGTTCCTCTTTTAACAATACCAATAAGCTCCCAACTAATTAATATTTATGAAACACTGGCGGCCGAACAAATTTACTACCAATCACAATAAGTGACTTTATGATTCAATGTATATTTGAATGAATGAAACCAACAAATTGTGCTGTACCGTCTGAATGGAAAGAGGATTGTACCAGATGGTCGTCTACGCCAACTTAAGTTCTTTGGCGTGGGTTTTGGTGCACTTTCCGTGGGCTTGGCTCGCGCACCGCGGATGCCCTGCTTTTATACAATAATGACAAGCTTCGGTGTGTTATGGAATATGGTATTGTTAGAAGGGAATAAAATCATTGAATTACGGCTAGGAATGTTTTTGGACACGGCCTCTTGTGTTAAATGTTACCTTATTACAGAGCCTTAAATTATTTTTAGACTGGTTTATCGCTTTTCTGGTGATAATTGTGACATTATTAGAGAGCTACTCATAATAATATCGGATGAAATAATAGTCGGTGCCATCTTCTTACGTACACGTACGGTCCAGGCATTCTCTTTCTCTCTTTGAATTAAATTAGTTGAATTATGAGTACTGGTTTTTTTTAGGAGAATAAATGCTGTTTATTACTGCGTAGTAATTTAAGGTTTTAAATAATACTGGACTGGTTTACGGTCATTAATAAATAGTTATTAACAATTATTAACTTGGAATAAAGTACATAGAGCCATTGTGTAATTTGAATATCTAACAGAAGCATGAAATCAATTTACGAGGGACCCTATTTTTATGGGAGTATTTTGTGTACCACTACAGGTGCTTGGAATTAGATAAATACTGTTATACGCTTTCCCACTTTTCATACAGAGTGTCTTGCAATAGAACGTACAGGGTGTCCCAGTTATCTAACGGGTTACGATCGATTTCCTCGGTAGTGATTGAGATACATTTATAGTAGAAAAGCTAGTTTCGTGTATTTTTTCTGAAGAATCCCATCGGCTAAGAACACGGTGTAGTATATAAGGTGATGCGACAAGACCCGTACCAGGCGCGGTCATATGGGGGGGGGGGGGGCATAGGGGCTATGAATAAAGACCTGAATAAAGGTATTATAGAAGTCCCTTTAACAATAAATGATAATTATTTTATTTAGTATATAAAAGTTTAGTATGAAAAAGTTGAAGAAGATATATGACCGCTCCTGACCCGTACGAATGAATGGCTTCGTAAGTGTTTAGTTGTGTGTAATGCAATAGATGGCAGGACAAATAAAGTCTCGTCGTTACTTACGCATAGAAATATTAGAAATACAGTTTACATACATACAATAGTTAATGCTCTGTATATTTGTTTTATTTAAATTTAAAGAGCCTTTTAGTTCGTTCTTATTGTCTTAGTTTTGCCGTTTAGTTGTGTATATATGCAACATTACATGCATCAAAGGAAATCCATTTATCTATGCCATGATCTATGCCCACGGTTTATACACATACGGTTGGATTATGCCCGCCCCTACCAATCAGAAAACGTTTAGTGCATTGACGTCAAAGTAGACCTCGTTTACGCTCGCATATAATGCTGTCTCGTTCTCCCTCATTAATAGTCTCTTAAGTCGTTATTGCTTCCACTTATATATCTTGCAATTATTATTTTATTTTAATACAAAAAAACAGGCATTATTTATTTTATACAAATTTGATTTAATAAGAAAGGGACGCACTAGAATCGGACAAAAAAATTTTAAGTTACTGCACAAAAAGTCTGTATTTCTTATTTTAACATAGCCCAAAAGCGTGTAAGCTATTGTCCTATCTTATCATAATTTTAAAGCAAAATATATGTTACCCCAAGGTTTTAAGTATTAGCATAGCACACAAAAATACGAACAAGTATAAGGAAAATGTTATATACAGTATTCTCACGTACGAACGAACTTTATATTAGGTGATATATTAAATTTATTTAAAGATATTTTTAATTAAAAGAAAAAAAATATTTACCTGCACAATAATAATAAAAAATTAATCAACAAATATAGAATGAACCAACAATACTTTTACTTACTTTTTATTAGGGCAAGTCGACTTCCCAAAACAGAACCATAATACTTCCTAATAATAGTCTTTTTAAAGCGCCTTTAAAATACACCGAATACACAAAAGTAAAGAAACAAGTTCACAATGCACAACCAAACCACAGAGTATCTGATAAACCGTGTCTGTGACCAAACAAACGATTCAAATATGGCGCGTTCCAAGGTCTACTGTAACGTCACAGTCCCCGCCCATTAATCCAACCGTATCTGTACTAACCGTGATCTATGCCTAGGTAATTGCAGGGGTATATTCCGGGCGCCATCTACTGAATTAAATAGAAACCGAGCACTTATGAAGCCGTCGATAAACATGGCAAGTGCCGTGTGTCGGACCACCTAATATACTACACCGTGGCTAAGAACAAATAGTCGAGCATTAAAGGAAAAAAAATGTGTCCGAAAAACCAATTTTATAAATAAAAGTCAAAAGTATCTTGTTAATTAACTATTAAAAGGGAGTACAAAACGCATGTGAATTTTAATTATCACTTCTGGTTTACACGGAAATGACGTTCTTTTTCTAAAAAACAAAATTATATTTTTGGAAATATAATAGTCTGAGAGAAAATTATCTTTCTGAATATAAATAGGAAAGGGTAATAAGAAAGCCTACACCACTTACAGACTGCAGTTTCGAACTGTTGGCCCTCATCTGTAGGCTGTAACGACCGACAGGAGGATCCTCCAACTACTTGATACATCACGAAAGCCTTAAGATTGCGAGATGTAACACAGTCGGTAGGCGCCATCTAGCGGTAAAGTGTCTGTTGCAGTCGAAATAAATAGCCTAACCGGGCTTAACATGAGTTCAAGGGACGACTGGCACGAGAGCTCCTTTGAGTAGGTAGTCTTTCAGCCGGTGTTTGTTGCTATCGAGGCATTAAGCATTCTGTTGGTAATATGTGATTATTACACTTAACGCGCCAGGCTTGTATTTCATAATTCTGTAATGTACTGGAAAGCTCCATATGGTTTCAGGGATGGTGTACCATCGCATTATTCGGCAATACTACGTAATTATTTAATCGAAATTTCCATACACAGATGGATTGGTAGACGCGGATCAGTAAAATGTCCAGCTAAATCTCCGGACCTAATCCCATTGGATTCATTTTTAAGGGGCTACCTTAAATCCAAAGTTTATTTTAATAGACCGAACAATGATAAATGTTTGAAAACATTTATAAAGTTTTTGCATATGTCATATGTCAGCTCAAAGTTTAGGAGATGTTGAGGATTTCATTATGTCGAAAATGCCGGTTTTACTCTAATACATATTTATTTCCTTTTGATATATGAATAGGCAGAAATTCAGTACACAAAATTCTGCTAATTTTTTATTGCTATGCGACTTTTGGACGCACGTCGATCGCAGAGTCGTGCAGTGCGACGTGTAGAAAGTACATTGAACAATGCTCGAAAAAACTTAACCAAACTGAAAACTACACTTACATTTTAAAGAACTCGCGCACAAAAACTATTAAAATTTTGAATCTGGATGCACGCACCACAACGCGGTCTCTCGCGAGATACCGCAATGCGGGGCTGTGCAGGGCTGGCCTAAACTTTGATTTTAAAAATTTTGATTTCGAAAAGGTTTGATTTCTGAAAAGCTGGATAACGTGAAATCAATTTAGAAACAAAAATATATAAAAAGGAACGAAGAAAAAACAAATAAAGGGGACAAAAATACACACAGAAATGAAGAGGGGACAGGAAAGGATTAAAGATGAGCGAAAAGTATGAAATACTAGCAAAAGGTGGATAGGGTTAGAGAAAGATATAGTCGTTGAAATTTAGTTATAGTGGTTGCCCGAACATCAGTACGTCTGGTACGGTAAGAGGTGTTTGATCCGAAATGGGGCATTATGTTGTCTAATTTGCGTTATGCGTCTTGTTAGCCGATTATCACCCAGTTTGAACGAATATAAGTCTTGAGAGATGTGCTGGACGTAGTCCACTATCGGGGTTATGTCGTTGCAGCGTTCGTAGAGATCTCCGAGGGAGGTGTACCTTCCAGAGTTCGATATGAATCGCATAAATTTGTGTTCAAACACTTAGAGTTTTTCATTGTCGTAGTCGGTATGCTGCACCACACCGGCGCCGCGTATGTGATGGACGGCCTGACCCCCATCGTGTACAACAGTTTCTTATTCCATCTGTTAAGTCTGCTACCCCTGACCATGAGCAGATACAGACTCCTGGACAGGGAGTAGACCGTTCTTATTGGCTTATTGTCTTATTTATGTGCGTATTGAACGTCAGTCTTTGAGTTTTACCCCCAAGCATTTCACGCATCTTTTGGTTGGAATTTTGCTTCCCCTGATTGAAATTGGAGTAATAATTTTATTCTCAGCAAAGCGACGCGTGAAGACTATCGCCTCGGACTTCTCAGCATTCACCCGAATCTTCCACTGGTCGTAATAAGCCGTGGCACGGACCATGTGCGCCTTCAGCAGCATGTTCGCCGCTTGTCGTCGTGCGAATGCGCGTACATGGCCATGTCATCGGCGTACTTGGCCAGCTTCGTTTTCGGGAACTCTGGGAAATCGGAGACGTACAAGTTGTACAACTGCGATGACAGGCGTGAATGTCCCGCCGTGTTGAGAGTTTGTTATTCACCCGGACTTGCAATGTGTAGAAAACTGGCCCTGTGACACAATGAGCCACGAACTCCTTATGGTAAAAACTCTAAAATAGTTTGCTTATCTCATTCGTACAAGACTCGAACGACAACCAATCTACTAACAGATGTTCCATTGTGTAGAAAGCCACACTCAAAGATTCATATTCTTTTTTGGTCCCAAACTTTTTAATCTATTACCCAAACGAATTAAAAACATAACGAAAATACATATATTAAAAAAGGAATTAAAAAAATATGTTAACGACAATTTTAATATTATAAAATCCATTTTTGATATATATTGAATTTGATAGGCTTCCTAAATTAAATAAACACCTTGTATGTACCTATTATATCTATCTATTTATTCTTGTACATAACTGTCCTTTCCTACTTGCTCATGATCATTTTAACAATAATATATAATTGATATTGTTAAATTATATTAATAAGAACATTTCTTTTACTTCTTGTATATTCTTTAGATTTAATTAAATTTGGCAAAACAATAAAATATATGGATAAATCCTACGACACAAGCTCTGCTTAGGTAGGTTATCCTGATTAAAAGAAAAAAATGTAATAACAATATTATAACTGTATTTAAATTTACTGTACCCATATCTTTCAACCGAAATTATTATATGTCAGATCGCTCCCAAATGATGAAAATTATCTGTCTTCAACGGACTTACCCATTAGCAGAAAAGAGCTTTAAAGTATTCTAGAGCGTCTTCTATTTATATCATACACCAGTGACCTGCCACAGATCCTCACTTTTAACCATTTTGTGTATCCCTCTCGGACTAAAACCAAAGAAAGTTTATCTTGTGACATTTTTTATAAATGATAACCATATGAAAAATATTACGGTATATATGCATAATTAACAGAAGTAATAAGTATTATCAAATAATGATAGCATTAGATACTTATGCATAGTTTGTAATCAAATAGGAATATTAACGGAAATGCAAATCCAAAGATATAATAAAAAATAAAGTAGAAGTGAAGTTTAATTCATTATTTCCCACAAGTATCATGAAAGTATTTCCAATATTAATTTTAGCAATAACTGAGCACATTCTTAATAATATTGACCAAAAAATAAGTTTTCACTCATTTTAAGCAACAAACATGGCAAAATTAAGAGAAATGATTGTAAATTTAAAGAATACAATATATTTAGAGGATATGTTAACAACCAAAATAGTGCATAATGCTTTCAAGTAATAAGAAATCAGAATAATAAACTTATCATTAAAATATGGTCAATGTCCAGAGAGATGGAAGACACCTTGCTTACCATTGCCAAAAGATACAAATACGTGTAGTATATTATTATGTAAATAACATAGCCATATAAATACGGTTCCAGTTTACGAAAAAATTTGGAAATTGAGATTTTGTGATGAAAACCGTGTTTTAATGTGCAACCAATCAAGCTTCCCGGAACAGCATTCTTGTGAGTCGATAAGTTTAAATATTTAAGATGAGTGATACAAATCTGTGGAAAACAATCATGTAATATTAGCGGTGTTTTCAGATTTTCGATGTGCATTTGAAACTATAAACAGAATTGTTACTGTGTAAATTGATCTTACAGGTAATGTATTAATATGGCTTAAATCATATATTAATTATTGTAGAATACAAAATAATAAATTTAGAAATAGCTTATCAAATAAATTGCTAACAAGGCATTGCGTCCCACAAGGGACAGTTCTTCGGCCAATTTTCTTCAGTATATACATAAAGGATATTATACATTGCCAACAATGTTTAACTAGATGAGTTATGATCTGTAATAAATAAATGGTTATGTGGTAAATTTAAATGTAGACAAGTCTAAATACATGTTAATAGGTTCATTTAAATCATCAATATTCAATCTCTCATTTTCTAATTTAAGTATAAAGATTATGGGTAACAAACTAGCCAAAGTAGTAAATAAAATTAAGTATTTAGGGGTAAATTTGATGGACATCTTAATTTCAAAAAACATTTCAATTATTTAAAACATCAGAAAAGGCATATTTTTAAGAAGAATAAACATGTCTATAAAAATTTTACTTATACTAATACTTAAATTCGACACCTAATTACCTTTGTCATTTAAATAATAAGTACTTTATATAGCAAATTGACGTAAATTCAACACAAAATTTAAATTGCCGAATTCAAAAGTCTATAAACAAATTTACTAACCGGCTATAATTTTCAAGTTCAGATTAAAAAATAAACAAAATTCTCCAATATTTCCCCCATTTATCTATTTATTCTAATACAAGTGATTGTTAAACCACAAACGTACAGTAACCAATTTTTCAATATAAAACTTTCTAATTAGCGACTCTACAAAATGTATCCGATACAATAGTTACAAATAATAATAAACTCCAATCAGAAGACCAGCACGGTGATTCTAGTCCAACACTTACTATAATGGTGAGCAATATTTGTCAGGCCTTTAACAGGCAATCATGCCGACGAAAAGAATTTGACTTGCTGTATCATTCTTTAATTCGGTTTTTGTTGTACAATAAGAAGCGGTAGTTCATGTAACAATTTGTTTAACAGACTGCTTAATAGACGATTACTAATCAATTTTTTAACAGAAATCCCCAAGAGCACTCGATCAATTTGTAAACTCTTTCAAGCTGTTCTGTAGTTCTGTATGACATATTATTTCTATTTATTATTTTAATAGAGCAAGATTTTGTTCAGGTAGCCCAGTGTTATAAAACGAGATTAATATTAGCGAAAAGAGAAGAAGCTGCGGCACCATGGTTTAATTATTTTACCTTATGTATCTGTGATAAATTTTTGTTTTAATATTTCAGAACAGAACTGTGCCAAGCACTAACAAAAAGTGCTCGCGAGCACTAAGCACTGAAAAAAAGTGCTTAAATTTTTCGAGCACTAAGCATTGTTAACAGTAAAGTGCTCGCTATTACTAAGCACTCTGAAATAGTGCGTAAAATTCGCAAGCACTAAGCACTTAAAAATTTTAAATACTATCTTTACCGTCTGTCTATTTTACGACGACCACACCAAATATCTCGCTTAATATCTATTGTAGAAGAATAAAGTTTTAGAAACGTTTATCCCATTTTTTGTGAGATATATTTCAGTATAGGAAATTTGCAATCCATGGCCTACTTTGTGTAGGCTATGGATTTCAAATGACTGGTGGTCGAGAGGTGAGCGCACTTGCCTCTCACCCAAAAGTTTCGGGTTCGATCCCCGGTCGTAGCAGTGGAAAATACTGTGAGAGAGATTTTTCCACTATACACGGATATTGGGTGTGTGTCCCTTATCTCTAAATGTGTAGCCCCCCTCCCACACAAGGCTCTTCTAGAGCCTTCCAGGATAAAGGGGGTCGTAATTACCTGTGATGTTATTTATTTATTTATTATTATTTATATATTTTTAGTCTAGCTTTAATATATTTAGTATATTTTTAGTATCAGTTATGTTACTATTAGTATTTTCATAAGTTCATAATTTTTTAAAGGATAACTGTATAGTCGGGGCAAGAATTCAGGCAATGCACGTCACAGATCGACAAAATTACTATAATTATATGAAGATTATGAAGCCAATCAAAGCGACTGCACCTGAAATAGCTGCAACCCCCAATTCAGATCACATGCAAATTGTATTGCCACAACTGAAAATGTATCATTAAAATGATGAATTGTGACACAGCATAAAGCTTTATGCTGTGCCTGTGATAATGTTAAAGAACACGATAAAACCCTCGATGTACTTTTCGAAACTGTAATAAAATCCGAAATATTTCGCATGAAAAGCGTGCTTCACGTAAAAATATCGTGGAAGAGGTTTTTATATTCTTAATCATACATAATCGTTTTTTATGCAAAAGTTTCAATAACTCCTCAAGAAGCGTCATTTTAGAAACTGTAGTAAATGTCGCTGCACAGGGACGTAATGTCACCCCGACCGCTAAAATTTAGAAATATGAGGACAAGTTAATCCAGCCTCTAGTCAAAGTATTTCGAGAGTTTTAGCGAAAATAGCCTTTAGCGACATGGGACCCCCATCATTTCCTAGCAGTCGATTTTGACGGGCAAATGATGAGTTTTAACGGGATTTGCCCTAAACCGGTTCCTCAGTGATTCGGCTTCAGAAAAATATCTTTGCCATGTACTCATATGTGCAAGGGACCGCCTTGCCTGAACGTATGAAATTGTAATTGCAGAATATAATTCAAAGTCGTTGCGATTCAAGCATTTTCAAGCTCCGAGGAGCGACCAAAATTGATATTGAAATAAAAATACGGGAATAGACAGGCAAGCAAAAGCCCACCAAAATTTTATAAACATTGAACTTTTCTTGAATCTTCTTGTGGAATCGTTAGCTCAAAAACCGCATATTGGATGGTAGTTGGTACATTATAAGTCGTTCCGTTCCTCACCATGTGTTGTACACGGGCCAGACTATAGTTTGTCAAAACATATTTCTTGAAATCGTTGTAAAACATAAATTTTTGAAGAGATTTAATATACATTTTTGAACTTTATATTGTCTTTTACTTGTGTTTTCAAAATTCCCTTTCAGGTATATCTTTTAAGAAAGTGTTAGTACCTACTGTGTTAGATTTATAGTGTTACGACGTCCAATTGATACCATCAGAGAAGCAGTTAAGCAAAAACGAAATTTTGTATTATTCTCCGTCTTAAACAGTCTCTTTTGAACTCTAATTTTGTGAACGTTAACATTCATTTTTGGTAAATATAGTAAAAGTCCTTCAGACGCAAAAGATGGATCGTCCACAATAACTGCAACGTCTGCAACCCACAATACATATAACAAAAATCTATCAAAATTCGATTAATTGAAACAAAAATAGATTATAAATAATTTCTCAAATGAACTTTATTTAATAACTGGGCAATGAGTTTTATAATATATATTATAGTACAATCATAATTATAATTAAATTCTGCTAATTAAATAAAATAACTACGATATTAAACAATTATATATTTTTTAGTTATATACTATTCATGATAAGAGAAAAAACATTATATTTATTATCGAGGATACCCCAATTAAATATTTTTTTACATATTTCTGCAAAAAAGTGACGCGGCTGAAAACAATATTTGGCAGTTCCATTAATCCTCTACGTGGATTATCTTTTAGAAATTTGAAACCTATTTTTTTCAATATTTTGTCAATCAACAGCTCTGAAAGGGATTGTCTGGTAATATGTTGTTCTAAAACAATAATAAATATTTCCATACCATATTTTAATAAATACTTACTATTTCTGTACATTTCATAAATAACATTTCGAATTGCTGCTTGGTTAAAGTTATCAATGTCGCATACAGGCTTTGTTGTTGGTTCAGATCTTTAACGGCTACCTAAAACTTCCCCAGTCTGCATTTTTTTGGAAACGTTGCTAACAGCAGTCAAACTTATTATGTTTAAAGCATTAGCAACTCTCTGAAATTTACTGATTATGTTACGATATATAGTTAACTTCTAGAATTATACTTGCCTCTCTTACAGCAGTTAATGGTAACAGTGGTCCACCGGCATCACGTTCTCTCTCAAAATAATTTATTAAAGAACAAATTAGTTCCTGGATATCTTTACCAAATGCCTTCGGCATTATGATAGGTAACCTAAAATTATAATGCATTAATTTGTTTTCACACAAATAAATCTTGTTCCACTTACCAGAATAACACTATTAATACAATTATATTAGTTCTAAAAAGAATTGATGGTAAATAAAACAAGGAAACAACAATTAATTAAAAGCACCAGAGAATGAAATCAACAATAAAATAATTCGAATCAATCGACAGTAAATCGATTTAAAATATCGGTGCTTTTGTAAATTTAGTACATTTATGCTACCAACCTTTCGCGACGAAATACGATTTAATTAACTTCTATTTCTAAAAATAAGACAAAAATGCTAAGGATTATGAAGCCACATTGAACTGTACTTGTTTCTGAAAAAAGCTTAATAATTTGGTGTCAAGAATTACTCTTTTTAATGTAATTAATATTTAAAAATTATGTTGGCATTAAAATGTTTTCAATTACGTCACTCGTGACGTGCATCGCCTGAATTCTTGCCTCGACTTTATATCTGCAGTCAAGATTTCATTCGCAGATGGCAGTTTTTCTACATACGAACATAAGATATATTTTATTCAGTGTTGTATATTAGGTGCAAAAATGAATATTTTCCTATCTACAAGTCTCGACTTTGTAGATTATTTATATCAATTTTACTGTACAAACTCCAGTATATTGTATATGTTGGGCTTTAAATACATATTCTATTCTCTAAACTTTGACAATAAAATATTCGCCAAAATTGTAACTGACCTAAGAAATATTGAGGGCCGGCCGAAGCCCTATTACGACACAATCGATTTGTCTATAATCTTAGATCAAAGAAGGCGAAATGTATCCCAGAGAGCTATGCCGAATGCGCGGAGCGTGAGCCGATCGCCTACCTTCCCTGATAATAGCTCTTCTCTGGTAGCTCGGAAAGAATCAAGCCAGCCAGGTTGTGGTTGATGAAGCGACCCACAGCGGAGTGCAAATGGCATTCGATTAATTTCAACCGCAACGTAAATACATCACAAACAACCTTTATTAATGCTCACTTAAATAGTCCTCGTTCTTACTGGAATAAAGAAGCCACATTTAACGAATATTAAGTATGACGGAGTTTTTCTTTGGATGATAAACTTCTTGTTAATGGAGGTAGAGCGATGCATATTAAAGCTTGATGATGATTGACAAAAAAGGCGATATGTTATGCCCTGCCGAAATGAACTGATGATTCTCAGAATATACTATCATATTCAATCGTAGAACAAATTGATCATGAGAGAATGACTGACGAATATTTTTGTTTTAGTAACATTTATTAGTTTATAACAGTCCGCATTCCCTAATTTAAGCAACCATAACACGATGCTGCAAAAAAGCTACTTTGTGCTTCTGATTCTCATATTTTTAGTAATTTGCTTTTCCATAATGTATCTAATTGTAAAATTGATAACTATTGTTTAAGTGTGTTAAGACTTAATATTAAATGCAAGCTATTATCTTTTTACGAGTAATTAAATGAAAGATAAACAATTTAAGAATTTTTTCCAGGGGTATATCAAATTGGGAAGTGTGGGGGGAAAATAACTTTTATATAAATATTTTTTCCCACTTCTTGACAGTAAGATATGTAATTTAATCAAACTAAAACGATTATTAGAGAAAAATAAAATCGGCATAGCCATGCATGGCAATAAAACTGTGGCATATAATACCCTTGAGATAAAACTCCATTCGTTTATATTGTGAACTACTGAGGCTCACAAATTTTCAGTGAATTAATAGGTAGAATTCATAGGGTTTCAAGTAATTGGTCTAACAATATTTCCCCTATCGTTTTAATATGGGAAAGCATTTAAACTTCATCTGAAATGATTTTTTGCACTATTGGAAAATGTACCTTTTAGTGCGTTTTCAACATGACGGCGTACTTGCTCATTTTGTGCAAAGCTGAAGAACAAAATGTACCATTGAATTTTTACTTCTGGGGTCATATGACGAGCTGAGTTTACGCCACTGAAGTTAATATATGAGAAGAACTACTTCAAAGGATAATTTAAGCCGGAAATGAATTAAGAAGCAACAATTTCCAAACTTTACAGGCTTCTCGAGCTTTATGGCGTTGAGCGAGACTGTATGTCTAACGAAATGTGTTAATGTAGTTGAACAATAATTATTACAATAATAGAATATGGCAGCATTTCAATTTCATTTCTTTCATCTTGTGACGCATAAAAAGATTAATGTTTGTAATTTGTGCAAAATGTAATTATTTTATTATGATGGAATAAAAGGCAAAAATTACTATATTAATGTACAGTTTTGCAGCAAGTAATAAGAATGTTGAAATATATTTTGATAATTTGTTGTTCAGTAACAGTACCTGTTTTATGTTATCTCTAATATTTCGTATTTTATGGTTAAAAAGTGGAAAAACTGCACACAAATAATTTTTTTTTTTAAATTTGCTTTTCTGTAAAAAGTCGTAGTAAAAAATAAAAAAATACTAATGTACGAATGCAAGAAAAGCAAGACGTGCGCACTTTGTATGCTTGTATGCATGATTGTATGAGAGGAGTGGAATCGTTGTATACATAGTACCTTCAGTCATGCGTACATAAATAATGATACATATACGTATACCGGGTGTAAAAGGACCCCCCTTTCCTCCTTTAGTTTTGAAGATAATTTATTGAAATTTAGGATATGCTACATACATAATAAGCGGCACTTTTTATGACATTCAATTGATTTTTTCCACTTCCGGTTTCGCCGGAAATGACACTAACTTTCGATTTTTAAATAAAGCACCCCCTGTATATTATTACATTTTTGAATTCTGCATAATTTTCTGAATCCAACGATGCCAAATAAGGAACATTTCAAACATTTTTTTTTTAATATAATTTTCCATTTTAGTGTGCCATGACGGTTCCGATTTCTAAATGACCCGTGTAATGGTACAAAAATCGAAATCCCGTTAAAAACACTAAATTACGTGATTTATGAGCAAATAAAATTCACCAAAATTATTTTTGGGGCAAAACTCAATTATTTCAAGTGGAACCATATCGGTGCCGTAGTACTAATTTATTCATATGTTGTATTAAAATGTGTGATAAATACAAACAAAATTACAGCTAAAAGAAAATAAGAAAATACAATTTTGTTCTAATCAAATGTTAAGAAGTAACTAAGGTGGCTTTGAAAACAAAATACTTAGCTTGTCAAACATTTGTTGGTTTAACGGTGTTTTTATTGTGTGTTTAAAAATTGTTTAAAATTCTTGTTAATTGTGTTCAAAATGCCACAAATTTATACAAGAGATGAAAAAGTGGACATGTTAATTATTTATGGGGAATGTAAAAGAAATGCAGTTGCGGCTACCGACCTTTATGCCCTACGATATCCTGATGGACAATGTCCAGCGAAAAATTATTTTAAACGTGTTGAAAACCATTCCGAAGAGAGCCCAACAATGATCCCGAAGAAAACTTTATTATTGACGAAGGAACAGAAATTAATGTTTTGGCTCGAATAGAAGTTGATAAGACTGTTTCTTTAAGGCAAGTTGGGTTTGAATTGAACATCAGTCACCAAACAGTAAGCCGAATTTTGCACAAATACCATTATAAATCCTTTTAATACCAATTGCACCAGCATTTGTACGAAAGTGATTACGAACGTGTGATGGAATATTGTCATTGGATTTTGTATAATAACGTGCAGCCAAACAATGATTTTTTAGGACTGATTTTATTTTCGGACGAGTCTAGGTTTACAAATTTGGGATTATTTAACTGACAAAATACAAAATATTTGTCACAAGAAAATCAAAATTTATTACGAGGGGGTAACTTTCAAGTGCAGTTTGGTTTCAATGTTTGGCTTGGAATAATCGATAGTAGAATCATTGGTCCAATAATATTTGAAGGACTTCTGACTGGTGCCAGATACTTGAGCTGGAAAATGAGATTGAGGACATTTTAGATGAGTTACCTTTAGATTTAGGACAGGGAATGTATTTCCAACAAGATGGCGCTCCTCCCTATAATTCAAGGATAATAAATGATTATCTTCAACGGAGATTCGGAGAAAACGTAATTTCGACGAATGGTCCTGTGAGGTGGCCTCCAAGGTCACCTGATTTAACGCCCCTTGATTTCTTTGTTTGGGGTCATTTAAAAGATATTGTCTATGCAACCGCCGTTACAACCCGTGAAGAGCTACGAATAAAACGAGCAATTAATAGCATAACGACCAGCAACTGGCGAACGTTCCTAGAGAAACAGCTATGCTAGTTCAGAAGTATATTGACGTTAATGGATAGCATTTTGAACAACTGTTGTAAGGTTTTGTGCTAATTTTTGTTTTTTGTATCCCAAAACCACCTTATGTGTAACAAGGTAATTAGAATAAAATTGTATTTTTTTTTAATTTTCTTTTGGCCGTAATTTTATTTGTATTTATCGCACATTTTAATACGACATATGAATAAATTCCTTATTAATAGTACTAATAAATGGTACCACGGTACCGATATGGTTTCGTTTGAAAAAATTGAGTTTTGCCCCAAAAGCAATTTTGGTGAATTTTATTTGCTCGTAAATCACGTAATTCAGTGTTTTTAACGGGCTTTCGATTTTTGTAGCATTACACGGGTTATTTAGGATAAATCGGAACCGTCATGGCACACTTAAATTGAAAATTAAAAATTATATTATAAAAAAAATTGATGTTTCGAATGTCACTTATTTGGCATCGTTGGATTCAAAAAATGCAGAATTCAAAAAGGCAATAATATACAAGGTGTTCTATTTAAAAATGGAAAGTTAATGTCTCGGTTCATCCATGGGCTATATGCTCTTTGAATCTAATTATAATTGACGTTTCGTTTGACCAACATATTTGAATTAAAGCTTTTTCTTTTGCAAATCTCTGTTCATGCAGAAGGAAACTTAATGAACGATTAATTAAGAAATTAAGAGCAGTATTTTGTGCTGGACACAATGGCGCGAGCTATTAGTAGCGTTGCTGGGTAGCGTCAGGGTTAGCTCTAGGAGATGTGTTATTGCAGAAACGTCCATGCATATCCACAAATTACCTTATCTTGTTCTTTCCAGATAATTGAAGAATGCATTGAATATCAATTACAATATTCATTTCATCACTGTAATAAAATTTGAGTACGTATTTGGAGTATTTAGGTTACGTATGGTTAGAGAAATTCATGAAACATTTCTATTTATGGTCCTCAAATTCTCTAGTTGGGCTCATAAATATCTGTTAATATTGTGAAATAGCAACTGTGTCGTCTAGATTTAAGAACCCAGACGTCGTGAAAACCTTATATAATAATAATAATAATAATAATAATTGCTTTTATTGATAGATAAAGAAATACAAAATAGGTTTGGTAGAATTTAAACTAAATATCTATCAAACCGCAGAGTTCGCTGTTCATCGGAGTACGAAGAACCGCGCTCTTCCACTCAACTATCCTCTCTTACTCTGCTGTTTATGAACATTACGAAAAAATATTTATAACAATAATAAAACGTCTTTATGGATTTATATAACAAAAGAATTGCAAAGTAGGTAATGGTAATTATTTCTACCAAATGTATGTAGCTACGTAGCTGCTTTACTCAACTGCATACTGGTAGGTGAAGTATACATATATGTCTATTTACGAATTAATATTAGACGAATAAGTACCTATACGAAATGCTATGTAAGTTAGGATTTGCTAGACATAATTATTACGGGTATACATATTTAATACATATAAATGTATGACTGGTAGTCGAGAGGTGAGCGCACTTGCCTCTCACCCAAAAGTTCCGGGTTCGATCCCCGGTCGTAGCAGTGGAAAATACTGTGAGAGAGATTTTTCCACTATACACGGATATTGGGTGTGTGTCCCTTGTCTCTAAATGTGTAGCCCCCTCCCACACAAGGCTCTTCTAGAGCCTTCCGGGATAAAGGGGGTCGTAATTACCTGTGGTGTTATTTATTTATTTATTATGTCCGTTTGAGAGGAGTGCAACCATTCTAAATGTAGAGTTCTGCGATTTTCTATATTTATCAATTGCGAGTTTAAACTGTATGCGATTATGATCATATTTACGTAATCCAAGTATTAGCCGACAACAGGAATTTTCCATTTTTGAATTCGGTTTTTGTTATTTTGGTTAAGACAATGGCCTTTTAAATAAAATCACAATAGCTAAAATGTGCCCGGTACCAGTGATTCACAACACAGAGTTTTTTTAAATTGAAAGTTCGAAATACGCCGACTGGATTGATAAAAACGCCTTTTGTAGTAATGATTTCACATGCTGCCTAAATCTAAAATCAGTTTCTAAAGTCACGCCCAGATTGTTTGCGGACTTTACTATTGGTAGGTAATCCAACACCAGATATATTAATGTTCATGCGATTTTTCAAAGAGTTAATATGATTTCTTTTGCCAAACAACATCACAAACGATTTCCGTGAGTTAAGTTTCAAATTGTTTTCTCTAGATAATATACGAGTCACTTTAATAGTGACTCGCATTAATATTAATCGCATGGAGATGATCATTAAAAGAGAAGGGCAAATAACTTTGTATGTCATCAGCATATGTTTGAAGTTTACAATGCTTCACTCATATTAAAATATCTGATGTGTAAATTAAAAATAATAACAGGCCCAATATTGAACCTTGAGGCACTCCAGATAAAATATCAATGCTAGATGACGTTATTGCACTGAATTTTCTGAAACCTTTCAATTAAGTATGGGATTACTAAGTTTATGTTTGACGTATTAAAACCATAATATTTCAGTTTTGCACAAAGAAGCTGATGACTGATTGTGTCAAAAGTCCAATAACACCAGCACACTGTCCTTACCACTGTTCCATTTTCCATAATGTCATTAGGTATGCAAGCGCTGCGCTGTCGCAGTGCTGAATCCTTTCCTGAAGCCACATTGAGTATCTGGGATAATTGTATTATTTACAACATAACTTAACATAAATTTGACTATACATTATTTTTTTTAGACTTTTTGATAGTACTGGCAGTATACTAATTAATCTTAGGTCAGTAAACGTTTCGGGATTTCAATTTTTTGGTGAAGGCTTCGCAATTGCAACTTTCCATTGTTTTAGGAAAATATGTTCCAAACATCAATTTACGCTGTGCATAAGATACTTATCTATAAATGGACTATACAATTTCAACATTGCCGCTGAGTTTTCATTTACTCCAATAGCATTGGACTTAAGATTACTTAAAGTACTACAAACATCTTCAACTGTTCCAAGTCAGGGCCCTCGAGAATGTCTCATTTAATAACGGTCGTACAAAAAAAATTATTTTTACGAAAATTGTGCCGATTTATATAACCTACAAAATGGTTTAAAAACATTTGAAATCCATGGCCTACTTTAAGAGTTATGGCGGAAAATATAGAAAATGCGGAAAATATCTAGGCCAAATATCTCCGTTATTTGAAGAGATATGAGAAAAATTCTCGGGCGAATTTTTTTTGCAAAATAGAGTGTTTCAACGAGGTTTTATCTAATTTTTTTCAAAACCGCTGTATTTTGAGATTTACTCTTCAGGCTGTTAAAAGAATTATTTTGAAACGGACGGGAAATGGCGCCATTAAATAGAGCATTTTCCTTCCTTTTCAACGATATATCACATGCCATATTTATTCATTGGTACTACGTTAGTAATTATAAAAACATTTTTTTTAAACCAATAATTTTTTTTTTAACAAGCATCATACTTGCCGTGGAGAAGTATGATTAAATAAAACCATAAAATAATTCAATAAGTTGTTCAAGTCTTTGCTATAGTAAAACATTAACACAATTAAGAAGAATAAAGTAAATTCAGGTAACAAAAACAAATTAATAATCAAGAAAGCAGCATGGAGCAATTATGGAAAGATTATTCGCAGTTATGCCAATGTATAGAGGTCCTCCATAAAAGCGTCACTCCTTGCTCAGAAAGTTAAAATGTCTTTATCAATTAATTTAAGTATAATATCCATTTGTTTCTATTTCATGATTTCACTATTACTTCAATTATTTTAAAATAGTTGGCTATGAACAAACTTGGCAATTTAATTTTTTGACGGATCATCTCAGTTAATACTTAAACTCTCACTCAATCACACTCGTTTAAGAATTTAGAATTTTCAGAAATGATTTTCACTCACATTGATCATTATAATATGTTCGTTACATATTGCCAATGCAATTTTAACTCTGGATTAGCTCAAGTAGAATATAGAAACAGATTTCCACAAGCACTACAGCCGAATAAAACTCTGTTCAGAAAATTAGCTACGAAACTGAAAAACAATGGTTCATTTTTAAAGAAGAAGACAAGGTTGAACAGTGTTACTGATAATGTAAATAAGGTAAACCGAGTTATTAATTATGTAAGAAATAAAAATAGAGAAAATTTGGAAACATCATTAAGAGAAATTCAAATTGCTTCTCATATAAATAAAACAATTGCTAGAAAAATTTTAAAGAAATATTGGTACCGGTGTTATAAAGCCAAAAAAGTTCACAATTTACAAGCGGGAGACAAACCAAGGAGGACGATTTTTGTAGGAGGCTGTTGGAAAAGAAGCGTGCCGATCCATTAACATGTAGTAAAATACTTTAGTCCGACGAGACAAATTTAATCGCAATATTCATTACAAATGGACTTCTGAAAATACACACTGGCATGGACCGACTGGGTTTCAAAATCGTTTTTCAATAAATATGTGGATAGGTATTTTAGGCACCAATTTAATACGTCCTTATTTTTATGATGATCACCTCAGTGGTCAAAGTAGGTACCTTTGACCACTGAGGTGATCTTTTTGAGAAATTAATTTAATGAATTCTTAGATGACCTACCTTTAGAGAATCGACACAACTTTCAATATTTTCAGCAAGATGGAGCTCCTCCATGGAGATTATTTAGACGAAATTTTGCCTCAACATTGGATAGGTACCAATAAATTTATTCGATGGCCCCCTCGTTCTCCAGATATAACACCAATGGATTTTTTTCTATGGGGGGTATATTAAAGATAAGGTGTTTTCGACGACACCGCAAAATGTAGAGGACCTAAAAGCTCGAATTCAACAAGCATGTATTACAGTTACCCCCGAAATGCTGAGTTTTAAATGCAATGCCTCGCCGCGCTCGATTGTGCATAAGAAATCGCGGTGGACACTTTGAACACTTGATATGATATCTTAAAAATTATTTTGAGGATTAGATAAATATTAATGTTCTGTGTGCTATATTCTTTTTATTATTAATTTGTTTTTGTTACCTGAATTTACTTTATTCTTCTTAATTGTGTTAATGTTTTATTATAGCAAAGATTTGAACAACTTATTGAATTATTTTATCGTTTTATTTAATCATACTTCTCCACGGCAAGTATAATGCTTGTTTATTGGTTTTAAAAAAATGTTTTTATAATTACTAACGTAGTATCAATGAATAAATATGGCATGTGATATATCGTTGAAAAGGGAGGAAAAGACTCTATTTCATGGCGCCATTTCCCGCCCGTTTCAATATAATTTTTTAACAGCCTGAAGAGTAAATCTCAAAATACAGCGGTTTTGAAAAAAAATAGATAAAACCTCGTTGAAACACAACGGAGATATTTGGCCCAGACGTTTTCCACATTTTCGATATTTTCCTTCATAACTCTTAAAGTAGGCCATGAATTTCAATTGTCTTTAAACCATTTTGTAGGTTATATAAATCGGCACAATTTTCGTAAAAATATTTTTTTTTGTACGACCGATATTAAGTGAGATATTCTCGGGTGCCCTGAATGGACAGACTGTATAATGTATTATTATAAAAAATTATTTTATTGTCACAATTGTTGAACAGTTTGCAATATTTCTCCAAAGTGATTATTTAATTTGTCCTCTGACAAAGCAGCTGAAATGTTCATTGATTCATTTGCTCGAACATTTAGATTTTTAAAGCTGTCATTTTCTGATCTTAAAGTAATCAAATATTCCAGTTTTGTCCGTCTAACCATGGCCAATATGCTGTTACACAAATGCTTATAGTTAACCCCGTCAGTCTCTGCTCGTGTTCTTTTATATGTTTGCAGTGTCCTTTCACATGCATTCATAGAGTTCTTTACGAACTGATTCAGCCGAGGCGCTTTGGGTTTTGTAACCCTAACCACTATTCGGAGCACGTGTGTCAAAAATCGTCAAAATCATGTTATTAAATAAATCAACTTTGATATCAATATTGTATTTCCGCAGAATATTATAAAAAGATACTTTTTCCAAATCGACGAAGAATTTATTAATGTTAAATTTAGTAAAGTCTCGACATTAGTTTCGGCTCCATTTCATTTTCTTAAATGTTTATATGACAGAATACCATATGTTATCAAGTGGTTTGGTATGAAAAGAAACAAAACAGTAGCCTATGCATCTATAGAATTTTTATTCTTTTTTAAAAAAAATTATTACGCAAGTTATAAACAATCAAAAAGTAAAACAAACGTATATTAATGACTTTTTTAACATATATTACTGCAAAAAACTTATTACTGCAAAATTTTAATTTTTAGAGCGATTTCCTAAACCGCTGCAAGTTTGGTAAATTTGAATATTCTAAATCCTTCTCATTGGACTATTTATAAATATTAAGAAAAGTTATATGGTATGTGAATGTTACTCTACTGAAACGTATTATAAACAAAGTTGCCTACATTTGGAAATTTTGTATTAATGGTTGCAAATATATCACCTACATATCTCGACTATATCTTGGAACATATAATTCTTCCCTTATTTGTTTCAAATTTGCCCACGAACAGGCTTGCTGACAATTAAAAAAATGAAAATATAACCGAATAATGTCATAAATAATTTGCACTTTTAGAGTTTAAATAATACCAACCGTCTTATTTTAACTTCATTTCATCGATTTTAGCCTTTGACATCACATAAAAACTAACTTCTCGTCATTAGACGCCAAGAAATTTAATCTTAAAAATCAGATTTTCTCACCACATTCTAATCGACCCCATAAAAAACTTGATGTATCACAGCCGCTTAAGCTGCAGTGATATTCATGAGCCACCACGGTCATAACAACTACTTTTTCTCTCGGTAATTACTCTTCCTTTCAATAAAATTCAACTCGAATGTAAATAATGGAAGACTCCAGGGCGGGCGCGGGCTGTTCCCCTTAATTAATTACCGGGATGGTGATTCGAGGTAGACACGATCTCAAACAGCATGAAATTTAATCATATTTTACGTACTATGTGGAATATTAATAATACTGCAACGACGGTTATGGTTTACTTTATAATATATTTCTCGTGTGCTCACTATATTTTATAGTTATTGTTATAGATATACTGGGCGTTTCGACTATATATATGATAGTCTAAGAATATGGTTTCAGTCTGCTTTAAATTTATTTATTTATTTACTACTTCAACATGTTTACAAGTTGTACATTTTGTGTAAATATATAGTTAATAACAATATTTATTATTAATTTTACAATTCTATTAACATTATGTGTTATGACACCTGAGGGGACTTCGTGTTGTGCCTAGAGTCTAGTATACTTTAACTTGGCGTGTGTATGTATGAGTTAATATTTCCGTGCGATTTTATTTTCTCTTGTACACAAAGATCCAAAAATATTGTCCACGTAGACAATGTTTCTGGACTATTGCTTTAACTTTGTGTACAATATGGGAGAAAATGAAATCGTACGGAAACTCATACATACACACGCCAAGTTAAAGTATACTAGACTATATTTATTATATAGTATTACCTTTATTTTCGGGGAAAGATTTGATTTGTTGTTAGGCTAATAGTTGGAGTAGTGTGGTATAATTGTCTGTTATATATCTTTTACACGTTCTTTTGAATTTCTTTTTATTATGGACTTTAATATGTTCAGGTAGTTGGTTGTATAATTTAATTGGATTTGTTTCTGGTAGATTGTTTTGTTGTATTTTGGAGTTTGATCAGCGTTTTTAGATCTACTTCTTGTTTCGTATTGATGGCTTACAGGCGATCCAAATGTATGTTTCTTATTGTGAGTATAAAGTATAGCCGCATGCATATACAATCCCTTCACACTCAGTAATTTATTATCAATAAATATATTTCTACAGTTGTCTCAACTTTTCCTGTTAAAAATTGTCCTTAGTATATAATTTTGTGTTATCTGGAGAGGCTGGAGAGTTGTATTGTAGGCCAAGCCCCAGAGGCTAATACCATACCTAATTAGAGATTCCGCTAGGCTGTTATATGTCACTAAGAGAGTCTTTCTGTTTAGTATACTTTTCAGGTTATAGAATTTATATATTAGCGTTCTTAGCTTCCCGTTTAAATGGTTGTCCCATTTTAGGTGATTATCGAAAATAACGTTGAGGTATTTGATAGTAGTGGTATTTAGCATGTAACTATTCGTTTCTCTATCTATAAGAATAGGCTGCACGGTTTGGGGTAGGCCTGCCTTCGTTGGAGAAAAGGCCATGAATTTAGTCTTTGCTATATTTAGTTTTAACAAATTTGTGTCTAGCCAGTTTGTGACTTTACTAATTACCTCGGCCGCCTTTTGTCCCGCTAAGTTCCAGGTATCTCCCGAACATATCAGTACAGTGTCATCTGCATATAATATGATGTTGCACTCAAAATTTCTGTCCAGTAAATCGTTGATAAACAGCAGGAATAAGGTAGGACCTAAGACTACCCTGTGGGACTGCAGTTTTTATTATTTTCTTAGTGCTAAAGAGCATTTCCAATTTTTACTTACTGGTGTCTATTTGACAGATATTGTTTTAATAAGTTATTGGCAATACCTCTAATTCCCATCTTGTTTAGTATCGAAGGCTTTCTCTAGATCCAAAAAGATAGCTATGACTTTTTCGTTTTTTTCAAAGTTTGATGTAATTATGTCTGTTAGTAACTGGAGATCTTCTGTGCTTAAATTTCTTTGGAATCCATACTGATTTTTTGAGAGTACTTTATTTTTTCAAGATATGAACGAAGCCTATGGTTCAGACATTTTTGGACGGAAGTTTGTCATGTAATTTTTGTTACCGCTTTTATAAATTGGGACAACTATGCTTTCTTTGAATTGTTTAGGTATGTTTGCGTGTTTGAAGATGCGGTTGATAATATGTGCTAGAGGTTTACAGATGTGAACCGATATCAGTTTTTAGTGTTTTTACCGTTATTCCATCTTCCCAGTTTTTGAGGGAACATATATTTTTTATTTCAGTATCATCAGCATCTTCCAGGAACATGGAGTTTAGATTTTGGCTTATGTTGTCGCTTAAGGTCAGGTTTTGTGCGTGTTTAGGAATGTCACTTGATATTTTTTCACCGATGTCAATAAAGAACTGGTTAAAGTTAGACACTATTTCGTCTTTGTTTGTGATTACTGTGTTGTGGTTTGTTATTATTTACTCTATATTGTCTTTGCATTTTTTATTACAATTTGTGATTTCGTCGATACAGTCACACACTTTTCTGAAATTGGTTCCGGCCTCGAGAATTTTCCCTTTATAGAAGTTGCTTTTTGAAGTTTTAATTAGTGTCGTTACAATATTTCTATAGTTTTTATAATAGTTTCTAATATCAGTGTTATGCTTGTTTTTTAGTAGTTTTTGTTTAAGTCTGCCGCGTTTTCCTATGGAGTTTAGAATACCTTGAGTCATCCATGGTTCGAGTTTGATGTTTTTACTTTTTATTTTAATTACCTTGGTTGCATCATTTACGCTTAGATTTATGTTTTCATAGAATATATTAATGGCATTTTTGGGATTTCTTTCTGCGTATAGTTTATTCCATTTGATTAATGCTACAGTTCTTAAGAATTTTTTGTCGTCTATTTTTTTATGAAATGCTCCTTTTCCTGTTTAAGCTGTGAGGTTTCATTAAATTATAAATTGAGAATTACTGGATAGTGGTCTATTAGGCTATTTTTTAGTACAATGGACGTAGAGTTCATTTTTAAATTTGCATTTAGCTTTACAAAAATGTGATCTATTATTGCGGAATTGTTTTCAGTTTCCCTTGTGGGTTGATTTATTTGTGAACGAAACCCATTTTTTCCATCATGGTTATATAGGTTAATGCAGTGACGTCCGGTAAGTTTCCTATATTTATATTCATTTCTCCGATCAGAGTTATTAGGTAGCTGTCGTTTATTGGTTTCAGGTAGTTGTCTATGTCATTAATAAATATATTTGTATTTGAAGATGGAGGTCTATAGACGCCCGTTATCGTACATTTAACTTCATTAAAGATAACTTTGCATTCTAGCATAGTAACCTGAGTGAGTTTTATTATATTAATTTCTGGGCATAGGTCATTTCTTACAAAAATTATTACGCCATCATTTTGGTTGTAGTTACCCTCATTATAATATGGTTTATACCCATCTATAAAATATTCCTGTGTATCTGTTACCGACCACGTGACATATTCCAGGAATTTTCTAATATTGATAATCCCGGAATTGTGGAGAGATTTCTTAAAAAATTCATGTACGAGAAAAAATCCTATAATTAATTCAAGACGTGGCGGATTGAATGAGAACATTTCACACATAAATAAATTTATCTAACATTAAGATTATCTTGAGGTATACTTTATACGAGGATAATTGGAACTGGCCAGTGTTAAAGCACAGGGCCGTGCGCACTGAACTTGATATTTTGTCCTATATATTTAGCAATGGTATCGAGATTCGAATGGTAGTTGAAACTGTGCAGGCGAGTCCGAGACTGGCAATGTAATCAGCCTGAATGAACCATCTATGACTGCACTGGTTTAAAGATAATAAAACGGACAGGTCTACTAGCATAAAAAAACTCGTAAATCGCTTCTCAATAGTCAAAGGTGGACTTCTGCTGTGCTGTTAATGTGCCAGTGCAGTGCGTATTTACGCAGGTATTTACCTGTTATAACATCAAGCGTAGGAGTTTAGTTAGTTATTGTTCATATTTATAAATATTTACTACTATATAAAAGGTAAAATATTTTAATTATTTACTAATTTACCATGGCTTTCTGGAGACCATTTGAAACAGAGGATAATATAATAATGCCCGAAAATCTTATTATTTTCTCATGACAAGCATTTCTATTTACCTCCGCCCATGCACAATAAAGAGATGCCGACTGTTTTTGCCGGCTTTTAGTTTTTATACGGTATCAATTCCCGTCGTATACACTTTACACAAAGTGGTTATTGTTGTCGAAATACTCATATTATGTCAAACTGTATTGTCATAATATATGTGAAATCGTGCGTAAAGGATACATGTAGTATGGAAAATAAAATATTACACAAGAAGTCCAAAACTCAATACCACAAAACACAAAGAAGTCCAATTTTTGCAGTTTTGCCATGAAACTGATTTTAACAATAAATCACAATTCATTTATTATTTTTTATACTTTCACTTATCTTGTAGGGTTGGGTAGGTTTTTAAGTTATTGAAATGCCATAAATATGAGTCAAAGTCAAAGTGTATTATATGAAATAGCAGTAAGTTTACACAGGACTTCTCTTTACCGGGGAGTTCAAACGAGCACCCGTAAGGAGGAAACTTGTATACGTCGCTAAAGGACCAGATTCTAAAGCCAATTCAAGCAGAGAAAAAATACTCTCACGTATTATACCTGCAGACTCCAGATACATATTTACAAACCTGCAGATTACATGTAAAATAAATATATTCCACCTTTTTTAGTCTAAAAAACTACTGAAAATTATTTAAGATAAATTTATTTTATTGTCCTAAATTATGTTGTTTATTTTATATTGGTGCTATACTGCAGGTATCAAATAACTATACCACGTATAACAAGATCATTACACAACCCATTTTTCCGAGTCACCCAGAAATCAGGTATAGGTATCAATGACCACATTTTGACCATTCGGTGGTAAAAAAATCACTTCCGGCATAGTCGGAAATTGCCACAACTTTATTATTTTAAATAGCACCCTGTATATTTAAGTCACTTGTCTCATAAAGCTATAATTTCTCTTTCCAACGCTTTTTTCAGATTTAAAATCGAATGAAGAATAACCTTGGAAAAAGCATTTAATTTACGGCGAATGTCAGAAAAATGCCCATGCGGCCGCATGTCTATGTTATGAAAGATATCCCGATCGTCGTCAGTGAGCCATTTCTAAGGTTATTTTTCATCAGACTCTAAATCTAAAAAAAGCGGTGGAAAGAGAAATTGCAGCTTTATGGGAAAAGTGACTTAAATATACAGGGTGCTATTTAAAATAAGACCGAATGGTCGAAATGTGGCCATTGATATCTATATCTGACTTCCGTAATTTCACAATTTTATTTTTAAAACTGTAGAAAAAACTGGGGAGGGGGTGGTGGTAGATACTTTGTGGGTCACAATATTTGCAGAAGAGTTAGAAATATCAGAAGAAGCAGAAATATTACCAAAAGATGTAGGAATATCAGAAAAAGGCAACCATTGATGAGATATGAGCTACTGAACGAATGAACATCAACAACAGTAATGATAGAAGAAAAAATGGCAACAGATATACTACTCTGTACCTCGAAATGAGAATATCGACGTTTGTAATTCTCGGTTGCTTTCCGAAATTCCCGTCTTCATCCCGATTTATTCTCGGTTGGACTAAATTCCCGGTTTTTCCGGTTGATAGACACTCTGTTTTCATAAAAAATAGATTGCCAAGCAATTCAGTATACACAGCGAATTTTTTAAAATGCATAGTGACGAAAACAGTAACATAGCATTTAGAATTGCCATAATTTTTTGGAATTCGGAATAATGATTGTAATTATACCAGCGCCAGCGACACTGTGTAATATGTAATACACTTCAAGTAACAGCGGGACACGTTTTGAATGTTAAACACCTTTCAGACTTGCTTCCACAATACTTTTTATATTTCTATCCATAAATTATAAATACTGATAAATAAAGATAATTATTTAACAAATTACAAGTACCACCTAACTGAATAGAAGTCAATTAATTTTAATTGGCGTTACTATAAAATTATATAGTCCAATTATAAGCAAATTACATCTTAAAATAATATTTAAAGGCGCTTGTGAGTCTCCTCCGTGAACTGATCGGTGATCAGGCTTGTTTACGACTAAATTAAGAAAATTTACCATTAAGGCACTGAATCTCAGATTAGAATTTTAGATAGCAAAAGTGTTGATAATATTTCTACTAGGAGAATTTCAAGGTTCTGTGCAGATTTATAGGCCGGTCACCATACCAAGGATTTCGACAGTGAAAAGTAAGACAACATTGGAGGAGGTAAAAAATAACAAATCCTTTTTTTGCACCCTTCTCTGACCCCTCCGGGACATTGTTAAATTAATTAAAAACTTAAATTTGTAATAATTAAAAAAAAAATCCGAAATGTATGCAAATCTTGGAGAACACTTTAATAATTATTAGACATTTTCTGTCAAGTTTGTACCCTGTTACGATGATCGGAACATTGCAAATAGTTGTTTAATTACTTTATAATAATAATAATAATAATAAAAAAGTTTATTTACCGAAATACAAATTTGCGTACATTTCAATAATAAAGATTACAATAAAGCGATAAACAAACAGCGGGGTACCCTCAACGGGGAACATTAATAAGTGAAATGTAACAAACAAAAAAAATACAAGCAAAACAATACATACAAAAGTAAAGTACTAGTCCACAAAGAAAAATCCGCGCGTGAACAGTACCTACTATTACATTATTTATTTTCTGTACAGTTTATTATTTAATACATAAAAGCAAAATAAATATTAAAACTATGATAAGCACACACACTATGTTCCTAGCTTTTTTTGAGAGACTTATGTTTGTTTTATTTTATTTTATATTAGGCAACTTGCTACGAGCAAGGTAATCGACCAAAACGCAAGTAAGTATCTATGTTATATATATTTTATATAAGAGTGGGGTAAGTAGTCATAATTGACTGTAGTTTATTGTATATACACATACATACAAGTATGTTAAAAGTTATAAATATTCTTTATATCTATTATTTGATGAATTTTTAATCTAGAGATATTTAACAACCGGTTATTGAGTTTCTTTTTCATCACTACAAGAGAACAAGCATTCCTTATTTCTTCTGGTATCTCGGCATAAACGATAGGACAAAGGTAGTAAGGTAAAGGATCTTTGACTGATAGTTTTGGTCATTTTAGGTATTAAAGTAGTTTTTTGGAAAATCTGGTGTTGTGTTGATGCACTATTGGTGTAAGACTATTATGGCATTTGAAATGTTTAATTATTAAACGATTGAAGAAAAGCTGTCTTATATCAAGTATTTTAGATTCCGTGAATAAGGCTTCAGTTGGGTAGGTATAGCTTTTCCCATATATGATTTTCAGAATCCACTTTTGTATAACCTCTAAACTTCTTAAGTGGTTATTGTTTACACCTCCCCAAAACAATATGCCGTATGTAATATGCGATTGAACCAATGAGTAGTATTGATTTTCTTTAAAAACCTGTTTATACATCTTAAATTTTCCTAGCATTCCTCTAATCTTTTGTACAACATAGTCAATGTGGTGGTTCCAACGCAGATGGCTATCAATAATTATTCCTAGATATTTTATTTTATTTTTAGCTGATATTGTTATTTGTTGTTGGTTTACACTGATTTCTAACTTGTTATATTCTGGTAGCGAATCTTGGTAGCAACTAAATGGTACAAAAAAAGGTCTTACTGAAATTTATAGTTAGTAGTCTGCTATTGAACCAATCAACTACTTTTATGAAGTCTTGTTCAATAGCTTTCTATTAGTTGAATCCAGTTTGAGCCATTATAGAAAATTGCAGTGTCATCTGCGAAACTGAAGATTTCTCCTAGCGTGTTAAGGTTAAACAAGTCATTCACGTATATATTGAAGAACAGGGGTCCTAAGACAGTTCCTTGGGGCACTCCAAATTCTACAGTTTTTTTTGAACTTACAAAATTTCCGATACCTACACATTGCTGCCTATTATTTAAATAACTACGTAGGAGGTTAAGTGCATCTAAATCCAATGTTCTCTAGAGTTTCTACTAATTTATTATGGGATACCGTGTCAAAAGCTTTAGCTAAATCGACAAAGATGCAAATGGCGGGTTTTTCCTCATCTAAGGTTTTATATATGTTGGCTACAGCACTCGCCATAGCATCTTGTGTCGATCTAAACTGTTTGTGTGATATTATATCATATTTGTCGAGAAAATCTGTAATACGTGTTTTGAGAATTTTTTCAAATATCTTTGCTAGTGTACTAATTAAGGATATCGGTCTGTAATTTACTAATTCTTTTTGTCTAGATTTTTATATATTGGCTTTATTAGAGCTTCTTTGGGTATGTCCGGAAAGATACCTCTATCGATGGATTTATTTATAATATATGAAAGAGGTCCTGATATATATTCACCAGTATATTTGTTTCGGACCTTAAATCATCTAATCCTGGAGATTTCCCATTTTTAATGTTCCGATAACTTGTTTAACCTCGTGAGGATCAGTTTGCGCCAAGTATATTGAATTTGGAACTCTAGTTTCATGAGCTGGCATGTTCTGAGACACTGTAATTTTATTAGCCAATCGCTTACCTACATTGGTAAAATGCGTAGCAAAGCTTTCGGCTATTGTTTGCTTATTTGTAATTAGTTCACCGTGTTCATTATTTATTTTTTGTATTTCATTTGATATTACACTTTTTTGCCCATTTACATTATTTATAACATCCCATGATTTTTTCGGGCAGTTTCTATTTTCATTAATTTGTTTTCTATAAAAATCTGTTTTGACTGTTTTTATTGTATTTTTTAGCACGTCTCTGTATACTTTAAACTCATCTTTCAATCCCTGATTATCAGGATCTTTTTGCAGTTTTTTGTACATTTCGTTTTTTCGATTTATTGAATTTATTAAACCCGTCGGTATGTTTGAAGAATTAAGGGTATAAAATGTTCTCTAGTCATACCAGTTTTTACAAATAAATGACTTTACTTTGATATATTTTGTAGAAAGTTATGCAAATGATTGTTTATACGGCAGAATAGGGTCACATAACCCGCTTGTAGTTTTTCATAATATTTTTTAGCAAGGAAGATTTTTTTCACAATTTTTTATCTGGCACGGTCACGATTTTGATGGTTTAAACAATAAATGGGGGTCTAAACAACTTCAAAAATCTTAAAATCGGGTGGGAAATGTTTGTGATATTAATAACTGACATAATCTGAATTTGCAACCTCGTAAATGTCCCGGAACTTAATGAAATTACCTATCATTTAAATAATAAGTTATGCTTGACTAAAAGAAAAATGGAAAAAGGTGCAACTTTCATACAACATTCAAATAATTTATTAAAATGCTCGTTCAATCTCGCAAAATCTGTTTCCACTACCTTTCCGAGATATTCTGCACTTTATTTATTATTCCATTCACATAAAAAAAATCCGGTAAAAGTTGCAAAATACCCCGCACAGAAACATGGGATTTGGGATACCAGTGAAAATGATCGAAACTAAGATATATTGTAGTTTAGAGCTTCTTGATCAAAAGTTCAAATAGGACCAAGACTCAAGGACCTTTTATCTTGGAGTTACAGCGAGGGCAAAGGTTGAACATTCGAACACATGAGATTTACGGTCCTGCTGAAAATGATCGAAATTAAGATGTTGTAGTTTAGAACTTCCTGATCAAAGTTCAAATAGGACCAAGATTCAAGGACCTTTTATTTTGGAGTTACAGCGAGGGCAAAGGTTGGGCATTCGAACACATGAGATTTGTGATCCTGCTGAAAATGATTGAAATTAAGATGTAGTTTAGAGCTTCCTGATCAAAGTTCAAATAGGACCAAGGCTCAAGGACCTTTTATTTTGGAGTTACAGCGAGGGCAAAGGTCGAAAATTCGAACACTTGAGATTTGCGATCCTGCTGAAAATGATGGAAATTAAGATGTTGTGGTTTAGAGCTTCCTGTTCAAAGTTCAAATAGGACCAAGGCTCAAGGACCTTTTACTTTGGAGTTACAGCGAGGGCAAAGGTCGAAAATTCGAATACATGAGATTTGCGATCCTGGTGAAAATGATCGAAATTAAGATGTTGTAGTTTAGCGCTTCTTGATCAAAGTTCAAATAGGACCAAGGCTCGTGAACCTTTTATTTTGGAGTTACAGTGAGGGCAGAGGTCGAAATTGAGATATGTTATAGTTCAGATCTTCCTGATGGAAAGTTCAAATGGGACCAAGACTCAAGGATCTTTTATTTTGGGAGTCACAGCGAGGGCAAAGGTCGAAAATTCGAATACATGAGATTTGTGCTCCTGGTGAAAATGATCGAAATTAAGATTTTGTAGTTTAGAGCTTCCTGATCAAAGTTCAAATAAGACCAAGGCTCGTGGACCTTTTATTTTGGAGTTACAAGCGAGGGCACAGGTCGAAAATTCGTAAATTCGTGAAAAATCTTCAAAATACACTGTTCAACAACCCTTCTTAACCGTTCAATCACTTTCCTTAAAGTTTGGGGAGTAATTTCTTGACACGCTTGCCTAATCCTAAGGCAAAGCTCTTGTCTGTTACGAGGCCGAGTAGCATATACTTTATTTTTCAAGTACCCCCATAGGAAAACAGGCACCAAGGGTAATATCAGGCGATCTAGGGGGCCACGGTTCTAAAGGGCTATTTCTACCTATCCACTTCATAGGGAAATTTGCATTTAAAAAATTTCTAACCATCAGAGAATTGTGCGCGGGGTCACCATATAACTGAAAATATACATTTTTCTCTGTGCTAAAGGCATTTCTATAAAAAAATCACACTTTCTGCGTTGAGGTTATCCAGGAAAATAGTTTGTTGATGTCACCAACGGTTTTATGCCAAATTGGTGCTCGATCACGGTGACGTTGATTAAATATTCGAACAACCTGACTCGTAGATCTTTCATCATCACCAAATAAGCCGATAATTTCAACTTTTTCTTCAATTATAAAGAATTACTCTCCGATTTTCTGCCATTATCAGTAAGATTGATAAATTAAATAACAATAACAAACTAAATTAAATAACTTTTGACAATTCTTATGAATCACCAAATGTCAAATAAAAACTTATTTTTCAAAGCACATTGATTAATGCCTATGGTAGCAAGGTCTTAACGACAAATCTTTTTAAAAAACATAATGTTTAGTGACGATGCAACATGCAACGACAAACTGTGTGGTATCATTGGAAGATGGTTATGTTGAAGAGACCAGAATTTAAAAAAAAGTTGTTTTTAGTTTGTTATAGCAATTAAATAAAATTATAAAAAAATTAAAAAGCGTTTTTTAAGAAATTAATTAATTTTTCGTTTCTGTCACAATTCGTTTTTGAGATCATTGAGAATATGCATTAAGGGGTTTTTGGACATGCTGAAACCAAATATGATATAAAAATGTGTCTAAAATAAGCCCTAATATCCTTTTGCCAAAAAACCTACCCTATTTTACCCTCTAAAACCGCACGCTAATGAAAAATGAAAATGTTTACTATGCCAAATAATTTATTCTTCCAACATATAATTACCACCCAAATTTGAAGAAAATCGCATTATTAATTGAGATATTAGCGCGGATTTATGAAAAGCAGGACACACTGTATATTGCTGGAAATTCTATACTTTATTAGTTTCAATAAGGATGATCATACAATATATTCCGTAATTTTCCTGATTTTAACAATTTCTTTGCGACGAGCGGCCGTTTCTTATAAATTTTCATCTTCAATATTTACATGGGCTCAAGCAATTAAACTACATCACATTATTAATAGCAAAAGGGCGTATGTGCCATTTTTTCGAAATTTTGAAAAATTAAAACCAGCAGGGCGTACGTACCGAAAAATTTTTTCTCTACAGAGTAGCTAGATCGACTCTATCGATCTATTTTTGTCGAGTCGATTGATCTATTTTCTTTTAAAAATTTTCTCAAATTCCGGTCAAAAAAAAGATAACTAGATCGAATTAGTCACGCAACATGTTATATATAATATTTTTTTTCCACGACCGGGAGTAGAAATCGATTTCTATGGCATCAAAATTGTGACAGAAGGAAAGCATTTACTCCCTAGGGACGAAATAAGACAATAGTTTCCCTATGGGAGTTTTTATTTCATGCCCAATAGTTAAACAAAATGTAATTCTTATTTATTAACATTGATAGTAAATGTTACATTCTCACAACTATTGAAATTAATATTCGAAGGGACTTCACTAAATGAAATGTGATATCTGTTGCCATGATACGTTGAATGGAAATATCCCAAAGGCTTCTAAATATTGTAATTTCGCTTCAATTTATTATAATTCTTTATTTATGAAATAAATGTTTCTACTCCCGATCGTGGAAAAAATAGTATATACACCTCGGGAGAAACCGCCATTTTTCCCTCGATGTATTTGTTGCCCTCGGGCTTCACCCTCGGGCCTCAAATTATACCTCAGGAAAAATAAGACGTTTCTCTCCCTTAGTGTATAATGTACTATTTATTATCAATTGCAATTTTTATTATATCTCATACTTCAAATTTTGAATATCGCCACTTTTCAACTGAAAATTTATTTAGGTTTTTTATAATTTGCAACCCATTTATTAATATTTTATTTATTTAAGTCATGTACCGTATTAATAAATGGATTGCAAATTGATCTGGAGCTACATAACGACATAATTAAGACAGCAATAAAATTGCAGCATTTACCGGATTCCTTTTATACGAATGAAATTTTAAATAAACTGGAAAATATCTCAGAAGGGTAGAGAAAACAGATAAAATATATTCCGGATGTTATGCTAGGTTGAAAATTCACAGTAGTATTTTAATACATTATTTGAATGTTCTATGAAATTTTCAACTTTTTTCAATTATTTTAGTCGAGTATTTACGAGGTTGCAAATTCAGGCTATGTCAGTTATTAACGACACAAACATTCGTAACCCAATCTTAAGACTTTCGCAATTGATTAGACCCCCATTTATTGTTTAAACCGTCAAAATCGTGGCTGTGCCAGATAAAAAAAATTGTGAAAAATCTTCCAGGGTAAAAAAAAGTTATGCAAAACTAGAAGCATGTTATGTGATCTGTTCTGCCGCATAAACAATCATTTACGTAACTTTCGCAACTTTTAATCAACAAAATATATTAAACTAAAGTAAATAAACAACTATTTGCAATGTGCAGGTTATCGTAGCAGGGTGCAAATTTGATAGGAATGTCTAAAAATTATTAAAATGTTCTTCAAGGTTTGTATAAATTTCAGAAATTTTTTCAAAAAATTATTAGAAATTTACGTTTTTTTGTTAATTTAACAATGTTCCGGGAGGCGGAGGAGGGTGCAAAAACCGGATTTGTTATTTTTTACCTCCACCAATGTTTTCTCATTATTTAAAAATTTCGCAATTTTTCATACCTTCTTTACTCTAGTGACTACAATGAATTAAAATTACTAATAAATGATAGAATATTTAATTTTTGGATCTTTATACGCAAGTTCTCACACTTCAGCTGACAGTTGTCACACCAAGAAAATTATTTTCATTATAATAATTTCTACATTATTCGCGTTTCTTAGAAAATTACTTATATGGCATTTTGACTAGCGCACAGTTTTTTCTGAAACTAGTCATTTTATTGTTAATAATTTCCATATTTACTAGTAATAAATTATCATTGATTAAACATTATACCAAGGGCGCCAATTAGTTTCTCAAATGATGTTAAATAATTAATTTCTTTAACCATAAGCGTTAAATTCCAATTTAAATAAAACAATATTAAAATTTATGGTATTATAGCCTTTAATAAAATTATAGAATTATGAGGCAGCTATAGAAGAATGTGCACAATTCATATTTATTAGATAACCTTAGAAACCGTTACATGACACATGATACATGTAAATTGATTTTTCTAAAGAAAAATCTTAAAAATAAATGTATATCGAGGGTTGTAGTATACATTCATGTATACCCATCATACTTTCCATAGTGAAAGATATTTACATCTTATTAGAATTATTGACGGAGCGATGACCGTCATCAGATGCTAGTACGCAACAAATTTAAATTAATAATTGAGTAATAACCGTTAGTAAATTGTAAGTTGCGGGGTGCCCTGTTGTTTACAATATATAGTTCTAATTTATATAACCACATCAACCACTGCAACTCGCACTTTTATGCAGATGATACACAGCTGTATTATTCCTTTTCACCTGAAGAAACTGCGCAGGCTTGTGAGAAAATAAATAGTGATTTAAAATTATTGTTACATATTTCAGACAACCACTGTTTAACTATTAATCCTACAAAGACATCAGTCATAATAATTGGTACCAGAAAACTCCGAATTAAATGTCTTGCTAATTTTAATATTTTCATAAATGATGAACTATTGTCCAGCACAAGTACTGTAAAAAATCTTGGGTTATATTTAGATCACTCTTTAGGATATTCATACCATATTAGTCAATTCAATAAAAGGGCGTATGGCAATTTAAAACTTTTGTATGGATGTCGCGGTATGCTAAATAAAAGCACTAAAATAATGTTGACGAACTCACTAGCGTTAAGTCATTATAAGTATCCTGACGTTGCATATAATTCCAGCATTACCAAAATTGATGAAACGCGTATACAAAGAACACAAAATAACTGTCTGCGATTGATTTTTGGCTTGCGTAAATATGACACTATTAGTCATAAATTAAAAGAAATTAACTGGTTGTCTATGTCCGATAGATTATTATTGCACTGCTGCTCTCTATATCATAATGTTATATTAAGTAAGTCACCTAAGTATTTATATGCGAAAATTACATTTAGAAACGATATTCACACAAGAAACACTAAAATAATCAATTAATATCCCCACCAAGGCATTCCACAGCAATGTATCAACGATCCTATACCTACAATATTTACAATGTACAGGATGTAACGCATCTTATCCGAAAATTTTTAACCATACATGCACCTTTAAATAGGAAGTCGGTTTCTTGAAAAAAAAAGTAATAAAAGTCCAACACACAGAAAAAGATACAAATTGTTAAAATTACAAATTAATGAAAATTTGTCGATGTCCTAGTCACTGATGAAGCTACTTGAATCACTTTTAACATCGATGAACGCCTAATTGGTCCGTTCATATTGCCAAATCAGATGGATGGTCAGCAATATCTGCAGTTTCTCCGTAATGATCTTCCTGGTCTTCTTGAAGATGTGCCCTTGGAGGTCCGAAGTCGTATGTGGTTTTTACATGATGGTGCGCCCCCAAATTATCGTTTAGTAGTCCGAGGTTACTTGACCCAATTAAACGGAATGCGTTGGATCAGACAGGGTGGGCCTGTAGCTTGGCCTCCGCTGTCCCCAGATCTAAATCCTCTTGACTTCCTTTTGTGGGGATATTTAAAAAGTGAAGTCTACCAAACCGAAGTTGACAATATCGATGTATTACGTGAACGTATCACAACAGCTGTCCATAATCTGCATCTTCGGGAACAGCAGGAAGATAGAACACTTCAGCTAGTGTGACAAAATTGGATTAGACGGGTTCAGGTGTGGTTGAATGTCAATGGACAGAACTTTCAACAGTTTTTATAGAAATGATACGTTACTTTAACATTTCCATTACTTTTATAAAAAAAATTTTTAAGAAATCGACTTCTCGTTTAAAGGTACATGTATGGTTAAAATTTTTCGGATAAGCTGCGTTACACCCTGTATATAATAAAATTCCTTATTTTATAAAAGAATTAAACCCAAATCAGTTTAAATATCGTATGAAAAAATTATCTTCTCAGGCAGTTTCAGTATTTTATAACCTCAATCACCATAGCTGAGTAATTCATACCTATTACCTATTTCTGCTTTTCTTTTCTGTTATTTATGTTGTTGTAATTCTCAATTAAATTTAAATGTATCCATAAATAAGTGTGTCTATTTGTGTATCTATGGCCGGCTAATATTAATGCCGGCCTTTTCCCGGTTGAGTGCAAGAGTGCTTCTTATATTTATATATAAGATAGCAAACTTCGCCATTTTGTAATAAATAATATTATATCTTTGTCCTGTCACATATATTCTTTGTAGCTGTTTATTACCAATAAAGACTATTATTATTATTATATAGTATTTATTTTTATATATTTACGGGTTTTTTAAACGTTTTTCTTGCTTATTTACTTATTTATCTAAAACATCTCAATTGTTTGCGAACGCTAAACAAATATTTAAATTTCTAATGCTGCCCGTAACTTTCATTTACCTTGGCAATTGAATCGCTGCAGACTAGATCACAATTTAGATAGCAAACTCCAAACATATTTCTACTAATTTAAAAACTGTTTATTAGTATTCCGTTTTATTGATTTTGCTGTTGTTCAGCTAGCCGATAAAGTTCAGTGTTTCTCTCATATAATTTACAATTTACGATAAAACGATTACTATTCGAAATTAATAGTTTCTTTGATATTTATTATTATTATTATGTTTATATTGGCAAAAGCATCTAGGCGCGTTATGCCTACATTAAAAGAATACCAATAAAATAAAAACAGCAGGATGTACCCATAAGCGTACGCCGTTAGGTTTTAATCGATTTGATGTTATTGTATATCCATAAGTAAACACTAATCACATTTCAGAGTAGTAGGATTCTAATTTAAAACATTGCCATATTTTCAAGTTAACGGAAAAGCTAGGTTGTATATGATGCAGTTAGGATATTATCAAGCGAATGGCGCTGTTCATATCAAAGTAGATATAATTAGTGCACAATGATTTTTCGGAAGGAATACGACATGCTGGATTATGGTGTAACATAAGAAAACTAAGTTGAACGTTTCTGATAGAAATAAATCGCAAGGAAGTCCCTGGATAAAATCTGTTCATAGGACAGGTGTTGAAGGTAGTGTTTGAGAATAGTATATAAACTTCTTCTTCAGGTGCCATCTCCGCATCGAAGGTTGTAAAAAAATTGACGAACTCCAAAGCAAATAAGATCCGTTTCATCATCATCATCAACCAGCAATTTGCGTCCACTGCTGGACATATGCCTCCCGTAAATATTTCCATCGATTCCTGTCTTGTGCAGTCTGTATCCAATTTCCCTGCAACCGCTTTATGTCGTCCGTCCATCGCGTGGGGGGTCGGCCTCTACTTCGATAAGCCTCTTGTCTAGGTCTCCACTCCACGATCCTCTTAGTCCATCATCCGTCACTGAACCTTGCAACATGACCTGCCCAGTTCCACTTTAGGGAAGTTATTCTCTCTATGGCATCTGTTACGTCTGTTCTCTGCCTTATGGTTTCATTTGATACTCGATCCCTCAGGGATATACCCAACATCGATCGTTCCATGGCTCTCTGAACGACTTGTATTTTGTAGATTGCTTTCTTCGTCAACGTTAAAGTTTTCGCCCCGTAGGTCATTACTGGAAGAACGCATTGGTCATATACCTTTCGTTTAAGGCTCATTGGGATATCTGCCATAAGAACATTCCTCAGTTTACCAAAGGCTGCCCATGCCAGTCCTATCCTTCTGTAGATTTCGCAGGTTTGGTTATCTCGGCTTATCCGAATTTCATGCCCTAGGTATTTATACATTACTTGTTCAATCTTAGTTCCACCCACAGATATATTGTCGCTGAGGACGAGGTTTTTCATAAACTGGGATTTTTGAAAATTGATTTTTAGACCGACTTCACTGGCGTCTTTTGCATTGTCCGCTATCAGTACGATGTCGTCAGCAAAGCGCAAATGGTTTAGATATTCTCCATCTATGTTGATGCCTTTTCGATCCCAATTTACTCTTTTGCACATAAGCTCCAGTAGCGCTGTGAATAGCTTTGGTGACCAATGGGGAATTTGTTGGTGTCTTCATGAAGTCGGACACAGGCAGTTGCGCTTTTGTAGATGTTTCCTATCAGTGTTGTGTATCTGTGGTCGATCCTACTTTCTGCTAGAGGTATTAGCATAAATTTCTGGTCGAATGCCTCTTCGTAATCGACGAATATCAGAATGAGCGGTTTATTGTATTCGATAGACTTTTCAATGAGGCTCTTTATAACTTGAAGATGGTCGTTTGTCCCGTACCCAGTTCGGAAGCCTGCCTGCTCTCACGGCTGGTAAAAGTCTAATTTGGGTGTTAAGCGGTTTGCTATTAAAGGAGCTTATATATATATATATATATATATATATATATATGGCAAGAGCTACACTCTTAGATACAAATGATCATATTCTAGTTAATAATGACGAAAGACTAAAACGATGGAGGAGTACATTGAAGAATTATTCACAGATGAACCAATTGGTTCAAAACATATACCCATAACTCAAGAAGAAATAGGACCTGGCGTTGCTAATAAAGAAGTAACCTATGCATTAATATTAATGAAAAACGAAAAATGTCCTAAACCTAATGAACTGCTCAATGATATTATTAAGCTTATTGATGAGGAACACATTAACATCTTGGTATAATGCTTAATGAAATATACAAATCAGGAAATATCTCTAGAAACTGGTTCCACCTTTGTTTGTTTACCAAAAAACCAATGACCACCGTACCATTAACCTTATGTCGCAAACATTAAAACCGTTTCTGAAAATAATCCATAACCGAAAACATGAAAAGCTTGATATTGACATAAGCGAAAGTTCGGATTTCGTAGCAGCCTTGGAACACGAGAAGCACTCTTTTCATTTAACGTACTGGTTCAAAGATACTTGGACGTCAATGGACTAAGCATTTGTGACAGCCCGCCAGGATCAGCTACTGAAGGTCTTTAAAATGAAACATCTGGATAACACAGGCCTTCAAATTGTTTCAAATTTAAATTACAACCAAAAGGCGGCAGTATGCATTGACAAACACTTATTGGAATAAATAAAAAAAGAAAGAGCAGTAAAACAAGTATGTGTCTTATCGCCACTCTCCAATTCATACTGTAAGGAAATTCTCAAAATAGAAGGCACAGCTGGAATGAAAGTCAGTAATAAGACCAAATAACAACATAAGATACGTTGACGATACGGTAATCTGGGAGTCTATCGAAGATCTTCATAGATTGACGAATAGAGTTGTTGAGTGTAGTGAAAAATGTGGGTTATCAAGAAAACTAAATTCATGATCATTTCAAAAACACACATACATACATAAATATACCCGTACAGCAAGTTTTCCCTGCGACATTGCCATCTGTCACAGCTGCGACTCAAACTCATAAATGATAAAGTTACTAGCCATGTTGTTTTTTACACAACCTCGTCAAGTCCTCATAACATATTAGAAAACGTAGTTAAGTACGTGATTTGAACCCGGAAATCCTTGGTCCCAAGCCTAACACGTAAGCGTTGAGCCACCGGAACAGTTTTATTTTTTAAAAAATCCATTTCTATACATCGTACGAAACCGGAAACCTTTTACATCCACATAAGCTGTTAAAAATTTGAAATGTAATATTTTACTAAAAACCAAGGCCGAATTTTCAAATAGACTCACACCGAGCGATAATAAGTACTCAGTTATGAGTCGAAAAATCACATTGCGTCAGTTGTCCAACGTTTCGAAACTTTTTTCAGCATCTTCAGACAAAGTCTTAAAACTGTACAAAAAGTCGATTAAACTGTCAAAATTCGTTCCACGATTCCAGATTCTGAGAGGTTCCCAATTAATAAAACTGTACGCCATTCAAGTAAAATGTCCTGTTTTAAGCGCAGCACTATTATTATTTTAAACAAAGCCATTAGGTAAATAAATGTCCATCTGAGAAATAATATTCGTAAAGCATGAATATAAGTAATGTCTTCTCATAATCATCTAGTCAATTCGAATCGAAATTTCCTCGTAACATAATACCTTGGTTGCGCCTGTGGAATGACTATAAAAGGAAAATTTATTGAGGCTTTTATACCTAAGTATGCGAACATATAGTACAGCATTTCAATACAGACAACTTATTCCACGATACTAAAAGTACAAAAAGAATAACACGGTTAAGCTAATTGTTATCTTAATCATTAAGTTCGAAAAGTTTTAAAAGCAATAATTATATAAATAAAAATTTAATTGCTGCTCTTCGACCGAGATGTTGATTGAAAAATAATAGGCACAAAAGTGGACTGTTTATCTTTCCATTATGAGCCACTTCATCAATTATCTTTTGTTATTCTTTAGAAGAAAACTGAACTGGTTGTGGCTAATAGGAAGCTTACCACCAGCGGTTAGGTTATTTCTAACAAAGTGTCACGTCCATCTTACATTAAATCAATTGTAAATTAGTTTATTTTATTTATTTTTGTTTTATTTTGTTTTACATACACTATCCAACAGGTCAAAGGACCCAATTATTGGATAGGGAGCAAAGATTACAAGAATAGCAGAACATGGATATAGCTAAACTTAAACGTTACTGTGCATACACACAGACAATTTAACACTTAACTAAGATATATAATAACTAAGATAATGTATAATAACTAAGGTATGATATAATAACTAAGATGATTAATATGGTGTATTATAATCTAGTACAGGATTTACAAAACACATAACAATCATTGAATTAGTGAATAATCATGAATTATTGCTAACATATGTATGCTTTTAGGGAAGCAAAGTTGCAGTTGAAAATATCGATACAATCATGAATGTTATTATAAGTAGAATACATGGTTTGAAGTGGGGATTTTTTTTTATATTTGTTCTGGACGTGATCAGTTTAAATGGATCTGTCTGGCGTAATCCAGTTTTGTAAGCATGAAAGGGCAGCATATTCAATATAATTTGTAAAGAAATGTAAGGTGAGGAGACTTTTCGGCGATCTTCTAACGATGCTACTGAGAATCTCGATAATAGTCCCGAATGGGGGTAACCAATACGTGGATTGGATATACCCCATCAACTTAAATGATGAATATTTTAAGAACCTTCGTTTTATGTCCTCTAAGTTATCTATATGCGTTTTGTAATAAGGAGACCATATCAATGATGCATACTCCAGTTTAAACTTCATAACGGAGAAATACAATAGTTTAAGACCGGTGGCATTACTGAAATGAGGAATATTTCTAATAAGAAAACCTAGGATCTTATAGGATTTCTCACTTATTTCATTAATACGGTGAATGAACGATAGCTTTGCATCTAAACCAGTGCAAAACCTAAACCTGAAGCACTGAGTGATCTGGTCTAGAAAGTACACTGTTTTCAGGCGAGTAATCATATTTTATAGCATTTTTTTTTTCGTTGTTATTGATAAGACATAAGATTGAGGTGCAACAGTATGTTGCATAATTAAACAGTCTTCGATGGATATAATTCTACAAAATATTTTAAGAGTCAGCATGTAAAAGACAGTTCAGGGTAATGCCAGTAACAGTGTCGTTGATAAACATAATGAACAAAAGTGGGCCCAAATTGTTTAATTTGGGCCCACTTTTGTTTGGCACACAAAGGTTGCTTTTGGAATCGTTTGGTTACCCCATCGTCGCAGTCTCCTTCTGTGCCATGGGACCACACCACTCGCCTTCCGCAACCGAGCTGGTCAGTTGCATACCTGCTCCAGCTAAAACTTCAAATGCAGCTTCGTTTTCAGTCGATTAAGGCTTTAAAAAATGATGGAGCGTTCAAGTGGGACAAAATCATCCGGAGGTAAAATACCCTCCCGATCGGATCTCCGGGGGAGGGTGCCCACAGGGACACCTCATCGAATGTCGAAAAAACACCGAAAAGTTAAATCCAACAAAACTAATTCTTTCATCTACGGCGCTTGGAATGTTCGTACTTTGAACGACAGCACTCGCACCGATCGGCCTGAAAGAAGAACTGTTCTAATAGATAGAGAACTTCACCGACTCAATATTGACGTTGCAGCTCTCGGCGAAACTCGATTTTTGGAGGAAGGCTCTCTCACAGAAAAGTACTACACCTTCTATTGGAAAGGTCTTCCCACCAATTCAAGAAGACAACATGGAGTAGGATTTGCCGTTCGGAATCAACTTGTATCCAACTTAACACAAGTACCACAAGGCCTATCCGAGCGTCTAATGCTGCTACGCTGTGAGCTATCAGATGGCAACGCGGTAAATCTAATAAGCGCCTACGCTCCCACTCTGGATGCAAGTCACTAAACCAAGGAAAGCTTCTATCAACAGCTGGAAGAAACCCTCTGTAGAATACCTAAAACGGAACGACTCGTTATTCTTGGCGATTTTAACGCTAGAGTAGGGAGAGATGCAGACACCTGGCCAGGCATCATAGGCAAGAACGGTTTGGGTAACATGAACGCTAACGGTCAACTACTAGTTATAACAAACACCATTTTCCGACAAAAGGATAAATTTAAAGGCACCTGGCGTCACCCCAGGTCAGGTCACTGGCATCTACTGGACTATGTTATCGTACGTAGGAATCATCTCAAGGACGTCCAAATTACAAAGGCGCGCATTGATAGCGAATGTTGGACCGATCATCGTCCTGTTGTCTCTAAAATGAAAATTGTTATGAGACCCAAACACCGAAGAACTCAAGTAAAACGTAGACTCCGTCTCTGTATTAGTAAATTGCGTGACCAACAAACCGTCGAACAGATAAAGCAAAAAGTTCAAGAGAATTTGAGTGCACTAGAAGAAACCAATTCTGTAGATGTCGCTGCTACCTGGACACAAATTAAAGACAGTTTAAAAAGTGCGAGTGAGGAAATTCTTGGCACTGCAGCAAGTAAAAAACAGGAGGACTGGTTCAATGATAATGAAGCTTTTATACAAGAACTTCTTGACCGCAAACATATTGCCTTCCAAAACGCTATCAACCACCCCAACGACTCATCAAAAGCAGAAGCTTTTACCCAATCTAAGTATGAAACGCAACGCGAAATCAGAAGAATAAAGAACGAGTGGTGGGCAAGCAAGGCCAGAGAAATTCAAACGTACGCCGATTCACACGACTACAGGAATTTCTTTCAAGGAGTAAAAGCAGTGTACGGCCCCAGTCGCAAAAATATGTGCCCTATTAAAGATTTAAATGGAAATCTCCTCAAAGAAGACCAGGAAATAAGAGCCCGATGGAAAGAACACTACTCTAACATTCTTAACCGGCAAAGTCAAGCCGATCACGATGTTATAAATCTTATCCCTCAATATGACACCTTCGAAGACTTAGATAAACCACTAACAACGGAAGAGATCTTAACCGCCATTGGGCAGCTAAAAAATAACAAATCTCCCGGCGCCGACTCACTCCCAGCTGAGATCTTTAAAGCTGTGTCGTCAGAGCTCATACCCTACCTCAAAAAACTGTTTGATGTCGTGTGGGAAAGTGGTCAAGCTCCGCAGGAGTTTCGTGATACACTTTTAATCAACCTCTTCAAAAACAAAGGGAGCGCTGCGGACTGTGGAAATTACAGGGATATAGCTCTCCTGGCTGTTGGAGGGAAGATACTCACTAAAGCGATGGCAAATAGGCTAACACCTGTTATGGAAAAGTTACTTCCTGAAACACAGAGTGGCTTTAGACCAAACCGAGGCACATCGGATTTAATCTTCACACTTAAACAGCTTCAAGAAAAAGCACTCGAACATCAAGGAGAAATTCACTTGGCCTTCATTGATTTAACCAAGGCGTTTGACTCGGTGGACAGGGAAGTGCTCTGGAAAATTATGTTCCGCTTAGGTATCCCTAGAAAATTTGTGGAAGTATGTCGTAGTCTACATACAAACAACAACGCCCAGGTTATGTATAATAATGAGGCAACCGAACCTTTCCAAACCCTCACTGGAGTTAGGCAGGGATGTGTCCTGGCACCCCTACTTTTTAATTTGTTTACCACTGCTCTAACAATTATTGTTGACAACAAACTGACAGTCAGAGGATAGGTCTCAGATACCGTTCTGATGGCGGTCTCTTTAACATAGGGCGCTTTAGAGCTTTCACGAAGACACGCACACGATTCATTTGTGATCTCCAGTATGCGGATGACTGTGCACTTTTAGCCTCTACGACGGAAGAGCTTCAAGAACTTTTAGATGTGTATGCCCAGAGCTATGATTCCTTGGGACTTAAAATCAACATTGGAAAGACTAAGATTATGTCAACTCCTCATCAAGTGAACCAAATAGACATTACACTTAACGGAAATTCTCTTGAAGTGGTGGATCAGTTCAATTATTTAGGCAACGTTGTTAATGACAAAGCAAACATGGACAGCGAGATTCGCAATAGAATTAACGCTGCATCTAGAGCACTCTGGGGACTTAGAGAGAGAGTATTTGACAACCACGACCTTGCTTTGTCAACGAAAATGGCTGTCTACAGAGCAGTTGTCATTCCAACACTGCTATATGGATGTGAAAGCTGGGTCACTTACCGTCGTCATGTGAAAGAATTAGAACGTTTTCAGCAAAGACACCTCAGAAGTATGATGAAAATCCGTTGGTTCCATCACATATCAAACGTGGAAGTGCTCAGGAGAGCAAACAGCCTTCCAATTGAGGTGCTTATTTCAAGAGCACGCCTAAGATGGGCAGGTCACGTTCATCGTATGCATGATAACCGCCTTCCTAAATGTACACTTTATGGTGAATTGCTAAGCGGTAGAAGAAGGCGTGGCGGTCAACGAAAGAGGTTCAAAGACGTTCTCCATGAAAATCTAAAATCCTGCGGTATTCCAGACGAGCAATGGTAACAACTTGCAGTGGACAGAACCGAATGGCGAGGGGTTGTGGCCAGCTATCAAGGAAATGTTGCTGCAAGAAGGCCGAATCCAAGACCTAACCAGGTTTATGTTTGTCCTGACTGCGGTCGACATGTGCTCTCCCGAATTGGCCTCTATAGCCATAGTCGTGTGCACCGTAGATGAATGGGAATTACAATAGACTACACCTTTTACTTGTTTTTTATTGTACACAATCTATCGACTGCAACATTTTTATACTCGGACTCGAGTAACGGCTAATAATAATAATAATAATGTATTATCCCACAGGGGTTTCTGTGGGATACCTGAGGTTAACAATTTTTTGTAATTTTGTGTAAGTTTAGTTGGTATGGTATGATATTGTTATTAATTAGTTACATTTTCTCAAATTTGTCTAGAAATATCTCAGCTTACAAGCGCAGCTAGAGGGGTCAAGGGATTGGTCCTCCCCAAGATGAAAATCTAACGATCTATTTAATTTTAGCATTCAACCCGTTGATATGAGCTTCTTTAAATGACGATTTAGCAAAGGTTCTTTTATAAACCATGGAAAAACGCGAACGCGGTCTTAAAGATTTTTTCTTTGATTAATGGGTTCAATCCGACTGTCTGTCTTCCGTTCAACCACACGGCGAAACGTCTAGAGATCGTGTCACCCTTAATTGTTGACTTCGCGGACATTTGTGAAATTTTAGAAATACTATTTGTTTCATAATTTGTGATGATAACTATTTTAATTTATATCGTTATGTCCAACTGTAGACTAAGCAAATCGTGGAAACAAGAGTAAACATGAAAAAATGGAAAGTTCACTGTTCATTCACCATCAGGTTATATAAAAAAAATGCCTGCAAACATAGTAATTTGTGAAACATCCATTGAAAATAACGAGGAATTAGGAATACCATCTATTTGCAATTTTACTGGTGGTAGACACTATCACCAGTCAAACTATTATTATGCAATTTGTTTATTTTTTGTCTCGCTAAGAGAATTATTTTTTTAAATTTCTTCTGTTGACCACATGTAAATACTGTAATATATCTTATTTATTATAATTCTATCACTGGCCAAGATTACAAATATTGTATTAACACGTTTTTTAACGGAAGAAAGATAAATAGAAATCGGTAGCGCCTAACAATTACATTTTACCATTTAGCATATTTCGAGTACCGATTACGTTGTATTCTGTTTCTCAAAAAAGATATGTACCACCCTAGTATTGTTTAGTACTATAATAGTTTTAGGTGTAGGTTGTTTCCTAAAGTATTTTCTAATTTATCCATAAACCTTAAAATACTCAAAAAATGGTAAGTACACTTCTTACCACGAACAGTAGCGATGGCATGCAGATAGCCAGCCAGTTCTATGAATATAAATAAGTATGTGGTTAGGCTTTGCAGCAATTAAATAGTAAAGACTTGATGCAAAAGAATTTAGTAAACGGGTATAAAGCTACAAATTTCATTACTGCATATCCCTGTTAAAGGGGCGAGCGTGGGTGCGTCTTTACTATGTACGTACTTCGCTATGCGATGTAAAGCAACGTAAAAGGCGCGGTTAGTGATTACTAACCGCGGATGGGTGACCGTTCCAACGAAGACCGCGTCCTCGCCTCACACATCTTCCAGCGGCTTGTATATCAGTGTATGCGCGGAAGCTATACAACCTTAGGCGAGGGTTGTATAGGTGATATACCATCCTTCGGAGGGGATGTAAAGCCGTCGGTCCCTTGTCTATCAAATGTTAGGCAAGTAAAAAATCCCTAGGAAATAGGCCGACGTTAAATAAATGTTGAAGAAAAAATCCCTGTTAAAATGACCGTTTAAACAACAAATAGTCTAAGAGCTGGTTACATAATTTTAACGTGACTGGATATAGTGATACTTTCTCAAACAGTGAACGCGAGAAGTAGTAGGAATATAAGTGCAAGTCTGTCAAATCAAACCGGGTGCTTAAAGTGGGGGTAGGTGGTGACAAAATCAACGAATTTTGAAGCTGAAAAACGTTATTCCGAAAGTCATGAATATATCAGTTTTTTAGTATATGACATCACAAAGTACATGTAATTATTGGCAGACTTCCAGGTAGGGGAGAAAGAGTCGACAGAACGTGTCAGTCATAGAAAATTCCGAAAAATTGACGTCATTTTGACAGTCTTGATTTTTTCCCTGATTACTGCAACCTACACTGATGCAGTACAATATTGCAGACCTGAAACTAGGGGATAAATTATTGGCAGACCTTTCTCTACCTGACTCGGCGTACTCAGAGCGTTCATTTTCAACGCAACAAAATTTTTTTCTGCATTTAACGTCATTTCGACAGTTTTGAAATTTTATCTACGTATTGTTGAGTAGTTCACTTTACGGTGTGACACATAGCAGACTTGTATGTGAGGAAAAAACCGTCGTCTTTGTAATCATCTTGAGCAGGTATAAAAATTTCCGAACCTATTAAATTTACTTCTTTTTGTTGAAATAGGCTTAAAATGTCATGAAACGTCGAGATTTTAAATTGGAGCAAAAAAAATTTCTATCTGTCGGTCTGTCTGTCTGTCGGTCTGTCTGTAACTTTTTTGTACGCACCGTTTGTGATATTGACTTGAAATTTGGTACACTTATGTATTGTAACGAGATCTGGAACTAGATTGTGTTTTGATCTAAGTCCGTTGAAGGGTTCGGGGGTAAATGGGGTAAATAAGTGTAAATAGGCCAAGCAAGCAAGTAAGACTCCATAAAATTGCAACTTGGGGCATGTACGAAAAATTAAGGACTCAAAAATTAAAATGTGATTTAGTGTGGATACAAGAACGAAACGTCTAAAAAAAATTTGTTGGCTCTACCATCCCCATTTCCACCCTCACCCTATTATTAAAGGTGGTAAAAAAAATTAAAATGTGATTTAGCGTGTATACAAAAACGAAACGTCTAAAAAAATTTTTGCGTTAGCTACCCCCTCTACCACCCATTGCCACCCTCACCCTATTATTAAAGGGGGTAAGAAAAATTAAATGTGTTTTAGTGTGTATACAAAAACAAAACGTCTACTACCCCCATTGCCCCCCCCCCTATTATTAAATGGAGTAAAAAATTAAATTGGGATTTAGTGTGCATAAGACTTGGATACAAAATCTGGATGTGGAAGTTAGTGATTCCTTGGGCAGAGGTTTTTATTATTAACAGTTTAGGGTGGTTTATTGATCTTTGTTATTGTCATGTTGGATTATTCAATAATAATGTTTAATTCAAGAAAGTGCAAGGAAAGCACGTTGTTGAATTTTCCCTGCTTAGCAATTTGACGTCTCCATCCTTCACAATACATCTGCTAAATTCCCGACAGACAAATAAGATGTACAATTTGTTAAAATCAACCATGACGGGTGAACGTCACACCATTCACAACATAAAGCATTCCGAGTTACCGTTGGCGAAAAGAGCCTTCCGCCGTGTCACAGCCTCCTTTGACTGACAGCTAACTAAAACTTGTTCACCTGTTGAGTGCGTCCATGGAAGATTTGATATTGTGATACAAAGCAAGTGCGTTGAAATGCATTTTGACTTTCTAGTTATCTTCAACGCCTTCTTGATTGACATGGGCGTAACGCTTTAAAATTCTCTGTTAAAACTCACCTGACGTTTTATTAACCAAATTACACAACACCAAATTTGTATATGGAATACATTTAACGTCAGTTAAACATAAGAAACAAATTACAATAGGTGTTACCTATTATATGAACATTATAGGTGCTTGTTTATAACAACATAAATCAACTTTTGTTTACTACATAAGAGATTTTATGATTCTGTTCTTTTACTTAATGAATGGGTTTCCAACGTGAATAACAATATTTTGCTAAGAGATTTCTTAACCATAACAAAACACAATTTATGTTAATAATTATAAAGCTGATACAGTGCTGGCAAGTACAAAACTTGGGTCGAGAAATATGCCAGATAGAAGAGAAGAGAAATATAAAATAATATGCTGAAAAGAAACAGATATAAACTCCGCCGCGCCGTGCCGTTGCCATTTTTCTCTTTACCGGGCTAAATTATAACATGCTTGCTAAGCTACTGGCGTCAATGTTAATACATCGCTCTCTTTCGCGTGCACTACTTTCTATTTATATTTCACTCCATCTTATTATACGACCGACCCAAGATTTCTTTATGCCACTACTGTATTATATTATATAACTAACAATAGACCATTTTGGAACCCAATATACGCAGAAACATGTTTAAATTTTCCAGAACTATTATAAGGAAATCGTTAAATATTATAATTTGTTAAATCATTTATCATTACTCTAATATCCACTTATAGGCTAATCCTAAAATGTTTTTACATTCGAACGGTAACTAGGATGGATTTGGCCCCCCAATGAGAAATATCTGTTTAGTGTGAGTATCATTTTCATAACACTGGGCTTGACCATATTAATATGCTGGACTGTATCGGTTGAGTAAATTAAGAAAAATACTGATGCCCTAAAACTGATCCTTGTGGCACATGTAATGTGAGTGGCTAAACATTTACCTCGTCATTTAGCTAAATGGTTTGAGATCTGTTTGTTAAATCGGATCTGAAGAAGTCTACAGGAATTTTATAAATATTTTTTTAGTTTGAACCTAATTTAATGAAATAAATAATACCTAGTGTTTATAGGAACTGTACAAAGTGGCGTCCCAGTACGTCTATACATTTCTGTAGACGATTTTCAAATGATCTACCGACATTTCATAAAGCAATTTCCTGAAAAACTTCCCTTATTCTTTCTTTAATATTTTTTTGTAGTTATAGGAGCTTTGTACATTTGCTCCCTAATAAGAGGTCTATGGGATTCTCCTCTTCCTATCCAACCATTTGGAAAAGCGTAGTTTAAATTCGTTCGTGAATAGCTGCAGTATGGTGCACAGGTGCTCCATCATGGAGGTACCACATTATCTCCCTAAATACACATAGTGAATTAATTTGTAAAACCTTGTTCCGATCAAAAAGACCCCGCAGGAAGCCTTATAAAAATGGCTTTCTGTCAAAGTATTTGAAATCACCTGATTTTAGTAGTCTATGGACAGTAGATCAAAAGTATCAATGGGCGCTACGCCCTAAAAACTCAGGGTTCAAAGAAGTTGCCCCCTGAAGTTGCACAACTTTGCGTTTCATAGCAGACGGCCTGTGCTTTTATATTACTATGTACATTATTGTATACATGATTTGCCTTTTTACTCTCTCCTGATTGGTGGGCGAAACTTGAATGGGGTACGTTGTCCACCATCCGAGAGTATACAGGTTCATAGAGTTCTATGTTGAATATCATATTGTTTTCGTCTTATCTAACCGACTTTCTTCTCCGATTTGTTCTTTTTCAACGTTATTCATTACTATTCTTCACAATCTAAGTGGCAAAAACAAAATCATATCTAAAGTAAAAAGTATTCTTCTTTTTTCATTTTTAAGTTCACAAAATATATGTTTCCTTTCTAACCAGATTCAACCTTAAGACGACCTTGGCCTTTGATTTAGAGGAATTTTGGAGGCTAGAATCATCGACGATGATGAAAAGTCTTCCCTTAATCTTTTATGCAACCTGGGCAAGCCATTTTCGTAGGCATAAAGCATAAATGTCGTATCATATATGCAGGCTATGAAACACAAAGTAGTGCAACTTCAGCGGCGTTATCTTTGAACGCTGAGTTTTTAGGGCGTAGTCCCCATTGATACTTTTGATCTACTGTCCATAGACTATTAAAATCAGGTGGTTTCAAATAGTTTGACAGATAGTTTGGCAGAAAGCCATTTTCATAAGGTTTCCTGCGGGGTTCCTTTCATAATCTTTCGAATAATTCGGCAAGGTCACGTCAAAAACTAAAAATCTGGAGGTCGTTGGAAAGGTAATTTTACGCTCAATTCATAAATACAAAAATATATAGGGTGTTCCATTTAAAAAAAATTGCCTCTCGAGGATGCCCCGCTGTAGCGAGTCACCCTGTATTTTTCAAAATATTTTTAAAATGTGCGCGTTTTAACACTATACCACTTCCATAAAAGAATAATTTCCAAAGTCTTCTAATAAGACTGATATTGGAGTATGACGCATTATTGAGACATTAATTTTGTGGTCAAGTGTATTAACACCATGGTCGTTTATCAAGGGAAAGTATCTTAGTTTCATATTCATACTGCTGACCCAAACAGCATGCGATGGAAATAATCCTCCCGCCCCAGGTAATCCGAACAAGAACATTTTTCAATGTTTTTTGTTTTGTATTTTCATTTGTGAAATCGAGGAATTGAACTAGTTTGCATCCCATTAAATGTAAATTACTTAATAATAACCTTATAAAATAGGATTATAAGTAGCTGTCATATTACCTTGTCATTTTGTACTTCATTAAAAAACTGGTAATTAGCTATTTAAATTCTATAACTGCATCGTAATATGACTAACAATAATTAACAATTACAGTATTATTGCCAGTGGATACGAAAGAATAAATTATATACGGATAAATTCTCATGAGTTTATTTGAGAAGACAAGAAATGATTTCTGATTTTTAAATTAGGTCCCTCTTCAATGCCATAGGAATTTTATTTGGTTGTTAACGATAAGATAACCACAGAACATGATAAATTGGCTGATATAGCACACGACTCTCTCCCAAGCGAAAGTTTTTCCTCGCTGATTATGAAATTCATAATTTTCGGCTGTAACTCCAGTTTGAAAAATATCACTTAACACATGAGTGAGACGAAACCGAACTTCCATAATCATATCTCCAATAAAGAATAGAAACCATTATACTTTATTCATTCTAGAGTTGAACAGGTGTTGGTATTTTCTAGCCAGTACATCAAATAACTTTCCTACTAAATTTTATTAAGCTCTATCTCAAAATATCTAAGGGGTAACCCTTATTTTGCCATCGAGTCACTGTCAACATATATAACATATTCATGCCCGGAGAGTAGCTGTTGGTTGCAGTCTGGTTACGTTCCTTATAGTAAAATAAGGATTTTATAGAGGAGTTTGCGACTAAAAATATTATGTTTAATATTCCGCCCTCTAAGAGCACATTTGAACTATGCTAAGCCCAGTCAGGCTATTTATTTTTCGATTGCAACAGACACTGGACCACTAGATGGCGCCTACTGACTATTTTACATGTTGCTATTGTAAAAATACCAGGATGTACCAAATAGTCAAAGGATCCTCGTGCCGGTCGTCACATGCCTACCTTGCACTGACGAGAGCCAACAACTCGAAACTGCAGTCTGCAAGTGGTGTGTGACGACTGGCAAGAGAGCTCCTTTAAGTAGGATCAGTCTTTCGGCTGGTGTTTGTTGCAATCGAAGCATTAGCGTGTTGATGGTAATATGCAATTATTACACTTAACGCGCCAAACATGTAACTTGTAATTCCGCGCTCGGCGGGGCACATAGCCCGGAGAGTAGCTGTTGGTTGCAGTCTGGTTACTTTCCTTATAGTAAAATAAGGATTTTATAGAGGAGTTTGCGACTAAAAATATTATGTTTAATATTCCGCCCTCTAAAAGCACATTTGAACTATGCTAAGCCCAGTCAGGCTATTTATTTTTCGATTGCAATAGACACTGTACCGCTAGATGGCGCCTGATGACTATTTTACATGTCGCTATTGTAAAAATACCGGGATGTACTAAATAGTCAAAGTATCCTCGTGCCGATCGTCACATGCCTACCTTGTACTGACGAGAGCCAACAGCTCGAAACTGCAGTCTGCAAGTGGTGTGTGACGACTGGCAAGAAAGCTCCTTTAAGTAGGGTCAGTCTTTCGGCTGGTGTTTGTTGCAATCGAAGCATTAGCGTTTTGATGGTAATATGCAATTATTACACTTAACGCTCCAGGTTTGTAACTTGTAATTCGGCGCTCGGCAGGGCACATAGCCCGGAGAGTAGCTGTTGGTTGCAATCTGGTTACGTTCCTTATAGTAAAATAAGGATTTTATAGAGGAGTTTGCGACTAAAAATATTATGTTTAATATTTACACTTGTTTGAATTTTTTTTGTTTTCTCGTGACCATCTATCGAAACCACTTACCCACGCCACCAGTTAACCAGGTATAAATTTTTGTTTACTCTCCACTTCCTAGGGGTTTTTTGCTTTTTTTATGGATAAGACTTCCGAAGAGGTGAGGAGGTGACAAGGGTAAATTGTTAATAGCACCTCCCTCAGTCTCAGACATTAACCCTGAACGGATTTCTCTGTTCGGCGGCTTTAATTTGGCCTGTTAGATAATTTGGAGGAAGCTCGGTTACTGATTCTGCATCAGCATCTCGCTGGCCTCTTCGTCTAAAGTCGAATACAAGATCGAGATATCTGCTGTTCCTCGTACTGTCTTATATAAGAATGCGCCAACTCCCACGGTTTCGCGAACTCTCACAAACTGTAGGAGTGGGTCCGAGCTCCTTAGTATGTTACACGCCATACTCTATGCCACGCCATGCATACACTCCAGGCTCAGGAATCCTTGATATTGGAGGGACGGACGATCTAGGATGGATAATCCTATGGATATTCATCTTCTTACGGGTATCCCTATCCAATTAGCGCAGCTCATCTAGTGACCACTTGACTACCCCGAAGGAGGAGCAGAACCGGAACGGCACGCATATTAGTGGCAGACACCTTGTCCTTCCTCGAAAGTTTGGAAGACCAAATCTGTCGGAGCCGGCGTCTGTATTTATCGCGGAGTGTGTCCTTAATTTGTTCCACTTCCTGGATGCTGTGTTGTTGTAAACATAGGTACGTGTAGGTCTCTCCGACGTCCAGATGTCGTAGTATGCTTCCGTGTGTAAGCTGCGTCCTCTCTTGAGATGGACGATTTTCCTTATCTAATCCGCATCCCCATCCCCATGAGAATGGAACACGTGAACGTTTGAACCACCCTGAAAGACTTCTAGAATTCGTTATCTCTGGAGGCATCCAGATTTAAGCCATCCATATAAGATAAATGGATGACCTTATGCCTCGGATTGTTGGATGGGCCGCATTGGTATCCGCTGGTTTGGCGCAGCGCGGCAGACAACGGCAGCAGTTAGATGTAAAGTAGGAGATGACTTCGGGAGTCACCTTGAAAAACTGCTTTCCTAAATTTTACCAGCTGTGTCGAAATCCTCTGAGCACCAGTTGTCATCCAGAGTAGCATTATTAATAAAGCAACTTATCTAATTCTACTTGGTTTTAGTAAAGCCTTCGATACTTTGAAACTACAAGTTTTACTTTCTAAATTGCATTATTTCGGTTTTTCCAATAACTGCATTAATTTTTTAAATCTTATTAGCTAGCAGGGAACAATGTGTAGTTTTGGCAATAAATAATAAGACTGTTAAATCCAAATTTGCTTTATTACATGAATGTGTACCTCAAAGGTCCACCTTGGGACCCCTGTTATTTTTAATATACTGATATATCTACCTCCAATCTTTCATAATGACGTTTATTTGTTTCAAAATATCAAAAGTATTAAAGTTATAAAATCGTTAATATTCGTAAATTCTGACAGTCATGTCATTTTGATGGTTTGATGTTTACGATAAGTTATATCACTTCCGACAATTTTAAGTTAAGTCATTTTGACGGTCTAGCAGAGATGTCAAGCTGGCAATTTGAGGTTATGCCCAGTATCAATTGATGGGGGTAATGTAAATTTGTGTTATTACGATTGTTTTAAAATTATTGAAAATGACAAAATTTTAATGATAGTGTTTTATTTAAAAAAAAAGAGAGTTGTTAATAAAAATGGAACTAGGGGGAATAACAATTTTTAATTTTGAAGAAGCACAGATAATTTTGAGAATATTAAGAAGAGAACAAATTATTAATTTGAAGGAGAGGAAGAATTTTAATTTTTGAGAAGAATAAAGGTATTAATTTGAAGAAGGACAAGAATTTTAATTTAGGAAGGAGATTCTGAAATAACTGGATTTGGAAATAAGAAGATTTGGATAGTAAGGAGATTTGGAAGGTGAATTCAAAGTAGGTGAAAGAAAAGTAGAAGTTTGAGAAGAAATGAATATATTAGAAGTTTAGAAATAGCAGACGAGAAGAAACGAAACATAATACGAATTTTGGACCCAATTATAGAAAGCTGAGTACACTAAATTTTAAATGTGTTGTTTTTGTTGTAATTTCTGATTTTATGTGCCAATAAAAATTCGAATTACATCGTCTTTTACTTGGAGCATGTCCTTTGATAGCTAAGTTTGTATGTCGCTAGAACCAACTCCTGTTTTGTTATTTGGCATAAATTTATGTGCTATTTAATTTCTTATCATACATATTCAAGGTAGGGAATATTATAGCAATACATTGCAGCCATAAACGGTGAAGATCAATATTCTAGTGTAATGTAATATGCAGATGATTCTCAATTAATTCTCGATGTTTGTAATAATAAGATATTTGCACAAGAAAAAACATTTCATCAAATTTACAGAAAATTTAAAAAATTTCTTTGAATCATAATTTAAAAATTAATGCTTCTAAGTCTGTTTTATTGATACCAAGCTTAAAATATTCTAGAGATAAACTGGCTGATTTTGTTGTCAAAATTGATAATGATGAAGTACCTAAATTGAGTGAAGCAAAAAATCTTGGCGTAGTCATGAATGATGTACTTATATTTCAATCACATGTTTCCACTAAAATAGGGTTGGTTTTCAGCAGTCTAAAAATTTATACCCATATAAAACTTTCATGTCACCTGCTGCTAAATATCATTTGGGTAACAGTTTCTTTATTCTAGATTATGGTGATATAGTATATCATAATTTGCTTGCATGTGGTTTGCCTACAATATAGTCGAGTAAACTCTAACTTGGCGGGTCCAAAGTTCGCTTCGTCGTATGAAGTAAGAAACTATTTACTTGATAGCTCAGGTATGACAGTGGTTCTCAAACAGTTTACAACAATTTACAAATGATTATATGTCTGTAACTGTAATGCAATCGCTAAATAATTATACAAAAATATTAAAGGTGTTATCATAAAATATTAGGAAATATGAACTTCATGCCCATTCTCATGCAGCAGTTCGTCAACAAAGTACATTTTTCCATCTTATTACTCCTAGCAAGATTTAACAAGTCCGCTTTCAATGCTGTAGAAGAAAAAGGAATATTATTTTTAGTTAACCATTTTGCAATATCATGCTTTTTCCATCGACAAGTAGGTTGTTTATTTAATTGTCGGGTGTGATCCATTACAATTAAACTTGGTTCTTCAAGATTTGGCAGTAGTTGCTGTTGTATCCATTCTTCAAAATTGTCTCAATTTATGTTATCGTGATAATCCATACTTTTATTGGTAGTAGAAAAAATTAAGCTTGCTCCCGGAATAAAGCCATCTGATGTTCCTGCATGCAAAATAATGAATCGCTTTCCTACAGTTGATTTCTTGTGTTTGACACTTTTTTTGATAAATTTTACCACGATTTTCGAACACTTCCATTGGCAAATACCCATGTTTCATCTATAAATACAACCCTTTGAAGGTTACTGTCATAGTTTTCCATATATTATCTTAAAAATACAAGCCTTTCCTGAACTATTTGCATTTGTTCACATAAATAGCGACGGTTACAATCTTTTTTATACCTAAATCCACAATGTTTTAATAGTTTTAAGAGATTTCAATGATTCCCTTATTTTTTAGCATTTCCTTCAAAGTATCTAATGTAAAATGTGTTTTCGATTCATAAAAATTATAAATTACTTCCCTTATTTGCATTTTAACGCCTTCACGTACATCTAATGTTTTTGGTTTCTTTTTAATTCGTTTTTTTATTTTCAAGGATACATTATTAATATGTTGGTGCTTAATTCTGCTAACTGTTCTGAGACTTATGTTTAAGGCTTCAGAAACTCTTTCATGAATTCGTTCAAGAGGTACCAAGGGTCCCTTGTTTTCCTTTTCTTTTGTAAAATAATCTATTACATTTAATACCAACTTCTTTGTCTGTTCATTTACGACGCCTAATTTAGTTGCCATATTTACCAAATATTGTATTTTTATAATTTAATGTTATTCGATAAATATTTACACATGTATCTAATTTAGAAACCCGGACACATTTAACGTTAAATAGAATCACCGGCTTAGCGACCCGCCAAACCGCAAACTGTAGATGGTACGTCTGTTTATTGGATAAAAACTATAGATACGCCACGCTCATATCATCAGGTGATATAGGAATGGGCTGTAAAAAATACCTTAAAAAATAGTACAGCTTTGGCACACCGCGGTAAACTGTTCGGTCTAACTATTTATTTAGCAAGAAATAAAACACGAAGGATTGAGGGCCTATGGCCTATGTAATGTATAATAAATTTTAAAAAATGGCTGTGGATATTCGTCTGACAAGCGAATAAATAACCAGACCATTAAATACCAAGGGATAAACTCGCGCGGAATAATACAAGAAAAATGTTTAACGAAAAGAAAGTTTTAACAAAACTTGCGGCGCAAATTAATAAAATAAAATGTTTAGAAGAAAAATGTTTAACTTTTAATATAATAAATTTTTTTAAAAAATCGGTAGGCAACAGAATTTGAACCCGGATGTTTTATTCCCCTTACCTTACTTATTTACACCTTACCTTACTTACACACTGAGCTATTCCACGATGTACAATTCAGCTATAAAACATGTAATATGTAGATACTAGAAAGTTGCAAGCCCTAGGTATAGTGGTTTGGCAATGTCCGTTTGTCGGATGAATATCCACTACCATTAAAAATAGCTTATATATGTCATATAAAGATGAATTTAATTCTAATATGAGACGATTGTTAAATAACCAATGACAAATCTTCAGAGTTTGAGAATCGCTGAACTTATTGAAAACGTGAAAACGTAGATTAAAATTTATCTCTCTCTTCAGTGTGTATCGCAATATTTCTGTCTCAAAATAGGTGAGAGAGAAGCTTGGCAGACATACGCGACAGTGTTTTTGGGCTATTACTTTAACTTTGTGGCTAGAGAAAATGAAATCGTACGCGCATTATCAACTCATACACATGCCAGTTTAGAGTTTACTAGACTTTTTATTCACATTATTTACTGCTTTTCTTTGATAATGATTTTTTTTGTGCAGCTCTTAGTTAAAGCAACAGCCCACTAAGTAATTTGCCCTTTCTAACAATCCTATTCTGCCCACTTCCTCTTAATAGATTTTCTTCTAAATTTTATATTTATGGACTCATATTAATGTAAAGATATTAATCTTAAACATAATTAATAGATTTAGAATGGACGTCACCCCGTAGGTGTTTTTTTTTTTAATTATCGGTTATTAACCTTTCTGACCACGGTATTAGAAACATCCTATTACATTTGGAAAAACAATCATAAATATCCTTAGAATTTTATTACCGGACTATAATCTAATCGAGACCGAGATGTAGTTAAATTCCACAAACGAACGCTTCAGTATTTAGGGACCCGATTGTCAATTGTTTTCGCTGGTGCCTATAAATAGGACGTATCCTCTAAAGGACAACTATTTAAATGAGCAATGATCCGTATTTAAATATAAAACAATTTGTGCGTTGGGGGAGTGATTGTGATAGATGGTATAATACCGCTGGCACGAGACTCATTCTGATGGTATAACACAACGGGAAGCATGCGGTCATCGATACTTATCTCATTATAAATATGAATTAACTTATAAAGATAAATTGGCACAGCTTATGTCATGGTGGATGTCATCAGGCAGGTTTAATGGGCATCAAGCGTGTTGGGTCGTGACATTTTTCAATTAAATCGCAAATCTGAGAAAATTGCTTTAAATTGGGGTAATTGAGGATTCCTGGGGAAAATAGATTTGTTTCTTAAAGTGCTTCGTAGCATCTTATTCTTGAACGATGATCTTATCAAACATGGTATTTTTTTATTACATGTCAATTAAACAAAAAAAAATTATTTCAAAATATATAAGCCAACGCAAAGTGGATAAATTATTACGAAAAGAATCAAATCATTCTTTATTTTCAATAGGACGCGTAATACAAGTATATAGAATAACGTCAACAGTTTCCTTGCAACTACAAAAAATTGCAAGAAAAACTACAAAAAATACTATAAACTACAAACTACGACTACAGAAGGCTGCAAAAACAGCAGACAAACAAACAATGAAATGTAAATACGAAGTATAAAAAACAAATACTGAAAAAGTAAGAAAAGGTGTAAAAACAAATGTTCCAGGTATGGTACATGTGATATAAGAAACTAAATGTCAGGGTTAAGAAATACGAGTTTTTAAATATATATAAACAAAAAACTATTTGTCATAGAAGTTCAAACATCAAATTCAGAACGATCCAAATACTCTGAAATGGAGTAAAAAACATTATTTAATAACAAACTTTTTACAGCTCTTTTAAATAAATAAACGTTTGATATTTCTTAAATAAAATTGGGTAGTTTATTAAACAACTTAATAGACATGATGGTGGGTCCTTTGGCAACCATAGCTAAACGGTGTTGTGGTAAGCTAATGTTATTATTCAGCCTTAAATCGTAGTGCTCAAAGCCCTCTCTCTTCTGAATAAAATTATTAGGCCTAGTTTTAACGGAAACGATACAGTTTAGTATATACAAACTTGTAACTGTAAGTATATCTAATTCTTTAGAAAGTTGCCTACAAGAATATTGGGGTGATTTAAAAGTTATTGTTCGTATGATTTTCTTTTGTATGACTAAAATGTCTTTTACTCTCGAGGAGTTTCCCCAGCAAATAATTCCATAGTTTAAACACGCATATGTTATTATTATTATTATTATTATTATTATTATTATTATTATTACAAATTTTTACAAATTTACAAATTTTTATTTATTACAAAATAATTTATTTACTAAATATATATTGCTATGAAATTTGACACCTAGATGCCAAAGCATCTGTATGTGTCACAACATCCTAAAGCTCTAAGTATGTATACGATAACTGAGAAAATTTCGATAATAAAAAATAACAGCAAAAAAAACAAAACTAACCTAAGAAAATAAAACAGTTTATATAATATATGCAAAATAAAAGTAAAATAAAGTGAAATAACTCACATTAAATTTGTAAAGACATCATTGTTTGTGGTTACAAATTTTTTTCACCTGTCTATGAATTTTTTATAGTTTTTAATCTGCCTAATATTTAAGGGAAGCAAGTTATAGAATTTTGGAGCTAAGTAACTGATGAACCTAAGATTAATGTTTTTATTATTCATTGGAATCTGTATATGTAAATCAGTTTTGTTACGAGTTTCATGTTGGTGTGTGATGTGTACCTTAATGCCCGGATTTTTATGTACATATGAGCATACACTGAGTATATACAACGTACGAATGTCATGGATATCCTCATTATAAAGCAAGCTAGTCGGATATAGTCTGCTTTTCTTAAATATGACTTTTAATATAAAATTCTGCACCACATTTAATTGTTTCAAAGCACTATCATACATGCCACCCCACACCACTATGCCATATCTCAGCAATGATTCAATTAACGTTTTGTACAAAGTAATTAGCAGCTGACGACTAAGTATTTCTTGTAGAAGATAGAATTTATGAACTAAACTTCTGATTTTTTTTGTTAAATATAAAGAATGTTCCTTCCACTTAAGGTTTTGGTCAATAATAATTCCAAGGTACTTTGTATGGGGGACTTCTTTGATTTCACCTTGTAAATTATCTACCTTTATTGATTTAAATATTGGTCTGTTTGCGTCAGTTATTGAAAAAGCTACGTAATTAGTTTTTTTGATATTTAGGGATAGTTTGAAAATGTCAAGCCAATTTTTAACCTTATGGAGTCCTGCCTTAGCTTTTCCCCTCACTTGTTCCCATGTATCTCCATTTAAGATTAAAGCCGTGTCATCTGCATATGATACAATCCTACCATCTATTCCCAGACTTGTTAAATGATTTATATAAACAATAAACAGTGTTGGGCCCAAGACAGTTCCTTGTGGAACCCCCAGTTGAATGTTAATTGGGTCACTTAGAGTATCTCTGATTCGTACATATTGTATTCTCTCATCTAAATAAGACTTGAAAACATCCAACACAGATCCCCTCACTCCATATTTTTCCAAAACATTAAGAAGCTTATAATGTGAAACTGTGTCGAATGCCTTCGCAAGATCTAAAAATATTGCAATACATTTCTTATTACTATTCAAATCATTAGTTACAGCTTTTATTAATTCATACATGGCATCACTTGTACTTAACCCTTTTGCAAAGCCAAATTGTTGTTTAGACAATATATTATTTGCATTTAAAAAATTAATCAAACGGTCTCTTAAGCATTTTTCAAACAGTTTAGCAAAATTATTTATTAGGCTTATTGGTCTATAATTATTTATTTTTTTCTGATTTCCTGTTTTATGTATAGGGACAATAATGGATATTTTAAAAATATTTGGTACTCTGCCTGTTTTGAATATTAAATTTATAATGTGTTTTAAGGGCTGGATAATGCATTCATGTAAAGATTTTATGATTTTTACAGAGATACCGTCTAATCCTGGAGAGCTGCTGTTTTTTAAACTATTTATATGTATTATAAGTTCATTATTACTGACCGGTTTTAGATACATGGATGCCAAGCTGCTAAAATTATCACTTACATCTATATTTGACTGTGGTGGCGAGATATTATTCGCCATTTCTAGTCCTATTTTGGCAAAGTATTCATTACAGTGATTTGCTAGCTCAGAGTCAGTCTCAAATTTTTCATCATTTTCATTGCATATTTCTAACTGTGTATTATTTCTCATGTGTTTCTCATTTGTTGCCTCTCTTATAATTTGATATATTTTTTTTAGATCGTTTGAACACTCAGATATTTTATCTTTGTAATAACTATTTTTTGCGTTTTTAATGGTTTTATTTAAGTTATTTCTATAGATTTTGTATTCGCTTTCTTTCCCGGTTGTGAAATTTTTTAACAGATCCTTTTTCATTTTATCTCGATGTTTTATTGAGGTTATTATACCATAGGTGATCCATGGTTTGAGCTTCTTTGTATTATTAAACTTAAAATTTTTAATTTTTTTAGCTTAATTTACCATATCTTGTAACTCTATTGTGAAGATATTAGCCGCTTGCTCGGGATCCTCTAGATTTAAAATATTACTCCAATCTTTTACTTGCATTAGTTCTTTTAAGAACCTAAAATCTATATTATATTTATTTACAATTTCATCCTGTACCCAGCGTCCCGTATTACAATTTTTAGATATATTTATCATAATTGGGTAGTGATCGGTTATATCATTGTTTATTACATATGGTTGATAATGCATATCCGAAATTTTTAACTTTTTCTTTATAAATATATGATCAAGACATGATGAAGTGTTAACAGTTACCCGTGTTGGTAGGTTTATATAAGGCAAAAAACCCTTTGAAGTCATTACTGAGATATAATCATTTACAATATTGTTGTTATTATTTAGAGTGTCTATATTGATATCGCCAAGTAGCATTTCTATATCAGAAGTCATGTTTTGATTTAGGTAATCATCAATATCTTGAATAAAGTAAGAAACATTAGAAGAAGGTGGTCCATATAAAACATTTACCCCATACCGAACATTATTAATGTCAAATATTACTCTACTTACATTAACTTTAGATTTGTTTAGCTTACTATTAGTGACCACTCCTTTTATGTTTGATTTAACGAAAATAATAGTACCATCACATTTATTAAAGTCTGCATTGTTATAATAGGTTGTATAGCCCCTTATGTTAAATTGAGCACACGTTTCAATTTGCCAACATTCACTTAATATTATAACGTCACAGTAATGCAAATGATATGATTCCAAGAATATTAAAAGTTCATCAAAATTTTTTCACACTTCTAATATTAAAATGTAGCACATTGAGTTCCTTATTATTTACTTTAACTTTATTTATGAGATCATTGGCGTTCACCATCTCAGCTTTAATTTCATCCTCGTCTAATCTGTCTATAATCTCCACTTCTTGAACCTTATTCATTAATATTGTAGTCTATTTTATTTTTAAGCAACTTGATGTGGTATTTGTATGATGGACATTCCTTGCTTGTTGCCTCGTGGTCGACGTTATATTTCGTTTTGTACTTATTATTGGCCGATTCACAATTTATACATTTCTTCATTTGTTTCGTGCATTCTTTCTCCTGGTGTTCTTCTGAACAGTAACCACACACTTTTTCATTAGTGCAATTTTCACTTTTATGATAGAAAGCTTGACATTTATAGCATCTAGGTATGCTTATGTCCTCATAAATTGGGCATCTTTGCCAACCAACGTATATTTTTTTATTATACATTAACTTATTAAACAGTTTAGGTGAGCACTCGCCAAATATAACATTTTTTTTCCCCTTTTTTATGTAGTTGATTTTAAAATGATCTTCTCTGTCGATGAATTTGTTTTGGTTTCTAATTGATGTTTCCAATTCCTGAGCATTGAGTTCACCTTCATACTCGGTGATTTTTATTCTGGGTTTCTTTAATTTCGTAATTTCAACGCTGTAGTTATTTTTCAACCTTTTTTCAGCATTTAATTTGAGAATATTCATCTCTTCCTTCGACGAGCATTTTATTATTACATTGCCATTGTTTGTTATTTTCATGTTCTTAACCCCAATATTTAGCTCCGCTGGATTTAAGTTTTTATTTAAATCACTTTTGGTTTTACTAGAGTTTTGTTGTCTGATTGGTTTAATTATTATGGCTGGTATATTATTATACATCTCATTGTTAAATATATTCCTATTATTACACTCATATACATAAGCAAAATAATACAATTTTAGCAGTTCAACACTAACCTTTGATCTTAGCTGCCATAAAACAAAGCAGTGCGTGGAAAGTTTTTTTGTTATCCCGCCTATATGATAGTCCCAAGATAATAGAGAATCAACCTGCAATCCGATAAATTTGGTAACTTCATTCTGTTCAATAGATTTGTTATCAATTTTTACAAGGAGACTTTTGTTTAACTCATGAGTAGCGAAAACTGTCAGTTCTGTTTTTAAGTTGTTTAAAACCAAACCATTGTCCAAGCAATATTTCTGCATAGAGATAACAGTATCATTTGCATTTTTACTAATTTCGCTAAAATCATCACCAGTGACAGCAGCAGCAGTATCATCTGCAAATAATGAGATGTAACAATTTGCTAATGGCTCAGCAATATCATTGATGAAAACAATAAAAAGTAACGGCCGCAGGCACACCAGTAGTGGTAGAAGCGAGTTCATTTGATCTATATGTTGAACCGTCATCTTAACCTCTTTTGTCCTATTACAGAGATAAGATTTTAACCAACTTAATGCTGTTCCGCGTATACCATAATTATAACATTTGTCTAGAAGAAGTGCATGATCCATGGTATCAAATACACGTTTTAGATCAAAAAATATACAGGCAGTAGTTTTGCTGTTATCTAAATTTGACAAAATGAAATTGTACAAGGATAGTACTGCATGTTTAGTGGAAAGGCCCTTTCTAAAACCAAATTGATGATTAGTAATAATATTCTCTTTCTCTAGAAATGCAGAAGTTCTTATGAAGTAAGCTTTTTCAAGAACCTTTGAAAAGGTGGATAGTAGTACAACACCTCTATAATTAGAAATATCATTAGTATTGCCCTTTTTATGAATAGGGATAATAATAGGTTTTTTTAACATTGATGGAAAAATTCCTTCCTGAAAAGAGATATTTATCAATAGTGTTAGAGGCTCTACAATATAATCAACAACTTTGCTCAGCAGAGAACATGATATCTCATCAAAGCCAGAGGAGTCCTTGGCCGAGATGGACTTAGTTATATCATATACTGCATAAGTTGTTACTGGAGATAAAAATAACGATTTATTATTGATCTTAGAGCTAGTATTATAGGTAAGAGGCAAGTTATTTGTTAACATTTGAATAGACGATACAAAGTATTTATTAAAGTAATCAACTGACATACTAAAATCTTTTATATGATTACCATCTACATTAGAAAAGTGATCAGGAAGCCTTTTTTTACTTTTGATATTAGATTCATTTTTTATAAAGGACCAGGCGGTTTTTGATTTATTTTGTGAACGGCTTTGTTGGCTTTAATTATTTTGTACCTTTCAAATACTGCCTCGTCGTTATTTCTTTTGTAAATTTTAAATAAGTCTCTCAGAAACTTTCCTTGATTAATTATAGTGGCATCTATCCATGGTTTATGGCTAAAAGTAGTGGTACTCTTTGTTATTACTCTACATTTTTCTAGCGGAAATGCCTTGAGACAAAGTTCAGTCAATGTTGATAAAAAGATATTAAACTTGTGCTCGAAACCATCCATGGTTGCCAGATACGACCAGTCTACATTTGAGAGTAATTGTTTAAAATTATCCATATTTTTTTCTTTATTAAAATATCTCTTAAACCTGACAGTTTCTTCATTATTTGAGTCGGAATAAATGAAAGAGGTACATTGCATAAAATGATCCGACATATCGGAATAAATAATTTTTGAAGTTAATAATAATTAATGAAGTTGAAGTTGAATATTGGAAAAAATATTATCAATAATACTTTTTGAATTATTACATATGCGAGCATATTCATTAATTGTTTTATGGAAACCAAAAGATAAAAATACATTTACTAGATCTTCAGCATTCTTATCATTAGCAGAAATGTCAAAATTCGCATTGAAGTCGCCATACATGAATGCCTGGCTACTTGGATTTAGAGATCTATTTAATAAGTCCTCCAAAGACGACAAGAAGAGATAAATGTGTAGTAAAGTAAAATATACCTACTACTAAAGTCCAGTATTCCAGTGTTTCCTATGAAAGGAAATTGATTCATTGCCACCAATCAAGGTGCACAATGTGCGTTTCCAAATCAATTGAAAATAATATCCTATAACTTGCGACATACTACGTCTTTAATCGGAAAACGCAAAATAAAATCTGATTTCAATAAGCCCCCAGCAGGTAGAATAATCCTAAAGAGAGGACTACAGTGCAGGGCTGTTGTGCATCGCCAGCCATAGATCAGTTTCGAGCTTGTTAGCTCTCATCAGTACTACATAGGTGACAGTCAAGCATCTCTAAGGGCACTATCAAACCCAAAAGTCACATCGAAACTGGTATGGGAATGCCGAGAAGAACTAAGAGCCCTGAAAGACCACAACAAGATAACTATAGTGTGGGTTCCAGGGCACTCTGGTATCGAATGCAACGAGGAAGCTGACGAGCTAGCAAGGAAAGTATCATCAGCTTCATATATTGGTCCAGAACCGGCCCTGAGAGTGCCTAAAACCATTATACGGCGCTAAATAAGGGAATGAGTCAAAAACCAACACAAATAATACTGGGATAAAATAATCGGGCATTAACACGGGAGAACCGTTATTAAATTACCATCTCGAAAAAGACTGAAGAATTGCTGTTACTGAGCAGGAATCAGTTACGCATAATCACAGGTCTCCTGACAGGGCATTGTGCCCTGAAAGGACATCTCTATAGAATAGGCATGTACATAGAGACTTAATATGCAGACAATGCAATGGGTCAACAGAGACTGCTTATCACATCCTGCCTGAATGTGAGGCTTCGGATCAAAGGATACAGATTCTATATGGACAACCCAGATTATGGTCAGAAGAATATGACACTCAACCAATTCGGGGCGTGTACAAATTGGTATAAGGGATTAGAACATTGGAATGGGTGTCATAAGGAAACTGAGATTAGCACAATAAGCCCAAGAGGCTGCAGTGTTTCTGGAAAAAAAACAAAGTTATGACAATTGTCACACAGAAGAAAACTTTAAGATATTTGTGTATGGTGACCGGCACCATAGATCAGTGGCTAGAGCGCGTTATGTAAAAAATTCGTTTTGGTCAGATTATGCAGTGTTCTGGGTTCGATCTCCGTCACCAATGTTGGCAATATCGTTGGGTAATAGAATGTTGTCTGCAACCCTCTTCCAGGCAGCCCTTGGCTTAGGATTTGGAGGTTGTCTATTACATATGGTGTGTTTATGTTATGTTGTGGTAAGTAAAGGCTATGATTCTGTTTGGAAGATAAGAAGATTTAGATTTACACACGTCTTTATGCAATTTTGAAATGAGGCCATTTAGTGGGACCATTTCTTCCAATCCATTGAAATAAGTAAATAATATTTAACCGGTCATTTACTGTAATGTTTCTTTGTACATTTTTTGCTGTTTTCGTTATTTGACAAGCAATAAAACCTCAGTTTGGTATAAATTGTAACGACAATACAAAGGAGCATTTATCACAATTATCGGTCGTTACAATTTGTATTGAATTTAAAATATTTGAAATTTTACAATATGAATTTTAATAAAGCGGAACTTGTGGACATGACTTTTGTTTTGGGCGACTCAGACAGAAATTGTTTACTTGCCAATAGAATTTATCACCAACGTTATCCTGAAAAAAGGATTCCTGATATTAGCAGCTTTCAAAACCATCTCGATAGATTTCTGGAAATTGGAAATGTCGAATATAAAAAAGTGAAAGAATAAAACGTGTTGTGAACGAAGAAAATGAGTTTTCTGTGGTGCTGGCAACGGTTGAGAATCCCCATGTTAGTTAAAGAGAAGTGAGCTCATTAGTAGAAATAAGTAGACGGTCTGTAGTTCGAATCTTAAAAACAAATAAGTTGCATGCGTATCATATTCAAATGCACCAGGAATTATCTGATGACGATTTTCAAAAGCGCCTACAATTTTGTAATTGAGCCAGAGATGAAATGCAATATGATATCCGTTATTCTCTATACTGTTTTTTTCAGGGATGAGGCAACTTTTCATAAAAATGGATTTGTTAATAGGCACAATTTCCATTATTATGCTTCCGAAAATCCTTACTTTCTTATGCAAGTTCATAACCAACATAGATGGTCTATAAACGTTTGAGGAGGAATTATTGGAGAACATGTAATAGGGCCACGTTTCTTTGGTACATTGACTGGAGCTTTTTATTTTCATTTTTTGGAAAACTATCTGAAACAATTATAGGTAAATCGCCCTGAAAGAATTCGAAATAGTATGTAGTTTCAGCAAGATGGTGCTCCACCACAATATTTAAATGCAGTTAGAGATCACTTAAATAATACCTATCCTAATCAATGGATTGGAAGAAATGGACTCACTAAATGGCCTGCTAGATCCCCAGATCTTACAGAAATGGATTTCTTCTTATTTCAAAATATGAAGTAAAGAAAAATAACTGCCTTTACATCTATCACACCGGTAGTTTTAGGAACAGTGGGAACCTCATTTCAAAAGCGCATAGAGATATGTGTCAATCAAAATGGGCAACATGTGGAACATTTATTATAATTTTTTCTAATTTTATTTGAAGAAACCTCTTTTCTTAAGTTTATTTTTGAATTTTGTAATTATTGCTCAATAAAACGAAATAGGTTGCAATTAACTCTAGGGAAGTACTTACAAAAAATGTTCGTTTTTCATTTCTACACTACATTGTCGAAAAATATACAGTGTTCCATTTGAAAAAGTTCAGAAAATTCAATTTAAAATGTTCTTAATTGAAAAATAATTTTTGGCCACCCTGTACATTTATAGGAAATGAAAATGATTCAAAAACATTAATTAGATGTCTCGTAACTGATATTCGGATAAGTTTTTCTTAAAACCCATAATTGTGACTGTGGTGAATTTTTTAATATCTATCTGCAAAGAATTGCATTATTTCAACAAAAAAATTCATTACATCTAAGTGGTTGGGAGGTATTCAATGCTAATGTAGGAATGAATAGAGCCTAGAAAAAGGCTTCAAAAAATGTACTGGTATACATAGCATTCCATATAAAAGAAAGGCACTTGGTCCTGTAATTTCGTCTTGGCTCGTCCTGTATGTTCGAAAATAATTTCCAGTTATAGACTTTTTTATATAGTTTACTTGAAATTTTTTAAAATATGTCTAGCTGTCGTAGAACTCGAGATATCAAGGTCTGACGCACTATCGCCTCATCCTATATACAAAATAGGCACACAATATAGAGATTAACTTACTACCTTAAAATGATAATACATTAATGTTTTTTTTTATACATTTATTTAACGTCGGCCTATTTTCGCTACTGAGGCCTATCACCGACGCCTGTAGACGAGCTACCCAAAACCAGGAATTTTGCCGAACCTCTTCCCCTAAGAATAGTAGGGATCTTTTACTTGCCTAACATTTAATAGACAAGGGACCGACGGCTTTACATCCCCTCCGAAGGATGGTATATCCCCTATACAACCCTCGCCTAAAGTTGTATAGCTTCCACGCATACACTGATATACAAGCCGCTGGAAGATGTGTGAGGCGAGGACGCGGTCTTCGTTGGAACGGTCACCCATACATGAATGTTAATCATGTTAAATAGATGTAGATAGGTACCTACTTACGTTGCAGCATTAAATCCCCTCACCTCGGCTATGTTGAAACGGTCGTCTTTTTTCATAAATACGTCCACAACTGTTAAATTTTCCGAAGTAGCGTTTACAAATCCCGCATTAAGGAATTCACAGGTAAAACGTAAATAATGTTGTGTTTACCACTTATTTAGTATGTAGATAAGTCGTGATTTCCGACATTAATCCAAGTGATGACGTCACACCAATCACAGGACGTTCTGCCTACCCCTTTTATACTTATCTCTCAAGGGTTATAAAAATATTTATGTTTTCCAGCCTTTGTAGTTAGTTAAAACCCATGCCACAACGATGCTATTACGACACTATTGTTTCGTGATTTTATTACAAATAATAATATCGACATTCCAACAATTTCTCCGCTATATATAATAACGCGCACGCTTTGTATTCATATAAATCGTGTATTACAAAATAATTCACTGAATCTGGTTTCAAAATGTGCAAACATTTAAATAGAGCCAGTTCTAACTTAGTGTATGGCAATAAAATTGATAGATCGTTTTAATTATCTCTCGACATTATTATTCAACTGGTAACCGATTGATTTTACTGGTCCATAAACCATTAGGCACGACACAATAAGATTTCTCATATCAGTTGCGTGTCCCAAGCTACAAGGTACGTATGTGTATATACAGTGTGTCCCACTTTTCATGGAGCCACCCGCATATCTGATATCCGAATATTTTGAAATTTTGATGGTGAATATATAGGTAGAGTTGAGATTAGCGCTTCCCGGCACATAAAAAACGCAACAAAAACTTTACGACCTCATTAAAATACCATCACTCTCTGTGCTGTATCGACCGCAAATTGACTCGCTTGCCTTTATAAGTGTTTAATGTGCGTCGGGTTGTTTGATGACAAACATGCCGCATGGCCCGCGGCGATAATAATTATGTTATTAATTATTATGGCGACAATAATTTTTGTTGCGTTACTATACCTATAAGTGAGTCTTTAGACGTAACTACATTTGATTTTAGCTATCGCGGTCCGGTTCTAGTATGGAAAAATGGATCAACTTTCCAAAAAAAGTATTTTTTTAGAAAAAAACTAGTATGATATTCTTAATCAGCACCTTTAAAAACTGTTTTTTATAAGATTACATCGTAGTTGGTTCAAAGGTGTTTGAGATAGGGCTCGTCAAAAAAATTATTTTTTTAACTAAAAATAATTTTTATCTGTAAAACGGGGTCCCAACTGAAAAAAATGTATTCTTCATTTTTTGTTCAGAATGACGATTACACTGGATTGGACCAATTTTACAAGAAAATAATTATTTATTTAAGAAGGCAAAAATTGTAATTCTGTACGAATTGGAATTTTTGCCTCATTCGCAATAATTCGCAGTTTTTAACGAAATAGGCTAAAATTCATGTGATTTGGGGTTTTTGCGGACGCTGATTACGAATCCGAAGTAAAAATTGGAAAATTCAAAATGACGGACTTTAAAAATTAATACTTATTACCAGTCACATTAGAGGTTTCACTTCGGAATGAGAGATAATACGCTGTAAACTTGTATAAACCTTTATTTTGGCATTGTAAAAGTTGTCTCAAAAGTCTCATAAAATCTCATGTCCGCGTCTTAAGATATTCACAAAAATATGTTTTTCCCAAATATCTCGCTTCTTATAGTTTTAATGATATTTGTATCTATTATGAAAATTGTAGAGCATAAAATTCTCTATGAATTTTAGAAATCTAGAAAATTTATTTCAAAATAATCCGATTTTATTAGCTTCAACTTAAAATTAAAACAAAAAATTAAAACACATTCAAACGAGTTGTTGAATTGATTTGCATCGTCCAAATAAAAGAAAATAATGGTATTAATTTGTTTAATAGTAGGTGCCATGAATCTTGTTACCATGACAATAGACAAAAGAATGTTTAATTTACATTAATTTACAATTCTTGTTGTCATAATTGCTGTTTTTCTTGTTACTAGTGCTTCGCTATGATCTGCCATTACTTTGTAATAACAAATTTTGTGCGTTTCTTTTATTAAGTTCTTTTTTTTAAATTTATTATGGCTTTGAGATATACAAACGAATAAAAGTTAGATAAGCTAGAGATTTATTTTAAATCAAATAGAAATACTGATGAGGCATCAAGAATTTATGAGGGATAACTTTCCAGAACGTGGTATTTTAGGACTCTTGTTATTAATTTATTAAATAATGGACGGTTTAATGGAAAAATAAATAATACTTATGAGATAGATAACGAAGAGCGGAATAACGTTGTATTAGAATACGTAGAAGACAATGCTACAGCATCTGTAAGACAAATTTCAAATCAAGTAAATGTTCCCAAAACAACTGTGCATAACATTTTAAAGAAACATCGTTATCACCCATATAAACCAACCATCGTTCAAGGTTTGCAAGAAAATGACTATGAGACAAGAGTAACATACTGTGATTGGTTTGTAGAAAAATGTCTACAAAACCCAGACTTTCAGATGACTTTAATTGCATTGTACTAATCTTGGTGTAAAATGTCTAAATACTGTTTTATTTTGATTTACTACCAATTTGTTATTGTAAAACCAAGACGTAAGCTTATTCACTACACTCTGCGAGTTCCTTAAATCTACTATATTGCTGCAAACAAAGTTAAATTTTTACCATTTGAACTTTCTGACAAGTCATTAGCATACAATAAAAACAATAACGGTCCCAGTACAGAACCTTGGGAACACCATATGATATGTTCAATATGCTAGACTGAGCATATTCGAACTAATATTATCAACACCGCTTGAATTGGAGGATTTTAGCTCCATAATGATATTTTGAAATATCAATGAAATGAAATCAATGAAATATTTCACTTTCAGTCACCGGCTCAAGAAATATAGTTGGATAATTTTTATTTGGTTGAATACGATTGTTGTTTCCAACGTTAGAGAATTTTTCAATTAAACTTTTTGATTTATCAACGAAAAATTTATTTAACTTATCAGCTATTATTCCTGTGTCATGTGTTAAATGATTATTAATTCGGATGCTTTCGATGGTATTTTGTTTAGCTTTGTTGTTCATTATATCGTTATTTATAATTGTCCAGGCAGCCTTTGATTTGTTTAAGGATCTGTAATATATGTGATCATTGTGTAATTTTTTTAGCAGCTCTAACAACTTTGCGATAAATTCTTTTATATGTGTTATAGACGTCTTCTTCCCTATTACTGTTATACGTGACTTTATGCAACAGTTTTAATTTTTTTGAAGAAATTTTTATGCCTTGAGTTATCCATTCCTTTTTTTCTATATTTTTTTTTTTATATAATATAAATGAAAAACTAACATCAATATAGTAGAGGAGGCTTCTTTACTTACATGCTGTTCAAAGGATTCAAAATTAATTCTAGATAACAACCTAACTCTAACATTTCACGATGGTTGTCCAACACATATTAGCGGCATAGTAACACAATTCTTAATAGCAACTTTTGATAATAAAATAATTGCAAATAATGGCAACGTTCTATGGCCAGCCAGCTCTCCTGATCTCACTCCGTTGGACTATTTTCTTTGGGGGCATACAAAAAACGAAGTTTATTCATTTGAACCACCCGATAATATTAAATTTTTAGAAGAACGTGTAAGAAATACTTTGGCTGCTGTTAACAGAAATACTTTAAGGAGAGCGTGTAGTTCAATATTAAATCGATGTCAAAAGTGTATTAATGAACAGGGACGACATATTGAACAATTTCTTTAATTCTTTAATTAATTTTTTTTAATTTTAAGTTGAAGCTAATAAAATTGGATTATTGTAAAATAAATTTTCTTCATAGCCTACTTAGAAAACTTAATTTTTTCATATTTAACACGAGTAAATAATTTTTTTCCTGACATTGTGATACATCATTGAAGGGGTAATTAAGAGCATTATTGAACAAACAAAATATACGAAAGCACCTTAGGAAAGTGTCCTAACAATGTACTTATTAAAATATCACCAGTCATCAAATTAGGCAGATACGGGAAATTTTTTAAAATGCACCTTTTCAGTTTTTTGAAAATATTTCGGAAACGAAGATAGCTAGGCCAAATTTAAAAACGGCATCGAAACGGTCACAAAATTCTTCAAAAAAGTCTCCAGTTAACCGTTTCTCTATCTCTAATAATAATAAAGATAGCAATGCATACATCCCCAATTTGGGACACAGTGTATATCAAGAAGTGATGAACATAACACCACTTTCCAAATAAATTTTATCTATTTCGAAAGTAATTTGAACATAATGCTACTTGGAAGAAACTTGCACTAAGCTGTATATTTAATTTATGACGTAATGGTGTATGCAATAATAATAATAAAGAAGTAATAGTTAAAAAAGATAATATTAAGACCGGTAAGGTTGAACTAATACAACCAAATATAAATTTTTACGAGGCAAGTAGCGTACGTATTTCTCAATTTTTATTATTAATTACCGGGTCATTACGGCTTTTATATCTCTATTATCTGTTCATTAGAATTATGGGAGGTAATAATGATAATTAAATAATCTTCATCTACCTACCGCATGGACGTTACAAATCACTTATTTTAATAAATTTGTATATACCGTCGCTCTTTTATGGCATTTTCTTACAGAAGATTTTAATTTAAATATTTATTGTGGTCGCCTGAATGCCGATATGTCAAAAAAATTATTAATACTATGTATAGGTACAGCGTGTCTCATGAAATTCGGTGTTAAAATGTTATTTTATAACAAAAGAAAACAAGTTGTAAGGAAAATATGAAATATTCACAAGCTGATTTAGAATAAAATAATTAATTTCTTCTATCTAGAGTTGGCTTGAGGAATGAGACACCTGCGGGAATGTCACTATCTGCGGGGGTTGCACAGCAGTATTTTGTGTATCAACTGCATCTCTTACTCCAAATAATTCCAAATAAGATATACCATTTAAGAGTATGCAAAAACGGAGTCAAGTGAAGACAAGACGAGTGAGGAACTTCTAGCTATTGCACTTAATAAAATTACCAAGAAAGGCATAAGTTTATTAATAAACAAATAGTTACCTCTGGATATTACCCCTAATAATGTGTTAGTAATGTGTTAGTTGATTTTTTAAATAAACTTAGAGATCACAGTGACTTTAACAAAAATAATGAAATAGTGCTCGCAGATGTGAACACGAGTTAGTTGCACAAGAAGAATTTATTTTTTATTAAAAAGTCTGTAATATTAATAAATAATTCAGCGCCACCTATAGGAAAACTGTCTCAACTGTCTGAAATCCAGAAGTCAACTAACTTAATAAACCAGCTTGCCACATATATAGCTAGAATTTATTACAATTTAATACAAACAAATAAATATTTCATAAATAATAATACAAGTACAAAATGAACATCCAAAAAAACGAAAAACTATATATAACAGTACTAGCTTCTACCATACTGAAAAGAAAATGCGTGTATTTATTTTTCTAATTACAAATGCTCAAATTATGCACCATGCATTCTAATACACAAACGTGCTCTATGAGACACCTCGCGCATTACATTTTGGAGCATTTCAGGAGTAATTGCCCCACATGCGTCTCTAATTCTGGTTTGGATGTCCTCAATATTTTCAGGGGCAGTTTGAAATACCTTGTCCTTAATGTAACCCCAGCCAAAAAATCCAAGGGAGTAATATCTGATGATCGAGCTGGCCATAGAATGGGCCCGTAGGTGCCTATAACTTGATTTAAATAATTTGTACATATTAGAGCCGTGTGAGATGGAACCCCATCTTGTTGAAAATATGAATAACTTAATCTTTCTGTCACTGTTAATTTATAAAGAAAATCTTGAAATTCGTTTTGCAGGAAATTAAGGTATCTATACGAGCGGTTAATTTGCCATCATAAAAATAAGGTCCAATTACTTTAGTCCCTAAAAGAGCCACCCAAGTATTCGTAGAAAATCTTAGAAAGCAGTCTCTCTGCACCAATGTGTATTTTCTCATGTCCACCTATAATGCATATTTCGATTGAAAAATTCGTTATTAGAAAAAATTGATTCGTCCGACCAAAGAATTTTGCTACATATCAGCAGGCAGCATCAGCATTTTGGTTAACATAATTCAATACTCTATTCACTTTTCTTACATTATCTGCAACATGCCCTCGCCTTACTACTTTTTTTGAAAATGAACTATGTTTAGGAAGTTAGCTCGATTTGGCTGCGGAACATCTGGAAATCTATCTCCGTAAACCGTGACTGCCATTTCAGCGTCAAAATTGCACTGACAATAAATGCTAATAATCATATCGAATTTATTATTATTGGTGCACACATCATAATTACTGATATAAAACTTGTCTTAGAACTCGACAACGCAACATACAACCGTGACAATCTGTCAAATTTGTTAATGACTGTATACATTGTTTTTCACTAATCATGGCATAGCTGATTTTTACGATTCAATGAGATGAATTGGATCATGTTATGTAACAGGAATCCAATCCACATAAACACTGATTTGAGAAAATGGCGTATAATAGTTTGCGTGGTTCGTTCTCTGCTACGTGCATATTATTAACTTTTAGTTGAAATTTTTTACCCCATATACTATTAAAAATGTTTGACACTGTATAGTGTGGCTTAAATATTCATTATGTGCGCCAATTTCTGATAAAATGTGGGTTGGATTTTTATTGCAAAATGGGAAAACCTTTAACTGAAAACAAATGTAAATTTGAAAGTCCGTGCCTATTTTTAAATACTTCTAAATAAGAAAACATGACAACAAACTCTATTAACCATATATAAAGAAAACTATTTGTCTTCAATTTCAAAGTCTAATGATCCACCGAAACTCTCTAGATCATCTTCGATGTTTCTATCTGATCTTAAGTTCCTATAAAAACCTGTGCATCCTCTGGTATAAGAGAAAAAAGGACCCTCAAACCATACATTTTGCCTCTGATATAGTACCGTTAGGCCACAGTGGAACTAAACATACATCTGCTTTTACCCCCTTTGCTTTTTAGATATATCTATAATATTGGGCTGTGAATTTCTGTCGTAACTTTCTCTTGTAAATAGAAGGTTTGGTACATCTTTTCGCAAACATGTCTGTTTCATTCTCAGCCAATTGATTTTAGTTCCTGAAAAGCATATAAATATTTTATTAAAATGAATTCATTCAGTAAGTGATTCAAATATTTACCAGTCGTGTCTAGTTTTCTATTCGTAATGTTTTTCTCCAAATTTTTGGTACCCATGAAATCAATAATTTCTACTCGGTACACACAGAGTTTGTTTTTGTTTCTACAGCATTTCATAACATTCATATACTCCTCCGGTGTATATATACGTTGCTGATATTTTAGTGCTTTCTCGATATCCGAAAAATCTGAATCATTGGACAAAAACGAATGACCAGATACAAGAAAATTGAGTATAATTTTTTTCAATGAACAGCGGTTTTGTAGAATTGATCGCAGTATTAGATGTTATTTAGATGTACCTTCATTATATGTTCGCCGGTTTACTGAAGTTTTTATAATAATTGTTGCATATCCTATACTATACTCTGCAATTTTTTGACATGTTAGATTTTAAGGTATTTGCTATTATATTATACCCTAAAACACATAATTTTCAAAAAATTGTGAGAAGATTCTCGTACGGAATATGCAATATCCGAACTTCAACACATTGTTATTAAAATATTTAATTTTTTTAAATTAAAGAGTTGTTTGTCAATTTTTATTGCAACTCGTGTAATTACTTTGAAAATGCCAGTAAATAATATCATATTGGTATTATATTATTACATGAAGATAAATTTGAAAAAAAAAAGAAAAATAAATAATGACGCACTGTGATTGTATGTATATATGTGAGTGAGATAACGGTCATAAGTCATTATAATTCAATACATACCTGCATAATCCTAGCACTTCTTGAACTCATTTTTATAATAATTTACAGATATAAACTCTTATATCAATAATAAAGCTCACTGTTGCTCAAAGTTATAAACCATATAAAAAAAACAACTACTACGATTTCCCGCAAAAAAATTGGCGGGATATACGTTTCTGGCGGGAGCATCGCGTTTCTGGAGGGACACACTATACGATTCTGGAGGGAAGCACTATACTTCTGGTGGAAAATGAAAGAAACCAATAGCATAACACATACCCTAACTGCTTGGTTCTTTCTTGCGAAACTACTCTTGCTAGATGCTGCACTGTAATAGGGAACCATGTGTGTTGGTACCTTGTTGCATAAATGTACAATACCTTTTTTTTTTTTTATACATTTATTTAACGTCGGCCTATTTCCGCTACTGAGGCCTAACACCGACGCCTGTAGACGAGCTACCCCCAACCAGGAATTTTGCCGAACCTCTTCTGTTAAGAAGAGTAGGGATCTTTTACTTGCCTAACATTTAATAGACAAGGGACCGACGGCTTTACATCCCCTCCGAAGGATGGTATATCTCCTATACAACCCTCGCCTAAGGTTGTATAGCTTCCGCGCATACACTGATATACAAGCCGCTGGAAGATGTGTGAGGCGAGAACGCGGTTTCCGTTGGAATGGTCACCCATCCAAGTACTAACTGCGCCTGTCGTAGCTTTACATCGCATACCGAAGTTATTTTGTGATTCGCATATTTTATATGTTTATACGTAGTCCAAACAGCATGGTTTGATAATGCAAATCGGATTTTGGCGATTGCATTACATTTTTGTATACTTAGATGCTTAGTACTTTATTGCAAACTATGTTTTATCTCAATGGAACTTTTTTCAAGCTATATTTTAAATGTGAGAAAATTGAAAATAAGGTTATAATATATCTCAATAGATGGATGCACATGCGTATTACAGTAAAACATGTTTAACTCAAAATTTCCTATATTGTGGGTTGGATCCCTGTTACATAAAACGATACAATTGTGGTTTTCGTAAAATATTGAATATTGACACTACCAGTTAAAATTTGTGTGACATGGCAAGAAAAAATAAACGGAATTAATGGCGTCATGGCCTACTTTGAGATTTGTTCTTTTTATTTCTGCACAAGAGTGTATGTCAAAACCAACAGCGTTTTTCGAATTGTTTGATATATATTATTTTTTCTCAAATAAGGAAGAAGGTTTGTGGTTTTCCTATTTTTCAGGTTTTTATAACATATCTCACAATGTAGGCTATGGATTTCAAACTTCTTTTTACTGAAATATAGCCGACAAAAAATGAAATGACTGTTTCTAAAACTTTATTCTTCTACAATAGATATAAGGCGACATATTTGGTATGGCCCTCGTAAAATAGACATACGGTATATTATCAGCTCCAATAAATTCTATGCGCTTTTATTAAGGTACAATCTTCTAAAACAAAATGCATAAGAGTACAGTTAACAGACAAGCAAGTCGTTTTCAATATTTCAACCAAAGCCGTCCTCATATCAGATTAATAATTTTGAACTCTCTCAAGGTAGAATTAGAAATCTAAGCTTGTACCATAATCACAGGCATGAATTAATATATTCCTGTTTTACAAACTCCTCGCATCCTCGGCGCATATACAAAAATAAATGCAAATTACTTGCGACTCCTTCGTTGCACCCGCTTCATCTTCCTACCATCCTTCATTTAACCCTTCCGCCATCCTTGAAAGCAATCGGCAACCGAATGAGGTCACCCACAATGCAATTAAGCATAAAAAATGCACCACGTGCACGTCCAAGGTGCGTGCGCTTGAACATGCTTAAGATTTTTTCACTTGCTCGCGCGCCGTCTTGACTCAAGCCTGGGTTTATAGGGAGGAGAGGGGTAAAGTTGATGAGGGGTGCAACATAACCGACAGAAGACAGATAGCATCGTTGGGCCGGTCCTGAGTGCCGCACCCTGTCCAGTGGTACCTGTGAGTACACTTGTGGCTTTGTATCTTTGTTGAGCATTGTCTAGAGTCGGATATATGTATAGGTATATACATGGTTCTGAAGAATTGAGGGAACACCCAATTATTTTGAATAACCCGACGGTGCGGGACTAAGTTTTCGAGACGTGATTTATATTGTATTGTTTGTTATCGTAACAGATTATTGTTGTTTGTTGTATAATCAACACTCTTATTACTAACAATGGCATAATATGTTCTACGAATAGCATTTTGTTCGTATGTATAAGAATAACGTAGTATTTGACCTACAGAATTTATAGTAGTTTTGCAAATTTAGTATAACTGGGTACAACTATGAAAACATTATTTGATCGTTTGGCGCAAAGACACATTATGTGAGAAAAACGTAAGTGATTTTCAACAAGCTGAATTTTCGTGAATGGCTTCGTTTTGACTAGTCTTCCAACTTTTCTCTCTATGAAACTGACACTTTCATAACGTGGAACTGGAAAACCTGCCAGAAAATTTGTAGGACACTGATTATTCGATTTCAAAAATATTAATTAAACAATAGTGTAAAAATCAGCCCGTAAGTAATACAATTTCAGACCTCGTAATTTTCACATAAGTATTTGCATATTTACATATTTATTACATATTTACATTACATTTGCAGGACAAGCGTAGCTCCCTGTTTATTTACATTAACGGGCTGATTAGTACACTATTGTTTAATCATTTTTTTTTAAATAAATTGTCCTACAAATTTTCTGGCAAGTTTTCCAAATCAAATAATAATATAATAATAATTATGACAATTAGACGAGAGTTGCAGATATCAAACCGGTCACCTTTCTTGAAAACTAGAGCCATATTAGATAATTTCAACACAATTTTTATTTCCTCTTATACAATGGTTTGACTATAGCCTTTTTAAAACAATTTGGAAATAGTGTGCTTAGTGATAAGTTTATTAGATATGCTAGTGGAGGTTTTCAAAATGGCAATCCTATCTTCAATTATTCTGATTGGTATATCGTCATAGCCTGTTAAATTTTTTGGTTTCAATTTTTTTTTTAATACTCCCGGTGTCAGGTTCTATTAATATACAAGGTGTCCCGAAAATGGTGGGCAATCTCTCGGATTTGGGTAGAACTAGTGAAAATAAGTTCGTGTATTTTTCTTTCCCCCGAGGTACCCATATGAAGATATTCGCTCATGAAGTTGAAGGTTAAAAATCGATTTTTCGCGATAACTTTTTTATTGTTCATTCGATTTTGATCATTTTTAGATCAGTATCATATTATTTCAATCTAGTTAGGTCAGTGTATTAGAACCTTGGATAACATTCTTGGGGGTCGGGGGCAGAGCACCCATTGCCTTAATAAGTTGAAAAAAAATTTCAGCCTGTTTTCTTTTATCTCTAAGGTTATTTTCAAATTTTTCAGCTATTTTTACGTAAAAAACGTATACTTGTTTGATGTCGGTAATATGAACAGTTTTCGAGATAAATGCACCTAACGATGAAATTGCGATTTTCAATCACACAAATAATATTAACTTTTAAAAATTAAATAAACAAAGACTATTTACTTTGTCATATTATGTATGACCTTCCCGTAGATTATTTGAAAAAAGAAACGACAAAAAATGCCGCACATGCTGAAGCCCCAGTTCTGGGGTCAGCATTGAATGTGTTAATATTCATTTTTTTTAATAAACAGCTACATCGTCTTATCTATGTAGATAAGACGATGTAGCTGTTTATGTACAATACCAAACGAGTAATAATGACAGTTTATGGTTGTCATGGATCAAAATATCAGATAATTGGAGTGACATAATTTTTCAGTATTAGCTTAGTCAGACATTAATTAAGTAATTAATTGGTTGAAATATGGCTTACACTAACAATGAATACGCAGATATCCATTTAATGTATGGAATGGCTTCTTTTAATGCCTCGAAAGCACGAAGACTATACGCTCGATGGTATCACCATCGAAGGGTTCCTGATCGCAAAACTTTTGAACGTGTTGATCAACGGCTGGGAGAAACTGGTAAAAAATATGATAATTTTTTTGAAAACTAAAAATCTAAAAATTATATCTCTACTTAGGTCGATTTGCGCCAAATGACTTAAACAGGGGTGCTCCGCGGACAACACGTACTGTTGAAGTAGAAGAGAGCGTATTGGATGCAGTGACTGCGAATTCATCTGTCAGTATCAGATCATTATCATTACAAATGAATGTGCCAAAATCAATCGTTGGAAGAATTTTGAAAGAGCAACTGCTTCATCCGTACCATATACAGAAAGTACATGCCATTAGCCCAGATGACTCACCTGCTAGGGTGCAATTTTCGCAGTGGTTTATACAGAAATATGAACAAAACCATGTCTTCATTCGATCGGTTTTGTATACGGATGAAGCGAGCTTTGGAAGAAATGGAGTTATTAACTCCCACAACTTACACGTTTGGAGCGAAGAAAACCCACATGCCACAATTCAAACGCGCCATCAAAGGCAAATTCATATTAATTTCTGGGCCGGAATTATTGGCCGGCACTTGTTGGGCCCATCCGATTGAATGGGCAACTTTATCTTGAATTTCTCCAACAGCAGTTACCACAACTTTTAGAATCTTGAGAGAACATATGGTTTATGCATGATGGGGCGCCCCCGCATTTTAGTCTTATAGTGAGGGGTCATTTGAATAGAGTATATTCAAACCGATGGATAAGTCGGGGCGGGCCTGTTCCTTGGCCTCCCCGATCACCCGATTTAAATCCCCTTGATTTCTTCCTGTGGGGGTATTTAAAGAGTCTCGTATATGCCACACCAGTAGAGACAAGAGAAGAATTATAGGAGGGAATTATGTACCATTCAAATGCAATTAGAGAAAACGAAGAAATGTTGTGGCGAGTCCAGCGATCGTCAGTTCGTCGTGGACAAGCATGTATTAGAGAAGGAAGTGCTCATATTGAGCATTTGTTATGAAATTTCATAAATCTTCATTTTTTCAAATCCCTAATTAGTTTTCTACAGTAAGGTTTCAAATTTTGTGTTTTGTATGTTCACGTTTTTTTGTTTTTATAAGTTTAGGTAAGTACTTACTACCTCATAGAGATAAATGGTGTTTTGTACATAATCCTCGTGTTTATTTAATTTTTAAAAATTACTATTATTTGTGCGATTGAAAATCGCAATTTTATCGTTAAGTGCATTTATCTCGAAAACGGTTCATATTACCGACATCAAACACGTATACGTTGTTTACGTAAAAATGGCTGAATAATTTGAAAATAACCTTAGAAATAAAAGAAAATAGGCTGACTTTTTTTTTTAACTTATTAAGGCAATGGGTGCTCTGCCCCAAGCCCCCAAGAATGTTATCCAAGGTTCTAATACACTGACCTAACTGGATTGAAATAATATGATACTGATTCAAAAAAGGTTAAAATCGATTGAATAATAAAAAAGTTATCGCAAAAAATCGATTTTTAACCTTAAACTTCAAGAGCGAATATCTTCTTCGCAGGGGTACCTCGGGGACCACCATTTTCGGGACACCCTGTATATAAAAAATAATTTATTTGGTTAAAATTTACGTTATTCAAATATTGGCTGGCTTAATTTTTGCTAGTTAAATTTGATGTTAATTGTTGTGATACGTACGTACATTAAAAATAGTTCTTGAAATTGGAGGCTACTATCTCTGGATCTCCCTCTATATTATTTCCGGTGGCTAATGTTATTTTTTTAGGATTGATTGCATTGCTTCTGATGGATTTTGTTAATAATATTCCAGGTCGTTTTTATTTTATTGTCCGAGTATCTCAAGTAATATTGATAAGTTGCGTTTGTTAAATTACGTGTCAAAACTAAAGATTGCTTGCATAGTAACGAGATTCGCAATTATTAGAGAAAGAGGAAAATTTGAAGGTGTATACGGTAAACAATAAAGGTCCCAATAATAAACCTTGGGGAACTCCAATATTAAAAGCCAAGAGTTCTAATTAACTTCGATCAATTTAAACCAACTGATGGCGAGTCATTATATAAATTTCTACCATAATTATGGCACTGTTAGAGAATTCTATGTAATTTAAAATCGATAAAAGTAATCTATAAATAATCTAATGATGTTTATGTTGATAGTTTATTATTAGTACTGGCCGACAGAATGTCATCATCTACTTGACACAACCAAGATTAGGCAGAAATACTGTCTGAGAACCCGGCAAAACCGTATTTATCCATATAATATATAATTCAATAATTTCGACAGTGTTAGTGAAATACTTATTGATCTCGTATCTTAACTCCTTGATATTTTGCATTTCAGGCAAAGGTAAAGGTAAAGCATGTGCCATTTTCTACGACTATGAAAAAATATTATTTTCAATAAAATGTTATACACACAGTTATTTTTTAATTTTTAGATGAGCCAAGTTAGCCCAGGCGGTATATGTTTAAAATCACCTATGTTTGGGTTAATCGGGTAGAATGGCAGATTGCTCCTAAAAATCATAAGAAATGATAATTTCACTACGCGCTAGTGGTAGAAAATGTGGGCTTAATTTTTTATTAAACATAATGTGAAAAAAATACTAAAAATTCCGTTTTTTCTTCCTATTTTTTCATATATTTCAGTAACTATCGCTTTTAGAGAAAAGTTATAGAAATGAAAAAGTTTTATAATGACATTTTAAATAGGATGCATGTTGGTTGCGAATTCAAAAATTCGTTTTTACTATTGCAAAAATAGTAAAAATCGCAAAAAGAATTTTTCAAATAGCAACTTATTTGTGAATTTTTTTTCAAATACTTATATTATACGTACGATCTTCATACTCGGCTAAAGAAAACTTTTTAATGTAGTAAATCTTCCCACCAAATTTCATTAACATCGGGCTTTTAGTTTTTGCATAATAATTTTGCAATCTAAACTTCGTTTTGAAAATTTGCAAATTTTCAAAATGTTGCTGAGGCTAAACTAAAGCATTTAAAAAGTTGAAAATTTTTTGACATATAAAAGAGCATTCATATATTCAAATCCATTTTGAGATATTAAAATCCGTTATTTAGGAGAGCCTAGGAAATTGTTAAAAAATTTGGTAAATTTTTTGCTTATAAACAAATGCAATAACTTTCAACGGATTTTTATTTTTAAAATATATTTTGAAAGTACTCGGAAAAACGCTTCTAAAAAAATCACGATGATTCGTTTATTAGAACCGGTGTTATTGTTAAAGAACACGATAAAACCCTCGATATACTTTTCGACACTGTAACAATATCCGACTTAGGAAATATTTCACATGAAAAGCGTGCTTCACGTCAAAATATCGTGGAAGAGGTTTTTAATATTTTTCATCATATTTTCGCTCTACGGGTCGATTTTTATGCAAAAATTTCAATAACTCCTCAAGAAGCGTCATTTTAGAAAGTGTAGTAAATGTCGCTGCACAGGGACGTAATGTCGCCCCGACACCAAAATTTAGAAACTATAACAAAATTTGACTTCAATTTCGGAAATTTCAAAATTAAAAACCCTTTTACGAATCTGCACTGCAACTCATGCGGGGTATTAAATATGGGGACAAGTTAATCCAGTCTCTAGTCAAAGTATTTCGAGAGTTCTAGCGAAAATAGCCCTTAGCGACGTGGGACCCCCATCATTTCCTAGGTTTTGACGGGAAACTGATGAGCTTTAACGGGATTTGCCCTAAACCGGTTCCTCAGTGATTCGGTGTCAGAAAAGTATAGTTACCATGTACTCATATGTGCATGGGACCGCCTTGCCTGAACGTATGAAATTGTAATTGCCCAAATATAATTCAAAGTCGTTGCGATTCAAGAATTTTCAAGCTCCGAGGTGCGACCAAAATTGATATTGAAATAAAAATACGTGAATAGGCAGACAAGCAAAAGCCCACCAAATTTTATAAACATTGAACTTCTCTTGAATCTTTTTGTGTAATCGCTAGCTCACAAAACCGCATATGGGATGGTAGTTGGTACATTATAAATCGTTCCGTTCCTCACCATGTTTGTACACGGACCAGACTATTGTTTGTCAAACATATTTCTTAAAAGTTGTTGTAAAAACATAAATTTTTTGAAGAGATTTAATATATATTTTTGAACTTTATATTGTCTCTTAATTGTGTTTTCTAACAAAATTTCTTTTCAGGTATAATTTTAAGAAAGTGTTAGTATTTCCAGTGTTAGGTTTATAGTGATACGACGTCCAATAGATACCATCAGAGCAGCAGTTAAGCAAAAACGAACAGTAAGTATAAATTTTAATATCATTTTGAACCCTTATTTTGTGAACGTTAACATTCATTTTTGAAAAATAGTAGAAGTCCTTCAGACCCCAAAAGATGGATCGTTCACATTATGACAGACCAAAGTTGAACTCAATTTATTTCGTCCTATATTGTTTTTTACTGCTTTAGGTTTCTAATATTTTTTAAAATTGTTTCTATATGCTTTAGTAAAAAATGTTTTAAACAGAAGTTGTAGGTCTACATGAGTACAATCCAACGATGTACCGCATGTACATATTTGACTCGAAATAAAATTTTAAGAATTTTTTTAGTCTTTGAAGGGCCGCCATTTTTTTAAATTCTTCCTATGCGTTTCAGCAAAAAATGCTTTAGACAAAAGTTGTAGGGCTAGATGAGCACTATAAGTCTGATCTTGATGAAATTTGGTGGGAAGATTTATTATATTAAAGGTATTCTTTAGCCAAGTATGAAGGTCCTACGTATAATATAAGTATTTGAAAAAAAAATCCACAAATAACTTGTTATTTTTAATTTTGTTGTGATTTTTACTATTTTTGCAATAATAAGAATGAATTTTTGAATTCACAACCAATTGCATCTTATTTAAAATTTAATTACCAAACTTTTTCATGTCTATAACTTTTCTCTAAAAGCACTGATCCATGAAAAAATAGGAAGAAAAAAACCGAATTTTTAGGAATTTTTTCACATTTTGTTTAATAAAAAATTGAGCCCACGTTTTCAAATTAGCGCATAGTGAAATTATCATTTATTATAATTTTGAAGAGCGATTAAGCAAAAATCTATACTACTTGATTCACCCAACGCAAAACAAATACCGCCTAAGTGATCAGATAAGAAAAAGACCAGTAACAAGTTGTGAATTATAGTAGTGTCTATAGTAGATAAAAATTGTAGTTAGTATGTAGTTATAAAGACTAAATATTATAAATAATTTGATGATTAATAAATCAGTGGTTTAGTGAGAATTTTTGTTGCAATTATTATTGAACCTAAGTTTACTTGAAAGTGTAAACACGTAACAATATCATAATGCTGCCATAACATATGTAACCTACTGTATATCCTATGATGAGATCTAAGAATTCTTGGTTATTTCGATTAAGATATAGACTAAGTACTTTCTATTTCTTGAATGATGTGACATATTGAGTATAGTATGACCTAGCTACTTTGTATGGTAGTTCTTTTTTAAATTCTGCAAAGATAGTTCAAGAAACTGGCACGGAATCTGGGATAAAAAAGATCAATTTTCCCGACAAAGCATTTATAGCCCAATAGTACCTTATCTGTACGCCCTGAAATGTATGGGTACATATAAAAGGCGACAGAAATCACCAAAAATGGTCACCTTTCTTTTTCATTTATCTGTTACTAAAACTTGATAATTGTATATGTTTTGAATATCATGTTTTTAAAATAAATTATTGTCGATAAATTAAGATTATATCATGTTTATTGAAAACTTTTATTCATAAAATAAATATATTTTAATAGCAATTTATAGATATACAGCTAATAAAAACGAACTCATACTGACTAATAACTTAAATAATCACATAACCATAAAAGTTAATTAGGTGAATGCTGAATATGAATCCGATATTCATAAAAATTAATCTACCTATAGCTGTCGATGAGATATTAACATGTTATAAATGCCTTACATGACTATGTTGCATGTCAATTTTATTATTGATCAGAAAAATATATGAATACCTCGACATTTGACATTACATTAGGCTACATATAAATTTAACGCACAAAGTCATCATTCTTCATAAATGACACAAATTAGGAAATACCAAACAGCATTATTGATATTCCATCAAACTGGAAATGCTTATTTGAATTAGTTTTAAAAGTATATACATTATGGTTAGTAAGTACATGTCCAAACAAATATTACAGCGTTGAATAAAGAATGAGGAGTTACTAAATCCTGAAACCTTGCCGTCCAGTTTATGATCTGCACTTCTACTTTTTGATTTGGACATTGGTGGCGTGGAAATATAAAATGAATTACTACTTAAAGCGTTACATTAATTACATAGACTCCTTTCAGGTATTTTGGCATTCATATATGCTGGAAAACAAGTTAATGTTATATACACGGATTTTCCAAAGTCTTTGACAGCCTCGATCGCAGTAGCCTTCTTCAGAAGCTAACTAATATTTGGTTCTAGGATTTGTTAACTGCCTTGCTATTCTCTAGTGGGAGTCAATATGCAGAATGTCGTGGCTTTAAGTCTGATTAATTCCTGGTTACATATGGATTGACCCAAGGTTCAATAATGGGACCTCTGTTATTCATCTCATTTATCAATGACATATTTACATTTACCTGTGTTGATGTCAACTGTCTGCTATATGCTAATGGCAACAAATTGTTTTGTACTCTTACCGATAGTCATTTTTCTATTGTAATAAATCATCTTATATTTATATTACATGAAAAAAATTATTATTTTAATGTTTATTCGGCATTACGTGAACATGAACATTTAACTACTAATTTGATTTAATCAAATATTTATTTATTTACCGACGTCGGTATGTCAGATTTTTTAACGCACCGTACCGACTAGTTCGCCGGCGTTAATAAATTAGCTCGTAAAGTTTTTGTTCCATTTTTATTTGCAGTACAGCTTTGAGCGATACTATATGTGAGTAGACCGCTTTTCAACAGGATATCCAACTTCCTGTAGATTTGAATTTTTTATTTCAAATTTTGTATATATGTAAAAGAGCATGGTTTCTACCAATTCACCATACTAAAATTGAAAATATATTCATCATACAGGGTTGATAGAGATCTATACCTGTACCTACACACCTACTTTGTATCATAATTTTAAACCCAAGTATTAAGATTTTTGATTATATGATTATGAAGTTTATAAAAACATGAAGACGTACAAGATGAAATTGTAATATATATACAGTTGATTTAAAAAAAAAAACTGGTACAACTCTTGTAATCGAAAATCTTAATAGTTTAGTTGTGTGCATATGTCTGTAAATAGGACTGGCCAGGCATGTCGAGAGGGGGGTGGAGAAGAGGTGTTTTATCCCGGACCTGGGTTTTTTGAAGGAGACCGGTTTTCTTAGTGTTTTTAAACTTATTAAACCTTTCTTTTTAATTTTATTCAAATGGGATTTTAAAAAATAATTAGAAAATAACTTTTTCAAAATATTTTCAATCGTGCCATATTATTGTTTAAAAAAATAATATTAGTTACAGATAATTCTACTAATGGTTGTAATTAAAATACTAACTGAATAACGATAATTCTATTTTTAAAATATGAACACCAAAATACCACTTGAGATTAAAAAAAATGAAAACAATGCAGACTGAACATAAAAATACAAATAAAATAAATAAATGAACTTCAACTACGTAATACAGAATTAACTAATATTTTGTCATTGCTCCATTAGCGTCTAAAACTGCTGAAGTCTTGCAGGCATGGACAAAATCAGATTTCTTGCAAGGTCAACTTCTTGCGACAAGTTCTCCCAAGCGTCTTCAATTATCCCTTCCAATTCTCGGGCATTATTTGGATGGTTATTTAATTTTCTTATATATTTCACCATTAGTCCTCAAACATTTTCAATTGGATTTAAATCCGGACTTTTAGATGGCCACGGTATCAACTCTATGTTTTTATTAAGAAACCATTGCCTGACAAGATGGGCCGTATGTATGGAGCAGTTGTCTTATTGGAAAATAAAATTATTTTCCGGAAACACCTCTATTACTGACGGCAACATAATATTGTCTAATATTTCAATATATTTAATGGAGTTGAGATGATCACCACTGTTCCAACACACACCTAACCTATTTAGGCTCATCCAAGCCCAGACATTGACTGAAAATCTTCCTGATATTTGTGGATCGAAAGTATATTTTTCGTCGTATCTAGTGGAAGGAGGCCTACATACGCGAACATGTCCATCGTACAGGATTTAAAAACCTTTTCGTGAGAAAAGACAACTTGTCCCCAGAAGTTTTCATCATTGATTATATAGTTCAATGCAAAAATAACCTACCCTGCTTCCGCTGAACAACTCTTCAATTCGCTTCCTAGTTTTATTCTTCTGCAAGCAGTAGGTACCGAAGCTGGAAAATTTGTCTCTGAAATTGCATTTACTGCAGTCTGGAAAGAGTTTTCTCTTAGGTAATTTATAAGATTTTCAACTTCTTGATTATTGCTCTTTCTGGGCCTACCGGAAACAACTTTACGGGATACCGTTTGGTTAGTTTCCCCATTGCTTTTTAACACTTATTATCGTGGTTTTACTCACATTGCATTCAGCAGCAAGTCTTCTTATGGACCAACCATCTTCAATTTTAGAAACAATTCGAAGTTTTTGAGTATCTGTTAGATGTCGAGCCATTTTTAATAATGACGCCACTGGTTAACTTCAAAGTGACATTTATAAGATTACTAATATCAATCAAAGAACTAATGATTTACACAGCTAAAAGAAAGTGTACCAGTTTTTTTTTAAATCAACTGTACGTTTTGTCCAAAAGTACAGTTTTTGTGTTGTACCTTTTAAAAGAAACCTGGTCACAATTAATTATAAATACAACTTCTATTCTTTTTTATTATATGGCTGCACTATCATAGTAAATATGTACACAAAGGGATTATTTCATAAATTTTCGAAAACTTGTTGTTTTAAAGACAACATGAATACTTCGGTTTTAATTTTTTGTGTAACTATATGGAACAATGTCTTCCTAACTCCATTCAGATGTACGGACTGTTCCTAAATGTCGAATGCATCCATGACAATGTTCTATCGTAAAAGAACTACTGACACAAATGGACAGAGTAAGAACGGCGACCAATAGAAACATTTATATTTTAAGACTAGCTGTAAGACAATGATTGACAACCATTTCGTTTTGCCAACCTTTTTTAATTATTGACATTATTGTTTAACTTTAAAACAGCAAGCTTAAGAAATCTCAATCTGCATTTCGCGATTTTTTGACATTGAGTGTTCTAAAAAGTGAAAAAAGACGAACAATCTCTGAGACCTCTCCTTCGAGCATTAAGACATAACTTGTTCCAATAAAAAGACAATTGGATTGAGTATCGAAAAACAAATGGAATATAAAACGGAAACGACTTGTCAGAATAACAGATACGGTAACATGTGGCGTGGTAAGTGTCAAGCAGGTACAAAGCCGTTTTCCCAACGACCCATCGGAGAGAGAATTTAATGGTAAACAGTTGAATCCGATTTGTTTAATTCTGGGGAATTTATTTGACAGCATTAGTCCCTATCGGGCGCACAACGTGACAAGATCTGTTTTATAGTATTTTAAATAAATTAACACAGATTATTATGGCAAAAAATGAGCTTGGTATGAATACTAATTGCAGGAATGATCTCATAGATTTTGCATTTATGTATTAATGCATTCGAAGTCGATTTATTTTTAAGCTATCAGAACTAGATGTAAACATTGTCCTCGTCTTCATTTTCTTAGAATTCCTATACAGATAATTGTTGAACATTCTATATGATATTCTTCGCAGTTTTTTTTGAAAACAAGTAAACTGTTTAGGTATAATTGCCATATTTGTAATTCTGACTTTTACAATTATCAATTTTTTTACAAACTTTGTTAAATTTTTAACATATCAATAATCTTTTTACAAATCAAGGAATAATGTCTATTCCGAATACAAGTAAATCCATACCGGGCAGATCTCTGATGTGGAATAGCAATATTGACTAAGAATACATTTCCAGTATAGTTTAACCTTACTTACTAAGTTCGAGAAAGACTGGACGGATTACAAGCACAAATGAAATACTTACAAAGAATTAGAGAAGAAAAGAAAATTCATTTTAAAAGAAAAATAGATGTGTCGGGGTAACAGTAGACAGATGTGGCAGACAATGAAAACTTTATTGGGTAATAATAAAAAAGAAATGTTGAAGGAACCAATATAATTATTGAAAACAGCATAGGGCTTATTGAAGGAAACTTTAACAAATATTATGCCGCTTGAACAAGTTAAGAAAAGTTATTTTTAGTTTGAAAAATAAATCTACTGGAGATGAAATATTAAATATTAACTTGTTGAAAGAAATATTTGACATAGTGGGATATCCCTTATTAAATTTAATAAACACATCGCTGACAACCGGAAAAATACCGACTGAACTAAAAAAAAAAGATTATAGTACCAGTTCCAAAAATTCAAAATCCGAAGAAAGCAATTAAATATAGACCAATTTTAATTCCGATAGTGGATAAAATATTACAAATCGTAGGGGCCGAACAATTGAGGAAGTACTTTGAAAAATACACTTCTATGCAGTGGTCAATCAGGATTTAGACAAAGTGATTGATATGAAACAAGTTTACAATTAGTGTGTGCGAATTAGAGAAATGAGATAAATGACGGTAGTGCAGTATTGAGTGTGTTTGTAGACCTAATGCGATCATTTGGAACTATTAATAGATGTAGGTTAGTTAAAAGTTAAGTGAGTATGGTGTGATAGAAACAGCCTTAACATGGATTGAAACTTATTTAGAACATAGTACCATAAGACCAAAGTGAACAATAGGATATCTACTAAAGTCCCTAGCTCATATGGGATGCCGCAGGGTAATGTGTTGGGGCCCCTTCTGTTCATTAAATTGAGTGAGGTCCATAAGTAACGGATAAATTCATTACCTACGTAATTGACAATTTATGAGTAAAATTAGTCAATTTTTAATTCTAAAATGAGATTTTTTGAGCATCATTTTATAGCTACTCCTTTAAAATTTTTAAATGGACGAGGGTGCCTGTGATATCTCATTTGAAATGGTTTTTAATTCTCTATCCAGCAATATAAGGTTTTTGAATTTCTGTAATTTTTTATTAAAAAATTAAAAAAACATTTTTAATGTTAATAAGTAAACAAAATAACATGAAACAGTTTAAATCAAATATTCAAACTGGTCGTCCGTAACTTCTTGACAATAATGGAGGCGTTGCTGAAATTCTTCTAAAACATTTTGTATCGTTTCCGAGGTGATTTGATTAATTTATTGCCTTATTCTGTCTTTTAAATTATCGACGTTATTTGGTTTGTTGAAGTAGACTTTCGATTTTAAGTAACCCCATTAAATATAGTCAAGCGGGATCAAATCGGGAGAATGGGCAGGCCACGGCGTCTACCGATCTACCTATTGGGAAAAACTTGATTGAGATAAGCTCTTACTTCTAATTAAAAGTGTGGTATAGCTCCGTCCTGCTGACACCAAATGTTTCTATCAATTTCATTAGGGTTTTATCATCTGGGAAAAGTATTCTTAGCTCTGGAAATAAGAAATGTTGAAAGAAATTCAAGTAACGCACGCCAGTTAATGTGCAGTCAAAGAAATATTGTCAGAAAATTTGAGAATTTATAATTCCAGCCCAAACGTTCATCTTATAAGGATATTATTTATTGGCCTCCATCATCCAATGCGGATTTTCTGTAGGGAAAAAAACGTGCAAAAGGAAAGGAAAACAAAATATTTCCTAAGCAAAACAAGCAACTGCATTACTAATGTAGTTATAGAAATATACAGGGTGGACCTTTAATGATAGGCCATAGCTCAGGGGTAGGTTCATTGGGCCAAAATATGAGGATATAACCAAATATGCTTTAATAAAATATTGCTTTGAGAAAGATACAGGGTGTCAAACTTCAAATTATTTTTTCGTTTTTTTGCAATAACTCAACAGCCTCTTGACTGATCTTAGCCAAGTTTGCTAAAGGAACTTTTTTTATTCTAAGACACAATAATTTATGTATTATAGCACGATAGATCATAGAGGGCGCCGCAGGACCTGTATCTGATGATGATTTTTTGCGTTGTGGTACTTCTGACCAGAAAATCTGATGAGGGCGTCATTTCCACGTATAAAAAGTACATTTGATAGAACTTGATAACTCCAACTGTTTTCGAGGAAAGTGCTTTAACGTGTATTTATTGAAACGTGTGCTTTGGTTACGGTTTAGTTCTGTCATTTAAGTAATTTAATCATTTTATTTTGTTCTTGTGTTCCTCGAGCTAATTTTTTTAACTTCTTTATTTACAATGCCTAGACATAATAATTTTTCAAATAGAGAAATGAAGGATATGATATGTGTTTACGCACAAAATAATTTTAGCGGACGTGCTGCAGAGAGGAGGTACTCATTGCAATATCCAAATAGAATACAGCTAGACCATAAGATTTTCAAAGATCTGTTTCGTCGTTTGGGAGAAACGGTTCATTTCGCCACAAACTTGATAGTTGTTAACATTAAGTCAAGGGAACAATGCACAATTTAATTACCATTTTCTTTCTTTCTTACTTTTAAATAAAAATATGCTGGCGAATTGGTTACGCCAAAGCCATTTAACCCAAAAACACACACACACAAGATTGTGTTTACGTCATATTCATACAGTGGCGGTCCCAGAATTTCACATGGGGGGGGGGGGCATCAAAGATGGGCAGCACAGCTGTGTACACGTAGCATCAGCTGCAAGGGGATTAACGCTTAAATAGTCGGAGGCACGACAATAAAAAAAAAACTATTTTGTTGGCGTTTCGTGTATTTGGCACACACTTCTTTAAAGTTTAATAGTTATAATGCAACATTTTTAAGCACAACAATTTCCTCATTATTAATGTTGAATATAGGTGTTGATGAAATTGGTATGCCTACAGATGTTCCATTATAACTAGGGTGACCATATTTTTTCCAGAAAAAGAAGTACAATGATGAAAGTAGCTCTTTATCAAAGTGGAGGTTGCAGGGTCTAAAAATGCGCCGCCGGCGAAAATTTCAGATTTTTCAAGGTCAAACGGCCTTATAATTAAAAATTGGAAGTTTTATTTAAAATAATATTGTCTTTGAAATGTAGGTCTCGTGGGCGCAAGTCTTAAAAATGTAAACTATCAAATATTTTTGTATCAGATAATAAGACCAAGTATTCTATATTCTAATACAAAATATAAGAAAATAACAAACATGCTCTTCAATTTGCCCTCGGCGTGCCTACAACTACAGCACTTGAATCATCACGTTCGTACCAGTCGCGCATTTGGGAACTTAGGATTGCTTTCAAAATTTGCGGTCTGGCTTTTGGAAACTGGAACATTTCTCTGCAACTCTCATTGATGTTCGTGCAAACTTGCATCACCGCCTTTAGTATGAATATCTCCATTTACAATTTTTCTGAACTGCAATAGTTATTAATATTGGATAACAGTCGCTTATCCACGCACTTGTCTCTTGAAAACAAAAAATAAACTCCTATAAAATCTCCAAATTTTTTAGTTTATTTTGACCTTATCCAGACTCTTGAGTCAGGCCAGAGGTCTTTAGTGCGATAGTGCAAACATTTTTTTGTTTCATGAAACTTATATTCCCAAATTTACACTTCCAAAAATATTCAGTTCATTTAAGTTCGAACTCCAGTTTTGCCAAAAGTAAATGAAAATTTAAATTTCGAATTTTTTGTATCTCAAGAAAAAGAAGTACATTTAGATGTATTTAATGAACATTTTAAGGACAGTAGGACACTATCCGAAAAGAAAGTACTGTCTAACTAAAATAAGTACATATGGTCATCCTAATTATAACTATTAAGCCCTGAAGAAGTATATACCAAATAGCCGAAATGTCGGCAAAATAGTGTGTTTCTTTTTTATTGTCCTGTCTCCGACAGGACTAATACAGCACTACTGGGCATATTTTATTGTGATCTATTGAAAGTAAATGTAGGGTAGAGAGATCTTAACAATTGGTAATCGGTAGATTTACAAAGTTCATGTGTCCATGGAGGGGAGGGGGGGGGGGCATAGGGGCTCCACTGTATTCGTAGACTCACTATTTATATAGATCTGTTGATATTCTAGATGATACTACGTTTGTTAACAACTTATCTAACTATGTTGTGCAAAAATCTGTAGAACAGTTCAATATACATTTATCATCCTTTAATAATTTATTCTGTGCCAAGCGTTTTAAATGTTTTAAAAGCCTGCAAGATCACTTGAATAACCCTGCTGCAGCACGTCTGGAGAAATTTTCTCGTGCGCAAACACATATATCTATCGGAAAAATTATTATGTCGAGGCATTTCAAATAAATAAGCAAAAGAATCTTCTAAATTTAACGAACACAAGAGAAAAATAAAATATCAAACTAATGAGATTGTATGTAAATGACAGAACTAAGACATCGGCAAAGCACTCTTTTCAATAAATACAATTTGTCCTTTTCAAATTGAGTTTGTTTCCAAAGAATTATTGAAATATTTTGCGCCAGTTTGTTCAAAAACGGCTGGAATTATCAAGTTCTATCAGGTGTACCTTTTTTACGTAGAAATGACTCCTGCGTGAGATTTTTTTACTCAAAAGTTCCACAACGTTCCCTAAAAAAAAAGATAAAAAATATTCATCATCAGGTATAGCTCATGAGCTGCTCGCCGTAGGCTAATGTGATGCGATACTTTTTGGAATCATCAAGTGACCCAATATTTCAAATTAACCTTATGTATCATCTCTACTTATATTTTGTTTGCCTTTTAGATATCTTTATCTTGTGTTTATCTCACTTCATTATGATTAGACTTTATAATTGTTATATTTGATATATTTGTCACGAATAAACATATGACAACTTCGTCTGGTTCGAATTCTATAGAGGCAACAAATAATAATTAATTAGTATGAAAATTAGCACGTTGTGAGTTGATAACAACGTCTTAGCACTCCTCCGCATATTCAGAGCGCAAACATAGAATTTCGCCTCTTATTCTAACACACAAATTTTTGCGGGTTTGCTAGACATCCATGACGAACTGGTCTGTATTTCCGGTGACTTTTCTCTCATTCTAAACGTTGTTTTGCGTGGGTAAAACTCGCTTGCGCTCGGCACGGGCCAGTTCAGCACTATAAGAAGTCTAATAGAAGATTTCTATAGCTGTTCAAGCAGGCACCCAGCAGAGACGGCCTTATTAATAATAACCAATTTGTTGTGAGTAAAAAGATTAAGTTTCATCATATCCAGTAGGCAGTGGGTTAATTTTATAGAGAAAATTATTTATGCGTCAATCGTGCGTAACGAATGCTGGAAATTTTGATAGTATCGGGATATACGACAACGTTGTGATTTATCTAGCTTATGGCTGAGGTACACGACACACGTAGTTCTGGGTTAGTTTATTATAACGTATTGTGTGTCTGTTTAGTACACTGATATAAATATCATAAACAAAGCCTTCAACATACTTATTTATAGCTTGTAAAAAATATAATATTGCAAGAATTCTTTAGTTTTTGTAAACTAATAAAATAACAACCACTCTACTGTATCGAACATCAATTGCTGTTGACAAATAAATTCTTTAAATCTATCACAAAGGGCCCAAAATTATACTAAGCGAAGCCAAGACCTTTCACCAGTATATAAATTCAAAATTAATCTATAGATTAACAGAAATAATTTGCGTATGATTTTAGATGGTAGTTAAATAGAGGCTAGGGTTGTTGTAGTACGTCTCAAACATAAACGATACAGTCAAGTTCAAAAGTACTATAATTTGCTAAATAATTCATTCTTCAAGGTCGCCAAGTTAAAACACAATAAAAAAGTCTTTCAGATTCTCAAAATCACAAAAACCACAATTTTTCACAAACAATTCTGAAAAAATTCACATACCATCGATAATTCACAAGTAGTCCAAATTCATCAACAAAACTATTCAAACATTCAAATGAACCGATTTACAGTTCAAACATTACAAACTACTGCCTTAAAAAATACAGCCCCTACATTGTCTTGATTAATATCAAAACTACTCTCCGAGCCCCCAGTCAGAATATTTTAATTCACTTCCATAAATTTTCTAAAAGCTATTTTTCTCATCAGATCAACTTCTAATTTAATCTTTCGTCCATACATCAAAACACACATCGTTCACATTCCCAACATGACATCATAGCATTCATCAAAACTTCCCGACATGATGGCTTCATCGATATCAAAACTTATTTCCAATTCATATGTTCCGTACGCGTTGCCAGTGTGAACGATTAATCTTTACACGTCTGAAAGACTTTTATTATACTTTCCAAAATGGATATTAAACGTTCACAAAAAACTGTTCAAAACAACTGTTTCAGACGGAGATACAAAAATCTATACTTATTGTTCGTTTTTGCTTCACTAATGTAAATACTTTCTTACATTTAAACCTGAAAAGAAATTTTGAAAACACAAGAAAAAGACAATATAAAGTTCAAAAATATATATTAAATCTTAAAAAAAATATGTTTTACAAAAACGTTCAAGAAAAATGTATTGACAAACTATGTTCTGGCCGTGTACAACACATAGTGAGGAACGGAACGACTCATAATGTAACCAACTACCATCCAATGTGCGGTTTATAGCTAACGATTACACAAAAAGATTCAAGAAAAGTTCAATGTTTATAATTTTGGTGGGCTCTTGCTTGCCTGTCTATTGACGTATATCAATATCAATTTAGTTCGCTCCTCGGAGCTTAAAAATACTTGAATCGCAACGACTTTGAATTATATTCTGTAATTATAAATTCATACGTACAGGCAAGGTGGCCCCATGCACGTTCTGAGTACATAGTAAAGATACTTTTCTGACATCGAATCACTGAGGAACCGGTTTAGGGCAAATACGCTTAAAACCCATCATTTTTCCGTCAAAATCGATGAAAGGTCACCCTCGACGCTAAGGGCTATTTTCGCTAAAACTTTCGAAATACTTTGACTAGAGACTGGATAACTTCCCATATTTAACATAACGTATGACTTGCAGTGCTGCACAACGTGGATTCGTAAAAGGATTTGTATTTTCAAAATTTCGTCGGTTTTCGTTATACTTTATAAATTTTGTGGTCGGGGTGACATTACGTTCCTTTGCAGCGGCATTTACTACACTTTCTAAAATTACACTCCTTGATGAGTTTTCAAGATTTTGGCATGAAAAACGCTCCGTAGAGCGAAAATGTGAATTTATATATAAAAACTTCTTCCAACGACGTTTTTACGTGAAGCACACTTTTCATGCGAAATGAAGTCTGATTTTGTTAGTTTCGAAAATTTCATCGAGGGTTTTGACGTGTCCTTGAACACCAGCACCGCGTTGCTAACTTCACCACAGTCATCAAAACTTACTTCCAGTTCCTTTCAACGCCGGCTATATACCTATTGGAACATTCTCAATATGACATTTTTTTTTTATACATTTATTTAACGTCGGCCTATTTCCGCTACTGAGGCCTAACACCGACGCCTGTAGACTAGCTACCCCCAACCAGGAATTTTGCCGAACCTCTCTTTTGCTCGATCTTTTACTTGCCTAACATTTAATAGACAAGGGACCGAAGGCTTTACATCCCCTCCGAAGGATGGTATATCTCCTATACAACCCTCGCCTAAGGTTGTATAGCTTCCGCGCATACACTGATATACAAGCCGCTGGAAGATGTGTGAGGCAAGAACGCGGTTTCCGTTGGAACAATATGACATTAATATGGCATAGTGACTTCCAAAACTACTTTACGGGACTGGTTTAATTTTCGCAAGTTATTCAGAGAGTTATCACTCATATTTCAGAAACCGAGTTAGATTCAAGTTTCATTTATATATCAAAACATTCTATTTTCACTGCCGTATTTATCATATATTTTTCAGTATTGAATTGTCATATTTCAATTCAATTGCGCAATATTTCATAATTCTAGCCCCATAGACTGTCGGGGGACATTTCCAGCTCTTTCCAGACCTCGGCACGCCGAGTCCCCAACGAAACCAACCCAGTGTTTAATTCTCATCCGGTACCATAGCTTTATTTAATTTTGTTGTTAAAAAGTCAATTGCATCTTCAGTAGATCTGGCTTGTCTAAAACCATATTGAGCGTCATTCAATATTTCATACTTTTCTAAATAACCAGTCACTCTTATTATAATATTTTTTTCAGCAATTTTTGCTATATTAGAAAGTAAGGAAATTAGTCGATAATTAAATAAAGTATGGTTTGTTAGACCAGGCTGCCTCAACAAAACGCATAGCAGATGACGTTAATTGCAACAAAGGCGCGATTCAGAAATTAATCCTAAAGTGGATAGAAAGTCAACCTGAGTGGGACAGTACAATGGGCCCTGGGTGACCAAGAAAAACAACTGCATTAAACAATAATACCCTTATGGAATTTGCGAAACAATAGCTATTTATGCCATCAGTTACGAAATGCCTAATTTTGTGTAACGCGTGAGATTTTTGCGGAACGAACGAAGTGAGTTTCGCAAAAATTCACAAGTTACACAAAATTTCATTTCGTAACGTATTGCATACAAGATTTTTTCTAATTTTGAAGAAAGTAATAAAAAAATTAAATTTAATATAATTGATAAAAATTTGGAAAACATAAATTTAGTTTGTTGCTGTTACTTCATGTTAGTTGTCAGTTTGACATTTTGTAAAAAAGTCTAGACGGAAGGTTTTTAGTGAGATTGATATATTTTTAGTTTTATTTTTTAAAAATGAGTAATTCAAGTTCTGAAGAGCTACCAAGCGATATTGAAGAGGCAGCAGGTAATGCTCTATTATCAGTAATTCCCAAAAAGTCAAAGGCAGTTTATGATTTGGCATACGAAAAATTTGTTACGTGGTGTGATGAGAAGAAAATTAAACATGTTAATGAGAAAGTTTTACTTGCATATTTTGAGGGTAAGAAAGATCTAAAAGTTTCCACATTATGGACACTTTACTCAATGTTAAGGTCTGAACTAAATCTGAAAAGGAATATTGATATTAAAAAATATACAAATTTGGTAGCATATATTAAAAGTCAAGCGGACGGGTACAGTGCTAAAAAGTCAAAAGTTTTTATTAAAGAAGATTTTGCCAAATTTTCAGTGGAAGCTGATGACAAAGAATACTTAATGGCTAAGGTTGCAATGATAATTGGAATGGCAGGAGCATGCAGAAAAGCAGAATTAACATTTCTTCCAGTTGAAAATGTTATAGACGAAGGAAGCTATTTTCATGTTGATATCCCACCTTCAAAAACAAAAGTTATACGGCAGTTTGCAATTACCACTGGAGACATTGAAAATACGAATCTTGTTGAAATATTAAGAAAATATATTAAGTTGCGTCCCCAGGTTCTTAAACACAACAGATTTTTTGTAAAATATGCGAATGGAAAATGTACCAGAAATCCTGTTGGAATTAACACATTTAGCAGTCTGCCAAAAGTTATTGCACAATTTCTTCGTCTTTCAAACCCTGTTCTATATACTGGCCACTGCTTTAGAAGAAGCTCTGCCACTTTTCTAGCAGACAGTGGCGCTGATATTTTAAAATTAAAGAGGCACGGAGGTTGGAAATCTAGCTCTGTTGCGGAGGGATATGTCGAAAATTCTATGAATAATAAGAAACTTATAGCGCAAGAAATATTTGGTGAAACATCTAAAGCAATGTGCGCCACTTCCCAAATAACAGCAAGTTCGAGCAATGAAAAAAATATGTCGTCGGGAATTAATTTGAATAATTGCAATAATTGTGTTATCAATATTTATAATAATTAATTAATTTATAATTTATGTTTTTAACTTGTATTATAACAGTTTAATAAATAGAATAATTTTTTTTGTCACTAATTTTGAAATACATTTTTCGTCACCAATTGCATAAAATTTTACTTTATGCAACTAGTTACAAAAAATAAGACGTTTCATAATGTCAATCAGTTTTAAAAAGTGTCACTTTATATGTCAAAATTAGAAAAAATTCATTATTCAACTACATTCAAACGAGAAAACCTAATTTCCAAATATGAGTTTTTGGCTAAAAATAGCCTATATTTAGCGATTCCTCTGCGCGCAATGAAACAATACCTTCTATTCTGTCATAAGAATTAAAATGTTACTACGTTGCACTGGTAGCAAAAATGAAGAAGATTCCCAAAGTATAAGCTATTTTCGGGCGTAACTCTAAAAATTACCAGCCTTAGACAAAAAAGAGGAGCATAAATGGTAATAAAATATAAATATTATTATTTTTCGGCTCCAATTTAACCATTGGAACTTTTAAATTTACAAATATCTACCATAGCGATTAAACATATGGATTACTATCATTTATTTATTTTTATTTCATAACCGCATAGCCAACTACAATCTTTTATATTATCTTATATGGTAAAATCTCTGATGGCAATACTTCAAATTCCTCTACGATTTTATCTCGATTCGGAACAAATGCTCAAAAATGATGCCTCGCCTAAGAGATAAATAGCGCGCACGTCCTTGTAAATTATAAATTTTATTAAAATTAATATCCCTCTGAGACTTAATTTAAAATCAAGTCAGTGTCTCGCCTAACTTTTTATTTTAATGACATACACGATATAAATCCAGATTTACCGTTAATAACATCTTCAATCTATTCGGATAAGAATTTAATTCCCAACTAAACAATAAATTACCTGGTCTCCTAAACGTTAGTCAGTTCGACCATATGGTCAGGTTTTTTCACAAAAAAACTCACCCTGTTCATTTGCATATATACAAAAATGCATCTATTTATGTTGACAGTTCTATAAAAAGCACGTGGCGATTTTTGCGAAGCTAGGACTACAAATATGCAAGTTCAGTGACGTACGAGAGAGAACAATTTGTAGTGGAAGACACTGCGTATTCTTTTGTGTGCGGCTTTATAATCTTTGCTGTATTTTCTAGACTTCACCTCGACTTTTAAATAAAAATATACATAAATATACAGCCGGTTGGTCCTTAGTATACAGTGTGTCCCCGGATGGACCTAACTATACTTGTAATTTTCCTTATTTTGCATTTTAAGAGAAAAAATTATTCTTCATATAAAGTTTTACTTATCGTGAAAATTAGCCATACTCAGACTTTCAAAATAGCATACAGGGTGGTTAGCAAATAAAGAAACGTGAATTTGTGCTAAGAGTAAAGTACTAGTTTTTTGAGAAAAATATAACAATTTTACTGAAAGAAGTTGTTTCTAATGTTAATAGTGTAGTCCAGATATGAAATTTGAGCCTCGTATCTCACAGTTCATATTTTTGCGAAAATTATGATTAAAATAATTTTATAAATTCAACGAAAGCAAATAATTTATTGAATAAAATGATAACAAAACTATTCTATGTGTTGTATCCATAGCAACATACACAGACATTTATTTATAAAAAAAGTCAGGTCCTTGTCACAGAACTTTTTAAATAATGTTGACTCTAAAAGAACGAATTTATTTAGTTAAATGTTATGGTATAGGTAAAATACCGTCCAAATATGCAATTGAACTTTTTAATAGAAAATATCCCAAGGTGTACGTTTCAGTGAACTGTGTTCGAGAGTTGTTTTTACAGTTCGATAACAAAAATACAGAAACAGATTCATGATGAAAATGATGCTGCTACATTGCTTGCTATTGATTCGGTAGGAAATGAACCCAAGAAATCACTAAGAAAAAGGTCACTAGATTTAAATCTTAGTAAGGGCCATTTGCAAAGAATTCTGACAAATAATAAAATATATCCCTACAAACCAGTAAGATTACATAAGCTTGAAAAAGGCCATGACGCCTTTCGTTTAGAATTTTGTATGTTAATGGGGGAACAAATTATGTTAGTTAGATTTTTCTACAGAAGGATTTTATTTTCCGACGAGGCAACATTTAATGCGAATGGGGTTGTTAGTTACCAAAATTGTAGGTCGGAAGAAAATCCAAATTTCCGTATTATTACTAAAAATCAACGATATGAAAAAGTAAATGTTTGGTGTGCGATACGTTAAAAAAAAATTATTGGACCATATTTTTTCGACGTAAACGTAAATCAGAACACTTACATAGAGATGTTGGAAAACTTTTTAATGCCTGCTCTGGATGATATAAGTTTACAGGGCAGAAGAAAATTGTATTATCAACATGATGGTTATCCTGCACACTGTGCAATTAGTGTAAGAAACTGGTTAGATCAGCATTTCCACAGTATATGGATAGAACAGTTTGGACCAATAAGATGGTTTGCACGCTCCCCAGACATAACCCCTGGGGATACTTGAAGCAAAAAGTTTATGTCCATGATTTAAAAGATAATTTAAATGTTTTAAAGGGGAAAACATCAGAAGTAATAGCCAACATAAACGAGGATAGAATTCATTTAGTTTAAGAAATATTTTAAAAAAACATTGAACAATGTGTAGCAGCAGGAGGACAACACATAGAATAGTTTTGTTATCATTTTATTCATTAAATTATGTGCTATCGTTGAATTCATAACAGTATAGTATTAGGAGAAGATTTTAAAAGAGGATACAGGAGATCTATATGCATATTTTATAGAGCAATTTAAGAACCATTTGAATGCTTCATAGGTTTATAGTTGCTTAAATTGATCAAATTTGCATTCGAAGGCCTTTTTAAAACCAAACTGTTTTGTTGATGTTGTTTAGCATTAATAATAAAACTTTTTCAAAACTGCAGCCAGAAAAGTCCAAAAGGTTTTAAGGCCAAATTTTAAGATATACTACAAGGATTTTCAATAAATTTTTGTACTCTAGAAATACATTTTGGTTTCAAATAAACCTAATTTAAAACTAATTAATCTGCAAGCGTCTTTTATAAAACCTTTATAAAACGAGAGCCAGACAAACAACAGGTGGTACGACAATTCATAATTCTATAGAGACCCTATAATTGTTCGTCAGGGGTCGAACAAACATTTTACAATGCGCTGGATAGGAAGGAACAGCCCTTTTGAACTCTGATCTGCAAGGTCAACCGATATTATACCATTAGATTTTTATTTCTGAGGAGCAGTGAAGAATAAACTTTACAAAACAAGGACCAGAAATTGAGAACAAAGAACTTTGTGTTAAAGTAAGACGAACCTGTCGCAAAATTGGCCTCTAGAGCTGAAAAGAGTAGCCAATTGAAGGTGTTGACTTGTTAAGAGAGGCTATATCCGACAGTTTATTCAAATTTTTACTTACGTGTAATGGGTAATTATCCCATAGGCTGATTGTTACTTTAAATTGTTGTTTCTTTATTTCCATTACCAAAAGTTAAATTTTAATAATTTTCTCGTTCCCATTTCATTGGCATCCTATTAAATTCAAAACTAAAACCGTGTATGGACTTTGCGGAAGAATATTGGAAAAACTAAAAATAATAATGAAAATTGTGAAAAGGAGCGGTCCCAAAAGGGAACCGTGAGGTACGCAGCAAGTTACCAAGTGAATTAGAACGTGTAACCCTGCCAGTTTTCAACCTAAATTTCTTGTAACTTTTAACTAAATGGTTACAACTTGTACCTTATTAAATACGTTGGCATAGTCTTTATTTTTATTAAAATATTCCGTGACCATTGACACATGAACATCGGCAAATTTCCAGCATCACCTTTAACAAAACCAAGTTCTAAGGAAACTATTGCCAATACGATTAATAACAGTAGGCCCAAGAACCAAATTTTTCACACAAACTATTTGCGAACACGAATACTTGCTGCGGGAGGAGAAATGGCATGTCTTGTCGCGCTATACAGATTCAGGTGAGCGGCGAAATTTAGGCTTAAGTGTCTCTAGTATTATTTACTGAATCATCCTAATTTTTTCAGTCTAAATTTAAATTGATTAGTTTTGTTATAATATTAACAAATTTGTTGAAAACGATTTGACTAATGATTCCATTGCTGAAATTAAGTGGTGCAAGTTATACATATAGTTCTTTAATAAAGTTAAACGCTAAAGTCCATAAATCAATTGTGAGAATTTAAATTAGGTATTAGGAGTATATATTGACTTATCATTAGACTGGAAGACCCGTGTAAATTATGTCTGTAAAAAATGTGCCCGTACTTGTATCACCATAAATATATTGCGAAATCACTATACACGATGTGATAGACAAACATTTCATTTCTCAACATTTAGTTCTAAAACAAGACGTAGTGTTATTCTTTTGGCTAGTCTTCGACGCTAGATGTTTACTTACGGCAGGAAAGGACAGGAATATGTTTAAATTTAATATTAGTCCAGGCGATCGCCGTTGGTGGCCCTACGTCGCCAGATATTAATTTATTTATTTACATACACCAACCAACAATTATTATTATTTATTTATTAATGACTCTTTAATTCCGTGATCTTTCAGGCTAGGTAATGAGAATCTATCAAGTAGAAGGCTTTATGGTATTCTAATTGGTAAGTATAACTTATCTTCCTTAAAGGATAAATACTGAAGAAATCGTCTTTACACTGCCTCTAAGCTGTTGATAAGTTAAATACCTAGGATTTCATATTAGTGAAGCATATTTAAGTTTTGATCCCACCAAAAAGTTAAATAGCAGTGTTAACGTATTCACGTCAGTATAGCCGGTTGAAACTCTCATTATAAAGCCCAAATTTTTAAAAGAAAATTGCATTGTGTTATTGACATGTATATTAAAAGTTAATTCACTGTCATAGATGATGCCAAGATCTCTCATATGCTTAGGGCGGTGTAATGTATTGCCATTTAATTGATAATCCTTTAGTAATGGACTTTTATAGTACAACATCACATTACACTTCTCAACATTTAGTGGAAAATTATTCAATAAGCACCAATCATTCGCCCTTTATAAATCGTTTTGCAATTTTTCGCATTCTGCCTCAGAGCTAATATTGCAAAACAACTTCATGTCATTAGCATAAAGTAAATAATATATATCTGAATTATCTAAAATATCATTACTAAATAGTACGAAAAGGAGAGGCCCCAAGACAGAGCACTGGGGAACCACTGATGTAACTGATATTTCGAATGATTTTACATCCCGACATTCAACATATTGTGTTCTTTGGCTAAGACAAGATTTAAATAAATTTAACGGTAGTATAGAAAGCCCAGCCAGATCTAGCTTATGTAATAATAGATTGTGTTCAATTCTATCAAAGGCTTTGGAGAAGCCCGTGAAAATAACATCTACTTGGCCATTTAGATCCATACATTGAACGATATACTGCGTAGCACAACATAAGTTTGAGACCGTGGATCTATTTTTAACGAAGCCGTGATACACACTAATTTGTCTCTTTGGGGAAATTACAAAATATAGTAATTTGCCGATAGTTCTCTACATTCTTTTTTTCACCCTTCTTGTAAACCGGGCAGATTCGAGATTTTTTCCATATGTCCGGAAATATACCATGCTTCAAGGGCATATAAAAATTATATGGAGGGGCTCTACAAAACCATGTGCACAGTCCCTAACAGTAAATGCTGGTACATCATCAGGTTTTTTTTAAATTTAGGTTTAGATATCAATACGAAACACATTTAAATCAATAATTGAATAGTAACTTCCTAAGAAATTCCTAAGGCCGGAATTGCAAAGAATACACTACTTCAGGTAGGTATTTTTTTGTTCACCTACGGGATCTTTCTTACTCAGCAATAAACATAGTTCAGTGTGTTAAGGTTTTACCATCATAGGAGGAGCTGCTAGTGATTCGTGGTTCGAATTCCATTGGGACAATCAGTTGTCCTTTATGTAGTGTGATAAAGTAAAATATGATTACTTCATCCGTGTCAGCTATTGCATTCGTAAAAAGAAACCTACTTCTGGCTGACCCAACATTTAAAAATTATTTAAATCAACAAATATATAGATATATTTTTTAGTATATCTTTCAAATAATTTTTTTAAATAATGAAATGCTTTTTATTCCTAATAGAAAGGAACCGATTTATAAATAAAGCTTATAATAGAAGATAAAAAAATGCGTGCATTCAAACCAAAATTCCAAAGCACAAAGACTAATTAAAAAAATAATATGTTACATATTTTTATGTTGACAAATGAATATTTTTTGAAAATTTTAGGTTAGTTTACATGAATTTCCTTTGTATAATGTGTAATAGTTAATATGAGTGAAATTATTATTTAATTTTGTACAATTACATTAAATTAAAAATCGACTCCCTCATTGGGGTTTGAACCGCGATTCACCAGGAACTTCTGTAAGTAACAAATTTATTCAATATTTAAATATACATGTGATTCTCCTCGAAACCTGATACGGAGCCAGCCAAATATCCATGGTGTGCATCATCGTAGCAATTGAAGTTCATTTGTATCAGCTGTTCAACATTTAAGAGATCATGGATATTTTCAGCCCGTTACTCATGATAGTGACCATACACGCCCTCAAAGAATGTTGAAAACCCTACCAAAACGTATCTAATATTATTACACTTGAAATAAGCAACTATAACGAAATCAGGCTTATGCAAATATTATGCATGAACCGCGTGCGACATGTCTTCGGAAGATATTTTCGGAAGTACAAGAAAAACTTTTCAATTATTCAACAAAATATTATTTTGCGTAACTGCACTAAAAATCCAGTATTTTGCAAATTATCATAAAATTCAATTCTGCGAATTATTGTAACTGCAATAAATGACGTTCCGTGGCTATATGTTTTTTTTAAATTTGCAACGAAATTTTAATTTTTTCACAACTATAACAAAAATTTTACTTTTGAGAACTATCATAAAAAATCGCTCTGCGGAGGGTTTTTTATGTAACTATAATGAATGTCGCTGCACGGAGTGTAATGTACGTAAGTATAATCTCAAATTTACCAACTACTTCGAAAACCGACTTCCGAACAAAAATCTATATTACGAACCGGCGCCGGCGTTGTGTAGCACTGTATCTTATGCATAATATTAAATATGAGGACGAGTTAAAAGTTACGTATTAGAAATTCTGAAGGAAGAAAAAAATTTGTACATGAAGACACATGTACACTTTTTCTCGATTGGACTTTGAATCGATCATGAAACGACCTTTAGATGACCTTGCATGGACAAGCGAATAACATGATCGGATTCAGCGACCTCAGAAATCCTCGTATACCCTCACTTAGTATGGTGATATTATTACAATGAAATGTTGACTTGTGAGAGTTATTCAGTTGTCCCTCTTCGGAGAACTCTAAAAGGCCCACTTTAAGGCCTGATATCTCGAAAACTATGCATCGCTGGATTTTGGGCCCATTGAGACTTTTGATCAGCATGCTGCAAACCATATTTCTGCAAAATTTCAGCCAATTCGACAGAATTTTTTTTCCATTGGTTTTGTGTGGAGTCCTTTGTAACTACAACAAAATTATCTAAAAAGGCCAATATATACCTTTACCTAGATATCCTATGTTTTTATTGTCTCTTACTTAGTACCTATCAATCAAATTTTCCTTTCAGGTTAATTAAGAAAGTGTTAGATAGTAAGAGTGTTAGCTTTAATATTTCTTTTATATACAGTTATTTAACGTCGGCCTATTTCTGCTACTGAGGCCCAACACCGACGCCTGTAGACGAGCTACCCCCAACCAGGAATTTTTGCCGAACCTCTTCCCTTAAGAAGAGTAGGGATCTTTTACTTGCGTTAACATTTAATAGACAAGGGATCGACGACTTTACATCCCCTCCGAAGGGTGGTATATCCCCTATACAACCCTCGCCTAAGGTTGTATAGCTTCCGCGCATACACTGATATACAAGCCGCTGGAAGATGTGTGAGGCGAGGACGCGGTCTTCGTTGTGAACACGGAAACGACCTCTGTTCGGTGAAATAAAAAATCTGGCGCAGTGGGGGTTTAGAGCTGAGACCCCAGAGGGCGTTCGTGCACTTATTTTTCGATGTGTAGAGTCTCAGGGTTTGATTTCTGGAAGTGCTTGATCGGGTCGAATGTTACACCCTGTATATTATTATTCTTGAAAAAAATAACACTATGGTTTAAAGGAAATACACAATTATTTATTAAAGGATGTCGAATAGAGTTGAGAAGAATTTAATTTATTTTTACAAGTTTCTTTTTGAAGTGAAACTAATCTGTCTTAAGTTGCTTTTAAAATAGATTTGAAAAAATGTTAAAAAATAATTAAAATTGGGAAAAAAATCACCTTGATGATTGAGCCTCGTAGGCGAAGAGAAAATTGAAAAGGGGGCCACTTAAGGCGAATTATTTTGTTATAATTAAAAATAAAAAGGGGCCACTTAAGGCGAAGTATAAATGTTTAAAAAAGGAAGGGGCCACTTAAGGCGATTACTTAAAACTAACTCTTTTTAATTAGGTTTCGGCCTGGGAAGCTAGAATTGAACAGCTCGTCACGAAAAGATTGCAGGGACTGGGAATAAGAAAGCCTAGCTAGACGGAGATATCTACAACATTAATTAAATAGTAACCGGACCCGTTCAATAACATAATCAGCTATTACACAAAAATGCACTTTTTGAAACTTATATTTTTCCACGTGAACACTACGCGAATACTTAACACTGGAGGCACTGTCAAAACTGAACTTAACTTCGGCTTGTTGCACGCCGGTATTTATACTGTTTTGAGAAAGTTTCGTTTGTCGCGCCCCATCGAGTTTCGCATCCCGTTATAAAGATCTGGAAAGGCTTGGAATCGTTATTATACGAGGAGTGATCAAAATTGGTGAAATTTAAAATAGCAATTGAATTGCGGAAATTTGATGAAATGAACTTTGAACTTTTAAGACTCGAGGTACGGAATGTGATTTGAAGTATACAGGGGGTGATCGAAAAGTAATAAGATTAAAAATTGAAATGGATGCAAGAATCGAATGAATTGAAGTTGAAGTATACGAGGGGTCGTCAAGAAGTAATAAAATTTTGAAAATGAAATTGTTTATAGAAAATTTACGGATTGAAGCAAGACGTTGAAAATCTGGATTTATATAGTGATTTTGGTTAGGTTGATGAATATACGGGGGCTATATTTTTAAGGGACGTTTTTTGTGAAATTTCTTTTATAAAATTGTTGGAATGAATGTTGGGAGCGTGTTCTCGGTGATTTTACGTTATTTGTGAATTATGGAATGTGCGTGAATTTTTTCTGATTTTGGTGACCTTGAATGTGGTTTTTTGTGGTAAACTAGGTCTGGTTGACTTTTTTATCATCGTTTGCCATGATGCCTGAACTAATATGAATTTTCTGTTAATTTTGCATTTTTTTTATTTCTGTTTTTGACTTATAGGGGGAATACCCTATAACAGTTGGAACGGTCACCCATCCAACTACTAACCGCGCCTTACGTTGCTTTACATCGCATATCGAAGTATGTACATAGTAAAGACGTACCCACGCTCGCCCCTGTGTTAGCTTTAAGACAGTGGCACAAAGCCCAATTGATACATTTAGTGCCAACAATTAAGCAAAACTAAAAAGTAAGAGATATATTTTGTATTTTACGTCTGAATCAGTCATATCGAACCCATCAGATTACCACCCTATTATCTATTTTAGAAAGAGTAACAAAAGGTCCCTCGGACACATAAGCATTGATCATTCACACTGGATGCGGAAACATTAAATTTAGATACAGTCGAAGAAAATTCTAGAGTAAGTATTCGAAGGCTTTCTGCACAAATTGGAGCGTCCGAATTTGTAGCATGGCGCACTTTGAACGAACAAGGGCTGCATCTTTATCAGGCGCACAAAGTCCAAGGCCTACAACCTGGAGATGATCTTCGACGGCAATAAGCATTTACTTTAAATAAACTAAATATCAACTTTGTGTGTGTTCGTTTTCAGTTGTAAGTATATATAATTTGATCATTTTGTACAGATTTGGTAACACTGGCTGAAAGATAATGAACACAAATCTGTGAGTATTAAAAATTTTAGTTTAGCATGTACTTTTTGGAGATCTCAATATAATAACGGCGGTGTTGCAATTTACACTAAAAATTCTTTCAACGATCAAGTTTCAGAAATCAAAAATATTACTAGTTTGTCAGAGGAAACAGAATTCGAAGTATGCGGTATTGAATTAGACCTAAAAAATGGCCGAAAGCTTTATATTTTTTGTCTATATAGATCTCCGTCAACAGATGTCAAGAAATGTTTTAAAAAATTTGAATCGATTTTAAAAAAGTACTGTAAAAATAACAACGAAATTGTTGTATGTGGAGATTTTAATACCGACTTCTTATGTAAGTCAGAAGATAGCAAAAAAAATACTGATATTTTAAATGCATACAAAGTCAATCCCATCATTAATGAACCGGCTAGGTTTAATGAAAATTCATCTAGTGCAATAGACTATATTTGTTTAAATTCAAATACTGTAAATTATCATATATTGCATCAAGTCTCCTTTAATAGTATATCGAACCAGTTATCACAAACATTGAGTATAGATTATAAACCTGATATTGTTAATACAGATTTTGTTTATAAAAGAATTTTCAGCAAAAATAACTACAATTTATTTTTTAACTATTTAAGTAGAGAAACAAGGGTTGAAACATATCAATGTAGTACTATAGATCAAGGCTTTGAACAGTTTTCAGAAAAGTTTAAACATTATTATGAACTGTCTTTTCCTATGTCTAAAGATCAAACTAATCACAATAAAAAAACATTGGTTAACGAGAGGTATACGAATTTCTGCAAAAAAATTAAAAAGTTTATATGAAATAAAAATTAGAACAAAACATATTACAGATATTGAAAACCATTAAAATGAAAATATTAAAAACGTTTACAAAGAAGTTTTAATATGTGCTAAAAAGTTGCAGAATGATAAGTTGTTTATGATTTCGGATAACAAAAGTAAGAACATATGGAATATTATAAATTATAATACAGAAAGGAACCAAAAAACGAACAAAAATATTATAAACAGTATTTCACAGGATGATAAAGTGATATCAGAACCTATCACAATTGCAAAAAATTTTAATGATTTTTTTTGTAAGAACTCCCGAGCAGCTACACGAGAAAATAAATAATTATGATCTTGATAATACTCTTAAAAATAATAAAAATTATCCAACAATGTTTTTAGAACCAGTTACAGAAAATACAATTTTTAACGCAATTATGGAAATGAAAAATTTTAATGCAACTGATCCCGATGGCATATCAGCAAACATTTTTAATAAATTTGTCTCTGGAATCTGGAATTTTCCTAATATATATAAAACAGCAAAGGTCATACCTTTATATAAAAAAGGAGACAAAATCAATATTACAAATTATCGTCCAATATCTGTATCCAAAATATTAGAAAAAAATTGTATACAACCAACTAAAATCTTTTATATCTAAACATAACATATTAAACCCAGCTCAACACGGTTTTATAAAAGGGAAAACTACTCAGTCAGTTATTTTAGCTTTCCTCACTAATTTGTATAAAAGCCTCGATTCAAACAACAAATCCATGGGCTTATTTATTGATCTGAGCAAGGCATTTGACTTGGTGGGTCATGACTTGCTCAAGGAGAAGCTTATGGTGTATGGTTTTAGAGGAACAATTGGTGATTGGCTGTCTTCCTACCTTTCGAATAGAAATCAAGTAGCCGAAGTAAATGGGGCTAGATCTGATAAACTGAGTATTAAAATGGGTGTACCACAGGGGCCCATCTTGGGTCCTTTATTATTTTTAATTTTTGTAAAGATTTACCAGAGCTGGATCCTCAGTACAACCTAACAATGTTTGCTGATGATAACATGCTTCTATGTACTGGCCTGTCTAATATTGAAGTGATACAAAAAATGCAAGATATAATCAACAAATTCATGTCCCAGTTTAAAGCAAACAAGGTACATTTGAATACGTGTTTATGAATTCCACTCCTAAGAGCTCCGTAATGCAAGAGAGTTACTTATCTTTTAAAAATAGAGCTTGAATCGATAGAACAAGTAAGTACAACACGATTCTTAGGTGTGAATATTGACAATAAACTTAACTGGGACATCCATACCATACCTGGGATACCATTACATAGTAAAATAAGTATTGTTCTTTGTTTTATAGTCTCCTGGATAATAAGGATTATTATTATTATTATTATTATTATTATTATTACTGTAAACTCGGCTGTAATAAGAGTGGATAATTTTCGTTGTGCGCGTCTAAATTGGGACGGACAAAGGTGAGTCTAAAAATTATTTTTTTTCTTTGAATTCTTAAATTTAAAAAACGATATTTATTAATTCTCACATTTCGTCGGGAGTCACAGAAAAAATATACGCATGTATTTCAAAAACACCCTGTATAAACTGTCTAAAATCGACAACTTTTTTTCAATAAACGTTTCCCGACCGTCTCCAACCATTATAACCAGAGATATAACGCATTATTAAAGTTTTCTCGTGGCTACATTCTTGACGTTGATATTCTTAAAACATAGATGACTAATGTTACGCCAACAAATTCGCTCTACTATTAAATTTGTAATTTACTCGCCGAACAAGAATAAACTTGCAGATACAAAGGAACAACTCTTGTTCATACATAATTATTTCATTATGAGCAATTTCCACCGTTTTACATTTCCGCTGTAGTAAATCTTACAAAATCGTTCGGGGAACGGAAAATCATCTTGAACACAAATCACAAATTTATGTTTCCTGCATGAAAAGCGATGGAGTGCACAGTTCATAAACCGTCTCGGGCACGCTTCATCGATACATTTGTTGGTTCTGGATAGTTGGAGTTGTCTCGAGTTAAATCAGCCATCTCTGGTTCTGTAAACTAATCGGATACGCTCTACAAGTATGTAGAGATCGCTGCCACACTGCCACTGCAGCCGTTTTGCGATCGAGGAATGCGGTTGGTATTTTTCATTCATAAAATGCACCTAAACATTCGGATAATGTTGTTTTTAATTACCCGGTAACTTGATGGCTCGGAAGCGAAATTAATATTAAACTTCATCACCACATTCTATTCAACACAGCTAGCTTTAAGGCCTGCTGTAGTCGGCCGTTACACTGCGTAAATATTTCATCAAAGCCCGTCATTTAATTCGGCACACAAGTGCCAATTTATATTGAATTATAAGTAGTTTATCGTAACTTTAACTTTTTATTATATTTGTTTAAAATATCAAATGCATTTATATGAAAAATATATAATGGGTAGCCCATATATACTTCAAATTGCAAATGGTGTTGTTTCTTTAATTTCCGAATTAAATCAACTCAAGATCACACGGAATGGCACGCACGAGCGTATCAACGTTTGCAAAAGACAAAGTATTTTGTAATAAAAATATATGAACAATAATAGCATGCAATACAATGAATTTTACAATTCACTTCATGAGTTTCTTGTATAGGTAACCCACCATGTCTCTGGCGGCTACTGTATTCAGTTTTTTGTCGACTGCACGCTACTGAATCGACAGAGAACTGAGAGAATGCTGAACGTTGCGGCTACAACTACCGGTTGTATTATTCATCTATAAAACGCATCGTTACTCTTGGAACTTCTATCGTAGTCTCGGCAGACGTGACTTTCTATTATTTACATCCTATGCGCTTTGTATTTTACAAAGATAGAAAAATCTCATGTCGTTGATTAGTACAATTGATCAACTCAATTATTGCTATTCAAGAGCTACTGAATTTTTCAATGAGAGTCCGAGGACCTCCTTCAAATTTTATGGTGCGTAATTACGCTCCTGGGGGTGGGGGCGTTTTCGTATGAGGGCTGTTTTTGTACAAATCAGTATCATTGGTGTCTAAAAACTCGAACAACTTAAATATCTATTACTTTCCTTCCTTATCTATTAACGTAGGAGAGACAGATGAAGTTATTCCACAAGTTGCACGCTCTTATCGTCTTTTGATAGACTAGACTAGAGGAATAGTACAGGGTTGTTTTATATTCGCCTAAATCGTACTGATGAGAGCTAACGAGCTCGAAACTAGTCTATGGCTGGCGATACACAATGACCCTGTCCTGAAGTCATTTCTATAGGATTAAACTGCCTGCTGGGGTTGCCCCAAATCAATTATATTGCTTTAAATACATATGCAGTAATACGGCGGTAAACGTAACACTATGACCGTGTGTTACGCAGATATGATTTACAACAAATTCTTTTTTTAAATTATGTTCTTTGATTGTTTTTAATATATCTTTTTTTACCGGAATTTTTTCAGGAGATTTCATAGACTTTATTATATCGTCCTTTTTCATATTATTATTATTTATTTTATCTAATAATCGCGAATGATAAGAAGCGTTATCCATAACGATAACTGAATTTGGGCGAATATTAGGCAACAGCTGTTCAGTGAACCATTTCTCAAATTCACAAATTCGCGGTCATATCTTTGTGATAAGTCAGCAGAACACTGTTTTATATTTTTGGCTGACAAGAGCAGTGCGTTGGGTAAGAATCAATTTTTACTTCTAGTGGAGTAAAATTATTTTACAATGGAGCAACGCGACATAAAAAAATAAGTTTGTTTTGGTGAAACTAAGATTACCCTAAGTTTCCGGTTCGAGTAGGTGGGGGAACCCCTTTCTTCACGAAAAAGAAGTAAATTGGTCATATTTAAGGGTGGTTCTTCAGTTTTAATTTATTTTGGGCCCTTTAAAATGCTAATTAAGGAACGAGAATGGTGCCCTTTTATTGTCGGTGGTCAAGGAACCTTCAGCTCAAATTTCGTGAAAATCGGTTCACGGCCTTCCACGATATGTATATACGTATACTGAGAAAACATCAAAAATTGAATTACGGCTAACTTGGCAAAAATTAAACCGACAGTAAAAATGAGCAATTTACCCCTTTTTCGCGAAAAAAAAGGAGTCCCCCACCTACTCGAAGCGGAAAACTCAAGGCATTCTTAGTTTCACAAAAACAAACTTATTTTTCTATGTTGCGTTGCTCCATGTAAAATGTTCTCTATCGCCTTATTTTGGGCTATTTTTACCCCACTATTCCGGCATGCAGAATTATAATAGGTTTTCTCTTTAAACATGGCGCATTTAAAGTACAATTTTGAGTCGTATCTACCCGACCGTAATTGACAGTATCATGTGTATCAAGCCACGTCTCGTCAAGATATATTACCATCATATTTGATTCGCGGTACTCTTTTATGTTACGCAAATATTCCTGTCGAATTTCCACAATGGGCGTGATTCCATTTCTATTAAACGGTTATTAATTTTGTACTTCCACGTCCAGTGGAAGTATAATAACAAAAAAAAATATTTTTTTTGTTGAAATAGGTTTAAAATGCCATAAAAGTCTAGATTTTAAATTTGAGCGAAAAAAAATTCCTGTCTGTCGGTCTGTCTGTAACTTTTTGTGCGCACGTTTACTCTGGAACCGTTTATGATGTTTACTTGAAATTTGGTAGTACACTTATGTATTATAACGAGATCTGGAACTAGATTATATTTTGATTTAATTCCGTTGAAAGATTCGGGGGTAAATAGGCGAAGCAATCAGGTAAGAGTCCAAAAAATTGCAATTTAGGGCATGTACGAAAGGTCAAGGTCTCAAAATTTTTTTGGCATCAGCCACCCCTCCCCCCACTATCACCCCAAATACCACCCCCACACTATTATGAAATGACTCTCCCCATTGCCACCCCCCCCCCCAGGGAATAAAAAATTTAATTGGGATTTAGTGTGTATACGAAAACCAAGGGCTTCTAATTTTTTTACATTTACATTTTACATTTTAAAAATATTTTTTGAGTAAATATAACACAAACAACATACGTTATTTTATTAGGAGAAAACCACCACGCAAGGTTAAATAAACGTACTACACCGCCCGGTTCCACGAAAAGAGTTTCGCACAGCACTTTCTTGTTTCAGACATCAGCTTGAATTCTTTACCGGCCGCCCGCATCGACGCAATTGTACATCTGCTGGACTACGTCTCATATACGAGGGGATAAATTATATCGATAATGCGGCGTTGCCTGGTGTATACTATTGTAGAGAGGCATAGCAACGGACATCCCTGGTAGAGACGCTGCATTTATAATATTTTAAACTGAAATGACGTGTAGATCTAGCCGGATGGCTCTTGGTATTTGGGGTCCTGAATTAATTCAGAACCCTGCTGCATTACCCGATTCGGCCCAAAATGGACAGAGGCGGAGATAGGGGTTTAAAATAAAGAATGGTCACATGGCAACCGAATAAAATTGCGGTTGTCTGAAAGCTCATACCCAGTTTATATGATAAAATTTTAATGTCATCCGAGCCGTTCACGCCGTTTCGCACACGCGAACTAAAAATGGAAAGAAATTGTCAGGCAACCGCTTGAAAATTTAAGAGCTTACTGATCTGTGCCTCCACTTATTGTAAAAAAATTGCCATCCGTGTTTGCCGGGCAGTTTCAGAGAACTAACCGTTTAAACTAGTCCAAAAATCGCATTTTTCGAAATGGAATCATAAAAAAAATATGAATACCGGACGAAGCGCGTCAGTAACTGTAGTGGTATTAAAAAAAAAGAAATCTAATGTAATAAATGGGCAGCGAAACTTACGTGTTAAAATCGTAAATTTGGAAATGTCGCGCCTTGGCGCGCGCGCGGCTCGCAGCTACGCAAACAGCGTATTCAAAACCCAAGTCCTGAGGCCATGTACAGCAGATCGCAGCGAGCACGTGAACGTTACATGGCCACATCCACAGCATAAATAATAGTCACATCAACTTTGAAATTCATTTTAATAGAAAAAATTGGTGTGTTAGTTAATTTGCTTTCATCATTTTCTTCAACATAAGCACGTTGCTACGATTTACACGTACATAAACAAATAAATACGTTGGATATTACTGATTATAAGATATTACATAACGAGATCACTTGCGCTACTGTAGCGTAGCAGATATCGTAGGGCACAAATTTAACCCGAATAAGTGATGTACGTGCCTACGATAAAATTTCTCTAGCTCAGACTATCTCAGGGCGTTAAGCCCAAGTTTACATAAACTATGACAAATTATTAGTTTACTTAACAAATCACTGAGGCTTCCATACGTAGTGGTCGCAGATGAAATAATGACACTTTCCTTAAAAGACTGAAATGCACTATATTACACAATTTACAGATATTGGTTCTCTAGCATGTAACCTGGCGATGTTCAAAAGGTGTGGCAAATTTCTCGATTTATAAGTTACAACATTAATAAAATGCCTCGTGTAGCTACACATCGGTTTACAATGTGAGGATAAATGGTCATAAATTCTGCCACAATGGGTCTGATTTAAAGAACCTCCTTAAATAAGTATAATTGCATAAAATCTTTAAATATGTACAAGTTAAAATACAAAAGTATGAATTGATATAACCGAGCCGAACCACAGGTCCCCGGTAAGTAAAAACAACAACACACTTATTTAGGGTGGTACGATACCGACTTCGACGTGGAAAAAGTGTAGCGCTACGGAGGTGTCTTCGGGGCGAAAGAAATTGACCCGAGGATGGGGGTTGATTAGTTTCTCCAGCCCTGGAACTCTCTACTGTGTGTGGATGCCCCGTCCATGGAACTTCACTGATGTGTGTAGAAGCCCCGTCCGTGGAACCCTAAAGATATCACGATTTAATTTGTAAAGTCGGAAATGCACGTGAAGCGTGCCTAATGTGGGCAATTCAAATCTGACATAACCTACAAAAGAAATATAATTTACCTCACTGATGAGGGAACAATCCACCAATGTCCCTAGAAAGCCACAGTTGGATGAATGGGATCGAGTCCGCCTTTCAAGTCGACAAGATAGTTCCAAAGGAAAGCCTGCAAATTTGCGAAACACGTGGGTAGAGAACGGGTAAGATGGCGTGAAGAGGTTAGCTTACCTTATATACTTAAATATCCTACTTCCGCAGTTAAAATTTACTCACAACAACAGAATATTCCGCTAAACGGAACAACAACAGATTGAGAAAATTTTCCTGTGTTGATAATCCCAAAATCCACCTTGGATGCCTTGGATAAAACGAGGTTGTAAGATTATCAACTGTATATAGCCATTAAAAATGGTTGCCTTCCGTCTCTCTGCTTTTCACGAGCCGCAAGTATCTCGCTCTCCCGTGGAGAATAGCGAAACTGTGTTACGGACGTAGCAGTTGTTATTATGTGGCCCACAAAACGCTCAAGCGTATGGTGGGTCGCATACGCTAGAGGTCCGCAACAACGTGCATTACACACATATCACGCTTCTTAACCTCAATTAATTTCACTCTTGAATGCCTTGATTATTGTTTTTCTTAATCCCATAATTGTTTAAAAGATACTGTTAAATCATATTTTGTCAACAACAATTTTTCAAAAGCATAACCTGTAATATTCTAATGCTTGCTGAAATCTAATTGAAACTACCGACATTCAAAGATTTACAAATCGCCCGCCCTAAACAAACCACGTGATCAGTCTAAGCCAATCGAATCTCCAATAAATAGGCTTCATCACGTGACCCATCAATCTTTTAAGAAGTATATTTTATGAGACGTGTTTTGTTTTTCGTCGACTTTTTTCTAACCACTCTCCGCGACGTAACGTGCCTCAACAGGGGATGTGGGGGTGTAACTGGTAAATGGACGGAGAATTATCTTGATGAATGTTTATTTTGGCCAGAATTCATCCTTAATATTGACTTCGAAACATTTTTCAGCGCGTAATCGAGCATTTTAATTTGGCGGCTTTTGGGGTGGCGAAAATGGGGTGGAATTTCATCGAAAACGGATGGCATTGGTACATATTATTTCTCATACTCATAAGAGCTTAGAGTGTGAATGCCATCCGATTTAAACGATTTTAACAGATTTTTTTTTAAATCTCGAAAAATGCGATTTTTGGACGACTTTAAACGGTTATTTCTTAAAAACTGCCCGGCAAACACGGATGGTAATTTTTTGACAATGAGTGGAAGTATAGATCAGTAAGCTCTTATATTTTCAAGCGGTTGCCTGACAATTTTTTTTTTTAGTTCACGTGTGCTAAACGGCGTGTACGTCTCGAATGACATTAAAATTTTATCAGATATATTGAGTATGAACTTTCAGGAAACCGCAATTTTATTCGGTTGCCACATGATAATTCTTTTTTTTTTAAAACCCTACCCCAATCTCCATCCCTGTCCATTTTGGGCCGAATCGGGTAATGCGGCAGGGTTCTGAATCAATTCAATAAGTACCTCAAATACCCCTGTTGCCTCTCGAGTGCTACATATACGTGTCATTGATTTGACTAATAACGAATATTTTCCATTGTATTATGAACAATTAATGTATCAATATCGACTTAAATTTCCACGGGGGTAGTTTACCCTATAGGGACTTATTCTGCTATTGTCTTTTGAACGTCTGAACTTAATAATCTGAGCAACATTGACTTACTTAGTTTTTCTTACATTACCATACTATTAGGATTCTAAAATATTAACATTACTTACTCTACTCTGAATAAAGGCTATCAAGACATCACGACCTCCATAGATTATTCCAACAATTCCATCCGCACGTAAAACATTTCTCCCGTAGTTCACGTATATGGTAAATCATTCTGCATAAGTTTGTGAAGAATTCACCATATCGACTGTGTCAATCAAAGGCCATAGAACGCATTGAACAAGCATCGATGTTGAGAAAGATAAAAACAAGATTGAAATTAATGTGACAGTTTGTTGTTGCTACTGTTCAGACTTTGTCAATGCCTATCCGTCTCATCTGGCCGTTCTCTTTACTTCGTCGAAGTTGTGATCGACCAAATATGTTAATTAGAAAGAACATTATTATACCTATATTAAACAGTAGCTGACTTATGTTTGATAAAGGTCAAAAATGATGACTGCGTAGGAGATAGTGTGCCTGGTTTAGTATTCAAATTATATTCCGACATCAAATAAAACTATTTTATCTCTTTACGGTCCTTTTTTCATTTTAACGATAAGTAATAATATTTTCAAACAGCTCTTAGAATTTTATCTGACCAATAAAAAATGACAACCAAATGTATTGCTACACCTCGGTATCATTTGCCTTTTATACAGTGAGGTCTATAAGTAGTGGATAAATTCATTATCTACGTAATTAACAATTTATGAGTAAAATCCTAAAACACGTCAATTTTTTATTCTAATATGACATTTTTTGAGCATAATTTCTATACAGCAATATATGGTTTTTTGAATTTTGTATATTCTTCATCAAGAAAATTAAACTTGAATATCTTGAAATGTATTTGATATAATGTACGATGATATGTATACAATGGATATGTACATAATCAAATGTACCCTAAACTATTTTATGTACCAAATATCTGTCAAATCTAACTTTTCTAATTAGTTTTGTGTTGGGGTGAGCGTGGGTGCGTCTTTACTATGTACATACTTCGATATGCGATATAAAGCAACGGCGCGGTTAGTAGTTGAATGGATGACCTTTCCAACGAAGACCGCGTCCTCGCCTCACCCATCTTCCAGCGGCTTGTATGACGAATGGTCCTGTGAGGTGGTCTCCAAGGTCACCAAATTTAACGCCCCTTGATTTATTGTTGCGAACAATATTTGTTAATTCGATGTGGCAAAACGCTACGGAAATAAGTTGTGACAAATTGCGCCCCGAAGATTGCGGCTGGTTCTTTGATTGTTATTTGAAATCCACATGGTTTATTGGAGACCCAACGCCGCTGCAAGTGGAGGACATACTAAAAGTTTCAAAAACTGACAATTCAGAAAATTCGAGTGATTCGGAATTCGATGCGCAATCAAGTTCAGACGAGGCTGATGACGATTGATGCGCAAAAATATTTTTATTTTCAATGTAAGGAAGCATTCGAGCTTCGTATTGGCAAAAAATATTTGAAAAAGCATATGAGCGTAGACTGTTAATAAAAATTCCATTACTTCAAGCAATCTGCCAAAGGGTTGCAACAGGCTGAGGGTTAGCAACCCTTGTTTTTATAATAGCACAGACGTTTATCTTCGAAGCGGCGCTTGAATTAATGAAAAATAAATAAAGGTAATTTCCAAAATAAAATTAATTGTTGTGATTTGTTAACCTTATCCGCAGCAGGATTTCGATAGGCAACCTAGCCACGTTGCATTAACCAATACATGATCATTTATTTTTTCAATAAAAAAATTACAGAAATTGAAAAAACATTATATATCTGGATAGATAATGAAAAACCCTTTCAAATGAGCTACCACACGCATCCTCATTCCATTTAAAAATTTTAAAGGGGTTGCTGTCATTCCAAGGGGGTTAAAATTATGCACAAAAAATGTCATTTTAGAATTTAAAATTGACTTGTTTTGAGATTTTACTTATAAATTGTTAATTACGTAGATAATGAATGTATCCGTTACTTATGGACCTTACTGTATATGACAATACATTATTGACTAGGAGCATTCATATGTAAGTAAATTGGAAATAGAATGCAAATAACTTTGCCGCATTTACCAAGTCATTGATAATTATTTCTGTAGCCTAGGGCTAATTAAAAATCATGTGCCGCATACTCTCACTATCTTGGCAGATTTTATTTCAGGGTGTGGATAATGCACATAATAATTATAAATAAATTAAATATTTACTTTAATGGCAATCATAAATTACCGGCTACCTTCAACGTGGACGATATTAGCTAATATATCTAATTACAGCATTATTAAAAAATAGTTCAGCGCCTTCTTCGGAAGAACGTAAGCTTAGTTTTTAAAATCCACCAAGCTAAACCATTATACTATAGAATGAGAACGTAAAGGTTGTCATAAATTCCTTAAAAACCTCGCATAGCAAGTGACAAAAATTCGTTCAGTTACGTCGATTTTTAAATGCATTCAACAATTTGTTTATGCAAAAAAATTTTCTACAATATTTTTGTTTAAAGTTATGACGCTATATACACAGACCAACCAACATTTAACCAAGGCGTTTGACTCGGTGGACAGGGAAGTGCTCTGGAAAATTATGCTCCGCTTAGGTATCCCTAGAAAATTTGTGGAAGTATGTCGCAGTCTACATACAAACAATAACGCCCAGGTTATGTATAATAATGAGGCAACCGAACCTTTTCAAACCCTCACTGGAGTTAGGCAGGGATGTGTCCTGGCACCCCTACTTTTTAATTTGTTTACCACTGCTCTAACAATTATTGTTGACAACAAACTGACAGTCAGAGGAATAGGTCTCAGATACCGTTCTGATGGCGGTCTCTTTAACATAGGGCGCTTTAGCGCTTTCACGAAGACACGCACGCGATTCATTTGTGATCTCCAGTATGCGGATGACTGTGCACTTTTAGCCTCTACGCCGGAAGAGCTTCAAGAACTTTTAGATGTGTATGCCCAGAGCTATGATTCCTTGAGACTTAAAATCAACATTGGAAAGACTAAGATTATGTCAACTCCTCATCAAGTGAACCACATAGACATTACACTTAACGGAAATTCTCTTGAAGTGGTGGATCAGTTCAATTACTTAGGCAACGTTGTTAATGACAAAGCATACATAGACAGCGAGATTCGCAATAGAATTAACGCTGCATCTAGAGCACTCTGGGGACTTAGAGAGAGAGTATTTGACAACCACGACCTTGTTTTGTCAACGAAAATGGCTGTCTACAAAGCAGTTGTCATTCCAACGCTGCTATATGGATGTGAAAGCTGGGTCACTTACCGTCGTCATGTGAAAGAATTAGAACGTTTTCAGCAAAGACACCTCAGAAGTATGATGAAAATCCGCTGGTTCCATCACATATCAAACGTGGAAGTACTCAGGAGAGCAAACAGCCTTCCAATTGAGGTGCTTATTTCAAGAGCACGCCTAAGATGGGCAGGTCACGTTCATCGTATGCATGATAACCGCCTTCCTAAATGTACACTTTATGGTGAATTGCTAAGCGGTAGAAGAAGGCGTGGCGGTCAACGAAAGAGGTTCAAAGACGTTCTCCATGAAAATCTAAAATTCTGCGGTATTCCAGACGAGCAATGGGAACAACTTGCTGCGGACAGAACCGAATGGTGAGGGGTTGTGGCCAGCTATCAAGGAAATGTTGCTGCAAGAAGGCCGAATCCAAGACCTAACCAGGTCTATGTTTGTCCTGACTGCGGTCGACATGTGCTCTCCCGAATTGGCCTCTATAGCCATAGTCGTGTGCACCGTAGACGAATGGGAATTACAATAGACTACACCTTTTACTTGTTTTTTATTACACACAATCTATCGACTGTAACATTTTTTTTATACTCGGACTCGAGTAAAGGCTAATAATAATAATAATAATAATAATATACACAGATTATACATACCTATAGTTTAAATCACGAATGGTGTCGTATACGTCATCAATTTATGTACTTATCAACGACATCCGATTTTCTATCTTTGCGTAACGATTCGTTTACAAATGAATATTTTAAGCGTTAGTCGTAGCCGCAACCAACGTTGAGCATTCTGTCAGTTCTCTGTCAACTCAGCAGCGTGCGGTGGATAAAAGACTGAATGCAATAGCCAAGACATGGTGGTGAATTTAAACGAGTGTTTTAATCAGAAAAAACGTAACGGATGTTCCCTTTTACCATTGCAAGAAATCCATGAGGTGAATTGTAAAATTAAATGTGGCAACGGATATTAAAATTCATTGTGTTGCATACTATTATTGGCCAGATATTTTCATCACAAAATAATTGTCTATTACATAATAATAATAATAAAAATAATAATAATCTTTTTATTTCCAATAGGTAAGCACCCAATTACAGGAAATACATGAAAACACATATGACAATAGTGAATAAGAAAGAAAAATACTATTGAAACTTAAATTACAAACAAAATTAAACCTACTATTCAATATTAATTATATGACTTAATATACTGCCTAGACTGTCAAAATTAATATCGCATAGATGGGAGATTTTATTAAAATTATTGCACATTACATAAATTGGAGATTTCGCCATAATATTTGTCCTGTAGTTCTCGACATAGAAGGTTGTGTGATGGCGGATTTCAAGTCTAGGTATGTGGAAATTGATTTTATCTAACAAAAAGGGACAATCTATAGTATTGTGAATTAAACTGAATAAATATTTAATGGAAATTATTTCGCGACGAGTTTCTAATGAAACCATTTTAAAACGGTTCGTTAAAATAGACGTATTCATTCCTCCGACGGGTAAATGCCATCCTCTTTAAAAAACAAATATTTTAGGAACTTTCTCTGAACTGACTCAATATTGTTCACGTGGCATGTGTACCACGGATATTATATGATGGCGCCAAAAATTGTAAGGGTGCTAAACTTTTAAATACGACATACTGTATAATTATCAAATGTGGCATGGCACTGCTTTAAAGGGCATATTGATAAAATTGTGTATAAATTTGACAGTCATAAAGATTTAAAAGTCCCATCAACCTTCCTTTGCTTTCGCTTCCAACCACCAGAGGCGCATATTTTCACTAAAGCACTAACAAAATAAAACTTTAAGGCACTGCGATACAACAAATACGTAATTTATAAACAAAAATTTATGCCGCCAAATTCGTAAAAAATTCACACTATAAATATTTCACACGAAATAAAATTTTAGGGCACCATGATACCACAAATACGTAATTTATAAACAGCAAATTAATACCGCCCAACTGATAGACGACCGCACTCTATGTACACTGATTTTAAACTGAGCTATAACGGTTTAACGCACCAAACACCGCGTAACAGCGTAAACATATTATATTAGGGAATTTACAAAACTCGTAAACCCGCACGTCCCTGGCTATGTTGACTAGAGTTTTCGGCTGAAGTATAGTTAATTATATAGACTGTCATGAGCTAGGACGGGCCAGATATTTTTGCCGATATTTGTCATAGTCGTATTTATCTGTGCTTTGAAAGAAAATCGGATACCATAATCGTGTATAAGTTCAGCAAATTATGTGCATCTCCTTTCTGGAAACCCTATGACAACAATAAACAAACTCTATTTGACGTTCTAATAGTAAGGGCACGTTACTGCCGTGAATTCAAACTTTGTTCTAACTAAAACTATACGGAATAAACCCAACGCAGCGTACAGATGAACTAGCGCCTGCCGAGCCAGCAAGCATGTGACGTCATACGCGTTTATCTGACTGAAATACAGCAAACAATTCTTACAGCCGCCGCTGTTGTTCGGATCAACTTTTTTCAACCACAGTTCTGTTATTATTAGGTAAAAATCTTTATTTTGCACTACTTTTAACGTATATGAATTTTTTTGTGGACAGACCTATTGTTAAAAATCCGTGTCAATTTTACCTGGTTAACTTCTGATAAACTTAAAAATCGCATAAGATGGAGGTTAATTTATATTCCATTTAATGAAAAAATAAATGAATAAACGGTTAAATGTATGCATAATACGACCGTGTAAGAAGTGTTACTTTCGCCCGTAGATAATACTCCGAAATGCAGAAGTGAACATATTTATTGGTTAGGTCCTCTGTAAATAGCCATTTTCTTTGCCATAAAAAGCGACCTGCTCGCGCTACAACATTTTTAGGCGCCGAACACTATCTTCATCATAAAAAATCAAAGTAGATGTACTAAATCTTCTTTTAAACGGTATAAATATTTAAATTTTACCAATTGAATTAGACTTAAACACTATAAATGTTAACGATTTAATTTATTTCAGACTTGAACAATGGCGATATATCTTTCCTTTTGAGTAATAAAATAAAAAATATGTTCGACATTGTATTGTTACGAACGCTGCCTACTACATAAATCTTAAATGTTGGATATTAATTTTTTATCTTAGTAGATAATACACAGAGTGTTCCTAAGTTAACAGTAGGAACTTTATGTATGGTGATTTTTGGAAGTTACTTTCGTTAATCGGTGAAAGACCTTCGGAATGGTGCAACACGTACAAAAATTGTTTTGGGTGAGAAGTCGAAAATATATTTTTAAATGAATATACTTCATGTTACATACATTTTACATCGACGACAAATATAATTCTTTGATGCACTAACATTGAAAGTATTGAGAACATTAAGTATTTAAGTATAATAATTTATAAAGATCTGATATTCAAAGAACATGCGTCTTCAACAAGATATCGAAAAATACAAATGTCTTATCGAGAGTTGCTTGTTTTTTAACGCAATGGTGAAAAATTAACATATATAACACCTTAATTCTCCCTCAATGGAGTAGTAGCAGTAACGTCAGCATTTGACAGCCTGAAAACGGTTCAGTGGACATAAGTGCATAAGTGTACGTCTTAGTTTGTGATCGATTTAAATATTACTGGCACATAATTTTAATATCAAATTTGTGTGGTGACATTTATTAACGTTTTTTTTAAAGCCTAGTTTGAGAAAAATTTCTATATATATCATATCAGTGCTGTTGTTGGAAAAAGAAAATTTGATGTCAGGTTTGTTGACTCCCTGTTAACCGGTTAACCGGTAAATTGTAGAAATAAGCACTATTAACGCTAATAATTTTGTTTTTCGGTTTTTTTTGTTAAGTAGGTATATTGTATGACTTAGTTGCTTAAATATTCATTTAATATATGTATTCATAGATTTGGTATAAGCCAGTATTGACATAGAATATAATAGGTTAGGTAGTAGTAATAAATTTCTATTTACTAATATTGATGGCTTTATAAAAGATTAATATCCATTGCTGTGAAATTTATATTTTCTGACGATATTATTAATTCCCTGCCAAAATGGCTTATAGAAGCACCTCTAAAGTAATTTAAAATATATACTTTTCTATAAGCATAGAGAGGATCTATGTAGATGATGAAACAGTTTTACATATGAGTTTCTATGCACAAGGACTTTCCATCATATTGAGGAAGAATATCTCTTGGAATTTTTATGGTTATTGATATGACTGTAAGTGGAATCGACTAATTTCGTTCAAAAACTGATATCGGTCTCATAGAACCTTATAGTTTTATTTTTATCTGTTTCTATGAGCACTTTTTGGCAGGGTTGTACTTCAAGCTCAAAAGTTTCTAATGAGTTTGAATTTGTTACCATTTTAGAAACAGAATATCTACGATGGCTGTTGTGTGCACTAATCGATGGAATCGAAAAAGAACAGTCAGATTTTTGGGATTTCCATCTGCTCAAACCAGACGACAAGTAGAGCTTGCAAGAATAGAAATACGTGCTCAGCCCAACAACGTTCTGTAGAGATGATTTTCTCGAATCGAAAATAAAAAATGCAAGAATATGTTCCAAACATTTTGTTATGGGTACCTATATGATAGTTTTTACATGATATATAATATAATATTGCAATGTTGACAATGAATTTGCCTATTTAATGAAAATAGGATGTATAAATGTTCTTAAAGTTTCACTTAAAGTGTAGATTGTTCTTAAGGTGATATGTAACGTTTTTTTTAGTACGCTTTACATATTATTTTAACATGTATACTATTATATTGACTTGTGTAAAAAAGTATTGTTAATAACACAAATAAAACTGATTGAACATGTAGTTATATGGTTATTAAACAATGAAAAATACATGGAAGAATCAAAAATAAAACCCTAACTTTTTGAAAAACTTCGTTGAATTTTCTATGTATCTGAACATTTTTAAATTCAGGAAGAAAGAACGATGAATATATTAAATGTAGAGCAAAATACTTTATTTTATAGCAATACATAAGCGGTTTTGTTGTTTTTATTAACACATTCTACATGTAAACTTAGGAAACATACATCTGTATATACATTATATAAAGCCATTAACTTCTTAAATATCATAACTGCATTATTTACAACTGTATAGATTACATAAAAATCTTTATGAAATGCCAAAGCGCACTGCATACTCTAAGCATCTGGCCTTGTTTTTTAATACTACAGCCATTTCAATGTTCTTGTTACTGAGTTCTATTCAATAAGCCAATACATCCGTCACAGACGTATCCTCATACAACAATCCATGGCTTAAACGGTACTTCTGGTAATCTTTGAGAATGCCTAACCTAAACTAAAAATTACATTCATCTTTAATCTGTTTTAATAATGTACAAATGTTGAAAAGCAGTAATTTATGATTAGACATTACAGACATAAGCAGTATACTTTGATAATAAACTTTGAATTTCATATTATTCATATAGAATCTACACTTACTTCACCAACCAGATATCGCTTGCTAATTTTTTTTTATCCACAAATTCTATCCATTTAGAGGCAAGCTGAGCAAAGGCATCTAACTTGGTCTTCATGGTCATAGGGTTCGTTCGAAATAACGTATAATCCATCACCACAATTTTAGAAATTTTTGGGATATCATTTAGCGATGCAGTTAAATCTTCTACTTTTAAACTTATATGGATCAACACCGTTAATGTACTCTAACTTAGAAATATAATTTGGTGACTCCTAAAATGAAGTGTATAGATCAAATTTCAACAAATTTAACATTCCTAATTGTTAAAATTAACTGACCATTACGAAAATAAATTCCTTTTGACAGTACGGAAAAAACACGTCGGTTGAAAGACGCAAATAAAATACAAAATTAAAGCCAGTTCAACAAATCACCAAACGTATTAGTAAAAGGGAACACTAATAATTAATTTAACATAAAAAAGGCTTTTCAAAAAGCTCTAAAATACCTTAAAACTTGGTATAATTAAATGACTGTAAATATCACAAAAACTTTCGAGTCCGCTGAACTGAAGTTGCAACTTGATTGTGACGTCAGCTGCTACTACTCCGTTGATATTCGCATCATCTATTTTGTACTCAGCAAACAAAAATGAAATAGAAAGGCTGCAGAAACTGCAAAACAGGGTCATGAGAATTATTTTACGCGTTCTATGAGACACTTGCATTAAGACGATGCAATGTAACTTTAATTGGTTGTCAGTGCAATATTATCTAGAATGCCAAACACTCACTGTAATATAAAATAATGAAATTGTTTTTGACTCCCACATATTTGTCATCAAAAATTGTACTTAATACAGATTTGAACGCAAAAGATATGTACAGTGAAGTCCATAAGTAACGGATAAAACATTACATACGTAATTAACAATTTGTGAGTAAAATTCTAAAACACGTCAATTTTTAATTCTACAATGACATTTTCTGAGCATAATTTTATACCTCCCCCTTAACCCCCTTGGAGTAACAGCTACCCCTTTAAAAAATTTTAAATGGAACGGGGGTATACTTTATACGGGCAAAATTGAAACTGGCCAGTGTTAAAGTACAGGACCGTGCGTACTGAACTTGATATTTTGTCCTATATATTTAGCAATGGTATCGAGATTCTAACGGTAGTTGAAACTGTGCAGGCGAGTCCGAGACTGGCAATGTAATCAGCCTGAATGAACCAGCTACGACTGCACTGGTTTAAAGATAATAAAACGGACAAGCCTACTAGCATAAAAAAACTCGTAAATCGTTTCTCAGAAGTCGATGAGGTGTGCTGTCAATGTGCCAGTGCAGTGCATAAATACCTATTATAATATCAAGCGTAGGAGTTTAGTTAGTTATTGTTCATATTTATAAATATTTACTACTATATAAAAGGTGAAATATTTTAATTATTTACTAATTTACCATGGCTTTCTGGAGACCATTTGAAACAGAGGATAATATAATAAAGCCCGAAAATCTTATCATTTTCTTATGACAAGCATTTCTATTTACCTCCGCCCGTGTACAATAAAGAGATTACTGTTTTTGCCGGCTTTTAGTTTTTATACGGTTTCAATTAAGTTCGTATACACTTTATATGTGATAGCTTATTTGAAAGGGTTTATAATTCTCTATCCAGCAATATAAAATTTTCTGAATTTCTCTATTTTTTTATTGAAAAATATTACATTTTTAATGTTACTAAGGTTGGCTTGGTGGTGTGATGGACAGTGGCGCGTCCTTTGACGCAGACGACCTGGGTTCAAAACCGAGCCACAGCAAGTCGATGAGATATAGTGGATGAACGGATCTGCTCGCGACACCATCTTTCGAAAGAGATGTAAAACGGTGGGTTCCATGGATCTACGATGTGGGCGCGTTAAAGATCCTTACCCTACGACAAAATGTGGGGTTGGGCAATATTTCCAGGTTAGGGGTCCCAGTGCCTACAGAGACACTGATGAGCTTATCCCCTAGTGTCGGTGATTGCCTTTGGTAGCGAAAATAGGCCGACGTTAATAAATGATTTTAAAAAAATAACCCTAAGTAAACAAAATAACATGAAACAGTTTAAATCAAATGTTCAAAATGGGCGCCCGTAGCTTCTTGACAATAATGGAGGCGGTGCTGAAATTCTTCTAAAACATTTCTTGCCTTATTCTGTCTTTTAATTCGTCGACGTTATTTGGTCTGTTGAAGTAGGCTTTCGATTTTAAGTAACTCCATAAAAAATAGTCAAGCGGGGTCAAATCGGGAGAACGGGCAGGCTACTCAATTTCACCGCGTCTACCGATCCGAAAAACTTGATTGAGATAGGCTCTTACTTCCAATGCAAAATGTGATGTAGCTCCGCCCTACTGATACCAAATATTTCTATCAATTTTATTAGGGTTGTCATCACCTACGAAAGTATTCTTAAATCTGGAACTAGCAAATTTTGCAATAAATCCAAATAACGCGCGCCATTAATGTGATATCAAAGAAATATGGTCCTATAATTTGAGAATTTATAATTCCAGCTCAAACGTTCAGCTTCTCAGGATATTGAGTATTGGCCTCCATCATCCAATGTGGATTTTCTGTACTCCAGTATCTACAGTTATATTTGTTGACTGTTCCATTTAAGACGAATGTTGCTTGATCAGAAAAAATAATAGTTAATTACGTAGATGAATTTATCCGTTACTTATAACGTTTTATAACGCCTCCTTTAACATTTATTGACTGATTTGAGTTAAAATTTAAATATATGTTTGTATGGGTTGGTTTCCTATAGTCTAGTATACTTTAACTTGGCGTGTGTATGTATGAATTAATATTTCCGTACGATTTCATTTTCTCTTGTACACAAAGATCCAGAAATATTGTCCACGTAGACAATGTTTCTGGGCTATTGCTTTAACTTTGTGTACAATATGGGAGAAAATGAAATCGTACGGAAATATTAACTAATACATACACACGCCAAGTTAAAGTATACTAGACTCAACATATTCAACGTTTCAGTAGTATTATTCTTTAACTAAATAAATTAATGAAAAGCAAGGTTTTGCATCGCAACAATAACAGATTTTTATTCGCGATAAAAATATCTAATTCGCCACACATTAAATGTCAATAACCATTTTATCCGCAACAAATCATTTATTATTTATAAGCTTTACGATAAAGAAGTAAGTTTTTTACGATTTCGCAATCAAAAAGTAGCTTTAGAAAAAACAACCTCAGAGTGCAGTAAAATTGATTCTCGACCTTGACTGCCGTTGAGCATTAATTTTACGTACTTAAGTTCCATGATTTAAACGGACAAGTCAAATTAAACATGTCGGATTTTTGTAACGTTAATTTGTAAGGAAGCTACTGCTTGAAAATATGCAAATTTTACAATATTATGACCATATGTGTAGGAGAATCCAGTATTATTTTCTCCGTGAAATAAAGAAGACTGGATTTAGTATACACAGCAGGTTCAAGGTCGAAATCTACCTGTTCTCTCATATGCACGTAAATTGTGCATAGAAATGTATATTAAAATTTCAAGTGACAACACTTGCTTGAAAACAACTTGTTTAATTTTATTGTAAAATGTGAAATGGGTATGCTTTTATAGTCTCACTTGAGTTGTATCCAATAAAAAATTTGTCAACAAAGTCTAGCATGATTAACATATTCTTACTTTATTAAACAAACAAAACGTACATTTTCAAAAAATCGACCAATCGGATTTTTTTAAAATGAGGAAAACGGCTAAGGATCAGTGGAAGAAATCGAGAAAAATGCATGTTACTTTTTTCGTAGTAGCTATGTGTCAAAATAAAAAATCATTGAAATTATTAAAATCTGAGATTTCGCGTTTTCATCTTGAATTTTGTACACTAATAGTCGAGGCAATTTAGCGTTTAGGGTTTTTTGCATTAAATTTAGGACGGCATTTATAAAGAATGTTACAACTTTTTATCTTATACAAATGGGAAATGCATTTTCTGCAGATCAAAATGCATTTTTAGAAGTGCATTTTCTAGTTCATTAAAAAACTTATTTTGGAAAATAATGAATACAATGAGCCAAACTCTGTTACTTGAGGGTTTTTAAAATTTTTATGTATACCGGGTGTAGCAGGATCAGAGTATACCCCCTTTTCTCTTTTAGTTTTGAAGATAATTGATTGAAATTCAGGATATACTACATACATAATAAGCGGCACTTTTTGACATACAATTGATTTTTTTTCACTTCTAGTTTCACCGGAAGTGACATTAACTGTCGATTTTTAAATAGAACACCTTGTATTGCATTTTTGAATTCTACATAATTTTCTGAATCCAACGATGCTAAATAAGTGACATTTCAAACAGAAATTTTTTTATAATATAATTTTTAGTTTTCCATTTAAGTGTACCATTATGGTTCTGATTTATTCTAAATGACTCGTGTAATGCTACAAAAGTCAAAATCCTGTTAAAAACACCAAATTACGTGATTTATGAACAAATAAAATTCACCAAAATTGTTTTTGGGGCAAAACTCATATTTTTTCAAATGGAACCATATCGATACCATGAACCACTTATCAGTACTATTAATAAGAAATTTATTCATATGTCGTATTAAAATGTGCGATAAATACAAATAAAATTACAGCTTAAAGAAAATAAGAAAATACAATTCTATTCTAATTACCTTGTTACACATAAGGCAGTTTTAGAATACAAAAAATTAACACAAAACATCACAACAGTTGTTCAAAATGCTGTCCATTAACGTCAATGCACTTCTGAACTCGCATAGCTGTTTCTCGAAGAACGTTCACCAATTGCTGGGCCGTTATGCTATTAATTGCTCGTCTTACTTGTAGCTCCAGGACTTCACGGGTTGTAACGGCGGTTGCATAGACAATATTTTTTAAATGACCCAAAAAAATCAAGGGGCGTTAAATCAGGTGACCTTGGAGGCCACCGCGGAGGACCATTCGTCGAAATTACGTTTTCTCCGAATCTCCGTTGAAGGTAACCAATTACTATCCTTGAATTATGGGGAGGAGCGCCGTCTTGTTGGAAATACATTCCCTGTCCTAAATCTAAAGGTAATTGTCTAAAATGTCCACAATCTCATTTTCCAGTAATCTCAAGTATCTGGCACCAGTCAGATGTCCTTCAAATATTATTGAACCAATGGTTCTACTACCGATTATTCCAAGACAAACATTGAAACCGAACCGCACTTGAAAGTTACCCTCCCGTAATAAATTTTGATTTTCTTGTGAACAATATTTTGTATTTTGTCGGTTAAATAATCCCAAATTTGTAAACCTAGACTCGTCTGAAAATAAAATCAGCCCCAAAAAATCATCGGCTGCACGTTATTATACAAAATCCAATTGCAATATTCCATCCTACGTTCGTAATTATTTTCGTATAAATGCTGGTGCAATTGGTATTGAAAAGATTTATAGTGGTATTTGTACAAAATTCAGCTTACTGTTTGGTGACTGACGTCCAATTCAAACCCAACTTGCCTTAAAGAAACAGTCTTATCAACTTCTATTCGAGCAAAAACATTAATTTCCGTTCCTTCGTCAATAATGAAGTTTTCTTCGGGATTATTGTTGGGCTCTTTTCGGAATTGGTTTTCAACACGTTTAAAATAATTTTTCGCTGGACATTATCTATCAGGATATCGTTGGCCATAAAAGTCGGTAGCCGCAACTGCATTTCTTTTACGTTCCCCATAAATAATTAACACTTTTTCATCTCTTGTATAAATTTGCGGCGAATCGAACACAATTAACAAAAACTTTAAACAATTTTTAAAGACACAATAAAAACACCGTTAAACCAACAAATGTTTGACAAGCTAAATATTTCATTGTTTTCAAAGCCACCTTAGTTTCTTCTTAACGTTTAATTAGAACAAAATTGTATTTTCTTATTTTCTTTTAGCTGTAATTTTATTTGTATTTATCGCACATTTTAATACGACATATGAATATATTCCTTATTAATAGTACTTAATAAATGGTACCACGGTACCGATATGGTTCCATTTGAAAAAATTGAGTTTTGCCCCAAAAACAATTTTGGTGCACTTTATTTGCTCATAAATCAAGTAATTTAGTGTTTTTAACGGAATTTCGATTTTTGTAGCATTACACGGATCATTTAGAATAAATCGGAACCGTCATGGCACACTTAAATGGAAAACTAAAAATTATATTATAAAAAAATTGATGTTTGAAATATCACTTATTTGGCATCGTTGAATTCAGAAAATTATGCAGAATTCAAAAATGCGATAATATACAGGGTGTTCCATTTAAAAATCCGAAAGTTAGTGTCACTTCCGGCGGAACCGGAAGTAAAAAAATCAATTGTATGTCAAAAAGTGCCGCTTATTATGTATGTAGTATATTCTAAATTTCAATCAATTATCTTCAAAACTAAAGGAGAAAAGGGGGTAACCACGACCCTGTTACACCCGGTATAAAGGAGTGGCTAATGCCAAAATAAATTTTAAAGACCCTTGGTTCTCCTACACATACTAAATTAAATTTTTTACTCCCTTTAATATAGGGTGGGAGTGGCAATGGGGGTGGTAAAAGGGGTGGCTAATGCCAAAAAATTTTTAGTGGCCCTTGGTTCTCGTATACACACTAAATCCCAACTTAATTTTTTACTCCCGTTAATGGGACAACTATAATGAGGCACGCGTTTAATTATCAATTAAAGAACTTAGGGTTGCAATAATAGTGAAACATCCCGTATATACCCCATATACAAATTTAATTTTTTCCTAGTTATTTTCCAAGTTTAAGTGATTGATGCATTTAATTTATTTCATTTCATTTTTTTCATTTATGTAGTCATTAAATATTGCACACGTTAAATTTACCACAAATGCCTTTTAAAATTATATTTTAAAGCAATGTTAAACGCTACAAATTTGAGACAGAATTTACATAAAATCTAGTCGAGTCGCAGGGTTTGTTTATCGTATATTCAGATAAACGTCAAGTACTTCGTGTATTCCCATAGTATGGAATCGCCTACACGTTTCTAGCTTAACCATAGAAAAAGATAGAAAGTTGAGCGTCACTCTAAAGTAATGCACAGGGCTACGTCGTGTCGAATATTATAATAGCGTTAAAATAAATATATTCCCACAAGAAACAAGCGGTGATGCATAATCCGGGTAGAAGGGTGACATCAGGAACCATATAAAAGACCAGCTTGTTTACCGAAAGGGATGCCACTTCTATCACTCCCGAGTTACATCGTCGAATGCTATCATTCGCTTTGCTCCTGAGTAATTGCATTTCAATATACCTAAGTCACATTGCTGACCCTCCGGCTCGTTGTTCTTATGGTATTATTGTGTGGATATTTTACCTAAGTCACATCGCTGTCCCTCTGGGCTAGCTGTTCTTATGGTAGTATTGAGATTAATTATCTAAACTACAAGTCAAACGATCCAAAGAAATCCACATTTAATTTTGTTATTCATCTCGTAGACAACCATTCTTTGGCGTACTATTTATGAAGTGCCATTTTAACCTCTCTGTTATGCTCAGCGAGTACGTTAAACATGTAGAACCTGGGGGAGATCCACTTCGTGTCGTGCCCTTAATTCTCGAATAATTTTCATGGGAAAACAGGTTTATGTCCCAAAAAAATTTACTCAGATAAAATCGACCTCGTGTATTAATTCCTAAAAAAAAGTTGTTTACTCGCTGCCATATTCACCAATGAAATACATATCTGTATCTTAAATACAGGATATGGCAAATGTTTTGTTTAAACTGTTCTTCTACCTCTCTATCAGGTAACTTTCTGCGACAGTTGTATAGCCCAAAGTTGTCAATCAAACAGTAATAAGTTAGACAACTGTTATTATATACTGTTACATGATAGAGGAATGTCCGTTAAGTATATTACCAGGATAATTCGAATATACACGCATTCAAAATACAATCATCTGACTGAAACTAAAGAAATGATATGTTTATACATTTTACAGCTAAAGAAACAGACTTAGATGAGTAAAAAACGATGCAGATAAGTCTGAAAGGTCCTTCTGTAAAAAATACAGGCTGCAGCTTATAATTTGATAAAAAAAACTTTTTTGCTATGCATTATTCGTTCGTGCTAAATATAATCTACATAGGTCTTCTCCTACCATATATGCTCTTTTACGGAATTATTTCTTTGGCTTGGCGTAGAATACCGCCAGCTAGAAGCAATAGACAAAGCCACAAAAATCGCGCACAGTAAACGTCTCTGTATATGGCAACACATCGCATTATTCATGTATCCATAAACCAGACCTCACACTGACTCTCTAATAGCACTACGAGATAATAGCGTAGTTAGGCTTCGGTCTGACGTTCAAATAATAATGGCATTAGCACCTCACCATGATATTATGGTGTGTAAAATTACCAACAAACTTATGATTAAGCCCATCTTCGCTGTTGATGGAGTCAAGTGCTCACAAACACAATTATTTGTAATGATATGCAAAGCTGATAGCGGATATTATTAAAATGTAAAAGTAAAGTATGTAACTGATATTTTTTCATAAAATTTTCTACAAATTAACGTATATAATGATGTACAATATAAGAAACGGGCATGTCTAAATGCAAATATGTTTGGATGTAAACAACAGACTTAGGAAGACATAAAAATAGTAAAAACCAGTAATAGATTTATTTAAATCAGAAATTTTCTCTGAAGATGGTTAATAAAACCGAAATGTAAGAAAATATAATAACATTTAATTTAATTACTGAAATCCAATAATATACACATCAATGAAATTGCATAGTAATAAACATTGTTACTATCTACTGCAACAATAGTAAGCAGGCGGTGGAAAAAAATAAGAGAAGTTAAAACGAATTTTTTAATAAATGAAAAACATTAGTAAAACACATTACACTATGTGTAACATTTTTACAACAATGGAATTAAATTAAAATGAAGATTTACTGAATCCCTAAATACAAAAAATATATTTTACTCTAGATGCTTAAAATGTTGTCTATTATTATCCTTGGACAATCTTGTTTTTGTGATGGTATCTCTAACTGTAATTCAGTAATCCCATTAATTGCTCTTCTGACTCTCATTTCCATGCCTTCCCTGTTTGTTGGTAGAGTCCTATAAACTATTTCCTTGAGATGGCCCCATATTAAAAAATCAAGTGGAGTAAGATCCGGTGACCCTGTAGGCCATCTAACGGGCCTACTTGTTCCCATCTAGTTTTCTCCAAACCTTTCGTTGAAATAATTCACCACAACTCTGCAGTTATGTGGTGGAGCCTCATCCTGTTGAAAAATCATTGAGTCAACATAGGCGGCAGTTCTTCTAAAAAATCTTGAATCTGGTTTTGCAAAAACTCCAAATATCTTTCTTCATTTAATGGCCCGAGCGCGTTATGTATCAAATTCGTTTTCGTCAGACTCTGCCATGTTCTGAGTTCGAACCCCTTCATCTACACTGGCAATGTCGGTGGGTAACGGTTGTTGTCTGCGTTTTTCATAGATGTAACCCCCTTCCGGACATATGTGACGTGTGTTTATTATCAAGGGCCACTAATTTTTATGATTATATTGAAATAAAATATGCATCAATTACGATATTTTGACAGTAAATTTGGTTTCATCCTAATATAATAACCACAATTAATATACTACAATTTAAAAAATACGTTTTGACAGTTCCATTAGTGGTAAAAGACAGAAAAAGAAAGACATGTTTATCATGACTGAGTTTAACTATACGTTATTATATAATAATGGGTTCCAATAATGGTTATGATCTACTAAATAAAAAATATTAATAACTATAATTACTGCACGTAATCATATTTTCATACTGTCTTAATTAAGATTTAATAATTAGATTTCCACTACTTATAATGACTGATTAATCACTGTTTCTTCCTATTGGATAAAAACATAAAATGTTTATTGGTTTACATTGCATGTACAATCTTATCTTTGTTTACTTTTATCCTATAATAAACTTTTAAAATTGCTATTGGTTTAGTTTATCATTTAAGAAAAGTGATAAAATGTACTATAAAAATGAACGTTTGATTAGTATGCAATAATAAATCTGTTATATGCTTGTAAGTATATTATAAAGGTGTAATGATAACATTTAAATAGACAGTCGAACACCTTTAAATTAAAAATTACGGTTTTCACCCTTTTTATGATTATATCTCTGAAATTATGTTACATGGTCTATGTCCATTTAACAATTTTTTATAATAACTGGTATTTTACTTATATTTAACACGATCTGTATAGCATTTTGGTTCAGTTTTTGTAAGCGAGACTATTTCAAATATCAGAAATTTCCTTTGTATAGTTGCTCAATTATTTCACATTGTTTTATGTACCTATTTTTGTATCTTAGGAACTCAGTCATATTTTTTACCACCAAATTACGTATCTCTATTACAGCTTCAGAACCCATTGTCAATGCCAAGTCTAAAAAACGTTTCCATTCATTTATATTTCATTTTTATACTTTGTTTACTATGTACATGTAGTTACCGATTGTATACCTGTCACTATTTTAATTGTGAGTAAGGAAACCTAACTAAGAAACGAGGTTGTGCGCTTAAGTCGCCCTTCAACAGATGGCGATACCCGTAAAACTTTACAGCTTTCAATTTTATTAGTAAAATATATTTTTCAAGTTTGAATATTGGTATTATACTGTAGGTTGTAATATAAAAATTTACCTCATTAAGTAAAATCAGCAAGGGATCATTCGCCTTCCGATTTTGATCTGATTTACACTTTCAAACGCTCAACTGGGAGATCCCAGTAATTTATATTACAATCATATCCACATTTCGTGTGTTTAACACAACCAGGTACATTTTATTTATTAGTAATTTAAAATTTCAATAATTTGCAATTTTGTCCTTATTACAATATCAATTTTTTTTTATTCATTTTATAAATTCAATAAATAAAATACTACATGTTACCACATGGTAATAATATATTCTTTTCTCTTTCATTTTTGGCAATTTATAGTTTGCAAATCGGAATCAATAAATTGACTAAATTGAGTAATAAACAGAAATAAATTATTAAATTGATTAATTGACTAATTGATTAATTAATTGAATAATAAATAAATTTATCTTTAAACGTTAATTTATCTCTATGCAGAATTTATTTTTTTGCATTATCTACCTTTATGCATGTAGGTACTTCTATACCACAGTTATTTATCTGCATCATTTATTTTTACGTATAATTACTTTTACGTATTGAGTACTGTTACGTATTAAACAGACTCTTATTAAGCAATCTTCGAACATCAAGTTTCATTAGAATCAAACGCCCTCTTGCAAGGATAAATTGCCAAATTATTTAGATTGGGTGCTCGACAAGACAATGGGGTCCTGAACTGCAGTACCAGAGCTTTCCGTTTTCATCTATATCGACTGGAAATTCAGGAGGTTGGTATCAAATTCATCATTTTTTTGTATTAAAATTAGTTGGAAGACTCGTCAAAACGAAACCACTCACGAAAATTAGCCTGTTAGTAACCACAGACCATGACCATACTAATAAGTGTCAAACGGAAATTCAGAAATCTCTAAAGCATTGTACATCAATCATCTCCCCTGAAAACATTTTCAAGTTTAAAATAATAAATCCCTCACTCCCATTATTCCATGGACTTCCTAAAATTCATAAAGAAAATATGCCTCTTTGCAAAGAATTAAATAATATTTTACCTTGACTAAATTTGAATCTGAATATGCCATCAAAAATTCCTTTCATTTCATAACAACCAATATATGAAAAAAAGATTTGAAAAAGAAATTGCTTAATTGAAAAATAATTTAGATAACAACGTATTTTTCTGGACCAGATATGTGGATGAAGTGTTTTGTATCTGGAAAGGTAGAGAAAGACAGTTGGACAAATTTTTAAACTTTCCAAAATTTTCACTCAATAATGAAATTCGATTTACTGTAGAAATAGAAAACGAAAAGTCGTTATATTTTCTAGGCGTCAAAATAAACCATATCAACAATAGTTTGGAATTTGACATTTACCGAAACCAACCTGCACAGACACAATCATTCATGAAAATTCCAAACAATCATTAAAAGTAAAAATGGTACCATTCTACTCTCTCATCCATCATCTGCTATCCTACACATTAAGTCAAGACAATTATGAAAAAGAAGTTGAAACTATTAAAGAAATTGCCAACAATAATGGATATAACGGAAATTTAATGTATAAACTAATCAAGAATAAACAAGAGAATAATTTACGTAAAGGGTTTTTTATGCTAGTGCCTCTCAAGTAACCAAAATTTATAAATGCATCAATTATAGGCCCAGGATTAGTGACAAAATTAGCCATAAACTTAATAAATTAGGTTGTAAAACAATTTCTGTTAATAAAAACAATTTATGAATAATGTTAAAGATAAAATGGAGAAATTACAAAAACAGGCGTGTATAAGTTAAATTGTAAGGACTGTGATGTTGTATATATTGGTCAAACCGGTCGAAATCTAAAGAAGCGGCTGGTGGAACATAAAAAGTCCATATTGAACAATATGTGCAGCACCGGTATGTCCATCCATTGTGTTAAAGACAATCAATTCCTAGACTTAAACAATGTCGAATTACTTCATTCAGAAAAGAAAAGTAGGAAATTAGATTTACTAGAGCAATTAGAAGTAATGAAAGCTATAAAAAATAGTAAAAATGTAACAACATTCTAGGTAAAATTGTTCAAATTCATGGAACTGGAACACCATAAATTTCATGGCATATTTTACTGTAATTTTAATTATATTACCATTTAGTAATATCTAGATAGAATTGTAAAAGTTTAGGTTGATCCTTACAATCGTTTTATTGCTCAATTTAAAAAATACAGTTTCTACTTTGTGTCCAAGACCATTTTGTTGGATGCATAAAGAAAACACCTATAAAATACATACCTCGTACCATTAAACAGAAGGCCAGTCAAAAACGTCGTGGTGCGTGTTGGAAACATTTCTCCAGAATAAGTGTCGTAAAAGTAATAATCAATAGTGTGCATTCAAAACGCAGATTGCAAAACCGAAGTCGTTAATAGTATCAGATATAAATTTTATTGCAAACAGAACCGTGACACCAACGTTATGATCCAATAACTTTAAACTTGATGTTCTTTTGTCATTTATTTAGGTTACAAATATTCATATTTTATAGCGTTGTAATTTTAGTGCGCTCCGTTTTCTGAATATCAACATAAATTTTCTTCTTTCATTAGAGGAAATTAATAGATGTTGTACGTAGACAGATTATTTAATTATAATAGGTAATTCATAGTGTGACTAGCTTTGACGTTATGTTGAATACAGGAATAATAATACAGTTTTTTATTATTTTTTACATGTTATTCATGGGCCGTCTAATAGTATAAAATCTTTACAATATAATATAGATACAACATAGTCATAATTCAAAAAAGGACTATACTGACTATAATCATAAATACGTTTTACACACAAGAAAATAGTAAAGAAGTAAAGTTTTTAATGGGCATAAAAAAACATATATTCACATAATACACCGGGTGTGACACAAACGTGGCATTCCCCCTTTTTTCCTTTAGTTTTAAAGATGCGATTAAAATTCGTAACAAACTAGATACTTTCGTCACTTTTTGGTATACGGTGTGACACAGGAGATATGTAACATTTTGTAACTTTGCTATTTAAGATTTATTTTTCTTTTTAAACTTTTATTTAAGGTCGACCTATTTCCGCTACTGAGGCCTAATAGTCCAAGAAATCTGTCGAGAATATCGCGTTTTTTGCAAAAACTATTAACAACAAACCAAGGTATGTAAAATATCGGAAAATTTTCCGTATAATTCAATGTACTATTTTTGAAACAAATGACGAACAAGGCGGTCAAAGTTGGCGTAAAACAGTTTTTTACGTTAAAGAAAATTTGGCGTTATACAAAAAAAATTACATAGCAAAGTCGTGTAACTTTTTAATACGGATCATGCTGGCTCGGTCCGGTCTCAAAAAATTGCAAAATTAATTAGTTATTGCAAAAAAACTGCTAAAAATCGCAATTTTTTGAAATATCTGTATCTCCGTTGAAGATATTGTAGCCCCCACTGTATATTTACTAAAAGAAATCCTGGTAATTGTTTTCTAATTAATTAATTACTATTTATTTATCTGAAGGATAAACAAATAAAATTGACCATTTGCGTGGTCGTCTCGTTTTGTTACTGTAGGACCCAAATTTCGTTGTGTGTGTGTAGTAACCCTTTTTTAATTTACCCCAGGTTCTTTTATATAAAGTTTAATATTACTTGTTTCTATCTGACACTATATACCTTGGAAAATTAATCACTCTATTAATTGAGAGACCTAGTTAATTATATATGTTATTTATGTAGTATTTTATTACCCAAGATTGCACTGTACATTTATAGTTGAAGTTTGTTTCTTATTTTGCTTTGAAACAAAACCATTTATTTAGTTTATTACTTATATGACGAAAAAGGTGAAGCTGAAAGAATAAGACAATAATTGATGGGAAAAAATAGGAAAAAAACACCATTTTATTTTATATAAATTGATGCAGCAAATAGCTGTACATGAAATCAAAAATAATCCAAATATTTGAGACAATTCTCTAAATATTATAATAGGAAAATATGTGCCGCCATAGTAATGACCATACTATAGACATACTGAGTGTTTTGATGCAAAAACAAGAACTGAGATACAAAAGTATGCGGTGTTATTTAATAGTAATTAGGGTTGTGGCAATGGCCTGATAATGATAATTTATAATTAGAGCTGTTAGCAATCGCCAGGTAATAATGGTTTTTAATTAAAGAAATTTGTTAGCAATTGCTAAGTAATAATAATTTATAATCAGAGGTGTTACCAATAGCCAAGTAATGAATCAAATGCAAAACAAAGGACAAGAATCATGTCATCTTTATACATTATCAAAATTAAGTTGAAAAATGAGCATTAAACACTCGTGAAAGATTTATTTATTTATTTATTTGGTAATGCACTCAAGAGGCAAGCCCTATTATAGAGTGATATGGTATATTTGATATTTACATTAACCTAAAACTAACTTAATACTAGCTTAATATTAACATAATATTAAAAAGCAATGGTTTAAAACAATGAATTTAACATGGTTTTTAGTTTTTTATACTGATGTCAAATATATCACAGTTAGCTTGGATCGTATTATATATAGTTACTATATATTCTGTGGAGAGGGGAATTGATTTGATAATTTGTACCTGCCAGCTCTAAGTGGAAAGTTCTAGTAGGATAGTGGGGGACACTTAAACTTATCATGGACAGGAAACTACTATCGTCTACATTGCCATGTAACAATGTATGTAAGTATACAATATGCCCGTATTTTCGTCGATTCTCCAGTGTTTTGAGATCATATCTTTCCCTTAATATATATTAAGGGAAATATATATATATTAAATTCTAAGTCACTTTTCAGACTGGTGTGTGCAAAATAGACAAATATTGAATCCAAATAAAACCAGTTATATACAATTTCATAAACGTCGCGATCCACCTAACCTTCATTTGGAAATAAAAAATTGTGTTTTAACAAAAACCACAGAAGCCAGATTCTTGGGCTTAAATCTAGATGAGACACTATCATGGGAAAACCATATCGAGTTTGTAAGCCATAAATTAAACTCGGCTTTTTTTGCACTGAGAAATTTAAAAAATATTATATGTAGAGCGGAACTAATAAACATATATTATGGAATCGTTTACCCACATATAAAATATCTCATTTTAATGTGGGGGTCAAGTTCTTCAACAGAAAGAATTCTTATTATGCAAAAAAGAATAATCAGGCTTATCTTCTCATTGGGGCCTTTAGAATCATGCAGACCCGTGTTTAAACAGTATAACATTTTAACGGTTCAATCCATATTTATTTACGAAGCAGCATTATTTGCCCACCAACATACAACAAATCTTTTCACACGTACCGCAAGCATACACAGTCACAATACGCGAAATGCAAATAATATATCAATCCAAAATTTTAACTTAACCACATTTCAAAGGAGCCCTTACTACTCTAGCGCAAATATATATAACAAATTGCCTCAAACTGCAAAAAATAATTGTACGCATGTATTTAAAAAAAAACTAAGACAGTTCTTAATTGACGGATGTTTTTACACTATACGGGAGTTTTACGAAAATGTGTAACGTAAAATTTTGTTGCAGTCTTTATTCTAAAATATTTTAAAATGTTCATTGTATTTGTATTTATGTATGTAATAATTTATTTATTAACTTTTTACTAATTTATGTTACCCCACTATTTGTTTTTATTACTTATTATATTACTTTATTTACTTAATCAAACTGTGTGTTCACATTATGACTTGTCACATCTGTTTTGGTATAACTTACGCGAATAAATACATTTTATTATTATTATTATTATTATTATTATATATATATATATATATATATATATATATATATATATCTTTATCTATATCGAAATCATATAAACCAGTCTCTTTATAATTTAAAAACCTTAAAACTTTATTTTGTATTGTTTCTACGCTATTTTTGTGTATTTGATAAAATGGATTCCAGACAATTGAGCAATATTCCAACTGAGATCTTACATACGAAATATATAATCGCCTAATAGCTCCTGTATTGTTAAACATCTTCGTATTGCGTACTATGAATCCATACATTTTATTGACCTTATTTATCATGGCGTAAATATGGTTACTAAATGTGAGCTGGGTGTCAAATGTTAAGCCTAGGTCCCTCATAGTTTTAACCCTAGCCAAATCTGTATAATTCATTTTGTAATTAAATATAATTCGAGTTTTTCTTCTAGTATAGGTCATAATGAAGCATTTATTAATGTTAAGAGACAATTTATTTTAAAGTGTCCATTGATATAAATTATTAATGCCATTTTGGAGCAGGAAGCAGTCCATATTACTTGCAACTTTAATGTAAATCTTTAAATCATCAGCGAATAATAGATATTTGGAGGCTCTAATTATTTCAGTAAGACTATTTATGAACATGAGAAATAACAGTGGTCCAAGATTGGAATCCTGAGGGAGTCCGGACAAGGCAAGAAACTGTTTAGATGTATAACCACTTACAGACACATACTGTTTTCTATTATATAAATATGATGTGAGGAGTTCTATAAGCTTCTCATAGAATCCAAATTCATTTTTAAGTTTACAGAGTAGGAAATTATACGACACCGAGTCAAACGCCTTTTGAAAGTCGGTATAAACAACATCCACCTGATTTCCTCCGTGTATTTCTTGGGATATGAACTGAGTGATATTAATCAGGTTACTAGCAGTTGACCTCTGTCTCATAAAGCCATGGTGGTGAATGGATATGCTATTGGAGACTGATCTATAGATATCATTATAGATAATCGATTCATAAAGTTTTGCTGGGACTGATAGTATAGCAATAGGCCTATAATTCTTAATGTCGGTTTTATCATCTTTTTTGTGTACTGGCCAAAGACGGACTTCTTTCCAGATTTCAGGAAATACTTTGGTTTTTAAACTTAGGTTAAACAGGTAGTGAAGCGGGTAAACAAGAAAGTCGATACAACCTTTAATGATGTAAGAGGGTAACCTGTCGGGTCCAACTGTTTCGTTTGACTTTAATCTTTTTACAGCATCACGTATCTCATTTTGTGTAATAGAGTTTACAACTACTTCATCCATGTGCGGATTTAGTGTTATGTGTGAGACATATCCATTGAAATCTACATTGTATACACTTTTAAAGTGACTTGCGAATGCATCTGCAATTGCCTCCCCGCTTTTACATTCTAGGTTATCTAGGTGCAGAGTATTTGGGAAGGAGACTGCCCCTTTTTTGTCCTTCATAAATTGCTAGAATGTCCTTGAATCATCGCTAATATCCTCTTGTATTTTATTTGTGTACTGTTTGTATGCTTGATCAATATCCTTTTTTAGTTTTGCTCTTAGATTACTATATTCATTTTTTAAATCGTTTGATTATATTTTTTACGAATTCTGTCCTTTTTTCTTAGATCTTTTATGATATGGTTGTTAAACCAAACTGGATATTTCTTGAAAGTTTTTGTTTTTGGGATACATTTATAAAATATATTGTATATAATGGAATAGAAATATTCTACAGCTTCAGTTACATCAGAAAACCTTCCAATATCAGTCCAATCCGTGTTTCTAAATAGTTCATAGATCATAGAATGTTGAGGAAAAATCCTTTGATTATAATTAAACAAGCAGTCTACCAGATTTTGTATGACTGTCCAACAACGTAAAATAGGGTGGGTAGATGTAAATCAAACACACGAGACTTCCCAGTTCAGTACTCGACGAAAGTAAACCCTTCTTAATACGAAAAAGTTTACGGGCTAATTAACCCAGTACTGACAGATGGCCTGTACAGTTTGTGAGCGCAAGGTAATTAAGTGGATGGATCGTTATTAAACAATCATAGAAAACCAAATAGATCGCTGGTGAAAAATCTCAGACAATTATTTGAAAGGTAAACATTACTATGACATTTTACATGTCCAAAATTAGGCACACAGTAGCCTTAATAAGTACATCAAATGAAAAATAATGGAAGTTAAAGTTTCTTGTCATTGCATAAACGCAGAAAATATATAGTTCTTGAATATAAACTCCTTATTTTGCAAACGCAAATCTCTCTAGTAAAATATTCAGAAATTGAAATTTTATGAATTAAAATCGTGAATGAAATCATAACTGAATAGCTGGTAATATAATATTCTTTATAGTTAAAAATCAAAGCTAGTATTTCATTAAAAAAACTAATATTCTTTTAGTACCACAAATGCGTCAATTTACAGCCGACGAAACCAGAATATAAATGCAATTGCCAATAATAAAATAGAGTCTCGAACTAAGCAAGCGATCACCTTTAAAAATTTATGCCTGTAGAATTTCCGTGCGCCTTGCATAGTGTTATATCGCCCGTAAATGCTCTCCCCCAAATTCCCCTACAATGATGTAACTTAGGTATGTTTAAATTCAATCTCCAAAGTACAGCGAACTCAATGTCCAGCGACGTACCTAAGGTGCGGTGCAATTGTAATCTCCAGAGAGCAACAGCGAACACAATGTCCTGCGATGCAGCTCGGGTCTGATTACCCTTTTCCATCCCCCAAGTGTGACGTGGAAATTGTTTACGTTAACAACATTAATGTTTGATACGGCGTAGTTTTGTGGAGCGTTTCAGATTGAAAGCTCCACTCTCTATCTCCTCCTACGGTTAAGATAGAAAAAAGTAGGCGATTTCACACTCTGGGAAGTAACCGAAGTGCTTGATGCTTATCGTGTCCATTGTAAACAAACCCTGTGGCTCGGCTCGATTTTCTGTAACTGTTTAGTTAAAACTGTAGCGTTTTACTTTGCCTTAAAAGAATATAATTTTAAAATGCATTCTGGTAACTTTATTGTGTTCAATATTAAATGAGTAAATAAATGTAAAATGAAATAAATTAACTGCAATAATTACTTGAATTTGGAAATAAATAAGAAAAAACTAAATTTATATATGGGGTATATATAGGGTGCTTAACCGTGAAAAAATATATTTTTTAACAAAATTCGGTGAAATCGTAGTCCAATATAAGTCGAATAAGAGCGTTTTTACAGATTTGCAAAACATTACAAAGTTTTTGCAAAAATCGATTTTTTCTAAAAAAATCGCGTTTTTTTCACTGTCCAATAGCCCATATAGGCCATCATATTTTTATACCGGACCAGTCCTAAATTCTTCTTTAACACTTGCGCTAACATGGGCAATTATTGCGCATATCACGAAACGATCGCTAATATGCGAAAAATCTGTCAAAAAATCAATTTTTTTTACCCCAAAAATCTTTAATGTGTGGCGCCATTTTTTAATATAAAAGACTGACATTTGCAGGGGTTATTGTTGAATACTTATATTTTCAACAAAACTCTGAGCTCGATGCTGCGGCGTACGCCAACCAGCCAGTCAGCAATACTTACATCTGCAGAGTACTGTTATGGGGCAAACTCCGATTTGGCGTTCTCGGCTTTTGCGACTCAACTATTATGTGCGTTTGCTCATTTCAAAAGAAGTATCGTACCATGTACCTTCTACAAAAACCGTTATACTCTTTTTATATAGTTTGTGTGAAGAAAGTGAAGAACTGATATAAGTCTAAAATAATCAATACAGGTACGTTCTTGTAATTTATATGTGATATTTATATTGTCATCGTCGTCAATTACTTTTTGTATGATATATTAAAATGGTAACTTTATTTTTGAAATCATCACGCGTGGGCCGCGTGTATAACCAACAAAGTTGTCATTTTTGCATGTAATATTATTTTTACTTTTTTTATTTCTCGTGTTATAAAATAGTATATTATGAAATGAGCATATATGCACAGCTGTGAAACAATTGCTGACGAAGATGTCGATAGACTTATAATTACTACTGCCGTAGAGCTACAAGAAGATGATAAAATTGTAAAAAAATTAAAGAGATTCGTCGGGTTATTATGTATAATGTCAGAGTGTGACACAGCGTCGTGTTTTTTTTAACAAGGCAAAAATATAATATTAAAAGTATTCAACGAGCGAAAACCGAAATTCGAAATTTTTTAAGATAAAAAAGTAACAACAAAGAGGTTAGATAAGTCGGGTGTGAAATAATTGCTGTTTTGTATTTTTTTTCAGAAAAAAATCGATTTTTGCAAAAAATTTGCAATATTTTAAAGCAAGAAACTATTTTTCACCAACTTTGGCCGCCATTTTGAAAAGGACCCATGTTTGTCATTTATTTGTTTTAAAAAAGTATATTGAATTGTATTGAAAATTTACGATTTGCTTTTAATAATTTCTGTAGGTAAAAACCCTTAGTTACTGAACTATAACACCGACGCCTGTAGACGAGCTACCCCCAACCAGGAATTCTACCGAATCACTTCTCTTTCGAAGAGATATTTTACTTGCCTAACATTAAATAGACAAGGGATCGACGGCTTTACATCCCCTCCGAAGGATGGTATATCCCCTACACAATTCTCTCCTAAGATTGCATAGCTTCCGTGCATGCACTGATATACAAACCGCTAGAATTTAAGAAGAAGATTTAAGCGGAAGTATCCCAAACTTTGTTATTTTAAATGGTACTCTTTATTTTTTTGCCTATCTGGTTCTTCTCTAAATTAATTTTTCGATCATGTATCGCCACATGGCATTTATTTTTAAAATAACAGTTAATAGCAATTTTATTGTATTAAGTCTAGGCGGCCATGATATGAACCTTGACAGATACTCATATACCGTGATATCGAGAGACCTCTGGTATACAACTATCTTACAATTTTTTGGGCATAATCAGTAGCTGAACGGATCAACTAGATTTTTCTTATTTAAAAAATACTCTCTAAACCCACTATATTGTAAAAACCAAGATATTTTTTATTTGTTCTATTTCAAAAATATTTATTAATCTTTTATTTTTATCCAATACAATTGCTGTAACAGCTTCACAATGCACGTGTCTATGCGTATTTATTCACATAGCCCCACGTTGGGCGCCAAGTTCACGATTATTGGAGATTTCGTAGGTTTGAAAGGACCCTACGTCAATAATATGTGATATCGACATAGGAGAAATACAGAAATGTGGATTTGAGTTGCTCTTCATGACAACGGCGAGGCAAAGTACATAATAAAAATAAGGGGCAGAAACTTGTGGAGATCGCTTTTTTCAAATATTTTAGATAATGCCGTCATCATGTTTGGTAATTGTACAGGTACGTATATTCCGCTGATAATGACGAATTGATCAGTTTATTAAAGAGAATAGAACAAAGAGCATTGCCCAAAAATTGAACGACAATTTGAATTGAAATATTAATAAAGGGATGAGAAAATCATGTCAACGATAGTAAGGACACATGAAGAAGTTGAATCCAGATAAATTGGAATCTGTGAACCATCCTGCAGTAAAATTGTTTTACTATGCTCTCCCTATCAGAAATATCCCTGCGACCAATAATGATAAAATACTAGAAAAATCAATGAAAAGAAATTGTAGCTAAGTAAGGTTTTATACATATGAAATTCATTATGGCCAACCTGTTAATCTGTTACTAGTGGTCTTTGCTGAACAGACCGACGCCACTGTTTTATGCACTTTGCGTCTCAAGTCGAGTTTTTCATTCGTTCAATAATAATTGCAACGATATTTTATAGCGAAAATTAATACCTATATCTACACTATCGATTGTCAATTAAAATTGAAAAGAATCGTCGTAAATTTTATTAGCAATAAAGTTTCGTGTTATTGTTTTATAGTTTTTTTTTTTAGGAATTTTCTAGTAAACATAAATAGTACATAGTTATGTGAAAATAATGGAAATAAAAATAAGTTCTAACGGGACAAATTATACAATATTCGGAAGTGCTTATTTAAATAGGGAAAAAATCTATTCATGACAACGCTATCTATTAACGAGTAGTATACGACATACACAGGTTATATCTTGGATCCTCATGAAATAGTGAAGCTAATGATTGATTATTGTATTGTCATGGAAAATATATCATTGTGTCTAAGTAAAGGCTCTGGGTGCATGGGGAGTTGGTGAAAATCAGCGCCGGATTGGGGAGATATTCTGCGACCGGCCCCACTCCTACGTGTTAAACCAAACCGACCCGATATACTAACTTTTTTTATCTGTGAAATAGTTATCAAGCATTGCTTATTTTGATAACTTTATTTACAAGATTCATATTTTTTTAAGTAAATCACTCCTTTTTGTCACATTATCAATGATTTGACCACTGGTTAGGCTCATTAGGATGACTTTTTCAAGTGACATTTGTACTAAGGCATCCAAGTGATTTTGTGAAAGGCAAAGCTTATTTTGCACAAATTTTAATTTTGATAAGGTTCTTCACAAGACACTTGGGTCCAGGACAAAATCAGTGCATATTAGTATGCAAGAAACAAATTTTTATAAGCTACTGTATGCATTTTGTATTGCAGATGTACCTTAAAACAACAAACACAACAACATTTTTTGCATGTTTTACAAGATAAAGACGTCTCTTCTTTTGCAGTTCCTGCACCTTCATCCTCGGTAGGTCCTTCATTGGAAAAAACAATATGAGTAGTGTTGTCCTGATCATCTAGAATAGTTTTAATTATATCCCATTTTTGTCTTTGAGCTCTGTTTGTATGGCTTCTTTGGTTACACTTTCATCAATATTATCATAATCGCCAAAGCGATTGGAAATCTGTTCAGCAACATTTTTAAATTCGTCTTTAGGTAAATCTTTTATATTTTTAAAGAAACTGGGAACCAACCATGCAAGATCCTTAAATCCTTCATGTTCCTCAAATCCATCTTCTAAACTTTTTATGGCCCTATCGTAAATGACGTTGTAACCGCTCATTTACGCGATAGCTTTCATTATCAGGTAGATTTATCTCTGAAGAGAAAGGGGAAAGTGTATGATTTTGAATATTTTGTTGACGCTGTTCGTAGTTCCAGGAAATCCACTGTTGAAGTAAAAAAATATGCAGCACCAGGATTTTTTTTAATAAAAAAATATGGCATCGAATCAAAAACTTAAAGACCTCAACTGACCACATTTAACCGATTTTGTACAATTAAAAGCCACAAGACGCAAATTTACACTTGAATAAAAAACTTCATTTGAGAATAAGGAGGACAAGATGAAAAAGTGAGATTTTCTATGTAAATATGCAATGAAAAGATCTGATTTGTTAACGTCTGTAAATTTTCTTGATCGTCCTTGTGGAATTCTTAAACATAAAAAAGATGTTCTAATAAAAATTATTAATGGCTTAATACCTGACAATAGAAAACAATACTGGCTAATCTTCCCGAGTGCAGCGGTTAAAAATACTATACAGGGTGTTTCACCAGGAACTGAATCGATCGATATAGAGAAAAGTACGCACCAGAAAATTTTGAAAGTTTAGATAATTACTAATGTCGGTGTGGCCAATCCAACTAAAATAATTACAAGCAGCTGGCACTTCCGCTTATACCGGAAGTCGATACCAACTTGATATGTAGCATATCCTATACCTAAACCTAGCCGTTTCAGAGATATTTGACATTTTATAGAAAATTTGACAGGTGCAACGGTTTGCAAGAACCGTTATAACTTTCTTCGTGTAAAAGATCCTCATTTGCTTCTTGTCACATAAAAAGAACACAAGGAGAACTACGTTCTACAACTGAAATAAATTCAATAATATCATACCAAGTGTTCCGTTTTTCGCGTTACATTTTGTCAACTTCAAACCGCGAAAACTTGTTTAGGTCGAATGGAACACCATATATTTTTTACGTCAAGTTGTGTAAAATGCCAGCGCGTTTAAATTATACCAACGAAAACTTTTTAAATTTATTTATTATTTATGGAGAATGTGATAAAGTAATATCAAGAACTTGGAGCACATTTGCTACTCGATATCCACAAAAACGCAAAATAACACTAACACTGTAACATGCGTATTAATCGAATTGAATATATGGCATGAACTAAAATAGCAGAGATAAAATCAATTTAAAATATGATTTAATTTTAATTTAATAATTGCTCAAAATTCCGTCCTCGAACTTCGACACATTTTTCGCACCTTCGGGTTAGTTCCTCATGGGTAGTTCTTCTAATTGAATCCTGTGATATGTTTTGAAATGCATTTCTTACTCTTTGCATACAATCTTCAATGGTTGTTAATGGGCTCTCACAAACTTTATTTTTAATAGTTCCCCAAATGAAATAATCCAGAACTGATAAATCGGGCGAGCGAGGAGGCCATAAGAAAGGTCCATTATTGGCAATCCATTGATCACAAAAAGTTTCTTCTAAATAATTATTAATTAAATATGCGTTATGTGGAGGAGCACCGTCGTGCTGATAAAAAATGTTTCTATGTTCGGCGAGAGGTAAATTTTCTAAATAGTTATTATTCAAATTTTGTAAGATATTCAGATATCTTTCACCTAAAAAAAAAAAAAAAAATTTACCTATACATATTAGGAGAAGAAAAAACTTAATTTATCGTTTAAATTTTCCTGATAAAATTGTAATGCCACCACTCTATCGTTTCTTATGGCACAGTAAACATTGAACTGCCAACTTTCCTGAAAGATCGCTCTCTGAACATATGAGGATTTGAGTCACTCCAATAATGCGAATTGTGTCTATTAAATAGTCCATTTTTATTAAATTTTGCTTCTTCTGTCCATATAATATTTCCCAAATAAGAATCGTGACCCTCAGACCTTATTAGAATAAACTCACAAAAATTCTGTCTTTTAGGAAATCTGTTTCTTTTAATCCTTGAACCATATGGAATGAAGACGGGTAAAACTTATGTTTTAATAAGATTCTGTGAATTGAATCCTTACATAGTCCCGATTCCAGAGCAGCTTGTCTTAATGACATCCTTGGAAATGCATCAAAATATCCCAGAATGACTATTTCAATGTTTTCGTCATCAACAATAGGCTTTCTTCTTTGCATTTTTGCCTTGACAGAGCCATAATTTTTAAAATGTTCAAGTATGCGTTTTACAGTGTTTGATGACGGTTTCCATTTTTCTGGATATCGAGTAGCAAATGTGCTGCAAGCTCTTGGTGTTACTTTATCACATTCTCCATAAATAATAAACAAATTTAAAAAGTTTTCGTGAGTGTAATTTAAACGTGCTGGCATTTTTTTACATAAGATAATGACTGATTGTTTCTAATCATGGCTATTTTGATGAAATGATTACAACAATTCATGAATTTCTATAAAATCGCAAATATTTCAAAAAGTTGTAACTTTAACCCCCACAATGCTAATATCAGAAAAAGGGGAACTCAAATTTACACAACTTGACGTAAAAAAATTCAGGGAGTTCCATTTGACCTAAACAAGTTTTCGCGGTTTGAAGTTGACAAAATATAACGCGAAAAACGGAACACTTGGTATGATATTATTGAATTTATTTCAGTTGTAGAACGTAGTTCTCCATGTGTTCTTTTTATGTGACAAGAAGCAAATGAGGATCTTTTACACGAAGAAAGTTATAACGGTTCTTGCAAACCGTTGGTTGCATTTGTCAAATTTTCTATAAAATGTCAAATATCTCTGAAACGGCTAGGTTTAGGTATAGAATATGCTACATATTTTCGACTCAGAATTGTATGCTCTTTTCGAAAACCCTAAAATATATAGGGTGTTCTATTTGAAATAAGCAAGTTGGTATATTGACTTCCGGTATAAGCGGAAGTGCCAGCTGATTGTAATTATTTTAGTGGGATTGGCCACACCTACATTAGTAATTATTTAAATTTTCAAAATTTTCTGATGGGTACTTTTCTCTATATCGATCGATTCAGTTCCCGGTGAGACACCCCTATATTACCTGTGTTTGACTGTAGAATATGTGTTGTTGATTATTTGAATTTAATAAGCATTGTTTTCATTATAACAAACGAATATATGTTTATCGTAGGTATTGCCTATTTTCTTCCAAATATTTCAAAAGTTTCAACAATTTAATAATAATGAGCTTTTTGAACAATGAAATTTTTAAATTTTAAATTTATTATTTGGGAAAAATAACGTAATTTCCGTGTAAACCGGAAATAATATTTAAAATTTCACATGCATGTTTTTACTTCCCTTTTATAGTCAATTAATATTATGCAAACGTCGGCTATTCTGAATTATTTTTAAAAATCGGGTTTTCAGCCATAACTTTTATTATCGTCTATTTTTAAACAGCTTCGGATTCCACAGAAAAAACTAAGTTAGGCTGGATTTTCAACCAAACATTTATCTCAAACATTACACATAATATCAAGTGTAACACATAAACTGGGACACACTGTGTATTTGTTTACTGCTTGGCGCGTATTGTCGGCGAAATATAATATTATCTTTTTATTCATCTATCTCTTCAGTTTACTAGGTAGGTGCTATAAAAGCTTTAGCTTACCAAGCACGTTAATAACCCTCCTTTCTTTGTAAAAATCAAAAAGCTCTATTTACAACTGATTTTTAATTAAACTGCCCTCATTTATGTAGGCGACAGATCTATTATCCACATTATCAATTAAAAATTATGATTACGCACCAAGTACGCTTTTGAGAAAAACTCTTAATAAGACACAAACTTTGGATTCGCATTTATTCAAAAACTAAAAAGAAATTGGTGTTTTGTTTGCATTTATAATATTATAAAATTACGTCCCTTGGGACGAAATGGAAAAGCCATAAAAATGGTCATTTTTTTGAAACACATATTTGGTGCACGCATCGGTGTTCTACATCTGGAATTTAAAATGGTCTTGTATGTGTCAATACATCAGACAAATTACTGAACAAAAAAAGTCTCGCTGTGCGCTTATAAAGCCATAGAATTTAATGAGACACTATTGTGAAGTTTATGGCATTTACAGTACACCTTGCAAATATTCACAGACTATAAACCATTTGATTCCGCAGTTAGGGACAATAAATATAAGACTAGTGAAGCTGAAATGAGGAACACACTACTATGTTCTTTACCACTATATTTACAAAGTGACTGCAGTAAATATAGTGGTAAAATACATAGTAGTATGTTCCTCATTTCCCCAGGGAGGGGTACTATCTCCACTACTATGGGCAACCCTGGTTGACGAACTCCTCCAGAAACTTTCCACAGAGGGCTTCTATTGCTTAGGATATGCTGATGATCTAGCAATAGTCGTTAAGGGGCGATTCGTGAATACAATAACGGAGCGTTCGCAAAGAGCCCTAAATGTTGTCGACAAATGGTGTTGCAAGGAAGGACTTTCTATAAATCCCCACAAAACCACAGTCGTCAATTTTACACGGAGAAGAGCACTGCAAGGCCTAAAGCCCCTAAGGCTCAACGGAGTGGAAATTCCATTTGCCTGTGAGGCAAAATATTTAGGAATCATTTTTGACCAAATATTAACATGGAATTCTCACATCCAAAAAGTCACACAGAAAGCCACAATCGCCCTGGGAAGGTGTAGGCAAATGTGTGGAAAAAACTGGGTGTTAAATCCCAAAATGAACCTGTGGTTATACACCAGGGTAGTGAGACCCATGATAACCTATGGATAGTAGTATGGTGGTAATTTTAAGTTTTTTAAAATCTTTTATATTTGATGTTTTTAATGGTATTACCTATTTTTATTTGCTTTGCTAAAAGGTGTTTAGGTTAAGTCTTAAAATTTGTTTTTAACCAAGCCAGATCCGGTCCGCCCGGCCTTGCAATCGACCACTAGGATCAGTGCGGTGGTTGCACGGCCGGTCCCCGGGCGGGTTTTGGGGCGGTATTATTGTATTGGAATTTTGAATAAATCTGTTTTGATTGATTGATTGGTATGGTGGACTAAGACGGTGCAGTCGGGAGCAATAAGGCTGTTAAGTGGCGTACAAAGGCTTGCTTGTCTGTGCGCCACGGGGGCTATAAAAACTGCTCCTACGGCTGCACTTGAGGTCCTCTTGGACCTGCCACCCTTACACGTATTCATACAAGGCGAAGCTCGGTCAGTGGTGCACAGGTTAATGCAAGGCCAAACGCCAATTAGCCAGAAACAGGGACGGAGTACCAGAAGTTATACTCGGAGATGAGGGCAGATCCCATTTTAGGCATGCTCACGGATGTAATGGTCCTAAGGTATAACTTCAACAAGAACTTTCAGACTGTTATACCAGACAGGGAGGATTGGAAAAACGGTCCTCCCATAACAGCACAAACAGTCTGGTACACTGATGGCTCCAAGACAGAACAAGGAGTCGGAGCCGGGATTTACGGGACAAGGTCAAAAGCCAATATCCCGATAAGTCTAGGGAAATACGCAAGGGTGTTTCAGACTGAAGTGATCGCCATACACTGTTGCGCAAGGGAGATAATAGGACAAGGCACTGTTAACCAGTCGATTGCCATTTTCTCTGCTAGCCAAGCGGCAATAAAAGCAATCAGTTCCATGCAAATCAACTCAAGATTGGTGTGGGACTGCTTGACGGCCCTTACAGAGCTGGGAAGTCAGAACAGAGTGACCCTAGCATGGGTACCAGGACATGAGGGACACAGAGGAAATGAAAAGTCTGACCAACTGGCCAAGGAAGGCGCACTTGAAGCCCGAATAGGACCCGAACCCTTTTGTGGCGTGGCAAAGCCATGCATACGAGCAGCCATTAAGGAATGGATGCAAAATAAATCTCTGGAATGGTGGAGGAATCTTCCAAGACAGAGATAGGCCAAGGAGTTCATTAAAGAACGTTCGGCCAAATTTACGGAAGACCTACTAAGCCAGAATAGGAAGGCCATCAGAGTAATAGTAGGCCTTCTAACTGGCCACTGCCGGCTCAATAGACCATGAGTCTAATGGGCCTGGCAGAGGACGCGACATGCAGATTCTGCCAAGAGGAAGACGAAACCTCAGTTCACTTATTGTGCCACTGTGAAGGCCTGGTGAGACTGAGATTCCAAGTACTTGGAGAAGAAAAACCAAGGGCGGACAGCTATATAAAAGGGCCTTTATCAAAGCTGTGGAGTCTAGTACAAAGGACAAAGCTGGATGAGGTACTCTAAGTAAGATATTCTGGGAGCATCACAATAGACCTGAAAATGTCGCGGTGGTAAGGGCTAAACAACCAGCTCCTTTTGTTAATCTAATCTAATCTAATGTTCCTCATTTCAGTGATAAAGAATTACCACATAGTATAGTATATACAAAGGCTTCATCCATCAATTTTTTGAGACTAATTGTAAGTTCTAATCCCGGATTTAACAAGCTATAGAGCTGAGCCCGGTAACCCGCTTGCCCAATCCGGGCCTGGTGCAGATCGAATATAGTCATATTCGGTGTTAGTTCATATTGATACTGAATTTTAATCCCAATTTTTCACTTAATATCCTGGAAGCGATTTATTAAATTGTTTACGAAAAAAATAATATCGAAAATTATCATTTGTTTTTACTTCATAACAGTCAATATTTGGATAAAATATTTTAGAGACTAATAAATAACAACAATATTGACTTCGTAAAGGGCTCAAAAGCGGAAAGAAACGCATGCACTTCCAAGAGCCTAGTAGAAATTTTAAAAATACATTTTACATATAAATCTAGCCTTTATTTTACCTGAATGGTGGTCATATATCACACCAGCGCATATCGTCAATTACCCGATTCAAGAAAATATGATAGATAGATATTCACCAATTAATTTATTGCCAGTTAAGTTGCTATATACTACCTTACACCGATAAAAGAATTAGATTTATATTCAGTATAAGTTTTACTAAACAAGCGATGTGGAACATATATGCCCACGCAGAGTCCTTTTCTTCGGCTACCGCAATGTTTTAACTATCGCAGTACATCATAATTTCAAGCGGAGATTCATATTCGATATACCGTTTAATGTGCCCACCGGTATTAACTCGCACACTTTTCCAATCAGAAAGGTGTAAGGCGATAATGTGAAATTATGAATCAAAATGCAATACTTAATCACCGTATTTTTATTTAAATTAATAAAACGTAATATACGTCGTTATTTACACAATCTTATTATTAAGGGGACTGGTATTATGTTGCAATACAGTATGCAACGAAAGTATAGGATACGTTCGTTATTTCCCTTATCTTTATTCGTAGATATACTAATGCGGGTATAGTAGATACCATACATAAATACAACGATAATATAAGAGCTCGCAAAAAACGTAAAGGAGGCCGAACGCATATAAGTTTCAGTCTAGTTATAATAAAGGCCATAAGGCTTCTTTTAATCATCGCAAAAAATGGCCATACATATTTTCTAATAAGTTGAGGACGTAGGCTACTCCCATTTCTATAAAATTGCTTAAAATTTATGCTACCGAATTGATGATTCGCCGAATGAACTTATCTAGCCAACCTGGACCTCCACGGATGGACTAACTGATTCTTTGCCGAATTTTTCTCGTCAGAGAAACTTTTCCATTTAGAAGTAAGAACAGTTTTGGAGAAAATATATTTCTAATTCCATAAATTCTACCCTCCACAGCCTTTCTGTCTATTCTATTAGAAACTAGTTATACCATCGTACACTCATGCTGAGGGAGTGTTAAAGTCTTACATTTAATCAACATTGTTAGGGCCGCTTTAGAGAAAAGCAATTCTTTAAACCTTACCCCAGCAGATAAAGTAAAAAGAACATCGTGATAACGGGTGATTCATTTAGAGGTACTTTTTTCAATGGGGATTTTATGACAGATCAAGCGGGAGTCGTGTCAAACTGTCACGATATTTTTGTTCAGTATTGTTTGACATTTCATCATGGAAAGACTTAACGGGTGCCGGGGCACAGCGTCAACAAATTGTTCAGTTGTATTATGAAAATCATCGTTCTACAAGGAATGTGTTTCGTGCGCTTAGAGCAACTTATGGTCCACATAATCGGCCTACCGAACGCACAATTTGCTGTACCATCGAAAAATTTGAAACCCAATTTTCATTATTGGCTAATACGCGACCAGATAGACCACATCCAGTACGTAGTGAAGAAAATATAGCCGCAGTAACTGAGAGTGTACGCGATGACCGTGATGAATCGATTCGGCGCCGTTCTCAACAGCTTGGCTTGTCGTATTCAACAACTTGGCGCATTTTACGCAAGGATCTTGGTTTAAAAGCCTACAAAATTCAACTCGTGTAAGAATTGAAACTGGCCGACTTTCCGAATCGTCGCCGTTTCAGCCTTTGGACTCTTGAAAAGTTTGAACAAGATTCAATGTTTTCGACCAAAATTTTGTTCAGCAATGAGGCCCATTTCTGGCTTAATGGCTACGTCAATAAGCAAAATTGCCGTATTTGGGCTGAAGAGCAACCCGGAGAGGTTCAAGAGATGCCATTACATCCAGACAAAACAACGGTTTGGTGTGGTTTATGGGCTGGTGGAATCATTGGTCCATATTTCTTCAAAAATGACGCCGGCCGGAACGTAACTGTTAATGGCGCCAGTTATCGCACAATGATAACGGACTATTTGCTGCCCGAAATTGAAGCTCGTAATCTAGACGATATTTGTCTTCAACAAGATGGCGCTACTTGCCACATAGCCCGTAAAGCCATGGCTATATTCCGAGAACAATTCGGTGAACAGTTAACTTCACGCTTCGGACCAGTAAATTGGCCATGTAGATCATGTGATATCACACCTGTAGACTTTTTCCTTTGGGGCTACGTAAAGTCCAAAGTCTACATGGATAAGCCAGCTACGATTGAGGAATTGGAAGCCAACATTACTCGTGTCATTGGCCAAATACTACTCGAAATGCTCGAACGCGTCATCGAAAATTGGAACTTCAGAATGGACCATGTTAGCCGCAGTGACGGCCAACACTTGAAAGAAATAATCTTTAAAAAATAAATATAAAGAATGGTTCTTTTATATGATAAGAAAGATTACCCAATAAAATTGTTTCTTTTTATTTTTTGTTATTTTTGAAAAAATACCTCTAAATGAATCACCCGATACAATGAAAATGAAGGGTGATGAAGCTGTTTTTAATTATTAATCCTTGAAATACCATTTGGCGCTATGGAAGTAGACCATTTCGGTGCGGTGTCGAGCAGCAACTTGATATTGTTCCATGTAGACCACTTTATGAAAATGCCCGGCAAAATATCGCTTTTGCGCAGACAACTTTTGCAGTTATAATCACGTGCCGACTCAATGAGAGACAGGTTATGTATATAGGATTACTAGATGCACACTGGGAGATATACGGAAAACTTTTAAACCTTAATGTCCTTAATAAGTGTAAAGTGAAAAGTGAACGCCGCTATATAATTTTAATGCGCTGGTAATGTGATATATTTAAATAATTTTGTTATTTGGTGAATATTTAAATCCCTTAATTCGTTGCTTGAAACTGAATATATATTTTAAGTCCGGTTCTGTGTACTGCTACCATATAACTCCAGCAGCGGTCTAATAATCGCAAGCGGTCGGTCTTGTGCTTTCTTGCGAGCTTTTTTATGTCGTTGAATTACATATGGGACAAAGTATATCGGCCTGTACTAATAAGCACTGGCTAGAAACCTAGCTGTTATAAAATTTTGTTGCTAAGAAATTATTGACCATAGACTCTACTATTGAGACTCGTCTTAAAATTTTTCAAATTTTAAGGCTTATGGGTATTTGGGTAAATGAGAAAATAGCTTACACTTCGTTGTATATAAAAAATGAAGGGGGACAAAATTTGGTGTGCACTGGAGTAAAATAAAAAGATATGGCCCAAAATTTAACACATCTAAATGTATTTTGATTTCTAACGAATTTTTTACTTCGAGGGTTAGTGTAAAAAATTATATTAAAAAAGTATTAAAAAAAGCTGTTATTTAAATGCTCTAAAAAGTAGAAAATAAACTTTGAAGTAAATCAAACCGATCATTTCTTTACATTATATATATATTTTTTATGATTCATAATCCGCGACCTAGGAAACCCCCAGATATCGATTTTGAGTTGAATCGGATCTTAAACGGTAAATAATTGGCGATCTCGAAAATCCCCAGATATCAATTTAAAACGGTAAAATCGTCCGCCATCTTGAAGCCGCCATTTTATTTTTCTTATATGAAAATGTTAAAGCGTATTTCCACCGGATTTATACACATGTGCAAAATTTCAAAGCTCTAGCTTAATTAGAGCTAATTTTGAAACGGGCGGGAAATAGCGCCATTAAATAGAGTATTTTCCTCCCTTTTCAACGATATATCACATGCCATATTTATTCATTGGTACTACGTTAGGAATTATAAAAACATTTTTTTAAAACCAATAAAATTTTGTTTAACAAGTATTATACTTGCCGTGGAGAAGTATTATTAAATAAAACGATAAAATAATTCAATAAGTTGTTCATATCTTTGCTATAATAAAACAGTAACACTATTAAGAAGAATAAAGTAAATTCAGGTAACAAAAACAAATTAATAATAAAAAAAATATAGGCACACAGAACATTAATATTTATCTAATCCTCAAAATAATTTTTAAGATATCATATCAAGTGTTCAAAGTGCCCACCGCGATTTCTTATGCACAATCGAGCGCGGCGAGGCACTGCATTTAAAACATTACTCAGCATTTCGGGGGTAACTGTAGTACATACCTGTTGAATTCGAGCTTTTAGGTCCTCTACATTTTGTGGTGTCGTCGAAAACACCTTACCTTTAATATACCCCCATAGAAAAAAATCCATTGGGGTTATATCTGGAGAACGAGGGGGCCATCGAATAAATCCATTGGTACCTATCCAATGGTGAGGCAAAATTTCTTCTAAATAATCTAAGCAAATCTGGGAATTGTAGGGAGGAGCTCCATATTGTTGATGTTGTGTTGATTCTCTAAAAGTAAGTCATCTAAGAATTCATTAAATTCATTTCTCAAAAAGTTTCGGTACCTTTGACCACTGAGGTGACCATCATAAAAATAAGGACCTATTAAATTGGTGCCTAAAATTCCTATTCACACATTTATTGAAAAGCGATTTTGAAACCCAGTCGGTCTATGCCAGTGTGTATTTTCAGAAGTCCATTTGTAATGAATATTGCGATTAAAAAATTCATTATTGGAAAAATTTGCCTCGTCGGACCAAAGTATTTTACTACATATTAATGGATCGGCACCCTTCTTTTCCAACAACCACCTACAAAAAGTCGTCCTCCTTGGTTTGTCCCCCATTTGTAAATTGTGAACTTTTTTGGCTTTATAACACCGGTAACCATTTTTATTTAAAAAATTTCTAGCACTTGTTTTATTTATATGACAAGCAATTTGAATTTCTCTTAATGATGTTTCCAAATTTTCTGTATTTTTATTTCTTACATAATTAATAACTCGGTTTACCTTATTTACATTATCGGTAACACTGTTCAACCTTGTCTTCTTCTTTAAAAATGAACCATTATTTTTCAGTTTCGTAGCTAATTTTCTGAACAGAGTTTTATTCGGCTGTAGTGCTTGTGGAAATCTGTTTCTATATTCTACTTAAGCTAATCCAGAGTTAAAATTGCATTGGCAATATGTAACGAACATATTATAACGATCATTGTAAATGAAAATCATTTTTGAAAATTCCAAATTCTTAAGCGAGTGTGATTGAGTGAGAGTTTAAGTATTAACTGAGATGATCTGTCAAAAAATTAAATAGTCAAGTTTGTTCATAGCCAACTATTTTAAAATAATTGAAATAATAGTGAAATCATGAAATACAAACAAATGGATATTATATTTAAATTAAAAGGACATTTTAGCTTTCTGAGCAAGGAGTGACGCCTTTATGGAGGACCTCTATACATTGGCATAAATGCTCCATGTTGCTTTCTTGATTATTATTTTGTTTTTGTTACCTGAATTTACTTTATTCTTCTTAATTGTGTTAACGTTTTATTATAGCAAGGATTTGAAAAACTTATTGAATTATTTTATCGTTTTGTTTAATCATACTTCTCCACGGCAAATATAATGCTTGTTAAAAAAAATGTTTTTATAATTACTAACGTAGTACCAATGAATAAATATGGCATGTGATATATTTTTGAAAAGGGAGGAAAATACTCTATTTAATGGCGCCATTTCCCGCCAATTTACAAATAATTTTTTTAACAGCCTGAAGAGTAAATCTCAAAATACAGCGGTTTAAAAAAAAATTAGATCAAACTTCGTTGAAACACTGTTTTGCAAAAAAATATCGCCTTAGAATTTTTCTCGTATCTCTTCAAATAACGGAGATATTTGGCCTAGACGTTTTCCACATTTTCGATATTTTCCGCCATAACTCTTAAAGTAGGCCATGGATTTCAAATGCATTTAAACTATTTTGAAGGTTCTATAAATCGGCACAATTTTCGTAAAAATAATTTTTTTGTACGACCGATATTAAGTGAGATTCTCGAGTGCCCTGATAAAATAAACAGCCTGTATATTATACTCCATCTCGATTTTTATATTTGTTTTTACTAGTGGTGCAACAATTGCACAAGCCATAATTTCCAAGTCATTTGCATCCTCAACGAAACAATAAAGTCTGCAAGGCTTTCTAGTAGATTTGACCCACTAAGTATTCAATATCGAACAAGTAAAAATCGCTGCAGATATTACATGGCCATTTTTTCCCTTCGTTGAATGTGCATTTCATACAGCAAGTATCATGTTGAGCACTGCAATAACAATTAATAATTAGTAATAATTTAGTAGTTAATGACATGTAGGAATACATAAACAAAAGGCAGAGATTGTTGATACAATACAGTCAGAGCAATTTAAATTCATTTAAAGGTTTCAAAACTAGGCGTAGCAAGATAGCTTTATGTATAAAGCAGTAACAATAATAGGAGTGTGTAGAAGTTGTAATTGAATATTGCCGGATTCGGATATTTATATAGCTAGGGTAAGATTTTACTTTGAAAATTGTAAAAGTCTGTATAGTTTTCTTCATTTTATGTGTTTTTCTATCTTCTGTTTACAAATTTTTCAAAAATAACAAAATTAATCGGTATATTGGAAAAATAACCTTTATACTTTAAACGAGGAAAATTGAAACTGGTCAGTGTTAAAGCACAGGACCGTGCGCACTGAACTTGATATTTTGTCCTATATAATTAGCAATGGTATCGAGATTCGAATGATAGTTGAAACTGTGCAGGCGAGTCCGAGACTGGCAATGTAATCAGCCTGAATGAACCATCTACGACTGCACTGGTTTAAAGATAATAAAACGGACAGGCCTACTAGCATAAAAGAAACTCGTAAATCGTTTCAACGGCGGACTTAGAGATGTGCTGTCTGTGCCAGTGCAGTGCGTAAATACCTGTTATAATATCAAGCGTAGGAGTTTAGTTAGTTATTGTTCATATTTATAAATATTTACTACTATATAAAAGGTAAAATATTTTAATTATTTATTAATTTATCATGGCTTTCTGGAGACCATTTGAAACAGAGGATAATATAATAACGCCCGAAAATCTTATCATTTTCTTATGACAAGCATTTCTATTTACCTCCGCCCATGTACAATAAAGAGATGCCGACTGTTTTTGCCGGCTTTTAGTTTTTATACGGTTTCAATTAAGTTCGTTTATACTTTACACCTGTGACGTTTTTGTCAAAGGATCAGTCAAAGGCTATTTTTTGCTAAATAATGCAAAATCAAATCAAACAGAAATTTTTTAAACGTTTCAATACATGTTCCTCCCCGAGGTCCGATCCAGAAGCAGTCAAATATCTACAGCGTACTGGCGCGGTGGCAATTGAAGTGCTGGACGGGACAACTTCGGTTCGGAGAAAAAAAAATGTAAATAAAAAACCTAGATTCTTTTGTCACAGCGACAAATTAAATAGGAAATAATGTTTAAAAATTCCAAAAAAGGTTCAAAGCAATTAAAACTTAGTATCAAGTAAAAGTAAGCGAAACACTAAATTAATCTGAGTAGCTGATACGGGAAAAACATCAACGAAAAAACCCGTTCGAGACAATTACCGCAGCGACAGCGTCCCAGCTGCCTAAATTGCCAGTTTCTAACGCTCTGGTCCAAAATATTTTTTGATTCTAGTCAAAGGTAGACTAACGACGACTAACTAGTCGTGAAGAAGAAAAATAGAAACGGGAAAGAGTTAAACATATAAAATGTTCGGTAAAGTAATGTGGAGTAAAAGATAGTTTGGTAAGTGAAAGGTTGGCTAGAGCGGTTGTCGGAAAATGGGCAACGAGTGGTAAAATAGGGTGTGTTTTACCCTGAATGAGGCAATATGCTGTCTAATTTGTGTAATGTTCTGGGTTAGCGGGTTGTCACCCAATTTAAGAGTAAAAATTTCTGTGAGATTTCCTGGATGAAGTCCGATAGCGGGATAATGTCGTGGCAAAATGCATACAGATCTGTGAAGGATCAGTTTTGAGACGAACCGGATCATAAACGGTAATGTCGTCCGCCATCTTGAACTAAATTTTTGACTGGAAATTCGTAATCCGCCACCCCGAAAACCCGCAGACCAGATATCGATTTTGATCGATTTGGATCTAAATGACAAAAGTCGTCAGCCATGTTGGCGCCGCCATTTTGAATTTCTAAATTTTGACCAAGAATTCATAATTAGCGATCTCAAAAACCGCCAGATATCCATTTTGAGTCGAATCGGATTATAAACGGTAAAGTCGTCCGCCATCTTGAAGCCGCCATCTTGTTTTTTTCTTATATGAAAATGTTAAAGTGCATTCTGGTCGATAGCCGAGTGGGTTAAGGCGCGAGGTGGCAATCGCGATTAATCATACGGACATCGCACCACCGGGTTCGAATCCTGGCTCCGGCACTGGCACTGTCGAAGGAAATGGTTGTATGTCCGCGTTCTTCCAATATGTAACCCCTCCTTCCGCACAAGCCCTTGCTTCTGGAATTGGGGGTTGTCTAATTTCTGTGGTGTTTATTTACTTATTACTTATTGTCACCGGACTTATACACATGTGCAAAATTTCAAAGCTCTAGCTTATTAATTAGAACTAATCGAAATTTTGATTGCAAGATTTGACCTAAACAACCTAATTAACTAACAAACACTGCAAGTTTAATAAAAAATAATACAGGAGAGAAAGCTTCAATTTGACGGAACTCGTGAGAATGAAACCAACTTCAACGGCAAAAGTGGTATGAGAATTAATGCTTTTCTTGCTATTATTGATAGGTTGATAGGCTAGATCAAAAATTACAAAAACGATTGATGGCTTACGTAGAAAAGTTCGGGTTTTTAAATAAACTTAAGATTATGAATGACAACGACTTAGGAAATGGTTCAAATAATTTGCAAGCTGAATATTCAAACAATTTGGACGAATGTTTTGCTGTGGAATGTAATGAATTCAAATATTTTGTTGAAAACAGAGAATATCGTTAACGTTAGAGACACGTTAGCATTTATCAGGGAAAAACCATGTTTCTTAATGTGAAAATTTAATTAAGAATTTTTCTTATTCTACCAACAACAAGTGCGCCAGGAGAAAGATTATTTTCTACTTTGAAAAGGACAAAAACATATTTACGAAATGCCATTAGTCAAGAAGGACTTAATAATTTATCTGTGCTATCAATAAATCGCGAGTTACCTAGTGAGCTTGAATTTACTGATATTATAAATAGTTTCGCCAGTAAGAAATCCAGAAAACGTATATAATAATTATTTATGATACCAGTGTTAAAAATGATGTTTTATTTATAAAATATCACTTTTTCCAAGTAATGTTTTTTTTTCGATTGTTTGTGCTGAGTATATATCGTTTTTTATATTATAGACACTTTAATGGCATTTTAAAAATTCTGTAGTAGGAAGGGGGGCGCTATAATATAGTTGCCTATGAGCGAAAAACGTCATAATCCGGCCCTGAACGCGTTGCTTATCTTCAACTGAAAAATGATTGGCTCTCCGTTTTCTCAGTGGAGGAAGAGTCGCTTCGTTCATGATTATTAATAGACCATTCCAGAACACGTGACTTTGACAGATCCTCCATTTTGCCTGGGTGGCACACAAAGCGATTATTTTCCATGTGATTACATTCGTTTTTGGTGCTATGGATTAAGTTTATTGTGATTTTCTGCAATTTTTTTCGCCAAGATGTCTCGAAGTGAATATTATGTAACTCTTAGAGGTGATATTAAGTGCAGATATGGTAAGAAAATCGAGATTATTGACAATATTGACCACTATGCAATCCCTCCTGAAGAGAGCAGGCTTGAACTTTGTAATATTACCATGATGGACTTCGCGAATTATTTAATACTAACTCATAGTCAACAATTTAAGCCTTATAAAAGCTTGCAAGCCTACAAGCTTTACGAATCTGGCATTGTTCAAGGCATTTTGGCAAAACAAATCAGTGATGAGGCATTTATTGTCATTATTTTAAAGAACACCAGCATTTCCATTGCTCATTCTACATGTATCAGATGTACTTACATGTTTATCAGAAGTATGCAGTCATATAGCGATTCTGTTTTACCTGCATGATCTTCCAAATACCATCGAAGACAGTGGTCCTGGTCCAGCATCCAGGAACATCCTCCTTTTGATAGATAAAAATGAACTTACGCCTATTTATGTCCGTATCTAATTTATGTTTGTTGGCTTGATGAACCTGAACTCGGATATTTTAAAAGAATAAAGTGAATATTAAATAGCATTTGTTTTACTGTGAATAACAAATATATATTACTGATGTGCAATATATTGAAATAAATAGGTATATATATAATTAAAATAGTTTTTATTAATAAACACGTAGGTACATAGATAATTCATTATTTATATTATTTGGTATATTATGAGAAGGCACATGTTTACAATTGCACTATATACCACGACAATTTTATCCAATGCACTTAATTTCCTCATTTTGACAACATGCTAATTCGGTATTGTTTCATGAAAAATTTTAATATATTTTTGAGCAAACCTACAACTCTTTCTACATGAACCCGTACAGTTACAATATTTCATGTGTTTTCCAAATCTATAGGATACAACCGAGTTTGGCCTTTCGTAAAGGCGGGTATTTGTAGTTTTATCCTCTAAAGCAGCTAGTTTTCCTAAAATCATACACATCATTTAATTCTAACCTTATAAAACCTAGGAGTTTTTGTACAAAAATTAAGTACTTACCAGTTATAAAATGTTTTGAACAAATACGACCATGTTTTAGGTGGCTTTTACTTAGTGGCCCCCGTCCCAAAGCCTTAATCTGAGCATTTCTTCTTTCCATAGGCAATGCATTAAAATGATCCCCCTATTGGTTAAAATAGCCGGAAATCGGAAAAATAATGCATGATCTCTTTCACCACGCATTGAACATTTAACAGCAATACAAAAATGTGGCATTTTCTATCAATTAGACCAGGATTAAACAATTTAATGATGAAATACTCGTAATGTTTACATACGCAAATGGTTTTGTGTGCCACCCAGCAAATATGGCCGAACTGTCAATGTCGTCATTCTGGAATGGTCAATATGAATCGGAAAAATGTCTAACCTCAAAAAGCAATTTCTAACAAACATCAAAAACTAAACAACAACAAAACATAAAATGGTCTGATGTATTATGGGATTTAAAAAATCAACCAATAGAGCAATTCTATTTAAATATGGCACACTTTTTTAGGGAGTGGCTTAACTATTTGTATTCAGCAAATTGAGTATAATATGGCTATGCGAACTCTGACTGCTTCTAACCTCTTGAACAAAATGCATTCACTTGCCTATATTTTCTACTTCAAATTTACTTTCATTTCTTTTCAGATTCTGGGGTTAGTCACTGTTAATTACTTATTGGAAGCACAGCTTTATTATCCCTATATTCAAATCCAGCTTAAGAGAAGAAATAGAAAATTATCGTATTTGTATTCAATCTGAAATCCCTAAACTATTTGATTCTTTAGTTACTCAACAATTATATTCGTCATGTAAAAATATAGTTGTGAGCAGTCAGCACGGATTCTCCCAAGGCCGTTCTACTGCTACCAACTTACTTATTTACCACAATCTCACTCGAGAGTAGAATTCAGGTTGACTCTATCAATACTGACTTCTCGAAAGCGTTTGATAGAGTTGACCCGAAATTATTTTTTCTAACATTAGAAGTTTTAGATCTTGGTTCGTTACTAAAGTGGATTGAGAGCTCTTTAATGGGTCGTACATAATCCGTTAAATTAGGTAATTGTATATCATAATATGACATCGATGTATATCTGGGGTTCCTCAAGGTTCTCATTGTGGCCCAGTACTCTTCATCCTATTTATTAATGATATTATGTCTCATATTAAATATAGTGATGTGTTGTTGTTTGTAGATGACCTAAAATTATACAGACCAATAGAATCTGATTATGACGCAACTTTACTTCAAAAAGATTTAGATTATATAGATGGTGTTTACTGAACTTAATGACCTTAAATATTAAAAAATGTTTCTCAATAACTTCTTCTAAATCCAACTCTCAGATCTCGTACCCGTATACTATCAACAATAATAATTTACAGAGTGTTAGACAAATCCGAGATTTAGGAATAAATTTTGATAGCAAATTAACTCTTGACTCTAATTTAATTAAGATGACCTCAAACTCCATTAAATCGCTAGGCTTCATTATTCGATCATCAACCCACTTTATTACTCGAACAATGAAATTGTTATATTGCTCATTGGTTCGCTCTTTTTTTGAATATTGCTCTATAATATGGAACCCATACTATAATGTCCATATTGACAACATTGAAAAATTTTTTAAAAAATTTCTTCGCTACATGGCTTATAAACTTGGAGTTAACAGAGATGAATATGAATATAGGGATATTTTGGCTAACTTAAATATTGTAACTCTGGAAACAAGAAGGAGTAATGCTCTCCTACTATTTTTACACAAACTTTTAACTGGCAATGTCGATTCGCCTGAATTATTGGGTGAAATCAGTTTTAACTCTACAGCTAGACTCACTAGGAATAAACTATTATTCCATATTCCCTTTCAATCAACCAACTATGGTTACTACTCGCCTCTCTCGAATATGCTCAGACTCGGCAACACCTATAATTGCCTGCTAGACTTGTTTATCCCATCCCACGATAGCTTTAAATCAAAATTGAAAAGATTGAATCAGTAATTTGTACAGTGTAGCATTTTTCATTAGTCAATAGTATACAGGCTGTCCATTTTATCAGGGCCCTCGAGAATATCTCACTTAATATCGGTCGTACAAGAAAAATATATTTTTATTAAAATTGTGCCGATTTATATAACCTACAAAATGATTTAAAGATATTTGAAATCCATTGCCTACTTTAAGAGTTATATCGGAAAATATCGAAAATGCGGAAAACGTCTAGGCCAAATATCTCCGTTATTTGAAGAGATACGAGAAAATTTCTAAGGCGAAAATTTTTTGCAAAACTGCATTTAAAACATTACTCAGCATTTCGAGTGTAACTGTAATACATACCTGTTGAATTCGAGCTTTTAGGTCCTCTACATTTTGCGGTGTCGTCGAAAACACCTTATCTTTAATATACCCCCATAGAAAAAATCCATTGGGGTTATATCTGGAGAACGGGGTGACCATCGAATAAACCCATTGGTACCTATCCAATGTTGAGGCAAAATTTCGTCTAAATATTCTAGGCAAATCTGGGAATTGTGGGGAGGAGCTCCATCTTGTTGAAAATATTGAAAGTTGTGTCGATTCTCTAAAGGTAGGTCATTTAAGAATTCATTAAATTCATTTCTCAAAAAGTTTAGGTACCTTTGACCACTGAGATGACCATCATAAAAATAAAGACCTATTAAATTGGTGAATAAAATACCTATCCACACATTTATTGAAAAACGATTTTAAAGCCCAGTCGGGCTATGCCAGTGTGTATTTTCAGAAGTCCATTTGTAATGAATATTGCGATTAAAAAATCCATTATTGGAAAAATTTGTATTTTACTACATATTAATGGATCGGCACGATTCTTTTCCAACAGCCACCTACAAAAAGTCGTCCTCCTTGGTTTGTCTCCCGCTTGTAAATTGGGAACTTTTTTGGCTTTATAACACTGGTAACCATTTTTCTTTAAAATTTTTCTAGCACTTGTTTTATTAATATGACAAGCAATTTAAATTTCTCTTAATGATATTTCCAAATTTTCTGTATTTTTATTTCTTACATAATTAATAACTCGGTTTATCTTATTTACATTATCAGTAACACTGTTCAACCTTGTCTTCTTCTTTAATAATGAACCATTATTTTTCAGTTTCGTAGCTAATTTTCTGAACAGTTTTATTCGGCTGTAGTGCTTGTGGAAATCTGTTTCTATATTCTACTTAAGCTAATCCAGAGTAAAATTACATTGGCAATATTTAACGAACATATTATAACGATCAATGTGAGTGAAAATCATTTTTGAAAATTCTAAATTCTTAAACGAGTGTGATTGAGTGAGAGTTTAAGTATTAACTGAGATGATCTGTCAAAAAATTAAATTGTCAAGTTTGTTCATAGCCAATTATTTTAAAATAATTGAAATAATAGTGAAATCATGAAATACAAACAAATGGATATTATACTTAAATTAATTGGTAAAAGACATTTTAACTTTCTGAGCAAGGAGTGACGCTTTTATGGAGGACCTATACATTGGCATAACTGCGAATACTCTTTCCATAATTGCTCCATGTTGCTTTCTTGATTATTATTTTATTTTTGTTACCTGAATTTACTTTATTCTTCTTAATTGTGTTAATGTTTTATTATAGCAAAGATTTGAACAACTTATTGAATTATTTTATCGTTTTATTTAATCATACTTCTGCACAGCAAGTATAATGCTTGTTAAAAAAAAATTATTGGTTTAAAAAAAAAGTTTTTATAATTGCTAACGTAGTGCCAATGAATAAATATGGCATGTGATATATCGTTGAAAAGGGAGGAAAATACTGTATTTAATGGCGCCATTTCCCGCCCATTTCAAAATATTTTTTTTAACAGCCTGAAGAGTAAATCTCAAAATACAGCGGTTTTGAAAAAAATTAGAAAAAACCTCGTTGAAACACCCTGTTTTGCAAAAAATTTTCACCTTAGGATTTTTCTCGTATCTCTTCAAATAACGGAGATATTTGGCCTAGACGTTTTTCGCATTTTCGATATTTTCCGCCATAACTCTTAAAGTAGGCCATGGATTTGAAATGTCTTTAAACCATTTTGTAGGTTATATAAATTGGCACAATTTCGTAAAAATAATTTTTTTTGTACGACCGATATTAAGTGAGATATTCCCGAGGGCCCTGATAAAATGGACAGCCCAAAAACTCCAGTGATTTTCGTGTCAAAACTCAATCATTCAGTAATGGCTAATTAATAACTACTTCAGGAAAAATATGGCCTAAATAATCTGTCCAGGACATATCGGCATGGCTTATTCGACTGTGATCGAATCGACGTAATTCTGACTATAAATGTTCGCGGGGAAGTGTTTGAGCTTTCAACTATAAACACTAACTGTCATAAGATACTTCAAGTATTTAAATCGCGAAAATGATACTTTCGAGGGCATCTTAATTGAAACACGCAATGGACGACCTGTGGCTATCGTTGATATTCGCACATTTTATTAACACTCGTATCTAAAAGACCTTTTCAGGCACGTCCCCACATTCATTCGCGTGTAGCGAACTGTTATTTGATACGAGTGTACATTTAATATGAAGTACTTGTAGCCCGAGGCAGTTAAAATTTATATAGGCAAACCGTAGGGAAAACTCAATTGATAGACGTAATTAAATTTACTTGATGCGTGATTATGCACTTCGCTGCTCTCTTACCGTGAACAATTTGTCTCTATATGGGTTGCTAAATTACCGACTGCTCAGTTGACACAAGGACACTACGAGCTGTACATATTTTATGGCGTTGTTTTGCTTTATGTGTGCAGTTTTATCGTATTAGCGGGAATTTCTAGCACAAGAATATATTATAATTGTGGTTATCATCTTAAAATACAGAGCTGTGCCGAGCACCGATGAAAAGTGCTCGCGAACAAAAAATTTAATAGTAAAATATAGTAGGTACTGAAGAGGTTGTGGGGTACCCTGTTTAATTACTAAAAGAAATCCTAATAATTATGTCACCAGTATATTAATTACTATTTATTTATCTGAAGAATAAACAAATAAGATTGGCCATTTGCGTGATCAGCTAGTTTTGTTAGTGTAGGACCCAAATTTCGTTGTGTGTGTGTGTGTAGTAACCCTTTTCTAATTACCCCAGCTTCTTTTATATAAAGTTTAATATTACTTGCTTCTGTCTGATACTATATACCTCAGAAAATTAATCACTCTGTTAATTGCAATACCTAGGAAACTTGAACATACTGTCTATTAATTGAGAGACCTAGTTATTTATATACGTTGTTAATGTAGTATTTTATTACTCAAGATTGCACTGTACATTTATAATTGAAGTCTGTTTGCTATTTTGCTTTGAAACAAAACCATTTATTTAGTTTATTACTTATATGACGAAAAAGGTAAAGGTGAAAGAAAAGACAATAATTGATGGGAAGAAATAGTAAAAAAAACCCATTTTATTTTATATAAATTGATGCAACAATAGTCGAACATGAAATCAAAAGTAATCCAAATATTTGAGACAATTGTTTAAATATTATAATAGGAAAACTTGCGCTGCTATGGTAATGACCATACTATAGATATGCTGAATGAGTTGATGCAATAACAAGAACTGAGATACAAAAGTATGCTGTGTTGTTTTAATAGTAATTAGAGTTGTGGCAATGGCTTGATAATGATAATCTATAATAGAGCTGTCAGCAATCGCTAGGTAATAATGGTTTATAATTATAGAAAGTTGTTGGCAATCGCTAGATAATAATAATTTATAATTAAAGTTGTTAGCAATAGCCAAATAATGAATCGAATGCAAAACAGAGGAAAAGAATCATGTCATGTTTATACATTATCAAAATTAAGTTTAGAAATGAGCATTAAATACTGTAACTAACTAACTGCGTAAAATCTTTTAGAATGCTGCTGGGGAAATCTCCTTATAGTAATTAAATAGAAAAGCAACTAGAAGATTGCCTATGATTGTCAAACATACGAAGCCGCGAATCCGCGAAGGTAAGAAAGTGTGGTTGCATCACCCTTCAATCGAAACAAGTGACCAAACAACTGCCTGAAATATTGACATCCCTCGTTGTAACTAAACCCAATTGAGAACAGAACCAGCCAATTGGCCGTAGTCAATGTTTCAAACCTCTGTTAACGTAAAGTACGCCGAATTCATGTAACTATAATATTTTATTGTAGGTAAATGTTCAACAATTAGACAACCTTGTGGTTACAGTAGGAAAATATTCCTAGTGTACTTTAAATATAAAGCATTCTTGAAAAACCTTACGAGAGATGAGGTGGACATTAGAGTCAACTATTTGTTGTATAAAAACTGCAGAATAATTATTGACATGAAGTTTGACGAGTCTATGGAAAGTATCTTGTTATTGCATAACTCTAAATATATAGTTCTTGAATATAAACTTGTTATTTTGCAAACGCAAACTTCCCTAGTAAAATATTCAGAAAATGAAATTTTATGAATTGAAATCGTGAATAAAATCATAACTGAATAACTGGTAATATAATATTATGATAGTTAAAAATCAAAGCTAATATTTCATTTAAAAAAATCTAATATTCTTTTAGTACCACAAATGCGTCAATTTTCCCCATTACACCCCGACGAAACCAGAATATAAATGCAATTGCCAATAAAAATAGCGTCTCGAAATAACCAAGCGATCATCTTTTACAAATTTATGCCTGCAGAATTTCCGTGCGCCCTGTATAGCGTTATATCGCCCGTGAATGCTCTTCCCCAGCTTCTTCATGTTTAACGTACTCGTTGAGCATAACAGAGAGGTTAAAATGGCACTTCATAAAGAGTACGCCAAATAATGATTGTCTACGAGATGAATAGCAAAATTAAATATGTATTTTCTTGGATCGTTTGGCTTTGTAGTTTAGATAATTAATCTCAATACTACCATAAGAACAGCTAACCCAAAGGGTCAGCGATGTGACTTAGGTACAATATCCACACAATAATACCATAAGAACAGCGAGCCCGGAGGGTCAGCAATGTGACTTAGGTATATTGAAATGCAATTACTCAGGAGCACAGCGAATGATAGCATTCGACGATGTAACTCGGGAGTGATAGAAGTGGCCTCCCCCTCGGTAAACAAGCTGGTATTCTTTTATATGGTTCCTGATGTCACCCTTCTACCCGGATTATGCATCTCCGCTTGTTTCTTGTGGGAATATGTTTATTTTAAAACCATTATAATATTCGACACGTCGTAGCCCTGTGCAGCACTTTAGAGTGACGCTCAACTTTCTATCTTTTTCTATGGTTAAGCTAGAAACGTGTAGGCGATTCCATACTATGGGAGTACATGAAGTACTTGACGTTTATCTGAATATACGATAAACAAACCCTGCGACTCGACTAGATTTTATGTAAATTCTGTCTCAAAATTGTAGCGTTTGACTTTGCTTTAAAAATATAATTTTAAAAGGCATTTCTGGTAAATTTAACGTGTGCAATATTTAATGACTACATAAATGAAATGAATTAAATGCATCAATTACTTAAATTTGGAAAATAACTAGGAAAAAATTAAATTTGTATATGGGATATATACGGGATGTTTCAGTACCATACATAATAAAGGGATATAAAAAAGTTCGCAAAAATGTAAAGGAGACGTATATCAGTTTCAGTTTAATTATAAAAAGGCCATAAAGTAGGTGTTCGGCTTCTTTTGAATCATTGCAAAAAATGGTCATACATATTTTCCAACAAATTGAGGATATAGGCCAATCCCAATCCTATGTAATTGCTTGAAATTTATGCTACTGAATTGATGATTGGTCGAATGAACTTATCTAGTCAGCGTGGACTTCCAAGGGTGGACTAACTGTTTCTTTATTATGAAAGTTTAATGAAAAGTTTTTTTGAATTTTCACATTATTGTTGAAGTAAATAGTTTATCTTGAAATTGAACAGTAAAAGTAAAGTTTGCAAGAAAATCAATTCTTAAAAATCGGTCCGAAACAACTTGGACTCCGGCCAAACTTTTCCATTTAGAAATAAGAACGGTTTTGGAGAAAATAATTTTTGAATTTTATAAATCCTACCTCCCACAGACTTACTGCCTATTCTAATAGCAACTAGTTATACCTTCGTACATTGATACTGAGGATGTGTTCAAGTGTTACATTTGATCGAAACAGTTAGTGCCGTTTTAGAGAAAAAAAATTCTTTATACCTTACCCCCATAGACCCCTCTGTATTTTCTAGAAGGAACTTGTTATGCCTCTTTATACGGGTACTGTGAAAGTATCTCTGTCTTGCTTTTCAATACTTCCCAAATACAGAAATATAAAACACTTTTTATTTTCAACATGTCCCAGATCTCTGCTATTAATACAGTCAAAATAGGATTTAAAGTGGACTTTTCTCCATCAGCAGCCTAAAAATGTGAATAATTCGAGATGTACAGGATGTTTCAAAGTTTTTTTTTTTTATACATTTATTTAACGTCGGCCTATTTCCGCTACTGAGGCCTAACACCGACGCCTGTAGACGAGCTACCCCCAACCAGGAATTTTGCCTCTTCCCTTAAGAAGAGTAGGGATCTTTTACTTGCCTAACATTTAATAGACAAGGGACCGACGGCTTTACATCCCCTCCGAAGGATGGTATATCTCCTATACAACCCTCGTCTAAGGTTGTATAGCTTCCGCGCATACACTGATATACAAGCCGCTGGAAGATGTGTGAGGCGAGAACGCGGTTTCCGTTGGAATGGTCACCCATCCAAGTACTAACTGCGCCTGTCGTTGCTTTACAGTATGTACATATTAAAGACGTACCTACGCTCGCCCCCTGTTTCAAAGTTAAAGGTACATACGTTACTTGTGTATAGAATGCACTTTGGCGGTTCCAAATTATCCGTCATTGCATCCATCATCCTTCCTTACTAAGATACTGAGATGTTTATTGATTTTGGCCAAATCTAAGCGAACTATTTGGCCAAAATCGATAAACCATCCTGTATCTCAGTAGGCAAGGACGATGGATGCATTAATGCTGGGTAATTTGGAACCACGAAAGTGCCCTCTATCCACAAGTAACGTATGTATCTTTAATTTTGAAATACCCTGTATAAGTTCGATAGGGACAAACAAAAAAAACCAAAATCTTTGTAATTAAATTTTCTACAAATCTACGTTTAGTGTAGGTCTTAGAAGCGCAACCATAACCTACAAATGTGAAAAAACTGGCCAAAAATAGTTATTTCTATTTTTTTACTTTGCTGCCCATAGCCGCTATGTGAACCGATTAGCTTCAAACTTTCAGAGAATCTGCCTTTTACTCTAACAAAAACACCGTGAATTTGGTGCAAAAATATTAAACCCAGTGTGCGAGATTGAATTTGTTATTTAAAATTTTAATTAGCCGCCATTTTATGCCATTACGTCCAAAACGGATCATTTTTTTTTCAAAAATTCGGTCTCGATGCCGTCCGTCTTGATGCTTTAAAAAAAAAATTTAAACCTATTTTGTCCATTTCTTTAATGGCCCACCCTGTACAAAATTTATATTGTTAATGTATTGCTAAAGTAATATTCCCACACGAACTGGTTAACTGTTTGGTGGTTATATCCAAATAAATATACAGTTAGTTAGTATTTTTCAAATTCACCGTTATGTATTTTGAAAATATAAAAATTAAGGTACTTTCCACACTTACCTTTGGTAGTAGCGAAATATTATAACTCTATTATGTTGTATTTAATAAATACGAAATGCCCACAGTAACCCATACATGGATATAAGCACAAAACCTATATAATTATCGCCTAGATTCTCGAAATCAAACCAGAAATAATATTTATAGGCAATTACTGTGATCAATTTCTACAAAAAAATAACTTAAAGTAAGTGGCATAATATCTTTCTATATATGTCTGGGCAAGTATTTTATATCTCTGGAATTGCTAATAAAAATTAATTGTCTGCTACGTCGCAAAATGTTATTATTGCATGACGTATTAAATATAAAAGTAGTTTTCTTCTTATATGTATCTGGGGATTCCGTTAACTTTGAAAAGTTTACTTCCTACGACCGAATCGACTCTCAGCTGAGTCTCCCACGTGCCTTACCAAAAGGGGACGCCAAAATCAGTTATTTCATGACACGAGACAAAATATTATTAATATTTTTAGTTGTGATTCACGCCTCGAGTTTTTAATTGCATGATTAAGAAACACCATATAAGCAAATAAAAAGAGTTTGGCAAAGATTCCCGATACAGTGTCTATAGGATAGTTATACCTTCTTATTCAACCTCTTTCTGATGGATTTCGTAGATACCACAAAAACGTAAATAGTAGAATGTTCACTATTCTCCCTGCACTGATGTCTATAGCTTAACTAGTAAAATAATTAAGAAGACCATCGAGTTCTGCTTCCATTTACCATGTTAATAAATAGATTTAGCGAAGGTATTTTTCCAGACTCATTTAAAATTACAAAAGTTATTTCATTTTTATAAAAGGAGACTTAGGAGCATTAGGTAACTATCGTCCTATTTTAATTACCTATTTTTGGTAAGTGAATAGAAATAATAAAATTTCGCTGACCGAGTTTCAAATTGGTTTTCGATCTAAATTTTCAACTATACAAGCTGTTCTAAAGGTGGTAGGTGATATAGTCGAGAATATGGAAAAGGGAAAACATACTGGCATAGTTTTATGTGACCTCACCAAAGCCTTCGACTGTGTTCCTCGCGAACTGTTGTTGATAAAGTTAATATACTATGGTATAAGAGGTGTATCTCTAGCTTTTTTATTCCTATTTAAATAATAGACAACATGCGTTAGTATAAATAATATTAATTCCACTCTTAATAACGTTAAAAATGGCGTACCACAAGGATCTGTTTTGGGGCCGTTGTTGTTCATATTATTTGTAATTGATTGATATAGAATATTTTCTACATCCATCTAAGTGTATCCTTTTTGCAGATGATACAACTCTAATTACTTTCAATGCTAATTACTCAAATTTACTAAGTAGCCTAAATTGAAAAAGACGCCAATAGATGGTTCATCACTAATAAATTCAAACTCAACAGTGATAAGTCACAGAAACTTGCTATATCATCCAACAAGAGTATCAGTAAGAGTGAAAGCGTAAAACTGCTATTGGATGACAAGTTGAGTTGGTTTGGCCACGTTGATATTCTGACAAAATTTTATACAAGCATTTTGTAATTTTTGTAGAATGCTTTCGTCTACCTAGTAGAACAGACCGATACACGATATCGTAATAAGCAAGATGGGAGATAATTAAAGAATTACAAAACAACGGCTTAATATCAGAACTAAGTTATGCATGTATACTAGTTTCAACTTACCATATGATTTTTGTGCCAATTTAGCAACGTGAGTGGAAAATCTTAACTTAGCGTCGAGATATAAACCTAATTTTTTTACTTCTTCAACAGGGGTCAAGTGTAATTTTAAAATTAGGATCACTAACCACTTTGCACCTATCCTTACCAAAAACTAATAAGTCAGTTTTTGACTCATTAGAGGTAATCCATGAGAATTAGAGACCTCAGCAATTATTGCCAGGTCAGAGTTAATCTTATCCTTTGCTAGTACATAATCATTCAAACCGAAAAAAATATATATAATTGGGTGTTGTCCGTATATTGATGAATTGAGCAAAACCATAAAAATGAGTGAAAATCAGAAACATATACAGAAAATAAAAGAGGCCCAAGGATACTACCTTGTGGAACGCCATTACTTTAAAATGCAGAAAAATTATTATTAACACAAACCCTTTGACAACGGTTAGATACTTAAATAGTTAAAAAAAAAACGTTAACGCAATGTTACTCAACCCAAAGAATTTTAGTTCCTTGTATAAAACAGAATGGTTTAACGTATGGAAAATTTTACTAAAACCAAATAATTTTAAGCACGTATTGTTACTACCATTAGCCCTGTACAGATCGCCGGTAACATGGAGTAGGGCCGCACTTGTACTATGACGAGCACGAAAGCCGAAAATGTAAAATATTCGCTATGTTGAGAGAAAACTAAAGATAACATTTCAATGATCAGAACCCATGGCGTGAGATATAATAGACCATACCAACCTATTTATCGTTTCTACCGTGACAGATGAAAAAGAAAACTCGCCCACCAAATTTGAGAATTTTAAGTTATTATATTTTTCAGGAATTAAATCATCATTAACCTGTGTAAGTTGTTAATAAAAAAATTGTTGATTAAATTAGGATCAGTACAGTCACACGAAATGTTGTTGTTTTTATTAACATTAAATGATTTCAAAGCCAGAAGATTTTAGGATCCGAATTGTATTTAAACTGTAAGTATGCCCGCTTTTCTAATTTAATTGATCTGTTAACAAAATTAGGCGTTTCTTTATATTCATTCCACGAGATGATAGCTCTTTAGTTTTTTATATCGATTATAAGCTGCATTTCTTAGTTTAATCATACATTTACTATTTTTCGTTAGCCAGGTTATTTAGTTACTCACATAGTTTTGAAAGGCACATGAATGTTAAATAATTATAATAGGTTGTTATTCCAAAATTCTATCATTTCATCAATATTTTCTATCAAGTAAATACAGGCTGTCCATTTTATCAAGGCCTTCGAGAATATCTCACTTAATGTCGGCCGATTTATATAACCTACAAACTGGTTTAAAGACATTTGAAATCCATGGCCTACTTTAAGAGTTATGGCGGAAAATATCGAAAATGCAGAAAACGACTACGCCAAATATCTCCGTTATTTGAAGAGATACGAGAAAAATTCTAAGGCGAAAATTTTTTGCAAAATAGAGTGTTTCAACGAGGTTTTATTTAATTTTTTTCAAAACCGCTGTATTTTGAGATTTACTCTTCAGGTTTTTAAAAAATATATTTTTAAACGGACGGGAAATTGCGCCATTAAATAGAGTATTTTCCTCCCTTTTCAACGATATATCACATGCCATATTTATTCATTGGTACTACGTTAGTAATTATAAAAACATTTTTTTAAAACCAATAAATTTAGCATTATGCCCGTTTCAAAATAATTTTCTTAACAGCCTGAAGAGTTAATCTCAAAATTGAGTGGAAGAGTAGCTATAGCAGCTAAACTCCGCCAGGATGAAAATCTAAATAAGGTTTAAAAAAAAATACAGCGGTTTTGAAAAAAATTAGATAAAATCTCGTTGAAACACTCTGCTTTGCAAAAAAATTTCACCTTAGAATTTTTCTCGTATCTCTTCAAATAACGGAGATATTTGACCTAGACATTTTCCGCATTTTCGATATTTGCCGCCATAACTCTTAAAGTAGACCATGGAATTCAAATGTCTTTAAACCATATTGTAGGTTATATAAATCGGCCCAATTTTCGTAAAAGTAATTTTTTGTACGACCGATATTAAGTGAGATATTCTCGAGTGCCCTGATAAAATGGACAGCTTGTATAGTCCCAATTTACAGATAACAGATCCTGCAGAAAGTCCTGATAATTAAAGTTAGAAAAATCTTGGAAGGTAAGAAATTTAGCCCTATTCTCAATTTTCGGCTTACATATGACTAGCGAGTAGTCTAAAATATCATTCATTTTGAGAACATTTGATCCAACTACTATATTATTAGTAGATGTAATAATTATCTATAAAAAAAAATTTTGAAATATCTGTAACTCGAGTAGGAAGCTCAGTTTTTTGGAATAACCCATAATTATGCTATTGTTATTTTTATTGGTTAAGTCAACATTAAGATCTCCGAAAATTAAATGCAGATATTATATTTTCTAAATGATCTAGACAAAGTATGAAGTTAGAATTAGGAGGTCTATAGAAGGTCATAATAATAATAAAATTTTTTCGTTAATAGTTTATTTATAGAAATCGAAATAAAAAAATATTTGTTTGTATCAAGGAAAATTAAAATGTTCCCTCCACGCAGAGATGGTATATTTTCTACTCAGATAAACGTACCTATGTTTAGAAGACTACACTTATTTATGTCGTCATTGCAAATAAACCTATTTAAATTTCGATCAATCTGAAAAGCATATTAATTAAAAATATCTATACACGCAATATGGACCTTCCTATGTTACAACTTAAAACACAACAAGTATGATCGTAACAACCTAAGAAACATCTGACGAAGGAAATATCACGCCAGACTTTTAATTTCATTAATAAAACTGAATGATTCAGTCGGGTCGTACCCGCGTTTACCCAGGAGGACGCGACCCAGGGATCAAGTGGTTGTTCATTAAGAAACCTAACCATAATCATTGGTGTGGCGAGATAGATTTTGTAAGGAAAATAAATAATTTCATTTTAGTCCTAAGATAATCCTAAGAGATTATAGTTGATGTACCCAGTTACTTTTGGAAACATGTCTACTTTAATATTGCTAAGGTATTATTTGTGCAAGAATAAATGAATCAAAAAATAAACTTGAGCAAAAATATCGAGCTAGTTACTCATTTAATTCCATGTTATTCTTTAAATGTCATAATAGTCTGTAACATGATCTATATTGGTCAAATTAGAAATATATTTTCCATTCCACTTGCTTATAATTTGTTGTTCATTGCTTAGATACGAGATATACAAACAAGGCCATTATACGCTAGGGCCAAAAAGAGAGGGCGTAATGATTATGCCCGCTTATTATGCTCTCCAATACTCACTTTTGAAAAACGTTGAAAAACATTTAAAAACTAATTTTAATAAAGACGTTTCGTTTAAGGTTCTTTAATGCTATTAGCTAACACTGATATAAAATTATTATTAATTTTATGCCCTACCAAATATATTCGTTTTTCCCTAACTCGCTTAGTTTTCAAGATATTAACGAAAGAGCAAAAATGTTTAATGATTCTATTGCTGAGATTATTGATAATTTTTGAATCAAGAAAAAAGAGGAGACGTAAATCACAGTAAACATGAAGCAATCCCATTAATTATGATGGCAAATACAAATATTTTATGTACTTGGCCTCTAAAGAACTTGGAATGTAAACAATTTCTTCTTCCTCTGTAAATACGATCTTCACAGGCATTGATAGGCGCGATAAAGTCAGCAAAAATATCCTTCGAAAAAATTTTTTCGAAACTAATCGGTCGGAAGATATTTTGTGGAAGTAGTATGAAAGTTTTTCGAATTTGGAACAAAAAATTTATTTTTCGGAACTACAATAAAAAATCTCATTTCTGGAAACTATCATAAAAATCCGTTCCGCGGGCATAATTATTGCAACTGCAATTGTGAACGATTCATCCTTTGGAGTCTGAAGGACTTTTAATATATTTCAAAAGTGAATGTTAACATTCACAAAAATTAGGGTTCAAGATGACTGTTTCAGACGCAGAATAATATGAAAATTTATACTTACTGTTCGTTTTTGCTTAACTGCTGCTCTAATGGTATCTATTGGACGTCGTAACACTATAAACCTAACACTGGATGTACCACACTTTCTTAAAATTATACCTGAAAGGGAATTTTGTTACAAAACACAATTAAAAGGCGATATAAAGTTCAGAATTATATATTGATTCTTCAAAAATTTATGGTTTTACAACAACTTTTAAGAAATATGTTTAACAAACACTAGTCTGGCCCGTGTGCAACACATGGTGAGGAACGGAACGATTCATAATGTACCAACTACCATCCAAAATGCAGTTTTGTGAGCTAACGATTACACAAAAAGATTCAAGAAAAGTTCAATGTTTCTGAAATTGGTGGGCTTTTGCTTGCCTGTCTTATTCACGTATTTGTATTTCAATATCAATTTTGGTCGCTTCTCAGAGCTTGAAAATGCTTGAAGCGCTACTACTTAGAATTGTATTCTGCAATTACAATTTTATACGTTCAGGCAAGGCGGTCCCATGCACATATGAGCACATGGTAAAGATACTTTTCTGACACCGAATCATTGAGGAACCGGTTTAGGGCACACCCCGTTAAAACTCATCATTTCCCCTCAAAATCGACTGCTAGGAAACGATGGGGGTCCCATGTCGCTAAGGGCTATTTTCGCTAAAACTCACGATATACTTTGGATAGACGCTGGATTAACTTGTCCTCATATTCAAGACCTCGTATGAGTTGCAGTGCTTGACAACGTCATATTTTGTTATAGTTTATAAAATTTTGGTGTCGGAGCGACATTACGTCCCTGTGCAGCGACATTTACTGCACTTTCTAAAATGACGCTCCTTGAGGAGTTATTGAAAATTTTGCATAAAAATCGCTCCGTAGAGCGAAAATATGATTACAAATATTAAAAACCTCTTCCACGATATTTTTACGTGAAGCACGCTTTTCATACGAAATATTTCCCTAAGTCGGATTTTGTTACAACGTCGAAAAGTATACCGAGGGTTTTACCGTGTTCTTTAACACAATAAATGACGTCCCACGGAGCGATTTATGGAACTATAACTACTTCGAAATTTTTATTACTAACCGACATTGTGTAGTACTGCTTCTCGTGCAGGGTATAGACTATAAGGACGAGTTAAAAGTTTCGTATTAAAATTTCTGAGGGCAAATTTTTCGGTGAAAACTAATTTTTCGATCATTATTTTTCAAAGTTAGCAACCATTTTTGGTGGTAAACTTATATGTTTTCCGTCGTGTTTGCCTACATGAATCTATGACGCTCTCTATGACGTAAGAATATAATATTCTAATCCATTACGATTCAAGCTACAAGCAAGCTAGAAAGCCCACAAAGTCGTAAAATTTTGGTTGAATCCTTTTGGTGTCAGTCGATTACTTAAAGTATGTATATCATTGGATCGTAGTTGGAGACTGGATCCGAATCTTCCTAATCCTCACCATGTGTGGTATGGACTGGCACTTGTTAAACGTATACTTTTGTTAACTTTATACTTATACTCGAAATTTGTAACTAACAGGAATTTTCTAAAAGACCACCGTGTCTGAGAGACTGAGAGGTATGTAGCTTTTGTATTAGGTAATGTTTCTGGTACAGTACAACATAAATGTAACTATATGGCACTGGTTAGGTGTTATTTAAATTGTCGATAATATTAAAATAAAGACTATTTACATTTTCTATATCTCTTCGTTTGTTTATACTGCTGGGATTCTTCTTAATAAAATCATTTCATTGAACATTCCCTTCTTGTAATTATTATTTTTGGTTATTATTTTGGCATGATTTAATTGAAAAGTGTGGCCCCTTTCTATAAAGTGCTCAGTCTTGTTGGTTTTTTTTTGGTATGGAAATTTTTGCAGTCAGTTACATGTTCAGATATTCGTTTTTTAAAATATCTGCCTATGGTGTCTATGTTTACACCTATTCTATAATAAATACATTTATGTTGTACTGTACAAGAAACATTACCTATTTACTTATTATTACAAAAGTTACATACCTAATATGTCTCGTGATTTTGAAAAGTTAATGACAAAAAAATTTTTGATTTAACCGTAAGTGTTTATGTATTTTTCTTTTATAATTTATTATACAGTTTTTATGTTTTACACCTAATTTTTAAATAATCTTTAAAAATTTTGAAGGTGCCTTTTTGTATTTTTAATGTTTTAATGTGTTAACAATGTAATATAGTTATAATTTTTTATTTTTAATTGTCCTTAAGTATAAAAAACAATTATTAAATTTCATTTATACCTACATTTATACGTTTTCTTTTAGCGTCCTGAAGAAGTCAATAAATTTAAAGAAACGTCGACAAGGAAAGGAAATTTAGTTCATTTTTATGATCCCAAAACCCACCTAAAAATAAATTATTATTTGATTAGGTTTTTAATTGTATATCAAGTGTAATTTTAGGTTTTAACAACTCTAAATGTTATATTATCTTAATATTATACCAGAACTACGTTGGCATTTTTATTATTTTGTATGTTTTATGTATCGCCAAATTATGTATTGAAATACAAATAGCATATAAACAAAGTGACTATTTCAAGGCGTTAATTATCTGTTTGACTATACGTTTGCTAGCTTGTTGCTATATTACACACTTTAAGTAGATCTCTAAAATATTTAACGTGGCAAAAATAAACGAACAACCGAATGACCATAAGTACCCCCTTGAGCAGCGACCCTGGCAAGACCATATACGCTCCTTTTTATCTAGCCAATTACCAAGTTCATTCACTAATAACAATTACGATATACCTTGTTGCAATTCAAACATACTTAATAGGATATAACTTTAACTACTAAAAAGGCAATAATAAATTAGGACTAATAGGTAATTATTGAAAATTAGCTGAATAATAATAGGTTGTAAAACGATGAGTATGTGATTATTTTTGTCGACTTTTTTATTTACTCTGGCATTTTGAAGTCTTGTTAGTACTTATGTTACGCTGTTTATAAATATGATTACAGTGTTGCCAAACTGGAAAACGCAAATTAGAATAATAACACATCGGATTGGTGATACTTAATGGGAGATATCCTAGAGGTAATACGTATGATTTGATTTCAAAAACATGACTTGCATTTTATCTGTGTAAATAATGAAGCTCGTGTTTGGCATTGTTAAAATGGAAACGGCAAATCTTTGAAAAATGGCTTCATTTCTGTAGAAGAATGTTCTTGATTAACACCATTAGCGCATGGTTTCTCAGTATTTCGTTTGTCTTACCTCTTAATTATATCTTTTAAATGATGGTACGAGATGCAAGATTGATATGAGCAATGGGGACCACCTCGGTAGTGTATTTCTATATAACCTACTGTAAGCAAGCTTTAAGGTCCGAAATTACGTGTATCGTACTACAGGGTGTCTCACCGGGAACTGAATCGATCGATATAAAGAAAAGTACGCATCAGAAAATTTTGAAAATTTAGATAGTTACTAATGTTGGTGTGGCCAATCCAACTAAAATAATTACAAGCAGCTGGCACTTCCGCTTGTACCGGGAGTCGATACCAACTTGCTTATTTCAAATGGAACACCCTATATATTTTAGGGTTTTCGAGAAGAGCATAAAATCTTCGAAAATAGTAGCATATCCTATACCTAAACCTAGCCGTTTCAGAGATATTTGACATTTTATAGAAAATTTGACAGGTGCAACGGTTTGCAAGAACCGTTATAACTTTCTTCGTGTAAAACATCCTCATTTGCTTCTTGTCACGTAAAAATAACACAAGAAGAACTACGCTCTACAACTGAAATAGATTCAATAATATCATACCAAGTGTTCCGTTTCTCGCGTTACATTTTGTCAACTTCAAACCGCGAAAACTTGTTTAGGTCAAATGGAACACCCTGTATTTTTTACGTCAAGTTGTATAAAATTGAATTCCCTTTTTTCTGATATTAGCATTGTGGGGGTTAAAGTTACAACTTTCAATTCATGAATTGTCGTAATCATTTCATCAAAATAGCCATGATTAGAAACAATCAGTCATTATCTTATGTCAAAAATGCCAGCACGTTTAAATTATACCAACGAAAACTTTTTAAATTTGTTTATTATTTATGGAGAATGTGATAAAATAATATCAAGAACTTGCAGCACATTTGCTACTCGATATCCACAAAAGCGCAAAATAACACTAACACTGTAACATGCGTATTAATCGAATTGAAGATATGGCATGAAGTAAAATAGCAGAGATAAGATCAATTTAAAATATGAATTTATTTTAATTTAATAATTGCTCAAAATTCCGCCCTCAAACCTCGACACATTTTTCGCACCTTCGGATTAGGTCCTCATGGGTAGCTCTTCTAATTGAATCCTGTGATATGTTTTGAAATGTATCTCTTACTCTTTGCATACAATTTTCATTGGTTATTAATGGGCTCTCATAAACTTTATTTTTAATAATTCCTCAAATGAAATAATCCACAACTGATAAATCGGGCGAGCAAGGAGGTCATAAGAAAAGTCCATTATTGGCAATCCATTGATCATAAAAAGTTTCTTGTAAATTATTATTAATTAAATATGCGTTATTTGGGGTAGCAACGTCGTGCTGATAAAAATGTTTCTATGTTCGGCGAGAGGTAAATTTTCTAAATAGTTATTATTCAAATTTTGTAAGATATTCAGATATCTTTCACCTAAAAAAAAAAAAAATTTACCTATGTATAGACATATTAGCAGAAGAGAAAATTTAATTTACCGTTTAAATTTTCCTGATAAAATTGTAATGCCACCACTCTATCGTTTCTTATGGCACAGTAAACATTGAACTGCCAACTTTGCTGAAAGTTTCGCTCTCAGAACATATGAGGATTTGAGTCACTCCAATAATGCGAATTGTGTCTATTAAAAAGTCCATTTTTAGTAAATTTTGCTTCATCTGTCCATATAATATTTCCCAAATAAAAATCGTGACCCTCAAACCTTATTAGAATAAATCACAAAGATTCTGTCTTCTTAGGAAATCTGTTTCTTTTAATCCTTGAACCTTTATGGAATGAAAACCGGTGAAACTTATGTTTTAATAAGATTCTGTGAATTGAATCCTTGCATAGTCCCGATTCCAGAGCAGCTTGTCTTAATGACATCCTTGGAAATGCATGAACATATCCCAGAATGACTATTTCAATGTTTTCGTCATCAACAATAGACTTTCTTCTTCGCATTTTTGCCTTGACAGAGCCATAATTTTTAAAATTTTCCAGTATGCGTTTTACAGTGTTTGGTGACGGTTTCCGTTTTTCTGGATATCGAGTAACAAATGTGCCTCAAGTTCTTGATATTAATTTATCACATTCTCCATAAATAATAATCAAATTTAAAAAGTATTCGTGGGTGTAATTTAAACGTGCTGACATTTTTTGACATAAGATAATGATTGATTGTTTCTAATCATGGCTATTTTGATGAAATGATAACAACAGTTCATGAATTTCTAATAAAATCGCAAATATTTCAAAAAGTTGTAACTTCAACCCCCACAATGCTAATAGCAGAAAAAAGGTAATTCAATTTTACACAACTTGACGTAAAAAAATACAGGGTGTTCCATTTGACCTAAACAAGTTTTCGCGGTTTGAAGTTGACAAAATATAACGCGAGAAACGGAACACTTGGTATGATATTATTGAATTTATTTCAGTTGTAGAACTTACTTCTCCTTGTGTCCTTTTTATGTGACAAGAAGCAAATGAGGATCTTTTACATGAAGAAAGTTATAATGGTTCTTGCAAACCGTTACACCTGTCAAATTTTATATAAAATGTCAAATATCTCTGAAACAGCTAGGTTTAAGTATAGGATATGCTACATATTTTCGACTCAGAATTTTATGCTCTTTTCGAAAACCCTAAAATATATAGGGTGTTCCATTTGAAATAAGCAAGTTGGTAACGACTTCCGGTATAAGCAGAAGTGCAAGCTGATTGTAATTATTTTAGTTAGATTGGCCACACCGACATTAGTAATTATCTAAATTTTCAAAATTTTCTGATATGTACTTTACTCTATATCGATCGATTCAGTTCCCGGTGAGACACCCTGTATAGTTTAACCAAGTATTTACATATTTTATACAAAGTTTATAAAACTTCTATTGTTTGCGCTTCTAAATAAATCGGTATATTCATATTAACAATTTATGTAGTAGGCATTCTAATATTAAAATTATGGGTACTTGGTAAAATACCTTCTTAATTATTGCCGGAATTTGAACAAATGAAGCTCGATGAGAAAGATGTTGAGTGAATTAAAATATATTACGTTGAAATGACTAACAATTAAATAAGAAACATTATCTTGAATAGATCAGAAAAGAGTTATAAATCGTTGATATAGATTATTTGACAATGTTACTTATATGGATAAAAAAGACTAATTGAAAAATAAATTTAGTCAGTTTCGTAGACAATCCCCGAAGGATTGTACATGTGGATGCATCCTCCCAATGACACTTATAGCGTAAAATTGGCAAATTTAAAATGGGAACATCCTCTAGAAACTTTCTATTTTCTATATAATTTTCAAATAAACAGAAGACTCATGCTATGAACTGTAGGTCTTGTGAAATAACCAACATTACAAATTCCTTGAGAGAATTTTGTGGTAAGGATTGATAGAAGGAAGTATTGTGCACTAGGTACAAATTTTTCCTGGCGCTCTATGTGGGGTTGATACGTGAGTAACTAGAATGACTATTTATGACATAAATAATCTTCCACTAAAAAAAGTTGATCAAATAATTTTGTGTGGAGCATATCTTTCATTTTGGCATCTGAAAACTAGAGTATAAACAAAAAGCTGTCTATGATCAAATGCCTCGCCACATTATATTAACGATGTGTGCAGTCAATATCCTAATATTAAAATGGCCAGGTGACCGACAATTAACAGATTGGTTTAAATAAGATGACGTTCCATAGTAAGAATTGAACATTATATTTTTTTCTAGCGCCCTATGTGGGGCTTATCATGAGTTAATATGTATTTTCAAATTAGAATCCCATGAGCAACTTTTGACTAATTAGAATATACCAAAGATTATTTATGGCATTGATAATCTTCAACTAGAAAGAATTAATTGAGTAGTTTTCATTCATTTATATTGCAAAATCGCCATTTCAGTATATAAATAAGCATTCTGATATATGACCGATAATTAGCAAGTTAGTTTGAATAGGACAACATACTATAAGATGTATAAATAACACCAGTCAGAGGAATAGGTCTCAGATACCGTTCTAATGGCGGTCTCTTTAACATAGGGCGCTTTAGAGCTTTCACAAAGACACGCACACGATTCATTTGTGATCTCCAGTATGCGGATGACTGTGCACTTTTAGCCTCTACGCCGGAAGAGCTTCAAGAACTTTTAGATGTGTATGCCCAGAGCTATGATTCCTTGGGACTTAAAATCAACATTGGAAATACTAAAATTATGTCAACTCCTCATCAAGTGAACCAAATAGACATTACACTTAACGGAAATTCTCTTGAAGTGGTGGATCAGTCCAATTACTTAGGCAACGTTGTTAATGACAAAGCAAACATGGACAGCGAGATTCGCAATAGAATTAACGCGGCATCTAGAGCACTCTGGGGACTTAGAGAGAGAGTATTTGACAACCACGACCTCGCTTTGTCAACGAAAATGGCTGTCTACAGAGCAGTTGTCATTCCAACACTCCTATATGGATGTGAAAGCTGGGTTACTTACCGTCGTCATGTGAAAGAATTAGAACGTTTTCAGCAAAGACACCTCAGAAATATGATGAAAATCCGTTGGTTCCATCACATATCAAACGTGGAAGTACTCAGGAGAGCAAATAGCCTTCCAATTGAGGTGCTTATTTCAAGAGCATGCCTAAGATGGGCAGGTCACGTTCATCGTATGCATGATAACCGCCTTCCTAAATGTACACTTTATGGTGAATTGCTAAGCGGTAGAAGAAGACGTGGCGGTCAACGAAAGAGGTTCAAAGACGTTCTCCATGAAAATCTAAAATCCTGCGGTATTCCAGACGAGCAATAGGAACAACTTGCAGCGGACAGAACCGAATGGCGAGGGGTTGTGGCCAGCTATCAAGGAAATGTTGCTGCAAGAAGGCCGAATCCAAGACCTAACCAGGTCTATGTTTGTCCTGACTGCGGTCGACATGTGCTCTCCCGAATTGGCCTATATAGCCATAGTCGTGTGCACCGTAGATGAATGGAAATTACAATAGACTACACCTTTTTACTTGTTTTTTATTACACACAATCTATCGACTGTAACATTTTTTATACTCGGACTCGAGTAAAGGCTAATAATAATAATAATAAAGTAACACCACAGAAATTAGACAACCCCCAATTCCAGAAGCCAGGGGCTTGTGCGGAAGGGGGTTATACATTATAAAAATGCGGACCTACAACCATTTCCTCCGATAGTGCCAGTACCGGAGCCAGGATTCGAACCCGGTGGTGCGATGTCCGTCAACAATTTTTTTTGCGCTCTAAGTGGGATTTATCTTACGTTAACATCTGTTTTCTAATCATTATCTTCATCAGTAACCTTGGGCCTTCTACTTAAGTAGCTAGTATACACCGATGATTATATCATATATATTAGTTATGGCTTAAATGGCCTTTCACTATTATAATTTATCCACCTTGGATGGAAGTGTAGACATCTTGTTTTTGCAATTGAATATTGAATAATCGGGAGTAGTTTGTTGGGCTAGTTAGAGAGGAACTGCTTATATTTTGAAATGAACAGAAATATATTACGAGTAGGATTTCCTGTAAATTTCTTAAACGTATCTAAGGCTGCTCTTCGGTTTCAGGAGGATGAGAACCAAAATAATCTTTGACGTTATTTAGCAACACATCTTTTTAAAAATACACCTCCTTCCAGTTCTAATTTCGCTACTCCTTACTGTTAATAGAACGACTGGTTCCATAAATGTTAATTGCATTATTTTGAACAACTTTGTCTTGGAATTTATATTTTAATCCGAGTTAACTACAACATTCAATCTTAGTATTTTGTTGCACATAGTTAAGCACTAGCAAGTGAATAAATTAGTTCGCGCGGTTATCAGGCAGGGTAATTTGTTGTATTCTTGTTTATAAAGTTGTTCGAGTAACGCAGAAACTAGGACACTCGTTTTATTGCAAAATAATTATATGCGGTACTGGTTAAACACTAAACTGACAGTCAGCGTTAAGATCTGTACCAAAAACCTATATAATTAATAACTCGTTACCGCTTTCTGGGATATCTTCATTAAAATAATTGCCTGGAAATTGTGATTTTTAATCAAATTACTTTATTCCCTGAATTGGCATTCAATTCCGCGAGCTTCTTTCTATATTTAGCCTCCAATTGAAAATCCAAAAGAAATAATTTAATAATTTGTCTTTGGTTCGGTCTCGGTTTTCCCTAATTAAAATAATATTTTCTTGATGTACATGCGCAAATCACAAAATAAAAGGTATTACCATTTTATTTTTGTCATCTCAGACCACTTTCATTTCTTAATTTGAAATATTTAATATACTCGAAAATAATGCTCGTTAAGGTCATCTAGGAAAATAAATGTGGATAAATTTTACAATCCGATACGACTTTTCATTCACATATTTTTTATTCGATGAAAAATTATTCTCGGGCGTTCATGAGAAGTATTCGTATCCTTTATACAGACTTTATTAATGTTTAATTGAGGCTTACCTTGATTTTGTCACATTTTATACAACTAGATAGAGGCTCATGGCTCATGTTTCAACTCATGGGAAACCACACAGATAGGCACACAAATGTTGCACCTTGCGGTTGTTAACACTTCCATATTTATCATAATCTTACACGACTTCAATTCGCCATCTGTGAAAAAATAAAAGAAAAATTAGTATAGTATAGTATGGTATGGTATGGTATGGTATGGTATGGTATGGTATGGTATGGTATGGTATGGTATGGTATAGTATAGTATAGTATAGTATAGTATAGTATAGTATAGTATAGTATAGTATAGTATAGTATAGTATAGTATAGTATAGTATAGTATAGTATAGTATAGTATAGTATAGTATAGTATAGTATAGTATAGTATAGTATAGTATAGTATAGTATAGTATAGTATAGTATAGTATAGTATAGTATAGTATAGTATAGTATAGTATAGTATAGCATAGTATAGCATAGTATAGTATGGTATAGTATAGTATAGTATAGTAGTCGAAATTCTGGGGTTATCTCTTTAATAAATCAGTAGGTTTTACTACAATTTTTGAATGTCAAGTGCCATTATCTATTTGTCAAATATCAATAATATTAGCTTACTCTTGGAATCTATCTAGTACAAGCATGAAGAGACTATAATATTCTGTTGTTACCTCAGAAGAATAAATACATTTCTTGGCGCTCTACGTGGGGCCCATAATGACTAAATAATAAATTCATCAAATAACAATAACATTACCTACCATACGCTTGAACTTAGAATAACCACGAAGAGATTGTTGTGTTAGCTTGTTATTACACAAGAATTAAAAAAAAGACGCTATACGGGGTCCATAATGAGCAAATTTCAACAACTATATCAATATATTTTATCAAATGTCAACAACATTGCCGTACTCTTAGAATCACTCAGTATATCCACGAAGAGACGATTGTATTAGCTTTTTGTTGATAAAAATAAAAACATTTCATGGCGCTTTACGTGGGGCACATAATGGTTAATGTCGACCCCCGTACCAATTCATTTATCAAATATCAACAACATTGGTATACTCTTGGAACTTGTCTAGTACAATCATGAATATATTCGGTTTTTATTGCGTAAAAATAAATATATTTTATGGCGCTCAACGTGGGGCTCGTAACAACCAAATGTTGACCACCATATTAATAGATTTATCAAATATCAATAATATTGGCATACGCTTGAAATTACTTAGTATAACCATGAAGAGATCACTGTACTAGCTTTTTACTGCATAAGAATAAAACTTTTTCATGGCGTTCTATGTGAGGCACTTAAAGGCATAATGTCGACCTGCATATCAATATATTTGTCAATCAATGACATTGGCGTCTTAGAACTCAGTATAACTATCGCTTGTCATTGCATAGGAACAGAGATATTTCGTGGCGCTCTACGTGGGGCCTATAATGATCAAATGGCGATATCCATATCAATATATCCGCCAGCAACTTCAGCTTGTAATCGAATATCTGACATTTTAATAATACATACATAAGTATTTGTTTATGTCGTACACAAACGGCTAACTACTGTAAGGTTATTTAAATTCATGCTTCATTAAATTGATCTACATTTACCACCAAAATCTATTTGTATATTAAGCCTATCGTTCACTTGATACCTGAATATTGAAATAGAGCCAGTTTCAGAAGTTTTCCATAGTGTTTTTAATGTCAATTATTTGTCGTTTTATCCACAACTTTATTTCTGTTTTAAGATGTTTACAATTAGATATGTGTGGACGGTGTTAAATATTTTTGTGGAGAGATAGTTGTGACATATCTGTCCAATATTTTTAAAAATTTATTCTATTTTGTAATGAAAGTATTTAATTATATTCCTTTTGTGTTTATTTTCGAACGATTTTCGGAAAATACAATGAGTTCATATTAATCAATATATTCATTATTGATTTTCCTTCAACTGTTGATAAAAGTTTATTTTTACCAAATTACATAATATATGCATCATCAGCTTCTAAGACTAATGCTTTGGATATATCCTCTTATCTCAATATATCAAAAGATAAATACGAAGACATGAACGAACACTCTCTATTTAATGAACAAATAATGGGTAAATCTATTAAGAATCATCGCCTCCTTAAACTATTCTGCTCTCTAACGACCACCTGTTGTGATCTGAAAGCGATTCTCCCTCGCGTCGCATCTAGAAGCGCGAATGCCTTAATCGCACATGCAACTGCCGTACGAATTCCCCAGCCAACCTCAAGATTATATAAGCTGAAACGATTTACATTTACATACACTTTAATTAATAGACTACGTACTTATATAAATAAATATTTTTTTCAAGAAAACCAACACAATTAAAACAAAGCCTATATCCCGAAAGGGTCCAGCCCATTAGAAAAGAAACCTGTAAACAATACAATAGGTAACCATATTAAAAATACCAACGATATTCATCTTAACGCATTTAGTTACCGGCCTGCTTTATTACCATATTGTATACAGAGCTAGAAGTTAGATCTTATAAAGTAAAAGGACCGTTTTATAAAAATATAACTAATTTATTACTGTTTGTAGGTAAGGTGAACAATGGTACCAGCGCTAGAGATATTCTATAGCCTTAATAGGGACCTATTCTTGTACCATTGTGTCCGAGATGGTGTGACCAAACAATGTGTCTTTCTGTTGGTCTGTACCATATGTTTGCGCAGTAGCGCAGGTGAGGGTCTCAATGCAATAATAATAAAATAATGCAATACAATACGTTTTTGAAAAAAATACGCAGGACAACTACAAATTTTCTCAAAGGGAAGTGTAGCAACAATGTTCTTTTTAATCATTTGCTAAGTATAGAACTAAAAAAAGATATAATATATACATAAACAAAACAACTTATACATTTAAATATAATATATACAAATACATAGTTACTTACAGATACAATAATTAATTAATTAAGCACACACATGTAATAATATAAGTAAGGAGTGAATACGAATAAAAATATGATGACGGATAATGCGGAGTAATATGACCATATTGTGGCACAGTTATACAATATCTTACACAGCAGTTTTCAATTTTTTGTGAACAATATTTGCCTTCTTGAGTAAGACAGGGACCGTATACAATATCTGCGTAAATTTAGGCGAGATAGAACCATAGTTTCCGAAAGTAGTATTTTAGTATTTGTTCCAGATATTTTTTAGAGGTATTTTAAACAATAAAAAGCTTTTTTACAGATAATACTAACGTGACCAGAAAAGCTTAGTAAAGGTTTGTAAATAAAGATAGTTAATGTCAATACCAAGATTTTTTACGCTATTAGTTGATGTAATGACCTCATTATTAATTTGAATGTTCAGCTCTGTAAAATTGTGTTACTGTTGAGAAGTTCTAAATAACAATATTTTAACTTTTGCCAGCATTAAGTGCCAGAGTATTTTGGAGTGTCTATTGGTATGTAAGACTTAAGTCACCATTGATGTAAAATTCTGCAATTTGAAATTTGGAAGGAGAAAAACTACATATTAGCTGAATATCGTCAGCGTACATGTATAGTTTTGAATATAGTAGAAGTCTCGAGATATCTGCAATAAATATAATAAACAGGAGTGGTCCAAGAATAGATCCTTGCGGAACACCGGATAAAACTGATATATTTCGTGATGTAAGTATCGAATTTCCTGTATTAGTACTAATATACTATTGTCTGTCAATCAGATAAATTTGAAACCAGAAAAAAGTATTTCTAGATATACCATAATAACTTAATTTTACAATCAGGCAATTAATATCTAAGGAGTCAAAAGCTTTAGTCAAATCCAGTAATGTCAAAGAGGTGACTTTCGTGTTGTCAAAGGCTCGCAAAATTTCGTCAGTTATATTACTTAGTAGTGTAGAAGTACTAAAACCTTTTCGAAATCCCAACAGATTAGAAGGAATTATGGAATTCTGAAAGACATATTCAGAAAGTTGTTCATGTATAGCTGATTCTGCAATTTTTAGTGGAACAGAAAGCATGCTAAGAGAACGTAGATCCGTAAGTCGTTCAGGATTTCTTTTCTTAGGTATTTATTTATTTATTTAAAATACACTGTACAGGTAAACACCCAATTACAGAACAGGAAATACAGAAAAAATATATATAACTAAAACTAAACTAATACATAAAGTTAAAATATAAGACATATACAATATGATTGTAACATATAAGAGATATAGTACGTAATACATATAAACCATGAAAAATTATATATAATATTATCTTTGATACACTAATATTTAAAATATGACTTGATGTCATTAAGGTTGCAGAGAAAAATATCTATGCGGCTACAGTGTTTGTTGTAGTTGCCACAAATTAAATAAAAAGGAGAATTTTTTAAGGTATTAGTCCGCGCCGTTGGTATATAAAAAGTTAGTTCCTGTCTAGAAGCTAGCCTGGGGACAATAAAGTTTAACTTTCCTACTATTTCCTGACGATCCAAAATATTATGAATGATCTTGTATAAAAAAACTTGCGAAAGGTATCGAGTAAGCGTTGTGAGGGTAGCCAATAGGAGGATATGTTTCATTGGTTTTAAAAAACAGAAGTTTTAGAAATCTTCGTTGCACATTTTCTAAATTGTTAATATGTACCCTGACTTAACTTCATTATACGCGACATATTGTATTCGATTTGACAGATAAGATCTAAATAACTGTAGCAGTGAATAAGACTGTAACTTACGATGTAGAATATTATGGTTAAGCCTGTCGAAAGCCTTGGAAAAATCAGTATATATAACATCAGTTTGCGACTGTACATCCAAAACTTCAGCTATGTATTGTGTAATGGACAATAAATTAGTAGTAGTTGAACGTCCTTTCATGAAACCATGCTGGTACGGCGAGATCTCATTGCTGACACTTGGATAAATTGTGTCATGTAGCAGTATTTCCAAGATTTTACAGAAATTGCAAATGATTGAAATAGGTCTAAAATTAGTTATAGTCTCCTTTTTTATAAACCGGACATAGTTTAGATCGCTTCCAGATGACCGGAAATGAACGGGTCTTAATGCATAAGTTAAATAAAACCATTAAAGGATAAGAAAATATCTGAGCGCAATCCCTAATAAGAAATGCTGGAACGCCATCTGGCCCCGTCGTCATTTTAGGTTTAATTTTTTTGATAGCTTTGAATACGTCAGATTCGTCAAAGGCTCGTATGTGGATATTAACATTATTCAATGCATCATTGAAGTTTAAATCTGAGTCGCCACCATCAGGTAAATAAGAATCACCAAAAAAATTTTCAAAAGCATTTATTATATCATCTGTGGTAGTTAAAGTTTGACCGTTAAAATGCACGTGGTTGGAAATATTGGTCACGCCTTTTTTACTGTTAATAAAAGCCCAGAATTTAGAAGGATCCGTTTTGATATTACTTTCTGATCTTTGAATAAAATTTTTATACAAGACACTAATATCAAATTTAATTTTCGATCGTAAATGCTTAAATTCATTAAGAGCATCAATATCACCTGAAGTTTTGTATGTATGCCACATTTTAGATTTTAGCCTGATAGCTTTTATAATACTGAAGTTAAACCAGGGAGGATACTTATATTTCTACTTTGGAGCACATAAGTCAAAAATCGAATACAGTTTCTCTCGTATAGGCTTGATACAAGACGATTTCCATTGAGGAGGAAGAACACCTAGTTCTAATGATATTTTGATAATATTGGTCAGTTGTGCCGATATCCACTGTAGTTAGTGCAAGTTGTAATATTTTTGCCGATAGTTTATCTGGGTCAATAGTGTGGGATTTTTGTTTATTAATGATATCTGCAAATTTTGAATGGTAACCGGTTTGAAAGTAAATATAATGTCGTCTATAAACTTAGTTTCTAAAAATCTATGTTATATTGCTCATTAAGTTTTAGATTTGGTATAAAATCCATGAAATAATTGTTAATATCATCAACATTACAAAGATCTTCAGGAAGATTTGGTGAAATGTTATCCTTTACTACTCCCCATGGCTTTAAGTTAGTCCACATTTGAAGAATATCTCTGCATATTCTATAAGAGGCATTGATGAAACGTATACCTATCGTTTGACATTTATTTTTTAATTAAGAAGATAAGTCATCCAACAAAGAGTCAATCTGCCCTAGGATGAGATAACATAATGTATACTACATGCACAGATCACTAAATTAAAAAATTATCTTGAAACTTGTAAAAAACTATTAAAATAAAAAATTCTGAAAAGAGATCAAATCTTATAAAAATAATAGATATTTAATTGGAATTCCTCGCTTAATGTACTTTTCATTTGCATAATAGCAAAATAAACCTTATTTAACTGTTTACAAACATGTTCTGCATGCATATCAAATGACAGCTTAGAGTCAATGTGTGTACTGAGACTTTTGGTGCATTGGATTAATATGTGCGGTATTATCTTGTTTCTGAACGTAAACATTTATAAAAACTGTCTTCGATTAATTCAATATTAATTTATCTCTTTCAGATTCGGTACTGACTAGGGTTTTATTTACTTTTCCTTGGAGTTCCTCAACTGTGTCAGAAGCTATAGTGACTTCGTTAATATATTGTTAATAAAATACTCTGCTTGAAGAGCCCAATCAACTATGATATAACTGCAAGTCGTTTACATGTCCTTAAACTTTACTATAAGTCATTAACTCCAGTATACAATATATACAGGAGAGTGGCATGATCCTTGCAGAACAGCAAAAGTTATATTGCACCAGAAAAATATGCATTTGGTCTTCCTACCTTTAAAGGATATGAAGATATGTGTTAGACAATATATTTTCTTTATTGTAAATATTGAAGTATCGGTATTTTTACCGAAAAAATACTGGTATTTGGGTATTTTTATATACATTCGCACATAAGCACAGTTTGCACTTCAGTTTGTATTTATATTCGATAGAGATAAGAAATCTACATAACTTCTTGATGGTTAAAGTAAGCAAATTAATTGAAGCAAGTCAGTCTGTCAAACATACCTAGCTATAGTTGACAGAACAAGCTAATAGTGACATAGAGACTGTGATACTCAATGATACTGGTGATGCGTCAGAAGGTGAAGAAAATAATAGCGATGTCGATATAACTTCGGTTGCAGTTAGCATTGCAAATGAACGCAATCACATCTATACCCTTATATAGAAATGCATTTGGTAATAATAAAAAATGGTAAAACGTTTCATCGCTCTTCCACTAAAAATAATATCTTGTAAAAATATATCAATATAATATAAAAGTGAATTTATACTTACATTGGATACGAACAGTTTACTTTTCAAAATGTGGCAATTCATTAAATACTAAAACTCTACCAAAATGAAGCTATATGAATTCGAAAAATAATTTTTTGAAAATGAACTTGACACATAAAATTTTTCTTTCAGTGAAAAAGTTATATAGTTCCAAAACCTTGAAAAGCAACAAAATTATTAAGTAAATCTTCAATTACACAAGTAATATTTGCATCAACTGTAAGGAAGCGTTTTTCGTTACCGAAATATACACTTGTATATATATTTGTCAATACATGAATTATCTGTTTGTATTAAGCAAGTTAAGTTTGAGAATTAATCAAAATATTAATTTATAAATGCATGAAATAAGCTACCAATTGCAAGTACAGATGAACTCAGGTAAACTGGGAGCGACGAGAGTAGATTGTATAATCACGCAAACCAAGCAACACATATTTGAGTACATTATTAGCCATCACGCGAGTTAGATGTTAGTGCCTACCGTTTTGAATAGCCGACCGTGAAATATTCCAAGCGTCAAAGCAAGGTAATAAAAATATTCGATCTAACATCACCCGTGTAACGTCATCCTCTCGGTAAAGGGGATAATTGAAGCCGTACGACAGTCAGTTTACTAGCTGTCGTTCCACGTACCTTCTGCCTGCTCCGATCTGCGAAGAAAATATTCTAAGCCCCAAAATTCAGGTGATTGAATTATCTTTACTAAGTCGAAAATATTCAGAAATATAAGTCCGTTTGACGTCACATCAAGCCACCAAGCATCTACTACCGCTGTTTCTCCCACTTGTAAGTATTCTAAGGAAATAATTGAATTCGTCCCGTGTTAGCTTGGCAGTCAGCCAGAGCGACTCACCGGCAGCAGACGTGTCTACTCCGAGAACCGAACCGTTGGTATTATATATCGCTAAGCAGCACGCCATGGACCAGCAGCGCATCCGTCTGGCGTCTACTCCCGCTCTTATAGTAAGTTGTTTCATTTCAGAAAAGGACCTGAGGAGCCGTGCAGTATATTCCATTTCCACCGCAGCAGACGTGCCCGACCGTAACCACAGGAAGTGAGTAAGTTCATGGATGTTTAAAGAAACTGATATATTAGCCAAGTACTGTAAATAACTTCTTCATAATTTTGCACTGTATTTGTGATATTCGTATTTAGTTCGTGCCCATTTTACCCGTGCTACCATTTTGCTGCTTGCTATCCCTGTCATTTGAGTCATCTGGTCATCTACTATTTTCATTGCACCGCTTGTCCTCGTAACTGCATTTAGTAAACAAGTAGGTTTGTACAAATTAAGTTAATTTGAATAAACTAACATTTTTTTTGGAAAATTCTGAGTTTTACTGTTTGTGTAAACTTCTAATTTTCCAAACTGGCCCACTGGAGTACTGTTTCTCCACTTGAGCTTCCCTATCCCTTTTTTTTTTTTTTTTTTTTATACATTTATTTAACGTCGACCTATTTCCGCTACTGAGGCCTAACACCGACGCCTGTAGACGAGCTACCCCCAACCAGGAATTTTGCCGAACCTCTTCCCTTAAGAAGAGTAGGGATCTTTTACTTGCCTAACATTTAATAGACAAGGGACCGACGGCTTTACATCCCCTCCGAAGGATGGTATATCTCCTATACAACCCTCGCCTAAGGTTGTATAGCTTCCGCGCATACACTGATATACAAGCCGCTGGAAGATTTGTGAGGCGAGGACGCGGTTTCCGTTGGAATGGTCACCCATCCAAGTACTTACCGCGCCTGTTGTTGCTTTACATCGCATACCGAAGTATGTACATAGTAAAGACGCACCTACGCTCGCCCCCTCCCTATCCCTTAAACTAGGATCGACGTCCATTAGTTGCTATTAAAATTACGGAATTATTTTCAATTGTTAAAACCCAAGAAGTAAGCAAAAAAGAAATGGGAAAACTATAAGAAAAATGATAACGTGTAAAATTATACATAAAAATATAAAAACAAACTTTCAGTGTCAATTAAAAGAAAGAATTGCCCAACAAATTTTTCAACCAAGAGATTGTTAAACAACACAGGAAAGAGATAGATGATATCGGTAATAATATAATTTTTCTCTGGTATTGCGAGCCACAATTTTGATAGACTTGGTAAACTTGAACGGTTGGTCTAACTCAAAATTCTAATTTGCAAAAACCATAACGCCTCGATAAATAAAAAACTGTGGGAATCAATATTTTCTATTTGACACTCATTATACTGCGACACTGCGCTTGTGTTTTATAGATATGAACATTCGTCATCTTAATATTCTCAAAAGGAGTTTTAAGTATTATAGCGGTGCTCAATAAATTTGGTTTTATATATATTTAATTCGTGAAGATGATTTATATAACGTTAATTAAATATCTAGTGTTGAAACTGCCTGCTAGATTAAAATAGATTCTTGGATTAGGCATATGTCCAAAGATAATTATTATTGTCATTGTACTAGCGACACTTAATATATTAGTGGCATTACTTTGTAGAAATCAGGTGAGGTTATTTGTGGCATTACATACATGTTATATCTATCTCTTTCCGTTTAATAAGACAATAAATGTACGAAGTAGGTTAAACTGTAAAATAGCAGAAACTGCGGTGATTGTTCCTATGCCTAAACCCTAACTAGAGACGATTAATAATATTTTTAGATAAATATCAATATATCAGAAGAATTAATTATGACTTGGTTATTTTGCTTGTCTTTTCCATAATTTGTCTCAACAACTTATCCAAAAGAGAAATTGATACCGAGGATTATTGATCCATGCACGACAGAGAAAAAATAATGTTTCTGCTTGGCACCTCCATACATGTCAATTCGCAGACCTGAGGGAAAAAGCTTTTTGACGATCTTGCTTGGTTCTTATGCTTTTGGGTGTACTGAGTTTGAAAATAATAATAAAAAATCGTATCACCCACAATTCTTTCACATTTTAATATACGGAATGTGATAAATTCAATTTTTTAATTAACAACAGCATTCTAATACTCATTCAGTCAATATGAAGGAAAGTTACGAAAATCTAGACATGCTTTGAAAGAAAATTAACTATTCTGCTCACGATTGGACGGTATGTGGAGATTTTAAAGTTGTTCGTATGCTCCTTGGCCAACAAAAGGGATTTACTAAATTTTCATGTTTTATATGTGAGTGGGACAGCAGAACAAGGTGTCTACACTGGTCCACAAAACATTGGCATGTAAGAAAAACGTTAACATCTGGAGAGAAGAACATTTTGTGTAAAACTTTAATAGATCCAAAAAAATCTTCTACTATTCACATTAAATTAGGTTTAATGTAACAGTTTGTAAAAGCCTTGCCTAAAGATGGTGATTGTTTTAAGTATTTATGTGAAAAGTTTCCTCATTTATCAGAAGCTAAACTGAAAGAATGGGTTTTCGTTGAGCCTGACATTCGTAAAATGATGTTCTATTCCAACTTTGAAATAAAAATGACTACAAAGGACAAGGAGGCTTGGATATCATTTAAGCAAATTATGACTATATTTTTGGGCAATGTTAAAAACTCAAACTATGGGCTTGTCGTAGCTAATATGATGGACAAATTCAAAAATCTGGGATGCCTGAGTTAAAGTCCACTACTTACACGACTATCTTGACTTTTTCCCTGACAACTTGGGTGATGTGAGTGAAGATCAGGAGGAGCAGTTTCACCAAGACATCAAAGTGGCGGAAAAACGTTACCAAGGACGGTGAAATATCAACATGATGAGTGATTACTGCTGGTCACTTCACCGAGATCAATAAAATCCATCACATCTGAGAAAAAACTAAATAGGAAGCTTCAAAACGAAGAGAGAAAGGAAATACAAAAAAATAAACATTTAAAGTAATGTTGAAGTGCCTATCGTAGTTAATATGGTTTAGTATATTATGGTGTCAATGATGAAAATATCAAAATTGCTGTTTTGGGATATTTTGCGGCATATCCTATGACATCTTTAAGACAAGTGGTCTTACAAACCGGACTCTCCAAGAACTCTATTCACAAAATTATTTTGAAACACTAATTCCGTCCCTATTCCATTTCTATGGTTTAACACCTAAAGGACACCTATTTGGTCAGACTTTTGCGAATTTATTTTAACAATGTTACAAGACTTTCCATTTTTGGACAACATAATTTGGACTGACGATGCAAAACTTATGACATAATTCCCACTTTTGGTGTGATTCAAATCCTCATGGCGTGAAATTGCAGAATTATCAAGAAACTTGGCAATTTAACGTGTACTGTGCTGTAAGAAATAATGGAGTCGCAAAACTACATTTTTATGAAGAAAACTTAAATGTAATGGATTAATATTTACATAATTTCTTTTCTTCGAGTTACGTATCAACTTTTTTTTAGGAAAAGAATATTACAAGATTTAAATAATGAATATTGAACATTTTACCGCTAGCTGAACATAGGAAAATATTTTACCAACACGATGGCGCCCCACCACACAACAGCTTCCTAGTTAACAACATCTTGCAAGATACTTTTTACGATAAGTGGATTGCTAACAATGGACCTTTTCTGTGGCCTCCTCATTCTCCTGATCTGTCTGTCCTAGACTATTTCATATGGGGCACAATAAAGGATATGGTTTATTTTAACGCAGTCACAACAATGGAATATTGTCAGGCAAGTGCAAGGAATGCTTTCGAAAGGTTATTTCCAGGTTGTATTAGAACGGCCACCCATGAATTAAGTCGGAGGTGCGAAAATTTTTTAGAAGTTCAGGGTGGACACTTTGAAAATTAATTAATATCTCTGAAACGGCTTGAGATAGGCATAGAATATATAATGAAAGTTACTCAGAATTGGGTGTAGATTCTAGAAATAGAAAAATATACAGGATGTTCCATTTGAAATAACGAAGGTGTTGTCAGTTTTACCTACATTTGGTAACGCAGCGCTGTCGATAATATTTTAGGCTGAGAGGGCATACTTTGTTACCTTGGTACCCAAATATTCAAAAGAATATATTTACCAGTTCTCCATATACTTCTAATACCCCATCCACCGTGAATCATTGTAGAACCCAATGATTGTGATATGAATTTTCATCCCATTTGATTTAGTATCCAAATAAAAAAAATACCGTACTATATTTACAAAATGTTTCTTCGTAGTTAAATTCATTTCAAAGCATCACACAACGGCGGTACCTACTAACACACAGCTCTAGCCATTCGAATGGGCAAATGACGACATTAGCAACGATCTGTACCATAATAACCGACATAAATTCCTAACTTATTCCGCTGCGCATACGAAATCACGAGATAGCGATCAACGTAGTCCCCTTCGGGCGATCTACTGCAATTTGCCGATGCCTGATGGCAAAAATGTCACTTCACTTTTCCCCGTCGAAGAATATGTTCGGGGGAGATAGTTAATTTAACTGGTTTCTATTCTCATATAGGGACAGCTAATTTAAAATGTAAAGTGTTATTTTACTTACATTAATTTAGTTTACTTCTGCTTCATTTATACCAATATTTTTATTTATTTATTACTGCAACATTTTTATAAATCTTACATTTATGTAATTAAGTAGTTAATATATTTGTTATTATTTTTGCAATTCTCTGTATTAACATTATGTGCTACGACACCTGGGGACCTCGTGTTGTGTCTTGGAGTATTTAACATTTTGTTCATACGTGAATATTCGTTGCATTTTCTAGGAATATTACGATTTATAGGTTTGTAGTTAGGCAATAGTGTGTCGGACCTCGATATCTCGAGTTCTACGATAGCTAGGAATTTTTTAAATAATTGCAAGTAAACTAGATAAAAAAGTCTATAACTGGAAATTATTTTCGAACATACAGGGCGAGTCAAGACGAAATTACAGGACCAAGTGCCGTTTTTTTAAATGGAATTCTATGTATATCAGTATGAAGCCTTTTTACTCAGTAGAAAATAATAATAAATGTTCCACATGTTGCCCATTTTGATTGACACATATCTCTGTGCGCTTTCGAAATGAGGTTCCCACTGTAAAGGCAGTTATTATTCTTTCCTTCATATTTTGTACTGTTGTTGGTGTGTCTCTATAAACAATTTCCTTCACGTATCCCCATAAAAACAAATCCATGTTTGTAAGATCTGGGGATCTAGCAGGCCATTTAGTGGGTCCATTTCTTCCAATCCATTGATTAGGGTAGGTATGATTTAAGAGGTCTCTAACTGCATTTAAATAATGTTGTGGCGCACCATCTTGCTGAAACTACATCCTATTTCGAATTCTTTAGGGGGATTTACCAATAATTATGGCAGATAGTTTTCCAAAAAATAAAGATAAATAGCTCCAGTCAATGTACCATCAAAGAAATGTGGCTCTATTACATGTTCTGGAATAATTCCTCCCCAAACGTTTATAGACCATCTGTGTTGGTTATCAACTTGCATAAAAAAGTGAGGATTTTTCCGAAGCATAATAATGGAAATTGTGCTTATTAACAAATCCATTTTTATGAAAAGTTGCCTCATCACTGAATAAAATAGTATTGAAGAAGTTGACATCATGTTGCATTTCACCTCTGGCCCAATTACAAAATTGTAGGTGCTTTTCGTCATCAGATAATTCATGGTGCATCTGAATATGATACGCATGCAACTTATTTGTTTTTAAGATTCGACCAATAGACCGTCTACTTATTCCTACTAATGAGCTCACTTCTCTTTGACTAACATGGGGACTCTCAACCTTTGCCAGCACCACAGAAAACTCATTTTCTTCATTCACAACCCGTTTTATTCTTTCACTTTTTTTATATTCGACATTTCCAGTCTCCAGAAATCTATCGAGAAGGTTTTGGAAGCTGCTAACATCAGGAATCGTCCTTTTAGGATAACCTTGGCGATAAATTCTATTGAACTCGCCCAAAACAAAAGTCATGTCTACAAGTTCCGCTTTATTAAAATTCATATTGTAAAATTCCAAATATTTTAAATTCAATACAAATTGTAACGACCGATAAGTATGATAAATGTTTGTCGAATAACGAAAACAGCAAAAAAATTAACAAAAAAACATTACAGTAAAGGACTGGTTAAATACTATTTACTCACTTCAATGGATTGGAAGATATGATTCCACAAAATGACCTCATTTCAAAATTGCATAAAGACGCGTGCAAATCAAAATGGGCAACACGTCGAACGATTACTATAAATTTTTCTAATGAATTATTTGAGGAACTTTTTTTTTAAAGTTTATTCTTGAATTTAACACTTATTTATTTATAAAACGAAAATGGTTGCAATTAGCCATCCCTATGGCTAAGTACTTCCATAATTACTTACAAAAAATGTTCATTTTTCATTTCTACATCACATCGTCCAAATATATACAGGGTGTTCCGTTTGAAAAAAATGAGAAAACTCAATTTAAAATGTTCTTAATTGAAAAATAATTTTTGGCCACCCTGTGCATTTTTAGGAAATGAAAATAATTCAAAAACATTAATTAGATGTCTCGTAACGGATATTCACATAATTTATTTTTAACCCATAATTGTGACTGTGGTGGTTTTTTAAATATCCATCTGTAGATTGCATTATTTCAACAAAAAAATTCATTACATCCAAATGGTTGGGAGATATTCAATGCTAATATAAGAATGAATAGAGCCTAGAAAGAGGCTTCAAAAAATGTACTGATATACATAGCATTCCATTTAAAAAAAGGCACTTGGTCCTGTAATTTCGTCTTGGCTCGCCCTCTATGTTCGAAAATAATTTCCAGTTATAGACTTTTTTATCTAGTTTGCTTGCAACTTTTTAAAAAATCTATCGTAAAACTCGGGATATCGAGATCCGAAGCACTATTGCCCCACCCTGTATTACTAATGATCCGCGCTGCGGACTGTGGAAATTACAGGGGTATAGCTCTCCTGGCTGTTGGAGGGAAGATACTCACTAAGGCGATGGCAAATAGGCTAACACCTGTTATGGAAAAGTTACTTCCTGAAACACAGAGTGGCTTTAGACCAAACCGAGGCACATCGGATTTAATCTTCACACTTAAACAGCTTCAAGAAAAAGCACTCGAACATCAAGGAGAAATTCAGATGGCCTTCATTGATTTAACCAAGGCGTTTGACTCGGTGGACAGGGAAGTGCTCTGGAAAATTATGTTCCGCTTAGGTATCCCTAGAAAATTTGTGGAAGTATGTCGCAGTCTACATACAAACAACAACGCCCAGGTTATGTATAATAATGAGGCAACCGAACCTTTCCAAACCCTCACTGGAGTTAGGCAGGGATGTGTCCTGGCACCCCTACTCTTTAATTTGTTTACCACTGCTCTAACAATTATTGTTGACAACAAACTGACAGTCAGAGGAATAGGTCTCAGATACCATTTTGATGGCGGTCTCTTTAACATAGGACGCTTTAGAGCTTTCACGAAGACACGCACACGATTCATTTGTGATCTCCAGTATGCGGATGACTGTGCACTTTTAGCCTCTACGCCGGAAGAGCTTCAAGAACCTTTAGATGTGTATGCCCAGAGCTATGATTCCTTGGGACTTAAAATCAACATTGGAAAGACTAAGATTATGTCAACTCCTCATCAAGTGAACCAAATAGACATTACACTTAACGGAAATTCTCTTGAAGTGGTGGATCAGTTCAATTACTTAGGCAACGTTGTTAATGACAAAGCAAACATGGACAGCGAGATTCGCAATAGAATTAACGCTGCATCTAGAGCACTCTGGGGACTTAGAGAGAGAGTATTTGACAACCACGACTTTGCTTTGTCGACGAAAATGGCTGTCTACAGAGCAGTTGTCATTCCAACACTGCTATATGGATGTGAAAGCTGGGTCACTTACCGTCGTCATGTGAAAGAATTAGAACGTTTTCAGCAAAGACACCTCAGAAGTATGATGAAAATCCGTTGGTTCCATCACATATCAAACGTGGAAGTACTCAGGAGAGCAAACAGCCTTCCAATTGAGGTGCTTATTTCAAGAGCACGCCTAAGATGGGCAGGTCACGTTCATCGTATGCATGATAACCGCCTTCCTAAATGTACACTTTATGGTGAATTGCTAAGCGGTAGAAGAAGGCGTGGCGGTCAACGAAAGAGGTTCAAAGACGCTCTCCATGAAAATCTAAAATCCTGCGGTATTGCAGACGAGCAATGGGAACAACTTGCAGCGGACAGAACCGAATGGCGAGGGGTTGTGGCCAGCTATCAAGGAAATGTTGCTGCAAGAAGGCCGAATCCAAGACCTAACCAGGTCTATGTTTGTCCTGACTGCGGTCGACATGTGCTCTCCCGAATTGGCTTCTATAGCCATAGTCGTGTGCACCGTAGATGAATGGGAATTACAATAGACTACACCTTTTACTTGTTTTTTTATTGTACACAATCTATCGACTGTAACATTTTTATACTCTGACTCGATTAGCGGCTAATAATAAATTTATTATATTTTATTATCTTTATTTTCGACTTGGTTAGTTACAAGAGTCGGAAGTTACAGGGGAAGGATTTGTTTTAATGTTGGGCCAATAGTTAGAAGAGTGTGATATAATTATCTGTTATATACTTTTTACATGTCCTTTTGAATTTATTTTTATTATGGACTTTAATATATTCAGGTAGTTGGTTGTATAATTTAATTCCATTGAAATTGATTTATTTCTGACAGATTGTTTTGTTGCATTTTGTAATTTGATACGTATTTTTAGATCTATTTCTTGTTTCATATTGATGTTTTACAGGCGAAATATATGTTTCTTATTGTGAGTATAAACTATATCCCATTTTAGGTGATTATCGAAAATAACGGCGAGGTATTTGATAGTAGTGGTATTTAGTATGTAACTATTCGTTTCTCTATCTATAAGAATAGGTTGCACCGTTTGGAGTAGTCCTGCCTTCATTGGAGAAAAGACCATAAATTTAGTCTTTGCTATACTTAGTTTTAACAAATTTGTGTCCAGCCGGTTTGTGACTTTACTAATTGCCTCAGCCGCCTTTTGTCGAGCTAAGTTCCAGGTCTCTCCCGGGCATATTTACATATGATATGATGTTGTATTCAAAGCTTTTGTCCAGTAAGCCGTTGATAAACAGCAGGAATAAAGTAGGACCTAAGACTGTTCCCTGTGGAACTCCAGTTTTTATTAATTTCTTAGTGCTAAGAGCATTTCCAGTTTTTACTTGCTGGGGTCTATTAATATAATAAGTTGTAATTAAGTAAAGTCACCCACGTACAAAGCGATGTTTTTGAGAAGCGTGTAGAAATATACCTTCTGGATTTACTATTAAAGAATGTGTTCTTTTGATAAGAGCTTTAGTTTCCGAGATAAGGATACATTTATTAGAAAACGTGTAAATTGGAAGGTAAACGAATAGTTTGTCAAGTAAATTATATTATTATATATCTGCTCTATACAGGGTGTTTCCTAATGGCATGCTAATATTTCAGGGTGTAATTTCATGGGTCACTTTATGAAGAAAAGTTCATATGAACACATGTCCGCAACGGCTTGAATTTTTTGCTACAAGGTTTTACATTTTTTTCTAAATCGTTATTTTTTAATATTTCAGAAAGTACTTTAAATACTATTTTCAATTTTGGTATGTGTTAATAGAATATAAAACCACATATTTTATATAGATAAATTATTTTATCGTTTGCCTGGTCGATAGCCGAGTGGGTTAAGGCGCGAGGTGGCAATCGCGATTAATCACGCGGATATCAGACTACCGGGTTCGAATCCTGGCTCCGGCACTAGCACTGTCGGAGGTAATGGTTGTATGTCCGCGTTTTTTCAATGAGTAACTCCGTCCCTGCAAACATGTCCTCTTATATTATTTACCAAAAAAGTGGTACGCCACTGACATTTTTCCATGTACTTATTTTTTCTGATAAATTTTGGTTTACAAAAATTGTAGGAATTGACCATCTTCACTTAATAGGCATGATTCCACCCGTCTTCGCATCGAATTACGCACTCGTTCAAATATTTCCGGCGTGTTCCGTATTGTTTCACACGAGGCAACTATTCGCTGTGTTAATGGGAATTTTATACACCAGGATGTTAAGATGACCCCACAAAAAGAAATCCAGACTATTGAGATCGGGGGATTTTGCTGGCCATTTCTGAGGTCCCCCGCGATTTATTCAACGATTAAGATAAACCACAAGTAAATGGTCGCGAACAATTACACTGAAATGAACAGGAGCTCCATCGTGCATGTACCACATTTGATTCTTTAACGCAATTGGTACATCTTCAAGCAACACAGGTAGTTCTTGACTTCTTGGAGAATATGCAGTAAGATTGTCCATTAAGGCGTCTTGGTAGAAAAAAGGGGCCTGTAAGATTATTACCAATAATTCCTACCCACACATTAACCGAAAATTGCTCTCGGAAACGAGTTTCAACTATAGCGTGGAGATTTTCGTCCTCTCACGCATAATAATTATTATGGAAATTTTAAATAGCGTTCCTATAAAAATTTACTTCGTCTGTAGACATAATTTATAACTCAAACTACGGATTTAGTGTAACATTCTGAAGGTACCACTGACAGAAGTTCACACGCTGTGAAAAATCTCTGAGAAGTAATGCCTATACTCTTAAACTGTGGTACGGATCAACAAAAAATCAACCAAAATTCGCCAAACAATTTGATAACAAATATTCACAGCTTTAGCAATCTTCCTCATCCTAGGATGTTCGTCGATTTCCTGCAGAACCGCTTCCTCATTTTCGGGTGTTCTGACAGTTCAAGGTCTACTTCCCGAAGTACATTAACTAGAAACTACCAGTTTCACAAAGACGGCGATGAATAGTCGAAAAAAATCGGTTATCTGGCAAGGCGCGGTTAGGATATTTTTCCTTATATAAACTTCTGGCTTTTGTTGTAATACCATCTGCGATACCATATACTTAATGCATTGTCGCCATTTCCAGATTCGTATAATTCACCATATTTACAGGAAACAAATAAAATAAATTCAATGAAACACTAAAAATCGAAGAATTAACACGTTGAGATGATTTTGAACAACAACTTACTTTATGTCAACAAATATTGTTTTGAAAATGTTTCAAACAGTACCCTAAGTATTCTTGTGTTTATCAATAGCTATAAATATAGTGCATAACTAAATGAAATTCATTACAAGTTAACAATATGCTTCATATTTTTATTGTTATTATTATGCCACAGGGCGCTTCTGTGAAACCGCTCTCTTTTATAATTGATCTATTATACCATTTGCATTAACAATGAGTGTTTCGTGTAGACGATGGACACGCGCATTGTGCAATGTACAGTAACTGACGACCTGCATATTGAGCAATTTGTTTGTATTTAATTTTAATAAAAACGATTCACTTGTCAACCGAATATATCTATCTGCCTCGAGGCATGCTTGAATGCAAAAGAAGCTTGAATTCAATAAGTCTTATAGTTATAACATTATTTTTATTATTTAGACTTATTATTAATGAAAACAATATTTGACTTGAAAATAAATTCTTAGCGTTAATTTTAACTTTAAGACTGCGTTTGCACGCACCGGTCAATCGCGAGTAATTTCTAGGAACCAGATTCGGCGTATACGACCGTACGAACTGTAATCGCAACGCCATTTTATATTTGCATGTTCCCGTTACAACAAATTTTTGCAAAACCTCGATAACACACAGAAAATCTTGAGGTATTGTGGGTTGCGCGTATTTAGTTGGCATAAAAAACGAAATATTAGTAAATCACCGAATTTAGCTATCAGGAACACATAAGTGCTGTGGGATAATTTGATATAAGTATAGTTTAAATAATAAATAGTAGGTATTTAGAACACTAGGAAATGGATCGACTTATATCATGTTTGTGTGTAATACTTAAATGTTCATTGTTATTAAATAAAGGGGAAACTGGTGAGCCATATAGAAATTTTTCTGTACACCCTTAATAAGAATCTGTACTACAGTGGAAAATAAACAAAATGCTCTTGAGCATTTACCATCTCAAAAACAATGTTTTAGTATTGTGTGATCTAAGAATGCTATTTTGTCATTTTCGAGGACTAAAGTGTAGAAAGTGGGTTCTTTCCTTATAGGAGTAAAAGAGATCTGTACTTTACTCCTTAAAAATGATTATTACAATAGCAATAGCGCACTGTTAGACCGTAGAGTTGTTACATGGCCTATGTCCATTTAACAGTTTTATATAATAACTAGTGTTTTGTTTATATTTAGCACGATCTGTGTAATATTTTGATTCAGTTTTTGTAAGTGAAACTGTTTTCAACTAACATAATTTTACTTGTATAACTGCTAAACCATTTCACACTGTATTATGTACATATTTTATATCTTAGGAACTCAATCATGTTTTTCTAGACTATTATGTATTTCCGTTCTATACAGCATCCCAGGAAACAATTAACAATTGTCTACAAAACATTTATTTACATCAGATACCAATATTTCAATTTTTATATTTTTGTTTACTATGTAAGTACATATGGTTATTTCCCTTACCTTTTCTCGTTACTATATATAGTATATCCTATAAGATGTAATATATTTACTGAGTTAACACAATACGTTTTACTATTTATTTACAGCTGTTCATATTGTTGGTTATGTATTGTATTTACGAATTGTGAGGCAAAGGAAAATCAGCTGTGGTAGGGAAGTAATAAAAACTTATTATAGATTCCTTTTATCGCCACTATTTTAATTGTGAGTATAGGAACTTGTAGAATTTGCGACCTGCAAGTTGTTGCTGCGCTTAACTGAACAATTGACAGATGGCCATACCTGTACTATTTTTATATTTTATAGCTTTCAATTTAATTAGGGAAAATAGATTTCTCACGTTTATTTGGTAGCGTTATTTTGCAGTAAGTAGGACAAAAAAGTTTACCTTATCAGTAAAACTCACCAGGAAATCATTGTACTGATTCAAACGTATATAATTTTTAACTGTGGACTTCAGTAATTGATATTACATTTTTATGTCCGCGTTAACAAGTGTTTAACATACAGGTAATTTCATTTATTACTCATTTAAAATTTAAGTAATCTTCAATTTTTGTCCTTGATGTAATTTCAACTATTTTTAAAATAAATTTAGATTCAAGGTCAATTCTTTTTAATTTAATAAGTAGTTAAAATGCTATATGTACCACATGGTTTTAAAATATTTTTCCCTTTCTTTTTCATTTTTTGACAATTTATAGTTTATGAAATCAGCTTAGATGCTTATATTCTTAGATGCTTAGATTTAAATTCTTAAATACTTATATATTTCTGTATATTTATATGTACTTGGTTTAGTTGGTTAATTTTCCTACAACTTTGCCAAGGAAACTTTAGAATCCATTCTTGTAACAAGAGACAATTGCTGTCCCAGAACCAGTCACCTCAACAATAATCAATCTAGGATCCTGGTATAAATTTGTTATATATATATTTTATTTTAAATTTCAATTAGTCTTTACAAACCGATTTGTCTATTATTCATGTAATATATTTTAACATTCATTTTAAACACTCTTTTTATTTCTCTTACCAACAAGTTCAGTCTGATCTATAGTAGACTGGTTATTCGAGAAAAAGAGACAATTCTACTTCTTTTCACTATAGATGGTGCCCAATTTATAATCAATTTTTCTTTGTCTCCTTTTCTCGAAATAAACAGAAATCTGTCATTTATGCCGTACATTTCGAAAAGGGCAAGTTTATCCACTCTTACGAATACTCTGGATCCACGGCTCTCTGATCCGACTTAAACCAGCTAGTCGTCCTCCTATGTTGCCTCAATTCTTTCTCAATAATAAATAACAAGGGAAAAGAGGTAACAGAGTGCAAAAAATTAAATAGTTTATACCGATATACTACAAAGCGAAAGTGCTTTTTAAATTCTCCTGTAATTGATCCTTCACACTCGTAATAAAAAAATGCACTCAGTCCATTGTTATAATGATAGTACACTATGTACAGTAATTGTAATATTTAATGGCAGTGTCACCAACAGATAGTTACTGAAAATGTGTGAACAAAAATAAATTAGAACTACTTTACAGACATCAGTGCTACTAAAATCGACAATTGTACATAATTTATAACCTTAATTCCTTCCAAGATTATAATATTCACATATTAATTTTGGAATTGTGCACAGTAAGTTTGAATTGAATTGTAGTGTTATAATATAATGAATACAACTGGTGCATTTTTTGCAATTTTTTTATTATAAAATATTTCAATCATAAAAAACATAGTAACTACCTACTTTTCTTCAGAGAAACAGGGAAAAAATAAAAATGATATATAAATAGCCATTACTTCATTCGGACAGGTTTTTTCGTATTGTGGTAGAGATCAAAGTACTATCAATCATAATAAATAAAAAGTAATTAATCCCCGAAATATATAATCAGCAATACTTTCAATGACAATGTCATTTCTTAACATTAATATCAGCAAATAATTAAACCAAGTTTTAAATGATATTTCAAAAACTAAAAATGACAAATTATGAGCCCGACCCTGCTTTGCGGCACACGAAGCAATATTACCGCTATACTGCTGCCATGTAGTAGCAAAACGTCCAACTATTTTACACGAAATTTAACATATTCGTATTCGACACAATACTTTAATAGGAGCAAATATTGTGCAGATTTTTTACTTTTTTCACGTTATTTTATTTTATACTACATCGCATTATATTTTATTTGAATATTTAAATCCCTTTGTAGAATATAAAACAATTTATGGTGAATTTGGGACGAATGACAGGTACGTTCGCGTTGAATAGTCGAGGAGAAGAACATTTTGGAAACTTAATTTTTTCTAGGATTACAATATACAATATAACAAGTCCTTGTCTTAAGTTTCGTAATGAAATCAATTCTGAATTCTGTTGGCTCGTTTTTAAAAATTGTGTAAAATAAGAATGAGGATATTTAAACACTATTTGACCTTAGATTTGGCACCCTTAATACTCTTTTGATTTTAGTATAAAATTTACAAGTCTATATTTGAGCAACTTTGTTAATGATTCAAAGATTTATCAAACATAAATTATCCGTAGTCTCTTTTTGATTTATCAAGAATTTATAACGAATCCTTTTTATAGTAATAGATGATTGCATCAATTTGCATTTTTTTCTTGTTAGTTCTCCAAAATTTTCATAAACAATTTTAATAATAATCAGACCACAGTCAAAAGTACAATACTCTTGTTCACTGTGTATATTCTCACCGGTTAAAATCCGACTATCTTCATAATTTACCATTTACCAATAAATATAATAATTATATCTTTCATTATGTTCATACATTATAATTTAACAATTAGACCAATTGACAGTATAGCATAACTACACGCATGTAACCAGAATTAGGCTCCGGAGGCAGTATTGTGCTGGAGTCGAGAAGGAATCAGTTGCAGCTTTATCTGGAGGCTTACAAAAGTAGAATATCAAGGGAAATATGGGTGAGCTGACTCCAAAAATCGTTCGGTGACCACATTCGTATTAGCAAGGCAGGTAACTCTCTAGACCTAGCAATCACATCTCCGACTCTTGACTGCTTGCGGGCAGTTTATAAACATGCACGTGAGCGCCCGACTGTGGATATTTGATTTTAGATATATTATAATTTCAGCTAATAAAATGGTGGAAACATGCAGCAGTTAACAATTTAAATAATAATGAATATAATTGTAATTGTAGTTAGATGTAAATATTAGACTCCCCATCAGTTTATTGAAGATTTTATACGGTTTTCTTCACGTTAGTAGTAGTTTGTGTAATAAGAGTGGATATGATATCCATGTCGAACGAGTAAGAGTTTGAGAGTGTAACTTACAAGGCATTATTCCATCTGGTGGCCTAGGCAGAATATATTTGGACATCTCGTAAACAATACCAGGAATAAATGAATCTTTATTTAGCAAACTGGCTAATATACAGTACAATATCATACTACCCTTATGCTTAAAGTTTTGTATAAGACATAATATCACTCAACATATTTAAATTTACTTATGGCGTTTTTGTTATTGGCGACAGCATCCGCCAGAAATTGCAAAAAGTTAATACCATACCTAAAATTTTACTATAAAAATCATGTACAGACCAAATCTAGAGATATAAATTGCTATGGACGGGACTTGAACCCGGTATCCTTTGCATCAAGGGCGTAACTTATAACTAAAATTTATTAAATATTTATATATACACGATCCTCCCCGAGATCCGTGTGGAGCTAACTAAAGAACCACGATGCGCAGCGCCTTGGCAACTTAAATGTTGAACAGGCCAGCTCCGATTCGACGAAAAACAGATATAAATAAAAAATTAGCTCCTTTCGTCAGAGCGACAAATTAAATAGGAAATAACATTTTAGAACTCTAAAAAAGGACCAAAACCATTAAAATTTAGTACTAAGTAAAAGTAAACTAAACAATAAATTAATTTGGGTAGCTGATACGAGAAAAACCTCGAAACCCGTTCGAAACAACCATCGCAGCAACAGCATCCCAGGTGCCTAATTTGTCATTGCTCTGATCCAAAATAAGTTTTGACTTTATTAAATAGTAGAGTGACTTTTGAAGAGATAAAATATAACTTAAATGAAAAAAGGGACAGGGAAAAATTCAAGATGTAAAGTGTTCGGTAGGAAAGGGTGGAGTAAAAGAAAATTGGGGTAAGTGAAACGTTGGCTTAGCGGCAGCTGGTAAAAATCCCTGGTAAGGTAAGGTTTTTTATCCTAAAAGGGGCATTATGTTAATAATAAATAAATAAATAATAAATACACCACAGGTAATGTCGACCCCCTTTATCCCAGAAGGCTCTAGAAGAGCCTTGTGTGGGAGGGGGCTACACATTTAGAGACAAGGGACACACACCCAATATCCATGTAAACTGGAAAAATCCCTCTCACAGTATTTTCCACTGCCACGACCGGGGATCGAACCCGGAACTTTTGGGTGAAAGACAAGTGTGCTCACCTCTCGACCATCAGTCAGTCTAATTTGCATAATGTTCTGGGCTAGTCGGCTATCACCCAGTTTGAGCCTTCTATGAAATTCTTAGATGTAGTCCGCTATTGAAGCGTAAATTCACCCTTCTAGATACCATCGCTTTCGAAAATAGTTTTCATATAAAGTATGAATGTTAAAACACCAAGTAATATTTTCGACAAAAAACAAAAAGCTTTAAAATATTTGTGAAATAAACACCACAGAAATTAGACAACCCCCAATTCCAGAAGCCAGGGCTTGTGCGGAAGGGGATTACACATTGAAAAAACGCGGACATACAACCATTTCCTCCGACAGTGCCAATGCCGGAGCCAGGATTTCAACCCGGTGGTGTGATGTCCGTGTGATTAATCGCGATTGCCACTACACGCCTTAACCCACTCGGCTATCGACCAGACCAGAAATGATCGGCAATGTTGGGATTTACTAATTCACATACAAAAAAAATATTGGGCACCGTTGAATAATTATTTTCAAATATAGTCAACACGAAATTGGATATCTTTATACAAAATATAAAAGAAACTATATGTTTGACAAATTTAAATCGGGAAAATATTGATAATAAAATTTATTTAACTGATCAGGATTGGAATTATAACTGTACTGACGAGAACACGGTGTATAATAGCTGTCTTCTCTTAATACTATCACAGCTTCAGCAAACAAAATATTGGCCATACCAAATAAAATAGGGTACAAAATAAACAACTCATATAATCATAAATTTAAATGTGCTCAAAGGGAATGTGATAAAACATACGCAAAATACCCATTTACACAGTTTTAGGAAGACTGGACGATATACGAACACAACAGGAATAAACGTAAAAATAACTAGCCAAGAAAATAAAGTATATTTTAAATAGATGTGTGTCGGGTTGACAGTACGTAGATGTGCTAAACCTTATCGATAAATTGTTTAAAACGCGATGAAAGTATAAAAATTTTGCCAGCAGACAAAGGTAATGCCACAGTTATTATAGATAAAGATATATATAACACAAAAATCATGACTCTTGTAAAATTACTAAAAAACTAAACAAAGAGCCAACAAAATCAATAGAGAGCAAAATTTACAGAACTTTGTTTAAATACAAACATGAATTTAATGATTTTGAACGAAGGAAACTTACATCACATCATAGTAAGCCTCCTCATTTTAATGGCTTACCAAAGACACATAAACAAAATATTCCTTTAAGACCAATTGTTAGTTCTATTAATTCACCATGTCATAATTTGGCAAAATTTTTACTTAAAATTATTGATCCATTATCTGGAAATACCGATTCATATATTAAAAATAGTAAACATTTTATGGAAAAAATTTATGAAAACGATATTCGTGAATCACACCTGATGATTAGTTTTGATGTAGTTAGTCTTTTTACCAATGTTCCTGTAGATGAGACCTTAAAAATAGTTAAAGACAGGTTGCTAAATGATAATAATTTGGAAACTAGAACTAAATTAAGTGTAAATAGCATAATGGAACTCTTAACAATGTGTATAAAAACAACCTATTTTCAATTGGACAATGAGTTCTATCAGCAGGATTTTGGTATGGCTATGGGGTCTGCATTATCACCAATTTTAAGCAACATATTTATGGACAACTTTGAGAACACACATGTTCAAAATTGTATAAACAAACCGGTTGTCTGGCGGAGATATGTTGACGACATCTTTGCAATTTGGCCTCATGGTGTCGATTTACTAGATAGTTTTTTAGAAAATATAAATAGTAAGGAACCGTCTATTAAATTCACATTAGAAGTAGAAAGTAGGAATGAACTACCGTTTTTAGATGTTTTAATTAGAACGGTGAATAATACAATTGAAACATGCGTTTATAGAAAACCAACACATACTAATAGATATCTAAATTTTAATTCAAATCAGTCAATAAATGTTAAAAGGGGTAAAATGTTTATACGATAGGGCTAAAATAATTTCATCTAATAATGAAATATTAAATAACGAGAAAAAATGTATCAAAGAGGTTCTAGTACAAAATCAATATCCTGAAGCCTTTGTTGATAGAGTTTTCATAAATGTTGAAAATAGGGACAATCAGTTACGACAAAAACCTGAACGTCATTATACAGCAATAATTCCTTATGTATACGGATTATCGGAAAAGCTACGCCATATAGGTGACAAATTTGATGTTAGGACGATATTTCAAACGGGGAACACTATATTTTAACAAAAACACAAACCGATAAACAGGGAGCAGAATTCAAAAAACTGTATTTACAATATCCCGTGCGAATGTGATAAATGTTATGTGGGTGAGTCATCCAGACCTTTCAGTGTGAAGTTGGATGAACACAAGAACTACATTAGAAAGAATGAAATTCAGAAATCAAAGATTTATGAACATGCTTGGGAAAACGGACATAGAATAAACTGGGACTCGGTAAAAATTTTAACAAAAGAAGCAGATACCAAAAAAAGAAAAATTAAAGAATCAGCAATAATCTTGTTAAATGAAAACAAGTGCGTATCGAATTGTTCTGTAGATATTTGTACAACCTGGCTACCAATGTTAAAAGAAGAACTTAACAAACTCAACATTATCTAAAAGAAAATATGATCAGTTCTGTGTTCTGTGTAAGTAGTAAGTATCTATGGAAATAACATAAACAGAATCTTAAAGCTGTGTATTTGGCATACACAGCAAAATAAGACTTCTTCCAAAAAAGCTTTGAAAACGGAAAGAGATTACTTTCCGAAAAGTCAGCACAATACATTATTTTTGTGTTTATTCCGATTTATATTATTTGCAAAACATAACCTCTGACTATTCCTTTGGCGTAAACGTCACGGGCGCAGAGGCTTTTTTCCAATAATTATTTTGTAGATTCGGTGATTTGTTTTTGAAGAGGACAATAATACATGTGGTAGAAAACCCAAATAATAGGAAAGAATAAAAGGGATTTTGAAAAGGTCAATATAACTTTTGGTACTGACAGGATTACTGAAGAAACTTTTAACAATTTGTTGAAAAATGACATCTTATATTTCTGTTCTAACCATTACTGAAAAATGTTTTTTTGGGAATTTAGCCGATAACTGTCATATAATCAAAATCTAATATGAAAATTCTTTACATATACTGTTGTTCTAATTATGATCATGCAAGTTTACTAATAAAGCTACATCAATGAAAAGACATCACGTAGACATCCCCATACGAGAAGTTAAAGCAGAAATAAATAGTATATACTAGAAGTAAATGTCCGTAAAGTATCCGAAATATGCAAATAAAATACCATGATCAATTAAACACTAACGTAAATTATAGAATAACTATTGTCACCATGATAGCAATTATCCTCCATTATCTGCTATTTTTTTAAATATAATTATATTCACTACGCTTTAATTTTCATATTAAGATTGTGTATAATTTATGTAATTGGCTATCTTGTCGTGGCTATGCTAAGATTTTTTTTCCATCGCGAATAAAGATGTTCTCCTCATCTAATTTACAAATTTATTTTACCACGACGACTGGCTAACGCGATTTTCTAGCTTTCCGGTCGTTACTGTCATCAGTTCATCGCATCAACCATCTAATAAATCTACAAGAGCATATCTAAAGCTTTTAACTGGGTTAAATGGAATATATAATTATCTGGCCGTTATTATCTGCATTTACAGGGCGATTAGCTTTTGACAGAACAAAATTATGGCATTACTTTGTCAACTTTAACCACTTTTAACCGATTAAGCTGTTGTTAGCCTAATAATCTCTGACTAATGGGAGATGGCCTTTTTTGAACTCAACCTATCTTCCATCGAGTTTGTAAATTAGTCGAGTAATTTTATTTAGGAACTGTAATTTATAGTTGTAGTTTAAAAAGTAATCATTAATAAAGGCGATGTGAATTTGAAACTAAAGAATGTGTGCATGTGCAAATTTTAGACTTAGGTAGACCTTTCGATTAAATGCTGCTTACTTTAGTCAGCAAATTGATGCTCTATAAATTTTTCGTGATTAGCAAAAACTTGTTGACAACGGGTATTAAATATGGTGTACCTCAAGGTCCTGTTTTGAGTCCGGTCATAGAAATAGTTCTTGTTTTTATCAATGATTTACTACTCATTTAGGAAAGTTTGCTCACATTACATATGATATAACAACAGCTTATACCCTTTCACATGGCAAATCTTTGTTATTAGAGATCCAGAACAATCTGCCTACGGCTTAATGCTAGTTCCTAAATAATCAATTATCCTTATGCAAAGTCTTCATAAATGATCAAAAAAAGTGACCAAAAATATAGACAGACAATTATATAAAACGATTGACAACAATGGCAAATAGAAATTCCTGGCCAACTCTGGCCCATTGACGTCGCAATAACAGGTTAAATGTTACAAGAATTTAGTAGTAATGATACGTATACGTCTGTTATTATATGTGCATACGGCTTTTGGCGTGTTTTGGTGTGTTGATTTTTAAAACAAAAGTAAATTGTGCATTAATTTTATTACACTTTTTTTAACATTTATTTAACGTCGGTCTATTTCCGCTACTGAGGCCTATCAACAACGCCTATAGACGAGCTACCCTCAACCAGGAATTTTGCCGAACCTCTTCCCTTAAGGAAAGTAGGAATCTTTTACTTGCCTAACATTTAATAGACAAGGGACCGACGGCTTTACATCCCCTTCGAAGGATGGTATATCACCTACACAACCCTCGCCTAAGGTTGCATAGCTTCCGCACATACACTGATATACAAGCCGCTGGACACGGTCTTCTTTCCAAGTACTAACCGCGCCTAACGTTACATCGCATATAGAAGTATGTACATCGTAAAGACGCATCTACACTCGCCCCCTTTTTTATTATTATTAGCCTTTACTCGAGTCCGAGTATAAAAAAATGTTACAGTCGATAGATTGTGTGTAATAAAAAACAGGTAAAAGGTGTAGTCTATTGTAATTCCCATTCATCTACGGTGCACACGACTATGGCTATAGAGGCCAATTCGGGAGAGCACATGTCGACCGCAGTCAGGACAAACATAGACCTGGTTAGGTCTTGGATTCGGCCTTCTTGCAGCAACATTTCCTTGACAGCTGGCCACAACCCCTCGCCATTCGGTTCTGTCCGCTGCAAGTTGTTCCCATTGCTCGTCTGGAATACCGCAGGATTTTAGATTTTCATGGAGAATGTCTTTGAACCTCTTTCGTTGACCGCCACGCCTTCTTCTACCGCTTAGCAATTCACCATAAAGTGTACATTTAGGAAGGCGGTTATCATGCATACGATGAACGTGACCTGCCCATCTTAGGCGTGCTCTTGAAATAAGCACCTCAATTGGAAGGCTGTTTGCTCTCCTGAGTACTTCCACGTTTGATATGTGATGGAACCAACGGATTTTCATCATACTACTGAGGTGTCTTTGCTGAAAACGTTCTAATTCTTTCACATGACGATGGTAAGTGACCCAGCTTTCACATCCATATAGCAGTGTTGGAATGACAACTGCTCTGTAGACAGCCATTTTCGTTAACAAAGCAAGGTCGTGGTTGTCAAATAAGTCCCCAGAGTGCTCTAGATGCAGCGTTAATTTTATTGCGAATCTCGCAGTCCATATTTGCTTTGTCATTAACAACGTTGCCTAAGTAATTGAACTGATCCACCACTTCAAGAGAATTTCCGTTAAGTGTAATGTCTATTTGGTTCACTTGATGAGGAGTTGACATATTAGTCTTTCCAATGTTGATTTTAAGTCCCAAGGAATCATAGCTCTGGGCATACACTAAAAGTTCTTGAAGCTCTTCCGGCGTAGAGGCTAAAAGTGCACAGTCATCCGCATACTGGACATCACAAATGAATTGTGTGCGTGTCTTCGTGAAAGCTCTAAAGCGCCCCCTATTACACAATTGTTTCTAATAAAAATATAAGAATGAAGGTAACAATTCGAGGTACTAGTTTGTTTCTTATGGTCACTGAAGGGGCGTTTTGCATAATATTCAATACAAAGTTACCAAGATGACGCACCCTATGCTCCTCCAAATTTAACTAGTTCAACTCACTCAATTTATCTGAAACATGGTCAAATTTTCTAATACCGTATATTAAACGGATGCAAGAATTTTCAACTTTTGAATACTATTTATAACAAAAGAATCTAGACAAGGCCGATGGAGGTGAAAATCGCAGTAGTTAAAATTAGATAATGCAAGTAAATCACACGATGTTTTTTTAAGTTGTAAATTCAGAAAATTGCAATTAGCATATTATAATTTTAAAGAAGCAAACAATTTTTGAAGCAGTCTTTTAACATGATTTTTAAGTCTCAAGTCGCTGTCCAAAACGATGCCTAACTTTTCCATAAGAGTCTGCATATGATTTTTAATTCCAAACACTATAACATCAGATTTAGAGGGGTTTAGTTTCAAATTATGCTCAAAGGCAAGCTGATTAATTAAATTTAGATCATTATTGATAAGGATTGAAGCGAGAGGATAGTCATTATGATCAAAATGTAGGTATATTTGCGTATCATCAGGCATGCGCTCATACTTTACATGTTCTAAAGGATGTTGATATATCGGAAGTATAGATCAGAAATAACAAAGGTCCAAGGACCTAACCCTGAGGAACACCCGAATTAATTTGAGAATTTTAAACTATATTGTTACGTCTAACCTTCGAAATTAACCTAGTTAAATACTGAATTACAGCCTCGTATAGACTCCCTCTACAAATGTCCAAGAATATATTTCTAATATAAACAACTATTTAGTGGACTTAAAAAAGGAACAAATAGAAATATTTGTTGGCGATATAAATATAAATATAAACGACAATATTGATATAAATGCAAACATATATATAAATAACTTTGCTGAAAAGGGTTTTATCTCATATATCAACAAACCTACTAGAAAAACTGAAAATACAAGCTCTATTATTGATCATTTCTTTGTTAGGATAGGAGACAAATCACCATCAAACCTTTTATTCTTGAAAGTGCTTTAACAGATCATTACACCATTCTGCTGTCTATAAATCCTAAAAATATAAATGGTAACAATAAAGTGGATAGAACAGCATGCAAGTATGTTAAAAAAATTAACCATAATTAATTATTTCAGTTATTGCATAATGACAACTGGCTCGAGGTATATCAATGCAACTACTCTGAATTAGCATGTGATATATTTACTAAGAAATTAGTAAAATATATCAATCTCTGTACTACTAATATTAAAATGAAGAACAACAAATATTACAAAATAAAGCCGTGGATGACATCTGATATATTAAATTCCATTAGAAACAGAGATCGACTAAAAAAAGAATATATACAAAAACCGAGTGAAGATAAGAAACACGAATATTCGCTATACAGAAATAAGTTAACTGCACTCATTAAGCATACTAAAATTGCATACTACAAAAATAAAATATACAACGACAAACGAAATTATAAACAAATGTGGCAAACAATAAACAATATAACAAACACTGAGAAACAACAGAATAATCACATAAGCGATGTATATGACCACCATAATAATATTATAATAGATAATAAATTAAAAGCAAATTTGTTTAATGATTATTTCGTAAATTAGGTAAAAACTTAGCAAGTAATACTGATGATAGTCCAAATATAACTGACGCACACAACTTACACCTAAGGGGTTCCTTTTATTTAGATCCTACAATAGATAATGAACTAATAATATACATATCAGAATTAAAAAACCATTGCGCACCTGGACCCGATGAAATACCAGTCGAATTTATAAAAAAGTATCACACGTATTTAGTGAAACAGTTAGGCCATATTATAAATTTAATATTTTTAACCGCGAAAATACCAGAGGCGTGGAAAGAGGCTATAATCACTCCTGTTCACAAATCAGGTGAAAAAAATCTATTAACTAATTACAGACCTATCTAGCTCATTAACAACTTTGCAAAAATTTTTGAGAAGTGCCTTAAAAAACGTTTAAATAATTATCTAGACAAAAACAAAATATTAAATAATAGGCAATTTGGATTTAGATCCAATTTAAGTACAGAAGATTGTGTTGTAGAGTTAGTAAAAAAGTGGTATACGGTATGGACGATGATAAAAAATATCTCGCTATATTTCTGGATTTGGTTAAAGCTATACGGTTGATCATCAGATTCTAATAGGTAAACTCACAAAAATAGGAATTAGGGGGCATGGGCTGGAGATATTTGTAGATTATTTAGCAAATAGGAAAAAGTAAAGGTAAATGGAACTCTCAGCGATTCTAAAATCGTAACCACTGGCGTCCCCCAAGGAACTGTATTAGGTCCTACTTTATTTTTATTATATATCAACAGTATATCAGGTATGATAGGACCTGATAATGATGTCTTTTCGTATGCTGATGACACAGCACTGCTGTTTCAGGGAAAATCTAAAAAAAACTAAATTTATGACATTCTTCCTAACAGTCAGTGGCCAACCAGGCAATGACAAATTGTTTATTCATAGCAATTCATGCAGTAGTAATCTATGTGATTGTCCATCGATAGATAGGTGTGAGTGACATAAAATATTTAGGGATAGCTGTCGATCAACACTTAAGGTGGCACAAACATATAGAGTATGTCGTGAAAAGGCTAAGACGATTAATATACAAATTTTATCAATTAAGGGACATATTAACAAAAACAAAAAACCTTAATTATCACACATCGAGCTTTAGCTGAATCCATTATTAGGTATGGAATTATAATTTGGGGTGAATTATATAACATTGTTCTAAGAAATTTTGAGGTTATGCAAAATACGATCATAAAGATAATTTGTAAAAAGGAAAGGCTATTTGCTACAGAAATTTTGTACCAAGAAGTGGACCTGCTTAACATTAGAAAATTATATGCTTATGAGTCCCTAATGTGGATGTTTAAAGTCCAAATGCAAACTCTAGAACACTGCTATAATACTAGGTGGAATGAAAACATTCCAGTAGAAATCCCTCTCCTTAGTAAATCCCACTCGAAAAGGATTATATTTTTTTTTGGGCCGAAGCTTTACAATATGTTGCCTAAAAATATAAAACGTATTAAAAAGAAACAAAAATACAACGTAGAATTAAAAAAATTTGTAAATGTAAATTATCTTCTACTATCAAAACTGTTTTAAGTATTTTATGATTTACGTAGCATAATAAACATATTTTTTGATAATATTCTCTCATCTGTCGTCTCTCCAACAATCATCAGGTAATCCATTCAGCTTTCTTATTCTGTTGTATTTGTTATTTTGCAATCATGTATCAATATAGACTCTGTATTTTTAATAATTTTGCATAACCAACCCAAGCTTCTTGTATGCTTAGGTGTTATGCAAAAATTAAGTTGTAACATCGAAACTGAATAAATAAATTTCTATTCTATTCTATTCTGTTCTATTTGATGAGTACATATTACTGTAAAAAACTTACTGCGATCTTCTAAGTATGAGTTGATAAGATTGACAGATGAAGTATTAAAACCATAATATTTCAATTTAGCACAAATAAGCTGATGTTTAGTGGTATCAAACGCCTTCGAGAAATCAAGTAGTCTTTCAAAAAATTATTGAAATGATTAACGCGACTTTCCTCGAAAACGGTTGGAGTCATCAAGTTCTACCAAGTGTACATTTTATACGTGAAAATGACGCCCTCATCAGATTTTCTAGTCAGAAGTACCACAACGTTTCGTCAAAAAATAATATGAAAAAAAATCATCATCAGATACAGGTCCTGCGGCGCCCTCTATGATCTAACGAGATGTAATACATAAATTATTGTTTCTTAGAATAAAAAAAAGGTCCTTTAGCAAATTTGGCAAAGATCAGTTAAGAGCCTGTTGAGTTATTGCAAAAAAAACGAAAAAATAATTTAAACTTTGATACCCTGTATCATTTTCCACAGCAACATTTTACTAAAGCATATTTATTATCCTCATATTTTGGCTCAAAGAATCTACCCCTGAACTTTGGCCTATTATTAATGTATATCAGGTAAAGTTTCGTAGTCGACAAGAATCTATTTCTATACTTTCTATTGGGTATAAGAAACTGAGAATTACCCCATGAAGAAACTAAATTTTAACCGTTCCGACTAAAACCATTTAAGCTTAAGAAATACGGTCTCCCAAATACGGATAAATGGTCAGTTGGTCTTAATGGCCCCTAAGAGTGATGAGTTTTACTAGCCGAAGGCATGGCATTATTTATATCCACCATGGTATTACACAAAACCATGTTCCAGTGTTTATGGGCTTAATTATACGCAGTCTAACGTCGCTAGATGAAATATGTAAATCTTTTCGATAGTGACAAGCGTCAAAAGTGTTGGCCATAACTTGTTTTTTTATTTTAATTGCGGCACCATACATCCATTATAAAAATGTCGTGAAATCGTTTCATTAGCGGTGACAGCTGAGAGTTATGTGTAAAGAAAACATTTATTCTATGCCGTTTAATTCCTAACACTTGTCGGAGGATCAGCGCTCGAAAACTTCAATTGCGTTACAACTAATGTATTGGCAATTCTAGAATTAGCCCTTCTTATATTATTTTTGCATCTGGTTGATATGATTCTCACTCAATTTTTTTTTAACCAGTGTGATCCTAAATGACAACCTCCAAATTTATTTTATACTTTAATAATGAATATGACATCGCAATAATTAATGAACTTTCGATAACTATTATTTTTTACTGGTTTTTGCATTTTTTGTAAAAATCAATAGGTATATCCAAATTTATTTAGGGTGGATAGAGTTTGCATTGGAATGCATAGTGCATTACCTCAGAGCTATATAAATATAAACTGCTTACAAGAACTATGAACCAGAGCCACAATGTATACCACTCAGTCTTCGATCATGGTTGTCCCGTATATCAGCAAAACTTCATATTTAAAAAACAGAAAATAAAAACGTTTGTGAATAGCAATTAACCAAAAGAGAGTATACTCCAAAAAAAGAAAATATGATGAAAAGTATAATTGTTGTTAATATTTAGAGGTTAATTGCTCATATGGGTGAAATTAAATATTTTGAAGCAGTAAATAATCCTGCAACGGTTTGTTTCACAAAATCTCGCATCACATCAGGTATAGAAAATTACAAAATTATGATAAATAATTAAAAAGTGGGCGCGAGCGTAGGTGCGTCTTTACTATGTGCATACTTCGGTATGCCATGTAAAGCAACGACAGGCGCAGTTAGTAGTTGAATGGGTGACCGTTCCAACTGTTGTAGAGTATGTCCCCTACAAGTCCAAAATAAAAAATTCCAAAAATCACAAAAAATTCAGATCATCCCATGCAGTATGGCAAACCACATAAAAAAGTCAATTAGACGCCATTCACACCGAAAAACCACATTCAAACTCAAAAAAAATCTGAGATAATTCGCAGACAATCGATAATTCATAAATAACGTAAATTCACTAAATTGCAACCTCAAACATTCATTCAAGCTCATCCGTAACCGATTCACTGAGAAAAACGTCACTTAAAAATACAGCCCCCCATATATTCATCAACCTAACCAGAATTACTATCTAAATCCAAATTTTCAACGTCTTACTTCAATCCCTCAATTTTCTGTAAACAATTTCATTTTCAAAATTTTAAAACTTCTTGACCACCCCTCGTATACGTAACTACGTTCAAAATTAACCTTCGAGCTCGTTTCCCAACTTTCATGCAACCGCTTCGCATTTTATCCTTCGTACTTTTCGATCACCCCCTATATACTTCAAATTACGTTCCGTGCCTCGAGTCTTAAATGTTCAAACTTCATTTCATCAAATTTCCGCAACCCGATTGCTATTTTAAAATTTCGCCCATTTTGATCACTCCTCGTATAATAGCCATACAAGCATACAATATCTCGGTTCAACTCGACTCGTACCCGTTAGGAACATTTTAATATCTTATCTTCATGCACTACGCACCTATCAGGAACATTTTAATATCGTTACAACCTTTAACATCGAACCTCCGTTAATACCTTACGGGGTCGCGTCAGATTTTGCTAATAAAAACTCAAATAACTTCTAAACCAAAATAGATCCGACTTTCATTCTAATTTTAATAAATTCCCCTTTTCATTGCCGATTATTCTATATAACTTTCACCTTCGAAATCAAAAAATTTCCAGTATTGCGCAACATGTCGTAATCGATGACTCATCCTCGCCCGCACTCGCCCGCACGTAGCGATTCCAAGCCTTTCCAGCTCTATAACGGGATGCGAGACTCGACGGGGCGCGAAAAACGAAACTTTCTCGAAACAGTATAAATACCGGCGTGCAACAAGCCGAAGTTAAGTGCACGAACGCCCTGCAGGGTCTCAGCTCTAAACCCCCACAACACCAAACTTTTATTTTCACAAACTGAGGGCCCAGTTCGTGTTCACAACGAAGACCGCGTCCTCGCCTCACACATCTTCCAGCGGCTTGTATATCAGTGTATGCGCGGAAGCTATACAACCTTAGGCGAGGGTTGTATAGGGAATATACCATCCTTCGGAGGGGATGTAAAGTCCCTTGACTATTAAATGTTAGGCAAGTAAAAGATCCCTACTCTTCTTAAGGGAAAAGTTTCTGTAAAATTCCTGGTTGGGGGTAGCTCGTCTACAGGCGTCGGTGATAGGCCTCAGTAGCGGAAATAGGCCGACGTTAAATAAATGTATTAAAAAAAAAAAATTTAAAGTGGCAAGACTAAATTCTTAAAACAGATTTACTGGCGGGGGGCGTTGTTTTTATATTCGTTATGATACTGAATTTAAATTTATCATTTTTCATTACATTGACAAAAATGCATGGTTCATAGTAATTAGGGTTAAAATAATTCATGAATACTATAACATTGGTGGAACCATTCCCCAAATGAGTCGCACTTTGTTTTGTGGTTTTTTGTAATTTTTTGGAAAATTGGACAGAACAAAATGTTTTAAGCATTGAAGGTACACAACTAGTCTTGGAAGATTTTAATGTGAATTGGCTGCTGTCTGGCGAGTATACATATACACGAAGGATCCCTACTCACATTTTTTAAGAAGGCGATACGCTAATAGATTTAATATTTACAAATAATTCTGATCTTGTCACTAAAATCTTATACCTCCCAATTATATCTGATCATTGCATTATAAAATTGATATTTTAGACTATAGTACGCCAAGAAAATGTATTTTTAGAGGTAGACAATACAATGATGAAAGATTAAATTAAATGCATATACAAGTTGATTATATTGAACCTGAATAGATGATTTTCTGTATGATAGTCCTTTGAAAGTATTAGATGCCATTTGTTTAAAAAAAGAGGTTATATATAATTCGAAATACATATAAGGGGTGGTTCAATAATAGGGTATTAGAGGCTATTAAGGATATAGATAGGAAATACAAAAAATTTAAAATAAGTAATAATCAAAATTATTGGTTAAACTATAAAACTAGTAGAAACAATGTTGTCACGATAATCAGACAAGAAAAATGTAAGTACTATGAAGAAAAAATTGATAAATGCAAGAAGGACCCAAAAAAAATGTGGCAGTCTCTGAAATCTTTAGTATTGAGTAAACATGACGAACCTTTTAAAGAAATTCAATTCGAAAATGAAACGTGTAAAAACCCAAAACTATTGCCTGAAAAATTTAATAAATTCTATATATCTAGTATTAAGGACATAATACATAGTATACCTCATACCTCATCAGTCTGAACTTGCCGAGTTGGGAGGAACAAAAATGCAAAATTTTAAGTTGTTGACAAGAACTGAATTAAAAACAATTTGATCTAGCAAGCAAGAGTAGTCTGGATGAAATGGATATGACTTTCTATAAGGATAATTTTGACATTTTATCTGCTCAATTGATTCATATATTTACATCGTAATGAGCTAAATTCTTTAAAAGTGTCGACAATAATTCCTGTAAGAAGCGTACCTAAAACCATTAAAGCTGAAGACTGTCGACCTATAAATATGTCACAAGCTTTTGAAAAAAATATTAGAGAAAGTAATATATCTGCAATTTTAGAGAAAAAATACTTAGTGAATATCAGTCTGGCTTTAGAGAGGGTTTTAGTTGTTAAAGTTTATTACAATATGTTATTAATGAGTGGAAGGAAGCTAATAACAAAGGAAGAATGTCAGGAGTAATATTATTAGATTTGAAAAGTGCATTTGACACAATTTATAGAGAGATTTCGTTAGATAAGCCAAGTATGGAATTGATGGTGTAGTATGGAAGTGGTTTGAATGTTATTTAAAAAACAAAAGGCAAAAAAAAAACAAAATATCACTTTTTTATTGATGACACTATTGCCTACATTGGTGAACATGATCTTAGAGAGTTAGTAAAAGGAAAATAAACCACGATTTAGAACTTGTTTCTAAATGATTGGAAACAAATAAATTAAAACTGAATATCACAATAACAAAAGTATACTCATAAGTAATCAGTAGAATCTCAAAAGATTCAAAGATACAAATTTATCATTTACAAAAGTTACAAAACAGAGCGATGCATGTTATATTAAAATGCAGTATATCCAGTAGGATAGATGACATGTTAAAATGGTTTAGTTGGATGAATATAGAGAACTTTTTAAAGTATATCGTTTTAATTTTCGTACATAAAATTAACAAGGACTTACTTCCAAATTACATAAAAAATATTTTAACACAATTACGAAAAGTAAAGTCTAGCCGATAGCCGCGTGGGTTAAGACATGAGGTTACAATCGCTAGCATAATGCCCCATTTCGGATTAAACACCCCTTACCTTACCAGACGTTGCCAATCCTCCGGCAGCCACTCTAGCCAAACTTTCACCTACTATACCTTCTCTAATACTCTCCACCTTTCACTGATATTTTATACCCTTCATCGACTTTAATTCTTTCCTGTATTTTTGTGTCGCGTTTGTTGTTTCTTCGTTTCTGTTTGTACATTTTTGTCTGTAAATTCATTCTTCCTTCATTAATCTTGTAACAGAATCGAAATTTTATCTTAGAACAATCAGAATTTTTAGAATCACAGTTTAGGCGAGCCCAGCGCAGCCCGTCTTTGGAGTAATTCGCGGATGGCACCTTGTTCAAGTTGTTGTGCCAGCGTCAGAATCAAAATTTAAAATAAAGTGAAGTGCGCGCAAACGGTGAAAGCCAAAGTTTTAGTGCTCTGTTCATGTTAATGTTAAGCTTTTTTTTTAAGCATTTTTGTATCAAATTACCTATTTTTATTTACAATGTTAAAAGGAGTTTAGGTTTAGCGTTTGTTCGTTTTATACAATTGTTGCTCACGCCGAACCGGCCCCGTCTCGGCCCGGCCTTGCGATGCACCGCTGCGTTAACGCGGCGGTCGCAGGGTTGGTCCCGGGATTAATTTTAATAAAGTTCTGTTGAATTGAATTGAGGTGGCAATCGCGATTAATCACACAGGTATCGAGCCACCGGGTTCGAATCCTGACTCCGGCACTGTCGGATGAAATGGTTGTATGTCCGCGTTTTTTCAATGTGTAACCCCCTTCCGCATAAGCCTCTGGCTTCTAGAATTGGGGGGGTTGTCTAATTTCTGTGGTGTTTATTATTATTATACCTACCCGAAGAAAGGGACATTTTGTGATTAAACGGGCCAATAGTGCATTAATGCATAGCTCAATTTTTTTATAAAGGAGTTGTTGAATTGTCGTGAAACTCGTGATATCACGTGTCAATTCACGTGTGAGGGTTTCTTCACTGCTCTAAAAGTAGAGTGGATTACGTTTAGTGCCGTTTTTAAATGTACATACAGACGTATCGAAGAATTATACTACAAATATTCCTCTAAAATCTAGTAAAATTACTGAAATGCTAATGTTTCATTTAACAAAGACAGCCGCGAGCGATCGGATTACAATGAGCAAATTTTGACGATTGTCATTGTCATCGTTTGTCATCCGATAACGTTGGTGTCATGTCATGTTAATAAGATTTCGACATATTTGTAATTTTTAGTGGATTGTCACAAACTTTAAAGGTAGATGTAACAATATCAATATGCTTTCTGTACCTTCGTTGGTGAATTTATTATAGATTATCACTTTACCAATTTTCAGTTTGTTGCTTTACAAATCTGTAGTATTTAGGATAACTAGACTTTCTTAGTCGTTCAAGTGATGTTAAAGTTGTTAATATCCTAATAGTATATTATTCAACGAGCGATAATGTAGGTAATAACTCGCATAGATGATTGTAAATTCATTAAGTTGAGGGTTCTTTTAGTGCCCCAGAAGATCTGAAAAGGTTTTTGATCAGATCGGATTACGTTTAGTGCCATTTTGTCACACAATTTAATGCTCTTTTCGGCTTCAAAGATCCACCGAGTGCGGAGGTTCCAGCCGCTTCCAGTAGCTGCCGATTTTTTAATTTTAAATATGTTTTTATTTTTGTTTTGTGTACATATGATTTCTAATGTAAAACAAAAAATTTTACTATGTATTTTTGATTGTATACCCAAGGGCTAAATAAACGTATTATCTATCTATTTATCTACATACACTGGCAGACACTGGCACAATATATAAGGAGCATACCTAATATTTAGACTTTATTATGGTCTTGTTGTACTATTTCTTACATCCACAAAATTAAGAGACAGTCTCAAATAACATCATCGATTGTATCTGTTTTGGAATAATAAGATGTACAAGTAATAAAACCCGTTTCCAAGATTATAGTAATGAATAATGATGCAGTTTTGTCGCCTAATTTAAACAATAATTTAAGTGACTGAAATTCTTCCTACATTTAATTATCCTGGTCTGATTTTTATTTTCATTTCTGTATTAATTATAAGTAACTAGGTCCAGCCTGAATGATGGCTCAATTCAGCCTTATAGATGTTTCCTTTTTTGGTAGCAACTCTAATTAATAAAGAGACTGTTTCCCATCAGTTACCTCTAATCTTTATCTCACTTGCTATTGATTTTTAAGTACTGTATTCCCTTAATTGTGACTTTTTAAATTATGTAAACGTTTATCGAGGTAACATTTAATAAGGTACCTTTGAAACCTGTAATTTCGAATGGCCCAAGACCCGTTGACGGATCCATGTGACAGCGGTAATCAATTTTTCAGGTTGTTCGATTCAGAAACGGCCATAAGGCTGATGGATTTTAAAACGAGGAACAGTAAGCTTGGAATTCGGGATTTTGTTTATTGGATGCAAGTAGAATTAAAACACCGCATAAAACAAATGTAGTGGCAAATGAAAATTTAAAAAATGTCATTTAATAATACAATGTTGGATTAAAGAATTGTTATTGATTTAAGCTTATACATGTCAGTAATTTTACCTATACCTAATCAATTTTTAGTAAATTAGTAAGTTTTTTAAAGCATTTATGTCGACAAAGTCAAATTAATATAACTGAAACACAGCATTATTATAAGACTACTTATTAATAACACAGCCAATTTCATATCCAATGTAACAATACGTATTTTTTGTAATATAATCGAAAGATTACTTCATTGTAAAAAAAAACTATATATTGGCCCTTAATATGTGTGTAATTCCATGAGAATAGGGGGCCAACCTAATTTTTAGTTTATGTTTCAATAAAATACGTATTATTTGCACAGAGGTACATTTTGGCTTGTCTTTCTTTTCGTACTTTAATTTTTATCTACAGAAATTGTCAGTTACTAACGGTAATGTCACAATATAAACTTAATATCGTTTGGTAAGGTAATATAAGCATAGAAATGCAATTATAATTGAATTTGCTTTATGTGCATATTATTTTTACTAAACTCATATCTTTTGGTAATGCGATATAATAGCAGAGCCAAAGTAACAACACAGCGCGCATGGATTTAAAATTTATCATCAACATCCATTCATTAGGGAGATTAAATTTTATCTCATACTATCAGAAAGAACGGACTTAGTGGAAGTTTGAGTTCCGGGAAGTTAGATTCTGTTTTTTGAAAGCAATTGCGATAACATGTAACTCGAGCTCGTATTAATGTTTGTGCTTCTATATCCTTCCAGTTGAAAATAAACTGATTTTATTATGTTGGAACTAAGTCAAAGGTTTGTTATAATATGTGAGGTACAAAGAAGAAAATAGTTATTTTATGATATGTGTTAAAAGTGAGATTTTATTTTGTGAGTGGGGAAGTTTGTGGAATAAGCGAAGCAACTTCACAAACAAAATAAAATCTCTTTTAACATGTATAGTGAAGCAGATCTTTAAGGAAACCAGATTCAAATAAGGAAATATCCGTTTGTGATTTTTTCTTTTGCCAATAAATAAAGTAGGGTCCCCCTAACATTGCGACATGAAAGCATTTCCAACATAAAATTGGGCAAATTCAATTTCCCAATAAAAAATGAAGTGAAATACTTGGATGTTATTTTGGACAGAAAACTAACCTGGAAACCTTTTATAGATAACATCGCATCTAAATGTGACAAAGGACTGAATTTCCTTAAAACCACTACCAAAACGTGGTGGGGTTCTGATCAGAACACCTCTCTCTCAATTTATAAATCATATATTAGACCGATTATAGATTATGGCTCAATCTTCTATGGAGCCGCCTCAAACACAAACCTTTAACGTATCGATATAATACAAAACAAAGCCTTTGTTTAGGAGCTCTGTCATCTACTCCAATTGAACCACTGCGCATAGAATCATTAGAACCACCTCTGCAACTAAGGAGAGAGTATCTCGCGATGAAATTCATCCTAAAGTCTAAAACCAAAAACTCAGACCTCTTGAATAAAATTTACAAAACAAGTATCTCAGATTTGACAGAAAAATATTGGCAGAAAAAAAACTCCCCGCCTTTGTGTGCCGCGTACAGAGATACTTATGGCCTTTTCAAATTAATGGAACCTGTATACCCTCCTACACCTGAATATGAGTTTTTTGACCTTGACATTAATTTTCCAACTATTGTTCCGAGCTATAGTTAAAATCAATTGGAGAGCCATAAAATTTTTCTACAAAACCTAAATCAATGGACACATTACACAAAAGTATATACAGATGCATCCAAATCTGCCCAAGAAACAGGATGCGCATTCATAATACCCCAATACAATATTGCCGCCAAATTTAAATTAAGTCAAGAAATGTCTATCTATTCAGCAGAAGCAACTGACATTTACAAAGCCATTGAGCATGTCACTCACTCAAATATTAATAATAACTATATTATAATCTCGGATTCCTTGTCAATTTTAACATCCCTTAATCATAGTTATCCGCCGAATATTCCATCAAATTCCTTTATTACTAATATTAAAAAAATCATTAGACAGTTATACGCAAATAGGGGTCGCATAGCTTTTATGTAGGTCAAAGCGCATATTGGTATTCATTTTAACGAAGAAGTCGACTCCATCGCTAAACAAACCATTTCATCCGGTTTAGAATCTCCAAAACAATTAAGTTACGATGATGCTGTGAACTCCTGTAAACTTTTAATAAAAAGAAAGTGGTCAAACATGTAGCAAGAATTTGTTCTTACCAACCCCACAAGGTACACTAAAATTAATCCTGAAATACCTAGAAAGTACATAACAATTTGGGAATGGTTGTTACCCTTCACATCTCTTCAGAATGGGTATTTCCCCTACAAATTTGTGCGATACATGTAACATTGAGTATTCTTTGACTGTAATAAACACACAGACGCAAGTAATGAATTGTATAAACAACTGATTAATTTAAATATAGAAACCCCTTTCAACCTACTACATTTAATATGTCTTAATAATAACGACATTCTAGGCTGTCTGATATCCCTTTTATATAAAAGTGGCATAAAAATTTAGGTTAGAGTTGGCATTCCTGTGTTTAAACCTTTTATGTATATCCGAGGCCTTTACCTGTGTTGTGTAAAATCAAAATGCCTTGAGGGGCCCCTAGGCGAGAAGCGTGTGCCCTTGTTTAGTTTCCATTGTATTCTTCTAAAAAACTTCTCTTGTTAGATTTAGATTTAGCGTTTTCAAATAATAGGACAGTGTATCTGGCTGTATAGACTATGTCCAAATGGCATTAAAAAAAAAACATTGCGACACATTTGTGCTGAGGAAGTCAAAGGGGGAGAGGGGGAAATGACATGTTAAATGTATGGGAAAATGGTTTTTCGAAGATAACTCGGTGGTGAAGGGTATTAGCGCATATTTTGTTGGGTCGGAGGCTGAGGGAGATGGGTTAATTAGGAGGGGAAGGAGAGGGGGAAAACGAAAATATTTCATATACTGATAACTCCCCGTGTAATCGACCGACGTACTCTTTTATTTTTTTATTTGCTACAAGATAGCACTCGCATAAAATGATTTTTTTGCAAACAAACGCTTAGTGAACGAAATAAAAATTGCACATTTTTTTCAAACAATTTCTTTGCCATCGTCTAGCTCCCTTCCTGATCATTTTATCGCGTTCTGGCCGGACGGAAATTAAACGTTAATAAAAAAGCTTCCAAGTGGCGAAAAGGATTTTTCTCCCACCGTGCAAAAAATCTGTTTGGGAAAAAGCGTTTGTTTGCGAAAAAAATCATTGTATACGGGCGCATATAGCATATAAAAAAATATAAAAAAGTACGTCGGTCTGATCGCGATAAGCCAATTACACGGGAAATTATCAGCATGTCAAATATTTTCGTTTTCCCTCTCTCCCTCCCCTCCTAATCATCTCACCGCCCCCAGCCCAACAAAGTATCCGCTAATACCCTTCTATCGAATAAAAATTGAACATTATTTACTATTTTCAGTAATTCTTCATCATTCTGTGGTCTCACATTTCGCTTTTGGATACTTCTTACGAGTAGTCCCCATACTTCTTCCACAGGGTTAAGATCTGGACTATGACTGGGCCAGTTAAGAACGTTGATGTTGTTATCTTGAAACCAGTTAGTTACGGTATGAGCAGTATGAACGGAACAATTGTCTTGTTGAAATATGAACTCATTATTAGGAAATAATTGTGACACAGAAGGGAGCATAATATTTTCTAAAATCCTAATGTACTTTTCACTATTAAATCGTTCCTCAATATGCCACAAAACACCAGGACCACGTGCCGATATCCAAGCCCACATATTGATGGAAACTCTACCACTTTTATCATTGTTAGATATATATTTCTCATCGAATCGAGTATTCGAAGGGCGGTAAATACGAATACGACAGCTGTATGTTGACTGGAAATTTTTTTGTCTGTAAAGATTACATTGTTCCAAAAGTTTACATCATGCGCTAAAAATTGAAGCGCAAATCCTACTCGAGCTTCTTTATGTTCAGCTTTAAGTAAGTATTTCTGTGCTGCTGCATGACAGCGTAGCTCCGATTCTCTTACTCGCCGGCGACCAGCACTACTCAATCCAGGAAAATTCGTTTCTTCAGCAGCCTGAATTACTGAGTAAAATGGATTTTCTACTAAAGCATTTACCAATTGCAAATCTTGTTGTTGAGTTGATATCCTTCGTCGCCCTGATCCAGAATTTACACTAATCGTACCGTTTATTCTCCACTTTCTTAAAATGTTACACACCGAATTTTTGTCAATATTATAACGCAGTGCAATTTGTCTCATTGACCATCCATCATTTATCTTCTGCTTTACTAATAACTCCAGATTTAACTAAATCGCTTATAGGAGGCATATTAGTTTTTTGCACACTTGCAATAAATTATGACAACTAATTGACAATGTCACAAAAATTAAAGTTAGATGTGCGCAACTAGATTTTAGCAAAATACCGTTATAAGACTTGTTCTTTTTTTTTTTCTCACGACCGTACAAAGAGATGACACTTTAGGAATGCTGTCAGATCCGATAAACGCCATTTTTTGTGACAGTTGACAGTTTAGTGCAGTTTTCATTTGTTTTCGATGAAAACGAATTAAAAGTGTCAGCTTAGCAAGCAGCCGTCTTGCAAAATTTTGTCCGTGCCTTCAGTAATTTATACGAAACAATTTTAAAAATAATTTTATTTTCTTTTTGAGGGACTTTTTGAAGGACTATTTGCTGAAAACCCGAATGTCGTTGATTGCTTGCTGATGTCATTTCTGGATACGTTAACAAACAGATGTTTCGCTATAGGACGAAAATCCGCAACCAAATACCGCTTCGTAGCAAAAATTTTACTGTGTGGTGTACAATGTCCGCCTTTGGAATTTTTAGGCCGTTCTTCTTTGAGGAAAATGATTTGCCACTTTCCACACTGTTAGGGATTCTATGACAATTTTGCGAAGAATGTTTCCTGGTCATGTCATTTCGAAATTAAGGGACATTAATTGGCTGGCACGGGTCACCAGATCTTTCAGCTTGTGGTTTCTTTTTATAGAGTTACTTAAAGTCAAAAATGTTTTCTAATCGACCGCAAACTTTGGAACAACTAAAATATAATATTTGGACAGAATTTAACGCAATCCCAATTGAAATGTTTAAGCGGACGGCAACGAGGAGAAGGTCATTTGACTGATAATATTTAAGAAATTAAATTTCCGTGTTTCCTCAAAAACCTCGTGTTAATTTTTGAATAAAAATTGAGCCATTCATTCTGTCTTATCCGTTACAACTAATTCTTTCTGAAGCAGACTAACAATTTATTTACTAGATCCATAAAACATTTCAATTAAGAAATAATTTCAAGAATATTCAAGTCGGAGACCAGTCAAATTTTTCTCGTGCTATTTGTCTGGTTTACATATTTCACTAAGTGGAAAATCAATAAATGTTGGCAATGAAATGTATACAAGCAGCTCCAACAAAGAATGCTAATTCTAATAATCTCATATACTGCAACTTTATTTTCTAAAAACCTGTTCAATTACTTTGTTATCTCAAAGTCTGCTCCGGTTTGTTCAATTGTTTCCAATGTACGTACCAACATGCCAAGAAGTGTGATATATCGTTCACGACTCCTTGATTTCCCTTACGGATCACTAGCTAATTAAATATAACGTATACTGGACACACTGCATACCTTATGTCACCTTATCGCATTCTCTCAATTCTCTTCGCAATCGTTCCTTCTTCGCCTCTCTCTATTGCGCCAGTGCGTACCACCAAAGGGGAAATAGAGATGGGTGGACTTTTGTAAGTTAAATAAATGGCATTTCTTTGCTTTGGAAGTTGCAAGAAGCCACTTAATTGTCATCTACCGTATTTCCGAGATCATCATTGGCGTCGCGTCGCAAAGGTGCAAGTCAGAGAGTGCTGTTTCAACATTAATATACTTAGGGGGACATACCCCAACAATAACCCTTTAATAAACGAATATATACGGCATATTTTTGGTTTCGGTTTATATTGTTACCAATAATATTAAAAAGATCCAACGTTTTCACCTCAAAGGTCCCAAAGCAACCAGTCATTATATTGGCTCCCAACAGACAGAAGTGAAATCAAAAACTTAATTTGCGAATTAAAAAATAATATTATATAAAGGCAAAAGCTCTAAAAGCTGCCTCACTTTATATCACTGGCCCCCTGATGTATATAATAATAATAATAATAATAATAATAATAATAATAATAATAATAATAATAATAATAGTAATAAAGGTCTTTATTAATCTTTAGGTACAGAACATTTTTCGATATATGTATAAAAAGAAAAAAAAATATATAATATATAATAAATAAATGTTCGGAAGTAGGATTATAGCCGACTGCTTTCAAGGAGTCGGTTATAATACTAATCTATAAAACTGGAGATTAATCATTTATACAAAATTATAGACCAATATCCCTGATAGCAACCCTATCTAAAATATTTGAGAAAGTAATTAAAGCGAGACTAAACTCATACCTGAATAAATTTAAATTTCTGTCTGATAACCAATATGGTTTCAAAGAAGGAGTCTCCACACAAGATGCAATAATAGATCTCACTACTAATATTTATTTAGCGTTAGATGAAAGAACATCTTGTCTATGTACATTTTTGATCTTAGTAAGGTATTTGACACAGTCAGCCGTGAATTACTCTTACAGACACTTGAAGATATTGGACTCAGAGGCACCCGGCTAAAATTTTTCAAAAGTTATACTGAGCGAGTCACTTAATATCGAGTATGGAGTACCACAAGGCACGGTGTTAGGACCATTACTATTTTCAGTTTATGTAAATGAAATATTTTCCTTACAAAGCAGAGGCAAAAGTAATCAGCTTTGCCGATGATACTGCAATTTTTTATAAAGTTGAGACGTAGGATGGACTAAAAAACATCGTAGAAGCTGACTTAACTACTACAAAAAATTGATTTATAAAATTGTTGATTGATTGATTGATTTATAAATTGTTGACACTTAACTTTGAAAAGACTTTTTCCTTACCTATTAGCTGTACCAGAGCAAGGCTTCTATCATTTAATCGAATTAATATTAATAAGGTGTTATCAAAGACCAACACGTACGATGAGATTCACACATAAATTATATTATTAGAAAATTACAGTTTATTCTATATAAGTTTAAATATCTACAGAATATACTGAACATTCAACAAATGAGAACTATTTACCACTGTTTAGTAGAAAGCCATTTGAATGTGATTGCAATCTTCTTTTTTTAGAATCTAGGGTTTGCGACATAAGACATTTTTAAATTTTTTTTACAAATATGACGCAACATCAAACAAGGGCTATGATTAGATATCCAACATACACATATAATACAAGGCAAAAAAGTAAATGTCTATATCTTTTAATGTTAAAAACTATAGGTCAAAGATCGTATCACTTTCTATCTAGCTCCCAAACTTATAATTCAGTCCCTGGCACTATTAAAGACAAAAAATTAATTTCGCTATTTAATAGAAAGCTAAGAATTTATATTTTTGGAAAAAAACAGTAAAATTTTCACTTAGTTCAAATGTGCTTTTAGAGGGCGGAATATTAAAACATAATATTTTTAGTCGCAAACTCTTCTATACAGTCCTTATTTTACTATAAGGAACGTAACCAGACTGCAACCAACAGCTACTCTCCGGGCTATGTGCCCCGCCGAGCGCTGAATTACAAGTTACAAGCCTGGCGCGTTAAGTGTAATAATTGCATATTACATCGTGTATAGTTGGTTGTCTATATTTTTGCGGTCACGTGTCCTGTGATCATTACTGAAAGCTCTGTATATCATAATAGGGATACCAAACAAGGGACGCTTATTCTAGCTTAGACCTCACAAAACAACAGTATAATATATGTAGAGTGCTTATGTTTGTAAATTCACGGCTACTCTGGACTATCAAACCAAGTGTTTTAAAAGCATTTACCAACTGTGTTTTCAATATGGGCATTGAATGTTAACTTCGGATCAAAAACTACATCTAGGTCACGGTAAGTATCAGGTCTTTGTATGACGGTGTTGTCAAGGTAGTAGTTAAACACATGGGGAGTTGAAACATAACATTACATTTACCGGCATTTAATGATAGTTTTTTGTCTAGACACCACTGTGATAGTCTGTCAAGGTTATGCTGTAGGAGGTAACAGTCTTCAGTACTCATTATCACCGTAAAGAGGCTTAAATCATCCGCATATAGCAGACAACAAACGTTCTAGAATATCCACGATATCATTAATTAAAATATTGAATAGTAAGGGACCTAGTACCGAGCCCTGAGGGACACCTGATAACGCCAAGAATTCGATAAACTTAACTTCATTATACTCGACATATTATATTCAATTTGACAGATAAGATCTAAATAACTGTAGCAGTGATGAGACAAACCTATTTCATGTAACTTACAAAGTAGAATATTATAGTTAAGCCTGTCGAAAGCCTTAGAAATATCAGTATATATCAGTTTGGTCCTGTACATTCAAAATTTCAGCTATGTATTGTGTAATGGATAGCAAATTAGTAGTAATTGAACGTCCTTTCATACTGATATGGCGAGATCTGATTGCTGATACTTGCAGTAGCAGTATTTCCAGGATTTTACAGAAATTACAAATGATTGAAATAGTCGGACATAGTTTAGATCGCTTCCAGATGGCCGGAAATGAGCAAGTGTTAAGGCATAAGCTAAATAAAACCATTAACGGATAAGAAAATATCTGAGCGCAGTCCCTAATAAGAAATTCCGGAACGCGATCTGGCCCCATCGTCATTTTAGGTTTAATTTTTTTGATAGCTTTAAATACGTCAGATTTGTCAAAGGCTGTTATGCGGATATTAACATTATTCAATAGATCATTGAAGTTTAAAGGTGAGTCGCCACCATCAGGTATATAAGAATCACCAAAAAATTAGCAATAGCATTTAGTATATCATTTGTGGTAGTTCAAGTTTGACCGTTAAAATATATGTGGTTGAAAATATTAGTCACGCCTTTCTTACTGTTAATAAAAGCCCAGAATTTAGAAGCATCAGTTTTGATATTACTTTCTGATCTTCAAACAAAGTTTTTATACAAGACACTAATTTCAAATTTAATTTTCGATCTTAAACACTTAAATTCATTGAGAACGTCAATGTCACATGTCACATTTTAGCTTTTAGTCTAATAGATTTTATAATATTACTGAAGTGAAACCAAGGACGATATTTATTTTTCTGTGACGGGCGATACTTTGGAATATATAAATCAAAGATCGAATACAGTTTCTCGTAAAACATATCACATGCTTCGTTAAATCATTATATAAGGCAATAAATGACCAATCAGCATTTAAAAGAGTTTGATACAGCACATGTAAGTCAGCTTTTCTAAAATTGAAGCAGTTATTAAAGTTGGTTGGAAAATTATATTTATATGGATCACGGGTTATTCCAGGCGAACAACCAGCGGATTTGAAAATTTACAACCATTGTTTTATCGACTTTTCATAATTATTCCATAATAAAAACCTCATAATTTCTTTATGGACGATCAGCTGTGAGCCCAAGTATAATACAAAAATGCACGTTGTATAAATATTAAATATTTCACATTAAATAGAGCAACAAGTGACTTTATTTCTTCAGATGTTTCCTCAGTTAAATACTCAATAAACTCATAAATATTCCTTCTGTATCCAAAAGCGCATTGGCTACGCCCATGTCCCCTAGCGGATTTCTGCGAGCAAGTGACAGTCCAGATAAGTCAATTAGTTGAGTTGCAAGAAAAAACGCCATCATTGTCCGAGCCTGGTGTTCACCTTTTGTAAGCAATCGATTTTATTTGCATTTCCAGTGAATGACGCTTGTATTTGTTACGATTCGCAGGATTTATTGTAGAAATTGATTTGTTTTCTATGCCGATTTGTATTTAGTAAGCCGTGTAGATAATTAAATCCCGTCTATTATTTGCACGTTTTCAATAATAATTTTAAATAATCTGTTGAAGGACGGACAGTAGCGAACAGCTGCGTAGAGATACTTTTAATTTTTCTACAGCTTATGTAATTTTTGTTTTATTGAAGATATTAATGTAATACCAATAGATCAACAAAGAACGCTATCAACGACTCCAAGAATTCTCAAAAGTAGGTGATTAGATAGTACTTTCAATGTTAAGTCAGATTCCATTCCCTGTCAAAGTTATGACTAGAAGCAGTTTTAGCCAAAAAATATAAGACACCCTGTAACTTAGTAGTGAAGGTCCAATGGGGCATTTCAAAGTGAAGAACCCTGTTTCCAAATTCAAGCAATTATTGCAGTTAATTCACTTCATTTTTACATTTATTTAGTCATTTAATATTGAAGACGGTAAAGTTACCAGAATGCATTTTTAAAATCATATTTTTAAAGCAAAGTTAAACGCTACAATTTTGAGACAGAATTTACAAAAAATCTAGTCGAGTCGCACGGTTTGTTTATCGCATAGTCAGATAAACGTCAAGTACTTCGTGTATTCCCATAGTATGGAATCGCCTGCACGTGTCTAGCTTAACCATAGAAAAAGATAGAAAGTTGAACGTCACTTTAAAGTGTTGCACAGGGCTACGTCGTGTCGAATATTATAATAGCGTTAAAATAAACATATTCTCACAAGAATCAAGCGGAGATGCATAATCCGGGTAGAAGGGTGACATCAGGAACTATATAAAAGAATATCAGACTGTTCAGAAAAGGAGATGCATTTGGAATCCCACCTAAGGTACTTTGCAGACTTCGGTCAGCTGTACTTAGGAAATAAAATTAAACCACGCTCAAGGTACTTTGCAAACTTCGGTCAGCTGTACTTAGGAAATAAAGTTCTAATACACCATTGCATCGCAGTAGTTCGTGTTCGTTGTACTTACATGGAAGACAATCACTGTTTAACGTACTTTTTATGAAGTGCCGTTTCAACGTCTCTACGATGCCCTACGAGAATATTAAACATGTATAATCTGAGGGAGAGCATTCACGGGCGACATAACGCCATACAGAGCGCACAGAAATTCAGCTGGCGTAAATTTCTAAAGGTGATTACTTTCTTATTTCGAGACTCTACTTTATTATTTGCAATTGCATTCATATTCTGGTTTCGTCGGGGTGTAATGGGGAAAATTGGCGTATTTGTGGTACTAAAACAATATTAGATTTTTTTTAAATGAAATATTAGCTTTGATTTTAACTATCCTAATATTATATTACCAGTTATTCAGTTATGATTTTATTCACGATTTTAATTCATAAAATTTCATTTTCTGAATGCTTTTCTAGGGAAGTTTGCGTTTGCAAACTAATAAGTTTATATTCAAGAATTATATATTTAGAGTTATGCAATAACAAGATACTTTTCATAGACTCGTCAAACTTCATGTCAATAATTATTCTGCAGTTTTTATAAAACAAATAGTTGACTCTAATGTCCACTTCATCTCTCGTAAGGTTTTTCAAGAATGCTTTATATTTAAGGTACACTAGGAATGTTTTCCTACTGTAACCACAAGGTTGTCTAATTGTTGAACATTTACTTACAATAAAAATTTTATAGTTACATGAATTCGGCGTACTTTCCGTTAACAGAGGTTTGAAACATTGACTACGGCCAATTGGCTGGTTCTGTTCTCCAATTGGTTTCAGTTACAACGAGGGATGTCAATATTTCAGGCAGTTGTCTGGTCACTTGTTTCGATTGAAGGATGATGCAATCGCACTTTCTTACCTTCGCGGATTCGCGGCTCCGTATGTTTGACAATCATAGGCAATCTTCTGGTTGCTTTTCTATTTAATTACTATAGGGAGATTTCCCCAGCATTCTAAAGGATTTTATATGAGTGTAAATTCTCACCTCTGCAAGATTAATATGATTATCTGAACGATTGTTCTTACTCTAATTTCAATCACTAAACTGTGTATAATTAAAGGATATTTCCTCAACACTCTATGATATGTTACACGAATATTTAATGCTCGTTTTTCAACTCAATTTTGATAATGTATACACATTACATGATTCTTGTCCTTTGTTTTGCATTCGATTTATTATTTGGCTATTGCTAACAACTTTAATTATAAATCATTATTATCTAGCGATTGCTAACAACTTTATTTAATTATAAATCATTATCAAATCATAAGCACTCAGTATATCTATCGTATGGTCATTACTATAGCGACGCAAATTTTCCTATTATAATATTTAGACAGTTGTCTCAAATATTTGGATTACCTTTGATTTCATGTTCAACTATCGTTACATCAATTCATATAAAATAAAATGGTTTTTTTTTTACTATTTTTTACCATCAATTATTGTCTTATTCTTTCACCTTTACCTTTTCCTCATCTATGTAATAAACTAAATAAATGGCTTAATTTCAAAAGCAAAATAGAAAACAAACTTCAACTATAAATGTACAGTGCAATCTTGAGTAATAAAATACTACATAAATAACATATAATTAACTAGGTCTCTCAATTAATAGACAGTGTGTTCAAGTTTACCAGGTATTTCAATTAACAGATTGATTAATTTTCTAAGGTATATTAAGGTATATCGTATCAGACAGAAACAAGTAATATTAAATTTTATATAAAAGAACCTGGGGTAATTATAAAAAGGGTTACTACATACACAACGAAATTTGGGTCCTACACTAATAAAAAACTAGACGATCACGCAAATGGCCAATCTTATTTGTTTATCCTTCAGATAAATAATTAGTACTTAGTTTCCTGGTGACATAATTATCAGGATTTCTGTATATAAATATACAGGGGGGGCTACAACCATTACAAATGGGAGGTTCTGATTACTACTGGTATTCTATCATTCTCTGTTAGGCTACCTCTCATGATGCAACGACGTGTATAAAAAGGTCAGGTTGAAAATTCAACTTCGTCTGGAGTCGGCTCCAATAAACTTCCATGATAATTTAAAAAAATAATTCCTCTAACACTAGTTGCATAAATATTATTAGCATGTATGACTGGTGGTCGAGAGGTGAGCGCACTTGCCTCTCATCCAAAAGTTCCGGGTTCGATCCCCGGTCGTGGCAGTGGAAAATACTGTGAGAGGGATTTTTTCACTATACACGGATATTGGGTGTGTGTCCCTTGTCTCTAAATGTGTAGCCCCCTCCCACACAAGGCTCTTCTAGAGCCTTCCGGGATAAAGGGGGTCGTAATTACCTGTGGTGTTATTTATTTATTTATATTTATTTATTATTATATCATAATAAAGATGGCATATTCTCTTCACCACATCCAATTTTAGTATTTTCACCGAGGACTTGATATGCTTAACTCGCTCAATTAAACGTACTTCTATCTGCTCTAGAATCAAAGCAAATGCGGTTAACCGTAGTTACATGCATATCTTTTGCATGACCGACCGACTCGCTAATGCTCTCAAGATGTTCGTCGGGAATTGAAAAAAGCGGCAAAAGTTATTACGATGCCAGGTTAATTAGCCAATATCGGCCAGATGTAGAATTTATTTCTTACAATAGGCATAGCTATCTATTTTATTCGCGCATATCGTTGTAAACATCCTCACTTTAATTGCTATCTGGGTCATTCAAAAGTATACAGGATACTTTTTGTTCGTAGTATCTTGACGAAATTAAAAATGTGTAATAATCTGCTTTCTTATTAGACGGATTTCGACGCTACAAAATGAAGAAAGTTCAACATTTAAATGAGGGACATAAGCCGAGGAGAGTAGATGGTTGTTAAATAAAAAAAGGAATGACCCGCTGGTATGTAGCAAAATTCTTTGGTCGGACAAATCAAATTTTTCTAATAATGGATTTTTTAGTAGAAATATGCATTATAAGTGGACACGAGAAAATACACATTGGTGCAGAGAGACTGCTTTCCAAGAAAGATTTTATACGAATGTTTGGGTGGGTCTTTTAGGGGCTAAAGTAATTGTATCTTATTTTTATGAAGGCAAATTAACCGAATTTCAAAATTTTCTTTATGAATTAAGTGGTGGAATGATTAAATTATTCATATTTTCAACAAGATGGGGCTCCATCTCACACTGCTGTAATATGTACAAATTATTTAAATCAGGTTATGCCGGATAGCTGGATAAGCACCTGTGGACCCATTCTATAGCCAGCTTGATCATCAGATATTACTCCCTTGGATTTTTTTATCTGGGGTTAAATTAAAGACTAGATATTTCAAACTGCCCCTGGAAATATTGAGGACAGAATTAGAAACGCATGTGAGGCAATTACTCCTGAGATGCTCCAAAATGTAATGTGTAAGGTGTCTCGTTGAGCACGTTTGTGTATTAGAATGCATGGTGCACGATTTGAGCATTTGTAGTTAAAAAAATAACTACACACTTTTTTTTTCGGTAGGTAGCACTGTTATACATAGTTTTTCATTTTTTTAAGTTCATTTTGTACGTGTATTTTTATTTATGAGATATTTGATTGTATTAAATTGTAGTAAATAATTACTGAGTTATAATAATTATTATCAGGTGATTTTTACCATTATGGCATAGCTGATTTTTACGATTCAATGATATGAATTGTGTTTTTCGTAAAATATTAAATATTGACACTATCAGTTAAAATTTTTGTGACATGTTTTATATCATTGGAAAAAGAAAAAATAAACGGCACAAGAGCGTTCTGAGTACGGTCATATCCCATAAGTCCATTTCGACTGTATGAAAAAAAAATTGACTCGTAATTTGTTGCTGCATCTAGAGGTGCCATGACCAGAAAAAATTGCTTGTAATAATGGACCTATGTCGAGCATAAAAATTTGAGAATGTGTATTTCGTGGGCCATCAAATTTGGCCTGAACAATTTTTAAATAAAAGTTAATTTTTTCAAATGGAACCATAAAAGGAGAGTACTACCATAAAATAGCGGATGTTCTAAGGAATCCGTGAATGTGCCTAAATTCGGGATAGGTTAAATAACGACAACTGAAATTATAAGCAAAATAGGTTTTATCTTAATAAACGGGGAAAAGAACATTTTCTTATTATTGAACATATCTAGTAGGTGCGAAAACGAATTATGTTCAAATAAATAATGAGAGTATTACATCATTGAATAGTGTATAATCTTTGTATTAACTTTGCTCCTTTACTAGGCTTTTCTGGTCACGTCAGTGTTATTTGTAAAAAAGCTTTCTTTTGTTGAAAATATATAGGTACTTTAAAAAAATATCTGGATACAAGTACTACATAAAATACTGCTTTCTGAAACTATAGATAATAGTAATATAATAATAATAAAGTTTGTTTTCAATTTTAGTAGTACATAAAAATATAATAAAGAATGATTCACCTAAACTCCTTGAGAGAGTGTGTCTTGTGCCTTAGTGTATAGATTAAATGTATATAACAATATTTGAGCAAGTGACTTATACAGACTAAACCTTAAAATTTAATGGTAAATTCAAAGTGCAAAGTGAGAAGAAGACAGAAATATGTGTAATACAAAATAAGTCATACCCAAAATTATGCTAAATTAAATTCTCATTAACAGAGCAGCAACAACCTGAATAATATTAAATTAATCTATTTCTTAATTGTGTTAGTATATTTTTTAAAGTTTTGATATTATTACATGATAAATTTTTGAATGGTTTTTAAATAATGCGAAGCTATTAATTTCTTTTATTTTGTTTGGTAGGGTGTTATGGAGTTTCATTCCTATGTAGTCTATGAATTTACGAAAAGACGTTTTCTTAGGTTGTGGTGTTATAAAATTTTCATTAATTTTTGCTTTAGTTTGATACCTGTGTTTTATTTTGTCTGAAAAATTTGGATGTTTTTGTACGTAATTAATTGCTTGTAATATGAATAATCCCTCAATATCTAATACGTTCGTCTCTTCATAGACTTTTATTGTTGAATATTTTTTTGGTTTGCCTAATATTATTTTCAATATGTGCTTTTGAACAATTTTTAAACTGCTTAGTGTGGTTTCGTAAGCACCTCCCCATATTATTTATGCCATTGTTAGAAGACATTCTACTAATGTTTTATATATAGACATTAGCTGTTTTAATTTCATTATTGTTTTTAATTGATAAATCAGTTTACCCGTTAGAATATCTATGTGTTTGTCCCATTTCAGAAACTGATCTATATGTATTCCTAGATACTTAATTGTCTCAGAGAGTTCAATATATTCCTGGCAGTTGTTGCAGGTAGTAGGTTCATTACAATTATGATATATTATGTTTTCAAAGTTAGATTTTCCCGACACAGATAAAGAGAATGTAGTGAACTTTGTTTTTGTTTGATTTACTGTAAGTAAATTATTATTCAGCCAGTTCTTAATTTGCCATAATCCTGATTCAGCTTTTACTTTTACTTCCTCCCAAGTGACATCAATGAATAACAACGCAGTATCACCCGCATATGACACGAATCTTACCAGGTATACTTAATTGGAGCATATTGTTGATGTAAATTTGAAATAATATTGGTCCTATTACTGTACCTTGTGGTATCCCACATGTTATAATTTTGTTCTTGACTGTTTTCTGATTTTATAGTTACTATTTGTTGCCGATTTGATAGATAGTCCCTGATAAGTTCGCCACATATACCTCTGATTCCGTAATAGTCTAACTTATTCAGCAGTTTTTCGTGCGATACCGTGTCAAAAACCTTTGCCAGATCCAAGAATACTACCAACGGCTTTTGACCCTTATTTAGAACCAGGTATATATCACTGACTAAATCGTGTATCGCATCCTACTGTGGAAAGTCCCTCTCTGAAGCTATATTGTGAGGATGATATGACATTATATTTATTTAAATGGTCTAAAAGTCTTTTCTTTAAACATTTTTCAACAATTTTGGCTATATTTCTTATTAGAGAAATTGGGCGGTAATTTGAAATACTTGTTACATCACCTTGCTGAAATATAGGTTTGATGATGCTTTTCTTTAGAATCTCTGGAAATTTCCCTTGTGAAAAAATTTGATTTGTTATATGTTCTAACGGTTTTAGAATATATTTCTTTGTATTTTTTATTATATTCACCATTAAAGTGTCGTGACCAGGGGAACTGTTATTTTTTAGGCTGTTTATGACATTTATTAATTCATTTTCTGACACTGGACTATTTTTTTATCGATGTTGTTCTCTATATTGTCTACAATACCTACCTTATTATTTGTAATATTTTGTGCCATTTTCTGTCCTATTTCTGAAAAATAATTTACAAATTGATTACAAATTTCTAAATTGTTTGTTATAGTTGTGTCATTGTCTATTTTTAATAGGTTTATATTATTTGTGTTTTTTTGCACAATCGTTTGTTGATTCTCTAATCATATCCCATGTTTTTTTTTAATATCTTTTTCTGCTTCTTGAAATTTTTGTTTATAATATTCATTTTTTGTTTTTTGAGTTAATTTAGTTATTGTCTATGATTTATATTTATTTCTTAAAACTGTGTTATCCGGAGTTTTTCCTTTAATTTGTCTCTTTCTAATATTGAAACAACTAAACCCTGACTTATCCATGGCTTTATTTTTTAAATTTTTTTAATATTATCAGATACTGTTGTTATACAAGTATTGATTATATATTTATATTTTGTGATAAATTTATTAGTAGCCAAATCTGAATTAAGTTCGCTTAAAACACCTTCCCAATTTTCTCTCTCGAGATGGTTCTATAGCACTTACAATACAGAGATATTGTATATGCTCCCTGCCTTACTCAAGAAGAAAACACCGTTTAGAAAAAGTTGAAAACTTCTGTATACAATATTTTATAACTGTGCCCCAATATGGTCATATTACTCCACATTTACGCGATTTCAAACTATTAAGTCTGTGTACAGTTAGGCACAGTTTTGCTGGGCAGTCAAAAAACCCAACAAAAACTTTACGACCTCATTAAAATACCGTTTACTCATTGCACTATCTTGCCTGCAAATTGAACCATTTATCTTTGTAGATTTGTTTGATGCGACCATGCCGAATGGTTCACCGAGTTAATAATTAGCTCGTAAAGTGTTTGTTGCGTTTTTTGACGGCCAAGCAAAACTGTACCCAACTATAAAAGGAGATTCATACACGTAGTAGGATTTATTTTAAGTATTCTCAGAACAGGCAAACCTAGTTATTTATTTCATAAAATAAAGAAATGAACTAAGATTCATAGCACTGATCTGAAACTAGGGATGTACCGGATAGTTGTTTTTATAAACGCCGGGTACCAGGTTTAACCTGAAATTTCCACAGCGGGTATCGGGTATCATTAGGCCGAGTGCCAGGTACCGGATATTCACCAAGGAATCGCACCCTGTATAAAGTGACATAACTTAACTCGACTCGGCTCAGTAGTTGTCATACGTCGGCGACGATTAGTAATAACCCTAATTAGTTGCTGACGTTCTAAATGATATTAAATAATAGGGAGAAGTGTAGTCTGGGAATATTACTATTATCTGAAGAAGACAACATTAAAGCAATATATCTTTTATGTAAGACGAAAATTCCTCGACGTGGTACAGGAAAGTCTGCGTCATCCTCAGTTTTTTTTTATACATTTACTTAACGTCGGCCTATTTCCGCTACTGAGGCCTAACACCGACGCCTGAAGACGAGCTACCCCCAACCAGGGATTTTGCCGAACCTCTTCCCTTAAGAAGAGTAGGGATCTTTTACTTGCCTAACATTTAATAGACAAGGGACCGACGGCTTTACATCCCCTCCGAAATATGGTATATCTCCTATACAACCCTCGCCTAAAGTTCTATAGCTTCCGCGCATACACTGATATACAAGCCGTTGGAAGATGTGTGAGGCGAGGACGCGGTTTCCGTTGGAATGGTCACCCATCCAACTACTAACTGCGCCTGTCATTGCTTTACATCGTATACCGAAGTATGTACATAGTAAAGACGCACCTATGCTTGCCCCTATCCTCAGTTTTAGTAAAACACTTACGCTTTGTTCGTGCGGTGGAATACAGTGAATACTTAAAAAAGACTGAGGAAAAAAAATAATTTAATTTCATCGCGTAAAGAACTTCCTGCTTGTTTCAGTAGTGCCAGTGCCAGTACATACAAACAATTAAAAATCACCAGCTATACTAATAGAAAATGGACATTTAATGATAAGAGAGCCAAAGCATTCCATAAGAGGATAGGGGAAATGATTGCTTTGGACAACCATTTATTTCTTTAGTACCTGTTACCCGGTCGGGTACTGGTTTGTTATCGGGCAAAACCGGATTTCCTTCAAAATGAACCGGGTACCCGGCATACCGGATATTTACCGGGTACCCGGTGTATCCCTACCTGAAACATAAACTTCGCATTGCCTCTCATAAAATGTCGTTTTTTCGATCGTCATTTTCTTTCATAGCGGTATACATTATTAATAATCTCTCAATGCACTATCACAATACCAATGGCAACGGTAAACGTAAACTAACTAAATAATAGCGAAATATATTCATTTTACTTTTTATTTTACAAAAGGCTCTAGTTTCCGTCTATGGCTACGAATCACTGTACTACAATTTCAATCGCGGTACTTCATAAAATAAAAGGAAACGTCAGTATAGAATAAACAACTGGTTTTAAAAGATTAAGAAAAATTAATCCACATCGCATTTTATTAATTTCTTGTTACACCATTTTATTACATGTACTATGAACTTGTACATATACTTAAGTAAGTTTATTTTAGCATAAAATTAACAAATTATTACACCAAGTTTGCAAGTTTTCAGTGTTTCTAATCGTTAATAAGACAGACTCAACTCGCATTGTGTGGAGAATATATTGTTGATTATTTACGAGCAGAACCAGAACTGATAAGCCATGTGTAGATCTTGCTGTAGACAAAGAACTTGATAAAGTCAGATTGCTCCAACCAGTCAATCAATAAACTATTAAATTTTCAGCAGAGCATTATATATCATGTTTTTTTCTCGTGACTCGGGAATAGATTTATATTCCACACCAGTACTTTGTCATTTTATCAAAAGTAATACAATACAGACTGAAAAAAAGTATTAAATTCCATTTCAACTAATCACGATATAAATTTCCAAGGTAAGTGTTACTATGTAATATATCAGAGACATTAATTATGGAGTAGAAATGAAGTAAATATATACCAGGGGAACCAGAATCAGGGCTGGGTATGAATTCAGTGAGATGAATTGTTGAGGAGTTCGATTTCTTCTTAAGATTGAAATAGACTATTTAAGCCTTCTAGAAAATTATGACTTAAAATCTATTACTTGAGCCACACCTTTCAAACTGAGCTCGTGAATTGTTTGGAGGCTTAAGTCTTCTAGAGAACATATTAACACCGTAAAATCATTTCCAACTCTTACGAAAGGCTTCAGTCTAGTCCAATGGCTTCAAGCTCTTACCAACAATAAGGAAGTTGATTAATTTTTTCTATAATGAAAATCGATAAAGCATCAAAAAATATTTATGAAAAGATAAATTCAGAATTTTTAAAATTTTAATAAAGCGAAAAAAAATTTTCTTGGGCGACATTTTTTCCAATCAGGGGTTATTTGGCGCTAATAACTGTGACACCACACCTCATCATTTGCCTACTGTTTACTAAGTCAATCTACTTCAATTTTTAGCGTGCTTTTATTAGCTTCAGCTGTATATTTGTTTGTAACGGAATCTTTGAACGTGATTCTCACCCACTTCAAAACGTCAGATTAAACTGAAATTTTGTACACCGATGACAACATAATAATTTATCAACTTTGTTCTAATGTACTCATCAGGATCATCAGGATAAAATAAAAAAAATTAAAATGGCTAATCTATTGTCGAAATTTTTCCGGAGGCGCCGTTGTTATTAATATATATTTTATTATTTTATTATTATATTTTATCAGCTTCACCTGTATTTTTGAACGTGATTCTCACCCAAACTGTCTTAGCAGTTAGCGCAAGTGACGCGCACATAGGTGTAGACTTTTGCGCAACCTTCTGCGCATATGCGTTGTACATCGAAGTGAGTGTGAACGATTCATCTTTTGGAGTCTGAAGGACTTTTAATATTTTTCAAAAATAAATGTTAACGTTCACAAAATAAGGGTTCGAAACGACTGTTTCAGACGGAGAATAATATGAAAATTTATACTTACTGTTCGTTTTTGCTTAACTGCTGCTCTGATGGTATCTATTGGACGTCGTAACACTATAAACCTAACACTGGAAGTACTATAACACTTTCTTAAAATTATACCTGAAAGGGAATTTTGTTAAAAAAACACAATTAAAAGACAATATAAAGTTCAAAAATATATATTAAATCTCTTCAAAAATTTATGTTTTACAACAACTTTTAAGAAATATGTTTGACAAACAATAGTCTGGCCCGTGTACAACACATGGTGAGGAACGGTACGATTTATAATATACCAACTACCATCCAATATGCAGTTTTGTGAGCTAACGATTATACAAAAATATTCAAGAAAAGTTCAATGTTTATAAAATTTGGTGGGCTTTTGCTTGCCTGTCTATTCACGTATTTGTATTTCAATATCAATTTTGGTCGCTCCTCGGAGCTTGAAAATGCTTGAATCGCAACGACTTTGAATTATATTTGGGCAATTACAATTTCATACGTTCAGGCAAGGCAGTCCCATGCACATATGAGTACATGGTAAAGATACTTTTCTGACACCGAATCACTGAGGAACCGGTTTAGGGCAAATCCCGTTAAAACTCATCATTTCCCCGTCAAAATCGACTGCTAGGAAATGATGGGGCTCCCATGTCGCTAAGGGCTATTTTCGCTAAAACTCACGATATACTTTGAATAGAAGCTGGATTAACTTGTCCTCATATTTAATACCGCGCATGAGTTGCAGTGCTTAACAACGTGGATCCATAAAAGGGTTTTTAATTTTGTTATACTTTCTAAATTTAGGTGGTTGGGGCGACATTACGTCCCTGTGCAGTGACATTTACTACACTTTCTAAAATGACGCTCCTTGAGGAGTTATGGAAATTTTTGCATAAAAATCGCTTCGTAGAGCGAAAATATGATTAAGAATATTAAAAACCTCTTCCACGATATTTTTGCGTGAAGCACGCTTTTCATACGAAATATTTCCTAAGTCGGATTTTGTTACAACGTCAAAAGTATACCGAGGGTTTTACCGTGTTCTTTAACATGAGCAGCGGTAATTCACTGCAGACAGCTACGCAACTATCCGCCCTCGCTTAAGCTAATATTGCAGAACGCAAAAACGGTATGTGTTTTGAACATTTCTCGTATTATTATATAAGCATCAACACCCAGCGCTCGACGAGAGTTAAGCAACCGCGGTACAGTTTGTGACCATTGCATGCCAGAGTACATATACGTAACTCCGGAATTATCTGTAACGTATTTGCCGTTGTATAAGCCCTTGTTAAACGCTATTTCCAACTTTAATACATACATTATGATGTAATATTAATTATGTACTACTAGCGGATACTCAGCGGTTTCGAAAAGCAGGCGGGTATCAGCTGGTTTCTATATGTATCAGTGTTCATGATGCTAATTCTAAAATTCACCCAATCCAATATATTGGTGAGAAACGTGCCGAGGGATGAACGGCAAGAGGGTGACTAAAAATGTCATGTCGCTAGTGTCAACCTCAGGGAACCGGGCACACCCTTACCGTTCTATCGGACTTCTGGGAGGGCTGACAGTTTAATTGTCCATTACTCGTGGGAACAACAATGAAAAATGAAACTACAACACAAAAAAATTATAGTTTAAAAAAACAAAAAAAACACGCTTTAATATCAAACCGAACTAAAAAGTAAAAAATAATGTTTAAATATTAAGATTTTGTTCAACAGCGATAGAAAGTCCACTAACTCAATATAATTAAATGATTTTTAATAAGTTTAAAATAAGAATGAAGTGATTGACAAACAAAAATTCATTTTATTGTGAAAAGCGTGGGGTGCTTGGGTGCCTTTTACTATATTTTTATAATTCTACTTTTATCAATAACTACAAATAAAATATTTATAACAATTAATATCGTCGTGGAACACCCTATATAGTACATGAAAAAATAATAAATTTAAGAATCTTCCTCACTGGAAGCCCCATTTACATACCTTGTTGTTTATTTTTGTTATTTAACCTACTTTTTTATATGTTATAATCATTGGTATTGTATGTATGTGTCTCGCTAAAAGCCATTTTCTGGATGAGCAAAGGAGATATTTGAATTCTGTAAACGGCATTCACTGAATTGTATATAAATGAGTACACTTTTGAGTGAAAACCACGTTTCTCCTCATTGAGATAGAGATGGCGTTGAGATGCAAAGAAATTAATCGATCCCAGAAACCTTCAAAATAGGTGAAAGGTGATGTGAGAGGGTACTCAATTCGCAGAATTTTTAATAATATGAACAAATTTCGAAAAAACAAAGGTTTTCGAGATATTTAAATTTCAATATAATTGTTTTTAATAACAAATATTGCCATATTTTTTTTTACGTGTATTAGCTGTTATTTATTTATATATCTTTTATAAACATTCAAACGAGTGCAATGGCAATTTCAAGGTTAATATCAAATATTTCTTTCTTACGATACTAAATAAAACAGATGTGTGTAAATTTTAAGAAAATTGTTAATCACTAGCTCATACACTTTTTCCAAAACCATTATTAAATCCTATTGATCCATGACAAAAATGAACGACGGCTAATTATAAGCTTGTCAAAACAGTCCAAACAGAAATTCAAAAATAATAGCCGTATAATTAGTGGAAAATTTGTGAAAACTTGACATTGCTAAATTTCACGAATTAAGTAAAACAATTCATCTGCCAAGACCTTCAGAAATTGTCAAGATATTATGAAAAATGTTGTTGGATTATCCAAAAAACCGTGTATGTGTTGTGGTCTATTTATACAATGACAAAAATATATATAGAATATCACCCGACTGGCTTGTATTTTTATCTTGGTACTCCAAAATAAATAAGTATTTTTTTTAACTTCGAAATTATTATTAGAAATGTTGAAAGAATTTTAAATAGACATTGATACATACATACTATCAAAGTTTAGAAAAATAAGTCTTCGGAATTAACAACTTGTTCACGTTCCAATATTTTGAAGTGACGACAGAATGATGGTTAAGAGATTATAAGCTTAAGTATTTAGACCCCTCTGAATTCACTATTAACACTTCGTTAGTTTTAACGACATATTTGAATATTTGATATTACTTCAAAGTGGAGAACATATGTTCATCTTATTCACAACCTCTTCATGGATGTCTCGAAACCTTGCGCTTTTCTAGTTGGCCTCCCTTTTCTGTATGGGACGCTTGACAGAATCACGCCAACTATCGTGGTTCCGTACGCGTCACCAAAGCTGTTTCCCATTAGCACCTCGGTGATATTAATCCAACGTAACGGAGAACAACCTCTTCTCGCCTACCATCTGGTTTTCTCTGAACCATTAACCGTTGTTTTCTTCCTAGACATGATGAAAAATATGGAATATTTTGGACGGTGTACTTCTTGAAGTACGAGCAATTGGTGGGGTGGCCTGTATGAAAATATTCGTAACAAAGACTCATCTGTCTGCCTAACGATAAGCACGCTTTCAATCTTTAAAGCTTAAACCCTTTTCCTTAAACCTAAAATCCAATAATCCTGCAATATTCAACCTTAAACCTTTAAACAACGAATTATTTAATCTTTAACACACAAAGCCTGAACTTTCACACCTCACAAATCCTGAAACATTAAGCCTTAAACTCTGAGCCTTAGAACCATAAGCTGAAGGTTTATGGTTTCAGCGGCCTGGGCTTAGCCTTCGAAATACTGAAGGCTAGAACTTAGAACTCCCGAACCTACAGAAGCATACTTTAGTTTACTACGCGCATAAAAAAAATAATAAATAAATAATCACCACAGAAATTAGACAACCCCGAATTCCAGAAGCCAGGGCTTGTGCGGAAGGGGGTTACACATTGAAAAACGCGGATATGGATATACAACCATTTCCTCCGACAGTGCCGGAGCCAGGATTCGAACCCGGTGGTGCGATGTCCGTGTGATTAATCGCGATTGCCACCTCGCGCCTTAACCCACTCGGCTATCGACCAGACAGTAAGCATAAGCCGCAGACATGCAGCAGCAGACATAAGTATAATATAATGTTTTCAAAGTTTTAGTGTTATGAAAGTCCTTGGTGCTATTGAACACAAAACCTAACATCTTCATGGCCTGGCTAGAAACACGTTCTATGTGAGGAATAAAAGATAACTTTTGGTCAAATATAACACCCAAATACTTAACTACGGTTACTCTAGTTACGTTTTGGTCATTAAGTTGATAATCAAACTCGGTAAGGGTTAATTTTCGGGCAATAATCATTACTGTACATTTTACTATGTTGATTTTCAAGTTATTGTTAGCACACCACTTAACTACTTTATTAACATCATTCTGCAGTGACAGACAGCTCCCAAAGTTATTTACGATATTAAAAATTTTCATTCATCTACATTCTACATATATTAATTTAGGCCCTTGAATAGCCTTAGCAAGATCATTAATAAAGAGTAAAAATGATAATAGTGGGCCCAAATTACTTCTTTGGGTGGCACTATTCTTTACTTCATACGGTAATGACCTTTGTCCCATGCAGTAGACATATTACATTCTATCACTTAAATAAGAGTTAAAAAACGTTCTTAGATTATCAGAGACACTGTAACCACGCAACTTATGAAGTAAGGTAGGGTGATCCACCTGTTCAAAAGCTTTTGATATGTCCGTATATATAACATCAATTTGCTTTTTGTCATCTAGAGCGTTAGAAGCATATTGCGTAAAATTGCAAAGATTCATATTTATAAAACGCTCTTTCATAAAACCATGTTTTGTCATCACCAGTTTTGAATACAGCAACTACTTTCGATAATTTCCATTTATCTGGAAATGTGGCAGATTTGAGACAAAGATTATAGATATAACAGAGAGGCTTAACAAAATATGAAATACAGTCCTTTATAATAAAGGCTGGAACGAAATCAGGACCCATAGTTAATTTAGGTTTAAGCTTCTTCGTTGTTTCAAGGATATCACTAACACTCACTTCACTAACAGACAACACGTTATCATTAAACACATGAATCAGCATGAATATCTTCAGCTGATGATTTTAAGTACACCGAGTAAGAAGAGATGAGCAGCAGTACATTCCGTGTGGTCTAGGTATCCTTGTGCTATCTTTTCTTACATTAATATAATCCCACAGTTGAGAAGGATCATGCTCCATGTTGTTTTCAGCTACATGGATAGAGTTAGTTAAGGCTTTATAATTTCAAATTTTACCAAAAATCTCACAAAAAGTACTCTTATAAGTACTACCATGAGTATCGCTAAAAGTACCGTTAGTTAAACCACTAGAAAATACACTGAGGCATTATTAGAAAACAACTTTAATTCCCGTAATATATCCTGGATAGGCTACCTCGCTGTTTTTAGTTAGTCCTGTTTCAAGCACGTATGTTAGTGTTGGCTAAAATACCGATCTATGTCTGTACCACAGATCCTTGGGGTCCTAGGGCTTTCTGCCCATTGGGACTTTTGATCTGGAAGATGTGTAGAATATCATATCAAAAAATGAGCAAAATTAACGGGAGCCGGATTTTCATAAGAAGTTTATGGAGTCCTTTTAGAATTTCTAATATATAGATGCAAGGGAAAGTGAGTATTTGTTCTCTAATAAAATAGTACATTAAACAACAAGTTTAGAAAAGCAACGTTTTACTAAACGAGTATAGTGAGTACGAGCGAGCGCAGCGAGCGAGTAAATTAAAAATTATGAGTTTAGTAAAACTGCTTTTCTTACGAGATTTGTTTATACTATTTTTTCGCATTTTGTATTAGTAAGTAATTATAAGCAAATAGTGATTGATATGGAAGCATTACAAAGTTTGAAATTTAAAAAATTTCATAGTAGGTGCTTGTAGGATTTCCGTAACCTAGTAACTGACACGGCTTTGTTTATCAAAAAGCGGATAAATAGAGCATCGCGTACCGTGATAAGGGTTCGAATCCTTTTGTTACAGTTTTTTTTACTACATTTTGTTAACAACTAAATTACGTAATACGAGTATTTTTTTAAGGTTAGTTCCTTAAGTTAAATATGACTTTGTGATATATTTATTGGTAATGGTAAAGAACATTTTCAATGCAAAACCAGTACATGCATATTTTTTACATATATAGCTTATATGATCTCGCCATGTTAGGTCTATATGTATTCCAAGTAGTTTGAAACTTGTTTTTTGTTCAATAGATCTTCCATTCAGCTTAATTACGGGGCTACTCAACATAATTTGCAGTAATTGAGTGAAATTGTAATATATGTGTTTTTATTGATTAATTTTTAAGTGAAGACTACTACTAAGATAATTAACATTACATTTTCTTGATTTTGATTGTATACAACCAGTGTCATGTCATCCGCAAATTCACAGTAAGACATAAAGAGATGATCATCTATATCATTAAAATATAATAAAAACAGTAACGGGTCCAACACACTTCCCTGTGGAACACCAGGATCTATTGTGAGCTCATCTGAATTTTGGCCAAGATAATTTACAAACTGCTTTCGGTTTGTTAGATATGACCTTAACAAATCGTTGCATTTACCACGCAGACCATATATATAACATCAATTTGCTTTTTGTCATCTAGAGCGTTAGAAGCATATTGTGTAAAATTGCAAACATTCGTATTTATAAAACCCTCTTTCATAAAACCATGTTTTACCATCACCAGTTTTGAATACAGCAACTACTTTCGATAATTTCCATTTATCTGGAAATGCGGCAGATTTGAGATAAAGATTATAGATATAACAGAGAGGCTTAACAAAATATGAAATACAGTCCTTTATAATAAAGGCTGGTACGAAATCAGGACCCATAGTTAATTTAGGTTTAAGCTTCTTCGTTGTTTCAAGGATATCACTAACACTCACTTCATTAACAGACAACACGTTATCATTAAACACATGAATCAGCATGAATATCTTCAGCTGATGATTTTAAGTACACCGAGTAAGAAGAGATGAGCAGCAGTACATTCCGTGTGGTCCAGGTATCCTTGTGCTATCTTTTCTTGCATTAATATAATCCCACAGTTAAGAAGGATCATGCTCCATGTTGTTTTCAGCTACATGGATAAAGTTAGTTAAGGCTTTATAATTTCAAATTTTACCAAAAATCTCACAAAAAGTACTCTTATAAGTACTACCATGAGTACCGCTAAGAGTACCGTTAGTGAAACCACTAGAACATACACTGAAGCATTATTAGAAAACAACTTTAATTGCCGTAATATATCCTGGATAGGCTACCTCGCTGTTTTTAGTTAGTCCTGTTTCAAGCACGTATGTTAGCGTTGGCTAAAATACCATCCCCCATTTAAAAATTTTTATTGTTTTCAAGTATATACAATTCATTTTTATATTTCATATATCAGCATTTATTTCATTTAACAATAATATATAACCCGACGCGTTACAGATTTACAAGACAAAACGAAATGATCTAGGTCTGTAAAGTATATACGATTTGAATTGAAACCGTATAAAAACTAAAAGCCGGCAAAAACAGTCGGCATCTCTTTATTGTACATGGGCAGAGGTAAATAGAAATGCTTGTCATAAGAAAATAATAAGATTCTCGGGCATTATTATATTATCATCTGTTTCAAATGGTCTCCAGAGAGCCATGGTAAATTAGTAAATAATTAAAATATTTTACCTTTTATATAGTAGTAAATATTTATAAATATGAACAATAACTAACTAAACTCCTACGCTTGATGTTATAACAGGTAAATACCTGCGTAAATACGCACTGCACTGGCACATTAACAGCACAGCAGAAGTCCACCTTTGACTATTGAGAAGCAATTTACGAGGTTTTTTTAAGCTAGTAGACCTGTCCGTTTTATTATCTTTAAGCCAGTGCAGTCGTAGATGGTTCATTCAGGCTGATTACATTGCCAGTCTCGGACTCGCCTGCACAGTTTCAACTACCATTCGAATCTCGATACCATTGCTAAATATATAGGACAAAATATCAAGTTCAGTGCGCACGGCCCTGTGCTTTAACACTGACCAGTTCCAATTATCCTCGTATAAAGTATACCACAGAACCTTGGGATCCTAGGACTTTCTGCCCATTGGGACTTTTGATGTGGAAGATGTGTAGAATATCATATCAAAAAATGAGCAAAATTAACGGGAGCCGGATTTCCATAAGATGTTTACGGAGTCCTTTTAGAATTTCTAATATATAGATGCAAGGGAAAGTGTTTATTTGTTCTCTAATAAAAACTTGTTTACAGGACTCTCGATATTTTAACCCAAACATACAACGAATAGCTCTCTTTTGCATTATGAAAACTCTATTTGCAGCTGACGAGCATCCATATGCGATAATTCCATACTTCATAACAGATTCGAAATTAGAGTAGTAAAAGAACTTTGTGATATCTTTATTGGTAATGGTAAATAACCTTTTTAATGCAAAACAAGTACATGCATGTTTTTTACATATATAGCTTATATGATCTCGCCATGTTAGCGATAGGTCTGTATGTATTCCAAGTAGTTTTTTTGGTTAATTTTTAAGTGAAGACTACTTCTAAGATAATTAAACAATGCAACAACAATAAGTTGTTGTTTAGTTGTTGGGTTACAATTTCTTGATCTTGATTGTATGCAGCCAGTGTCATGTCATCCGCAAATTCACAGTAAGATATAAAGAGATGATCATCTATATCATTACAATATAATAAAAACAGTAACGGGTCCAAAACACTTCCCTGTGGAACACCAGCATCTATTGTGAGCTCATCTGAATTTTGGCCATGATAATTTACAAACTGCTTTCGGTTTGTTAGATATGACCTTAAGAGATCGTTGCATTTACCACGCAGACCATATAGTTCCATTTTATCCAACAGGACTTCATGGTCTATACAGTCACAGGCTATCGATAAATCAACAAAAAGAGCCACCACCTTATTGTCTCTGTCCAGTTGTCTATAAATTACATCGAGTATATTTAATAATGTCAACATTGTCGATCTGTTATATCTAAAACCATGCTGAGTAGTCCTTTTGGCTAAAATTTTTTCAATCGCTTTAGAAAACACGGACAATAGTGAAATTGGACGATAGTTGGCAAGTAATTTTTGTTCTCCATTTTGTATAGGGCAATAACTTTAGAAGTTTTTAACACGTTTAGGAAGCTGCCTTGAGATATACAAATGTTAGCTATATGACATAGCGGCTTAGCATGCATTTCAAAATCGAAGTATCTGAGTGAAACGTGCTTGCTGAGTTCTTTATGAAAGCTTTAAGAAAGGAGCAGACTTAGTTTCCGAAACGCTGTAATTCTCTTATTTTTGCAGCCTCTGTGAATAGTTTTAGCAGATGATATGTGGTAAAAATCCCCAAACAGAAAGAAAGACAATTATGTCATATTAAAAAAATATCTACACCGTCATTCCGTAACAAAATTAGATCAAATGATATAATAATAATAGACTGTTATGTTCCTTAAAATAAGTATTCACGAAAATATTTTCTAAAATTATATTCTGTTTTCAATGAATAATTCAAAGCCCACCCCCACAAACCACAGGACTATTTGCACCCTGCGAACCACGCATTTTCGACCGTTTTCGTCATGTCGGAGCAAAAATAGAACAAAACGTTATGAGAATAGATTTGTAGTAACTTTTAAAATAAAAACACAGTAAAATTATGTATAATAAACAGTTTAGGTACCACCCCCATCGTCAATCAGTATTATAATACTAGAGCAAATAGCTAATTCCGTTATAATTTGTAACGTCGCTATAATAGAAATTCAAAGAAATCCTAATGTAACGATACATTATTCCAAATTTAACCTGATAGACTGAATCATTAATAAAGTAGTAAAAGTAATTGTTCTAACAAAACAACGTGTCGCTTAGTCTAAAATTACAACAATGACGTTGGGGTTACGTCTCTGAATAATAGCCATGCTAAAATTCCTAAACAAACATAAAATTCGAAATAAATATAATTTACTATAATTAGACAAATGTGTGATGTTCCGGAATATATATAAAAACTTATATTTAAAAGTTTAAAATTAGATATTGATTTTCAAACAAATTGAATATACGTAAGACCGCCGTCATCGGACTAGAATTAAATAAATAAAGTGATGCCGATGGTTACGTTAATAGTTAAACAGTTGTAAGCAAACGCTATATTGACTCACTTTCTAATTTTTAAACTGAATTACGTCAAACCAAACTATATCACCTCAAAAAAGGTAAAGCTGTGTCTTGGTTGTTCTCTGTTCCTGGAAGACAACTTATATCAATAGATCTTGCCACTATATTACCTATTTTCTTTGGTGATACCAAATGCAACATCAACTATAGTGGATCATAATGGAAAAGACATCATATTAAACGTATGTATAACTCGCTGGGATACCAAAATCCTTCAAATAGTAAATATGGATTGCGAGTTCCAAAGAATCATCTCTAGGGAGTTCAGAAGCCGCTATTGATAAATACTTCAAACATGTTTGCATGAAAAAAGAATTGGCAACATTGAACAAAACCTATTGTACTATAAGAGATTTTAGAATAATGGTGAGCATAGTATATACGTTTATCAAATGGGCTGGATTTATTTTTTAGCAAAACGATTGTAAAATATGATTGACTTAATTTGAGTTGATCAATATGCTTTGTCCAGCCCACATTTTCATCGAAAATAACTTCTAGAAAATTTGTAACCTTTGTATGCCAGAAAAGTTGATTTTTTGAAGGTAGTTTTACCCTGATTTTAAACAATGCACAAATATCATAATTGATAATAAGCCTGTTCTCATAGCACCATGAATTAAACTAATCGAGGACTGTGTTAACTAGGTTTTCTAGTTCTTGAAGACTCCTGGGTAAAATAATTATTGCAGTATCGTCTGCATACCCGTATTTAATCAAATATATGAGGAAAATTAATAGTCCCATTATTGAAAAATATCAATATTCTGATTATAATTGTAACTGGAGCAAATATTATAATATAGGTGAGAATTTTAGAACATCAGTCCGAGCTCTGGGCAGGTAAACAATTTGATTATGATGTGAATTAATTCTAGGAATATGAAAGTTCTGACATTATTTCGCTGCAATCAATTTCATGATGCACTTATCTTCATTTAATAAGATTATTGCTGATTCTTTAATTTTCTTTTTTGTTATCTGCCTCTTTTGTTAAAATTTTTGCCGAGTCCCAGTTTATTCTATGTCCGTTTTCCAAAACATGTTCACAAATCTTTGATTTCTGAAGTTCATTCTTTCTAATATAATTCGTGTGCTCATCCAACCTCACACTGAAAGGTCTGGATGACTCACCCACATAACATTTATCACATTCGCACGGGATATTGTAAATACAGTTTCTTGAATTCTGCTCCCTGTTTATCGGTTTTGTTTTTGTTAAAATAGTTCTTAAAGTGTTCCCCGTTTGAAATACCGTCCTAACATCAAATTTGTCCCCTATACGGCGTAGCTTCTCCGATAGTCCGTATACATAGGAAATTATTGCTGTATAATGACGTTCAGTTTTTTGTCGTATCTGATTGTCCCTATTTCAACATTTATGAAAACTCTGTCAACAAAGGCTTCAGGGTATTGATTTGCGTATCGAATTGTTCTGTAGATATTTGTACAACCTGGCTACCAATGTTAAAAGAAGAACTTAACAAACTCAACATTATCTAAAAGAAAATATCATCAGTTCTGTGTTCTTTGTAAGTAGTAAGTATCTATGGAAATAACAAACAGAATCTTAAAGCTGTGTATTTAACATACACCGCAAAAAAGCTTTGAAAACGTCAGCAAAATACATTATTTCTGTGTTTATTCCGATTTTTATTAGTTGTAAAATATAACCTCTGATTGTTACTTTGACGTAAACGTCACGGGCGCAGAGGCTTTTTTCGATTATTTTGTAGATTCGGTGATTTATTTTTTTTAAGAGGTTAATAGTACATGTGGTTGAAAACCCAAATAATAAGAAAGAATATTAACACATATATTTGATGTTACAAATGTTACTACAACTATAGAAGACAATAGTGACGAAGATTGAATTATTTCAATATTTTTACACGAAAAATAAAAGTAATTAGTATTTTATGACAAATGTTGTTTTTATTTCGATTTTAGTGATTTTTATTGGATTGGCCAGAATACACTATGTGCCCACCTGCGTAGAATTTTTATTATTTCAAATATGTTTCACATCTGTGTAATTGCTAAAGCGTTATAGTTGAATACTTACTGATTATACGTAATTTTTTTCTGGTCGGTGTGCCACAAAAAGCCACCCCTAATTTTTTCAATTCTTTTGTTACTGCCTTACTGTTGGTTAGAAAATTATGAAAAAAATATGTAATGTAATTCTAATTAGTAGCTTCCATGTCGGTTTGGTCTCATTAAAAATTTTATCATAGTTTCGTAGAAAACCGATTTTCCGATCCAAAAACGAATAAAGCTAGGGATTTGATAATTGGCCCAATATTATTTCCAACAACTAGCAACATAATAAAAGTCCCAATCTCAACAAAGAGGCTAGTGCAGATTTCATATGGAAACCCTGTGAGACTCAAATTTATTATAATCAAATAATCAACTGCTATATGATACAAGAGCGCGGGTAAGAAGATAAGATTGTGAAAAGTTCTTGGAAAGCAGTTTTTCATGGCCTATCAATAGAGATGAAGGCACGAAGATGATGAATAAACCAATGGTTTGGTGTAGGATGGTTTGGTTTCATTTGAATCTAAAAATATACAAATGAGATATCAGTTGTATTTTATCCAAATATTTCGTCTTATTTATGTGAAAATTTGAATTTATACTTTTTACGTTTTAGTAAGTTTAAATTGATTTAAACTCTTAATTTATATCAAGCACATTTCTCAATCCAGTTTTTATTTAAGATTTAAGTGATAGCTAAACTGTAAATTATCGTGATGGAAAAATTATTTGAGTGGCATTTTACTTAAGCATAATATGTGTTTATTTTACTGTTATACTGTTTGCGTAACAATAAAATATTTATAAATGTTTTCTAAGAATTTTCAATTTTGGAAGATAATTAATGAGGCAAAAATTAACCAAAACAAGGTATTATAAGGATAACAGTTAAGGAGAAAACATTTACTAATACCAAAGACATTTGCAATGGTTTTAATAATTTCTTTTTAAATTTTCAGTGTTCTAAAGCAGATTTTAATAAGTGATGTTACCTCCAAATAACATATAAAAGAGAGAATTGTTGCCCAAAACAATGAAAAACTTGCTGCAGAGATAAATGAAGTAGGTGGTCAAGTACCAAGGGCGGTAGTTGATGAAATCTGTACCCCACTGTCTTATCTGATTAATGAATCATTTGCCAGAGGCCAGTATCCAGATATTCTTAAAATTTCGAAATCCATCCCGATTTATAAAAACAAGGGATCTAGACTAGAAGCATGTAATTATAGAAATGTTAATGTCCAAAACCAGTCAGCTAAAATTTTCTATTATAACAATAGATTAATCAGCTTTTTAGAACATCACAATCTTTTAACCGCATGTCAGAATGGGTTCAAAAAAAAACAAATCAACAATAACCGCTATTGAACAGTTATGTGAATATATTTATAATGCACTGAACAACAAACAGCAAACCAATAGCCTTATTTTTCTGATCTCAGCAGAGCTTTTGATACCGTTGATCATGGTTTACTCTTAGATAAACTCTTTAGATTTGGAATACGTGACGTGGCCCACGAATGGATCACTTCTTATTTAAACAACAGAAAGCAGGCTGTAGTCATAGGCTCATACCAATCAGATGTTAGGGACGTTACTACTGGTGTGCCCCAAGGCTCTATTCTAAGTTCCCGATTATTTTTAATTTTTGTAAATGACATGCCCAATTCTTGTACCTCCCGAATGCTGCAATTGTTCATGCAGATAACACAAATTTTTTAATATCTAGTAACACCTTGGAGTTGACAATTAGTAGAGCCAATAAATCAGTACGTGAATTTTCTGATTGGTATTTGAGCAACGGTTTGGTTCTAAATGCCGGCAAAACATTTTGTATGTCATTTTTGCCCAAAAATGTTGGTCACAATTCAAGTGTTTTAGTTACGGCTGGTGATCAGTCAATTGTACAACCAGATGAAATAACATTCTTGGGATTAAGCATAGCTCACAAAATGACACGGGAGAAACACACTGATGATTTATCAGAGAAATTAAGTAGTCATTATTAGATATCTAAAATCCACTGTATCACTTAATATGCTGTAGCTAGCTTACTTTGGTCTGGTTCAGTCTGACTTATCTTATGGATTGATGTTTTGGGGAAACTCTCCACCTGCTTCTGACGTTTTTGTAGCAGAAAATAAAATTATACGGTGTATGCTTGGTTTACCTGCTCAGACCCGTTGCAAAGAGGCATTTATAGCACTATCCATTTTAACGTTACCATCTCTTTACATATATCGAATTACAACAAATATAAAAAAAGGAAAATATCTTTTTAAAAAATAGTAATGTTCACAGCTACTCGCAGCAACAATCAGCTTCGGATGCCTTTTTCGAGACTAAGTGCGGACCAAAATTCTCACATCTTTCAAAGTATTAATTGTATATAATAAATTTACCCAACTGTTTGGCCCATTCGATAATTTTAATTTATTTGGAAATGCCCTGCTAAAATTTTTAATGAGTACAGCTTTTTATTCGGTAGACAACTATTTACACTTTTAGTTTTAAATTTAATTTTTAAGTGTAATATATTGTACTTAATATGATTCAGTACTGTATGCCATATTGTTGTTCTACTTGTATGTTTTATTATTATTGTTTTTACCTTTATGTGTTATTTACCACTGACTAGTCTAATAAGTTATACTATGTGTGGAACTTGATATGATGAATGGATATTATTATTTATTATTATTGAAGCACTTAGTATTTCTCATTTTTTTTTGAGTTTCAAAGATATATATATATATATTTATATTTTTCCTTTCGAGAAAATTGTCTTTAAATTGTAAGATGTGCTGATGCCGGAAACACTATTCACTTTTATCTATACAGTCATAGCATTTACACGTCTACAAAGGATGATAACAGCTGTGTTTTGATACTTGAAGAATTTATGTGGGATTTTTCATTCATAGAGGCTATAGAATCAATTATAAGTGACTCACCAAAGTAAGGCTTCTATATACACAGGCAGAAAATACCGAAAATCTTCACTTATCACATCATCAAAATTAGTATATTTAGTATAAAGCCATCGAATTGAAATTAGATATATTTCATTGATTTCTTATAGACGGAGATTCTAAAATCGTCAGTAAAAGTTCGTCGGTTCATTCTATATTTAGGGTCCACATTTTAGGTATCGACACATAAATTAATTCGGAAAAACGTAAGAGCTATCATCATTAAAGACCTGCTCCTGCTCGTAACATATTACCCTATACGAAAAAGTCTATTTTTATCGATTTCTACACCGCACACGAATCCACTGGCATCATTCCCATAATCACTTACTTTCAACTAAGATTATTCTAAAATAATCGTACCAAATCATACTCAAAACACGAAACAGTGACATCACAGGCTTGGCCAGTACCGGATTTCGTACTTTGGGACTCTACCCAAAAGTCATACCACTTTCAGAGTTTGAAAATGTTGAAATATGTTATTGATACTTTTGCAAAACATTCATATTGTTGGTACAAAAACTTACTTTGGTTTGAACAAAGGAAGTTTATAATAATATCAAATTTCTTAACAGTTTTTCTAGAAATGGTTTATTTTAGGAATACATATATTCTTTATTGCTTTTCTATTAGTAAGTATATTTAAACAGCCAGTATCTGCATATTTCTAAATGTTAGAAATGTGCTATGTTGAACGACATAATACTGAAGAAAGAACTGAAGCATGAAGGTATGGTTTTGGAAAATCTCAGTGAACCACAGACTGCAGTTTTTTACTCTTAACGACAATGAAACTGGGTTAATCAGCCATCAGCGTTGGATCCTGTCTTTGTTTGTGGAGCTGCGATAATCGAATATCTTCTGTTAGTTCCATAAAATCAATAACTATATTATAATAACACAGTATCTATTAACCAAATAGTGATAATGGCAGTCCTGATATTATATCTAATGCTGATAATGGCCAATTATGGTAAGACAAAATAGTCAAGAAGATGAAGAAATATCAATTAATTAGGTATTCTGTGCCATTTGCCCACCAAAGTATTATGTTTCACTTTGACAAAACTATGGTCAAAAACAACTTTGGAACAAAATAATAACAATTACGGTATTATCTGAGGTCATTCAGCCCTATTTGCAGCATCTAATACATAAGTTTTACATAACCTAAGTATTATATTACACTAGCAACTTGCCCACAGACGCCAAGAGTTCTTGCACCCAAGGTACAATAGGTACCAATGATAGGATCAATCTGGGCAAATATGATACAAAAAGACAACTTGATTAAGCCTAGAAAATATGTTTGCTCTTAGCTAAACAGGTTCAAACTGTTGCAGTTGGAAAATGAATTTGTTATTTGTTTCCATTTCTGCGGTGTCTTGAATGTATGCCGGAGCTAGTTTTACTCGGTATGTGACAAATGTATTAAAAATTGCATATTCTAAAGATAAAATTGGAAATACCACATCAATATTGGTCCATATTAATCCAAGGACCACCACCACGATGTAAGTTGAAGTTTCCTATTTCAACTCTTGTATGCAATGGATCTTCAGGATAACGTGCTATAGCTAACATTCTTGAAACAAGTTCTTCATTGGAATCCTGAATTTGAAATAAATCTCTAAATTAATTTATAAGAGCACAAGCTATTTTTAAAAAGTCGGCCAAATTAAAACAATGCTGCATTCAACGAGTCTTGGTTATTTTTCTGGAAATATTTGCCTTTTCAGTAGTAAATTGCTTTTGGTATCTTACAAGTACAGATAGCATTTCTACATTTAAGTTGAAGTTTTCCAAAAATCAACAGCATCTCTATAACCGCGATCTACTACAAAGACATCGCCATCTTGAACTAATTGTCGTATATTTTGTCCATCGTTTCTTATAACCGCAGCACCATTATTTCGTACATCCGAAAAATAGGGACCATAGATAGATAGAAAACAGAGGAGCTGGTTATTTGACCTTTACCACCGCGACCTTTTCAGATCTATTGTGGTACTCCTAAAATACATTCCTTACAGTACCTCATCCAGGTTTTTCTTTGTACTAGACTCCACAACTTTGATAAGGGCCATTTTGTATAGATGTACGCCTTGGGTTTTCTTCTCCGAGTACTTGGAATCTCAGTCCCGCTAGGCCCTCACACACAATACGTGAACTGGGGTTTCCTCTTCCTCTTGACAGAACCTGCATGTTGCGTCCTTTGCCAGGTTCATTAGACTCATGTGTCTATTGAGCCGGCAGTGATCAGTTAAAAGGCCTACTATTATTCTAATGGCCTTCCTATTCTGGCTTAATAGATCTTCCATGAATTTGGCCGAACGTTCTTTGATGAACTCTTTGGCCTCTTTCTGTCTTGGGAGATTTCTCCACCATTCCAGAGATTTATTTTGCACCTATTCCTTAGTGGCTGCTGGTATGCATGGCTGTCCTACGCCACAAAGGGGCTCAGGTCTTATTGGGGCTTTGAGTGCGCCTTCCTTTGCCGCCGGTTTATCAGCTTTTTTAGTTTCCTCTGTCCCTCGTGTTCTGGTACCCATGCTAAGGTCTCTCTGTTCTGACTTCCCAGCTCTATAAGGGCTGTCAAGCAGTCCCACACTAATTTTGAATTGCTTGCTTTTATTGCCGCTTGGCTGTCAGGGAAAATGGCAATCGACTGGTTGACAGTGCCTTGTCCTATTATCTCCCTTGCGCAACAGTGTATGGCCATCACTTCAGCCTGAAATATCGTTGCGTATTACCTATACTTATCGGGGTATTGGCGTTTTGCCTTGTCCCGTAAATCCCTTCTGCGACCTCTTGTTCAGTCTTGGAACCGTCAGTGTACCAGACTATTTGTGCTGTTATGGGAGGACCGTTTTTCCAGTCTTTTCTGTCTGGCATTACAGTCTGAAAGTTCTTATTGAAGTTATACCTTGGGGCCATTGTATCCGTGGGCATGCCTAGAATGAGATCTGCCCTCATCTCTGGGGCTGTGTTGCTGGCTAATTTGTGATTGGCCTTGCATTAACCTGTGTACCACTGACCGAGCTTCGCATTGTATGAATATGGGTTAATGGTGGCAGGTCCAATAGAACCTTAAGTGCAGCCATAGGAGCAGTTTTTATGGTCCCCGTGGCGCATAGGCAAGCAAGCCTTTGTACGCCACTTAACATCCTTATTGCTCCCGACTGCACCGTCTTAGTCCACCATACCACTGATGGATAGGTTATCATGGGTCTCACTACTCTGGTGTATAACCACAAGTTCATTTTGGGATTTAGCCCCCAGTTTTTTCCACACATTTGCCTACACCTTCCCAGGGCCAATGTTGCTTTCTGTGTGACTTTTTGGATGTGGGAATTCGATGTTTTTGGTCAAAGATGACTCCTAAATATTTTGCCTCACAGGCAAATGGAATTTCCACTCCGTTGAGCTTTAGGGGCTTTAGGCTTTCCAGTGTTCTTCTCCGTGTAAAAGTGGTTTTATGGGGATTTATAGAGAGTCCTTCCTTCCAATACCATTTGTCGACAACATTTAAGGCTCTTTGCGAACGCTCCGTTATCGTATTCGCAAATCGCCCCTTGACAACTATTGCTAGATCACCAGCATATCCTAAGCAATAGAAGCCTTCTGTGGACAATTTCCGGAGGAGTTCGACAACCAAGGTTGCCCACAGCAGTGGAAAGACCGTACTCCTCCCTGGGCGCAGCCTGTGCTCACTTTCACCTCAATGGAGGCCTCACCTAGATTGGATATTATAATCCTATTGTCTAGGCTGGCATTAATCAACTAGCAGGTCACTGTTGGGGCTCCTCTGTTTAATAGTGTCATCGTTAGTGAATGCGTTGTTGCGTTATTAAACGCTCCTTCTATGTCTAGAAATGTTACTACAGCCATTTTCTTGTTATTATTAGGACTTTGCTAGTAGTCTGTTTATTCATCCAGCACAAGGTCTGTCGACCTCCCCGGCTGCTATGCATAGTGATGTTAACTCAGGGGGTTTACCCTTAGTAATTCGTCTCTAATGTAATTATGTAATAAGTTGCCTGTTTCATTGAAAAAGACACCCATAAATAAATTTAAAATTTATGTGTATGTTCATATTTAGTGTATTTTTTTGTATTGCGGTGATATATTCTATATTTTTAAAGTTATATTTAGATATTTAATTATATAAGTACCTGACTTGTCAAAACACTACGGTGTATTTGTTGACCAATAGAAGACCTATCTATCTATTTATCTTTATGTATTTCTCCAAGCGCATTTTCTCTTGTCTGTTGAGTAACTTTCGCAAATAAAGTTGAATTATTTGTTTCTGGCGAAGCACCCTGTAGATTAACATTAACATTGACTTTTTCAAGTTCTAAGTCAAGGCAGGGCAAAAAACCGGCCCTGTACGACACGTATGAGAACATAATCAAAATACTACCTTTCTAGGAGTCGGCGATCATCGATGACGTAACGAAAGGGGTCCGTGCCAAAAAACCGCGTGGAGATCAGCCCACATAATTAGGAAGGAACTTGGACTCGGAAGAACTCGGTGAAAATAAAGTCAAACCTCTTGGTGGGGACGAATCAGTGGTAGAATAAGTTCAGGTGCCCACACGATGGTCGGTGAGGTTGATTGTTGATGTTGTCGATTGAAATACGGGGTGAGTCGAAAAACGCACGGCACTAACATGTTTTCGTGTAATAAAATATCGGGACTAACAGCTGGACATTAGAGGCAAGTAAGATTAGCTATTTTTGAATTAGAGCAGTCCATTAGGAATGTATTATGGGGATTCCTCAGTGCATCTATACAGAATAGTTTGCAACATAGAAACAAGTTTAATACAGACGCCAACTAAAGTTAATAAACAAGATTATATATTTTTATTACACCTTTCTGATTTATATTTCATTGTATTTATATTCTACATGTTTACTGGTTTATTATCACATTATTTCCTAGACAAGGAAGCGATGGACTTAGCAACAGATGGAACGAGCTTTTCTTATGCCTTGTCCAATAGTTTCAAAAACATGTATGTATACTATTTTCTTGATTTCTAAAATTGAACAAATAAGGAAACAATCTCAAAGTATTGTCGTACTGATTAATGGATGTAACTGATAACAAAAAGAGGTGCTTGTTTTATATTTGTTGGTTCGTCTCTGCTTCATGAACAAAAGTGCATAATTTAGAGAAATGTTTTCGCCAGTAATTAATTTAATAACACTTTTATGATGTGGTTGAATTTTAATAATATAGTGCATCATAGGCCCGTGTTTCATTGTTATTTTAGCAGTTATAAGTAAATAATTTCGTTCACATAATTTGTCATGTTCTTCTCTAAAAAGTATTAGTTAAAGTGGATATTTGTAAAAGAAATTATATATATGAGTGCGTTTTAGAATAAACCATGGGTATACCATTTATATGAAAATTGAGTAGAGAAAATGAAAAGGTGTTAGAAGATGTTAATAAAGACATTGATCTTGCTTACTTTTTTTTTCTTGGGATGAATTTACAAGCTATCCCGTTTATGGAGCCGCTACTCAATAATGAAGCCTCCCTTGATGGTTTGCTCACCATATCAAAAACTCTGAAACCTATTATAACTTACCTTAAAACACAAGAGGACGTATAAATCGAGAATAACAAATATTTGAACAGAAACGTTGAAAAATTTAGTTCTGTGAAGTTAGCACTACCACTTATAAAGAAAAATGGAACGACTGTTTTTATGAGTAAACTGCTACTACTTTCAATATAAATTACAGTGGTCCACGTTTTGTTCCCAAAATCTTTTGAAATCTGTTATCTTATCTTTACTTGTTTTGCATATTTTGTGTTTCATTTTGTATCTGATGCACCCAGAATCTTTCAATCGCGATTGCTCATTTTCTTAAAGCTATCTGTTTGTTCCGATCCTTTTTTAAAAAATATTTAGACAATTTTTTTGGTCGTTTTATTTATAAATCATTATTAAAAGCTTATTTTTCATAAGTGTTAATGCTATCTTGATTATCAAGTTCATATTACCAGAAGTTATTAGAAGAAATATTTTGTTCATTAATTTTTTGCTATTAATCGTGTGCAACAAATTATATTAATGACTTATTAAAGCGATTTCTGTGAGTGTTAATGCTATCTTCGCTGTGAAATTAGCATTACCATAGGTTATTTTTTTAAAATTAAGAGTTACAAATGTTTTCTCACCGCAACAAATTCGCAACAAACTCTTTTTATGATAAGGAAATATTTGTCTACTTTTTGGAGCGATTTCTGTGAATGGTAATGCTATCTTCACTGTGAGGTTAGCACTATCATAGGTTATTTTTTTTAAATAAAAGAGCTACAAATTTTTCCTCGCCGCAACAAATTCGCAACAAAAGAGCTACAATTAATGGGGCCAAAACGATTTCAAAATTTTAAAGTGGTACTGCTAACTTCACAGAGCTGAAACGTTTCTGATTTATGTAATAGTGGTGAAGATATTGTACTGGATTTTTATTTTTTTTTTATATTGCACTTCTGTGATTCCTATGCTGTTCAGTATATCTGGTATTTGCTGAGAATGAAGATGAACCTTACTGATATAGAAGACAAGGCATCATTATATCAGTATATATCAATACCTGAGACAAAAACAAATATATCACGTAGTGTTACTATTACCTGAGAGGAATGTCCGGTAGATCCTACTGAAAGGTCTGGATGACTCACCCACATAACATTTATCGGAAAAGCTACTCCGTATAGGTGACAAATTTGATGTTAGGACGATATTTCAAACGGGGAACATTTTAAGATCTATTTTAATAAAAATAAAACCGATAAACAGGGAGCAGAATTCAAAAAACTGTATTTACAATATCCCGTGCGAATATGATAAGTGTTATGTGGGTGAGTCATCCAGACCTTTCAGTGTGAGGTTGGATGAGCACAAGAACTACATTAGAAAGAATGAAATTCAGAAATCAAAGATTTGTGAACATGGTTGGGAAAACGGACATAGAATAAACTGGGACTCGGCAAAAATTTTAGCAAAAGAAGCAGATACCAAAAAAAAGAAAAATTAAAGAATCAGCAATAATCTTATTAAATGGAGAATTGTTCTGTAGATATTTGTACAACATGGCTACCAATGTTAAAAGAAGAACTTAACAAACTCAACATTATCTAAAAGAAAATATCATCAGTTCTATGTTCTGTGTAAGTAGTAAATATCTATGGAAATAACATAAACAGAATCATAAAGCTGTGTATTTGACGTTCACAGCAAAATAAGAGTTCCTCCAAAAAAAGTTTTGAAAACGGAAAGAGATTACTTTCTGAAACGTCAGCAAAATACATTATTTCTGTGTTTATTCAGATTTATATTATTTGCAAAACATAACCTCTGACTATTCCTTTAGCGTAAACGTCAGGGGCGCAGAGGCTTTTTTCCAATAATTCTATTATTTTGTAGATTCGGTGATTTGTTTTTGAAGAGGATAATAATACATATGGTAGAAAACCCAAATAATAGGAAAGAATAGAAGAATCTAATATTGCCCAGCATGCTCTCGATAACAGTCACAGAAGAGATATTAATATAATAAACTTAAGAGATTAATCAGCACTAGATGAATATCAACACTTAGAAATTGCAAATACATAACAGTACTTTTTGTGTATATTTTCTTTCTAATCCAATAAGTTGCATGTCTGATGAAACATGAACCAATTAATCGTTTTCTCTCCCAATCTCAATCTTTTCACTATAATAATTATTGGTATGTGTTGTGTTAAACATCCATAGGATGGTATTTGCGAAATTCAACTTAATAGTCAAGCGGTAGCAAGTCTACAACTTAAACATAATTATTAATGCCTAATGACCTTAATTGAATCTTCATTCAAAATATTTTATGAACGCTTCTGTATTAGTCACCTTCCTAGTTCTCTCCTATTCGCTGGCTGACCTTTCATCTCTAACTCCCATAGTCAGTGACACAAACAAACTCAATAACTTGTATTTATTTATCCACTTTGTTAGTTACTCGACGTCTTATACGTTTCTGATGTGAGATCCCAATCTTATAAATTATGTGGAAAAAAAATTAATAATCAAATATCGCTTATAATTAAGTGGACTCAAAATCTAAATTATTGCACTACCAATAAGGACAAGACAGGTAAACGAGATATTTGATAGCTCAGCAAGATTTATGTATTTGTTTTTCGACGAATTTTAATAATTTTAGAAGAATCTTTAAAGGCAGCTTAAGGTCAGTTATTTCAAAGTAAAAATGTGAAAAATCATTGTCTATTAGTTTCAGTTTTTTTCTAAAAAGTATAAAAATACTTATATTTTCCTTAAAATTTAGTTAAAGGTAAGTTTTTCAAAATATTTATTAAAATCTAAGGGTCAATTATTAAAACATATGAAGAAAAACCTAAACAGTGAACAATAAATAAAATTGTGATAACATTTGACCAGAAATTTCAAACCGTACTGTGTTGCTAGTTGTTACATGGACTCAATTTCTGACTAATGAGTATGAGGCTGGTCTTATCATAAGTTATATCTCTAGTTTCTATGGGAAGAATAGTACAGTCATATTTTCATTTTATACGAACAATTGTGTTTCATATAACACCGATTTATTTAATTTGTGAATTCAATAGGTTGTGAATATAATACCATGGCATTCTCTTTGTCAAAATTGACGTAAAATTTATTATTAGGCTTTAACATTTTTTAAACTTGTCTCTTTTGGTATTTAATTTCAAAGCGATGCTTTCTTTAAAAGTGAACAATGTATAAGAACGTTAGCAGAAAAGGTTTGTCGGATTTATCAGTTGATATCCTGAAAGAACTATATCTTGATATAGTTTTTAACTTTTCATCGTCATTTTTTCCAATGTGAAGCCATTAATTTTTTGTAGGAAATTAAGAAAACTTTTTCTTATGATATTGTTTAGATAGAATATTTTTTGGTTTAAATAACATAGTTGCAACTCTCCTCACTTTCGATAAGGTTCCAAATATATATTTTTATTCGTAAGCGATTATCCTTACAACAGACGTAACATACGGATAAACAGACAGACACAATTTATTCAGTATTGGACAGTGGCGGATTCGGAGTCAAAATAATTGCATGATTGTAGACTTACGTCTCGATTCTAAAATAGATATAAAATAAGACAACATAAAGATAAGTATTTGTATATATCAGGTCTCCATAGTACTGTCGTGAGCGGAAAAAAATAGGACAACTTTTTTTTCTAATGTAAATCTGTCTCTATTTGAATATGTAATGAGTAGCCGAAATAAAACAGATATCACTTTTAATTTATTTTTTATTTTAATGCTGTAATTTTTGCTATAGAAAATGATGGACAGTTAATGAGATAAATTGCACTGCGTTATAGCATTAACAAAAATTTGGTGTGTAACATTTTAAGAAAGTGGAAAATAAACGGTACGATTAGTAGAAATCCTGGATCAGAGGACAAAGGATATCCTACTTAACAAGAAACTATCTATTAATATTTCATTAATGCATCATTTCTATTTATAACTTCTATAAGTCTGTTTGGCATAGAATTAAATAACCTTATACAATAATCATTAGTAATAATATTTTCCCATGCATTATTTACTATTTCCAGTAATTCTTCGGCATTACGTGGTATCACATTTCGTTTTTGGATACTTCTTACGACTAGTCCCCATACTTCTTCTACAGGGTTAAGATCTGGACTATGATTGGGCCAGTTAAGAACATCGATGTTGTTATCTTGAAACCAGTTAGTTACGGTATGAGCAGTATGAACGGAAGAATTGTCTTGTTGAAATATGAACTCATTATTAGAAAATAATTGTGACACAGAAGGGAGCATAATATTGTTTAAAATCCTAATATACGTTTCACTATTAAATCGTTCCTCAATATGCCACAAAACACCAGGACCACGTGCCGATATCCAAGCCCACATATTGACGAAAAATCTACCACTTTTATCATTGTTAGATATATATTTCTCATCGAATTGAGTATTTGGAGGGCGGTAAACACGAATACGACCGCTGTTTTTTCATCTGTAAAGACTACATTGTTCCAAAAATTTACATCATGCGCTAAAAATTCAAGTGCAAATCCTACTCGGGCTTCTTTATGTTCAACTTTAAGTAAGTATTTCTGTGCTGCTGCATGACAGCGTAGCTCCGATTCTCTTACTCGCCGGCGACCAGCACTACTCGATCCAGGAAAATTCGTTTCTGAATTACTGAGTAAAATGGATTTTCTACTAAAGCATTTACCAATTACAAATCTTGTTGTTGAGTTGATTTCCTTCGTCGCCCTGATTCAGGATTTGTACTAATCGTACTGTTTATTCTCCACTTTCTTAAAATGTTACACACCGAATTTTTGTCAATATTATAACGCAGTGCAATTTGTCTCATTGACCATCCATCTTCTGCTTTAGCAATAACTCCAGATTTAACTAAATCGCTTATATGAGGCATATTAGTTTTTTGCACACTCGCAATAAATTATGAGAACTAACTAACAATGTCACAAAAATTAAAGTTAGATGTACACAACTAGATTTTAGCAAAATACCGTTATAAGACATAGTCCTTTTAATATAGAACCAGTATAGCAATAATAAGGGTGAAGGTTAAAATTGAAAACATTTTAACAAAATGGTAGCAGAATATTATGGTTATTTGTTTCGTAAACTATCTGTAGATGATAAGCTTCTAGCAACATGGAATGAAACAATCTTGCGATTGTATTTTTGGAGATGGAAATATCTAGATACTTGTTCTTCACCATTCGCTGCAGAGGATACTCCGCTTTGATCGAAACCGACAAAGTTAAATCAGACAGTTGTAAAGTTCCCAGAGACGTCAGACAGGGTAAACATGTGATGCAATGTGTTTTGGAGGATCGACAGAGTGGAGTAGCTATAGAAGAAATTAAGATTTCTAAATTGATATTTGCAGATAATACCATCTTGGTTGCAGTAAGCAAAAATAAGCTCAACATGGTCAACAATTTCAGACCATAAGCTCTGAGTTGTATTGTAAATATTGTCTAAAAGTTATTTGTGGCATTCTACGAATATTCTTTCCTATTATTTGGGTTTTCTACCACATGTATTATATCCTCTTCAAAAACAAATCACTGAATCTACAAAATAATAGAATTATCGGAAAAACTGGAACTTTTCTCAAAACGTTACAAATATGTCTTGTCTAATGTCTATATGACTTTCCAGTTTAACCTCCATATCTCCAGTGGTTTCCAAATAGAAGACTATGGAACTTTCTAGAATTCTTCAGAAATCCTGTTGCAATTCCGCTTCTGACACCAACTGATACGTGTTTACAATTTCCAATAAACACTGTGTATGTAGGTTCAATAAATTGCAACAAGTACTTTCACAAACCACTAATTTATTAATCACTTCATTACAATAATTAAGTCCTTATACACATTAGTACACACTAATTATAAGTTTCCTCTACTATAGTCTCACTACTATAAATCACAAATTGATACTGTTTCTTATTTCATCTTATCACTTGCTTGTCTAGTATCCAACTGTCTTCCTCGCGTTTAGATCCACTGCATATTTTTTTTTTTATACATTTATTTAACGTCGGCCTATTTCCGCTACTGAGGCCTAACACCGACGCCTGTAGACGAGCTACCCCCAACCAGGAATTTTGCCGAACCTCTTCCCTTAAGAAGAGTAGGGATCTTTTACTTGCCTAACATTTAATAGACAAGGGACCGACGGTTTTACATCCCCTCCGAAGGATGGTATATCTCCTATACAACCCTCGCCTAAGGTTGTATAGCTTCCGCGCATACACTGATATACAAGCCGCTGGAAGATGTGTGAGGCGAGAACGCGGTTTCCGTTGGAATGGTCACCAATCCAAGTACTAACCGCGCCTGTCGTTGCTTTACATCGCATACCGAAGTATGTACATAGTAAAGACGCACCTACGCTCGCCCCTCATCCACTGCATATATACCCGCGGAAAATTTACTCGATCATTCTAGAATCATCGCGGCGCCTTCGGCACTTTCTCGCACGTTCCATGAAGCAGTGGTGTAGGCATGCAACAATACCAAATAACGTCGATGATTTAAAAGATAGAATAAGGCAAGAAATTAATCAAATCACACCGGGAATGATACAAAATGTTTTAGAAGAATTTCAGCAACGCCTCCATTATTGTCAAGAAACTACGGGCGCTCAGTTTGTACATTTGATTTAAACTGTTTCACGTTCTATTGTTTACTTAGTAACTTTTAAAATGTAATGTTTTTCAATAAAACAATTACAGAAATTCAATATACCCGGTGTTAGAAAAGTATGGGAACGGTGGAAAATCTCGAACAGTTTGCATCAAATCGAAAAATAAAAAAATACGTGTCAAAAATTTTTCAAAATACTATTTACTGATACCAAAATGACCTCCCAACTCACCACCCTGTGGGTGGGGCGAGGGACAACTTTAAAATTTAAAATGGAAACTCCTATTTTTTTATTGCGGAATCGGATTCTACGGCAAAAATACGTAAATTTTATTCCGGACATTTTATTTCGATTCTTGCATGGTGTCGCGGTAATCGCAAAAAATTAAAAGAAAACATTACTGTTTCAAGAGTAGCGTCTTGTGCCCATAAAAAAACGTCCAATTCAAAAACTGAAAAATACGTATTTTATATCGGGCATTTTTTTCGATTCTCGCAAGGTGTCGCTGCAATCGCACAAAATCGAAACAAACCTTAAGCGTTCATAAGTTTGTAAATATTTACAAACTCTAGCTACTCGTGTTGACAAAAAAACATTCAGTTTAAAAAACAATATCTTGGTTTTTTGAATGTTTTTTTTAAGTATTCTTAATAACAGTATTTGTTTTGTGAAATTTCTACGAGGACGTTCAGTTCCTTCCAACATTTGTAGAGGCAGGAGCGCACTTTTGTATGGAAAAATTATTTCATTTTTCATTAGTTCTCGCGTTTTTTTCTGCATAATGGCTACTTTAACAGAGGAAGAGAGAGTTTCTCTTTTAATGATGCGAGGGTGGGGCGATAAAGAAAGGTCCTATGATGAATTTGTGATTTCATTCAACGAAATTTTCCGTGTAGATCAAGTGGGAATTTCGAAATCTACTGTGTCCCGTACCATCAAACGATTTCTAGACACAAGGACAAATAAGAATCGCCCAAAATCTGAAATATCGGAAGTTCGACAAATGGAAGTGGCCCAGGCATTTGTTGAAAATCGAAGGTTATCAATCAGAAGAGTCAGTCAACAGCTTGATATGAGTGCATTTTCAGTTCATAAGAATTTGAAACTTTTGAAATTTCATCCTTACAAAATTCACCTTCACCAAGAGTTGATGATTTTGATCGGCGACTTGAATTTAGTGAATTAATGATGGAAAGGAGTAACCAAAACCCAAATTTTTTGTCATCTCTACTTGTCTTCTCAGATGAAGCAACTTTCGAACTCAGTGGAAAAGTTAGTCGCCATAATTTCAGATATTGGAGTGATGAAAACCCTGTGCTTGAAACAAACACGCAGTATCCACAATAATTAAATGTTTGGGCAGGAGTTTTCAGGGATCGAATCATAGGACCGTTTTTCATAGATGGAAATTTGAATGGAGAAAAATACCTGGAAATGTTGACAAATCAAATAGTTCCTGCAATACAAGAGATTGCTGGTGATGAGTTTGGTTCCAGCAAGATGGCTCCTCCACATTATCGGGATATTTAGGGACTATTTGAATGGTACTTTCGAAAATCGATGGATAAGTCGAAGAGGAACTATTGAATGGCCAGCAAGATCTCCCGACCTCGCGCCACTTGATTATATTGTTTGGGGCTACGTGAAGGGTAAGGTTTATTTCACTAAACCTCGTGATTTGGAACAGCTGAGGCAACGCATAATAAACATTTTTGCAGAAATACCACCTCAAATGATAAGAAGTGCTATTGAAAATTTTTACGTTCATCTCGGACAATGCCAAGAAGTCAATGGGCACCATTTTGAACATCTGCTATAATCTTGAAATTATAACCTGCTAGTGTAGCAGTTAAGCTGTAAACTAATTGCCTCAACTGGCCGAAATCCTCACCTTGCCTTAAATGGCTGAGTTACCTCCTTGCCTTCACTGGCTGGGATCAAGAACTTGTCTGAAGTGGCTGAATTAAGAGGTAAAACCACTGTTAGTTTTTTTTTAAATCGAGTTTTTTTTGCCCTGTAAAAAATGTAAATTGAAAATTACTAGCTGTTAATAAATTTACAGAATGTTAATAGTTGTTGTAATTTCCGCACGACCGTGTAAAATCACTGTTCTCAAAACAGCTCAGGAAAAATTTTTGACACGTATTTTTTATTTTTCGATTTGATGCAAACTGTTCGAGATTTTCCACTGTTCCCATACTTTTCTAACACCCGGTATATATTGAGAATTAAAAACCCTTTCAAATGAGCTTTCATACCCGCCCTCGTTCCATTTAACCATTTTACAGGGGTAGCTATCAGTCCAAGGGGGACGGGAGAGGTATAAAATTATGCTCAAAAATGTCATTTTAGAATTAAGACTTGACGTGTTTTAGGATTTAACTCATAAATTATTAATTACGTTGATAATGAATTTATCCGTTACTTATGGATCTCACTGTATATAAATTTCACCCGGTTTAAAACGTAATGATGCCACTATATAGGTGCTAATTTGAGACTCTTACAGGAAGCTCATTAATGCCAAATATAGAAGGTAACATGACGCGATGATTAAACCATAACAAATGAGATAAAAATATATTACTTGTAAGGTTTGACTTAAATACTTTCACGTAATACATCCACGCACCTACCGATGTAGCATCAAATAAACATAAAAAGCCATAATTTTCAATATTGTTACAGTGTTTTCCTTCCCACCCAGTACAGTTTCGTCGACGACCTGCTAGATTCCAACTACAGAGTTAACCATGACGACGCCGTGACGTAGAAATCGCGAGGGCGTCCAACGTGGGCTCAAGAAATCCTCTATCCAACACACATGTCCGTCCAATTCCATTCATGTTTAGTGCGCGGCCGTGAATAGTGTACCGCGAGATTTTTATAAAGTTTTTTGGAATATATCGCGCCTCCGACGACGAACGCAGCTCGACGTGCTAGCGCAGTATTAATTTTTTTTGTGACAAGGAAGGAAGAACTTTTCACCCAGACCGAGGATTTAGCGAAACTCCGCCAACCGGGAAAAGTTTAACATGACGTCACGAAAAGGGCAAACATAACCTCAAAGTAAATTATCATTATTAAATAAAATTAATTAAATGTATCCTTTCAAGGATGCGCGTAAGTTGCATAAATACCCTTTAACGAGTTTTAAAGCACAAAGCAACCTAATGTAACAGTCGAATTAATTTTTTTATAATTTTTTACGTCGCAATAATATAATCATAACCTCACTGTTAGCAGATAATATAATAAACGCAATAAATATGGTTGCAATGATGTGGCGATTGCATTTCTTTAGACGAAAGAAGAAAATTATAGTGTGCTGTTAAATATTAAATTTAGACGAGATTTGTTGACTCTTGCCAAGAAGAAGCAGGTGTTCAGCTGAAACAAAATAACTCGAGAAACGATTTTCTTAATTATTACAGTGACACCTGATGTCTAGTTGTTCGAGAACAAAAGTGTCCCAGATCTCTTTTTACCGGTTTCTTTCAGAAAAATATCTGACAGACGCTTGTGACTTTTTAATGTATTCCAAAAGGCTTTAAAAACCCCATTCCGTAACCTGGCATTTTTTCATCAGGTCGTATCGGCAGCGAATTTCAATCAAGTGTGTGTGAGTGCGGAATGGCAAACGAGCACTTCGTTTGCCTAGTTATTTCCCAAAATGTTAACGCTAACAATGAGAAGGGAAGATAGACCTAATAGAGTGCCTGTTACAAGCGCTAGTGATGAGTTTGTGGATATTCTGCAAGTGCAACAGTTGCTCTTAAATGACAACCGACGGGAAGTGCCCCCGGCCGCGGCGCATCAACCGCCCGGGAGGATTTTGGAAAATTTCAGTGCTCCTGGTTATTACTATGGAGGGTACCAGCCGCCGCAGCCGGCTTCCGCCAGCGTGGATGACCTTGTGGCTATGTGGTTTGCCGGACCATCAACATCAGGTGTGTATTTTCTCGCTTTTATCTTCTTCGAAACAGATTTGCCAAAGAGAGTACAAGGGGCTGTATTAAAAACCAAATATATATACATACAGTGCTTGATTTGAATTTAGCGTATTTGTCTCATACAGGGCGATTCCGGAATGGTACTCCAAAATTGTTAATAACAATGAGTTTTAATTTAGATCGGCAAAGATAATTTTTGTTGAAATTGATAGAAAAGATATTTAAACTCCACTTGGAAATTAGGGCCAATATAAAAGTCACTGTTACACAAAATATTCCTCCAAGAAACAATTTTTTTCTATTAAGAATTTTCTTATATTTCTCTTAAAACTGTTAATATTTTTATATTATTTTGTCGTGTCAAGTAGGAAGTTAAAAAATTTGCAGCCATAATACATAGCCTCTTTCTGATAAAAAGTCGTGAAATGTTAATCGTGAATCAGGATATTTCTAAATCTAGTGGAATGTTCATGATTTATTTGGTCCCGTTGAAATAAATATTTAAGTTTAAACACAAAACAACAGATTTTATAAATGTAAACACTGAAAACAGTTAAGATGCATAATCAGGATTCTGCAAGATTCTCTTCTAGAAAACACTTCCAATATTCTAATTGCATATTTTTGTAAAATAAATACTCTTTGGACTTGACTACAGGTGCCCTAGTTAAGAATTCCACATCTAATAATTGAATGGATATTTGCATAATATAACGTAAGCAAAACATTTAAGCTGCAATGATATTTTATTGAACGAAGGGCATAGCAATTTTTTCTTAGCTTTTCACACATTAGACCTACATGATTAATCCACTATGTATGATATGTAAAGTATTTACTATATTGTTTTTATTACACTTATAGTTATGCGACAATGTCACTCTTGATTTAATTCGAAAAAAATTTTTTTGACCAAAATATTATTTTCTCATATACAATATGCATGGTGTTTAAACTTGGCTTTGCATCCTTTTCTACTATTAACATATTTGTGTCGTCAGTATAACAAATAAGATGTGTGTTAGGAATTGTTTGGATATTTAAAGCTAGATCATTTGCAAAAATTAAATATAACATAGGTCCTAGAATAAAACCTTGCGGAACACCTATGTTTATTAAACAACTATTACTTTTTTTTACCATTAATCTCAACTATTCGATAACGATTGTTTAGAAACGATTTTATGATATTTAAAGCGTGACCCCGAACACCACATCGATTTAGTTTTAGCAAAAGAAGTTCATGATTTACACAATCGAAAGCACGAGAGAAATCTACAAACAGTCCAAATAGACTCATTTTTTTTGTCAATAGCATTAAAAATATGTGTATTAAACTCAAAATGGCTTTACATTTTTAGTTTTCATAAAAACATTTGAGTCGGCATTAAAATTTTGTTTTTAACAAAGAAATTAATTAATTGCTCATCTATACTTAATAGTTTTGAAAAACCCGATAATAAACTAATTGCTCTGTAATTGGAACGCCTAACATCCCCTTTTTTGTGTAGTGGTAAAACCTTTGCAATTTTTAATTTCTCCCTTCTTAAATCGTAAATTTACAACAAAAGTAATGATGAGGAATATAGATGACTAGTTTACACTTGTTCATTAAGTCGTTTGAAATTTCATCAAACTCGCAGGAATTTGATAATTTTAGACTTTTAATAAAATTAGGTTAAAGAAATAATATTTCTTTAAATCTAAAAAAAAAACTAAAACATAATTATGCATAAAATACATTGCTATTATTATTAACATGGTGTTTAGCAAGAAACTTGAAATTCTAAATATTAACACTTGCTATATTATGTCAAATAACATCCAGGATTGCCACCTTTACAGTGGTAGGATCCTCTGCAATGCGCCGTAAACAGAAATTTTAAATATTCTAAAATATAAAGTTAGAAAAATTCGAGATGCACAAATCTTCGAAAAATAGGTTTCATCGAACAATTTTTTTTTCATTGATATAATTTTAAAAATTGTATAAACAATATAAACACCCAAAATATTAATAAGGTGAATTTGATTATGTGTTCGGGTCTGATTTGCGTTTAATTTAATGCTCAATTTATGATTATTTAAATTCCTCTGTAGTAATTTTTTGTATACAGTTTTTTTGGTAGGAACGTTTGGACAATTTCAGAAAAGACCCCTTTGCCCTTACCTGCGGGTGCAGATAATGGTGATAATCATATTGCTAGATTTATTCGACAAAAAAGAGGACACTAATTTTGAGAGCCTATCTCCTATCACCTTTGAAAATTGTTAGGGTCCCTCATTTTCTAATTACTTTAATGGTTAATTAACTTATGCAAAAATGTAGATACATTGTGCACTCAAACGAAGAATGGGCGGATTATGTATTTTCTACCTTTCACACTTTCTTTAAAACTCTTCAAAAACAAATCACCGAATCTACAAAATAATAGAATTATTGGAAAAAAAGCCTCTGCGCCCGTGACGTTTACGGCAAAGGAATAGTCAGAGGTTACGTTTTGCAAATAATATAAATCAGAATAAACACAGCAATAATGTATTTTGCTGACGTTTCGGAAAGTAGTCTCTTTCCGTTTTCAAAGCTTTTTTTCGAAGAACACTTATTTTGCTATGTATGTCAAATACACAGCTTTAAGACTCTGTTTGTTATTTCCATAGATACTTACTACTTACACAGAACTGATGTTATTTTCTTTTAGATAATGTTGAGTTTGTTAAGTTCTTCTTTTAACATTAGTAGCCAGGTTGTACAAATATCTACAGAGCAATTCGATACGCACTTATCTTCATTTAATAAGGTTATTGCTGATTCTTTAATTTTTATTTTTTTGGTATCCGCTTCTTTTGTTAAAATTTTTGCCGAGTCCCAGTTTATTCTATGTCCGTTTTCCCAAGTATGTTCACAAATCTTTGATTTCTGAATTTCATTCTTTCGAATGTAATTCTTGTGCTCATCCAACCTCACACTGAAAAGTCTGGATGACTCTCCCACATAACATTTATCACATTCGCACGGGATATTGTAAAATAATTTTTTAAATTCTGCTCCCTGTTTGTCGGTTTTGTTTTTGTTAAAATATATCTTAAAGTGTTCCCCTTTTGAAATATCGTCCTAACATCAAATTTGTCACCTATACGGCGTAGCTTCTCGATAGTCCATATACATAAGGATAATGACGTTCTGTTTTTTGTCGTACCTGATTGTCCCTATTTTCAACATTTATGAAAACTCTATTAACAAAGGCTTCAGGATATTGATTTTGTACTAGAACCTCTTTGATAAATTTTTTCTCGTTATTTAATATTTCATTATTAGATGAAATTATTTTGGCCCTATCGTATAAACATTTTACAACACCCCTTTTAACATTTATTGACTGATTTGAGTTAAAATTTAGATATCTATTAGTATGTGTTGGTTTTCTATAAACGCTTGTTTCAATTGTATTATTTACCCTTCTAATTAAAACATCTAAAAACGGTAGTTCATTCCTACTTTATACTTCTAATGTGAATTTAATAGACGGTTCATTACTATTTATATTTTCCAAAAAACTATCTAGTAAATCGACACCATGAGGCCAAATTGCAAAGATGTCATCAACATATCTCCACCAGACAACCGGTTTGTTTATACAATTTTGAACATGTGTGTTCTCAAGGTTCTCCATAAATATGTTGCTTAAAATTGGTGATAATGCAGACCCCATAGTCATACCAAAATCTTGCCGATAGAACTCATTGTCCAATTGAAAATTGGTTGTTTTTATACACATTGTTAAGAGTTCCATTATGCTATTTACACTTAATTTAGTTCTAGTTTCCAAATTATTATCATTTAGCAACATGTCTTTAACTATTTTTAAGGTTTCATCTACCGGAACATTGGTAAAAAGACTAACTACATCAGGTGTGATTCATGAATGTCGTTTTCATAAATTTTTTCTATAAAATGTTTACTATTTTTAATATATGAATCGGTATTTCCAGATAATGGATCAATAATTTTAAGTAAAAATTTTGCCAAATTATGAATGCGGTTCCTTTGTTCAAAATCATTAAATTCATGTTTGTATTTAAACAAAGTACTGTAAATTTTGCTCTCTATTGATTTTGTTGGATCTTTGTTTAGTTTTAAGTAGGGTCCTTCATTTACAAGAGCCATGATTTTTGCGTTATATATGTTTAGAATGCAATTTATCTAAATATTAGTCTAAATAAAAAGCAACATATGGCTGTTAAAAAATTTAACGGGCTTGTCTGTACCTGTGCGTGGAAAGAAAAGCACTACTTATTCATCTAAATTCATATATATTAAACTAAATATAAAAAAATATATATTTCTAGATAAATGTATCATAACTACACACACACAGTCCATACATAAATTTTTACTTTTAAATTTTGATCAATTTTCGACTTTTGTTTTTAAAAAGTGGTTTGTTATTCGTTTGGATCATCTTTCGAAATTAGGGTTTGAATATGTTATAGCTTAAGGTGGGCATACCCAAGAGAGAGAAAGATTCGATAAGGAAATATTTATTATTTTTGGCCATAACTTTTTTTAATACATATATTGGTAAAAAAAAGTATAAGACTACCTAAGTAGAATTATGACAAGTGTAGTGATATGAATTTTCACTCAATAAGTTCAGTTGTTTGCAAAAGTAGTTGATTTAAATTTAAAAATACTGTCAGTCTTCATGTCTAGTTTTAAATTAACTAATTTTGCAAACAACTGAAATTATTGAGTGAAAATTCATATCACTACACATGTTATAGTTCTACTTAGGTAGTCTTATACCTTTTTTACCAATATATGTATTTAAAAAAAAGTTATGGCCAAAAATAATAAATATTTCCTTATCGGATCTCTCTCTCTCTCTCTCTCTCTCTTGGGTATGCCCACCAAGCTCTTTATATTCCAATAGTATTCGAATTTGGTACTGCAAACTCTTGCAGAAGTTTGTAAATTTATATGAATTTTAAATTTATACCTGTAGTCAGTTCCACAGGGCATTCAAAGTGACTGAAATGAGGCTTATGATGGCTCCTTAATTTAATTATCAATCTGACAGTTTTCTCTAAAGTAACAATTTTACTATATCCATAAGCATATGCTATAATTTAATACAAATTCTATTGTAGTATAATATAGCTTTAATTTCCATTGGCAAAAATTTATTTTGTAAAATATAGGCAGAAGCTTGGAAGTTTTTGGAATATTACAGATATTTAGTTTTCCAAATTAAATTTTCATCAATGTAACAATAATCCTAAATATTTCTGCTCTCTTTTCAGTCACGTATTTGAATAATTGACATTTAAGTCGCCTAATAAAAAAAATAACTTTACCGCTATTAACATTTTGGTATGTAAAAAGTTACCAGTTTGAACGGCTATGTCGACCCCTTGTAACTATCTTGTCAATATGGCACTTAATTTCTGTATAAAATTTACACCTTATCTGTTAATTACGGCAAATATTAACCTTGGTACCTAGAGACAAGTTATTTTTATCAATTTTCAAAAGCAGCCAGCAGTATAGCTGCTATACTCGGGTTTTTGAAAAAAATAACAGTATAAAAATGTTTACTATACCACTGAGCTTGTTGCTATGCCCAGCAATTCAAGTGTTATGGACTCTTGATTTATAAAGATGTATTTGTTCAAAATCTATAGTATAATAGTATAATGTTAACTGTGATTCTGTTAAATGGATTTGTGACTATTTATTTATTTAAAACACAAAAATAGGATTTAAAATGCCAAATTGCAATGAAATTATGAGGTAGTACCACATACGATTACTATGGTTGTTAAAGAAAACCTTATTTTGACATATATCTATCTACTTCTGAGAACTAGTGATATGATTAATTATGAATTCTAGAACCCACATTTGCAATTCAATTATTTGGTTTAACTCTTTGAATAAAGATATGTATCGGCACCGGTAACAGCAAATGATACTGGTGTCGATATCAGAGAACAAAAAATATTAAATAAACCTCTACCGCAGAATACTAAAATAATATTAGAGTTAAAGCATTGAAAGAAGCCGATGATTGTTATATTTAAAATAAAAAGCTTCTAAATGCTTCACCAATTTTATATGTTTCTAGCTGAACTAGCTGAAAAAACCGACGTTGGTTATGAATTAAAAGTTGTTCATCCCCTGCATCTCACCCATTTATCAAAATTTTATAGATTTTGGATGTTTTCCTTTATGTATTTTGAAAGCAAAGAAAATTTATATGTGTGGCAAAGAAATCAAGCTATCCGAGAGGTATTTTTTTCTGGACAAAGATATCTTCAGCTTTATATACACAGATTCAATTAAATAATATTACATTGTACAAAAATCTGAAAACTTAAGCTTGTTCTGCTTCTATACAAGATTAAAATGGTAAGATATCAATTTCCTGTCTAAACAAAAATTTCAACTTTAAAATTGTAATTGTCTCACCTTGGGTTAGATTATAGTATAACCTATTTACCTTTGACAAAACTAAGAAATAAATAGATTTATTATTAATTTTATTACGACTTAACCGCAGTCACTTCACTCATCCTATTTGGCTGGAGACTGTATATTGCAGAGCAATGTACCCTTAATCGATAGGTACACCGGTTACTAAAGGGACAGATAATATTGTTATTTCTTTTAATATTAAAAGTTTGAATTGAAAATTAGACAAATAGAAATCGGAATAATATTTCATAGCGGTTAAGTCGATTTATAAGCAAACAAGATATTTAAGGTGGGCATATCCGAGAGAGAGAGAGATCCGATAAGGAAACATTTATTATTTTTGGTCATAACTTTTTTTTAATGCATATTGTCACGACCCCCCTTTCGGAGTGCCGCGACTGAAGGCCACTTGGCTTGTGAGAAAGAGAGATTGAGTAGTCAAAGTATAAGACAAGTTTAAAACAAATGTAATTTATTAACAAAATAACAAAAAATAGTGTCACAGTATCAACAGGCACAACAACAATAGTAACAAATGGGGGGGCTCTTACCAATAGCACTAATGTGGGGAAATGCGTTAGGATAAGGAGTCGCACTTCTTAACACTTAAGAGTAGGGCTGTCTTAAGAATTCGACTTTCGACTGTCGCCCGCGTTAATAAAATTCGTATTTATAATTTTACTACATGCTTATTTAGCAGGTTACTTATTAAGTACAAGTTCGTATTTATTGTTTGTTTTTAATAATTCAATGTCAGGCCTCGTTCTCAATATTTGTTTAATATTATTGCAAAGTATATCAATTTAGAAGTTGGAAAAATAATTTGTATCAATATGTAACCTACTAAAGCTGTTTCATAGTTTTCTCCTCAAATATGAATATTCCTTACGTAATGTGGTATGGTAAGCATTGGTAAAAAAGTAGAAGACTACCTAAGTAGGGCCATGATAGGTGTATTGATATGAATTTTCACACAATAATTTCAGTTGTTTACAAATAGCTCAGTTGCCAGGGGTTTTAAGTCAGAATTAATTGTTACCTCGCTAATTTTTTCATGAAAGGCTAGTTTTTTTGCTAGTAGAAAGTGACTTAAAAAAGTTTACCAAAAGTTACCCCCGCGAACCCTTAAATTAGATTAGATTAACAAAGGAGCTGGTTATATATTTAGCGTTTACCACCGCGACCTTTTCAGGTCTATTGTGATGCTCCTAGAATACATTCCTTATAGTACCTCATCCAGCTTTGTCCTTTGCACTAGACTCCACAGCTTTGATAAAGGCCCTTTTGTACAGCTGTCCTCCTTTGATTTTTCTTCTCCGAGTACTTGAAATCTCAGTCTCGCCAGACCTTCACAGTGGTACAATACATGAACTGAGGTTTCCTCTTCCCCTTGAGAGAACCTGCATGTTGCGTCCTCTGCCAGGCCCATTAGACTCATGTGTCTATTGAACCGGCAGTGCCCAGTTAGAAGGTCTACTATTACTCTGATGGCTTAGTACGCGAACCCTCTGTAACGGAAAAATTCAGTTTTTTGCCAATATCTCGAAAAATATTGAAAAAACGGATAGCACCACGTGAAGGAGCGGGAAATGTTACAAAAAAATAGTATAAAAGTTTTTTTTAATAAATTTTTCCCTTAGCACGAGACATTATTACAGTTCGCTGAATATTTCAAGCGCGTCGCACAGGAAAATCAAGCATTTCTCGACCGCCGCTACATAATAAAGACAATTTGTACCCATTAAAAACGAAAAAATAGGTAGCATTTTAAAGATGAAGAATTCAGTTTTCCAATGATATACTTACTTTTAATTTGTATAATTTTTATGTCTTATAAATTGCACGTGAAAGTTAAGCTTTATAATTTTTTTCCACTCGATATTAAAGCATAGGTATTAAATAAAATACTACTTTTTAAAAAATCCTTGTAGATATAGCTTTTTTATACTTTAAACTTTAATCTAAGATTAATTTTTATGCTACAAAGTATCCAGGGTAAAAAAAATACTTTTTTCTACTCCCTACATAGAAAATACTATTTCAGGGTGCAAAGTAGTACTTTTCCTCCCGAGGGAGGAAAATACTTTGGCTCCCTCTGGAAGCAAACAATCTAGAGGAACTTCATCTTCACATTCGGAATACATTATTATAAACTTTTTGGAAGTTTGTTTATTTTGTAAACAAGAAGTAACCTTAGCAACGTTCCATGTACTTTGATTTTTAACAATATTTACTTATCTAAATACCTATTATGACATTTTGACATATTTGGTATTTTGATTGCCATGCATAAGAATATATATGTAAAACCAATGTAAAACACTGTAAATGGTCGTAGAAAAAATCATATGTATTACACAGGAGCAAAGTGCCATTTCCTCCCTTGGATATTGATGCCCTCCGCTTCGCGTCAGCATCAAACTATCAGGAGGAAATTATGCGATTTTCTCCCTTGTCATACAAATAGCTATTAAATCCTTGGTATTTTTTCCATTTTTTAGGGTTAGGAAATGTTCACTTTTTTAAATGGAAAAGACCTAGCAAGAGAGCAAACGAAAATCAAGAACGTTAAATTTTGAATTTTTTGAAAGTAATTTTACTATAATTTACTTTATAAATATTAAGTGAAAAGTAAACATAAAATTTTTATTGCTGCGTCCCTAGTACTACTAAATTTAGTGTAAAACAAAGCATCTATGACTAAAGCCTGATAGCCTCCTTGAGGTGTTTGAATGTGTAAAAAATTTGTTGCAGAAAATGCAGAAACTACTTTATGGGATGCATCATATGAACTTGGAAAAAGTTACTCCAAAATTCCAAGGCTTTTAAAAAAGAATGAATATAGACCATTTAAATTATCACACGTATACCAAATGAGAAGAAAAATGTTATTTATTTATTTATTTAGGTTCACTACCCCACAGTAAAAAAACAATTACGGGGTGGAAAAAATACATCAGTAAGATTTACAAAATATAGTAGAGAAGTAAAAATACATATGCGTAAATACATGAAGGACAAATAAAACGGACATTGAGTTAGGTACCTGGGAAAAAATACACTTAATATATTTGCAACACTTTAATGAAATATATCCAGCAAATTCTCAACTGTTATACATAAAATACAAAGGCGAGAATTCCAGTACGTTTGTTCGTAGGGTAGGAAGATACAAAGTTTTATGATTACTTGTTTCAAATGCACGTCCAAGATATTTGGGCAGTTAACTAAATTGTGAACTAATTTGTATTAAAACAAAACAAATTTGCATTTGCAGTTGCCCCTCTACAACACCGAAATCTACAAAATGAAACTGTAAATTTGCAAACTGCAATATACATAGACATTCGAGCAATATTAGAGTTTATAGTGGACGTCCTGCAAGCTTTTATAAGCGAAAGGATGTTTAGTTTCAATCTTGTTTTTATATAAATTAATTCATTACAGCCATAACCCTCTAGATTGTACGAGTTTATCTACATTGTACTTCCTGGTTCCATGATCGAAATCAAGACGCAGGCTCACAATTTATTCTTCTTGTTTTAAAATGATTACATTATTAAATTGTTGAATAATTGTACCAAGCGCCAATAGTAATAATATATAGCAAAACTGTGTTAATAATTATATCCCTTAAAATAGAGATAAGACTTTGAAATATTTTCAATTACTTTTTAGCTTTCAATATTTTATTGTTATATAATTTTAGAATTTTCTAAATAAAAAACCATATTACAGCGTGTACGTGTAATTTTTTATTTTTATAATTATTGTTCGTGATTGATGGCACAGGCTGGTGGGAAAATAGAGACATGTATGTATTTGTTATTTATGTCAATGAACAGTCAATATTTAGTTTTTTCTAACACTCCAATGTTTATTCAATTAGTATACTTTAAACATTGAAAACACCAAGCCCCAACATTTCGCAGCCATGTTCTTCAAAATAATACTTCTGAATCATTACAAGTCAATCTATATCCTATAAATATAAAATTATTATTTAAACCCGCCGTTTTGAAATACATTTTAAGGTATAAAAGCGTGGCGTGATGAGGTTAGGTTAGTATGAGATTGGGTTTGTTTCTGATATAGCTGAGAAAATTGAAAATTTGGAATAATTATCACAAACATTAATTTTTCGCTTACCCGGTTCAAAATATAACAAAAAAAAATCATCTATAGCCACAGACAAGGTCGCCTGAAAGAATTCACAACAATTACTTTAAAAAAAAACGCCTTTGTTTATCAAAATTCAATTCAGTTATAAAATTTTACTTTCAGCCAGTTCATAGCAAATCCTTCTTCAAAATTTAGTATAAAAATTAATTTCGCATTAAAGCTCACACTCTTTTACAATAAATTCCATGGTTAATCAATTTTGCCGAAAACCAACCCAAATCATGACATTTCTTCAATCTACCTTCCAAATCCACATTTTATTGCGGTTACTAATTCACCTATATTTGCTTCCCATCGATAAATCTTTCAAAATCATAAATAACAAATTTAGATTGTAAATTTTCCAAATTATAAAATTATTAGTAATATTTTATTTCAGTTCCTAAAAACGCAATTTTAAAGTAGTTAGCAAAACGTCATACATTATTAACATTTGAAATCTTAACACAATTTCTCAGCTTCCGTTATTCAGTTCTGATCCTGTTAGAATTTCTTAATATTTGCTAATACCAACTAAATTTCCATTAGCACAAAGTTATCTTTCGATTTTGACATATATCAAGAACTAAATGTTCATGATTTTTTTGCAAAATTTACGTGTAAGGAAAAGTCACGCAAGAGATGCCTTTTGCCAAATAGTGAGAATAAGGTTCTGCCGGAGAGTACATGCCACTTCATCTTCTAAGCATAGATGACATACAATATTTTCCACCAGTCCATGTCTGTTCAGGTATGTACTGCCCAGTATACGAGCCAACTAGATGTAACCTATTCAGATTTAGCGATTTTTTAGTTCTTGATTTCAGTGGATATATGAATGAAATAATCTTGATAGTTTTATTGGACGCTTTCTTTCAATTCAGTAGGGCTCTTGGTCTGGTAGTGGTCAATGATATACCAAGTAGAAAAGAGTAGATTATTTAATTGCTTTCCATGCCACCGACCAGCTACTGAGATCAGTGTCAATTTGTTATTACACAATCAGATTAGAGCTTCCTGGCGAGTCAAAACTGTTTTAGAATTACCTCGATAGGATCCAAGAGATTTAGACGCTATTCATCTTTTCTTCCAGTCTCCATACGTACAGTTCAACGCCATTACAGCTTCAAGAATACTTGTGTTACTACCTCTGCATCGCAACTGTACACTCCGGATCCAGTTCCTTCAAAAGTTTAGGAGACATTTGTAAACCAATAACTGTATACCCTCTGTAGGTTGTTTTTTTTTTCAGATTCCATTTATCTCTTTTGGGACAGAGATGTAAAATATGGGTTCCGTGTATCTACGATGGAGGCATGTTAAAGATATCTACCCCACGACAAACTGTGGGGGTTAGGCAAAATTTCCAGGTTAGGGGTCCCAGTACCTACACAGATACTGGTGAGCTTATCCCCTGGCGTCGGTGATTGGCCTTGGTAGCAGAAATAGGCCGACATTAAATAAATGATAAAAAAAACAATAAAGACAAATTACTTTATAGCCGACATAATAATCTTCACATTTTTATGAGGAAATTAAGTTAACCGAACAGACATAATATCAATATATCACCCTCACTTCTATAATAGGATCTATCTATTTAAAATATGATTTAATTTCACAATATATGACGCGTATAAACAACTGAATATTTGATTTCTTTTAAAAACCGACTAGCCAATGGCTGTACCATGAAGAAATATTCAATCTATAAGCTTGCTATATACATTTTTTTCTCTTTTTTATGCTACAGAGGTAATGTATTCTATACGGCTCGTTCAGTTTTTCTTATCACAGTTAAATAGAAGAGCAAAGCTCGGCATAGCTTCTTTATGATGAAATTCCCAATTTCGCTTCGAGAATGTTTCAATAGAATTATTTCATGTCAAATTTGTTAGGTATTTATTCCATATTTTTATTGTATCTAAATAAAAATACTAGTTCGAATAAAATATGAAACGCCATGTTTTCGTAGCGCTAGTTTATAAATAATGCATGTTAGGCGAACTATTAATGAGATGAGTAATCGTCGGAAATCGAAGTTCATTCAAATTATCCGGGAGATGAGGTAAATGTTGTTTTCTTCTACCAATCATGTACCAGTCAGGTTCAATTGGAGACAAATTGGGTGATTGGGGAGGTTATCGAAATACACATTAGCTTATTGAAAAGGTCCACTTTGAGATATTAAAATCCGTTAATTAGGAGAGCCTAGGGAATTGTTTAAAAATTTAAAAAGTAGAAATGGCCCCAGTTGAACCGGAGCTCCGCCCCCCAGAAAGGATCCCCTTAGGACTCCAGAGCCGCTTTGGGACTCCGCCTCCAAGTCCCCGGGCTCTCGTGATGTCAAAAATGGGGCCCTTGTGCTGTCAAAAAAGTGTCCCCCTGGCTGTCAAAATCTACCTTAGCGCTCCGCGGCCCCCGTGCTGTCAAATGACCCCGTGTGCCCCCTTGTTCTGCATGTCCTCGCACTAGGACCCCCGGCCGGCCGACGCAATTTGGCAACGCGGGAAATTCAAACTGTTCTAACCTCACCAATGGACCTCGTTTCGACATAACCTAAAAAGTCCTTTGGTAGACATAACCTCACTCAGCAAAAAAATCGTCAATATTTAGTCAATAGGTGATTTTAAGCAGATACCGCCTGGGCTATCATCTTGCATAGGCCATATCGACAGCCTCCTCTTAATTAATCTTTTGTGTTTTTGTTTTTATAAACGTAAACAAAGAACACACCCCCAAAACAAGCCGAAGGCTGTCCGGAAGGGGGTTACGCGCGATTTAGCCGACTGAGCTACCGTTCCCTGTATAACTGAATCGAATCTTCGCGTCGACTATTTTCTTTACAATATTGCAACAGGGACTGTTAGATAGAAACATCATAAAATATATTTTTTCACTATTATCCATGGCTACAGCAAAGTAGGTATTGTCTACATGCTCATTTTCTAGTAATAACCATTATTATGCAACGAACGTACAACGGCACCTGGTTAGACAATGAAATTAAATTTTATAGATTTACTGCTACCCGTGCTAATAATTAAAATAATATTTATTTTAATTGTTGCTGCCAGTCAGGATCGCATTAATTATGACTATTTAAAGTCTCCTCTTAAGTAGATTCGAGCGGAATTTTATCTGCTAGCCTCCGGCTGACTGAAAAACGTATATTTATGGAGATGTATACATAAATGTAACGTTAGTCCATTATCTTATTGCTATTTGCTCGATTATAATATTTAATTGTTTAAACGTCGCATTCCTCAGTGATTTGCCGAGTTTAAAAATTAAACCGTACACCGAGAGCGAATGAAATTACTTTTATCATAATAGCGCTTCATTAAGCCACTTGTTAATACGATAATAACATAAAATAAACTAGGTATATTTACCATGATCAAGAATATTTTGTTATAGAAGTAAATTAACACATAGGAATAGCCTGGGATTGATTCTTTAGCAATCACTTTTAATTTAATAATAATTATATTAATTGGCTCACTTGACATAGGTCAAACAGAGTATGGCATGAAAGCTAGCGTTAAAGAAGTTAAAAATTAATTCCTATTTAGACCGCTGACCTAATATATAAATTACATAGAAAATACTCACATCATAACTTATATTCTTATATATAGTGGACATTATAACTGTGAAATTACATTTGATTTTCTTGTACATTCCCTCATTTGCTGTCCAGTAATATACAGTGGTCCATAAGCAACGGGCAAATTCATTTTCTACGTAATTTAAAATTTCTGACCTGACATTATTTGAGCAAAGTGGTGTACCACTCCCGTCGATTGCTTTGAAGTGGTAGCTACTCCTTTCAAAAAATTAAATAGAATAAGGGTGAAACAACTTAAAATTTTGACTATAAATTTCTTTAAAAATGTCTCTACTTCAAAGACCCTAGCTGGCTCAATATCAGAGGGTGAGAGAAAACTGGATTAATGAGGCACAAACAATGTAACATCTATTCCTACATTATAAAAAAATGGGTGACCTGGAGGCCATAGTTCTAAAAAAAATACATCAATGTCAAAAGCAAATCAAGAATTCTGCAAAATCTACGGTATTCCAAATACGCAGTCAAGTCAGAAAAATAACTAAACTAATACAGAGAATTTTAACACAACAAAAGGTAATTTACAAATGTGAACAAAATCTAGCATTTTCAATGTAACAAAAGTTAATATACAAGCTTGACAAAATCTGGAGTATACCAAAATAAAGATAGATATTCCGATATTAACACACATAATCATTCTTCAAGCCAAAATTTCGAAAGGAAAGTTGGGCGCTACGGATTTTATTTTTGGTAAAAAGCCGAAAACCATTCAGGGAACTTAACTAGAACGTATTTACAAGTTTCGTTGCACTTTCTCACTTGAGACAATAACTAGGCACTGACAGAAATCTTCCAAATACCCACTTGGGGGGTGAATAATGTACAAAATGTACAAATTAACCCGTAATGCACTAAAGGTTCCCGCACTAAACAGGAATCATTTCCACAGAAAGTCTTTATTTCACTGGGAAAGTTTCTAGGGTTTATACTTTAATAATACAGTACCGTATACAATACTGTAAATATAACAGAACTGGATGTGAAAATTTCGTAATAAATATGGCTGACTTGTCGTTTACAGCATACATACATGGCGGCGTTACTAGCCAAATAAAACTTCTCTCTTAATAACGGCAACTTATGAAGGTAATATCGACAGACTTGAACACCAAATGAATCTACGACTAATTAACTTAACTTTACACATTATTTCACGATAATATAATATAACACTTGCAATGCTTCTTTTTGAAAATTCTTAATTGCGAGGCCGCCTTGCTGCGGTCGGCCAACCTCATGACTTCACTTGTGTTCCAATCTACACTGCCCATTTTAATATTCCTGTGACATTCATGAGGTAATATAGGTCTGAGAATGGGCGAGTTTTAATGCTTTGCGGGTCTGTTTGTATTTGCCCCTAAATATTATATCTTCTACGGGCCAGTGCCTCACATTCGTATATAATATGGTCTACTGTCTCTGGTACCTTGCCACATAATCTGCTGTCAATGTCGCCATCGAACTTGCCAATTCTGTGCAGGTGCTTCTTAACAGGAAAGTGTCCCGTCAAGAGACCTGTTACGATTCTCAACTCTAATCTGTTCGTTGCGAGCAGTTCTGCTGTTTGTTTTGGACATAGTTTATTAATAAGTGTTTTCCCATGTCGGTCGCCTGGAGTGTTCCTCCAGTAATGATTGTGTTTATTCCTGACCCAGTCTTTAATTTCCCCTCTAACTGAGCATTTGGTAATGCCCAGTACGGGCTCTGGGCCATAGAATGTATTAGCTGCTCCTTGTCATCCAAGTTCATCGGCTTTTTCGTTGCCGTTTATTCTGGTGTATCATAGCACCCAGAGTAGTTTAAGCCTGTTCTACTCACCCAGAACGTCGAGCTCTTTATGGCAGTGCCACACCAGTCTGGAAGACACTTTGTTAGAGGCTAATGCCTTTAGTGCCGCCTGACTGTCTGATGCGACGGAGATCTGCTGGTTCACATATCGTCGTTTAACATTCTCACGTATACACTCAACTATAGCCAGAATTTCAGTTTGAAATACAGTGGCGTGGAGTCTAAGAGATACTTGCCCTCGGTCTCACTCCATGTATTCCTGCTCCAGCTCCTGATTCCATCCTAGACCCGTCCGTATACCAGACTAGGCCTTTGCGTAATATCTTAGGAGCTCCTGTTGACCAATCCCCTCTCTCTCCAATAGAGACACTGAAGGGCTTGTTAAATGTAATTTTTGGGACCATGTAGTCTGACCTCATGCTTAATAAAGGATCTACTACTACGTTGATTACCCTCATATGCCCTGACCCCCCTGTGTGGAGAGCCAAGTCACGTGAGTTTTGTACCCTATATGCCTCCATTCTTGCCTCTCCCTGAATCACTACACTGAGTGGGGGAAGGTCCAATAAGATCTCCGTGACTTCTGTGGGGGTGCTTTTCATAGCACCTGTGATTCCCAAGCAAGCCAGTCTCTGCACCCGGCTTAGCGTGTTAGCTGCAGTTGTTTGAGTGGCTTTGGGCCACCAAACTAAGGCGTATATAATGGAGGGTCTTATTACACTGGTATAGAGCCAATACACCATACCAGGCTTGAGCCCCTATGTTTTACCATATAATCGTCTACATGTAGTCAATGTGGCTACCGATTTATGGATTACTCTGTCTAGATGTTGGTTCCAGGTAAGTTTAGAGTCCATGATAACTCCAAGACACTTTACCTCCCCCGACATCCTCAGTTGTGTATATTGAAGAACCAGAGGACCCAATCCCTCCAGATTCTCTGTTACTGCTTCTCTCATATTAGTATCAATTATATTTATTATGGGATCAACCTGTGACAAGAGATATTCAAAGTCTTGTGAAGTCATCCGGGTGAGGTTATAATATCATTGATGGGGTCTACTACTATATCTCTCAGAAGATGGTTTCCATATTGCATTCGTCGATGAAATAATTTTTTGGTCCACCACTGGTGTTTTATTCGTTTTTTTTTCTTTTTATTCTTAACATAAGTTATCGTCATGATAGCAAACGCTGATGCTGCAGTTGTTGTATATACGAACGGCTTGTCTCGCACAAACTGGTGGCTCACTCGCCTCTATGTCTCGCGAGTGATTCTTTCGAAACAGTTGCGCGAATCACACAATAGAACCCCAGCTTAGAGCCGAATATAACACATAACGAAAATGATGATGATGAATTGGAAATTTAAGTAAGCCACCAGAAGAGGAAGACGATGATGAAAAAAAGAAATATTAAGCTGCATGCTTGCTATTGATTAACAGGAAAAAATCCTCCTCACATGTAAACTTGAATTGTAATAGATTTTTCATAAACTGATGGTAAATAAAAATATAATTAAAATGTATTTAAACTATTTCATTTTAATATTTTATTATTACTAAATATTATTAAACGAATGTCTGATTTATGAATAACATCTATAAATGTCATTAATTAATTAGTAAATAATTATCCTCCTTTCCGAGATTTACCCCTTTTTTCACCTTATATGGACTGTATTATACAGGTTACTCGTCGCTCACTGTATTCATGTAGCAAATAGGTGCCCAAGGAACACCAAATGGTTAAATACAAGTTTTTCGCAATGTATATTCAACGTTCGAATGTCCGCGCCAAAAACATATATAATGTGTTACTCCAAAAACTTTAGGATAAATTCATATATAATATACGTATAAGAATTGTTTATGAAATAAACGCTTTTCATAGACGTTGATTAAATATACGATAACGAAATTTAAACCATAATTTGATATAATAAACGTTTATTAAACCATCATGTGTTGCTTGGGTTATATACTTAAAACGAAAAAGATTGTTTTATATATCCTCCTGGGGCGAGCGTAGGTGCGTCTTTACTATGTACATACTTTGATATGCGATGTAAAGCAACGTCAGGCGCAGTTAGTAGTTGGGTGGGTGACCGTTCCAACGAAGACCGCGTCCTCGCCTCACACATCTTCCAGCGGCTTGTATATCAGTGTATGCGCGGAAGCTATACAACCTTGGGCAAGGGTTATATAGGGGATATACCATCCTTCGGAGGGGATGTAAAGACGTCGGTTCCTTGTCTATTAAATGTTAGGCAAGTAAAAGATCCCTACTCTTCTTAAGGGAAGAGGTTCGGCAAAATTCCTGGTTGGGGGTAGCTCGTCTACAGGCGTCGGTGATAGGCCTCAGTAGCGGAAATAGGCCGACGTTAAATAAATGTATTAAAAAAATATATATATCCTCCTCGAATTTTATCACACAATAGGAAATTTCTTCTCATTCATACCTCCATGCTATTTATAAAGTGTTAATTAAGGAAGTGAAATTGGCCAAGGTTTAAATATAAGCACGTCGTTGAATATTAAACGTGAGTGTCATGACTACGAAAACAACAATATTTACCTAGGAATAAGGGTGTACTCTTGTCCAAAACAAACGGGTTGTGACGTATCCCTGCAAGCGTTGGTGGAAGGAGCGAGTGTAGGCACGAACAGCGGCCGGAACACGGTGCAAATCTGAATATGTATAAATAAAATGTTATTATGTAAGTAACGCCAAAAAAGGTGATATTAGAATAGGTAATAATTACATTAACAACGTTGGCGTTGAAATATCCAATTTATTCGTGTTTTACGTATTAACTTGCAAGTAATGGTACAGTCGGAAGTTCAAAGAAAGATCTGAGCGATATTATTTATTATTTCAAAAGTGGGCGAAGAATATTTTATATTATATCCTTTGATGTAGAAAAACAGTAATATCGCATAAAATAGAATGCAAATATAAAAGGGCATATGTATCGACCATCAGCAGTGATCAGAGCAGACAAGATGCTTCGTAATTCGTACATGATTAACGTACAAAAACTTAGCCTACCTATAACTCGTTTCCTTTGAGGGATGATGTAAATGCGCTTCGGTTGCAATGTTGTCAAAAACCTCTGTGAACGAAATTTTTAATTTGTCCTCAAGTATTTCGTGCAAGGGTGTAATTTCAAACATACATTCAAGTATTTAAGCGTATATAAACAAATTAAAAATATTTACATAAAGCCGATGATTCAAAATTCAATTATTGAAATTCTAACAGCTTTCGAGGATATACAGTACGGAGATAGCTATTAGGCGTATAGGAAAATCCTATACACTTATGTACATGTGTAATATGAGTCTAGAGCTGATATGAAATGGATGGTGGGACATAGACATGACAGCAGATCGATCCTCCGCAGTTAGTAATGTAAATGTATTTAGAGAGGAAAGTATAGGCAACCGGTCGTCAAATAATTAATTTACGAATTACCACGTATCATCTCAAAATATTAATTTGTTGAAATTAATTATGCTGGTCAACAAATAACCAAAATAAACAAAAGTATCTTTCTCAAAATAAGTGAGAGTGGGTCGATTATCGTACGCTACAATAAGTAAATTTATTGTATCACGCAGTGGTAGTACCATTTAATTATTTGTACTTTCTCTTCTGTTAAATAAACATCCATTTTAACAGGTTAATATCATTTTCAGTGCAAGAATACTTACATTTCATAAGGTTACCTGTAATCTAAGCCCAACGGACTCTAGTAAGTAATAAATAAATCCATAACATCGACGATCACGGCAGCGCCAACGTACAGCGCATTGGATCGCCCCACCCCTATCACACTCCATTAGATGACATTCTCACCCGTATTGCACATGTACATAAGTGTATACGCCATATACGCCTAATAGCGATCCGCGTACTGTATAAAGTGAAGCAAATCGAAACTGGATTATATTAGACTGGATTGAGGATTATTTAACGATCAAGCATCAAATGAGTAACGGGTAACGTATCAAGTAGAACTGAAATTATCTGGGGTGTTCCTCAGGTCTTCTCTTGTTTGTTATTTATGTGAATGATATTTATATAGCTTTCATAAAATCGATTGTCAATCTATTTGCGGACGATACCCTAATTTGTGTTGTAGAAAAATATTTCAGAGAAATTGTTGATACTCTGAATGAACTTTAAATTTTGTACGACTGGCTCTACCAAAATAAATTAAAACTAAATATGTCAAAAATAAAGTGTATGGTGATAGGTTCAAACACTAGTTGTAGAAAATTCGTAGAATTAGATTTAGGTATCAATATAGATGGCGATGCAATTGGCTAGGCTTCAGAAATTAAATACTTGGATGTTTATTTGAAACCCCAACTCAGTTACTTCTCAGGTTGATTTTCTATGTAAAAAAATTGGTAAAAATATCGAAGTTTTTAACCGTACTGCTAATTGTTTATCACAGTGGTCTAAAATATATATATGTAAATACATAATACCATTATTTTACCTCGTTTTAATTATTGAAGATTTTTGTTAATATCTTGTACAAAAAATAATATACATCGGCTACAGATACAGCAGAATAAAGCAATGTCTATTATACTAAATGTAATAAATATACCCCGGTAGGTGATATGTTGCAAACATTAGGGTACTCGACAATTAGGGAGGGTATTAAAAGGGCGAACTTAATACTAACACCTGCAACTTAAATGTATTTCTCGGTAAAAGATTAAACTTCACGGCTGTCTAAACGATGTTTCGGCAAATTTTCATCTTCCATTTTCAAGTTCTCGCTGAAAGCTGTCTACTGCTGCTCCTCGTTGCTACGAACTAGTTCAGTTTGAGAAACTGGAAACCATACAAACCCAAATTTTTGCTTACTTGGGAAGTAGGTGACGAAGAAAGAAGATTTGGGTATTGCTTGTGGGTCCAAGGAGAGTATTTGTATGATCCAGATTAAAACATAATAATAATCTATAGCGATAAGGCTACATTCACCACAAACCGTGTGGTTTCCGCACAAAATTGTAGATTTTGGACAGAAGACAATCCCAATTGGGTAATTAATTGCAGTAGTCAATATTCACAAAAAATAAATGTCTGGTGTGGTATTTTAAACGAGCGCTTAATTGGTCCCTTTTTAATGAAAATTTAAGCAGCTTAAATTTTCTGGAGTTCTTGAAAAATCAGTTTTCGAACGAGATTCAAAACCTGCAGGAAAGAGAACAGTTAAATATTTCCAACTAGATGGATGCACTCACACCATGCAGTAATTGTCAGCGCGTGGCCCAACCAGAATTTTCCCAGTAGATGGATTGGACATAGTAATCCATTGGCAGCCTGGCCATCAAGTTCGCAGGATTTGACACCCCTTGATTTTTATTTGTAGGGGGTACTCTTAAGAGCAAGGTACATAAGTCTCGACAACAAAATTGGCAGGAACTATGTGACAGAACAACACAAATTTGTCAAAAAATATGTAGGGAAGAACTTAAAAATCGTTCGTAGTAATCGTGAGAGGATAGATAAATTCATAGAAATTGAAGGCGACTTAGTAGAGGGAACCTACATTTAATTGTTCTATTTTTTTAATTGTAATACTTGGTAATCTTTTTTATTACACTTTTTTTATTTTTGTGGCTGAGGACTATCACCGACGTATGTAGACGAGCTACCCCCAATCAGGAATTTTGCCGAACCTCTTCCCTTAAGAAGAGTAGGGATCTTTTACTTGCCTAACATTTAATAGACAAGACGGCTTTACATCCCCTCCAAAGGATGGTATATCACATACACAACCCTCGCCTAAGGTTGCATAGCTTCCGCGCATACACTGATATACGAGCCGCTTGAAGATATATGAGGCGAGGATACGGTCTTCTTTGTTAACACGAATAAGCCCTCCGAGATTGTAAAATTAAAAAAAATTGGTGTAGAGAGTAAGAGCTGAGACCCTAGAGGGCGTTCGTGCACTTAATTTCGTTGTGCGAAGCCTTGGGATTCGAATTCTGTAGTGGTGGTTAGGCTCAATTGCTGCACCCTGTATAATATCGTCTGCAACTGTTGTAGCGCTTTGTTTGAAAATTTTAATTTATTAAGCACTATATACTCTTTTATAGTTCTGTCAGGGTCGAAGGCTACACCCTATATATGATATTCTTGAAATAACAATACTTGGATTTAAACGGAACGAACAAAATATTTGTTTAAGTTTTTATAACGGAGTTTAGTACGGTTTAGTATTTTATTTAACTTAAGTTAAATAGAACCGAACCGATTACTCTAGCATATAAGCTTATTATACTTTAGAATCACTACTATGGTTACCACTCGCGAGAACTCAACATTGGACTTACTGTCAAAATCTGAACTTGCCTTGTGTTGGCGGTGTATCGGTATTTATACTATCCGTGTGTTGCATTTTTCGTGCCCCGTGAGTCAAGCACGAATGTTTTCACCCCCTATTTAGAGCTGGAAATGGGACCATCAAGTCTGGATCGGCACGATTGCGATATATTACGCAATATTGCGCAACAGTTTTGCAAAAAGTTAAATTTCGAAAATAAAAGTTACATGGAAAAATCGGCAAAGAAAAGGGGATTTTTTTGGTAGAAAAACGAAGTTGAAATCTATTCAGGTTTGTGAGTTATTGAAGTTTGATTGATTTAAAATTTAATGATTTGTAATGACCCCGTAAAGTCGATTCGAAGGTCCAACGTTTCACGGTTGAAAAGATGTGATAATGTTCCCGAAAGATGCGAGGCGACTGGAAATAAGATATGAGAATGTTCCTAATAGGCGCGAGTTGAGTTTGAATATCGGTTGCAAGGGAAATCGAGATATTGTATGTCACACGAGGGGTGATCGAAAAGTGGTGAAATTGTAATTGGGTTGCCAGAAATTGATGAAACTAAATAGAATGTTAAGACTTGAGATACGGAAAGTAGTTTGATGTATACGAGGAGTTGTTAAAAAGTAGTAAAATTTAAAATGTGAAATGGTTTATAGAAAGTTAACGAAATGAAGTAAACCGTTGTAATTTTGAATACGGATAGTAGTTTAGGTATTGTTGATGATTATACGGGGGGCTGTATTTTTAGGGGTGTTTTTTTGTAATGAATCCTTTGTAAAATGACTAGTATGAATGTTGAAAGTTAGGTATTGGTGAATTTAGGTTATTTTAGAGTTATCGACTGTTCGTGAATTTTTTCAGATTTTAATGTCCTTGAATGTGGTTTTTTGTGTAAATGGTATCTGGTTGACATTTTTATCATGGTTTGACATGGTGCGTGAATCGATATGATTTTTTTGTTAATTTTAAAATTTTTTGTTGAGACGGTCACCCATCCAAGTACTAGCCGCGCCTAACGTTGCTTTACATCGCATATCGAAGTATGTACATAGTAAAGACGCATCTACGCTCGCCCCCTAAGTGTTCATCTCCTTAATGGTCTTCCTGAGACAATTAAGATGTCACCAAATCTAAATGCCTTTAAACGTATTCAGATATTTAAACAGTAGGTGTTCTCGTGAGCACTTTGAGATCTATTTTAACAAAAACAAAACCAATAAACCGGGAGCAGAAGAAACAACTGTATTTACAATATCCCGTGGTGATAAATGTTATGTGGGTGAGTCATCCAGACCTTCCGGTGTGAGGTTGGATGAGTACAAGAATTACATTAGAAAGAATGAAATTCAGAAATCAAAAATTTGTGAACATGCTTGGGAAAACGGACATAGAATTGGCACTCGGCAAAAATTTTAACAAGAGAGGCAGACCAAAAAAAGAAAAATTAAAGAATCAGATATAATCTTATTAAATGAAGATAAATGCGTATCGAATTGTTCTGTAGATATTTGTACAACCTGGCCACCAATGTTAAAAGAATAACTGAACAAACTCAACATTATCTAAAAGAAAATATCATCAGTTCTGTGTAAGTAGTAAGTATCTATGGAAATAACATAAACATAATCTTAAAGCTGTGTATTTAACATACACAACAAATAAGAGTTCTTCGAAAAAAGCTTTGAAAAAGGAAAGAAACTACTTTCCGAAACGTCAGCAAAATACTTTATTTCTGCGTTTATTCCAATTTATATTATTTGTAAAAAAAAAATAACCTCTAACTGTTCCTTTGACGTAAATGTCACAAGCGCAAATGCTTTTTTCCGATAATTCTATCATTTTGTAGATTTGGTGATTTGTTTTTGAAGAGGATAATACATGTGGTAGAAAACCCAAACAAAAGCAAAGAATATTCGTAGAATGCCACAAATAACTTTCAGACAATAGAGCAATGTATTATTATTAGATATAGGAATCTGTATTTGTATTTTTACTAGCCAAGCGCTAAATAAAAACATATTATAATATTTATTTTGATATTGTCATGAAAGCCGGAAAGTATCCTTAATTTGTTTAAGCGGTGAAATGGGGGTAAATTTTAGTCAGTTTTTATAAAAAGCTCATGAACTTCGCTACAAAAAGGGTCATTATATTTTTTTTTGTACAACGAATCATAACTATTTATCGGGAAAAATTGTTAGTTTTCCAGAGAATGGTAAATAGCTAAAATTTACCTCCTTTAATATAGTAAAGATCTTTCGGAAAATTTCTCAGAGTTCTACTCATTAGCGTATGGTCAGTCACTGACGAAACACTCTGTATAGGTATTCATGCACTTTCCTAGATATTTAGTTTTGTTTTCTTATATTTCTCTTAGACTGTACCGCACCTGATAGGGTACGCATTTTCAATGAGTATAATTTCATTCATTATTTACGGTGTATTGCAACTAATTTTAATATCACACGGCTAATGCTAATGATATGCTTAGTATATAAATAATTCCATATAGGATGTTAGGAACTTAGCATGCGGTGTAATTAGTATAATTAAAGTGCCACCGAGATTTTACAAACTATTTACTTAGCTGGTAATAATGTACAAATAAGTACTTGTAGTTCTTTGTTAGGTAACAGTGAAAAATAATATGTAAGCACCTGTGAGATCATACAAAACAATTGTTTATTTATAATTATAGTTTTACAGTTTTTGTGGCTCAGCATTTTCAAAAACTTTCGACGTTAAATTTTTTAATAAGTAAAAGCTCATTGGACAATGCAGGTTGTTTTTTTTTATTTAGTAGTTATTCAGAAATTTCATATATAGAGTTAATTTTATAAAAAACTAGTGAAACTTAAATAAAACAAAAAACATGACGTGATTACAAAAGTATCAACAATCCCCTTGCACTTGAGACATTCGTCGTTAAGACTCACCGAATAGAAAAAATATTGTCGACGCTAAGAACAATATTAAAATTCTGCGCTCAACATGTTTTCAAAGTTCATTAACAGTAGGAAAACCAGTAGTAATTTGCCGACGGCCGTGTATTACAAAGTTAAACAAATTTCGGCTTCTCTTTAAGATGTAGGTACTAACTATTCCCAACTACCTATATCAACAACTATTTCTTTAAAAGATCAAATTCTGTTATGCGAACGAATATTCTGTTACTTGAAATGCCATCTGCTCAAATACGTGATATATTTTTTCAAGATCTCAATTAGCATTTCTGGATAACCTCATATAAATTTGATACTTACTACACATGGACACATTTGACGGTCTTGATCACAGAAGACACAGAGCGTCAATTGTAGATCAACCCCACGTTTGGATATGTTTGGAATATTAATTTTTAACAAATTCAGTACAGGCATTCAATGGCAAGTCTATTCTCGATAAGATAATATGACGTTATATAACGACAGTGTAACTAACGTAAAAGGCAGTTCCGAACTGTAAACTACCCATGATAAAAATAATTAAATGATATACAGGGTATCTCACCGGGAACTGAATCGATCGATATAGAGAAAAGTACGCATCAGAGAATTTGAAAATTTAGATAATTACTAATGTCGGTGTGGCCAATCCAACTAAAATAATTACAAGCAGCTGGCACTTCCGATTATACCGGAAGTCAATACCAACTTGCTTATTTCAAACGGAAAACCCTATAGATTTTAGGGTTTTCGAAAAGAGCATAAAATTCTGAGTTGAAAATATGTAGCATATCCTATGCCTTAAATTATTAGATTTATTTCAGTTGTAGAACGTAGTTCTCCTTGTGTTCTCTTTATGTGACAAGAAGCAAATGAGGATCTTTTACACGAAGAAAGTTATAACGGTACTTGCAAACCGTTGAATCTGTCAAATTTTCTATAAAATGTCAAATATCTCTGAAACGGCTAGGTTTAGGTATAGGATATGCTACGTATTTTCGACTCATAATTTTATGCTCTTTTCGAAAATCCTAAAATATATAGAGTATTCCATTTGAAATAAGCAAGTTGGTATCGACTTTCGGTATAAGCGGAAGTGCCAGCTGCTTGTCATTATATTAGTTGGATTGGCCATACCGACATTAGTAATTATCTAAATTTTCAAAATTTTCTGATGAATACTTTTCTCTATATCGATAGGTTCAGTGCCCGGTGAGACACCATGTTTAGATCAAACATATAGAAATGTATTATATATCTTCAAAAAGTGACAAAAACGACTAGTCTAACTATGGGCAAATACTATAATTTGCAATTTTGCCAACATTCTAGAGACTATTCTACGCTCTGCTATTTATGGCCGTACATCCGGCAAGATATCGTTCAGATTTATGAGGGGTAGATCCACAGTATTCGATCCCTTTTGTATCACTCAATACTTAAGTGAAAAACTTGATCTGTTTATGCGATTTACACAGTTTCTCCAAGGCCCTCGACAAACTTGATCAAGATTGATTCCCAAAGTTGGCCACACTTGATTTATTAGTGGATCTATCAAACTCAATTAAAATATATATGCAAAATAGATACCAATATATTCAACACTGCTGTTACAAGTCTCTCGAAATCTTGCAAGAGTCCGATGTTGCTTTATGCAGACGATTTAAAAATATTTCTCGAAATAACTTTATCGTGAGGTTGCAAGATAATCTAAATAAGTTTAACGACTAGTGCATCATCAATATGCTGCCACTTAATGCACAAAAGTATGCTTTGTTGTTTATTAGAAGGTATAACCTATTTATTTATGATCATAATTTACAGGGTGTCGTATTGCGCAGGCTAGAGTTTTTCTTAAGAGTTGACTTTGATCCTAATCATAACTTCAGAAAAATGCTTGTCAATGGAAGCTGGTGCCATTAAAGTAATAGGATTTCTCACCTGGAACTATAAAGGGTTTGTGAATATGGATAATCTTATTCTATATGTTACATTTGTAAGACCCGGTCTCGTGTATGCATCAATGGTTCCAATTCGATGTTCGTATCCTCCAATTTGAAAAAATACAACGTAGATGTCACAAATCCGGTATAGTCGAGGCAAGAATTCAAGCGATGCACGTCACAGATCGATTCTATAAATAAGACAATACTGCTAAGAACCATGAAGCCCCATTAAACTGTATCTATTTCTGAAAAAAGCTTAATAACTAGGTGTCAAAAATTACTCTTTTTAATGTAATTAATGATTAAAAATTATGTTAGTATTAAAATTTCTTTAATGAGATCACTCGTGACGTGCATCGCTTGAATTCTTGCCTCGACTTTACCTACCTATATAATCGATGGTTATTATCCGCAAATTGGGTTTCCCGGCGAATTACTGCTTCATCATTCAAAGTACTCACAATATCTTCTAGAAATGGGAATGAGACAAATAAAAAATATATGATTTTTTTACCAACGATTGTATATCTCCAAAGTTTGTCATGCTTTGTCCACTGCTTTATAATTAATTATTCTTTTTTATCATGTACTTTTATATCGCATGTATAAATGTATATTTAACATGCTTTTGTATTTCAATGCCTTTTAAATGTCTTCATTCTGTAATTAGGCACCATGTCTGCTAGATATCATAATAAATAAATACAGGAGAATTTTATGGATGCAAGTAGTGGCTTTTTATCAATTGAAAGGTTTACCGAGCAAGAAGTTTTAAATTCTCTAAAATAATGAAGTCTTGACACACGATTACAAACAATTTCTCTAAATTCCTCAAAATTTTGTTATATGAACCATTTTCTTGTACATACCAATATTTTCTTATCGCATTACTGATCTCTTTTCAAGTGAAGATTTACTTCAACTAATCTTTTTATAACCCGATATATATCATCAGTATTAGTTCTTATACTTTATACGAGCACAATTGAAACTGGTCAGTGTTAAAGCACAGGACCGTGCGCACTGAACTTGTTATTTTGTCCTATATATTTAGCAATGGTATCGAGATTCGAATGGTAGTTGAAACTGTGCGGGCGAGTCCGAGACTGGCAATGTAATCAGTCTGAATGAACCATCTACGACTGCACTGGTTTAAAGATAATAAAACGGACAGGCCAACTTAAACTTATGAGATATGCTGTTAATGTGCCAGTGCAGTGCATAAATACATATTATAATATCACGCGTAGGAGTTTAGTTAATTATTGTTCATATTTATAAATATTTACTACTATATAAAAGGTAAAATATTTTAATTATTTACTAATTTACCATGGCTTTCTGGAGACCATTTGAAATAGAGGATAATATAATAACGCCCGAAAATCTTAGCATTTTATTATGACAAGAATTTCTATTTACCTCCGAGATGCCGACTGTTTTTGCCGACTTTTAATTTTTATACGGTTTCAATTAAGTTCGTATACACTTTACACGTCCATGAACTTTTGTGATTTTGGTGCAAACTATCCTTTAATTAGTTCAAATGTGCTTTTAGAGGGCGGAATATTAAACATAATATTTTTAGTCGCAAACTCCTCTATAAATCCTTATTTTACTATAAGGAAAGTAACCAGACTGCAACCAAAGTTACACATCTGGCGCGTTAAGTGTAATAATTGCATATTACCATCAAAACGCTAATGCTTCGACTGCAACAAACACCAGCCGAAAGACTGATCCTACTTAAAGGAGCTCCCTTGCCAGTCGTCACACACCACTTGCAGACTGCAGTTTCGAGCTGTTGGCTCTCGTCAGTGCAAGGTAGGTATGCAACGACCGACATGAGTATCCTTTGATTATAGTACATCCCGGTATTTTTACAATAGCGACATGTAAAACAGCCAGCAGGCGCCATCTAGCGGTCCAGTGTATGTTGCAATCGAAAAAATAAATAGCCTGACTTGGCTTAGCATAGTTCAAGTGTGCTTTTAGAGGGCGGAATATTAAACATAATATTTTTACTTTCCTTATAGTAAAATAAGGATTTATAGAGGAGTTTGCGACTAAAAACTGTGGTTTTTAAATTTTTGATTTTTCGAGAATTTTGTTTTTGTTGAAAATTTTAGAATGGAAATGAATTTAGACAAAAATGTACAAAAAGAATACAAGAAATAAACTGGATAAAAGGAAACAAACAGAAAAGAAGAGGGGGACAGGAAAGATTTAAAGATTCAAAAGGTATGAAATATCAGTAAAGGTGGATAGGATAAACGGAAGTCATAGTTGGTGAAGTTTGGCTACAGAGGTTGCCGGAAGATCGGTAACGTCTGGTATGGTAGGGTGTGTTTTATCCGAAATGGGGCATTATGCTGTCTAATCTGTGTTATGTTTCTTGTTAGCGGACTGTCGTCCAGCTTGAAAGAATAGAATTTTTGTGAAATGTTCAGGACGTAGTCCGCTATTGGGGTTATGTCGTGGCAAAGTGCATATAAGTCTCTGAGGCAGGTGTACCTTCCAGAATTAGAGATGAGGCGTATAAATTTGTGCTCAAACACTTTTAATTTTCTCATTGTCGTGGCCGGTATGCTGCACCACACCGGCGCCGCGTATGTGATGGACGGCCTGACCACCATTGTGTACAACAATTTTTTATTTTGTCGGTTAAGTCTGCTACCCCTGACCATGAGTGGATACAGACTCATGGACAGGGAGTAAACCGCCCGTATTGTCTCATTTATATGCATGTTAAACGTCAGTCGCTGGTCCAGTGTGACCCCCAAGTACTTCACGCAACTTTTAGTTGGAATTTTGTTTCCCATTCGGAAACTCAGAAACATTTTAAAATTAAACTTTCTGGAAAATGTTGTTAATTTACTCGTTAATCTGTTATACACCTGGGTACACAATGGATAAAAATATTGTATGATGCTGATGATGATCCAATATCTCTCACGTAATATAATCAGGTACTTAGATACTATCAACTACGTAGGGTGCTATTTCCCCGACATGATGACGCAGAGATTGGCTAAATAGATTTTACTGACACGTGAATACTAAAAACATCATTATAACTCGTCTGTAGTTGACAAAATATCACCCGCGAGATCTGTTTTTTAGACAATTTCAACATCTCCAAGCAGAGGGATGTGACATATTCATGGATGTTTATAATCTTATCTTATTTGCCATTAAAAATAAGGGTAAGTTTGTGTATGGGGATGTCTATTCCGGAAATTTTTAGTTTTCGAAATATTGTCAATTCAATATTTTTATATGGGGATTTTGCTATGGATTTTCAGTTCAATTACTCTTAGTTGGCTATGACGGCGTTGAGTGTTAAACAAATGTATGTAACTGTCACTTACCATTTGACAAGTAGTAATTATCCTGCCGGAGCGCTTAACTTATACGCACGAGGATTATACAAATTTGTTTATAATCTATGGAGAATGTAATAAAGTTTTATCAGGAACATGTGAAATATTTGCTAATAAATATCCAGAGAAACAAAAACCGTCTCCTAATAGTATTACACGAATAATGGAGAATTTCAAAAACTTTGGCACCGTTAAGGTAACAATTCATAAAATAAAACCAATTGTCAATGATGAAAATGTCGAAATTGCTGTTTTGGGATATTTTGCGGCATTAGCCTATGACATCTTTAAGACAAGTGATCCTACAAACAGGAATCTCCAAGAAATCTATTCACAGAATTCTTTTGAAACACAAATTCCATCCCTATTCCATTTCTATGGTTCAACACCTAAAGAACACCGATTTGGCCAGAAGAAGAGTTCACTTTTGCGAATTTATTTTAACAATGTTACAAGACTTTCGATTTTCGGATAACATAATTTGGACTGACTGAAGCAAAAAATGAAAAATGGCCTTTTCAGCAGACACAATTTCCACTTTTGGTGAGATTCAAATCCCTATGCCGTGAGATTGCGAAATTATCAAGAAATCTGGCAGTGTACCGTGCTATGAGAAATGATGGAGTCGTAAAACTACATTTTTATGAAGAAAACTTAGATGGTAATAAATTAATACTTACATAATTTCTTTTTTATTTGAACAATTTACCGCTAGCTGAACATAGGCAAATATTTTACCAACACGATGACGCCCCACCACACAACAGCTTCCTAGTTAACAACTTCTTGCAAAAATACTTTTTACCTCCTCGTTCTGCTGGTCCGTCTGTCTTAGACTATTTTATATGGGGAACAATAAAAGATATGGTTTATTTCAATCCAGTCACAACAATGGAAATTGTCAGGCAATAGTAAGGAATGCTTTCAAAAGGTTATCTCCAGGTTCTATTAGAGCGGCCATCCATGACGAACTAAGTTTGGAAAAATGTTTGGAAGTTCAGGGTGGACACTGACACTTTGAAAACTTATTAAAATAAAATGTTTCTGTTTCTCTGGATATCTTTATTAGCAAATATTTCACATGCTCTTGGTAAAATTTTGTTACATTCTCCATAGATTATAAACAAATTTAAATAATCCTCTTGCGCATAATTTAAGCGCCCCGGCATGATAATTAATACTTGTCAAAAGGTAACATACATTTGTTTAGCACTCAACGCCGTCATAGCCAACTAAGAGTAATTAAACTTAAAATCCATAGCAAAATCCCCATATAAAAATATTGAATTGGCAATACTTAAAAATACGAAAATTAAAAATTTTCGGAATAGACATCCATACACAAACTTGCCCTTATCTTTTACGGTAAATAAGATAAGATAAAAATTGGGGTTACCATTTGAAAAAAAAGATTTTTAACAGTTTCTCTCAATTTCACTTTTATTCTTATTTTTTGAATACGCTGTATTAATATTTATCAAAATATTATAAAAATTCCAATAAAGTAGGTCTTTTCAACAAAGAATCCAACCCAAATTAGATAATAAAGGCTTCTTTCTAGGAAGAATTAGTCATTCTTTTAGGGCCTGCAAACGTCATTTTTCACATAAAAATTGAAATATGTCAAAATCGGAGAAACTTAGGTATAGGATATTATACACAAAATCGGACCAGAATTTTGCGTAGAAACTAAAAATGTAATGATATGTAGGGTGTCCCATTTAAAATAAGCAAGTTGACATCTACTTCCGGTATAACCGGAAGTGCCACCATCTTGAAAATATTTTAGCTGAGTTTACTACATTGGTTTACTACCAAATTTTCAAAATTTATCAATTTATTTATCATTTTCGAGATATCTATCGCCGCAGTCTGTCGTCGTGCACCCTGTATATGCTTTAGTGGCTTTACAATATATTGCTCAGCTTTTTTGATATAACTCACTCTAATATTAACTAATTCTGTAGAAACATTATTTTTTAAATTATTTATACAGTTAATTATATCATTTTCTGATATTAGACACAGGTAAAGAGAGTTTAGGGTGGTCTTCATGTTTTTATGAAATTATTTTTATGTGGGTTACTATTTGCTATGTCCGTTTTTAGAATATAAGAATCAGAAAATACTGTTGTATTTCAATTTTTCTGATTCTTGGAGTCCTTAATTCTGGAGTAGTGAGGAGAGTTGAATCCTTTGGTGTGGCAGTAAATCTGACTTCGTTTCCACAAACACCAAAACACTTGAACACTACACCAAATACACTACTTGACGCGCGTTTCGCTAACCATGTTGGCGTCATCGGGAAATAAAACTCATCAATCATCTCCCGATGAAGCTAGCATGGTTAGGAAAACGCGTCGAGTAGTGTATTCGCGTGTAGTGTTTTGGTGTTTGTGGAGACTGCATCAGAGAAAGTTTTTCTGATATGCGCGTGAGACCAGCCTTGGAAACTAATCCAGAATTATTAAATCTGAAAAACTTATGAGCATTGAAAGGTTCTCGTGTGTATGGCCCACCTATTATAAAAAACACATCTATGTTTGAATAACGTGTTATCTGTTATCCAACAGATAAAACAGCTTGATGTTCATAAATTATGGATAACGTACGCAGATCATGAAAATCTCTTGAGCATACATTGTGTAATTTCATTCATCTCTACGTCAGGGAAAATGCGAAAATTATCAACGAATGACGTAAGTGCCTTCGAAAAACTGCACTAATATTGAATGAACGTATTCCAGCTACAAGGTAGATAAGGGGGAGATAACGCTGACTGCTCGCCGCGTTGCCATATGAGGCAGAACTTTATCATGCCAAATATTTCTCTAACCACCGTAAAAATATTTATACGTGCAAAAATCTCAACCTTGAAAGAAGCCCTCGTCAACTGCAAAATCCTAATGCACCTACTAAAAAATTATGGCACGGTGGTATACTCCGAAAAGGAAATTGAAAATTATATAATTCAAATGCAGCATATTCATTTTTACAGAAATAATTCTCAAGAAAACAAATAGTCGGATTAGGAGAATATCCATCCAAATGCAAACTTATACAAATATTTCTGTACATCTATAATTTGTTAAAACATGCACCACTCACTTTATGTGCGATAATACAACAACCTACAAGAGAGTTGTCATATTTACAATAGTTTTCCTTTTTTCATTTTTTGCATAGTATGTTCTTTTCACTCCCCACGCCTCGTCTATTAAAATTATATTATATATTTGACTTATTAATTTATAATCTGTGATATTTGTTCATGATCCCGTATTTTCCCATTCAGTAATTGGCTTTGGCTGTTGGATGGTGTATGTAAATAAATAAATAAAATTTAAATCACTCAATAAATATGTCATTCATATCAACGATTCTCCTTACAAATAGTGAAAAACGGGTCGATCTGGCAAGGACGAACGCTGTGAAGAGGCTGAAAATGGAAAACATACACCATAGACACCCCGCCACCGTACAATGACGTCAATTCATTCATAGAATGCTTCCCCTACGGCTAATATGGCGACGCGCCCTGTTACATCCCCCACCAAACTACCCCCGGCCACCGTTCAATGTCGAGTTCAGGGTTTCAGCGAGGAAATTTCATGATCGTTCCTGGAAGATTGAAAGTTCACTTGCGATACTGTACCAGGAGCGTTCAAATAGAAATAGCATTCATTCTTCTGTTTCGCATAGGTATACACAAGAATATTAACCTATGAAATTTATATGCAAAGAAATGTTTTTGAGTATAACAAATAGGCAAATACTACATCGCGATCTAAAGTTCAAGATATGTGAGGTCCCAGATCTTAGGAGGTAGGAATAATAAAAGAAAAGCAGTTCTAACAATACAATTTATTATAGATAATATATTTACAGACAAATAAAATATTGCGTTATGCAATAAATCGTCTACGGTTTCCTATGCTAGGGAAATAAATTATTATTAATTTCAAGTAATTATACAATAAGAAAAATTATCCAATCGAAATAAAAAGTGCAATATAACTTAACTATTACATAGAAAAGGGTACCGTCAGTTCTAGACTTCAAGTCGGTGATAGTCGAAGGCTTTGTTGGACAATTTTTTATATAAATCTTCACATAACTTCAGTTGCCAAAGTTATGATAAGAGTTTTCTCAGTCATAATCAAAATACATGAAATTGTCAGGGCTATATTGAAAAACCAAAATCTTATGCCGAGTTAGTTGCCAAAAGTCCAAAATATACCAAAATAACCAAAAGAATAATACAAATAAATTGGTACTGTTCTTGCTCTTCGTCCAGTTCGTCTCCAATAAAATTGATATCAACATTAATCTCTAACATCGAGCAAGTGTCTATTAAATATTAAAAGAATGTAATGTCTTACCTGATTTCTCTTGGACGATAACTTGCTATTTGAATACGATATAAAATCGATAAATCAATTAAATCTCCAAAATATTAATTGAAATTTATGTTAAACTTAGTCCAACATCCGGTAAGCTATACCGGATCAGCCAAGAATTTGTCGTTTGGCCAAGCTAACGTAAGATTCACAATTTCGGCATTCTTATACACTGTGATTTTACAAAAAGTAATCAATGGCGAATAGACTTTACAATGATTTTAGAATGTTGCAACTTCTACTAACAGATGTCAAAAATTATTTTTGTCTTCATCAGAATCAACTAAATTTTAATACATTTATTAATTAAATGAATATTTCTTATACAATTAATTTTTTTTTAACTTCATTCTTTCTTCTTTTTTTTTATGAATATCTCCAATTGTATTTGTCGCATAGAAAATTCGCTCTAGCAATTGAATTTGTGATAAAACCAGGGTAACGCAAGTTCTTTCTCTTAATATGTACAGAAAAAAATAAAAACTAAGTAACGTAATGACTATTGATATAGTAAGAAGTATGTAGGTTCCTCATCAGCAGCCCGTAGTGTAGTGGTTAGGTTGTCCTTAACAGCAATGGTAACGTCGTACAAGACTATGCAGTGAATAACAACGTATCGATAATATCACCAGACACCCCTACACATTTTCCCCCGAACAATACAACCCCGTCAGTGGTTGATATAATTTTAAATAAAAATTATCAGCATATTATATTACCTGTTTCCTTGCCATATTTATCTAGTGATCATAACCCGATTCAATTTACAATTTTAAATAAATATTTAAGTAACACACAAAGGCCGGTTTTCAATTATAAAACCACTAATTTGGCAAAATTTCGGCAACTAATAAACAATAATTTAAAAATAAATAATAACATTAGCTCGACTCAAGAACTCGAAACAGAAATTGAAAATTTAACTGATATAATACAACAAGCGCGAAATTTCTCGACAAAACGTATGACACTTCGCTCTCGAGAGGAAATTGTATCAGACGAAATTCTAAATCTCATTAAAGAAAAAAGAAAATTAAAAAACGTGGCAGAGGTGTCAACGTGATGTCGATAAACGAAGATTAAGATTTTTACAGAATCAAATAAACAATAAACTCATAAGCCACAGAGAGGAATCCTGGAACGCAAAGATTGCGGCTCTCGCGAGACAGGATAACTCTATGTGCCATATGACAAAATTATTGAAAAGGCCATACGTCCAAATGCCCACAATAATTCAAAACGGGGCCGAATATTTTACAGATATCGATAAGGCAGAAGCTTGTGCCACCCATCTACAACTCAATAACACTACTACTCCTAATAGCATGGAAATACACGAACAAATTACGTTATCTGCAAATAAAATTAAAAATCACTATAATATACCTCAAAACAAATTAGCAAAAATATTAACCAATCCAAAAGAACTTAAAAAAATTATTAAAACCTTGTCAAATCACAAAGCCCCGGGCTTAGATAATATTCCAAACATACTAAAGAATATTCCTCAAAAGTGTCTGGTGCAGTTATCATACGTTGTGAATTCAGTAATAAAGTTACAGCATTTTCCATCAAATTGGAAAACTGCAATTGTGATTCCCATCCTGAAACCAAACAATCCACCATATCTAACAAGCAGTTATAGGCCAATAGCCTTATTAAACACAATGGCTAAGCTCACCGAGAAAGTCATATTAAATATGTTACAACTGCAAATTAGTAAGAATAATGTTATGCCTGCAGTGCAATTTGGTTTCAGGACGGGCCACAGTACAACACTAGCGATCTCCAAAATAGTACAAGACGCCTTAATCGGGTTTACAAAAAAGCAATGTACGATGTTACTATTGCTCGACATAGAAAAAGCATACGACACAGTATGGCTAAATGGGTTAATATATAAATTAACAAACAATTGTAAACTCCCTCTATACTTTATTTCACTAATTAAAAGTTTTATATTTGGCAGGAAAATACAAGTACGCATAAATAATTCCTTGTCCTCAGAAAGAAGAATGTCAGCGGGGGTCCCGCAGGGGGCAATTTTGTCACCTATCTTATATAATCTCTACCTATCAGACATCCCTAGGAACCCTAACACGACACTCCTGCTTTACGCGGGTGCCGTGATCTGCGGGCGGTCGTTTTACGCACAAGCGACTGCCCAAAAGGTATGTATCATCTGGTAAAGCTGGAAGACTACCACAGAACCTGGAAAATACGGACGAACGAAGACAAGACTGAGACAATAATATTACACAGAAAGTTTACAAATATTAAAAATTTTGAAAAAATAAAAATCAACAATAAAGTGATACAGGAAAAAGGGGTATCTAGGGGTGACCCTAGATACGAGACTCTGCTTTGGACCGCACGTGACTAATACAATTAACAAGACTTACGCAACATTGAGTAAACTCTACCCATTAGTTAATCGAAGGAGTAAGTTAACATTAGATAAAAAAATGACCTTATATAAGGCCATCCTTAGACCTATAATGATGTATGCCTGTCTTGCATGGAACATCATTTCAAACGCGCAGCGCATGAGGTAAAGACTGCAAAACAAACTCCTCCGATTATTATCTAATGCAAACAGATATACACCGATCAACAGACTACACGAGGACCTAAAAATAGCAACCATTGACGAATTTTTCACATATAAAACACACCATTCGACTTTGACCTCCGACATAACAGACAGAAGATTACATAATGACCCTTTCCATGGACATAAACTATTACATCAAGGCCTCCCTATCTATACCGAAGTTCCTTAATAATAGTTCAAGACATATAAAAATTTCTACAAAAAACAAGCATAAACCTAATTCTTTTCTTTTCTTCATTCTTCTATCTCTATTTATTCTTTCTTTCTTATTTCTTGTTCTTTTTTCATTTCTTCTTCAGAACCCGCTGACAAAGTTTATTACACATAAACATAAAACATAAAATCTGGATATATTTATTTAGTTGTAAGTTTAAAAAAAAATGACCATTAAAGTAGGGTTTTACAAGACTTTCCCTGCATATAAAACGAAGCAAATCATGGTTTCCGAAAATTAAGTATATAAACATCATTCTGAACTATTAATAGATTAATACATATAATGCGCTAAGATCATATGAGGAGAGTGGCAAAAATACCAGATCAATTTAAACCTTAACATTTGGGCAGACCAACGGCTACCAGGCTTGAATGGATTGTATTATTGCATTCTAATTCCAGACTGGAATTAATCATTGTAAAATGAAATAAATCACATAAATAAAATGACTAGTTAAGGTAGAAATGTAAATTATAGGTAATAAAAAACTATTTCAATTGGTAATTGGTAATTGTCCTATTTTCACACTTGAGGTCGAGGATTCGAATCAACTTTTTACGGTTTTTTTATTACTGCATTTTGTTAACAACTAAAATACGTAATACAAATATTTCTTTAGGTTAGTTCGTTAGGTTAAATATGTTAATATTATTTGATATAGTATAGTTGCTTATGATAGATAATTTCCCTTGCCCTTGACATTTTATTAACTAAATAACGTAATAAGAATTTATCTTTAAGTTAGTTCGTTCGTTCGTTAAATATGTTAATATTGTTTGATGTAATGTGGAGTGTCCGCGCTCTATGGGCTCCCACCAATCGTAGCCCTGCATTTATTTATCTATTCTGTATGTAGTAGAATATGCCGGAGTGCACTCAACGCTGAAAATAGCGTGCACTCTGGAGTGCACCTAGTCATTGCGAAAATAAATAGCTTATTTTTTAAATTTATACCTTACATTATTACAGCAGTTTATGTTTATAGCAAAATATAGCGCTTATTAAATCAAAATATCACGCATAATTTGAAGTAAAAATATTTCTCTGATTTTAAGAGGATGATTTCACAGCATAGAGTGCAGGAATTTAGACTCTGCCTTTTTGAATGAATCTAATACTCGCAATATTGAAGAAAAAGTGATCCAAAGATCTACTAAAATTTTAGTCATTTTGACCACATCTCAATCTCCTTGTACTCGTTCCTAAGTTACTGACCATGCATCATCAATCATCAACAAGTGTTTTTGCGTACGTAATGGAACAGCTAGAACATCTTACAATAAAGGATATATGTTATCGGTACCTTTCTCATAGCATTTAAGATGTCATTGTTTGATCCAATTTGAAAAGTAATACTTCAATTCGGTATTCTTTTCATCCGCTATTTCTGACGATGGTTAGTAGACACTTTTAAAAAAATTCTTCAAAAACGTCCGTAATATTTGGCTTGGCTTTGGACATTTAATTCCGGATTAATCGCTGCTAGTATTTTTACTAACTTCTGTTTTATCATATACAATATGAACAGAAACAGACAACTACTAATATTGTTCTCTGACACGAAAAATGACCAAGTTAGATTTTCGTATACCTCTTTGGTTAATCTCCTTTATTTTCTCGAAATTATCCTCTCATGGACGATCTGACATTAAAGAATTCAGTCTTTAAATCATTTTGTAATCTTGCTATAAGTGTTTTCAGATGCTTGAACTTGTTTCTGAAAGTCCCACAATTTTTAAACAGCCACTGTAGCCCTTGTTATTATTGTTCAGAATATGAAGTTCATCTAGTGAACAACACAACTAGTAATTAAGTCGAAACACCTCTTAAAAACCACCGCCCGCGCAGTGATGTTTTTGACCTCAGTAACAGAATCACGGTCTAGAAACTCAGTAATCTGCGAAAATTCCGAATAATGTTATTGATGTCAGTAGTAAACATTAACGCAACGTATTAAATTTTTAAAACGCCCTTAGGTTTGTAACTGCTGACGAATATCTCCATATTTTCCTTTAACAGTCTTGCACAGTTCTCGGGAGAAAAAATAGAACCAACTCATGATCGTATTAAAATTAGAAAATGTGAAAACAACTACACTTTAGAAAAACCTGGAAAAGATTAACAATCCGTTAACGCAGATGAATCGATAAAGTATTTCGGACGCTCTAGTAATTGTTATTTTGTTTGGTACTTGGTGCGATTATTTTAGGAATTACATAACGCCCTATAGACGTCATAAGGAGCGCCTAGATCGGTGGTTTATGAGACGCCTGACTCAGACCGTAAAACTTGCCAGCTGATGTGTATTTTCGACTGTGATGCGATCGGAGAGTAGATGGTATTTTTAAAAAGCGTTAACAGATGTTTTTTCAAAAATAGTACTTGTTATTATTTTGCTAGCTGATGCGTAGGATCTATATTTAAAGCGGATTTTGTCACTACAAATTCTAAATGCCATCGCAATGCTATTAATGCGTCCAATTTTTACGAATTATGTTATTTATATGTGCACTCTGACAGTTTGGTGCTCTTTATTATTGCCCAAGAAATGTGTCGTATGCGTGCCGAAAATAGACGGCTCAAGACAAATAAGCAAATATATCAGAACGAAATCCCCCTTTCCTAGTGATGCCTCCTTGGTTGGTGAAACATGTGCTCAGTTTCTTACACGTGTAGAAACTACCTGCTATTTTTCTTATAAAGATGGCAATTGAAAAATTACCATATGCTTTTCTTAGTGGCGTGCTGTATTAATCCCTTATTTGATCAATTTTTCAGATAAATTTTTAACAATTTAAACATCATATAAACAGCTTAAGTATTTAGCAGTACCAATTTTTATAACAGCATTTCGATGATTTGTTGGTGAAACAGGACTTCACCACCTTCTGCCTTTTTAAAACTCAAACTAAAAATTAAACACAAATAGTTAAATTTTTATGTTGATATAAACGAGAAATTTCGTTCCAAAGTTGGCGAAAAATGTATATTTTTGCGAAATATCAAAATATTGCTGTTTCTCAAGAAACAATTTTGACGCTCAAGTTGTTATTGAACTGCTTTTAAAACACCTTCCAGAGGTTACTCTACATAAAATCCTTTGACAACACAAAGTAAGACAATAGAAAAAGCTTTCATTTTCAGCGTTATTTATTTTTTAACTATTTCTTTTGAAGAACGAATCTGTTCAACGAAATATAAATCTAACGTTATCGACAAATGTGATTTAACTACATTTACTTTCAGTTCTTCTTTCCGTATGGACATCATCGATAGGAAAATAGCCAACGTGTTTTGTAGCTTTTTTTTTCTTAGTGGAAAATAACAATTCTTACAAGGATCTCCTAAATGAAATCAAAAGGACATATTGGCAAATTGACCTGAACTTTTCTTCAACTTCATACAAAATATTGAATGTATTTACGATGGCACCTCAAAAACAAATTTGAGACCATAGAATTAGTTATTGAATTAAATGTATGCTTCAGTAATTTATTTTAGTTAATTCACTATTACCATTAATTAAATTGTTTATCAGCCAACATGAAAGCAATCTAATACCGTAAATGCATCACTTAGGGAAATTAAAAACAAAATTATGTAAATACACAATTTAAAACCAACATTAATAATGAAGACACCAAACACACAAAAATTTGTCTCCTAAAATAAACGAAATATAAATTTAATTCGATAGGTTCCACAATCTTCAACAATTTTAACGGTCAAGACAGCATCTAAACTTAATTAAAAAATGTCATCGAAAACATTCATAATCACCAGGCATGCAACCATCTGTTCGGAAAACTCAAAATAGCGTCGAAACAGTGGGTCGTACATCAACGCCAATAGCACAGACGAACCCCCAGACAAAAAATACAACCTGTGGAAGCCCACCCGACCAAATCGGTCGCGTGCTACACACAAAACTTGCCACTAAACCCCCATTAAAACAACCACAATCCTGAAAAACACCGCACGCTCCCTATAGCATATTTAAGCGCCAGTGTTACGTCACGTCGACGTCACGCTCCGGCTCTAGTGGGGACCCAGCGATGGAGGGGCGATCACACAGCCTCTCTCCGCGATTGGCCAACCCCTTGCTTGCGACTTCCTAATATGGAACACTGACTTCATTCATAAAACCAAACCGCTCACCGCGCTCCGACCAGTTCCCGAGATATAGCCGTACGAGAAAGTGCGTTCTGAGACACAGCCGACAATATATCGTCTAGTGCGCGATCGGCGCGCTCCGTACATTAGTGTGGCTCGGTTTTAAACCTGCCTGTGGTGGCGGAGAATCAACTAAAAAGTGGCAAAATGATCATGGACACTTTAGAAACGCTGCCTAATCAGCACCACCATCATCATCATCACCATCACCATTCCTCGGCTTTTCTCTTGACAGAGAGTGCAGCGGCGGCGGCTGCTCACCACTTCAACGTCTTAAGTTTCGATACTTGCCTGTATAAGACTGGCACCAGCACCAGCAGCGGTGGCAGCCCCATTCCCGCTTCTATTTGCACCCCCACCGACGACCCGGCTCCCTGCGAGGCGCAGCCGGGGGACCTCAACACCCCCGTTACCACCTCTGGTGATATACCCAGCTTCTTCGGACCTAGCACAGTCGTCGAACCACCCCCCATTACAGGTTAGTTTTTTTAAGAGGCAGGAAAATAATAAAGCGTGGTAACAGGTGCAGAATGTTGGCTCAGGTCTATATATACTTCGACGCAGAGCTCAATGTGCAAGCGAGAGTATAAAAATAGCTTTTCCGTCATAATGTTATGTCTATACTGGATCAATTGTGCCTAAGAAATGAGAGAATATAATATTACATTATCGGATGTTGTGAATTCCGGAGTCATTCGTACAAGCGATGTATTTGTACACCTAAATAAAAACATACAGAGGGTAAACAATGTAGAAAAAACGGAAAAATTACCTGTGTATAATATAATAATTTTTCAATAATATTTAACTTGGAGAATTAAATATTTACAATTATTTAGTACATTTGCTCTTGTTGAAAAAAATAACAACATATCAGCACGACGCTACTACCTACGAGGCACCATCAGTTTTTGTTGTTGCAATTATTTACTTTGAAAAATATGCAAGTTTAAAAATTAACGCTCACATGAATCAATATATCTTCTTATGAGACTAAAATCCGATTTAACTTATGTCTAATGAACCATTGATTAACGTTAATACACTGACAGTTGCGGAAAAACTTATTAAATAATTATTGATTAGCGACATATTCAAGCAGAAAATAGTTCGCCAAGTTGCATTTTTGCTCTCCGATCAGCATGTGACGCTACTAAACACCAATCGATCCAATTCGACTATTTGTCCCTAGAAAAACTAATTTTCCAGACCCAAGACCGCCGGTCTTTCGCAGGCAATATATCACCGATCCAGTGTCAAGGTTGATCTGTCAAAATTAATTGTTCCTGGTCGATTTTCAATTGTTTATGTGGGCAACAAGTGTGCACATCTGGTAGATCTAGTTCGCTTTGAACCAACCTTTCGGAGTTTCGATACACGGCGCCGAAGCCATGCCAAATTTTATCCCCCGATCAATAATGTGGTAAACACCATTCAGTTGAGTCCTTCATTCAAGAAATTTTACTATGATATAACTAACATGGCGGCGATGTAATGTCAAGTACACGGCCTACTGGGGTTTAATCGATGACAGTTGAATGTTCTCCCGTTGGGTTATTGGATTTCTTTAAAGATACAGTAAACGATGTTCTTCGTGGTAAAAGAGGAAATGAACTGAATAATTTGATTTTTATTAAATTAAAATATCTCATTTTACAATATACAGGTTTATTTTCAGGGAGGTGGAAAATAAATTGTACAAAGTTTTCATTAATTAAAAAAAAACATTTTATTTTAAGTAAAAGGAATCAAATTAAGCATATATATTATTAATATTATTAAAATAATATTTTCAGGACGATTCCAAGTGGGGACATTAAAAGCGTTGTCTTTTGTTTACTGAGAAGTCTATTAAGTGCAGACCGAGGGAAAACGGGGAAAAAGTATTTTTACAATAAACATCTTGTTAAAAATAGCTATGAAAAATGTTATCGTCCGCAAAATATCAGTAAGAGAAAACCACGAATAGATACATGCCTATTACTTATTCAAATGATTCAAACCACAAAATATTAATAACGACATTACTGTGGCATTTTTAAATACCATCTTCTTATGTTTTGGAATACGTATTACAAACTACTTGGGAATTTCAACGTTTTTAATTTTTGTAAAAGTTATTTACACCGTTAACTCAAAAAACAATGCAACATAAACCGTCAATCATTAACTCGTTTATAATAATAACAGTAATAAAACGGATTTTACTGTCGATAGGTTTACCTTGTTTACAAATAACTGCATTTCAATTAATGACAATTTACACAAAGTTTATACGGTTAATGCCTAACAAAAAATTGCATAAACGACTGAATAATTGTTTTTGTTGTTATAACTGTTCATCTTGCACAATGGCAAAGTATCAAGTAATTTTTACCGAAGTGGTTTATATAAAACTTCGTTTATAACATAAGTTTCTTCATACTCGCATTTTACCGTCTTTGAATTCTAAAAATGCTCGTTATCTCTACGTATCAAATACCAAATAAAATTTCATTCATTTCTGTGTACGTGTATGTATCCTCGATAAAGCCCTCAATGAAAACCAACAATCAGCACTTGCTCAGCCGTTTCGTGTACGTGCTTTGCCATCTAAACTATAAACGATAACGCCACATTTCAAGTTTCTTTCATTCTTTGCAGGTTCTTTAGACCCAGAAGAACTCTCCATCGACCAACAACAGCAACAACAACATTCAAGTCCACATCATTCACCGACAAGCAGTCAAATCACAGAGCGTGCCACTCCTCAAGAATCTGCTCTATCTCCGAGCTTGAGAGAGGAAGAAAACACAAATCACAGCTCGCTAAGCATGTACCCGCATTCAAGCAACAACAACATGGCGAAATTACAACACCGGAGCATATACACATCGGCTGGAAGCCCAAATATCACCGGAAATATCCAGATGCAGAACGCGAGCCCTCTAGGACTAGGCGGCCAGAATATGGCGCATTCTCCTTCGGCGGTAAATCAGTGGTTGTTAAGTAGCGGGGACAAGCCCATGTATCCTTCGATGTTTGGGCTACTCCAAGGTACCTCGCAAAGCCCACAGCAGCAGTACCCCTCGGCCACACCCAGCCCCGCGGGAACCCAATACGATGACAGATCTCAAGCAGAGCAACTGATGCTGAGCATGGATTGCACCAGCAACCTAGCTCTAAAACAACCACCCTCATACCCCAGTTGTTCCGCCACAAGTACCAGTCTACAATTGGACATGCAACAGCAAGATTTGGTTTACTCCAGAGTTGGACAGCCGCTGGTGGCGAGCACGACAAAGTACCAATGGGAAACTCAAGATTATGGCTCCCCACAAAACACCAGTGCGTTGGTAGTACCGGGTCCCTCAAGCCTGGTACCCAAACAAGAACCGTTCAGTGCTACGTGTAGTGGTGATCTTGGACAGACCTCGAATCCCGGTTACGGCGTGCAACTAGCCGAGTACAATCCTTCGACGAGTAAAGGACACGAAATCCTAAGCCAAGTGTACCAACAAAGCCCTATTCCGCTCAAGCTAGTACCGGTGAAGCCGCGAAAGTACCCGAATAGGCCTAGCAAGACGCCGGTGCACGAGAGGCCGTACGCGTGCCCCGTGGAAAACTGCGATAGAAGGTTTTCCCGATCGGACGAGCTCACGAGGCACATTAGAATACACACAGGACAAAAACCGTTCCAGTGCAGGATCTGTATGAGGAGCTTCTCCAGGTCGGACCACCTGACGACGCATATCCGGACGCACACTGGCGAGAAACCGTTTTCGTGCGACGTTTGCGGCAGAAAATTCGCCAGGAGCGACGAGAAAAAGAGACACGCCAAGGTAAGACTCAAATAGATATTCTAACATAGGCTGTTATTTAATCCTGGCGCATTTGCAACTGTCTTCATTATAATCAAAGTGTGCTGTCTTGATATCAATGAATAGATAAATAATAAGTCGATATTTATTAATATTAATTAATTAATAATAAATGACGACATGTTTTTTACGTAATAAAATAATTTTAAAATTAAATTGTTTCGTCATGTTAAAGTTTTGCCAAAATAACAATAGAAATAATACGTAAAGTCTTCTGTGAACAAGTAAATATCATTATATAGTAAGTAAACCTACTGAGCACATGATTCTGGGATCTACAGTTACTAAATAATCCCGTGAAGTGTAGGGAATAACTATGGTTATTAAAACCATCATAAATGCTGTTATTGACTTTCTGATCTAGGAAAATTTTTGCGCATTATTTAAATAAAAATAGCCGCCGTTGATGTTACGACAAATGCCATCAAATCACAACAATTTACATGTCTTCCAACGATCTTTTTGCACATAACACTGGTATGACTGGTGGTTGAGAGGTGAGCGCACTTGCCTCTCACCAAAAAGTTCGATCCCCGGCCGTGGCAGTGGAAAATACTGTGAGAGGGATTTTTCCACTATACACGGGTATTGGGTGTGTGTCCCTTGTCTCTAAATGTGTAGCCACCTCCCACATAAGGCTCTTCTAGAGCCTTCCGGGATAAAGGGGGTCGTCTGACTGACAGAAATATGCAAACAAAAATTGCGATCAACTGATATTTAATATCATTAATGAACATTGTATAGTATACCTCACACATTTATTCGTAGTTAAGGGGCAATTTTTTAGAGGTAGATAAAAATAAAATGTGATATATTATATATAACCATAGTTTGGGTCCCCTTTGGCTTGGAAAGATATTTATTTTTGTTTATTTACTAAATGATTTAAGGTGGGCATATCCAAGAGAGAGAGAGAGAGAGAGATTCGATAAGGGAATATTTATTATTTTTGGCCATAACTTTTTTTAATACATATATTGGTAAAAAAGTATAAGAATACCTCAGTAGAACTATGACAGATGTAGTGATATAAATTATCACTCAGTAATTTTACTTGTTTGCAAAATTAGTGAATTTAATTAAATTAAAGGATAGTGCTAATCCTCATACCTTGTAGTTTTAAATTAACAAATTTTGCAAACAACTGAAATTATTGAGTGAAATTTATATCACTACACCTGTTATAGTTCTACTTAGGTAGTCTTATATTTTTTTAATAATAAATATTTCCTTATCGGATCTCCTTCTCTTGAATATGCCCCATTTAGGGCATCAATTTTTAATTGTAGGCGAGTATACAGCGCAGCAAAATGCATTTTTAGGTTGACAGATGTGATTCTGGGACTATTTTGGGGGATAGTCACGCCGTTCCCCCTAATTTTTGTACTGAGAAACTGTATAGAAACATATTTTTTTAATATTCTATCTTAGCAGTAAATTTATTAAGGACTATCAATTTATATTAAATTATTTCATGGCAAATCCATAAAAATATATCAAGCCTTCAGGAAAAAATATAAGATTAAAGTTTTTGCAAACAGAAAACCAGATTATTCAACAGCTCCTTCTATTCCAGGTCCACTTAAAACAAAGAATGAAAAAGGAGAACAAGCTAGGCAACAACAACAACACGTCCCAAACGTCTGCATCTTCAGTACAATCCTCGCAAACGTCACAGACTCACCACCATCATTTGCACCCCCACCAGCAGGTCGCCTCGCATTTGCACCAGTCGCACACGGTGACAAGTGAGGAGGGCTTGAGCCTGCCCGTAGTCACCAGCACCCTGTGAGACTTGCCAAACACCGGGATTGAACCCGGTGAATGTGTGTTACTAATTCGCGACGACTGTGATCTCGGCGTGCTGGATCTTGACCAACCCAGGATTATTTTTGTTCAAATTGAATGAAATGTACTGAAGATACCTGATTAATGATCTCCAGAATTAGAAAGGCCTATTATATAGCGCTCTTATATGTTAAGTCTGTGCCATTTTTTGTGTCAAGAAACTTAAATGTATAAAAAAGCCATGGAATATGAGGCGATTTGACTAACAACTTTCGAGGAATCGTTAAAGGTTTTTCGATAATTTGAAGGCAAGTATGTATAAATGATTTTAAAATGGCATCTAACGTGACCGCATCGCAGATATACGGGACCAGTCAAAAGGGTTCTGTGTATATGCGATGTGGACACGTTAATTTTTACCATATTTCCAGCTAAGAGTGCCGCTGTTTCAATAAGCACTGATAATCTTAAGTTGCGTTGGTACCGAGAACGGACCGACGTCGACAGTAAAAAGTGATGAAAAAAAAATAAAATAGCTCTCCTATTAATAATATAACCGAGAATGGACGCGGGACGCGTCATAAATTTGGCCCCGCGCTATATTTTATCATGCGTCTGAAAAGAGGATGCCTCGACTGTGCCTTATTAAATTATTGAGAAGCTTTTAGCGTTCTTCTTTCACAGGCGTCCCCCAAGATAATTTATACCGATTTTCTTGGTTAATTTATGAACCTGAAGACTAAATATATATGTCATGTGAAATGTTGTAAATATCCAACATGTCACTAGCAGAGGTATTTTAAGCCAGTCAAGCTGCCACAGACTGAATTTTGCGGTGTTTAGCCGTTAAAAAAGGTTGTTGTTAAAATTAAAATCCTATTTTTGTATGTTTCAAAATAAATGTTGATCGTATGTATATTTTATTTTTATTAGTGTTCTGAACACTTCATATAGTTTTTTTAACAATTTAGGAATCAGTAACAAGAGCTTTAATTAATTTTTTAGGTTAAAAACTGTTTTTTAAACATCGTTGCCAAATAACACTTTTTTAAACTGTTTTTTAATACATTCCGTACTATTTTTTATTAATGATCACTTACATGTTATGTATTATATTTATTTTGTTAGCTATTAGGGAAAAAGTCAATATTAGATGCAGTCAATAGTGATCAAGGTAAAGCGCACATTTACAAAATTTTCATTGGCTACAAAGTTTGTTTGGAAACTATCGAGTTTGCCTTAAGAAGTGTCTTTTCTATAGTAGGATTTTAAAAAACGTGCGAGGCCATACTGTTAAAAATATAGTTACCAATGCCGTGATAGCGACCGAACATTCAACCGAGATTGCCACAGGGAAGAAACCTCTTTAGTACATCCCGCCCCTGCCGATCGAAAGACACATACAGGGTGTCGAGATAAAACGAAATATTTATTTGGACATCGTTATTTCTTCAACGATCAAAATTATAAATTTAGTTTAGTTTCTGAACTAAATTCGCCTTATAAGGACGAAATCTCTAATTTTTCGGAAAATTCAGATAGATTTTTGCTTAAAGTAACAATCTACAAGGTCTTGTTATTTATTGAGACGTAACAAAATATTGGGAGCTTTTCTCTAATTGTGCCTAATTTTGCTCTTACACTTTATGGAGAAACATCAATTTTTTTCTCTAATTTTTCTAAAGTACTTTTTGCAATAGGAAATCTCTTCCGATAGTGTTTGATAAAAGAACATGCACTTCGTTAATCGTACCATTAGAATTAACCATTGAAATAAATAATAAATCCTGAAAATTTTATGAAAAAGTACTTTTTCTTCAAACGTCAGATAATTATTTCCTACTCATTTTATGACATTATAGTTTAACATTTCAGACGGCTGTGCGTTGCCATTAGCAACAGAAGTAAAAGTACTTTTTCTTCCGCTCAAGCGGACTTTTACTTCCGTTGCTAATGGCAACAAATAACATCTCATATTCGGAGTAAAAGCCACTTTTCTGACTCGTGTGTAATTGCCAAACCTACAAACACGTCACAAAAGTATGACTTTTATTCCTAATAAAACAATATACTGTTTTCTCCAAACGTCAAAAGAACCCGACTTTTATGACCCGCGGCAGTAAAAGTCACAAGCGGTATTAAAAATATTTTAAGAATAATTAACAATATTTATTTAATTCAAATTAATTCGATTAAATAAATGCTGATATTCTTTCTTCGAATACTTCTAGTGCCGCTCGTGGGCGGCAATAAGAAGACTAAATAAGCCAATCAGACACAGTCAGAGAAAATCATGTCGTAAAAGCCATGTTCTTTGATATTTGAAGAAAAAAGTCTTTTTTCTACAAACGTCAAAAAATTATGACATTTACGACAAGTTTTTTGAACTGAAGCTGTAAAAGTCTTTTACTGCCGTTCACGCGCGGCGCTAAAATTATTTGAAGAAAAAATAACAGTATATATTTAATTCATATTCGACGTTTGAAGATAAAATAGCATGTTATATGTAGAGTAAAGTTATTTTTTTGCGTCTTTTACTCCTTATAAAACAATATACTTTTTCTTCGAACGTTAGAAAATCATGACATTTCTTACTCATTTTATGACATTAAAGTTTGGCATTTCCGACAGCTGTGCATTGTCATTAGCAACGGAAGTAAAAGTACTTTTATTCCGCTCGAGTCGGCTTTTACTTCCGTTGCTAATGACAACGCAGAACTAAATTTCTTATCTTAATTTATAATTAAAAGTGTATTTTACTCCGAATAAGACATGTTATTTTTCATGTTCATCGATTAGCTATAAAAAATAAAGATAAGAAATTAGCAACAGAAGTAGAAGTCCGCTCGAGCAGTAGAAAAAGTACTTTTTCTTCCGTTGCTAATGGCAACGTACAACAGTCTGAAATGTCAGACTTTATTGTTGGGAAATGAGTAAGAAATGTCGCGATTTTCTGACGATTAAAGATAATAACTATTATTGCCGCTCACGAGCTCTGAGCGTCAGTAAAAAAAATTTACTGCCGCTTACAAGCGGTGCTAAGGGTATTTGAAAAAATAACAGTATTTAATTAATTCATATTCATCTGGAGAGAAGATATTGTGTACAAGTACAACCTCGACACAAAAAACGATATTTTTGCTCCATATGATACAATATACTATTGTCAGTAGTGAAAAAGTATGCAATTTTGACAATAATAATAACATCAATTAAAATATTGACATTTCAGTACTGAATTGAGAAAAATGCATTTTTGTAAATTCTGTACTGCAACATCAACTTTACGTTATTATTGTCAGATGATATAGTTTTTAAATTAGTGAATAGTATATAGTTTTATATAATAGTTGAGACACAAATAATCCACTCCACATAGAATATGCTGTCTTCTTCAAACATCGAATATGAATTAAACTAATACTGCTCCTTTTCATCATATAGTTTTAGTGCCGCCTGTATGGGGCAGTAAAAGTCTTTTAGTGCCCCTCACAATGATAAGAGCGACAATAATAATATATTGTTTTATTAGGAGTAGAAGTGATACTTTTGTGACGAGTCTGTAGGTTTACAATTACAGATGAGTCACAAAAGTGGCTTTTACTCCAATTAAGACATGTTATTTTCTCTTGAATTGGTTATAAAAAAATAAAGATAAAAAATTTAGCTGTGCGTTGCCATTAGCAACGGAAGTAAAAGTCCGCTCAAGAGGAAGAAAAAGTGCTGTTACTTCCGTAATATCATGAAATGAGTAAGAAATTTCATGATTTTCTGACGTTTGAAGAAACTAGTATATTGTTTTATTAGGAGTAAAAGTGATACTTTTGTGACGAATCTGTAGGTTTTCCGGACGAACGAAGTGAGTCCGGCAATTATAGACGAGTTACAAAAGCGGCTTTTACTCCGAATAAGACATGTTATTTTCTCTTCAAACGTCGATTAGCTATAAAAAAAAATAACGGTAAAAGACTTATCTGTGCGTTGCCATTAGCAACGGAAGTAAAAGTCCGCACGAGCGGAAGAAAAAGTACTTTTACTTCCGTTGCTAATGGCAACGCACAGCTGTCTGAAATGTCAAATTTTAATATCATAAAATGAGTAATATCATGATTCTCTGATGTTTGAAAAAAAAGTACTTTTTCATCCGAACACTAATTATTTAATTTTCTGATTTTATTTCTGAATTGCAAAACATCCTGTAATCAAAATAATTGTAAGCCCCGTAAAAAAACACCCACTTTTGCAACTTATTGCTTAAATAGATCGTCGTATTTACTAGTTTGTGTCCTAGTTCCGTAAAGAATTACATTACGGTATTAGTGCTATAAAGTAAATCGCCAGTGGAATAACAAATTTATGAGAAAATATAACGCATATGCTTTTATACAAAATATATTTGACATTTCACAATTTTTTCTTGATGATAAAGATTACCCTGAATTAGAGCAAACTTTGATGAATAAAAATGAAATATTTTTTCACGATTTAACAAAAGACATTGTAAGCAGCATACGCTGAAAATATCTTATGAGCTCTCAGGGTCAGTCTTAGGCGAACTCTGGAACTTGGCTACTCGTCGTGTAAAGGATAATTTCCAATGCTTGTTACGTAAATAATAACTTTAAATCTCAAAAATCAAGATATGTGTTACATGCATGGGATAAGTAAAATAACTTTTATTCGGGCCATTCTTTTACAAAGTGATTATTTTGTTATTTCTTCCCGCCCTGTATGCTTCACTGCTTCGGTCCGAACGATTGCTCCGCTGGCAGGGAATGTTTGCGTCGCTGTGACGGTACACACATACACAAGTAGTTAGCAGAGGTATGAATATTTAAAAGGACATAAAATGGTTATCTGTTATACCGTGGTGCTCTCCACATTAAAAAAAGCGAACAATATTTAGGCCTAAATAATTTCGTTCAAATATTTTGTAAATTATTACGGAATTTGTATAAAGTGTACATAGAAGAATAATTTAAATAACATTATTAAGTTTGTAAATATTATAAATATTTAATTATTATTAAAACTGAATTGTTAAAATGCCGGCTGTTGTATTGAATAACTGTTGTTTAAAAAAAGCTCACATATAAATAATAATTCTTCCTTCATTTATGCACATGCCTATCCGAGTAGGTCTCTATTTTTATATCCTAAAAATATTAGATGTTTCTTACGATGTACTATGTCGAAACGCAAAAGCACAAAAATCGCTTACCCGGGTGTCCATATAACCTTTTACACAGGATAGCCTTTGATAAGTGATTTTTATGTTGGAGGCGCTCTCGTCAACCTAGAAAATCCTGTTAAATTTTTCATCAATCAAGAGGCTGTTGTCTTATTGTTAATGTGATATTTGAATACCTATGTGGATATTTTAAATTATCTTTTTTGTCTCACTGAATATATTCGAATCTATTTATTTGTACATGTCGATTGTCAAAAAAAATTCAGTTAAAAAAAATTTACGCAATTTATTGATGTACATGGTTGTGTCAGCTATTATGAATCTTCTCACTGAATCAAGAAAATAAACTGCTGAATAAATAAGTTTGTGTTTCTTTTCACTGTTCACCAACAGCGCCCACCCCCCACATTAATTCAAGGAGGTGAATAAATCAATGGTTGCTCTGGAAATTCTCTGAATAGACCAAGCAACATCAAGTTGAGAAGTACTTAGCAAATGAAGGAATCTGTATGGAAGAAAATGGGTCAGTAATTCCTCTCAGCGCAAGACACAATAGCGAAAGTGAGCATAGATAGTAAAAAAGCGTGTCTGGGTGTTTTTGTTGATTTAGGAAAAGTCTTTAACACCGTTAGTCATGGACTTTTGCTAGGGAAACTTGAAAGCCTTGGAATTAGAGGTAGGTAATGTTGCTAATTTGTTTAAAAGTTTTTTGGAGTCAAGGAAGCAAAAAGTAGAAATAAAAAATATTCTATGTAACGAGCAATCTGTAATCTGTGGAGTGCCCCAGGGCACAGTTTTAGGACCTGTGTTATTTACCATATATCTTAATAGTTTGTTTACATTGAATTCTTCTGGAAAAATAATATCTTTTGCTGATGATACGGTTATCTTGTATACTGGGCATAGTTAGGATGAAACGTTTAGCTGAAAGTGACTTAAATAATGTCTGACTGGTTTAGTGCAAATTTGCTAACATTAAATGCTAATAAAACTAAAATTATTCCTTTTACGTCATACGAGAAATACTTACCGGGCTACAGTACTATATCAGTCAATAATCTGTCAATTTCATTAACTGGATCAATCAAATGTCTTGGTATTTTTGTAAATTCACACTTAAGATGGGATATACACGTAAACAATATAGTAAATAAAATTCGTAGCTTGACGTTCGAATTTTATCAATGTCGGCAGATACTACCTTTGAGTCACCTTAAAATATTATATTATGCTCTTATTGAATCCATCATGTAGTATGGTATAATTGGTTGGAGAGGAATAAGAAAAACATATTTGAAAAAATTCAAAAAAAAATCTTAAAGATCATTTATTGCAAACCCATTCGTTATCCCACTGAAAAACTATTTTTAGAACTTGATATATTAGATTTGAGGCAGCTTTATGCCAAGGGCATTCTGTTATTTTTTTTTTCATAACAAACAGCACATTATTAAAATAAATCATGAATGTAATATTAGGGGAAAAGATGACGAACACTTCCTTATACCCAAAACTCATAAAAGTATTGGTAACAGATATTTTGTTAACTTGGACCGAAATTACCAACCTCACTTATAGGTATTAAAACCAAACAACTTAAAAAAAAACTAAGAGCATGGATCACTTCAAATGATAGAAATGTACTTTACAATATTGTGTTACCTCCTTTCCCTTATTATTTATTTTTGGAAAAGAATTGAGGCAACATATGCGGACGACTAGCTGGTTTAAGTTGGAGCAAAGAGCCGTGGATCCGGAGTATTCGTAAGAGTGGAGAAACTTACCCTTTTTGAAATGTACAGCATAAATGACAGATTTCTGTATATTTCGAGAAAAGGAGACAAAGAAAAATTGATGTTAAATTAGGCACCATCTATAGTAAAAATAAGTAGAATTGTCTCTTTTTCTCGAATAACCAATCTACTATAGATCAGGCTGAAATTGTTGGTAAGAGAAATAAAAAGATAGTTTAAAATGAATAAATTAGGTACATGAATAGATAAATCGGTTTGTACAAATTGAAATTTTGAAGTTCCTTAGTAATATCGGCTAACAAAGACTAATTAAAATTTATAAGAAAATATATAACAAATTTATAACAGGATCCTAGATTCCGGGATTGAGTATTGTTGAGGTAACTGGCTCTAGAACGGCAATCCAGGCCCACAATTGTCTCTTGCAAAAATGTAGTCTAAAGGTTTCCTTGGCAATTCAGTTTACGTCTCTTAATGAAATGGAGTTTGAAAATTACGGGAAAATTGTCAACTATGTATTTTTGAAAAGTTAATGAATGCAAATGTGGATGCTTAAGTTTTCAATAAAAAAATATAAAGCTTAAAGCATAAAATAAGAAGAAAGTAAGGGGCGAGCATAGGTGCGTCTTTACTATGTACATACTTCGGTATGCGATGTAAAGCAACGACAGGCGTAGTTAGTACTTGGATGGGTGACCATTCCAACGGAAACCGCGTCCTCGCCTCACACATCTTCCAGCGGCTTGTATATCAGTGTATGCGCGGAAGCTATACAACCTTAAGCGAGCGTTGTATAGGAGATATACCATCCTTAGGAGGGGATGTAAAGCCATCGGTCCCTTGTCTATTAAATGTTAGGCAAGTAAAAGATCCCTACTCTTCTTAAGGGAAGAGGTTCGGCAAAATTCCTGGTTGGGGGTAGCTCGTCTACAGGCGTCGGTGTTAGGCCTCAGTAGCGGAAATAGGCCGATGTTAAATAAATGTATAAAAAAAAGAAGAAAGTAAAATTTTGAAGAATTATGAAGAAAATTGTTAAAGTATCTATATGCAGAAAGATATTCATAAGCTATGCATAAGCTGTGTAAAAGCTATGCAGAAATGTAGAAGTATATAAATATATAAGCGTATAAATGTAGAAATGTATAAGTTGATTTCGTAAACTATAAATTGCCAAAAAATTAAAAAAAAAAAAAAATATTTTAAAACCATGTGGTACATATAGTATTTTAACTACTTATTAAATTAAACGAATTGAATTTAAATTTATTTTAAAAATAATTGAAATTACATCAAAGACAAAAATTGCAAATTACTAAAATTTTAAATTACTAATAAACGAAATTTACCTGGATGTTAAACACTTGTTAACGCGGATATAGAAATGTAATATTAATTACTGAAGTCCACAGTTAAGTTTATATACGTTCGAATCAGTACAAAGGCTGCAAGCAAATGATTTCTTGGTGAATTTTACTAGTAAGGTAAACTTTATTTGTCCCATTTACTGCAAAATAATGCCACCACACAAACTTGAAAAATCTATTTCCACTGATTATATGGAAAGCTGTAAAACGTAGAAATGGTACAGGAATGGCCATCTGTCAATTGTTGAGTTAAGCGCAACAACCTGCCTTATGTAGATTCCCGTACTCAAACAAATTACAGAATCGATAAAAGGAATCTATAATACCACATACCACAGCTGACTTAGATTGCAACAGTTTGTAATTTATATTCTATACATAACCAAAAATATGAACTGCCGTAATAAATAGTAAAACGTATTGTGAGAACTCAGTAAATATATTACATCTTATAGGATATACTATATATAGTAATGAGAAAGGTAAGGAAAATAACCATATGTACTTACATAGTAAACAAAAATATAAAAATTAAAATATAGGTATCTGAATGTAAGTAAATGTTTTTAGACAATTGTTTCCTGAGATGCTGTAATAGAACTAGAAGAGAGATACATAATAGTGTAAAAAAAACATGACTGAGTTCCTAAGATATAAAAATATGTACATGTGTGAAATGATTTCGCAGTTATACAAGTAAAATTCTGCTAGTTGAAAACTTACAAAAACTGAATCAAAATACTATACAGATCGTGCTAAATATATAAAATACTAGTTTTTATATAAAAATGTTAAGTGGGCATAGGCCATGTAACAATTGATGCCATATAATTATTAAATTATCTATATTTCGATTATATCAAAAATCCTTTCTTCTTTTTATGAACATACTTTTCTATTAATTATTACGTTTTGCTTAGTTTAGTAGCTAGACAATTATATGTAGGTATAGTCCAGTTCATTTGTTTTCTGCATTCAAAAAACGTAACAAAAACTTTACGACATAATTATTATTGCCGTTGGGCCAAGCTGCAAAAAGTTATTAGAAGAAGTTGTTCAGAATCTAATTTTGAGTCCTAATACGAAATTCGCATTTTTAGTTTTTTAATAGCATGCGAGGAGGAACCTAGGAGGCCAGAGTTGAAAAGAGCTATTTCTTCCTGTTCAGTGCGTTGGAAAATAATCGCTCAATCACTGACGAACAATTACAGAATTATGAATTGACACGCCATCTAGCGTAGAAATATCTCCTGTCGCACATTAAGAAGAAGATTGTTAATTGCATCCCATAATTCCGTATCGACAAAGTTAATTAAACGCTCGGCAATTAACGAGTTATTAAAGAAAAACGGGCCAATTATTCGGTCTCCTAAAATTCCACACCATACGTTCTTCATTTTCTCTGAATACTGGTCTTTGCAATAAATAACCCAATGAGGGTTTTCTGTAGCCCAGTATCTACAGTTTTGAGAAGACACCAACCCATAACCCATTAGTAGTGCATGTAACCTCAACAGTAAACAACATTTTACTTATTTCCCTGTCGCCTAAACAAATTTCCTGGATCCAATAGCAATAACCTAACCTATTTTCAAAGTATTTAGAAATTTTGGTTTATAAGGCTTGATATTATGCTATCTGAAACATCTAATTTTCTCTTTATTGATATTCAGTTGAGACGCATCTCGTAGATTCAAACCTGGATTCGCTTGATTTTCAGCAAGATTACGTTATCTTCAGGATACGGATATATTCGACGAGGTTGGTCACTTTCAGATCTATTAAGAACACTACCAGTTTCATCGAAAAAAGCATTTATAGCGGCTGCAGTTCCATGACTAATATCGACTCGAATACTGATTAATTTTGTTCTTTTTGCAAAATTTGTGGTAGGAAAATCAAAAAAAGAAGACATTAGTACTCCAAGTACATAAGTAATATGTAATAAAAGAGAGCAAAGTTTTGACACCCTTCAATTTACTTCACCTTTTATCCAGGAAGGATATATTTAATCACCTAATTTGCGTTCTTGCAAGAGACGAAAATTAAGTTATAGATTAGCTTTGTTTCCTTCGTTTTATACCTGTGTGTTATTATACACTTCTATTCGTGGTCTAGTTTTAAGTGTGCTGAAAAAATGTCCTGAATGGCCCCTGGAGGAGAAGTTTGTGACAATTGTTGTATCCATTGTTTGGCTGATTATTACATTATGTTTTTTTTCTGGTGTGTGGGTAGGTTGGAGTAGATTTTTCTTTTTTTGTGTCCTAGTGCTTGCAATAATTTAAATACGTGGCTGACTGAATGGCTTCGGCCTTAATGCCAAAAAAAAGCTATAAAACTTTAACTATCAAATTACAGTTTCGTTTTCATAACAGTGGAAGCTTGATACTTTAAAAAGAGGAACTACAAGCCCTTGGATATATCAGATTTGAAATGACATTCAGTTACATTATCATGTAGGAGATGTAAAGGAATTGATTCCTCCGAGAGGATGGAAAACTCTTTATAAGTTTTTGTCTCGCTTTTGATTATATAACAAAAAGTTCTTTACAGCCGTCATGGACAACAACGGTTTAAAGATTTTAAAATCGTATTAAATGAAAGTGCTTCCCAAGTCCAATGTTGATTTTAATGAAATAGATGCAGAAACTGAACAAGTCACCTCAATATGTCTGTGTAACTGATTCATTTGAACCATAAAATTCACCTTCTAAATTATATAAATTTTTACCAGAACATTTATGATGTTATGCAATAAATTTACCTGAAACTATAGACTATAGTATTCTGCCCTCTAACGGAGAGAGATGTAATTTGAGTCCCTGGTCACATTGAAGGGAGACCTGGCGCCATCTCTGGGCCACCATATTAGAGAAAGGCCCTAGAAGAAGATTCGATATTCCACTTGTATATATAAGAAAGGACGTCGAGCAGGAAGAGCAGAGTTTTATATTAGACGAACAAGTGATCAGATGAAAGAAAGAACAGTAACAAGTTGAACTTATGTTAGATTAAAGTTGTCTGAAAGTTACTTGTGGTATTCTACGAATATTCTTTCCTTTTATTTGGGTCTTCTAACACATGTATTTTCCTCTTCAAAAACAAATTACCGAATAAATAATATAAATCGGAATAAACACAGAAATAATGTATTTTGCTGACGTTTCGGAAAGTAGTCTCTTTCAGCTTTCAGAGCTTTTTTCGAAAAATTCTTATTTGCTGTGTATGTCAAATACACAGCTTTAAGTTTCTGTTTATGTTATTTCCAAAGATACTTACTACTTACACAGAACTGATGATATTTTCTTTTAGATAATGTTGAGTTTGTTAAGTTCTTCTTTAACATTGGTAGCCAGGTTGTACAAATATCTTCAGAACAATTCGATACGCATTTATCTTCATTTAATAAGATTATTGCTGATTCTTTAAGTTTTCTTTCTTTGTTATCTGCCTCTTTTGTTGAAATTTTTGCCGAGTCCCAGATAAATGTTTGACTGGTAGGTATAAAACTATTTATTTTTTGCGTGACAGGATTTAAACGATGTTTTTACTTTGCGTTTACTATCTTTTATTACTGTAGGGTCAACTTGACTGTGTGACAGCAATATGATGTCAATGGTGTCCCATTATACAAATTACTGAAATTACACTGCTTTACACTGCTCTTAATCTAGATGGTGTTCTGAAAGAGGGGTACCTCGAGCGATTCGATCGGCAAAGTCTTCTCATTAGACGCACATTGGCATAGATTATTTTTCCCGTATATTCCAAGAATGTGTAAGACTGCTATATCGTCTGTCTATTTTACAAGGGCCACACCATAGCCTACTTTGTGAGATATATTACAAAAACCTGAAAAATAGGAAAACCACAAACGGTTATATCTTCCTTATTTGAGGAGATACGAAAAAAGTTAAAGGGATGAAAGTTGATGCCAAATGCAATAAGAATAGTAATGTGTATAAAAAAATCCAAAAACGTAGTTTGCTTTGACATACGCTCTTGTGCAAAAATGAAAAGAACAAATGGCCATGACACCATAAATTTTGTTTATTTCTTCTCTTTCCAATAATATAAAACATGTCACAAAAATCTTAAGATAGTGTCAATGTTTAATATTTTACGAAAATCACAATTCATATCATTGAATCGTAAAAATCAGCTGTGCCATGATTAGTGAAAAACAATGTATACAGTTATTAACAAATTTGACAGATTGTCACTGTTGTATGTTGCGTGTCGAGTTTTAAGACAAGTTTTATATCAGTAACTATGGTGTACACCGATAATAACAAATTCGATATGATTAGCATTTATTGTCAGTGCAATTTTGACGCTGAGATGGCTGTCACTGTTTACGAGGATAGATTTCCAGATGCACCGCAGCCAAGCGGAAGTGTTTAGAAAGTTAGTTCAAAATCTAAAAACGCACGGTTCATTTTCAAAAAAAAAGTAGTAATGCGAGGGCATGTTGCAGATAATGTAAAAAAATTGAAAAGAGTATTGAATTATGTTAACCAAAGTAAAGAAACCTCTTTGAAACATATTTAGAGAAACTGATGTCGCATAAAAAAAGACAGTGCAAGAAAATTATTTAAAAAAAAATGGATTTCGATGCCTCAAAATGAGGAAGGTTCAGCATTTAAACGAGGGAGATGAGCTGAGGAAAGTAAGATTTTGTAGATGGTTGTTAAATAAAAAAAGGAATGACTCGCTGATATGTAGCAAAATTCTTTGGTGAGACGAAATTTTTCTAATACTGGATTTTTAATAGAAATATGCATTATAAGTGGACATGAGAAAATACATATTGGTGCAGAGAGAGTGCTTTGCAAGAAAGATTTTCTACGAATGATTGAGTGGGTCTTTTAGAAACTAAAGTAATTGGATCTTATTTTTATGATGGCAAATTAATCGCTCGTAGATGCCTTAATTTCCTGCAAAACGAATTTCAAGATTTCCTATATGAATTAACAGTGACAGAAAGATTAAATTATTCATATTTTCGACAAGATGGAGCTCCACCTCACACTGCTGTAATATGTAGAAATTATTTAAATGAAGATATGCCAAATAGCTGGATAGGCACCTATAGAGACCCATTCTATGGCCAGCTCGATCACCAGATATTACTTCCTTGGATTTTTTCGTCTGGGGTTGCATTAAAGACAAGGTATTTCAAACTGCCCCTGAGAATATTGACACCAACCATACCTTTCACTAACCCTATCCATCTTTCACTAGTATTTCACACCTTTCGCTCATCTTTAAACCTTTCCTCTCCCCCTCTTCCTTTCTATTTCTGTATTTTTGTTACGTTTATTTTTTCTTCGTTTTTTTATGTACATGTTTGTTTCTAAATCAATTTCACATCATTAACCTTAAAAAAAAAATCAAAACCTTTCAAAATCAATTTTTTTAAAATCAAAGTTTAGGCCAGCCCTGCGCAGCCCTGAATTGGAGTGTCTCGCGGAAGGCACCTTTTGTTTAATTTGTGGTGCCTGCGTTCAGATACAAAAATTTAAAAGTGTTTTTGTGCGCGAGTTTTATAAAAATTAGTATAGTTATAAGTTTCGTTAAGTTTGTTTTTCAATCATTTTTGTTAAAAGTTAATACCTATTTTTATTTTATTTTTGTAAAAAGGAGTTTAGGTTAGGTTTATTGTATTGTTGTTTCCGCCCACCCGGGCCTGTTCCACCCGATCCTGCAATCCGCCACCACGTCAGCACGGTGGTTGAACGATCGGTTCCGGAACAGATCCTGGTGAGGCAACTGTTTGTAGTGTTAATATTAATAAAGACTATTTTAATTGAATTGAATTGAAAATATTGAGGACATCAAAACCAGAATTAGAAACCCATGTGAGGCAACTAGTCTTGAAATGCTTGAGGTGTGTCGTAGAGCACGTTTGTGTGTTAGAAAGCATGGTCGGGAGCAATAAGGCTGTTAAGTGGCGTACAAAGGCTTGCTTGCCTGTGCGCCCCGGGGGCTATAAAAACTGCTACTACGGCTGCACTTGAGGTCCTCTTGGACCTACCACCCTTACACGTATTCATACAAGGAGAAGCTCGGTCAGTGGTGCACAGGTTAATGCAAGGCCAAACGCCAATTAGCCAGCAACACGGGACGGAGTACCAGAAGTTATACTCGGAGATGAGAGCAGATCCCATTCTAGACATGCCCACGGATGTAATGATCCCAAGGTATAACTTCAACAAGAACTTTCAGACTGTTATACCAGACAGGGAGGATTGGAAAAACGGTCCTCCCATGACAGCACAAACAGTCTGGTACACTGACGGCTCCAAGACAGAACAAGGAGTCGGAGCCGGAATTTACGGGACAACGTCAAAAGCCAATATCCCGATAAGTCTAGGGAAATACGCAACGGTGTTTCAGGCTGAAGTGATCGCCATACACTGTTGCGCAAGGGAGATAATAGGACAAGGTACTATTAACCAGTGGATTGCCATTTTCTCTGATAGCCAAGCGGCATAAAAGCAATCAGTTCCATGCAAATCAATTCAAGATTGGTGTGGGACTGCTTGACCGCTCTTACAGAGCTGGTAAGTCAGAACAGAGTGACCCTAGCATGGGTACCAGGACACGAGGGACACAGAGGAAACGAAAAGGCTGACCAACTGGCCAAGGAAGGCGCACTTGAAACCCCAATAGGACCCGAGCACTTTTGTGGCGTGGCAAAGCCATGCATACGAGGAGCCATTAAGGAATGGGTGCAAAATAAATCTCTGGAATTGTGGAGGAATCTCCCAAGACAGAGACAAACCAAAGAGTTCATTAAAGAACGTTCGGCCAAATTTATGGAAGACCTACTAAGCCATAATAGGAAGGCCATCAGAGTAATAGTAGGCCTTCTAACTGGCCACTGCCGGCTCAGTAGATACATGAGTCTAATGGGCCTGGCAGAGGAAGCAACATGCAGATTCTGCCAAGAGGAAGAGGAAACCTCAGTTCACGTATTGTGCCATTGTGAAGGCCTGGTGAGGCTGAGATTCCAAGTACTCGGAGAAGAAAAACCAAGGGCGGATAGCTATATAAAAGGGCCTTTATCAAAGCTATGGAGTCTAGTACAAAGGACAAAGGACAAAATTTCCACGAAAGTTTGTTAGCATTAATTTTGGAACATCATTAATTTTTCGTTACAGGTTGTCGAAAATTGGTTTTTGCCCAAAAAAAATTTACCCCATAAAAATATCGACCTCTTGTGTATTAATACCCGAATAAAATGCTGCATTTTTTAAAGAGGTTTTTCCTTATTTCACTAAGCTCCGTATTTAAGTATTCTTTCCTATTATTTGGGTTTTCTACCACATGTATTATTAATCTCTTCAAAACAAATCACCGAATCTACGAAATTAATACTGTATAAAAACGACCTATTTTCAATTGGACAATGAGTTCTATCAGCAGGATTTTGGTATGGCTATGGGATCTGCATTATCACCAATTTTAACTTTGAGAACACACATGTTCAAAATTGTATAAACAAACCGGTTGTCTGGTGGAGATATGTTGACGACATCTTTACAATTTGGCCTCATGGTGTCGATTTACTAGATATATGAATGAAATATTAAATAACGAGAAAAAATTTATCAAAGAAGTTCTAGTACAAAATCATTATCCTGAAGCCTTTGTTGATAGAGTTTTCATAAATGTTGAAAATAGGGACAATCAGGTACCTGAACGTCATTATACAGCAATAATTCCTTATGTATACACACTATTGGAAAAGCTACGCCGTATAGGTGACAAATTTGATGTTAGGACGATATTTCAAACGGGGAACACTTTAAGATCTATTTTAACAAAAACAAAACCGATAAACAGGGAGCAGAATTCAAAAAACTGTATTTACAATATCCAGTGCGAATGTGATAAATGTTATGTGGGTGAGTCATCCAGACCTTTCAGTGTGAGGTTGGATGAGCACAAGAATTACATTAGAAAGAATGAAATTCAGAAATCAAAAATTTGTGAACATGCTTGGGAAAACGGACATAGAATAAACTGGGACTCGGCAAAAATTTTAACAAAAGAAACAGATACCAAAAAAAGAAAAATTAAAGAATCAGCAATAATCTTATTAAATGAAGATAAGTGCGTATCGAATTGTTCTGTAGATATTTGTACAACCTGGCTACCAATGTTAAAAGAAGAACTTAACAAACTCAACACTATCTAAAAGAAAATATCATCAGTTCTATGTTCTGTGTAAGTAGTAATTATCTATGGAAATAACATAAACATAATCTTAAAGCTGTGTATTTGACATACACAGCAAAATAAGAGTTCTTCCAAAAAATAGCTTTGAAAACGGAAAGAGATTACTTTCCGAAACGTCAGCAAAATACATAATTTCTGTGTTTATTCCGATTTATATTATTTGCAAAACATAACCTCTGACTTTTCCTTTGGCGTAAACGTCACGGGCGCAGAGGCTTTTTTCCAATAATTCTATTATTTTGTAAATTCGGTGATTTGTTTTGAAGAGGTTAATAATACATATGGTAGAAAACCCAAATAATAGGAAAGAATATTCGTAGAATGCCACAAATAACATTCAGACAATACTCCGTATTTAAGCTTTCCTTCATAATTGAAAAAAAAATGGTTAAAAGTTTGCTTAATTCGATTTCATATCTTCTAATTATTTATAATTTATTTTAAGTTTAACAACGGTTTACGAGTTCTTAAGACAAGCATAAGTTTTTATAAAGAATAAACTGCAGATACGAGTGACAGTCACAGTCGGCCACGCTCGATGGCAACTTCTACTTAGATCTACTTAGTTCTACCTTCTGTCGTCTTATAAATGTAATTCAGGAATTCATACTTTATAATGATCGGCTGTAAGCTAACAGCCCTCGAGAAGTTCTCTCCTTCCGAATATAAGTTTTGCAATAAAACTTCTGACAATATTCAGTTGTTAAATTCATTCCACAGATGTTGAATTACCATTGAAAAATCAACAGGTACATACCTACTGATTTCATTAAATTAATCCTCCCATTATATGTAAAGGTTGAAAATTAGAATCACTCATTCAATTACATCTTTAGAATCGATGAATAATGTATACGATTGTATTATAGTGATTTAATCGATCTGCATCTCTAATGGCTTGTCTATCAGTTGTTCTCAACCTTGGGTGGTAGGCAGATAAATTTAAATAGATAGGTTTTGTTTTAGATATTGTTTTTTTATTGGGTATTTCGCCAAAGGTCACACGCTGAATATATTACAGAAATGTTGAAAGTTATAAAGTGCACAATTACAATTTCAGCAAACTTGCTGAAAACAGTTTGTTATTGATATTGACTGATATGCAGTCTATATAAATAAAAATGAAATGCTGTTCGTTGGTAATCGCGTCACTTGAGAACGGCTGGACCGATTTGGCTATTTTTTTAAATGTTCACAATAGTTCGAAGAAAGTTTTCAGGGAAAAATAATTGAAGAAGTTGCCCGCAAAAATGGAAAATTTTGGAAAAATTGAAAGTGCTTTTTGTGACAGAGATGTTCGTTGTGACAGGGATGTTCCTAATAGTCCGAAGGTTTTTAGGAGAAGAAAAATTGAAAAAGTTGTCCGGAAGATTGGAAAACTCTGGAAAAACTGAAAGGGCTTTTGTGACAGAATAACGTCTGTCGGGTCGACTAGTTTGATATAAAAATATTACCTATATATCGCACATACAGATTTTAGGTAGGAGTTTAGTTGAAAATAAATCGAATATGCCGGGTGACCTTGAAAGAACTTACCCCTCCCCCCACTTTTTTCTATAGTTTTAAAAGCAAAATTCTCAAATTTGGGAAATCAATATAGGTATCAAGGTACAGGTAGCAACTGGATAAACAACAGGGCATGAGAGAATACAAGGAACTGAACTTGCTGATAGCCTTGCAAAAAAATGAGCAGAAGCACCGTTCATTGGATCCGAACCGTTTTGTGGCTTAGCCAAGGGACATATAGCGGAGGAGATCCAAGAAAGGGAAAAGGATCAGAAAAAGTCCTACTGGAGGAATACTCCAGGCCAAAGACAAGCGAAACAGTTTATAACTTATTCGACACAGAATGCCACAAGGCTTCTCGAACTTGAAAAGTGCGAATTAAGGCTAATGACAGGCCTTCTATCTGGCCACTGCCCCTTGACATACCATCTCAAGAATATGTGCAAGGCGGTAGATAATAAATGCAGATACTGCAATTGAAACTGCGGAACACATACTTTGCGAATGCAAGGTGTTAGTCCGCGCTAGGCTAAAGTTCCTAGAACAGGCGGAATTAACGCCTGAAGGCATAGGGAAATTAGCTTCCAGGAAAATCACGAGTTTTGTAAAAAGTCTGGGAATCCTGGATAACCACTAGATGTAGGGTAAATCACAAAAGATCTTTTAGGTCGAAGTAAAGTAAGGCTGTTCGAAGCCAAACGACCCCGTAAAACAATCTACAATCTAGGTATCAATGGCCACATTTTAACCATTCGGTGGTAAAAAAGAAATGGCACCCTGTATATTTAAATCACTTTTCTCATAAAGCTGTAATTTCTCTTTCCAACGCTTTTTCAGATTTAAAATCGGATGAAAAATAACCTTAAAATGGCATTTATCTGCTATTTCTAGTTGGCTTTGGAATTCAGGAACAAATTTTAAAAAATTCGAAATAGACTTTGAATTTGAATAAAAGGGTATTTCTCAATAAATTAAAAGTAAATCTAACTTTTCATTTTGTGTATATTCATCGTAAATCGCATCTTATTTTGAATAAAGCACCTAATTATAAATTTACAAATAATAAATAATACGCTTATATTTCACTCAACAATAACGTTTTGACAGGTGCTGTGTGGCATTTTTCATCTGTTTTTCATGGCTTACTGTAAGATATGGACAAAATTGGGAACGCTTGTACAAAAAACTTAATACTTATTTTAATTTATATTCAATTTTTAATCAGGAAAAACCAGTCTAAAGCAAATTTATCATTCTATCTGATAAAAGAATAAAAAATACAGGGTACTATTTAAAAAAATTGAGTTATGGCAAAAATTGAATTTCTATGAAATGGAAAAATAGGAAAATATTTGTAAACCCAAGCAAATGAATAAAATAGGCCAATTTTACATTTAATTTGTTGAGAAATACCCTTTTATTCCAATTCCAAAGCCAACTAGAAATAGCAAATAAATGCCATTTCCAAGTTTATTTTTTATCCGATTTTAAATCTGAAAAAAGCATTGGAAGGAGAAATTACAACTTTATGAGAAAAGTGACTTAAATATACAGGTGCTAATTAAAATAAGAAAGTTGTGGCAATTTCCTGCCATACAGAAAGTGATTTCTTACCACCGAATGGTCAAAATGTGGCCATTGATATACTTGACGCCCCCCAATTAATTAAGTTTATTACATGAAGTCGCCTAGTCCCGTTTGATCCATCTCACTTTGATGATAAAATCACATGTAAAAATATATTAGATTATTCGATTAGTTTTATAAGTAGATTTTTCATGTAAGTATGTTATAAATTTGATGGTTTTGTGAATATTACTGCTCAGGAGAATTGAAGCGCTTCACATACAAGGTGATCCAAAATTGTTTCTGGATATTTCTGCGGCTGATGTGTATATTTAAAATATTTATTGTTAATTTATGGTTCTTTATTTTTTTATTGTCATTTTTTTTTCTTCTTTTGTATATTTCTCCGACTCTGTAATTGGGCCGCACGACCTGTTAATGAATAGTATAAATAAAATAAATTAAATTATTCGATAAGACCAGTAAAACACTGCTATACAGACAGACTATGCAACAATACCGTGACTTTTACAGATAGTTTACGTTTGTACAATGTTCAATGCTTAATTATTTCTTACTATACTAAATATTGTAGAGTAGAAAATAACGAGTGCCTAATTTAAAAAATTCTTTATGAAGCGGAGTTTTTGGTGGGCACTATTAAATTCACAATTATTTACATATTTTTTCAATCTCAATTACTTCTGCACATATATATATATAAGCTATAAATCTATCTAAATCAAAGCCGACGTGGGTATAAAAATTCCGTTAAGTAATTCAGTGTCAATGATATATATTGATACGTAGGCATCATTGTATGTTGATTGAACAGTGAACATTTAGTCAAAATGCCATGGAATCACTTCACCACTTCAGGTATTTTACATCGAGAAGTTTGAGTCAACGGTCGAAACAACGGAGCGACGGTGGATGTGGATAGTTTGGTCCATAAAGGAACAGTCAATTCCGCCGGTCTTAACCGCGTGCATATTTAAATCAAACTGAATGAAAATAAACCTTGACTACATATCAGCTAACGCTTTAAAAACTATGGATTAATTGAAGAATTATTAGATTTTTTGTTCCGAATTACCTTAAAAGAACAGCTATATCTCTATTGAAATAAATGCAACAGTATGTCACATAATAGTATTTATCCATGCAGTGGCGGTCCTAAGGGAGGGCATAGGGACCCCCCCTCAATGGACACATGAACTTTGTAAATCTATCGATTACCAATTATTAAGATCTCTCTACTCTACATTTACTTTCAACAGATCACAATAAAGTATGCCCAGTAGTGCTGCACTAATCCTGTCGGAACAAGGCAAAAAAAAAACACACTATTTTGCTGCCATTTCCGTTATTTGGCTAATTATAATTAGGGTGACCGTATGTACTTATTTTAGTTAGACAGTACTTTCTTTTCGGATAGTGCCCTGCTGTCCTTAAAAGGTTTATTAACTACACCTAAATGTATTTCTTTTTCTTGAGATACAAAAAATTCGAAATTTTAATTTTCAATTACTTTTTGCAAAACTGGAGTTCGAACTTAAATGTACTGAATGTTTTTGAACGTGTGAATTTGAGAAGATAAGTTTCATGAAATCAAGTTTTTTTTTTGTTCATGTGAGGCTTTTAAGGACTACATAGATCTGGTATTCAATGCAGACGAACTGTTCGGCGAAGTTGGTTTAATGCAAACCAACGTTGCAGAAGATAAAATAATTTGGAGATTTTATGGGAGTTTATTTTTTATTTTCATGAGACAAGTGCGTGGATTAAGCGACTGTTCTCCAATATCAATAACTATTGGAGTTCAGAAAAATCGTAAATGGAGATAGTCACACTAAAGGCTGTGATGCAAGTTTGCACGAACATCAATAAGAGTTGCAGATAAATGTTCCAGTTTCCAAAAGTCAGACCGCAAATTTTGAAAGCAATCCTAAGTTCCCAAAAGTACGACTGGTACCAACGTGACGATTCAAGTGCTGTAGTTGAGGCACGTCGAGGGCAATTCGAAGAACATATTTTATTATTTTGTTATAATTTGTATTAGAATATAGAATACTTGGTCTTTTTACCTGATACAAATATATCTGGTATTTTATATTTTTAAGCTTTGCGCCCACGAGACCTACATTTCGAAGACAGTATTATTTTAAATAAAATTTAATTTAAGGCCGTTTGACCTTGAAAAATCTAAAATTTTCGCCTGCGGCGCATCTTCATACCCTACAACCCCAACTTTGATAAAAACTACTTTCATCATTGTACTTCTTTTTCTGGAAAAAATATGGTCACGCTGGTTATAATGTAACACCTATAGGCATAACAATTTCATCAACACCAATATTCAACATTAATAATAATGAAATTGTGCTTAAAAATGTTGCATTATGACTCTTAAACCTTGAAGAAGTTGTGCCAAATACACGAAACGCCAACAAAATAGTGGGTTTTTTTACTATCCTGTCTCCAACTATTTAAGCGTTAATCATTAAATCCCCTTGCAGCTGACATTACGTGTACAGTTGCTCTGCCCATCTTTGATGAGCTGCCCATATCGAAATTCTGGGACCCTCACTGTATTCATGTAAGTTATATTGTTACTTAGGATGCGTCTCAAGGGTCTAACCTTGGTCCGCTTCCATTTTTCTAATTTACTTATAATTTGAACAATGTTATTGATTGTTGTAAAGTATTATACATTGATGACTTAAAAATGTATTCAGATAAAACTTGTATTGATAAGTCACAATCTAATGTGGATCACTTTCTGTCTTGGTGCTAGTTAAGCCTCAATGTCTCCAAATTATTAGCTTGGCAAGAAAAAGTTTGCATATAATATGGCGAATAATACATCACCTAGAAGATTTAGGCGTGTTGTTTCACTATAAGTTTACTGTTAATGGACATATAATGTTTATTATATATTATTATGCAAATTAGTCTTCTGTTGAGCATCAACATATACATCAATATTGTCTGAAAGTTATTTGTGGCATTCTACGAATATTCTTTCATATTATTTGGGTTTTCTACCACATGTATTATTATCCTCTTCAAAAAACAAATCACCGAATCTACAAAATAATAGAATTATTGGAAAAAGCCTCTGCGCCCGTGATGTTTACATCAAAGGAACAGTCAGAGGTTATGTCTTGCAAATAATATAAATCGGAATAAACACAAAAATAATGTATTTTGCTGACGTTTCGGAAAGTAGTCTTTTCCCGTTTTTAAAGTTTTTTTTTGGAAGAACTCTTATTTTGCTGTGTATGTCAAATACACAGCTTTAAGATTCTGTTTATGTGATTTCCATAGATACTTACTACTTACACAGAACACAGAACTGATGATATTTTCTTTTAGATAATGTTGAGTTTGTTAAGTTCTTCTTTTAACATTGGTAGCCAGGTTGTACAAATAATTCGATACGCACTTATCTTCATTTAAGATTATTGCTGATTCTTAAATTTTTCTTTTTTTGGTATCTGCTTCTTTTGTTAAAATTTTTGCCGAGTCCCAGTTTATTCTATGTCCGTTTTCCCAAACATGTTCACAAATCTTTGACTTCTGAATTTCATTCTTTCTAATGTAATTCTTGCGCTCATCCAACCTCACACTGAAAGCATCGATCAACAGAAGTCACATAGATGTTTTAATGATCTGCGGAGAACATGTGAACGATCCATGCTTTGATGGAAGTCTGAAGGACGTATTTTCTGCTCGAAAAACTTAGAAAAATTAAAAAAAATAGGAAAAAGAAAAAATTAATTTTCTTTTTCCTCAACCTTTTCTTAAATTCTAAATAATAATATTACGTTCACAAAATTTTTAGGGTTCAACGTGACTGTTTCAGACGGAGATTAATGGATACATCATACTTACTGTCGTTTATGCTTAACTGCGGCTCTGATGGTATCAATTGGAAGACGTCGTAACACTATAAATCTAACACTGTCTGTTTCACACTCTCTTAAAATTAAATCTGAAAGGGAATTTTGTTAGAAAACACAAGGAAAAGACAATATAAAGTTCAAAATATGTATATTAAATCTTTTAAAAAATTTATGTTTTTACAACAACTTCTTCAGAGAAAATGTTAACAAACAATGGTCTGACCCGTGTACAACACATGGTGAGGAACGGGACGATTCATACGGTACCAACTACCATCCAATATGCAGTTTGATAAGCTAACGATGCACAAAAAGATTCAAGAAAAGTTTCATGTAACTGAAATTTTGGTGGGCTTATGCTTGCCTGTCTTTTAAACGTATTTATTAATTCACATAAATTTTGGTCGCTCCTCAGAGCTTAAAATTGCTTGAAGCGTTTCTACTTCGTTTGTATTATGCAATAACAAATTTTACGTTCAGGCAAGGCAGATCCCATGCACGTGTGAGTACATGGTATAGATACTTTTTTGACTCCGAATCACTGAGGAACCGGTTTAGGGCAAACCCCGTCAAAACACATCATTTCCCCGTCAAATCCGACTGCTAGGAAATGATGGGGGTCCCATGTCGCTAAGGGCTATTTTCGCTATAACTTCCGATATACTTTGAATAGTCGTTGGAATAACTTGTCCTCATATTCAATACCTCGTAAGAGGTGCAGTGCTTGACAACGTGGATTCGTAAAAGGGTTTTTAATCTTGGAAATTTGGAAGTTCAAGTCCAATTTTAGTATACTTTCTAAAATTGGGTGGTCGGGGCGACATTACGTCCCTGTGCAGCGACATTTACTACACTTTCTAAATTAACGCTCCTTGAAGAGTTAGCGATAATTTGGCATAAAAAATGCTCCGAAGAGCAAAATTATGTTTCCAAGAATTAAAAACCTCCTCCACGGCGTTTTTACGTGAAGCACGCTTTTCTTACGAAGTATTTCCTAAGTCGGATTTTGTTACAACGTCGAAAAGTATATCGGGGTTATAGCGTTCTTTAACAAACACAGCGAACTTGCTCCATCTCCTGGAGAATTGCGCATCAATTTAATCACAGAACATATGCAGGCATTGCGTGGTGGATATACCCTTCGGAAAGAAGTCGGCTGCTTGTCCGTTAAACTTCAGGCAAATGAAAAAATCTATTCTTTCTCAGAGGAGAAGTTTGACAAACTAGGTTGGAGGTAGCTCGTTTTTTGGCATCTGACTTTACAAAAATGTATAAGTAAAGGTTAACTTGGAGGCATTAGTTATTTGACGATATAGTTAACTGTAAATTAGAAAATCGACAGTTATATTAATAATAAAAGGTGATAACATTAATAATAAAAGTTTCTCAAACAATCGCGAAATAACTATTTTACTACCGAATCTTATTTTGTTTATTGTAATCGTATCGGAAACATACTATTACGGAAAGCATAATAATAAATAAATTAAAAATTATAATTTAATTTAAACGCTAAGGTTATATTGGCGATTTTTTTGATAGTATCATAAATTTATTACTGATTATTTGTTTGCTTTTGGGAGTGTGTTGTGTCTACTGTATAAAAAGTGAATATGATTAGAGATGGAAGTAATTTAGAAGATTTGTCAATGTTCATAGTTACTATTATTATTAGCCGTTACTCGAGTCCGAGTATAAAAATGTTACAGTCGATAAATTGTGTACAATAAAAAACAAGTAAAAGGTGTAGTCTGTTGTAATTCCCATTCATCTACGGTGCACACGACCATGGCTATAGAGGCCAATTCGGGAGAGCACATGTCGACCGCAGTCAGGACAAACATAGACCTGGTTAGGTCTTGGATTCGGCCTTCTTGCAGCAACTTTTCCTTGATAGCTGGCCACAACCCCTCGCCATTCGGTTCTGTCCGCTGCAAGTTGTTCCCATTGCTCGTCTGCAATACCACAAGATTTTAGATTTTCATGGAGAGCGTCTTTGAACCTCTTTCGTTGACCGCCACGCCTTCTTCTACCGCTTAGCAATTCACCATAAAGTGTACATTTAGGAAGGCGGTTATCATGCATACGATGAACGTGACCTGCCCATCTTAGGCGTGCTCTTGAAATAAGCACCTCAATTGGAAGGCTGTTTGCTCTCCTGAGTATTTCCACGTTTGATATGTGATGGAACCAACGGATTTTCATCATACTTCTGAGGTGTCTTTGCTGAAAACGTTCTAATTCTTTCACATGACGACGGTAAGTGACCCAGCTTTCACATCCATATAGCAGTGTTGGAATGACAACTGCTCTGTAGACAGCCATTTTCATTGACAAAGCAAGGTCGTGGTTGTCAAATACTCTCTCTCTAAGTCCCCAGAGTGCTCTAAATGCAGCGTTAATTCTATTACTATTAGTGCATAAGCCAACGGTATTTGAGTGTGCAAAATATGAGGACCGGCAACTATACTGCGATTATCCGAGACCTAAATGTTGTATAAATATTAACAATACAATATTTATTGTCATCTTCATTAAAAGGCAATGACATTAATCTTTCCATATATTAGTGTGCACTGCTAGTCTTTCGAAGTTGTTGCCCTTTCATCATCCCTCCATCTTCAGACCACAACTTTGGACTTTGGGACCCACGGATTAAGAACTTAAAGCATAATAAGTTTGTGCTTTGCGGTCTTGAATATTGTTCAATAAGCCGAACTATAATAATAATATTATGAGACTCGCAAATGTTCAAGGTGTTCAGACAGGTCACACTATACCTTCTGTCAATTTAATCAGGGTCACACCAAATGTCTCGCTTAATATCTATTGTAGAAAAATAAAGTTTTAGAAACAGTTATTCCATTTTTGTGACTTATATTTCAGTAAAAAGAAATTTAAAATTCACAGCCTACTTTGTGAGATATATTACAATAACCTGAGAAATAGTTTTTTTTTTAATACAGTTATTTAACGTCGGCCTATTTCCGCTACTGAGGCCTAACACCGACGCCTGTAGACGAGCTACCCCCAACCAGGAATTTTGCAGAACCTCTTCCCTTAAGAAGAGTAGGGATCTTTTACTTGCCTAACATTTAATAGACAAGGGACCGACGGCTTTACACCCCCTCCGAAGGATGGTATATCTCCTATACAACCCTCGCCTAAGGTTGTATAGCTTCCGCGCATACGCTGATATACAAACCGCTGGAAGATGTGTGAGGCGAGGACGCGGTTTCCGTTGAAATGGTCACCCATCCAAGTACTAACTGCGCCTGTCGTTGCTTTACATCGCATACCGAAGTATGTACATAGTAAAGACGCACCTACGCTCGCCCCTCTGAGAAATAGGAAAACCACAAACGGTTATAGCTTCCTTATTTGAGGAGATACGAAAAAAGTTAAAGGACTGAAAGTTGACGGCAAAGACAATAAGAATAATAATGTGTATCGAATAATTCGAAAAACGCAGTTGGCTTTGAAATATGCTCTTGTGCAAAAATGAAAAGAACAAATCTCAAAGTAGGACATGACACTATTAATTCCGTTTATTTTTTCTCTTTCCAACGATATAAAACATGTCACAAAAATTTTAACTGATAGTGTTAATATTTAATATTTTGCAAAACCACAATTCATATCATTGAATCGTAAAAATTAGCTATGCCATGATTAGTGGAAAAACAATGTATACCGTTATTAACAAATTTGACAGATTTTTATATCAGTAACTATAGTGTACACCAATAATAACAAATACGATATGATTCGCATTTATTGTCAGTGCAATTTTGACGCTGAGATGGCAGTCTCGGTTTACGGAGATAGATTTCCAGATGCTCCGCAGCCAAATTGAACTAAAATTATTTAGAAGGTAAAAGAAATCAGAATGTAGATTATTTCTTTATTATCGGAGACTTAAATATAGATATATCGAGTGGCAGTGATATTTCATTATTATATTTAGAAATAATGGAAGAAGACGGTTTCAAATCCTTAATAAATAGTTACACAAAAGAACAGGGCGATTCCAAAACTTGCATTGATCATATATTTCTTAAGAGTAAATCAAACCAAAAAAATATCTGTTTGCCCACTGTTATAAAAAGTAATCTAACTGATCATTATATGATAACGGCAAATTTAAAAACTTCCGAGGATATTGTAAACACGAAAAAGAATTATTATGAAAAAATTAATTATACTACATTAAAACTTGAAGTGGAAAAAAACAGTTTGGGACCCAATTTATACAATAGACGATCCCGATCAATGTACTGATATATTTATAAGCCTCATTAAAATAGCTGTAAAAAACTCAACGGAAAAATTTGTAGTAAATAATAAAAATAAAAAACGAAAGCCTTGGATTACAATGGGCATTATAAAATATTAGAGACTATTTATTTCAGAAACATTTACTAGATCCAAATAATGAATATTTCAAAAGTCGATATTTGCTGTATAGAAATAAAATAAATAAACTTATAGATAAAACCAAGCATGACTATTACAAAAGGCAAATTTATTTTACAAATACAGATACAAAAACTCTGTGGAAAACAATAAATGAGTTTACAAATAAAAGCAAACCAGCAACTAGTATTCCTTATTTAATAGAAAATAATAATAAAATTGAAAACGATTATATGATAGCAAATAAATTTAAAACCCATTATTGTTATATTGATAAAGACCTTGCTGACAAAATTGTGCCTGAATCTCAAATTGTAGAACCACCGGAGGTGGACCAAAATTGTTTCTTATCCCCAACTGATGCTTGTGAAATAAAACGATATATAAATGAACTAAAAATAAAAAAGCTCCGAGTAAAGACAATATATCTAGTGAAATACTAAAAGAAATTCAAAATTATATCTCCCCTGTGTTATCTTTTATTTTTAATAAAATTTTTGAATGCTGAATCTGTTCAAAAGCTTTAAAAGGGGCAATTATTACACCTATTTTTAAAAAAGGTGATCCTAATAAAGTGGAAAACTATCGGCCTATTTCTTTGATATCAAGTATTGGAAAAATTTTAGAAAAAATAATAAAATTTCGTGTAGTAAAATGTTTAAACAAATATAACTTAATATCACAAAAGCAATACGGTTTTCAAGAGGGTAAGTCTACAAGTGATGCCATAGCTGAACTTACGTCTCTAATGTATAATGCAGTAGATTCAAAAAAAACCAGCGTTATGTATGTTCCTTGATCTAGAAAAAGCATTTGACACAGTATGTCACAGACAGCTTTTGTTACAATTAGAAAGGATAAGATTCAGAGGGATAACAGCCGAATTACTCAAGAGTTATTTGGAAAATAGAAAAGTATATGTAAAGATTAATAATACATTGAGTGAACCGGGAATAATACATTATGGTGTACCACAAGGTACTGTACTTGGTCCGATATTTTTCATAATTTATATAAATAGTATACTTACCTCAAATTTTGCTGGGAAATTAATATCTTTTGCAGACGACAGCGCAATTTTTTATGAAAGCGATTCGTGGAATTCATTAAAAATCATAGTAGAGCTAGATATAAAAGAAATAAAAAATTATTTTGACGATAAGAAGCTAAGTATCAATTATAATAAAACATTTTTCTTACCTTTGTCGTCTTATAAGAATAATCTACCTAATTACAAATCTATCAAAATAATGAGTGCTAATAATGAAATTGAAATAAAATCCACTTGTATGATAAAATACCTTGGCACTCACATAAACAGCCGTTTGCGATGGGAGGAGCATATTCAGGCAACACATAAAAAATTAAGGGGATTAATATACAAGTTTATACAATTAAAAAAGTTTTTACGTGTCAGAGAATTAATACTAGTATACAAATCACTAGTTGAATTAATTTTGCGGTATGGTATTATTGGTTGGGGCGGAGTAGCAAAACAATATTAAATCCATTACAGAGAATTCAAAACCGTATCTTAAAAATAATATTAAATAAGCCAGCTTGTTTTGTTACAGATGAATTGTATAATAACTGTTCCCTACTCGATATTAGACAATTGTATTCTAGTAGTGCCTTACTTTATACATATAAAACTAAAAGAGACAAACTGAACGTTCATTATTATCATGCAAGGAGCAAACAGAAAGGAGATTTGAAAATTCCAAAAACTTCAAAAACTGTAGGTCAAAAATATTATGGTTATATTGCCAATAAACTTTATAATTTGTTACCCACAGCAATAAGAGAAGAGAAGCAGGTACCTTTTTAAAAAATGTCTATTGTTTGGATACAAGAAAATAGACATCATCATCATCATTTTTGTATGTGCGTGAGAACATTGTACATAATATCTTCATCCTTATGTTTTTGTTGTAAAATTCTTAAATTTATATCTTTCTTTAGTATCTTAAGTTTACTTAATATATCTATATGTATATTCTTATAGTAATATTTGTGTTTGCTGTGTGTTGGCTGTTTAAATAAAATAATATTATTATTACTAGAATCATATGCGCACTCAAACCCATAATAAGAGTTTAAGCGCACATTATTTGTTGTAATACTTTGCTTGAATTTGTGTATTATAGTTAAACAAATAAATATTATTATTATTATTATATTAATCAAAATGAAGAAACCCCTTTGAGACAAATTCAGAGAAACAGTCGCATAAAAAAGACAGTGAAAGAGAGATATTAAAAAAACAAATTTCAATGCTACAAAATGAAGAAACTTGAACATTTAAGTGAGGGAGATAAAACTGTGGAGAGTAAGATTTTGTAGATGGTCGTTAAATAAAAAAAAGAATGACCCGCTGATATGTAGCAAAATTCTTTGATTCTTCAATGGAAATATGCATTGTAAGTGAACACGAGAAAAGATACATTGGTCCAGAGAGACTGCTTTCCAAGAAAGATTCTCAACGAATGTTTATGTGGGTCTTTTATGGACTAAAATGATTGGACCTTATTTTTATGATGGCAAATTAACAGTGGCAGAAAGATTAAATTATTCATATTTTCAACAAGATGGGGCTGCATCTCACATTGTTGTACTATGTACAAATTACTTAAATCAAGTTATGCCAGATAGCTGGATAGGCATCTATGGACCCATTCCATGGCCATCTCGATCACCAGATATTACTCCCTTCGATCTTTTCCTCTGGGGTTACAGTAAATACAATAATGTATTTCAAATTGCCCCTGAAAATATTGAGGACATTGAAACCAGAATTAGAAGCGCATGTGAGGGAATTACTCCTGAAATTCTCCAAAATGTCATGCGTGAGGTATCTTGTAGAACACGTTTGTGTATCAGAATGCATGGTGCGCATTTTGAGCATTTGTAGTTAGTTGTAGTAGTTGTAGAAATAAATACACACATTTTCTTTTCAGTATGGTAGTAGGTAGTACTGTTAAACATAGTTTTTCATTTTTTTGAATGTTTATTTTGTAATTTTATTTTTATTTACGACATATTTGTTTGTTTGCACTAAATTGTAATAAATAATTACTGAATTATAATTATTATAAGGTGAATTTTTACTATTATGGCGTCGCTGATTTTTACGATTCAATGATATATAATAATAATAATAATAATAATAATAATAATAATATTTATTTATATCAAAGATTCAACTAAACTAAACATATATAATAGGCTGCACATACCATGAATATAAATAAAAGAGAAATCGCTTAAGTTTTTTGTAAACTTGATTGCGATTCAATGTTATAATAGTCATTGATGGATGCCTTAATAATATAAGTAGATGATGTTTCCCTTACGATCAAATTTTTATAATATATGTAACATATAAAAGAGCTTAAGAATATATACTGACAATTTTCTATCTCCTATTTACTATTTAAAAATAAAATTATATATACACCTACCTACGCCCTAAAACCACATTTTTTCTAACACACATAAAAAACTACACACATATATGTATCTATCAATACACACACATTAATGATGAATATAGATTCAGACCCTGCAGTTTGATCCATTTTTTGAAGTTTCTTTTAAATTTTGTAATATTTCTAGCATCTCTGGTACATTTATCCAACATATTAAAAAGTTTTTCACCTATGTATACATAATATGTTTGCCCTATACGTTTTGCCATTTTTTTTGATTTTGATGTCATCCTGCTGTTTACTTCTTGTGCTATATTTATGTGTAAAATGCTCATGGTTTTGTTTGTTATTATACTGATAATTAAGAGTGGTATAACAATAGAGTTGACGTATGCTAAAAAGCTCTAAATTTTGAAATAGCAGTTCCGTAGGATAAAGAACATTTTTCCCATAGATAATATTAAGAAACCGTTTTTGCAAGTTTTGTAATGGCGTTAAATACGTTATCCCTACTCCTCCCCAGCATATTATCCCATATCTCAAAATTGACTCTACAAGTGCTTTATAGATGGCAATTAAATGTGGAGTTTTTAATATTTCTTTAATTTGTTTAAATTTATGTAACAAACCTCTTACTTTTTGCAATATATTTTGCATTTGGTGTTACCATCTTAGGTGACAATCTATATAAATTCCCAGATACTTTACTTTTTCTGTAGCATTAATGTGGATGGTTTTATTTCCTTGTATTATTTCCAGTTTATTAAAATTTGGTAGGTTGCAATTGTAAGATGTTAAAGGCAAGTAAAATGTTTTTTTATAATTTATCGTTAATTTCAAACTATCGAATGAGTTTTTTATTTGTTTAAGGTCATGCTCGACAATGGTTTTAAGAATTTCCCAAGAGGTTGCTTCATAAAATATAACAGTATCATCTGCAAAGGAGATTATAATACCGGGTGTATCAAGGGAAAGTATGTCGTTTATACAAACTGAGAAAAGTATAGGCCCTAATACTGTTCCCTGTGGTACACCATACGTTACAATTTCCGGCTGACTTAAGATATTGCCAATTTTCACAAATTGTTCTCTGTCACTTAGGTAGCTTTTGAACAACTCCAGTGCTACACCCCTTATGCCAATAGATTTTAATTTATTTATTAATCTTTTTTGACACACCGTGTCAAAAGCCTTCGCTAGGTCTAAAAAAACACATAACGAAGGGTTTGACAGATCTACAGAGTTATACATGAGTGACGTCAGCTTAGCTATCGCGTCATGTGTAGATTTGTTTTCTTGAAATCCATATTGCTGTTCCGATATTATTTTATGTTTTTTTAGAAATATTATGAATCTAATCTTAAGTATTTTTTCAAATATTTTACCAAAATTTGATATGAGTGATAAGGGTCTATAGTTTTCTATTAAATGTTTTTCGCCACTTTTGTATAAAGGTGTTATAATAGCCTCCTTGAACAATTTTGGAAATATACCTGTACTTATTGATTTATTAAATATATGGCATAACGGTTTTGAAATAAAATCCTTTAGGTCTTTAATAATTTCCGATTTGAAACCATCCTTTCTAGGAGCTTTGTTATTCTTAAGATTACTAATACAGTTTTTAATTTCAGATTCATTTGTTGGTGTTATGAAAAAGGAATCCACTATTTTGTTTTTAGCTAGGTCAGGAGAACGTTCCTCAATTTGATCTGCTAGTGTAGATCCTATCTTTGCGTAATATTTGTTATAGATGTTTGCCATTTCTTTCTTATCTGTGACTTTTTCTGTATTTTTTTTATAAATTTGATTTCAGTATTGTTTCGTGTTTTTTTGTTGGTAATTCTCACTCCTTCCCATAAACTTTTACTAGTAACTTGTTCTCTGTATATTAAACTCATTATATAGTTATTTTTAGCTTTTTTTACCAGATTATTTATTTTATTTCTGTATGTAGTATATTTATTTTTTATTTCATAATTATTCGGGTTTTTGAGACATTCTTGGAAAAGTGTATCCTGTTTATTCATTAAATTAACTATACCGGCAGTAATCCAAGGTTTTCGTTTTCGATTTTTGTTGTTATTTTTTAAGGTCCGTGTAGAGTTGCGTATAATTGTATTCAATTTTTTAATGAATAGTTCTGTACAAATGTCAAGGTTTTCCTCAAGATATAAATTACTCCAATTTTCATTTTTTATATCTGTCAAAAGTTTCTTTTTATCTATTATTTCATAAAAATTGGTGTAAAGATATGAATTGTGGTTTTCGTAAAATATTAAACATTGACACTACAGTTAAAATTTTTATGACATGTATTATATCATATCATTTTTGTGACATTATTATTCTTATTGCCTTTGCCATCAACTTTCACCCATTTAACTTTATTCGTATCTCTTTCAAATTTCTTTTTACTGAAATGAAAATGGCATAACTGTATCTAAAACGTTATTCTTCTACAATAGATATTAAGCGAGTTATTTGATGTGGCCCTCCTAAAATAGACAGACGGTATATAGAGTAGTAACAATTACCAAATATTCAACCTCAGCTACAAGTTTAATCGATACGATTATCTCAGCCAGGGCGATTGACATGTTCCCTCAACTAAGTAAGGTCCCCAGATCGACTTATTAGGTGGGCATCTTGAGTCCGCCACGCGAGTGACGTCACACACGATATTCGTAGCACGCGCCCCACCTTAACCAAGCCTTTATCTGGTTGCATTAAGACAAGTTTCCTAAACAGTCTCTTTTATACAACAAGTCATTTGGACCTTAAGCTTAAGGTGCGTGGGAAGCCTAGGCTTTGTGAATGGTCCTCAACTGCTTTGGTTAACAGAAAGAAAATGAACTACAACTTTGCTAGGTTTTGGTTTGTTTGTTTGCTGGATGTAATGGGCCGCGTCTCATGAGGGTTTTAATAGTCGTCGTATCTTAGGTCCTAGAAAACATTTTGAAATACGTTAAGTGACGTTTATTTCCTAGGTTTAATAGTGCAATGTGTACAAATCAAACAATTTTGATGGGTGTTCAAAGGCACATAGAGAGTGACTTACTGGAAACCTCCAACTTAAAAATAGCTAGTATTCTCACTTATGTACTTACCAACAACACTAAGTGAAAACTAGAGAAATAAATATTGATAAAACTGTAAGTGTATTAATAAAGATTATTTATTTTATTTACTTATTTAATAAAATATCCAACGGATATGTAAATCCAATTACAGGATAAGTACAACAACACAAGTAAATATATGATGTGCAATAAAAAGAGAATATACATATACTACATATAATTACACATAAATATAAAAGTAATATTACATATACAGGGTTACTGGTAATTCGATACATTCCTTTGGAGATGTGATGGGGCATGATCTAAGAAGTAAATTTAGCCCTAACATATATTATGCAAAACTCAATAGTTTTTGAGATATTTAATTTTTTTTGTTTTTCTCAAAAAGTAGATCTTAATGTCCTAAAAGTTAATTTTCGAAAAATCTATTTGACATTTTTCAATTTTTTTTTACTGGATTACTTGTCCAATATTATAGATATCCGTTTGGATTGAAAAATATCTGGAAACATTTCGATCATGTGAACATCTCAAATAAAAACTTTAAAAAAATTTTTTTTTAATCAGCTATGAAATTTACCTATTAGGTTTTTTCAAAAAAATATTAACGTAACACGCGTATAAATTATTATAAAAACTGCCTTATTTCAATAGCTATCTAACAAGGTACAAATGTTCAATGTACCCTTAATAGTAAGAAAATACTAGTAAAAATAACACAGGTAGTACGAATTTTATTTTTAGATAAACAGTAAAAAACATTTTAAAAGTAGAGTTTAATTCTTCATTAATTTCAAAGTTGTACTTTATTTTTTATGTCTTGCTCAAAATAGGAGCCCCTATTACGTATACAGACATGGCAGCGTCTTCTTATTTCCGTCCTTGTTACTCTGGTTGTCAGATTATGCCTTATGTGTTGGGCAGCATCGACTATCCTTTGTCTAAGGTTTTCTATAGTATTGACTGGTGTGGCATAGACTATCTCCTTCATATGACCCCATACGTAATAATCAAGGGGTGTTAAGTCAGGGCTTCGCGCTGGCCAAGGTATTGGGCCCGCTCTTCCAATCCAACGGTTAGGGAAACGTTGATCAAGTAACTGTCGTACTGTCAGCCGATAATGTGCTGGACAACCGTCGTTCTGAAACATCATTCGCTGTCTGACGGCGAGAGGAACATGTTCCCAGTAATGGGTGTTTCTTCAGTTAAAACGACTCGGCGAGTAAAAGTTAAATAAAGCGTTCTTAACAAAATTTCTATCCCAGTTATGTTTATTTAGAACAAATTAACAAAATCGTAGCCTTTGTGGAAGATCCCTTCGAAGTAAGTTTTGTACAGGAGTGAGATGATATGGGTAGAAGCGTTCTTTACGTAAGACTCTTAGGACATATTGTTTACTCACCCCTGTTGCCGCTGCTAAACGACTTGAGCTGACTTGAGGATCTTCATCCACACGAATCAGAATTTCTAGTTCTTGCTCTGGAGTAATTCGTTTCGGTCATACTACATCGCTTTTATGGCGAAATGAACCAGTTTCTCCCAAACGACGAAACAGATCTTTGAAAATCTTATGGTCTGGCTGTATTCTATTGGATATTGCAATGAGTATCTCCTCGCTGCAACACGTCCGCTAAAATTATTTTGTGCGTAAACATATATCATATCCCTCATTTCCCTATTTGAAAAATTATTATGTCTAGGCATTGTAAATAAAGAAGTTAAAGAAATTAGTTCGAGGAACACAAGAACAAAATAAAATGATTAAATGACGTAAATGACAGAACTAAAACGTAACCAAAGCACACTTTTCAATAAATACACTTTATTTCATTAAATTTGAATTTGCCTTTCAAAAAATTATTGAAATATTTAACGGCACTTTCCTCGAAAACGGTTGGAGTTATCAAGTTCTACTAAGTGTGCCTTTTATACGTGGAAATGACGCCCTCGTCAGATTTTCTGGTCAGAAGTACCACAACGTTTCGTACAAAGATATGAAAAAAAAATCATCATCAGATACAGATCCTGCGGCGCCTCTGAGATCTAACCGTAATACATAAATTATTGTTTCTTAGAATAAAAAAAGTTCCTCTAGCAAATTTTGCGAAGATTAGTCAAGAGACTATTGAGTTATTGCAAAAAAAATGAAAAAACAATTTGAACTTTGACACCCTGCATCTTTTTCCACTGCAACATTTTACTAAAGCTTATTTGGTTATGTTCTCATATTTTGGCCTAAAGAATCTACCCCTGAACTATGGCCCATTATTAACGGTCCACCCTGTATAATGGAAGTGGAGTATATCAAGCTGACCGAATGTGAAAATAATTTGTAGTCATTTGATACAGGGAAGAACATTTATAAATATTTGTTTAATAATTTTATATAAAAAAATTGCAGAATGCGTAGTTCACCTTTTGGTTGAACTTGGTTATTTCAAACCGCTGATATCTATAGGTAGATAAAAGTTATATAAGGTGAGGGTAGCTGATTAAAAAAGCCTTTGAACTATCTCAAGGGATGAAATATGTATGGAGTATATTGGGCTACAGTTTGGATCTTACAAAAGTTACAGATAATAGTTGTAAAGTGTCAAGAGATTTAAAATCTTTAATATTTTGGATTACGAAATAAAGACTCTTGCATGCAGCTGCTACGTGTTGTCAGTATGACTTGTAAAGGTTAATTTGGAGTCAAAGGTAACTCCAAGGTCTGTTACTAAATCAGGTCGATTTTTACGATAAAATAACATCACATTACATTTACTGGCACTGGTGGTTTACTGTACTTCTGTACACTAAGACTTTATTAAACCTAAATTTTCCTGGAGCTTAATGCAGTCGAGGAGAGATTTAACTCAACAGAATATCTTCAGCTCATCCGTCATGTAAAATAAAGTTTAAATCTAAATTAGCGGCAATATCATTAATGAATATAAAAAACATAAAAGGTGTATGAATCGATCCCTGAGGCACTCCGGGAATTTGGACAAAATGGGCGGACCTATGGCGATGGCATTGCACAAACTGAATCCTGCCAATTATTATAACACTCCTTAGGTGACTTGACAGAAGGCTATGAATTAACATTTCAAATACTTTGAGAAGTTACACGGAATAGCAACAGGTCAATGATTAGTCATATATCTTGAGCTCTTTTTATAGACAGGACATATCCTACAAACTTTCCAAATATCGGAGAAAATACAGATTTGTAAGATTGAATTATGTATTACACACAGTGGTTAACAGAAAACACTAGCGCAGTCCCTAATTAAAAAAGCCGGTATAAGATCATCTCCTATAGTCATATTAGGTTTAATTTTTTAAATAGATCTTAATACCTCTTTGGTGGTAAAGTTTAACATGTAATAATTTCTGGTTAGTACAAGACGTTATATTGAAGTTGGTATTATTAGGGGTGAGATATGCTTTGGAAAAGAATTCAGCAAAACCATCTACAAAGCATCTGCGGAGCATCTAAAGACCGATTGTAATATGTCATGGATGATAGGACGTTATAAGGGGATTGTTTTTTTGCATTTATAAATTAGTAGGACTTATTAGGGTCAGATTAATATGCTTTTTATATGCTGCATTTATTTTAACCTTTACAGTTGATCTTAGTTGTTAAAGTTATATTATTATAATATTCTTCCAGGCTCGCTTTTTCTGGTTTACGTAATATATTATTTCAATGTCTCATGCAATATCTGTTCAACTTATAAGTTATTTCGAATTGTTTAATATTATTACGGAGTTAAAATATATAAAACTCATCTAGCAGATACAATATATTGAAATCTGTAGCTCAGTATCCTGCCTTTAACAAAGATACTGAAGATTTTGAAATGGAAAAAATATTACTTTACACACCATCTTCTAGTCTACTTCCCTCCACAGTGTCAGCCATATTAGAAAACGTTATATAAATAAAATGTTCTTTTGTGTTGAATACAAGATTTCTAAGACTTTTAAAAAATTACAAATAATTGAGATCGGCTGAAAGTTACTAATATCAAATCTATTGCTTTTTTTACGTATCTATAATCCTATAAGGCATACTTTTCATTGTTTTCACAATTTAAGTATCTCACAGGTCTGCAAACAAAGGATGGAGGGGGTATTCCGTCAGGACCCGTAGTAATTTTTTTGACTGATATAAGTATCAAATTCCTGTAAATTAATTGGTGAATTATTCAGCGCTTGATCGACTAGCAGTGTTAATGAAATTAAATGAAAGTACATAAGTCTGCAAAGGCGTTAATAATATCTCTCTTATTGTGAAATTCCCGCCCATTATATACAGGGTGGCTCACCGGCAACTGAATCGATCGATATAGAGAAAAGTACACATCAAAAAATTTTGAAAATTTAGATAATTACTAATGTCGGTGTGGCCAATCCAACTAAAATAATTACAAGCAGCTGGCACTTCCGCTTATACCGGAAGTCGATACCAACTTGCTTATTTCAAATATAACACCCTATAAATTTTAGGGAGGGTTCACGAAAAGAGCATAAAATTCTGACTCGAAAATATGTAGCCTATTCTATACCTAAACCTAGCCGTTTCAGAGATATTTGACATTTTATAGAAAATTTGACAGGTGCAACGGTTTGCAAGAACCGTTATAACTTTCTCCTCATCCTCATTTGTTTCTTGTCACGCAAAAAGAACACAAGGAGAACTACGTTCTACAACTGACATAAATTCAATAATATCATACCAAGTGTTTTGTTTTTCGCGTTAAATTTTGTCAACTTCAAACCGCGAAAACTTGTTTAGGTCAAATGGAACACCCTATATTTTTTCACGTGTAGTTGTGTAAAATTGAATTCCCTTTTTTCTGATATTAGCGTTGTGGGGGTTAAAGTTACAATTTTTTGGAATATTTGGGCTTTTATTAGAAATTCATGAATTGTTGTAATCATTTCATCAAAATAGAAATTATTAGAAACAATCAGTCATTATCTTATGTCAAAAAATGCCAGCGCGTTTAAATTACACTCACGAAGACTTTTTAAATTTGTTTATTATTTATGGAGAATGTGATAAAGTAATATCGAGAACTTGCAGCACATTTGCTACTCGATATCCAGAGGAAACCGTCACCAAACACTGTAAAACGCATACTGGAAAATTTTAAAAATTATGGCTCTGTCAAGGCAAAAATGCAAAGAAGAAAGCCTATTGTTGATGACGAAAACATTAAAATAGATTCTGGGATATTTTCATGCATTTCCAAAGATGTCATTAAGACAAGCTGCTCTGTAATCGGGACTATGCAGGGATTCAATTCACAGAATCTTATTAAAACATAAGTTTCACCCGTTTTCGTTCCATATGGTTCAAGGATTAGAAGAAACAGATTTCCTAAGAATAAGACAGAATTTTTGTGGGTTTATTCTAATAAGGTCTGAGGGTCACGATTCTTGTTTGGGAAATATTATATGGACAGATGAAGCAAAATTTACTAAAAATGGACTTTTTAATAGACGCAATTCGCATTATTGGAGTGACTCAAATCCTCATATGTTCAGAGAGCGAAACTTTCAGAAAAGTTGGCAGTTCAATGTTTACTGTGCCATAAGAAACGATAGAGTGGCATTACAATTTTATCAGGAAAATTTAAACGGTAAATTAAATTTTCTCTTCTGCTAATATGTATAGGTAAATTTTTGTTTTTTTTTTTTAGGTGAAAGATATCTGAATATCTTACAAAATTTGAATAATAACTATTTAGAAAATTTACCTCTCGCCGAACATGGAAACATTTTTTATCAGCACGACGGTGCTCCCCCACATAACGCATATTTAATTTATAATTATTTACAAGAAACTTTTTATGATCAATGGATTGGCAATAATGGACCTTTCTTATGGCCTCCTCGCTCGTCCGATTTATCAGTTCTGGATTATTAAAAATAAAGTTTATGAGAGCCCATTAACAACCATTGAAGATTGTATGCAAAGAGTGAGAAATGCATTTCAAAATATATCACAGGATTCAATTAGAAGAGCTACTCATGAGGAACTAATCCGAAGGTGTGAAAAATGTGTCGAGGTTCGAGGGCGGAATTTTGAGCAATTATTGAATTAAAATGAAATCATATTTTAAATTGATCTTATCTCTGCTATTTTAGTTCATGCCATATCTTCAATTCGATTAATACGCATGTTACAGTGTTAGTGTTATTTTGCGTTTTTGTGGATATCGAGTAGCAAATGTACTGCAAGTTCTTGATATTACTTTCTCACATTCTCCATAAATAATAAACAAATTTAAAAAGTTTTTGTTGGTATAATTTAATCGTGCTGGCATCTTTTCACATAAGATAATGACTGATTGTTTCTAATCATGGCTATTTTGATGAAATGATTACAACAATTCATGAATTTCTAATAAAATCGCAAATATTTCAAAAAGTTGTAACTTTAACCCCCACAATGCTAATATCAGAAAAAAGGGAATTCAATTTTACACAACTTGACGTAAAAAAATACAGGATGTCCCATTTGATCTAAACAAGTTTTCGCGGTTTGAAGTTAACAAAATATAACGCGAAAAACGGAACACTTGGTATGATATTATTGAATTTATTTCAGTTGTAGAACGTAGTTCTTCTTGTGTTCTTTTTATGCGACAAGAAGCAAATGAGGATCTTTTACACGAAGAAAGTTATAACGGTTCTTGCAAACCGTCACACCTGTCAAATTTTCTATAAAATGTCAAATATCTCTGAAACGGCTAGGTTTAGGTATAGGATATGCTGCATGTTTTCGACTCAGAATTTTATGCTCTTTCCGCAAACTCCAAAATATATAAAGTATTCCATTTGAAATAAGCAAGTTGGTATCGACTTCCGGTATAAGCGGAAGTGCCAGCTGATTGTAATTATTTTAGTTGGATTGGCCATACGGACATTAGTAATTATCTAAATTTTTAAAATTTTTCGATGCGTACTTTTCTCTATATCGATCGATTCAGTTCCCGGTGAGACACCCTGTATAATTTTGCTAGGCATGTTAGACGGTTCCTTCTTATTGTTTATAAACGACAAAGATTCCCCAAAGATCCATTCATGGTTCTCTTTTGTTTCTTATGTATGCAACAGATATATTTAAGGTAGTAACAAGCCGTCTACAAGTATACGTCGATGATACGCGTGATCAATTCTACATGAAAACGGTCTTTTGCGTTTTTATCATCGAACGCACAGTTCTTGATTAAAACAAGTAAATTCAAATTGAAATTAATTATTATTAACATTGATAATGATAAATTTTGTTTTACAAATGGCTACGCCACCTTCACTTAATAGGCATGCTTCCGCCCTTCTTCGCATCGAATTGCACAATGCACACTCATTCAAATATTCCCGGTATTCCGTACTGTTTCATACGAGACAACTACTCGCTCTCTTAAATCTTCTAAAGTGTTAAGCATTTGTTTTTTGCATTCAGTAACTGTTTTGTTTCAATTGAATATTGTTAAACAGGAGAATCTATCATTTTCAACTTATGCGAAACACCTAGGGGTAATAATAGATGAAAAACTAGATTTTGTGCAACACGCACATATTTAATTTATTAATTCCTAATCCATAAACTAGCTTCGGCGAAAATTTAAAACAAATAGATCAATTTTTAAAAAGTGCACTTAACATAACCAACGCTGTACATTAAGTCTTGCGGGACCTCAACCATGACCAATATCATGTTAAATGCTCAATGAGATGGGTCCAACCACATACCGTAGATAAACACAACACAAAACAACTGAAGGCACAATAATATATTTATTGTGACATTTTGGAACGATGCATTGTTGAATTTATTATAAATGAATTGTCAAAAATTTAAAAACTTGTTTTTATTTTAACGGAATAGCTTTTTGATTTACACAGACATGGATTACTGGATTTGCACGCAATATGGCATATAATGAAAAATAGTATTTTCATTATCATCATTATAACTTTAGATTAAGAAGAGAGATCGTATAATAACGTGAGAATAATAAGAATTTGTTATTAATAATTACATACAGGTAACGTAAAGTGTGTAGACTTTTCAAATTACTCTCTAAGGAACAAAAAGGACTTTAGACATATTCTAATTAACAATATAATTTCTCACATTGATAAAAAAAGGAAGATTGAAAAATCTCATTTTAGTTAAAACTATTTATATATTAAGAGTAAATGAATGTAGTCAGCCTATTCTACGATTACGAGGACCAGAAGCTGAATCACAAGAGGATGAAAATATTATTTATCTAGCAAACTCTGTGGAAATTGGAAATGGACTCTTTTTCGAGTTTAATATAACAGACAACTCTAATATTTTAAATAAAAATAATTCGTCTTTTAATAGTGTGACCGACTGTGAATTTTCTGCACAAGTTATCGTGAACCTGTTCCATATTAACATACTGTGTTTATCAAATAAAGTTTGTCAGTTAACACTATTTCTGAACAAACACAGGTAAGATGTGATATGTTTATCTGAACATTGGATTACTAAGGATTCTTTAAAATTTATCGATTTAGGTGATTATTTTTTGGCAACTTCTTTTTGCAAATCAATAAATATACATGGGGGTGTCTGCATATTTCTAAAGAATCATATTAAACATCTACCCTTGAACTTAAATGACTAAATGAGTTCAGCGGTGAATTTAATTCAGAATTTTGTGGAATTGAACTGACCGAAAGTAAAATAATAATAATTACTTTATACAGACCTTGTTCAGGTGATTTTAATACTTTTTTAACTAATTTTGAAAACTTATTGCTTAATTTGTGTACTCGAAGCCTAAAAATTGTACTTGTGGGCGATTTCAACATAAATTTCCACAACGAAACTTCAAAATTGACCGATTTAGTGTCACAAGTGATTCTTTCGGTCTTGATATCGTCATTACTGATTGTACAAGAATTACTGATCAGTCAACTACCTGTATTGACAATATTCTAATGAATTTAAATGATGACGATTATGCTGCTGGGGTTATGAAACCGTGCCTCTCTGATCATTTAGGTCAGTTTATGTCTATTAAAACCACCGGTGAGACAGCTTTTATGGCATGCTTAGTATTGAAGATTTAAGAAAATAACAACGTTATAACTGATCCTAGCCCAGTCATGCTATTTATTTTTCGATTGCAACAAACACTGGACCGCTAGATGGCGCCTGCTGACTATTTTACATGTCGCTATCCCAAAGATACCGAAATGTACTAAATAGTCAAGTGATCTTCGTGTCGGTCGTCACATGCCTACCTTGCACTGACAGCTCTAAACTGCAGTGTGCAAGTGGTGTGTGACGACTGGCACGAGAGCTCCTTTAAGTAGGATCAATCTTTCGGCTGGTGTTTGTTGCAATCGAAGCATTAGCGTTTTAATGGTAATATGTGATTATTACACTTAACGCGCCAGGCTTGTAACTTGTAATTCAGCGCTCGGCGGGGCACATAGCCCTGAGAGTAGCTGTTGGTTGCAGTCTGTTACGTTCCTTATAGTAGAATAAGGATCTTATAGAGGAGGTTGCGACTGAAATATGTTTTAATATATATATATTTGATTTTCATAACTATGATACGAGATCGGTAATTTTATTAAGAACACCCCGTTTTAGATTAAATCCGAAAATAACTCTTTAAATCTAAATTTGTACAATAAGTTTCTAAACAACATATTTATATAATGTTGTTATTCTGCGGACGACTTTATAGTAAATCCTGTTCAATTAAATTAATTAATAATCAGGTATAATTGTGTTGATATAGAGCAGACATTACTCTTTTAAATAATTTGTTTTGAAAGTTGTTTTTTAATTATCATCTGTGCTTTTTTTATTGTGTTTTTGCCTTGACAAAACATGTTTATTGTCTTATACACTTACATGTTTTTTGTAATCTATATTATTATACGCTGCCCTTTAAAGGGGGGCGATGTGATTAAGTCCCTAGTCAAAGGAAGGGAAACCTGTTATTCTGTTGATGACAGGTAGGTGGGGTGGCGCCATCTCTGGGCCGATTAACGAACCGCCATCTAGCACGTAATAGAAAACTTTGGAGGATTCCAACCTATTCTAGAATGTTATGGAATGGGATTCTGGTACATTCTAAGGGGGTATATAAAGAAGTGAAGTTGAGCAGGCAAGACAGAGAGTTTTAGGTTAGATAAGAGTTGACAAGTGATTTAAAAGTAAAGTGCAGTTGTGATTTAAAAGTAGTGAATTTATATTAGATTAAAGTTATTAGTTGTGTGAGCTTTAAGGATTAACTATTGTAATTTTAGTGATTAATAAAATCGTGGTTAGTGAAGATTCTTGTTGCAAATTATTTGAACCTACATAGTGTTTACTGAAGATTGTAAACATGTAACAATATTTATAGTTACCACTATACAGTGCTTGGTATTGAAGATTTAAGTAAATAACAACTTTATAACTAATCCTAATGGAACAGAAAAGACAAGGCAATATCAAATACTTAGGTATTCTAAACATCTTTCTTCTATATTTTATATATTAGTAATAAAATTTCAGATCTCTATATTTTCACATACTTATTTACATATTTACACTAACGGGCTGATTTTTGCGCTATTTTTTAATTAATATTTCTGAAATCGAATAATCAAATTTTCTGTCAGGTTTTCCAGTCCTACGTAATGAAAGTGTCAGTTCCACGATCAACATTTTGAGCAGCTGCGTAGAAATTTATCTACCTCTACCGAAAATTTTAGCAGAGGAAAAAGTTAAAAGACTCGTCAAAATGAAGCCACTCACGAAAATTTAGCCTGTTAGTAATCACTTCGCGGGCGTCGTCGGGCCTCGGACCATTAAGGGTTGATAACTAACACAAAATGAGTTACATATTACTCTTGAAAAATATCACTGTATTCGACTTTAATCACATTCCGGCATGCGTTAATGTTAGATCCTAATCCGCACAAAATTAATTCGCCATCCATGTTATTTACTTCATTTTATGTTCAGAAGTTTAAAGGATTATGCCTCATTCTAATTATAATGCACTAAGGAGTCGTCGACCTGAATTATAATTATATAGGTTAAGTATAATTAGAAATACTACATCTTGAAAAATATTTTAGGTATTCGGTCTGCATAATAGGTGTTTACCCTAACAAAAGAAGGATTTATTAGAATAATGAAATCTTTTAATTGGATCAGAAATAACGCAATCTATTAAGATTGTAATAAAAATGTGTATGCTTATAACGCGAGTTGGCTTCGATAAGAAAAAGTCCATTGTATCAATTTATTGCCAAATAATTTATATTCCAAATATAAAACGTCAGTATGTACATTTTCATTTTCACAAACTTATTTTAATTTTTGAATTTTAAACAAAATTGAAAATGAAAATGTCTTTAACCAACTTCCAGGTCACCTGAATGACACTCTTAAGTCTAGCATATCTAGATTTGTGTGAGTAAACGAGACGGGGAACTACAGTTTATACAGTTATAATTTTTTTGAAGGTATACGTTATAGCAGCACCGAAGAATCCTTAGTAGTGTCAAATTTATGGTGCTTACAGTATAACCGAAACGAGTGCCATGAAGAGAGGTCTCCTGTTAGAAGACACGATTTCGGAGATTGTAGGAAGAAAGTATTATACTATGTTTAATCAGGATTAGTTTTAAATAAAAAATGTCCTACTTTAAGAGCTTCGCCGAATGGCGTTAATGATAAATAAATAAACACCACAGAAATTAGACAACCCCCAATTCCAGAAGCTAGATGCTTGTGCAGAAGGGGGTTACACATTGAAAGCCTCTCCTGAATTATCATCACATAATCCATAATAGCCCAATAAAATGGGGCGAAATTTATCGTTTTGGATGAAATAATTCAAACCAGGCTGAAATATTGGGAACAGGCTTATTTTGTGGTACTTACTTTTTAACATATCAAAAGTCCCCATCCGTAGACGCCGGGTGAGGGAAGGAGGGGGAGAAAATAGTTTTAAAAAATCGGTTTTTCGCAAAAAAAAACCGGAAAGTATCAATTCTACTATAAAATATGCACTCATGAGAATTATAGGTAATAAAAATCCGCACAATTTCGTTTTCTTTTAATTTCGTACGACCTATTGAAGCCGAGATATATTTTTGAAATTTTGACAGTTCTGCGATGCGCGCGTTCTTCTCTAAAATCTCAAAAATGGTCGTTCGAAAAGCAAAATGTTTCAAATGAAAGTTGTAGAGAATTCGATTACGAACAATTTCCTTTTACTTTTCATTTCCATTCGATGAATATTGGCAGAGATATGAAGTAGCGACAAGGAACTGACGATTGGAAATGCGGTTGATTTTTAATTTTTAGTAAACAGGTAATTTTCGTGACGTTTGATGTACAAAAAAGTACATTTACTAATATTTTTTCACTTTTTGAAGTATCAGAAGTTATTCTGTGAACATTTCTGAGTCCTTCATACTGGGTCCATATTTTTTAGCTCCGATCCGAAACGATAAATTTCGCCCCATTTTATTGGGTTATTCGAGAGAATATCATCGACGTTATCCTGAGAGGAGTCCAGACCCAAGAGTTTTCGTCCAAATTCATTTACATTTTACGGAATGTGGTATTGGAAGGAATAATCACGAACAAAACGAATTTCAATAATAACAACAGGAGAAGAATTATGCAAATTCTTAGAGCGTTTCAACAAAATCCTACTACAAGTGTTAGGAGGGCCTCACGATACATTAATATTAACCATACTTCCATATGGAGGACTTTACGCAAAGATCAATAATTCACAACCAGTTCAGGGATTAATGCCAGGTGATTCCGGTCATCGTATAAATTTTTGTTAGAGGTTGCTAAATGCATTTAGAAGAGATAGCAAATTTTTGTTGAAAATTTTATGGACAGATGAGACAATGTTTACCTGCCGAGGTGTTGTAAATTTTCATAATTATCATGTACGGGCACATGAAAATCCTCGTGCAATAAGACCAAGGCATTTTCAACACGAATTTAGCGTAAATGTATGGCTCGGAATTATTGGAGATAATTTAAAAAAAAATAAAGTATGTCAATGGTTAATGGTAAAGAAATAGTTAGTAGTAATATTTAAATAAGTCGTAGATGAGTTTATTAATAGCCAATAAACGTGACACCTCTATCCTGCAATCTGCATACTTTGTAATGCACTTAAAATCGAATGCAAGTAACACTCATAAGAGAAAGTTATTACGTAAATGCTATTCATTGAGCAAATTCGATTCGTAAAAGAATACTTCTCCATTACCTCACCACATAATTTCCGCGGTATTAATCGTATTAAAACATATAAATTTAATGAAGTTAATCAAACCCACACATGCGATATTAAGAAACGGTTATTCAGATAAAACGCAGTGTTTGACCAGCAGGTGATGGTATTGTCCTTATTGGTACCGTGCCATGGCGCCGACACCGTCCACGCATTTTTTACGTCACACAAACGTCACGTTGTTATTTATTCTTACCATCAGTGGGTATATTTGCGAGATGGTACACGAAAACCGTAACGGAGTCATTACCCTTTGAATTGTGTGGTGTGTATGTTGGTATACTTCATTTTGAAAGTAAATATGTGTTTCAACTGCATCCTTTGAACCAGCAGCCCTGACAGAGAAGGTGGAATTGGATTCACTACAACAAATCTGCAACTTTTTGAACTGAGAAATATTGCCTTAATTAAAACTATCTCACACAGATACCATGCACTGAAGGATGCGATCCTCCGTTTTTGATTGCCTTTAGGAAAAACATTTTTAATAATATTTTTCCCAGATGTTCCTCCGCATATTTTTTATCGAGTAGCCTTTTAGAGGCCAGGAGCGACAGGCAGCAGATGGAGCGTATGCTGAACTTTCTAGTAGTAATCTAGCAAATAGATGCCAAATCTAACAATTGGTGTTATTCAATGATTATATATCTCAAATAAGCGATCGGGAGCTCTACAGGGTTCTTATGTAGAGCTGTTGCTGTTCTTGTGAACGATCCGATCCATCTTTACACGTCTGAAGGACTTTTATTATACTTTCCAAAATGAATATTAAACTTTCACAAAGAAGGGTACAAAATGACTGTTTCAGAAGGAGAATAATACAAAATCTATACTTACTGTTCGTTTTTGCTTAACTGCTTCACTGATGGTACCAATTGGACGTCGTAACACTATAAATCTAACACAGTAAATACTAACACTTACTTAAATTTAAATCTGGAAAGGAATTTTGAAAACACAAGAAAAAGACAATATAAAGTTCGAAAATATATATTAAATCTTTAAAAAAAAAATTATGTTTTACAAAAACGTTCAAGAAAAATGTATTGACAAACTACAGTCTGGCCCATGTACAACACATAGTGAGGGACGGAACGACGCATAATGTAGCCAATTACCATACAATGTGCGGCTTATAGCTAACGATTACACAAAAAGATTCAAGAAATTTCAATGTCTATCATTTTCGTGGGTTTTTGCTTACCTGTCTATATACGTATTTTGAGTTCAATATCAATTTTGATCGCTCCTCGGAGCTTAAAAGTGGTGCTAGCAACGACTTTGAATTATATTCTGCAATTATAAATTCTTACGTTCAGGCAAGACGGTCCCATGCACGTTCTGAGTACATGGTAACTATACTTTTCTGACACCGAATCACTAAGGAACCGGTTTACGGCAAACACGCTTAAAACCCATCATTTTCCCGTCAAAATCGACTGCTAGAAAATGATAAGGCACCCTCGACGCTAAGGGCTATTTTCACTAAAACTCTCGAAATACTTTGACTAGAGACTGGATAACTTGTCCTCATATTTAACACAACGCATGAGTTGCAGTGCTGCACAACGTGGATTCGTAAAAGGGTTTTTATTTTCAAAAAAGTCGGTTTTCGTTATACTTTCTAAATTTTGTGGTCGGGGCGACATTACGTCCCTGTGCAGCGACACTTACTACACTTTCTAAAATTACACGATAAGTTTCCAAGATTTTGGCATAAAAAACGCTCCGTAGAGCGAAATGTTTCGGATTTTGTTACAGTTTCGAAAAGTTCATCGAGGGTTTTGGCATGTTCTTTAACATTCTCATTGATGACTGTCTTAACGTCTCTCAACGTAATTTATATGCAGATTAATAATACAAACATATTAACAAACTCTTATCAATTCGCTGTTTTATATGGCTTATATGACCCAGGGGGGCTACCTGAGAACTTTACATTGATAGTTAAAGAAAACCAAGGACACTTATGAAACATTAATTAACAAAACAGCCAAGTGACTGGGAACATTACAAACAAATTAGAAATTTTTCCTTTGGAGCTTGTAGAGCGGAAAAAACTTATATAACAATATATGTCAACAAAGCAATGTAAAAAAGACGACCTTACGTAAATCTTAGTTATAAATATAAGGATAATGTTATACCAGATCCCTTATCTAATCCAAACATTATGAATGATTTTTTGTGTCGGTTATAAAACCTAATGATCCTATGTGTCAAGAGTGTCAAGACAGTGTTACTCACTATGAAAATAGTAAGTATAAGGTCAATTTAGTACTCGCTTCGGTGGTACATAAAATTGGTATGATACAGAGAATATTAGCATAGCCCCTGCGCAAGGTTGACACGCAAAATCGTGAAGCGTTCCACATTTTTAAGAATTCCCCTCTCCAATCTAAATAGATAGATAGGTCAATTTAGATTTTCGATTAAAAATGGTCACTGTACAACAAGTGTTACAAGTGCGTGATATATTATTTGGTTTAAAATCGAATGTTTGTGGAGTAGATAACGTATCAGCAATATTGTTAGAATATTCTAGTCCTATTATTCATACTTTTTTGGCCCACATTATAAATTATGCTATAATAGAAGTATGTTCATTTCCTAAACTATGGAAAGTTGCTATTGGATGTCCCTTGCCTAAAAACTGAAACCGTTAGATATATTAGACATTAGAATATTCAGCATGTTGCCGTGCATTTCTAAAATTCTGGAGAAAGTTAAGTTTGACCAAATGTACGAGTTTCTGACTTTTAATGATATATTACCCCCATTTTCAAATAGGTTTTAAAACATTTTTTAGTATACAAGTATGGCTTTGGCTCAAGTTACCAATGATATATTGTCACCTACGAATAAAAATAATCTTAGTGTATTGGTGTTACTCGAATTTTCAGAAGCATTTGATACCATTAATCATAAACTTATTTGTGCTGAATTAAAATATTACGGTTTTGGTTCACTGGCTATTATAAAATCTTAGCTAACAAATAAGGAAGAGCAAATTAGAATTCAAAATATAAATTCAAACCTGGCCCGTATAAAAGCTGATGTTCCCCAGGGATCGATAATTGGTCCTTTATTATTTATAATATATACTGCAGATCTTTTAAAGTGTATAAGATTTTCCAAAGTTCAAGTTTATGCTGACGACTCTCAAATTTATTTAAGTTTTCCAATTGAGAACATGGTTGCGGCACAGGACAGCTTCAACAGTGATTTAAATATGCTATTTAATGAAAGTCAGAAGCGTAACCTTAGACTGCAACAAAATCAAGTATTATATTATTTGGAGCCAAAATAAATCTAAAGTCGACGTCGTCAAGAACTCCGTCTCAATTAATACCAACAATAACCTTTTGCCCATTGTATTAGTATTTAAAAATTTAGGTTTGATAATTGATGATGATTTTAGATTCCAATCGCATGTGGATAATTTGTTTAAAAAATCATACAGTTCTATGAAACTTTTATACTCCAACAGGTTTATACTGAATAGTGGTCTAAAAAAAGTTCTTTGTGATCTCTTGTTCTGTCTTTGCTTAATTACTGTGATTTTATTTATGGTCCCTGTCTTACTTTCATCTATAAAAAACGCATACAAAAGGTTCAAAATGTCTGTGCTCGCTTTATTTTTGGATTACGTAAATTTCACCACGTGTCTCAAAAAATTATTGAACTTAGGAGGCTAAAACATAGAAGACTGCTCCATCTAAACGTATTTGTTCACAGAATAGTAAATTCAAATATTAACAAACACAACAAATACAAAACTAGTTATAAGATCTCACGTCCATAATGTTTTCTGTTATTTATTGAGAAAAAAAAATAAAATCCATTTATTATTATATACTGAAATTTATAAAAGTTATGGCAATTCTGTACATTTTTTTATTATTAGCCGTTACTCGAGTCCGAGTATAAAAATGTTACAGTCGATAGATTGTGTACAATAAAAAACAAGTAAAAGGTGTAGTCTATTGTAATTCCCATTCATCTACGGTGCACACGACTATGGCTATAGAGGCCAATTCGGGAGAGCACATGTCGACCGCAGTCAGGACAAACATAGACCTGGTTAGGTCTTGGATTCGGCCTTCTTGCAGCAACATTTCCTTGATAGCTGGCCACAACCCCTCGCCATTCGGTTCTGTCCGCTGCAAGTTGTTCCCATTGCTCGTCTGTACATCTACATCTGTACATTTACCCCTGAAAGTATATATACAAGAATTTCTTTGCGATTGTATCATGAGAGATATTCGTAGACTCTGCTGTTTGTTCGCTCACTTTTTTTGTAATATTTATTTTATGTTGAATAAAACTTTAGACATAACCTTGGGTTAGCAAAAAGGATTTCCATCCATCGTGACTTGTAATTGTTGTAATTGACATTCACCTAAAGTAAAGCCCAGTAGAATCTTTCGTATTTGGAAAGTTTAAGAATGAAGTAGCATTTCCAGCAGTGTTTCCTTTTCCCAATGAAACTGTACAAAGACAGTGTCGATATTTGCAAAAATGCGACCTTAGGCTAACATATTTTCAAAACTAATCTTTCTGTTGTTAAGAAATCCTCTGAGAATAATAATAATACTTCAAACAATAATACCGAATGCTTTGGCTAATAATCTTTCGAGTCAATTCAGGTGTACCTCAGGGCTCTTTACTGGGCCCACTGTTATATGTTATCTCGTCATTTATTCATATAACCCAATACAAAAATCCAGTTGCATGTTTACATCTTCCTAAAGATATATTAACTGAATTAAAACTATATTTAAATTACAACACTTAATAAAACAAAAAACAATTTTAAATTTTTGTAAAATAATTAACTCAACTCTTTTCTTCTCTTACATTCGTAAGTAGCACAATCAAATGGGACGAAATTTGTCGATTTGGATGAAATTTTGGGAACAGGCTTATTTTGTGGTACTTTTTAACATATCAAAAGTCCCCACCTGTACACCCCGGTCGAGGGAGGGGGAGAAAATAGGTAAAAAATCTGTTTTTAGAAAAAAGCTCGGAAAGTATCAATTTTACTGTAAAATATGTACACATGAAAATTATAGGTAACAAAAATTCGCACGTTTTCTTTCCTTTAACTTCGTACGACCTATTGGAGCCGAGCTAGATTTTTTGAAATTATTGGTCCAATATGAAACGACTCAGAAATGCTCACAGAAATAACTTCTGATACTTCAAAAAGTGAAAAAATGTTATTAAATGTACTTTTTTGTACTTCAAACGTGACGAAAATTGCCTGTTTGCTGAAAATTAAAAATCAACCGCATTTTCAATAGTCAGTTCCTTGTCGCTACTTACTGAAACATGTACACGAAAAAGCATTTTTGTAGGAAATTTTGTAAGATTTCATTTAGGTCTTATGAAATTTTGTCGCAAAGTCAAAAGAAACGATGATATATACAAAAAATAGAAATTAAATAATAATATTGGTTCAATTTTTCTGAACAAAAATAGTTTTCAAGAAACTTTTATTTAAAGAAAATACACCTTGTGAACGACTTACGCTATTGCATTACTTTCATATGTATATTATATATAAACTAATAAAAATAAGCCAAAACCAATTTTTTAAAAGTTGTTATGCACAGTTCTTGCAGGAAAATCTTAATTTATAATAAAAAAAAGAAATTTTTGCTCTTAGCTTTAAACGGCGGTAACTCGTGAACCATTCATCGTATGAAGGTCACTTGGAGCTCATTCTACAGAATGAATGAATTTCTCTCCAAGAAACCTTTAGTGTCATTATTGCCTAAAGCCAATCAAAAAATAGCCATGTGTCAAAATGCACTTGAAAATGAAAATCTTTCATGTTTTTCTCTTTCATCTTCACCGACATATTCCAAACTTGATTCTCTTTAACTCTCATTAGATACACTAATTGCGTATGATCTATCCTTTTCGAGTTTTCATCTATTTTATCATGAAACAAGTGTTCTGATAGTGCGCTACACAGATGTTTAAAAAAACATATCTCTGCCAATATTGATCGATTGGAAATGAAAAATAAAAGGAAACTGTTCGTAATTGAATTCTCTACAACTTTCATTTGAAACATTTTGCGATCCGAACGAACCTTTATGAGACTTTAGCGATAAGAATGCGCGCATTTCCGTTGCCTCGCAAAACTGTTAAAAATTCATTAAAATCTATCTCGGCTCCAATAGGTCGTACAAAGATTTTAAAAAAACGAAATTGTGCGGATTTTCATTACCTATAATTTTCATGTGTATATATTTTACAGTAAAATTGGTACTTTCTGAGTTTTTTTGCGAAAAGCTGATTTTTTAACCTATTTTCCCCCCTCCCCTTCTCCCCTACCCCAGCGTCTACGGGAACTTTTAATATGTTAAAAATTACTATAAAATAAGATCGTTCCCAAAATTTCAGCCCGCTCTGCATTATTTCATCCAAATTTTCACATTTTTATTGGGCTACATTGACAGCTTGAAATAGAATCGTGTGCCTTATCAAATTCTGCAGTAAGACTATAAGGCTTTGCTGCGTACTTTATATTCATATTATTAAGAAAGTTCTTAATCTGAAAATCGCAACAAAACTAGCCTTACATTCTTCACACTCAAACTCAACAACTAATTAGACCTCATAATTAAAAAAACAATTAAATTGTACACAACACTTTAGTCAAGCAGAATGATTTGTTTATTTAACTCTGTTAACACTAACATAGGACAACACCACACAACACTTTCAAACCATTGCCTTTTCCTTTCTTTTCTTTTGTTTCCTTTTCTTCTTTTCCTTCGACAGGGTAGCAATCTAACGACAATAAAAACACTCTGACGTCACGCGTTCATAAAATTCAAATTAAGTAGTATAGTTTTTATGGATTTATGAATAATTAACAAATGTCAAAGTAATTGTGATTCGTGTTAAGTATTTAGTAATTGGTAATTAATTTGAAATGTTCCTGAGTACTGCCGGAATCATTCCTTCTAATATAACATACCAAAGTGACAAAGTCAAAGGAATAACATAAACTTATCTGAAAGACTATCAGGTTTTTTATAAAGAGCTCCATGTTTGTTTCTCCTTTACGGTAGCCAAATATTACCATAACATTTGAAAAAAAGCGGCTCGACTTAGCATTCCTTATCTCGAGCTAAATAAGTCATTATAAAAGCAGCCCAAATCAAATCAAGTCAATCAAAATTTCCGAGCAACAAGTTTATCCTGAGATATGCTAATAACGTGTCGCCTACTCCTTGAACAAATAAGGAGAAATGAAGAGAGCCCGTAGTCACTGGAACTAAAGAAACGAACGCGAACGGTGTAAATTGTAGAATGTCTAAGAGTGGACATTATTTATGTGTGCTTGTAGCTCTAGCAGTCCACATAGCCAGTGAAGCACGACATACTTGATGCTCTTAAACACTATATTTATATATTATTTAGTGATGATAAATAACTAACTATCTTGTGGCACATATTTACTTGGAGCATATGCTGTTTATGACATTTTATATAATACCTTTCAGTAAAATCTGCATAACGTTTGCTATCAATCATTATGAATTAGCGGAAATTCAAAAATTAAAATTAGTGTTGAGAAATTTATATGCATTAAAAAATATTTAAAAAATTTAAAAACACAAAATGAGATAATATCGAAAATTATAAATACGATATTAAGAAAGAGAGAAGAACATTTTTAAGCTGACACCTGCCCATTTTGAATAGACATTCCAAATTCAATGACATATCTTTGTTGTTTTATTGATTTCAAGAAACTTTAAAACAAAATATCTACATTTATTCGTTACTTTTATAGGAGTTCAAAACCAAATAATACTAAAAAGCAACTGTCTTTAATGCTTGATCTGATTGTCTCGTACTTTCAGCACAGTTGATGAATGGCTATGTCTAAACCTTTTTTCTAAAGCTATTCTGGAAAAAATGTTCTCTTGCTTGAGGTCATATATAACAAATCAATAAATGAAATTTAAATCCAACACCGTTTCTGAAGAAAAAAATTGTAGATACAGGAGTTCCACAAGGTTCTGTGTTGGAACCTTTTCTCTTTTTATGGCATATGAATGATCTACCTACTGATGTCCCGATAGGCAAGGTTACCATGTTTATAAACTACACGAAGATAACTATCTTAACACAGGCTCTCAAGAAACTATTACCACACATGTTACATGTGTGATGAATTTCAGGCATGTTGTCAAAGAAATAGACTGATTATAAATGATAAACTATGCGTTTCTACATAAATAACCCTCTAACACCAAATTTTCAAGCAGCGAGCAATATTAAAGTATCAAACAGTATCAAATATTTAAGGACTCGCTTAGATAACAAACTATCATGTATTGACATTAACATTTCTTAAACAATATTGTTACAATGATGGTTGGTAAGCCTGGTATCGCTTGGTATTGGTAGCCTTTGAGGTCAGAAGAGAACAATTAGATTAATCTTTAATATCAAGTCAATGGAAAGCTATAAAAATATATTTAAAACAAATAAAATTTCAACAGCATCATCAATATTTTTGTATAAGTGTGCGCTATATCTTTAAACATAAAACACGTTTTTACACACATAGGAGACAATCACTACTAGGGTACCAGACGTGTGGATGACCTGTATCATCCTAAACACAGAAACTACACCTTTTAAACATTCACCTTGTCATAGTTTACATATACATATAACAATTTATCGTATATATTTTATTGAAAAGGTATTTCATTATGTTGGTGAATTTTTAATTAACTAGTTTTAATTATTAGTGGTTCGTTTATTACTTCCACGTCCAGTGGAAGTACGGTAATGCAAAAAATATATATTTTTTTGTTGAAATAGGCTTAAAACGTCGAGATTTTAAATATGAGAGAAAAAATTTTCTGCCTGTCTATTGGTCTGTAACTTTTTTTGTGCGCACGTTTACTCTGGAACCGTTTATGATATTGACTTGAAATTTGGTACACTTATGTATTATAACGAGATCTGGAACTAGATTATATTTTGATCTAATTCCATTGAAGAGTTCGGAGGTAAATGGGGTAAACAAGGGTAAATAGGCAAAGCAAGCAGGTAAGAGTCCATAAAATTGCAATTTAGGGCATGTACGAAAAGTCAGGGTCTCAAAATTTTGTTTGGCATCAACCACCGCCGACTATCACCCCCACATTATTATTAAAGGGAATTGAAAAAAATGAAATGTGATTTAGTGTGTATACAGGAACAAGACGACTCAAAAAAATTGTTTGGCTACCCCCTCTACGACCCCCATATTGCCACCCCCACCTTATTATTAAAGGGAGTAAAAAATTAAATTGGGATTTAGTGTGTATACGAGAACCAATGCCCTCTAAAAAATTTTTGGCATTAGCCACCCCCTCTATCACCCCCATTACCACCCGCACCCTATTATTAAAGGGAATAAAAAATAAATTGGGATTTAGTGTGTATACGAGAACCAAGGGCCTCCAAAATTTTTATAACATTATTATTATCGAATTTCTGACATACTTTCTCAGCCGAAGATAAAAAATTATTATTATTATTAATGTAGAGAAAAAATCAATCAACGAGATGAAAATGATTTCGTCCAGAAGAAACACATGCCTTAGATGTTTTCGTTAACCCTCTTGTAGCCAACAAAGCTTTGACCATATAGAGAGTAATATGTTACAAGCAGGCTGCTGGAAGTTTGATTTGCTTCGGTTATCAAATTTTCCAAATGAGTAAGTTAGGTTGTACATACCCATTTACTTTAAATAAGCCCATAAGAAAAAACTTAAGAAAGTGCTGGCTACATTAAAGGTCTAGTATTTCCTATTCAAGTATTTAGTAACTGGTTATCTAAGTAATATGTGGAGATAGGAGTGTGGGCTGGGACACCATTTTGTTACACCAGCTCGTTCAGTCCTCAAGATAGTCAAAGGGTTTTGGATTATAGTTTTACAAAATGGAATGGGTATTGTGTGTTCACTAAAATATGGACCTATAAGGTGTTCATTATATGATTCTCACCACACATTAACTCCCCTTATCTTATTTGAAAGCTAGGCGTGTCAAACCTAATAAGTATTTCTTTGACTCTACTAATTCCAAGTGCCTCCATCAATATTCTTGTGAATACGTGGAGATTAATTTGATAATAAGCCAAAGCACTAACACAATTCTGCTCTTTTTCACTTTACATGTATCTAACTTTACTGTATCTCGCAGTGTTAACATTCTTACTGTACCAGAGAATGGTAGTATCTTCAACAAAAACGTAATAGTGCCTTAGATATCAATGGTGGCTATGTCGTCAATGTAAAACAAATCAAAATGGCCCTAGTACAGAACCTTGAGGCACACCACAATTAATATCTGCCGTATCCAATATCTCGCTATAGGTTTGTACAATTTTGAGCACGTTGTAAGGAGTACAATGACGGGCAGATTTCTTTATTTAGAGACTTTATCGAAAGCCTTGGTCAGAGTTTGTAAAGGTTCTCAAGTGGATTACTATAATTTAGTAATTTGCCACAATTTGTATTTACATTGGAGAAAAATATTATAATCTCATTTGCTATAAATTCTAATGAGTTGAGCTAAAATCTCTATCTTTTCAACTAATTAAGATATATTTTGTGAAAATCCAGTGGAAAACTGAAAAAGCTATGCAAACGATAGAAACCACAAACAATCTAACTTTTTTCTAATTACGTTATTGCGTAACTTGCCGTCTGTACACCACACGGTGATAGTTATGAGAAAACCCAAGAAATATTTTCTGTAGGTAGATATTTTACACCACTTTAACATACACAAAGATCCATATCAAATGATTTGTTCTGAAGTTATTTAAAAACTACTAGGAAATTTACATTTCAATTTTTACATTTATGAATTTTGAATAAAAAAGGATTTAATTTTTTACTCCCATTATGAGTTGCCTCAGGCTTCGCCATTGTGCATGAATTTTGTCAAATTATTCGATTCAATAAAAACACGATGGAAATGATTAAATCAAATAGATGTAATAGCATCTACGTCAAATACCTGATTCACTCTATAAATACTAAATTATAACATATCAGAAGTAATTGCCTATTTTTGCGATTCGCTTTTATGTAAATTTATGTTTGATGTTTTATATGTAGCTAACGGTAAAATTGCAATAAGGAATATGGGACCACAGGCATAAATTATACTATATGCAAATGATATAAAATCTAAAGCCGTCTTAAGCGTTTTATTATTGTTATTTAACCTATTTTATTCTAGAAACAGTTATTGCATAAAAGAAAAAATGTTCGAACTACTATTAACTTACTAATTTATCATCTAAAGTTTGTATTTTTTAAACCCTCGGTTTCTGTTTAATAACCGACGCTATTAAAAAACTTAAAAACAAAATCACGCCTGGTTTTGACATGATTCCATCATTTATTATAAAAGATTGTAGGTTTGTTTTTGCAAATAAATTATATATAATACTCAATATGGCCTTGAAAACCAACAACTTCCCTAAGTCTTGGAAATTTGCAAAAGTTTGTCCAGTTTTTAAAATGGAGATTCCGCATGTGTTTCAAATTAGTGAGCTTTAACCATACTTTCGAAATTCGCTATAGTCTTCGAGATAGTCTAGTACAATCGAATTTATCCCAGTGTTAGTCAACAGATTTCTCTTTCTCAACTTGGCCTCGTAAGAAATAAATCCACTGTTGGTAATTAATCTAACAGTATTTGCTCAGAATATATCTGATCATATACGTATTTATTAGACAGGAAGCAGTATGTATCGTCTAATAGTTATAGTTCGGAAATCTTCCTAGCCACCTCTGGAGTTCCACAAGGCTCTAATCTTGGGCTTCTCTTGTTTTTACTGTTCATAAATGATTTGTGCTCTCAATTTAACTGCAACAAACTACTGTTTGCAGACGATCTTAAATTTTATAGGAGTATCGACTCAGAGGATGATTGTGGTAGCCTACAGTTTGATATTAATACATTACAAGACTGGTGTATATTAAATAAACTTCTTTTGAATGTGAACAAATGCAAAGTGCTATGGAAAACTAGTATTATTTATAACTATAGTGTTGATGGTACTATTACATCACGATGTAGAGATACTAAAGATTTATGCATAATTTTCGATCACTAACTTTTATTTAAATTGCATATCAGGTCGAAGCTCTGAAAGTGCTTGGTTTCATAATAAGGAATTGTAAGACTTTTAATAACTTACAAGCCTTAAAAATGTTATATTATTTGTTCATGAGGTTCAAGCCCGAATGTTCTATAATTTGGAATCCTTGCTACAACTATCGAAAAGATGCTGTTGAAATAGTTCAAGGAAAATTCTTGAATTTTTTTTTTTAAATTAATGGTATCGGTGCCCTGCTAGAGGCACAAATTAAGGCATTTGTGTCAAGTCCCCAAAATATATCAAATATTTTGTCAAGTCCGTCTGACGTCACCGTAATCCATCGCGCATCTGTTTTCCACTGTTTCTCCTACTTCTCCATATTTGAAGGAAGTAACTAAATTCATACCGAGCAGTTAGTCAATCCAGGCGACTCATCGGGATCAGACGTGTCCACTCCGAGAAGCGAACCGAGGTGCCATTTGTCATATTCGAGCTGTAGGATTTTGGCCAAGTCTAGTCGACCAGCAGCGCATCCATTAGGCATCTACTCTCACTCCTATAGTAAGTTGTTTCATTTTCAGAAAAGGATCTGAGGAGCTCTGCAGAAGGGATTTCACTACGATCGCTCCACCGAAGCAGACGTGCCCGACCGTAAGCACAGGGAGTAAGTAAGTCCGCAGAGGAGTAGGTAAACTGATGTACTAGCAAGTACTTGATAAAATGTTTCACTGCAGTTTTTATATATTTGTGTCTCGCTTTACTTGTCTGGTGTCCGTAACTGTTTATTCTTGCCAACCGTATATTCTGTGTGTTACAGCCTGCTAATCTGATCACCTGAGTCTACTATTGGGGGTACTATTGGGGTTTTTCGTTGTTACGCGTGCTCCTCCCGCTATTTGATAAATTATAGATTTTTCATAATAAATATTTAGAATTGTACATTTAGGTTTTCTGTAATATACTGATTTTATTGAAAAACTCTGAGTTTGAGTGTTTCTGTGTGAACGTCTAATTTCCCATACATTGACCCTCTGGAGTAAAACTTTCTCCACTTGAGCTACTCAGCCTCGCGTACACGGCTTGAGGGTAGTGCGTCCTATCACTTAAACTAGGACTGGCGCCCGAGCAAACCGAAAACTTGTTTCCGGAGCTCGTGTGTCAAAGAGTGGTCGCGCCCTTTTCTCCACGTCATCGTGCGAGGTGGAGAAAAACGCGTCACAGTGTGACCTATTTCAAACCTTAACACCCTCATAAAAGTTGTATTTATTAATCGATTTTGATCGGGTTTTTTTAAAAGATAAACACCAAAAACTCCACTTTTGGACAAAACGTCATATTTTATTTTTTTAAATCATGGCCTACCACGATTTTTCTAGGGGCTAAAATTTAAGAAATCGTATTAGCGATTTTTTTACATAAAATCTGAATACATCTCTTTATTCAGCTCCCTTCTGAATGGGTGTGAACCAAATTTCATAAAAAAATACGAAGTAATAAAAATTTAAATTTAAAAATGGAAATATTAGTACGCATTTTTTAATAATATTACTGGTTAATGAGAATTAATAAGATTGATAACAGTAACGTACAGTAATCCCCCCATTATATTTAATTTGAAGGTTATTTTCGTAATGATGAACAGTCTTTTTCCTTTTATAACCACTTCAGCGATTTCAAAAAATGTTTTTTTTTGAGCTTTATCATGAGACCAGATCGGTAGAGAATGAGTATCAAATAATACTTTTTTTTAAGAAAGTTCTGCTGATTTGTTGTTCTAGACTTGCAAGCGAAGTTATTATTTTCTTTATTATGCCTTAAGTTGGACATGAACAGGCAATAATTGTAGAAACAATCAAAAAATATTGTTAATTGTCATTTAAGGTGTGAATAAGTTTTGTGCGCTAAATATTTGTAAAAATACGTGATATTTGTAATGGAATAAAATAATTTGAGGCAGAAAATTGAAATAGTTCGTCTGGTTGGTGATAATGCTCGTTCAATAACAGAAGCAGCTGATGAATTTAATGTTGGACATCGCAATGGACCAAACGTCAACTGTATACAATATAAATAAAGTTTTAAATGACACAGGTACCGTATCAAAACATATTATCAGAGGCAGAAATCACTAACATTTTGTAGGTACATATAATGATCAAATTTTGGAACATCCCTAATTCCAGCTTAAGAAGTGCCAGTCTAGGTTTAAATATTCCAAGAGAAACTATTAGAAGATGTATTGTAAAGAACCATTTGAAGCCATACAAACCAAAAATTTTGAATACTTTGGAGCCCGGAGATGAAGATAGAAGGCTGGAATTTCGTTTATGGGCTCAAGGAGAATACCTCAATAATTCTATTTTTCATTAAAGAAATATTATATTCCGACGAAGCCACTTTCACCACCGTTCGCGTTCATCCCAAAATTATCGCTACTGGTCAGTAGAAAATTCAAACTGGGTTATTAATTGTAAAAGACAATATTCACTAAAAGTAAATGTTTGGTGCAGAATACTCCATAATAAAATTATTGGTCCGTTCTTCTTTGAAGAAAATTTAAATAGATTCCAATTTTTGGATTTTTTGAGGAATGAATTTTCGGAACCACTAGACAGTTTATCCATTTGTGACTGAGTTAATTTAAAATTTCAGTTAGATGGGTGTCCTGTACATAATGCAGTAATAGTGAGACAGTGGTTAAATAATCATTTTCGAAATCAGTTGATAGGTCTCAACAGCCCTCTAATTAAATGTCCACCTAGGTCCCCGGATCTAACACCAATGAACATTTTTCTTTGGAGTACTATTAAGGAATAAGGAACGCATGTCTAGAAATTACCCCTGCACAATTAAGAAGAGTGTCAAATAATATTAAAAAAAGATATGCAAAATGTATTAAGTACATTAAACGGTGGTTTGGTGGAAGCTTCAAAAATTTAGTTGTTTCTTTACCATCATCATTTATTATATTACGTTTACTGTTGTCAATAAAAATTTTTTAGTGTTTCCTTGTTACAATTATTTAATGTCATTGTTATTGGTTCCATGTTAACTTTGCAGCGTGATTAGCGTCATTATGTTTCATTGCTAATTAAATTTAACTTTGTCGTCTGTTTTTGATGTTTATTCTACGACTTACTATGTCTGCAATAATAAATTCTTACTAATATTTTCATTTTTAAATGTATCTGCAAACATTTTATTAATTCGTATGTTTTTATGAAATTTGGTACATACCCAATTAGAAGGGAGCTGAATACAGGGATGTATTCAAATTTTACATAAAAAAATCGCTAATACGAGTTCTTAAAGTTTAATGATGATTTATCCAAAAGTGCAGTTTTGGTATTGTATCTTTAAAAAAAACAGTCAAAATCGATGAATAAATACAACTTTTATGAGGGTAGTACTTTTAGAAACCAGCTCAACTCACTGTTTCTAACAGTAGCATCATGCTTGTAATTTTTTATTATTTTATTTTTTTTGAACTTATTTCAAATACTTATTTGAGTTATTTAAGATCTTCATTTTTTTATTTCGAAAACCACTGAGATTACTATAGTTATTACTTATTTTTGTAGACATATGTGTTCAGCCAAGCCAGACCATTAAATTTTTAATGTGATCTTATTAATTAAGATATAATTGACATAATTTATAATTGTTGCAACATGTACAAGCTTAAGTTTGCTGTGATTTAATGATTTAAACACCATATCAGGACTGTTTCAGTATTCAGTAGTCTGGAAACAAAATTTTCCATTATTTGTTGTACTTTGTATGGGCACGAAAGCAAAATAAAGAAAACGCTCTGCTAAATATCTTTCAATTATACGTTGCTGAAGTGACAGTCCGGCAAATTAAATTACTGAGGATTATATCCACATAATAATTATGCACATTATGTATGCACAAAAAAACAGCAAAGTGTTCAATATATAATGTTCCTGATTTATCTAATGGATTCGTATAGTATAGGAATAAAATGCCTACGTAATGAACTATGATACAAGCCGGAGAGAAATGAATATTCTGTTATTATTAATGATAATACAACAATTACAACAAACCAGATAAGCCACTTCTTGGACTCGCAAATCTCTGACCCAGTCACCAGTTATTTCTCTCTGCGATCTTATGTTCTTTCATGCTTCACTATACAGGGTACTTAACAGGTTGTGAACTATACTCCACTGAGAACAGTGGGAGGGAAAGAATTAACATGAGTCTAAAATCTGAACTGAGTAGTGTTAGAGAAGTAAAGAAGACATAAGGACAGCTAAGAAAAACTCTATAATGCAAGGGAAAATTTAATTATATATATTGACTCCCCCCCTTTATTTCTATTGTTATTAAAAATAGAAAAAAGTTTCGTATAAGAGTTGTACGATCTTACCTACATTTTATTGAAACATATCAATATCAAAATACAATGTCATATCACGTGATAGAATATAAACATATGATTTTTTTTTAAATAGAATACCCTATTTTATATTATGGCATTTTCGAGAAGCCCTTTTCCCCTAGTTTCAAATATATAATATTCTATACATACATCTATCTTAAATATTCTTGACATATTTGATATTCAAAATACAAATGAGCTGCTTTATTGCAAGAAGAGTGAGCCATGTGTGTCAAAACACAAGTGAAACAAAAATAACAAGGTAGGCCACGAAAAAAATTATTATATTGTTTATTCAATTTTGACATTTCAAACTGTCATTATTAACTCGAAAACGCTTTCAGCTATGAAAAGTGCTATTTTCAACATGTAAATTATTTATGACCTAACTACAGGATGTAACTGCGGCGATCGATATCTCGAAAAGTAGACATCGGAAAATTTTGAAAATTTGGTAGAAAACTAATGTCGATGGGGTCAACTCGGCTAAAATATTTTCAAGATAGTGGCACTTCCGGTTATACCGGAAGTCGATACCAACTTGCTTATTTTAAATGGGACACCCTATATATTATTACATTTTTGGATTGTACGCAAAATTCTAGGCCTATTTTGTGAATCATGTCCTATACCTAGGTCTCTCCGTTTTTGAGATATTTCAATTTTTATGTCAAAAATGACGTTTGCGGGCCCTAAAAGAATTATCAATTTTTCCTATAAGGAAGCCTTTATTATCTAATTTGGGTTCGATTCTTTGTTGACAAAGACCTACTTAATAGAGTTTTTATAATATTTTGATAAGTATTAATACAGAGTGCTCAAAGAATAAGAATAAAAATGAAATTGAGAGAACTGTCAAAAATCAATTTTTTCAAATGGAAACCCCCAATTTTTATAATCTTATCTTATTCGCCATTAAAAATAAGGGTAACTTTGTATATGGATGTCTATTCCGAAAATGTCTAGTTTTCGAGATATTCCCAATTCAATATTTCTATATGGGTATTTTGTTATGGATATTAAGTTAAATTACTCTTAGTTGGCTTTGACGGCGTTGAGTGCTAAACAAATGTATTTAGCTGTCACTTACCATTTGACAAGTATCAATTATCATGCCGGGGCGCTTAAATTATACGCACGAGGATTTGTTTATAATCTATGGAGAATGTAACAAAGTTTTATCAAGAACGTGTGAAATATTTGCTAATAGATATCCAGATAAACAAAAACCGTCTCCGAACAGTATTAAACGAATAATGGAGAATTTCAAAAATTTTGGCAGCGTTAAGGCAACAGTTCATAAAATAAAACCAATTGTCGATGATGAAAATATCGAAATTGCTATTTTGGGATATTTTGCGGCATATCCTATGACATCCTTAAAACAAGTGGCCTTACAAACAGGAATCTCCAAGAACTCTATTCATAGAATTCTTTTGAAACACAAATTCCATCCCTATTCCATTTCTATGGTTCAACACCTAAAGGACACCGATTTGGCCAGAAGAGTTCACTTTTGCGAATTTATTTTAACAATGTTACAAGGCGACTTTCAATTTTTGGACAACATAATTTTGGACTTTTCAACAGACATAATTCACACTTTTGGTGTGATTCAAATCCCCATGCCGTGAGATTGCGAAATTATCAAGAAACCTGGCAATTTAATGTGTACTGTGCTGTGAGAAATGATGGAGCCGTAAAACTTAATTTTTATGAAGAAAACTTAAATGGTAATAAAATAATACTTCAATAGTTTCTGTTTTTCAAATTACTTATCAACTTTTTTTTAGGTGAAAGATATTTGAATATATTACAAGATTTAGATAATGAATATTTGAACAATTTACCGCTAGCTGAACATAGGCAAATATTTTACCAACACGATGGCGCGCCACCACACAGCAGCTTCATAGTTAACAACTTCTTGGAAAAAACTTTTTACGATAAGTGGATTGCTAACAATGGATCTTTTCTGTGGCCTCCCCGTTCTCCTGATCTGTCTGTCTTAGACTATTTTATATGGGGAACAATAAAAGATATGGCTTATTTTAATCCAGACACAACAATGGAAGATTGTCAGACCCATGACGAACTAATCAAGAGGTGCGAAAAATGTTTGGAAGTTCAGGGTGGACACTTTGAACACTTATTAAAATAAAATATTTTCCTGAGTATAAGTAGTTATACTGTTAGTATTTTATGTAAGAAACTTTTGTATCTAAGTTACATTGTTGAAGGTTTTTTTAGCTACATAAATAGTGTTTTTAAATAATACATATTGATGTTGAGCGAAAAATTCATTTCTAAAAATAATGGTCATAATATTCTGATGCTCTGTTTACTATAAATATACCAGAAACTTTATTTCAAGACGAATAATTTAAAAATACACTTTATATATTATATATGAATAATTTTTTTAAAATATAAATTATATATTCTGTGCAATTAGTATTTCGACATTGCCCCGTCTCTTGTAATCACTTCTCTTAATCGGCTAGACATCGAATTAATATAGTTTTGAATAAAATTGTCCTTGTTACACATATCTTCCCATTCGTTTTCTATAAATTCCCAAAGTTCGTTGGCATTTTGAGGGTGAAAATGTATTTGATAAATTTTTTTCACAATATAACCCCACACATTTTCCATTGGATTTAGGTCAGGACTATCGGCAGGCCAAGGCAATGTCTCGACATTATTATTTAGAAACCACTGTGTAATAATATTTACTGTATGCACAGGGCAGTTGTCATGTTGAAAAGTAAAGTTATTTCCAGGGTACAAATAAGTCACTGATGGTAACATTACATTTTCCAAAATATTTTCATAGCTTTCTCTTCTGAATGAACCCATTCCTCTGAAACTTATCCATGCCCAGATATTTACTGAAAATCTCCTACTACTTTGTATTGAATGGACATAGGCTTCGTCAAATCGTGAGTTTCTAGGTCTGTAAACACGAATGTGACCATTGTTTTTGAATTGAAACAGTTTTTTATCGCTAAACATGATATTCTGCCAAAATTCTTTACGGTAGATGTAATTTAAAGCAAATAGCAAGCGCGTTTGCTTAGCCTGCAAAGTAATGGAAGGTTTCTTGCCGCTGGATGATTGTTTAATTCTTCGACAAGCAGTCGATCGTGATCCAGGGAAAGTTGTAACAGCTACAGCATGTATGGCGCTTGTAAACGGATTTTCCCTTACATGATTTATAAGAGCAATATCATCATCTGCACAAGAAACTGATTTTCGTCCAGATCCTACCTTTCCTCTTACAGTTTGCTCCTCCTCCCGCCGTTTTTTTATTTTAAATACAATAGATTTATTAATATTAAAACGCTCCGCAACCATTTTTATTGACCAACCCTCTACTAACATAACTATAATTCGAGTTTTCATAACTTCGGTTAAATGTTGAGTCATTTTTTAATTGACAAGCAATGACAGGACCTATTTTTGACATTTGTAGATATTCATTGACATCTAATATTTAAACGATTAGAAAATAGTTGCTATGGAAATGAAGCCTAACTTATACAGGCATATAGCAGATGTGCGCTTTTTTTGCACAGAATAGTATTTGTATAATTAATTGGAAATTTCTTATTATGGTTTTCATAGTCAATGTGTAGTGAGATTACAAGTCCGGAATGATGGTTATCTTTTTAACTAATACCTCTATAGCTTTCTCAACTGTACAGCCGACGTTAGACAAAACCAAGTCAAATAATCTATTATTATTATTGTACACAAAATTGTATTGAGAAAGAACTGGAAAATTCATAAAATTCACAAACGTTGAGACTTCGGCAATGTTGATGCCATTTAAAATAGATAAAGACTAGGAGGGAATATTAAAATCCCCTACTATTAATATGTCCTTATCATGTCATGAATACTATGGTTATTAAATAAAACTTGTATTATTACACTATAGCCTATGGCTATTTATGGCAATACAAATACTTTGTCTTGTGTTATGTAATCAATAGGATCATTGGCAACAAAATTAGGAGTTCTAGTACACTACATTGTAGGGTTTCTATATATTTTTTTCTATAATTATCTTGATCGAAAACAGTTTTACTTTGTAAAAAATATAAATAATAATGTATTACACTTGACTTTCTGTAATAATGACTGGTTTGTTATCGGGGGCGATAAATGTATTCTTCGTGAAGATTTTTGCCATCCACCATTACGTAGAAAAATAAACATAGTTCCTCCTCAAAGTTTCAAAAAATAAATTACATACTTACACTTTTAGAAAATCTAATTTCATCAAGCTTTACTACTGTGTATAAATCTGGAAGTTATACCAGATCAAATATGTCGATGATGTCGATGATGTCGATTGTGTTGGCGAAACGTGTGTCAGTATACATTGCAGAAACTATTTCGATCTTACATTAAAAGCTGCAAGTTACAACCCTTTTCAACTCCATTGGAGTTTTTGTTAAAATCTCTTATTTGTGAACATGCTTGGGAAAACGGACATAGAATAAACTGGGATTCGGCAAAAATGTTAACAAAAGAAGCAGCTACCAAAAAAAGAAAAATTAAAGAATCAGCAATAATCTTATTAAATGAAGATAAGTGCGTATCGAATTGTTCTGTAGATATTTGTACAACCTGGCTACCAATGTTAAAAGAAGAACTTAACAAACTCAACATTAACTAAAAGAAAATATCGTCAGTTCTGTGTAAGTAGTAAGTATCTATGGAAATAACATAAACAGAATCTTAAAGCGGTGTATTTGACATACACAGCAAAATAAGAGTTCTTCCAAAAAAAGCTTTGAAAACGGAAAGAGACTACTTTCCGAAACGTCAGCAAAATACATTATTTCTGTGTTTATAACCTCTGACTATTCCTTTGGCGTAAACGTCAGGGACACAGAGGCTTTTTTCCAATAATTCTATTATTTTGTAGATTAGGTGATTTGTTTTTGAAGAGGATAATAATATATATGGTAGAAAACCCAAATAATAGGAAAGAATAATAATGTTTTTATCTTGCAAAGGGTAAATTAATTAAATCAACAAGAATCTAAGATACTGCACTGTTTCATTAATTTGGCAAGTATTTCGTATAGACCTGTCGATTTCATGTTTGGTAAGTTTTAATAATTTTCGTCTAGGAATTTCTAATATTAAAATGTGCTAATTGCCTGGTATCAGATAACTTAAAGCTGATTTATCATTTGTTGACAACAGGTCAATTGTTGCTATACAAATTTAATTATCTCTTGTTTAACAGTTACATAACAGCTTTCGTAATTTGATTCTTGTGTTGATTTTCTAACATTAATCATAACATGTCTTATTTACTGTGTCAATCTACTTTAAATAAATGATAAATATTGGGTATGTCCAGCGTCCGCGGATCGTAGACAAAATTTACGAATTTCTAAATTATATACGTGGACTATAATAAAAGCAAAGTATGATAATGCATTGGATAATATCATCAATAGTACGTCATAACATAAACGATAGAACCTATTGCAAATACCACTTTCAATGATACCCAAGCAACACATGATGGTTTAATAAAAGTTTATTATATGAAATTACGGTTTAAATTTCGTTATCGTATATTTAATCAACGTCTATGAAAAGCGTCTATTTCATAAACAATTTTCCTACGTATATTATAAATGTATTTCTTCGAAAATTTTTGGAGTAACGCAGAATATTTGAGAAATACTTAATTGAGACTTGAGACTTCCGTCAAATGTTTAAATTGTAAATTGGTGAAATTGTCACTATTTTCATTTTTTCAGCCATATTAGAGTTTTTAATATACGATTTTTAAATGTATACGATAAATACGTATTTGCGCTACATTTTTTATAGGCATGTCATAAAGAATTGCAACTAAAAGTTCGAAGATTATAATAATATCTGGAAATATGAGTCAAATATTTACATTAATCAAAATTCGTTATAGATAAATGATGAATGAAAATATTTGTTCAGTTAATGTTGCAGCTTATAATATACGGTTTTTAAACGTATATCAATCTGCATCGATTGCGCAGTCTCCAGCAACCAGGTTAGTATTGTTGTCTTTGTTGCAGAATACATAAGCATTTCTCATGAATATATGCATCTCTCTCATTGTCTCAACAGTACAGTTGGTGAGCAACCGCGGATCGTCGTGTTAATTGCTGTTTCGTGTGGTGGTAGTCAACCTTAGTAGTGTGGCCTTGTGCTCGAAACAAAGAATATTACTTGTTTGTTTTTGCGTATATATTATTTGATTGAAATTCAACAAGTGTTATGTTGATGAGCCGCCCTTATCCTTGAGTTATCACGTTCTAGTGCGTTAAAGTTACAAGAATGAACCAACTTGTGATTGGTAAGAATTATTATTTATCTGAGCGATTTCATAGTAACTGCATTTTTTTTATCACAGAAGGTGTAAAACTCTGCATAGCTAGTGTTGAAGGCGTGGGTGAGACCAGTGACAATAAAATTAGAGGGACGATTCAAGATTGGTTGAAACTTGCCAAAAGCCGCTATAGTTACAATAATAATAATAATAATAAATAGACTCTATTTTTGGATTTTAGTAAAGAGTAACGAACAATGTTGTGTTTTGTTATCGTTGTCAAACATCCTAGGTCCCCAAGGGTGAAATAGTAAATGATAAAATAGTTTTACGTATTTAGCCAATCCCGCAGAATAGGTAAAGCTTAATATATTATAAAAAATCTAGTACTAAATAATAAATATTTGTAAAAAATTACTATTTGCATACATATATACAATTGAATTATTTTCCCTTGATATCATATATAGGTAGGAGGTTTAAAATATGTACTTTTAAAAAAATTGGAGATCATTATAAGATTAACTTTCGAATCTTTCTTTTTTATAGTGTTGTAGACCGATCAATTCTAAATAATTTTACTGCCACTCAGAAAAGCTCGTTAGCGGCAATAAGAAAAGTAGGCCTATCAGACGAAGTATCAGAGAAATGACTGTTTTAGTTCAAAAAACTTGTCATAAAAGTTATGTTTTGTTGACGTTTGAAGAAAATATAATTATTGATCGTTGAAATATTATCAGGGTTGTAAACATTTTTTTCTACTCCCTTATGTAAATTTGCCGTTTTCCGTACAGTCTGTAGAATGGATAAGTGGGCCATTCCAGTTAACTGGACGGATATATTTCATATACGTTCTAGGATGGATATGAAATCGACCAATCACAGTTCGTGTATTAAGTACATAGGCAACTATTCGTTTTAAAAAATTCAAGTTAGTGCGTAAGCTGTCAAAGTAATTGTCAGTGTGTATTCGCGCAGTTTGAGCTAGAAAATAATTTAAAATGAGTGATTCCAGTAAAGAATCGATAAACGGTATACCACCTAAAATTTTATTGAAAATATTATATACAGACAAAATTTTAGAGATATATTATGACAAAAAAAAGTAGTTATATGTGAGGATTGAACCTATGATGTCTTGTGCATATAACCGCTAGGCTACTGAAGCTTTTATAAAATGTTTGCACCTAGAGCATAAGATTTAGCAGAAGCTAAGTTTATGTATTAAAATTTGATTAAAACTATTATTTGTAGTTTTTTCTTAATCCGGTCGTAGAAAAAGTATACTGTACAACTCGAGTGGATTATCCATATCCACTCTTGTTGCACAAACTACTATTTTGTACTTCCGTCCGTAAATTACTCACTTTACGCGCGCTATGTAGTGCATAAAGTTAAACTTTACGCAGTAGTGCGTAAAGTAAAAAAGTTAGTATCGACGTGTTATTTTTTACATAACAAGTATATCTAGTTAGAATGTAACATTATTCAACAACTAACCTGCTATCTTATTATTTTACTTTACGCATTAGTGCATAAAGTGAAATACTTTACGGACTAGTGAGTAAAGTAGATTTGTTGTATTTCAATTTATTCATATATTTTTGGTAATCACTGAAGTAGTAGAAAAAATTGTGTATGCAACTCGTCTGTAAAGTGCCTTTTTTCACACTTGTTGCATAAATAACTATTCTATGAGAAAATTTAAAACATTTTTTTCGAATAATGTAATATTTTTGAGCCTTTAAGTTGGTTTATTAAAAATCTTGATCCCATAAAGCAGAGGCTTTTTCATAGGTTTCATAGAAAAGTTGGAGACTTTACAATAAAGTGCACTATATGCTGTAGATTTTTGCAATTTTAATGTCAACACAATATGAATGAATTTTTTAAAAACTGTACAGATTGTAGATTGTAGATTGTTTTATGGGGTCGTTTGGCTTCGAACAGCCTTACTTCACTTCGACCTAAAAGATCTTTTGTGATTAACCCTACATCTAGTTGTTGCCCAGGATTCCAAGACTTTTTACAAAGCTTGTGATTTTCCTGGGGGCTAATTTCCCTATGTCTTCAGGCGTTAATTCCGCCTGTTCTAGGAATTTTAGCCTAATGCGGACTAACACCTTGCATTCACAAAGTATATGTTCCGCAGTTTCAGTTGCAGTATTGCAATATCTGCATTTGTTGTCTACTGCCTTGCCCATATTCTTGAGATGATATCTCAAGGGGCAGTGGCCAGTTAGAAGGCCTGTGATTAGCCTTAATTCGCACTTTTCAAGTTCGAGAAGCCTTGTGGCATTCTTTGTCGAATAAGTTATAAACTTTTTCGCTTGTCTTTGACCTGGAGTATTCCTCCAGTAGGACTTCTTCTGGTCCTTTTCCCATTCTTGGATCTCCTCCGCTATGTGTCCCTTGGCCAGGCCACAAAACGGTTCGGGTCCAATGAATGGTGCTTTAGATCCTTTTTTTGCAAGGCTGTCAGCAAGTTCATCTCCTTGTATTCCCTCATGCCCTGGCACCCACATCAAGGTAACCTTGTTGTTGTTGGCCAGTTGCTTCAGGGATTGTCTACATTCCCAGGCAATTTTAGACTCAAAGGTATAGGACCTTAGAGCTTTTAGTGCTGCCTGGCTATCAGATAATATATAGATCTTTGCCCTTCGGATGCCTTTATTTAGGCATTCCTGGGCACACAGATCTATAGCGTAAATTTCTGCCTGGAAGATGGTTGGGGTGTTACCGAGGGCTTTGGATAGCCTACATTTAGGCCCTGCTATGCCCACTCCTACCCCTTCAACCATCTTAGATCCATCTGTATACCAGATGAGTGACCCTTGTTCCAATCGCAGTGCCTCTATCTTGCTCGTCTGACGGTTTTCAATTAGCACGTCAAACGGGCAGTCAAAGTCTTGTTTGATTGGCATTGAATCAGTGGGTTTGGTCATGGACTTCAAATGGATTAACTCCAGAATCCTTAAGTGACCAACCAGATCGCCTGGTTTAAATTTATATGCCTGGTGCAGTCGTAAAGCACTGAGTGCTGCCTCCTTCCTTACATGCAAGTGCAAGGGAAGTAGGTCAAGCATAGCTTCCATAGCTGCTGTGGGACACGAGTGCATTGCTCCTGTAGTCCCTATACAGGCAAGGCGTTGCAGTTTCTGCAACTTTCCCTGTGCTATTTTTTCTTCTGTTTTTGGCCACCATACGCATGATGCGTAGGTTACCATAGGTCTGACAACCGAAAGATAAGACCAATGTGTCATTTTCGGTCTTAGACCCCAAGTCTTACCAAACAACCTACGGCACGTCCATATTGCCGCTGTTGCTTTAGTAAGAGTCCTTTCCAGATGTGAGTTCCAGGTAAGTTTTTGATCCAGGATTACTCCCAGATACTTGACTTCACTGGAAAAATTTAGTATTGTTCCATTCAGTACAGGAGTTCTAAGATTGAGTTTTCTCCTTTTAGTGAACGGGACAATAGTTGTTTTGCTCGGATTGACATTGAGCCCCTCTGACGAGCACCATTTGGATATTATATTTAAGGCAATTTGCATGAGGTTGGAAATCATGACCTCATTTTTGCCTCTCACAGTGACGACCAGGTCATCTGCATATCCCTGGACGTTGAAGCCTGAATTACTCATTTTATGTAGGAGATCATCGACCACCATTGACCACAGCAAGGGCGATAGGACTCCACCTTGTGGACAACCTCTGACTGCAGTCACCGTAGCCGACTCATCCCCCACACTTGTGGTAATAATTCTGCTTCTAAGCATGGATTGTATCCATTTAATTGTAGGAGACTGTATTCCCCTTTTTTCCGCGGCTTTTTGTATGGATTCATAGGAGGTGTTGTCAAAAGCACCCTCTATATCTATGAAAGCACACATAGCCACTTCTTTTGCTGTAAATGTCTTTTCAATGCCTTGAACCAGGCAATGTAGAGCATTTATTGTTGATTTGCCAGGTTGATAGGCAAATTGTTTTGCATGAAGCGGTGTTCCTGTAAGGATTTCACTTCTAATATATTGATCTAAAAGTTTCTCCATTGTTTTAAGGAGAAATGAGGTTAAGCTAATGGGGCGATACGACTTAGGCTCGTCTGGTGGACGTCTGCCTATTTTCGGAATAAACGTCACCTTGACTTCCCTCCAAGCTCGGGGAATATACCCAAGTATATAGCTAGCTATAAATATACTTCTCAGGCATGGGATAAGCTCCTCAATTCCATGTTGAAGTAGGGCAGGGAAGATGCCATCTCTGCCCGGTGATTTAAAGGGCTTAAAGGTAGATACCGCCCATTTAATTTTATTGGGGGTGAATATTTTCCTAGCCAGGCTTCTTCCTTCTCTCGTAGGACGAGGAGCATCCTCATCCAGATAGTCCTGTGGAAATTCACCCTGAATTATGCGACAGCCTGGGAAATGAGTACCTAAAAGCACTCTTATATTTTCCTGCTGACTCTCTGTGTATTCGCCATCGGGCTTTTTGAGTAGCCCTATTCCATTTGAGTGGTCTTTTGCAAGGACTTTTTGTAGGCGGACTGCTGGGGCTAGTTCGTCTATCCCTTCGCAGAACCGTCTCCATGATCTTCTTTTAGACCTTCTCAATTCTTTGTTGTACTCCGTAAGGGCTTTTTTGTAGTCCTCCCAGTTTCCAGTGTTTTTGGCTTTGTTAAAAGCTTTCCTAGTCTCAGTCCTGAGACGGCTGAGATCTCTGTTCCACCAGGGCACATCTCTTTGGATTGCCCTTTGTTTAATGGGACAGCTTTTTTCATAACATGATGTCATGATGTTTTGTAGTTGATATGAGGCTATATCCAGTTCCTCTATTGTGTCGATGGAATGCGTTACATCTTCGACCTCCGTCCTCAAGTGTTCTTTATAAACACTCCAGTCCGTCAGTCTAGGTATTCTACATTCCCCGAGGCTTGTTACAGCTGCTTCCAAGTCGAATCGTATGTGTCTATGATCCGACATGGAAGGCTCATCTGAAACATGCCAATTTTTAATTAAGTCGGTTATGAGTGGATCAGCAAGGGTTATGTCAAGAACCTCTTTTCTAATCGCATTCATAAAGGTGGGTTCATTGCCCTTATTGATAATGTCGATATTATTTGCCAACAAATATTCAAACAGGCACTCACCTCTAGTGTTTGTATCAGTACTTCCCCACATATGATGGTGAGCATTAGCGTCGCCACCTATTATGTAGGGTTTTTTCCTCCTCTTGCACCAGTTAATGAGGTTTCTTACCTCTTCTGGGGGTGGATTGCCTTCTTCACCGGGGAAATAGGCGGAGGCCACTACGACCTGCCTTTTTCCCCTTTCTGTAGGCACTTCCACAGCTGCTGCCACTAAGTCCCTCGTTATGAACTCTGAAAGGAGAACAAAGTTAGTATCCTTGTTGAACAACAGAGCTGTTCTAGGATAGTCATGCAAGGTTGAATAAATTAACTTGCATGATTGTGTAGGGAGTCCTTTGATACGTCCTCCAAGTGCCCAGGGCTCTTGGATTAGCCCGATATTTAACTTCCTCCTAATAAATTCCCTGCTGAGCACACTCGAGGCTGCTTTTGCATGGTGGAGATTTATTTGGAGGCACTTCAGATTATTTAGGGCCATTATGACTGCGTGGGGCCATTCTTGTGGCCCCTTTTAGCTGTCTTTTTGCCCATGTTATTGATAATTAAATCGGGCTTCATAACAGTCCCACGAGTAGCGGAGGAAAAGCGGTTTATCTGAGGCAGTGCCCCGCATACCACAGGCAGACATTTATTTAAACCAGGGTGCGTCAGGTGCCCTGGAGTCCGCATAATAACGACTAAGCTTCCCCTTAGCCACGCAGTCATAGACTTATGCTGTTCCACCTTTGACTTGGGGGGAGTTTTATTGTGGCTCCCATCCACTTGGTCGGCTGGTTAAGGCAGACCCCCACGTGGAGCAAGCAATCCTCAACAACCACCCACTTGCTCCACACGGTTAATACCAGGCAGGTTTCCACGACAGAGCTCCAGCCTCTCGCGCGCCCGAACCATCCGACCTTAATCAGACGATTCCGGCACCCGAGCGACTGAGTCCCCGTCTCCACGCTGTTGATCCTAGTATAGCTCCAGGACGTTGGGTAACGCTACCTCCCATACTGCATCACTGCAGCCTGTGACGGAGCTTGTTGCGACCTGTGATACCCATCCACAGATGTAGATAGATGTCATACCCATCCACAAACGTACACAGACATCCCAGGGCGTCAGTACCGGTGCGTGAACCCCAAGCTCATGCCAGATTTACCTCCCTGGTCACTTGTGGCGAAGAGGAAGATAATTCCGGATTAGTACCAAAAAAACTGTACATAGTACTATAATAACTGTAGACAGCCATTTCGGGTACGGATTCTAAATTCTAAAACATTGTACGATACACTTGTTTTATATTGAATTAAATTGGTCCCTTTCACCGCATTCAAAGTGATTTAATTAATTTTCTTGACAATTCTACAAAGAAGTTGATGAAATTACTGTCGAGTTCTAATTGTTTATCTATGAGAGTTTTGTTTGTAAGAACTTCCTTAACCAATATATGTATCAATATGGGTTTACTGAAAATAATATTAAAGATGCCATAAAAAAAACTCTTTAATAATATGACCTCGGGTCATGATCTAATCCACAGTTTCGTTGTTAAAGACTGTGCAATTGCTTTTATTCCCCATTATATTAATATTGTTTAATCTTATTCTTAAAAAAATACATTTCCCAAAGCTTGGAAATTTAAAATTTTTCCCGCCAAACAATTTAGAAAATTATCTGTCCATAACTATCCTATGTAATTTCGCCAAGGTCCTGGAAATAGCTCTGTACTCTCAGATTTACTTACAGATTAAACCGTTTATTTCACCTCATCAATATGGCTTTCTAGAAAAACGTTCAACATCAAATCTTGCAATAATAAGTCAGTTCATCTCTGATTCGATGGATAACATAGAACAAGTAGATGTGATCTACACAGATTTCTCTAAGGTGTTTGACCGAATTGACCACTATACTCTGTTAAATAAACTAGATGGCTATGGATTTAGTAACTCATTGGTTCTCTTATTTACATCATACTTAGATAATAGGCTACAATATGTAACATATAACGGATTTAAATGTAATTTACATTCTTCAACGTCTGGGGACCCGCAGGGATCTAATCTAGGGCCACTATTATTTATAATTTTCATTAATGACCTTTCTCAAATTTTAGAGTGCAATATTCTTCTGTCCGCTGATGATCTGAAGTTATATACCACTGTTAAAGCTCCTGGTGACTGTGCTTTATTACAATTGCAAATTGATATTGTGGAAAGATGATGTAATAAAAATAAACTTTTCATGAATATATCTAAATGTAAGGTATGCTCTTACACTGTCAAAACTGTACCAATACCTTTATACGTATAACAGTACGCTACTATCTCGCTGTGCTTCAATTAAGAACCTTAGAATCCTGCTCGATAGCAAATTATATTTTGCTGGCCATATCCAATAAATTACCCTATCTGCATTAAAGATGCTTCTTGGTTTCATTATAAGGAATTGCGGATGTTTTACCAACGTAGTCGCTCTTAAAAGTTTATATTTTACATTGGTTCGCTCTAAACTTGCGTGAGGCTCGCTGATATGGTACCCCTATTATAGTGTATATATATATAGATTCCCTTGAACGAGTTCAAAGACGCTTTTTGAAATTTTTAGCTTTCAAGTTAGATGGCCCTGAAAGAGGGTACATTCATGCAAACCTGCTATCTCATTTTAATGTTTTATCTCTAGGACATAGAGAATTACTGTCAGTCTCATGTTTTTATATAAGCTCTTGTATCATTTAATTGATTCACCAACTCTACTTTCCCAAGTGCAGTTTCATGTTCCCAGACTAAACTCGAGTCAAGATCTTACATTTCACTGTGCCACTTCTAGAACAACTATTGTTATTAAATTTCCATTAAATGTCATGTGTTACAACTTTAACCTAATATCTAACTGACTCAATTTTTTCAATTTATATCTGCATAAATTCCACTGAATTTCTATTATTGTATATTTTATATTTTTATTATTCATTACACATCTTGTGTATATTATTTGCGTATATGTGTACATGCGTGTATGTATGTAGGTGTGTATGTATATATATTGATATGATATCACTTGTACTTAAGCTAAAGAACACTTTCAAATCAACTTGGGCTTTGTATTGTGAATTAAATGCATCTTAATTTATTCATGAAAACAATCAACAAGAAAATTACGAAAATCGTTTGGTTGATACATTTTTAGAGAATGTAAAGATTGGAAGATACTGGAGAAAATAGACTGTTGTTGGTGAGTTTAAAGGAAGGAAGACAACTAGTTAAAGAATTTGAAGCAAAGAAAAGAAAATTAATTTTTCAAAATTGTGGTAAGTTGGAGAAAGAAGATAATCATAAATTATTTTAAGGTGCAGAAGATGATTCCTAATGGAACCGATATATCACTTGAATTGTGTAGGCGCTTAGCAGATTGCAGCTGAACATCGAAATAAATGATACTGTGCAGCTGGAGGTTTTTATTGAGCTACGTGGACAAAAAGGTTGTAATAAACTTCTCATAAATTACTTGTATATTCTTAATAGTTTGGAAAATAACTGAAAACGTTTTAAATTGAAAATTTTGACCATCAATTTTATTTTTATTAACAAATTTTATTTTAAACAATCATTATCCAAATTATTTTATTTTTAGTATCGTATTTATATCTTAGCTAGATAGGGAATTTTATTTATTTTTATTTGTATCGCACATTATTGTTCTTGCAATACACTGTTCAATTTGATTTGAATTTCTTTCATTTGGTTTGTGTTTCTATAGCTGAGTTTTTTCTTTCAAGGATTCCGAACTTATGACTTGAGATCTAAATTAGATATTATTTTCTGTGATATTTTTAACTGATAATCAGTCAGGATATCAAAGCAATATATGTGTATATACATGTGTATGTGTAGTGTATGTGTATATATATATATATATATATATATATATATATATATATATATATATATATATATATATTGACGGTGGCTATTTTTAATTTTTTTAATTGTGTGTCAATTTACTTATATAATAATATGACTGATGGTCGAGAGGTAAGCGCACTTGCCTCTCACCCAAAAGTCCCGGGTTCGATTCCCGGTCGTGGCAATGGAAAATACTGGGAGAGGGATTTTTCCACTATACGCGGATATTGGATGTATGTCCCTTGTCTCTAAATGTATAGCCCCCTCCCACACAAGGCTCTTCTAGAGCCTTCCGGGATAAAGGGTCGTAATTACCTGTGGTGTTATTTATTATTTATTATTATTTATTTATTTTATTTTAAATCTATTATTTTTTTATATAATATTGTCCTGTAATTGGATTAATTTCTGTTGGACAATAAATTGATATTTATTTATTTAACTTTATAATCGTTCTTTTTTTGTTGCTGTTTACTAACACGGTAAGTTACGTGGGAAATAGTTAATAACACATCAACTATGTCCTACGTAACTTTGAATTTATTATTAGCTTCAATGTATTTTTACCGTTTGACATTTCTTTTGTTGCTTTTATTATAACAGTTATAATGTCCTATAATATTCATATTGTCTGAAAGTTATTTGTGGCATTCTACGTATATTGTTTCCAAATAATAGGAAAGAATATCCTATAATATTCCTTATATTTCTTAAATGCATTTAGATGTTCAATATTCTTTCTTGCTACCGTAATCTCATAGTGAAGTTTCAACCTATTACATGATGAACGAATGAATACCCTTCGAAATTTACGTATTTTCGTGTTTACTAATTTTAATATAATATAACTCTACACTTACCCTAAGCTTTTCACGACTCGTGGACAAACTGTATATCAGACAATAAACATTCTGGCGCATAAATCTTCTATAAAATATTCTAAAATCCATTTGACGTATTTATGGAATTAACAGCACTATTAAAATCCATTTTACAACAATAGAAAACCACGGAATCCACCCGAAACTTAATTCCACATTTTATTTGCCTCCAGCCAGACCCAACCCAGTTCCTCTCGAACAAATTTATTGAAAGGTACCTTACAAATATAAATAGATAATAACAGATTGAATGTAAATTTCTGGGATACAAAAAAACATCATATTGTGTGACTGCAGTGGAGGAGTGGTTCTCTATAACCAGTTCCTAATCTCTTGAAGAGCAAACGCGCATAATGCGACAGGCGCTCGAGGTGTTCATCGTGCTATAACAATCCGTTGCACACTTGGCGAGACGTCGACGGTGTACCAACGGCCGGGTCACCTTTGCGCCAACGGCTGGCAGGTTGACACAGGCTGCGTAATGTTTACGTAAAAAATGTAATTATTATGGTAAAGTAATTATAAAAATTAATTAAAGCCAGAAAATAACTGTTTCTACGAGCGCCATAAAAATATTTTATTAGTTTGTTAAAATATATGTGCAATTTTGCTAAACTCTTTGACATGCTAGTATATGAAATCGTGTATGCGTATAAGAAGCCCTATATAATTTTAGAGCAACATGGATTTATGCTAGGTCGATTCATTTACAGTAATTCGGTGTGTTTTACACAAATGTTGCTGATGAGCCAGGTTGATGTAGCCAGGTTTATGTTATATATACAGATATTTCAAAAAACTTTGATAAGCTGGATCGCGCCATTACATAAAGCCATAATTGGGTGTTTTAGGTTTAACACAATTTTATTTTTATGTCTTATTCAGGGTGTTTCAAAGTTAAGGGTAAAGTGTAAACGAATTTAATTGAAACCGTATAAAAACTAAAAGCCGGCAAAAACAATCGGCATCTCTTTATTGTACATGGGCGGAGGTAAATAGAAATGCTTGTCATAAGAAAATAATAAGATTTTCTGGCGTTATTATATAATCCTCTGTTTCAAATGGTCTCCAGAAAACCATGGTAAATTAGTAAATAATTAAAATATTTTACCTTTTATATAGTAGTAAATATTTATAAATATGAACAATAACTAACTAAACTCCTACGCTTGATATTATAACAAGTAATTTACGCACTGCACTGGCACATTAACAGCACAGCAAATGTCCACCTTTGACTATTGAGAAGCGATTTACGAGTTTTTTTTTATGCCAGTAGGCCTGTCCGTTTTATTATCTTTAAACCAGTGCAATCGTAGATGGTTCATTCAGGCTGATTACATTGCCAGTCTCGAACTCGCCTGCACAGTTTCAACTACCATTCGAATCTTGATACCATTGCTAAATATATAGGATAAAATATCAAGTTCAGTGCGCACGGCCCTGTGCTTTAACACTGACCAGTTCCAATTATCCTCGTATAAAGTATACATACGTTACTTGTGGATAGAGGGTACTTTGGCGGTTCCAAATTAACCGGCATTAATGCATCCCAGGACACCGTGTTAGCTCATAACAAGAAAAACTGTAACGTTTTATTACTAATCGATATAGAAAAAGCATATGATTCAGTTTGGTTCAATGGCTTATTATATAAACTTAAACACATTTGTAAATTTCCTGAACATATCGTGGCTTTGATAAAAAGTTACGTGTTCGGCAGGTATATTGTTGTAAATATAAACAGTACGTTTTCAAATCCAAAAAGAATGTCCGCTGGCGTCCCTCAAGGGGCAATTCTATTGCCGATTTTGTATAACTTCTACCTCTCGGACACGCCAACTAATCAATCCACGAATATCATCCTTTACGCAGATGATACGGCAATTTACGCCCGCTCATTTCATGCTGAAACGGCCACTCAAAAAATCCGCTACCATCTTGCCGAATTATTAAAATTTCATAGTAAATGGAAAATTAAGATAAACCCAGTAAAAACGGAGATAATTACCTTGCACAGGAAATTTACAAATGTAAAAACATTTAACAAACTTAAAATTAACAATAAGGTCATAGGGGAAAAAGGCGCGGTTAAGTATCTAGGGGTAACCCTGGATACGAGGCTGCGTTTTGGACCCCACATAACCAAAACAATAAATAGTACTTATGCTGCCTTAAGTCGATTATATCCGTTAATGAACAAAAGGAGCAAATTAACTAAGGATAACAAATTGTGCATTTACAAAGTTATTTTGAAACCGATCCTCACATATGCATGCGAGTCCTGGAACACTATTTCAGATGCGCAATGTAATAGATTGCAGAGGACACATAATAAAATCCTTAGATTACTGACAGAAACCAATAGGTATACGCCTGTAGATATTTTTCACCAACAATACAATATTCCTATGATCAGAAATAAGTTTTTTAAATTTAAAACACAAAATTCAACGCTAACACAAAATATGACTGATATAAGAGCACATCATAATATAATTCATACACATAAATTTATTCACGAAAATTTACCGCTATATCTAGAAAGATAACATTAATATTCAAACGTATAGTTTCTGTGGAGTTTTGCAGATAATGAAATTTGTAGGGAGAGTTCGTTCGGTTTAATGAAATGTGTACATTACATATAAACTTTACAGTTCCTCAAAAAAAATTTTTTTTTTAAGAATCAGCTAATTTATTTTTTATTACGTGTAGAATCGGTGTATTTTTAAGTTTGTAAATAGTGATTATTTTAAGCAGGGGTTTACTTTGTCAAGTTTCCTGTAAACATATTAGATAAAAAGTCATACACTTTAAATATTTAATCCTTTTCTTTTTCAAAACCCAATAGGGACCATAAAAATTAAATTAACTTGAACTATAGGAAAAGTTAGAATTGCATATAATTGGAATTTGTATGTTTATATCTTTGGCAAAACATCGGCCCACCGAATCGTTCCGCTGCACTAGCAGCTTTTAACGCGTCGGGGAAGGATATATAATGTAAATGAAATAAACAATATATCATGATATAAATATAATACAAAAATGACATGTGCATATAAATAAATAAAGAATTTTTAAATGGTAAATGGCATTAATGCATCCGTCTTCCTTCCTTACCGAGATACAGGATGTCTTATTGATTTTGGCCAAATCTTTTTTTGGCCATAACTATTGAACCATCCTGTATAATCGGTTAATACTTAGAAAATGTGTTTCACTTGTTTTACTTGATAGAACTTCATAATAAACCAAAATAGAAATCCAGGTCCGTCTTAATAAAAATTGACAATATGTTGTATGTCAAAATCAACGCTCTCCTTGTATGACAAAATTTTGTAGATCTGTTTCGATATTCGAAAAGAGCGGAAAAATTTAATAGAGTAACTCGCTTAATATGTTTGCACATTTCATTCACCAACCTTGATTACTTGCCGTAAATCCAATTTCATTAAAATGGTCGAGACAATTGGAACTTGAATATTTATCTCAGGGTATAATTAACAAACAAATTTAACTTGCAACAGTGACTATTCTTATGCTTCTAGACTAGGTAAGTGAGCTATTGTAAAATAATTTTAAAAACAATGTAGATTTTCACACATAAATCAAAAGGCTAGTTAATTTTGTTAATCTACATTTAAAAATAATGTTATTTTTAATGTATGTATGTAGAATTGTACGATAATAATAAGTAAGTGAAAGTAATAAATACATACTAAAATAACTGTTCAAAAGGTTCCTCTCTGCTATTAATGGCTACGTCAAATACCTTTGCTTTCAAATATCCCCAAAGATAATCATCAGCAGGATTGAAATCCGGTGACCTTGAAGGCCAATGATGAGGTCCATTTCGACTTATCCACATATTTGGAAAATTGTTAATTAGGAAATTTTTCACACTATTCCTAAAATGGGGTGGTGCGCCATCATGCCGGTAATAAATTCTCGCAATATTTTAATTTTCCAATAACACGGGTAAAAAATTTCTCTCAAAAAGTTTAAATAGAGTTCACCAGATAATTTACCAGGGAGGATATGTGGCCCAATCAAATTGATAATTGTTGAAAACACCGCACCAAATATTAACAGCAAATCGATGTTGAGATTTATTCTGTCTTGCAGCACGTGGATTCTCTTCTGTCCAAACATGTGAATTTCTTAAATTATAAACACCATCTCTTGTAAATTGTGCCTCATCTGTAAACAGACATCTGTTAAGAATTTTTCGATTCCGAATAATCCATTTACTAAAACTTGATATGGTTTTATAACATAGCTGCTTTGTCGTCAAGTAGGCAATGCTGAAAATGTTAATATTTGACAGTTCATATTTACTGCTTTGACACACTTGCGTTTTGTTATTCTAAAATATTTATTATTTGTATTTATATGTTTTATCACTATTCCGTTAACTGCCGTATTCCGTTGAAACCGTTTTAACCGGCACGTGCCACAGCAACTCCCGCTTCCTAATCTCTAATCATTTGTGGTACCATTTTATCACCGCCTGCCTCCGTTAAAACTAGTTAACTGTTAGTTGGTAACTCTTTATGGATTGTTTGTGTAAATAGTTAGTGGAAGATAACTTTGTATATAGTAGACATAGCTGAATAAAACTGATATGTGTGTGAAAGTCTAATTTCCCTGATTCACCCACTGGATTCCCTTTCTCCACTTGAGCTACTCAACCTCGACTTATGGGTAGTGTTGTCCTAACCTTAAAACTGGAACTGGCGCCCGAACTAAACAGTGCCGCACCAAATACCTGTTTCCGAGACTCGATTTGGCGATGAGTGACCCTTTTTCTCCTCGTTGTCCACTGAGGTGGAGAAAACCCGTCATACTACAAGTAGGACCTACATTATAATATAGGCTATACGCTAGTGATTTGTTTTACTTATCACGTTTGGGAGATATCGCAATGCCCATCATTTACAAGAATTCATCAGTGAATCCTGAAACAAAATGTTGATATGTATTAGGAAATTATTTATAATAGGGCAGTTAATTTGTAATATATTTGTTCAGTACTTTTTTTAACAATGTTAAAATAATAATTTAATATTATTTAGAATAGAATATCAATAGTTCTGTATAACCAGTATCTATGGACATTACATAAACTTGAATCTTAAAAAGCTGTATATTTAACAATTAAAAATGCAGCTGTATGAGAGGCAGTACGAAAAAGTATGAAACCGCCATATCATACTTGGGTCATCTGAGTGTTCATTGCTGCAGGATGCAAAACATCCGAGGGGTAATCACTCCTTCGAAAGTTGGTCAGCATACTTCATATTTCATTAATACTTCACCGGACTACTCCGGCAGACTTTTATATTTGGTTTAAATTCGCACATTCATTTGTTGTATATTCACTCAGATAGTAGAGGCATTTACTATTACTACACAATAGTTTAAATCATTTGCGTTTAAACTATTTTATATAATTAGCCTCTTTAACATCGGTGGGCAATTTATTAAATAATAAGTGAATAGATGATTTTCAGCACATAGTTAATTAAGAACAATATTTCGCATTCTTAATTAAAACAATACTTGCTTCAAGTGTTCATAATTGCGGATATCTGACAATGTTATTGTTATATTTTATCGTGCTAAAATTCTATAAAAATAAACGGCAGTGAACAAATTCTGTATGACTTCTACAAAAGTATACAAATAAACGAAGTTTAAAAGCAAATACAAATATCGACTACTAGTAAATACATCAAGGAAGTGTTTGCTTTTTATTCGAATACAAATATACAATAACAAAACTGATTACAGTCTGTAGACACTATAGGAAAATTAGATTCTCAACGTATAGATCGAACCATATCAAATCGGTTGCTTCTAATCGAAATAAGATAAAACTGTATTTTTTAATTAAGGAAACTAAATGAGAAACTTACTACTAATTCACATTTTATCTCTCTGCAGAAATGGACAAGTGTAAATACTTAATTCGCTTTAAAACATCAAATATAACATAGATACATTTCTATTCTGTATTTTTCATTAGATTATACAATAACGTCTCAAAAATATTGACATTGAATACTTGACAACCAGTATGATACCTGATACTGGCTTAAGACGGGCCTAAAATACTGTGTATCAATTGATACTTTTTCGGTGTGTTCTTCCTAATGATCCTTCACATATGTAAGTCAAATGATGAATTAAAATGATTTCAATGTCACCTAAAATATCAAACTGAAATATTTTACATTTATTTTGAATTCATTAGTTAGTAAGATTATGCAATTCTGTCTCTACTGTGGCTAATAACACTTTCCTTGACATTCTCAAAATTCAATCGCCAGTAGCATCTCGATCGAATTTATTCTAAAAATAGAAAAGTGTTGCAGGGACATTTGCATTTAATGCAAGAGATACGCGATTATTAATTTGTTGCCAAGCACTTCTCGTGTTCTAGACAACGATAACATTTTAAAATTATTCTAATGTACAACACAAATATTTTGTTTGCAAGGAGCTCTACGTACCCGAGAAATCTCGTTTAAAAATGGAAATTTAAATGAACTAAGGGACATGATGATATGTTTCTAGCAAAGGTACATAATTTCTAAGAACACACACAAATAGTAGAAAATAAATTCACAGTATTTAGAGGCTTATGTGATTAAAAATAAAACTTTAGATTTATGCTAACCCTGTTAATCAAAACGAGTAAAAATCAGCGAGACTGGCGTTCAGTCTTCCGTCCGACTCCGCCCGGCTGATGTCAAACAAAAACTAATTAAAATAAATGCATTAATTGGTTATTGGGGGCGAGCGTAGGTGCGTCTTTACTATGTACATACTTCGGTATGCGATGTAAAGCAACGACAGGCGCAGTTAGTACTTGGATGGGTGACCATTCCAACGGAAACCGCGTCCTCGCCTCACACATCTTCCAGCGGCTTGTATATCAGTGTATGCGCGGAAGTTATACAACCTTAGGCGAGGGTTGTATAGGAGATATACCATCCTTCGGAGGGGATGTAAAGCCGTCGGTCCCTTGTCTATTAAATGTTAGGCAAGCAAAAGATCCCTGCTCTTCTTAAGGGAAGAGGTTCGGCAAAATTCCTGGTTGGGGGTAGCTCGTCTACAGGCGTCGGTGTTAGGCCTCAGTAGTGGAAATAGGCCGACGTTAAATAAATGTATAAAAAAAAAATTGGTTATTGGTAAATCTGATGGCTCATTATTGTACTGAGAACGATTGATTATTTTACTGTAACTGTTTTTTTAATACTCATATAATTGATGCGGTATCAGGGAATATTTAACCGAAATAAGTATGTAAAATAATAAATTAAAGAATAAGTATTTAACGGACGACGAAGTAAATGATGACACTTGTTGCTGAATTGTTAAACACCAAATACTAGCAACTTCACAACAATAGGTATAATATTAAAGATTAATTAGCTTCCAGATTCTCTAACGTTTTGGTACTTATTATGGGGCATATTACATTCATCTGTGACAGACAAGGCGGTATCCAAGTTTTTTGAAACAAAATCATTACCATTTTCATGAAGAATGGCGTGGATTGCACCATTTAGTACTCCAAAATAATATTCTAAACCCAGTTACTTACAGCGAATCGGGGACACCGATTGTTTCAATAGTAAACAAGGATGGCACTATACGAATTCGTGGGGACTATAATAAGGTAACAATCAACCCAGTTTTAAACATTGAGAAACATCCACATATAGGTACATATAGAGGCTTAGTTGCCTATAACAGGCTACCATTTGGTATTTATTGCCAGTGCTTCGGTATTGCTTCAGGAAATATGTAGGTTTTAATAGATTTAGAGGGAGTTGTATGTTTTCCAGATATTTTAATAACAGGAAAAACGTAAGCGAGCATATAAGTAGATCGCAACCGAGAGTATTTTTACTCCTTATTTAGATTAACGTCCTGGCGGAGTTTAGCATTAGCTATTCTACCACTCAACCAGGACACATACACATAGACAATCATACAACGACCATTCTCTATGACATCTGCCGCAGCTAAGACTCTAACTCAGGAGTGGTACAGCAACTAGCCGTGTTGTCTCTGACACAATCTCATCTAGTCCACTGCTATCAACCCGGTAATACATGAGAAACACCACTAAACATCCATACTCTGGCCAGGATTCGAACCCAGGACTTCTTAGTTACAAGCCTAACACATAAGCGTTATACTGATTGAAGTAAATTAGTATTATGCTAGACGTAGAATCATAACCGTACGAATCTGAAGACTGTATTAGTATACTTCATATATTTGTAAGTATAAATTGTAAGTAAGTGTAGCTTTGGTAGATAAAATAGCTGCGAAAAGCTAATTGTTGGCTGGTAAGCTGAGTGATGTTAACCTTTATCATTTATGTTTATCTATCAATGAAAAGTCACTGACATCCGTGACTGAGATCTTCTAGGGTTTCCCATTAATTTGTATTTACGACTATAATTTATCGCTCGGTTTTTCATTTTTATGACCTATAATTACTTATAATTTGTTTGCAGGGCGAAGAAGACTGTCTCTTCGGAAAATTCTTTGACACATTTCCATTTAAAGTATTAACAATACAATTTCAGAGTTCGGGCATTTGATTTTTTCAAATGAAATCCATTTGGCTATAGATATATCAAAGCCATTTAATCTTTTTTGTTATTTCGAATATACTTCACAAAATCACATCACATCTATTCACATCAATCTAAAAAAGAAAAGCACTATATCCAGCCTGTGTAAAGCTTTAGTGTGTCAAAGGAATCGAACGCATTTTTGTGGCTTATTTCTTCGACGATGACAATGCCGTTGCTCATACGCTTAAGAAAGAGACAATACAAAATAATTATGAGTGGTGATCTTCTAATAACACCAAAAGGTGAAAGGTAAACAGAACATTTCTTTAACGGAAATTGACAATGAGCTACTTTTTACATTAATACATAAATAATGTTACGTATTTACAATCTATAGTAAACACCCTGCACGTAGGTTCAAATAATTGCAACAAGAATTTTCACTAACCATTGATTAATTAATCTCTCTACTATAATTTACAACTTTATTATTGTTCTTTATCTTATCTGATCTCCTCATATCAGAACTGAACTAAACTGCGTGCGTTGGATCCGCCTCATATATATCCGTGGCATTTTTCTAGAATCATCCAGCCTGTCTGCCACAAGGGATTGATTAAGCACTCTCTCCGTTAGAGGACGACACATAACAATAATATTATTGCAGACATTAATACAACTAACCAAATTGACTTCATTGATAAAATTAGAACTCCAGGTATTATTTATAAATGCAAGAGATCATATTTTCTTCGCCAAATAAGGGTAGTTATCAGGATTTTTAAAAAACATACGCCATAGAGTTTAAAGCCACTTTTAAATTTAGTCCATACTTTAGTAGTCTCCATCAAATTTTAAAATATCTACAGTTAAACCAGTAGTAAAGTCAATGATGTAAAGGAAATTAGTAATCCAAGGCCTATCAAATTGGCCGGCAGAATAGTTTACTAACAAGCATCAAAATATATTCTAGAAAACAATATTTTATTACAGTACAAAACGTTTTATAAAACTGGAAAGAAGAATATGATAAATATGTAATAACAGGGGCTATCTTCAGACATGAAACGGGCTTTTGAGGTTTGAAACTATAGGTAGGGAAACATTTATTAGAATACTTAAGGGATATGGTATAATTGATTAATCATTAGTTTGACTAGTGGGTTGTCTATACAGACAGACAGACAGATTTATTTCGTGTGAGATAATTACATTATATACACTCATCAATTTAAATACACAGTACAATAGTAAAACTTATCCTATATCATAATCTTAAAGATCAAGTAGGTACATAGAATAAAGAAATATATTAAGTTAAAGTCACAAATAGAAATCTCAAAAATACCAATACAAATAAAAATATGCAACAACTAATGGATAACACTTTCTCTAGATTGTGAACTAAAATAGTCAATGAATTCTTGAACACTGTAGAAAACCTCTTCTTGTAGAAAACTTTTGATTTTTTTATTAAATTTCATGAGGTTCAAAACTCTCCAATCAGCATATAAGATGTTTTTGTGGGTTTATACTCTTTAAAATATAATGATGATAAACAATATCGGTCCCAAGATGGATCCCTCTGGAACTTCATGTCATAAGGAGGATATATTGTTATTCTGGTTAACACTTTGATATCTTAAGTATGTTTTTACAACCTAGAGAGCAGGTCCTCGAATGACATAACATTCTAGTTTTATAAGTAGCATATCAAAAGAAATGCAATCAAAAGCCTTTGATAAATCTAAGAAAGAGACTACTGTCATATTTCCGTTTTCAAACTCGTTTGTAATGAAATTCATGATATTAGTTAAGGTTTTGATTGTAGATGTTTTCCTTCAATGTAACCATACTGGCTTGGATTAAATATTTTTTTACTTTCCAGATAATTCATTAATCTAATTTTATACTCTAATTCTAGTAACTTAGAAATAATAGACGCTATGGAAATTGGTCTATAATTATTAACAAGAGATTTGTCACCTTACTTAGTTACTTTAGATACTTTAAAATACTCTGGAAAAATTCCGGTTTCAAAACATGTGTTTATGAGGTATGTTAACAAAGGTAGGAGGAGTTGTTCTTTAGTGATCTTCAACGTATCGCTATTTATGCCATAGTAATCTCTGCATTTTGATGTACTAAACATATCTATTAGGTTACTTACTTCACTTTCCGTAACTGGTTTTAGATAAAATGAGAAAGAAACTTGGTTATTAGTTAGAATATTTAGATATTCAGAGTTGCCATTTTTCATATCTTCTAAGATTTCACCAGCCACATTTACAAAGAAAGTATTTAGATTTTCAGCAGAAACTTCAGAAAGGTTATTTAATTTATTTTGATTTTGATTAATGATGGACCATGCCGCCTTTTGTTTATTCCTGGTATTAGTAATTAGATTAGTATTATAATTTATTGTTTCAAATTTTAAAGCCTAAATAACAAAGATAAACGGGGATATATATAATGAAATATTAAACAAAAACGGGGTATCATAGGGCAGTAGTACACCAGGACCGCTGACGTTCTTATCATATTTTAAATGAGTTGTCAACACAACAGTCAAAAATTACATATATAACTCTAATCTTTCATCATTTGATGTTTGCTGCATATATTTGGCTAATACACTTGAAATAGATAGGATGCAGAAATTACAGAACAAGGCCATGTTAGACATCAAAAATAATATTTAACCCCTGGCATAGAAAAGAGGGGAGTTGTAAGTTTGGGGAATAACTTTGTATGTCTGTATGTGGCTTCATATCTCTTCAACAATCTGATTTTGATCCGTTTCTGTTTTTATTTGAAAGAGTATTTTGTCAAGAAAGTTTTCATCAAAGTTTCATCCCAATAGATATTCAGGGAGCTCCACATCACCGCTATTTTTCTTGCACGGGACACCGGAACCTCCGCCATTTATTTGAACATTTTAATAAGCAACTACGTCAGAACTATTTTACTATCTTTTTTTGGTAAAACGTAAAATCTGAATGCCAAAGTTGTAAATTTGTACGTTTTCGCCTTCCCAGAGTTTTTTGTCTCTAAATTCGTTTTCTCAAAGTCAATTTTTAACAAAATCAAAACTTTGTGGTATCAAAAATGTTTAAAGCCAAAGTTTAGGTGAGCCCTGCGCAGCCCAGCGTTCATACATCTCGCAGAAGACTCTTCAGTTGGATTGAGGTGCCTGCGTCGGCTGCAAAAATTTTAAAAAGTGTTTGTGTCCCAGTTTTTAAATAAGTGTACTTTTATTTGTGTTAAGTCTTTTTGTAATTAGACATATAAGAATTTTATTACCTTCTTTTATCTGCTTTTGCAGAAGGTGTCTAGGTTAAGTTTTATCAATATTTGTTTAACAGAACCAGGCCTATTCCGCCTGGCCCTGCAATCCGCCACAGTGGAACTAAGTGGTTGCAGGTCGGTCCGGGGATGGGTTCTGGGGTGGTACTGTTGTATTTTTAATTTGTAATAAAGCCTTTCTCGGGAACGTTTAATCTTTTCGATACAACTCGCAGAAAACAACTTTTATTGGAAAATTTTGTTTTCTCTCTAACCTTTGGTGCTCTAAAGATAAATTATCTATATATAATTTTCTGCTATAGATGCTCTATCGAGAACAATATTTAATTAATTGAATATTATGAGCCCGTGACCAGTGGTGTAAAAAATCAATACTTCTTTCGAAGCCTCCGTGACGACACAGAACGCTCTGACCCAAAGGCGACTAAAGGGGCCTGCGGAGCCACACACGATGGTTCTTATGACCCAGTCAGTTCTAACAACCTCATTTGCACACTAACGCTTCAAATCATGTATTGTTTTTCCTCGGTGTACGTAGTTAGGAGCGATTAGAGATGTAAGGGCTTAAATGCTTGAATTTTTACCACCCAAGTCAAACTGCTGAATCATAGTGGAAAGGTTCTTAACAGGATTTTTAAGTGTCTATAGGCAGTTAATTTGTTGATAAATAAACTGCACACTATTAAGGTTAACATGTACATTACGATTAAAAATTTACCTAGTTATTATTTTCTTTTCAATATCGCCTCTTTCTAAAGTCTGACAATAATTGTTGGTTTATGGGATTTATTATTATTTATATAATCCTCCAACGCCAGCTTTGATAATAAAAATAACAGCAAGACTTATTAATAAAAATAATTTTCCTTAACATGGAGCATGTTTAAAGAAAACAAATATTGCCAATATTAAATAAAATAAAGTGAATAGCCATCTGTATTTGCATGGCAAATTGTAATGATCAGAATTTCTCTGAATAAAATACAGCGCGTAAGCTTTTATCCTTACTCGCCGCCTTTTAATTGCAAATGCAAGTACAATTTCCGATTATCAAGATTCCTTCACCCTTAACTAACATTGCATTTGAAAGCGACTCTTTTTGTCTACAATGTTTGTGCGCATATTTATTAATTGGATTGAATCTGGGGTAGGTTCTTGATGAAACATATCTAATAGAATAATTATAAATATTCAAAAGAATAATTACAATACGCATTTGGTTTATTGTTTCATGAGTTTTGTTCAGTTTTGTCTGACATATGTTTCGGCCGTGCGACCATTATTAAAGAGTCTTTGATGAATGATAATTGTAACTATTCTTTTGAATATTTATAATTATTCCACATATTTATTTTTATTTACTTGTAGTATTTGAATATTTTTGTGGAGCAATGCAAAAGTCCGTCCTATAAGTGTTTCACAACGGTTTATATGTGTGGTACTACACGATTTTGTAATACGGCGGTAATATCTTTTACAAGAATAATCGAATTGTGAAAATTATTTCACTAAAATTTCTTTTTCTTCTTCTTCTTATTCTTCTTCGTCTTCTTTTTCTTCTTCTTGCAGTACCGTATCCGTTCAACGAATGTTGGCGATCATGTTCGCTATTTTGACTTTATTAACCACCGCTCCGAAAAACTTCTATGTTTGTAACGTGGTCTACCCAACTAACTTGTCCGTAGCAAACGTCGGTATACCCACATCTCAAAAGCCTCAAGTCCCTTAAGAGTGTTTTCTGTAAGAATCCCAAGACTCCACTCCATACAAGAGGACGGAGAATACATAACAGCGAACCATTCTTATCTTCAATTCAATTCCATATTTAGGTCATGTCCACAGAAAATCTTCTTCATCCTCACATATGTTGTTCTTGCTTGCTCTATTCTTGATTTTATTTCAATCGAGTGGTCCCAGTCATCAACTAGAATCTGTCCCAAATATTTCATTCTATGCACCCTTTCTAAACGTTCTGTCCCAATCCACAGTTCTCCATTAATGTTTCTTTTGCTCACTATCATAAGTTTAATTTTTTTGACATTCAGTTTGAGGCCATAATTTTCGCATACGTTGATTATTCGGTCCAAGAGAAGCTGGAGTCCCTCAATATTGTCTGACATAAGTACTGTGTCATCTGCATAACGCAGATTATTCACTGTAACCCCGTTTATTATTATACCCTCTGAGACGTTGTACAGTGCCTCTCGAAATATTACTTCGGAATAAACATTGAAAAGTAACGGTGACAATATGCACCCTTCCCTCACGCCTCTTTTTATTATGATATCTTCCGTTGTTCTGTCCCCCATTCTTAGATCTAGATTCTAAAATTTACGACAAGTAATTTCCTTATTTGGTAAGCTATCGTCAATGGTAAAGAAAAAATAAGAGTACCATCCTCATAATTGTGTATATTCCAGCTTTTATATCGTGTATATCGAAAACAGCAAGGGTCCAAGCATGGATCCCTGAGGAATACCTAAATTAACACGGCATGACTCTGATATGTTATTTTCGTATACTATACGTTGACACCTATTACATAAGTAGTTTTTGATTAGAGTGACAAATTTTTTAGAGAAGCCGTAAGTTTATTACATAAAATATTGGAATGCATAGTGTCGAATGCTTTACTGTAGACTAATAAAATCAAAGAGCTTATTCTGATTTCATCTGCGATTCGTATCAGATTATCTGTGATCGTGGCTGAGTTGTTACACCTAAAAACCTAAAACTTTCGAATTCCAGAATTGTTTACAGGTACTTGATATATTAGTTTTCGCGCTTTCTGATTTAATATAATTTCAAGTTTTTGATGCTTTGAAGAATGCTATTTTCTGCGCTTTCTATTGAGTTCTTATAGTTCATTACGACCAGGGTTTCATATTGCTTTCTTAGACAGGAAAAAAGATAAAACGTATTAACATCTTTCGATAATTTATAATTTCTTTGTACCGCTTTTTCCAGTCATCAGGGACTTTAATGTTTGACCAAACCACACTGGAAATTTATATAACGAAACAAATACTTTGAACTCTGCCCTAAGCAACGTTCATAACGAATCAGATAATTTTAAAAAATGAGAAACTTCTAAATACTATAAATATTTTTATTTAAATCAGATCATATTTAATTTCGCTTGGGTATGGAAGCTCAAATAATGAGTTGTTTAATACATTAAGAGAAAGCCAATACTCATAATGAAGTTCCTATTACCGGCTCAGCAATTTCAATCAGCATCTCCTTATTTTCAATAGCTTTAGTTCCATTACTGTTCAATAAAAGCTATTCCTATCCGACATTTTTTGAATGATTACTGATAAGGTCTGTGACAAGTTTTATAGACACTTTAATTGATTTCCCAACAATAGATCCAATAATAATATATCGCAATGCAGTATAATTTATTTGACAGCCTATTAAAACGTATGTAAATCTAGATTCTGCAATTTATTTATATAGCTCAGAGAAGTAACGAGGCTAGGAAAGGATGGTGGAAGGTACCAGCAACATGATCGAACGCAAACAGCTTTCTATTTTCACACTGAAAACGTTAATGATATATTTTTTATGGTCAAAACTTTAGCATGACCTCTTATTCAATTTTGGTATTTATTTTATGAAGATTTTAAAATAAGTTTTCATTGACAAGTAAACGGATTTTAATAAGAGTATAAAAACTTGTGGTTAAGAACCTTTAATCTAAAAATAGCAAACTTAAGAAATCTTATAGATGTATATTGATATGATGTCGTGCTGGTTAACCATTATTTTTTATTTTGTTTTTAATGTTATTTGAAAGTCTTGGGGTTCTATTTCAGATCAATGGTAAGAAATGCATGTGTTTTAAAATCTATTCACTGAAATAGGGTGCTTAACGACAACCTCAGATACAAAGTGTGGAAAATATATCTTTGTAAAGCTGTACAACTGAGTTGCATGTGGTGGAAAATAGGTATATCGGGACGTAGCAAGAGAGCAAACGAAAATGAAGATCATTATGAATAAGGAAGAAACACCTGAAATCAAGAGACTTTTAAAGGTTATTACCTCAAAAAAGGATTTCTATTTCCATTACATTTGTTTTAGAAACATTGTAACTAATTTTAATGAGACGTAATACGTATCATTCCAAAAGTGTATGCATTTTCATACACATATATAATAACAATCACCGCCAAATTAAATAAAATGAAACTGGACTGGGAGTTAGTTAAGCACATCTGGTGTATGAAACTTTTATAAGCTTATAAGATTCGTCGGCAGTTTTTTCTTTTACAGTTCCTGTCATATGTGCTGATTCAGTTATGATTTTCCCAGCTGTTAGATATGTATTTTAAAAATAAACACCAGCCTGTACAAAAGCATGCTTAATCAGACATTGGAAGTATTCGTGCTAATTAGTGAAGTGTCTACAACTGTTTGAGAAATGTATACACTATACAGTTACCGTCAAACTGATATCGTCTAAATATAATTGATCTGAAAAGTATACATCTTAAACAGGGTGTCAAATAAATTCTAATAACTAACAATATAAAAATTATCCTTTTTCTAACATGCATGAAACATTAAATTAAACGCTAAAATAAATTATAACTAGTAGTAACAATATAGCAGTAACCTAAAATACGAAAAGAAAAGAAAAGTTTTGACGGAAACAAAAAGGACGTAGAACACACGCTTCTCATCCTGGGATCTGTCAGGACATTTTAAAATAGACAAAACAGGGAGGACCACATGAAATTAAAGGGGAGTATGTATATATACACAAATATATTAAATGTTTAGAAATAAAATATATTTAAAGGCCCTTCGGTGGAAAAAGTCTGCGAGTCCACATCAGTATATATAAAACACCTATTTATAAAACACCACTTCATATAGTCGCAAGCATTTTGTATAGGATTGGGATCGGGTGAATTCACTGGCCAGGTCATACAAGTAATCAAGTTTTCTTAGGAAAATGCATTTACCTGCCTTTCGCGATGAGGACGAGCATTATTTTCGACTTGTACTACTTTATTCGTACCTGCTCCGCCCACAGAATAATTATTATGATCATTTTTATCTGACAAACTTTCCAGAAAAGTGTTTTAACATTCTCAAAAATCGCATAAAAAATCAGTCAGATCATTATTTTTAATAAAAGTTGTAAGCATGAATATATAACGTTAGGTCAATTGTCAGATTGATGTCCTTATATTATATTATACCACAATAAAATAGCAACGGCGTGACTGTCTAGAACGATTTGTCGAACAGTTGCAACCAGAAATAGTTATACTCTGTGACGTCACCACGAATGACGTTTTTAGTCACATGGTAAAATTTGAATTTTACAAGGAACTAACATAAATATAAATGCGCATGATATATGTTATTACAATATAAATAAAGAGTATATAAAATATATGTTATGACAATATAAACAACTTAAAAACGTAGTGAGATATATTATTTACTATAATAAATCACCGTCTTAGGAAACATATTATTATCTATGCCAAAAAGAGTTTTTCTAATTGCACTCTAAAATAAATTAATTCAATTTTGGAATAATTGGCATACATTCGATAAATTGGTGATGATATAAGGATATTTGTTTGTGGGGTACGCCCTGCAAGTACGTGGTTATGTCGAGCACTAATTCTAGATACTATGTAATTAATTTGATTTGATAGGTTAATACAGTCCAGACCATTATTTACAATTTTAAAGAGGAAAATTATGGAGTTAGCAGATCTTCGATTACTGAGACTTTTTAAGTCAAATACTTCCAGCAATTCATTTTATGGAAATCCTCAAAAGGGAGAAGCAGTTCTTATTTCTACATGTTTATATTAATTTTGGATTGAAATGAACTCCAAGGTCTTTAACGAAATCAGGCCTTTGTAAACTTGCGTTGTCAACGTTATAATTAAATATGTGCATGTTGGTTTTTCTGCCAAATGACATTACATTATATTTGCTGGTACTAAGACGTAAAAAGTCGTCATTGCACCAAGTAATAATGGTATTTAAGCAGTCTTGAAGATTAACACTATCATCAATTGAATCAATCAATGGATATATTTTTAGATCTGCGTACAAGAGGAAATAGTTGTTATTATCGAAGCCCTCCAAAATATCGTTAATAAATATAACAATGAAAAGTGGACCAAGTATCGACCCCTGTGGCACACCGAATTTTTGTAGGAAATTACCAGATTTATAACTTGCAATGCAATTGTATTAACGATTAAGAAAAACTAAAGGTGTCCAGTTTTCTAATCAAAGTACTATGATTTAACTTGTCAAAAGCCTTGGATACATCCGCGTAGATATCCAGACTTTCAAATAGAAATCGTGTTTTGCACACAAGGTTTGTGACAGTTGACCTACCTTTCATGAAACCATGTTGATCGATAGATATTGTGCCAGAGACATGAGAATATATGGACGAGTGAAGAATTACTTCAAAGATTTTTCCAAAGTTACAAATGACTAGTAGTAGTAATTGGTCTATAGTTTATTACCTCGTTCAAGTCACCTTTATTGAATACAGAGTACACACTTGAAGCCTTCCACTTCTGAGGAAAACTTGTACTTCTTAATATTAGATTATAGATAATTAATAGTGCTTTGGCAAATATAGTCTCAACTTCAATAAAAAATGCAGGAATCAGATCAAGACCCATGCTCATAGTGGCTTTAGCTATTTTAATCGCCTTAATTATCTCTTCTTCAGTGATAACAGACAGACTTAAGAGTTAATCTTAAGTCTGTGGTAAATCAATGTCTTCTGAAAGATCACCCAAAATGTTGGAATTTCTTTTTTAAAATAAAATGAATGTATTGGAATTAACAATTAACAATTTTTGAGATACGCCTCGCCACGACTTGACAATTTCCATCATGTTGGCCTATCAAAATTTTAACTTTTAAACTATTATCTTTAAGAAACCAAACCAAGATTAAAAAGTAGTTCAAGTGTGCTTTTAGATGGCGGAATATTAATACATAATATTTTTAGTCGCAAACTCCTCTATAAAATCCTTATTTTACTATAAGGAACGTAACCAGACTGCAACGAACCTCTCCGGACTATGTGCCCCGCCGAGCACAGAATTACAAGTTGCGCCAGGCTTGTAACTTGTAATTCAGCGCTCGGCGGGGCACATAGCCCGGAGAGTAGCTGTTGGTTGCAGTCTAGTTACGTTCCTTATAGTAAAATAAGGATTTTATGGAGGAGTTTGCGACTAAAAATATTATGTTTTAATAATAAAAAGTGTTTAATTAATTAAATCCAATAATGATATAAGAATTTTTTCACACTATTTGAATAAACCCTTAACACCGATAATCCTGCTTGCGATGCTTAGAATTTGTCAAAAGATAGTATTCTCCTCCATATATACTTCACTGAACATATCATATTCGCATCTCGTGTCGGCGTCCCATAAATCCAAGTCCCAAAAGCACGCTTATGATCGCGAAAGTCCCTACGTCACCATTCTGGTGACTCTGCAGCTATTTATAGATCTCATCTCAGCGCGCACCGAATCCAAGTCGCAGCAAGCGTTATACAGTTTGAAACAAACGAAGGTGCTTGGCCCGAAATCGACTCGTGCCAAGCATGCGACAGGCAATTGTTGCACGCCTATGCACGGGCCTACACTAAATTCCCTAACAACCCCGCACAACACCGACCGACTTCCTTACACTTTTGTTTACTAGATGTGTTTTATTTTATGTGTGCATGAACCTCGGTCAAGCCGAAATTTATCATCTAGTAGATGTGGGCGTGGACCTTGTTACCCGCATCTGCATAGCTGGTATCGTTATCATTTTCTCAACATTATATTTATTTGTGTAAAAATTACGGCCGATGTACAGATACGAGTGGATAACAAATTGTGTTTGGAGAAATAATAATAAGCTGAGGAAACTCTACTTAGTACAACGAGTACAGCAGACGCAAAAATTTATATATTTCAACTGCCTCCTAGAAAAAATAAACGTCTAAAAAGTAGAATTGTACTTTACAGAGGCACATACCGGGTGACCCAGAAAGTACCTAACCCTTCACTTTTTTCTGCAGTTTTAAAAGTAAAATTCTGAAATTTGGGAAATCAAATATACAGGGTGTCTCACCGGGAACTGAATCGATCGATATGGAGAAAAGTAAGCATCAGAAAATTTTGAAAATTTAGATATTTACTAATATCAGTGTGGCCAATCCAACTAAAATAATTATAAGCAGCTGGAACTTCCGTTTATACCGGAAGTCGATACCAACTTGCTTATTTCAAATGGAATACCCTAGATATTTTAGGGTTTTCGAAAAGAGTATAAAATTCTGAGTCGAAAATATGTAGCATATGCTATACCTAAACCTAGCCGTTTCAGAGATATTTGACATTTTATAGAAAATTTGACCAGTGCAACGGTTTGCAAGAACCGTTATAACTTTCTTCGTGTCAAAGATCCTCATTTGCTTCTTGCCACGTAAAAAGAACACAAGGAGAACTACGTTTTACAACTGAAATAAATTCAATAATATCATACCAAGTGTTCCGTTTTTTCGAGTTACATTTTGTCAACTTCAAACCGCGAAAACTTGTTTAGGTCAAATGGAACACCCTGTATTTTTTTACGTCAAGTTGTGTAAAATTGAATTCCCTTTTTTCTGATATCAGTATTGTGGGGGTTAAAGTTACAACTTTTTGAAATATTTGCGATTTTATTAGAAATTCATGAATTGTTGTAATCATTTCATCAAAATAGCCATGATTAGAAACAATCAGTCATTATCTTATGTCAAAAAATGCCAGCACGTTTAAATTATACCAATGAAAACTCTTTAAATTTGTTTATTATTTATGGAGAATGTGATAAAGTAATATCAAGAACTTGCAGCACATTTGCTACTCGATATCCACAAAAAACACAAAAAAACATTACACTGTAACATGCGTATTAATAGAATTGAAGATATGGCATGAACTAAAATAGCAGAGATAAGATCAATTTAAAATATGATTTCATTTTAATTTAATAATTGCTCAAAATCCCGCCCTCCAACCCCGACACATTTTTCGCACCTTCGGATTAGTTCCTCATGGGTAGCTCTTCTAATTGAATCCTGTGATATGTTTTGAAATGCATTTCTTACTCTTTGCATACAATCTTCAATGGTTGTTAATGGGCTCTCATAAACTTTATTTTTAATAGTTCGCCAAATGAAGTAATCCAGAACTGATAAATCGGGCGAGCGAGGAGGCCATAAGAAAGGTCCATTATTGGCAATCCATTGATCATAAAAAGTTTCTTGTAAATAATTATTAATTAAATATGCGTTATGTGGGGGAGCACCGTCGTGCTGATAAAAAATGTTTCTATGTTCGGCGAGAGGTAAATTTTCTAAATAGTTATTATTCAAATTTTGTAAGATATTCAGATATCTTTCACTTAAAAAAAAACAAAAATTTTCTCTTCTGCTAATATGTATAATATTAGCAGAAAAGAAAATTTTATTTGCCTTTTAAATTTTCCTGATAAAATTCTAATGCCACCACTCTATCGTTTCTTATGGCACAGTAAACATTGAACTACCAACTTTCCTGAAAGTTTCGCTCTCTGAACATATGAGGATTTGGGTCACTCCAATAATGAGAATTGTGTCTGTTAAAAAGTCCATTTTTAGTAAATTTTGCTTCATCTGTCCATATAATATTTCCCAAATAAGAATCGTGACCCTCAGACCGTATTAGAATAAACTCACAAAAATTCTGTCTTCTTAGGAAGTCTGTTTCTTTTAATCCTTGAACCATATGGAATGAAAACGGGTGAAACTTATGTTTTAATAAGATTCTGTGAATTGAATCCTTGCATAGTCCCGATTCCAGAGCAGCTTGTCTTAATAACATCCTTGGAAATACATGGAAATATGACTATTTCAATATTTTCGTCATCAACAATAGGCTTTCTTCTTTGCATTTTTGCCTTGACAGAGGCATAATTTTTAAAATTTTCGAGTATGCGTTTTACAGTGTTCGGTGACCCTTTCCGTTTTTCTGGATATCGAGTAGCAAATGTGCTGCAAGTTCTTGATATTACTTTATCACATTCTCCATAAATAATAAACAAATTTAAAAAGTCTTCGTGGGTGTAATTTAAACGTGCTGACATTTTTGACATAGATAATGACTGATTGTTTCTAATCATGACTATTCTGATGAAATGATTACAACAATTCATGAATTGCTGATGCTAATATCAGAAAAAAGGGAATTCAATTTCACACAATTTGACGTAAAAAAATACAGGGTGTTCCATTTGACCTAAACAAGTTTTCACGGTTTGAAGTTGACAATATGTAACGCGAAAAACGGAACACTTGGTATGATACTATTGAATTTATTTCAGTTGTAGAACGTAGTTCTCCTTGTGTTATTTTTATGTGACAAGAAGCAAATGAGGATCTTTTACATGAAGAAAGTTATAACGGTTCTTGCAAACCGTTGCACCTGTCAAATTTTCTATAAAATGTCAAATATCTCTGAAACGGCTAGGTTTAGGTATAGGATATGCTACATATTTTCGACTCAGAATTTTATGCTCTTTTCGAAAACCCTAAAATATATAGGGTGTTCCATTTGAAATAAGCAAGTTGGTATCGACTTCTGGTATAAGCGGAAGTGCCAGCTGCTTAGTTGGATTGGCCACACCGACATTAGTAATTATCTAAATTTTCAAAATTTTCTGATGCGTACTTTTCTCTATATCGATCGATTCAGTTACCGGTGAGAAACCCTGTAGCCTGTAGGTATCAATGTTGGTCATATTTTGACAATTCGGTGGTAAAAAATCACTTAAGGTATGGCCGGGAATTGCCACAACTTCCTTATTTTAATTAGCACCCTGTATATTTAAGTTACTTTTCTCATAAAGCTGTAATTACCCTCTTCAATGCCTTTTTCAAATTTAAAATCGGTGAAAAATAACCTTGGAAATGGCATTTATTTGCTATTTATAGTTGGCTTTGGAATTCAGAAACAAATTTAAAAAATTTCGAAATAGGCTTTGAATTTGAATAAAAGGATATTTCTCATTCGTTTTGTTTCGAATTGTGTGTTCAGCAGTAAGCTATGGAAACAGATGAGTTATTTGTAGTTAGTGAAAATTTATTTTGATAAATATAACAAAAATTTTGATGAATCATTAGCAAAAAAACAAAAATTCACACAATCAAAACAAATTTATAAGTTATACTTAGCTGGACAGCAACTTACTAAATTTATAAATATTATAATTAGAACAACTAAATACCAAACCTATAACAGGTGCTCAAAATGACGCTCGCCCATTTCAGAACACTTGTTCACTCTTCGAATAGTTTCTCTCATAACACTTTGTAACATGACTGGACTTATGGATTCAAAGGCATTTAAAATTTTATTTTGTTGTTCTTCTAATATTGCAGACGGCGTTGAGTATACTTTGTTCTTCAGATAACCCCAAAGAAAAAAATCAAGTGGATTTAGGTCTATTGACCTTGCAGGCTACCTAATAGTTCCATTAGTAAATATTACCCGGTTGTCAAACTTTTCACTAAGGTAATTTCCCACAAGACCAGCATTATGCGGCGGTGTTACATCTTGTTGGAAGTACATATTTTTGAAATCTTCCAAGGAAAGTTCATCCAGTTCGTTTTCTATTTCATTTTGCAAAAAGCTTAAGTAACGCGTGCTGGTTAGTGGTCCTTGAAATAGTATGGGACCAATAATTTTTGTACCGAATATTCCAGCCCACACATTCACTCCAAATCTATCCTGATGGTTACCTTGAAACATTTCGTGTAAATTTTCTTTAAACCAATAATATAGATTATGTCTATTGTACATGCCATTATTCGTAAACGAGATTCATCACTAAATAAAATTCTATTATTTAAGTATACGTGTTGGTAAACCATTACAAAAGATCAATCTTCTGTTTTCGTCGTTTTCATATATTTCTTGATGGAATTGGTATTTATAGCATATAAAACAATGTTTTTTTAATATACGTCTTACTGTCTCACGACCAATATCTATCTCTTTTGCCAGCTCTCTTGAGAAACATTTGGGTAAGCATTGTAAGCCATTTGTCTCAATTTCTTCGCTTACAAACTATGCCAACTCTGCATTTCGGAATGACTCTTCTATAATTTTAAAATACTGCCGGTATGGCTGACGACGATTGGGATATCTTTCATAATATTTTTATGTGCACGACTACGCCACTGCCTTATAGAAAATTCGAGAACGGCGCCAGAAATTTCGCGAATGATAGTCCGGAACATACTGTAATGTACGAGTGTATTCGACGCGGGTATATATACAGTGGATCTAAACACACAGAGGACAGTTTTATATTAGATAAGCAAGTGCTAAGATGAAATAAGGAACAATATCAAGTTGTAAATTAAAGTAGTGAATTTATAGTAGATTAAAAGTATAATTAGTGTGTCTTAGTATAAGGAATAATTAGTGTAATTAAGTGATTCTGAAGTGAATCAGTGGTTCGTGAAGATTCTTGTTGCGATTTATTGAACCTACATACAGGGTGTTTCCTGTAAATTGTAAACACGTAATAATTGGTGTTAGAAGCGGAATCGCAACAGGATTTCTGAAAAATTCTAGAAGGTTCCATAACGTTCTATTTGGAAACCACTGGAGATATCGAAGTGCTTTAAACTGGAAAGTGGTTTAGACATTAGACAAGACATATTTGTGACATTTTGAGAAAAGTTCCAGAATATTCTATTTGGAAACTAATGCAGTTAGCTCAGTTCTGTTAACTGGAAAGTAGTATAGACATTAAATAACACATATTTGTAATATTTCGAGAAATTTTCTAGAACATTCTACTCTGGATTTTGTGGAAATATTTGACGTATACCAGATATAGACTTGTTAGTATTGTTCGTTAGTTTTGAATGGAAACAAGAAGCATGGCTCCCGAAAAATAAACACAGGACTTACTTGCAGTACTAAGAGAAATTATGTTAAACCAGGAAAAGAAACGTCAATATGAGAAACAAGACCAAGAAAAACGACTTCAAGGAGAATAAGAAGAACAGGAGAGACGTGAAGAAGAAAAAGAAAGACGACGTCAAGAAGAAAAGAAAGAATTGAGAAATTTTATACAGGTCCAACAAGATGCTATCCTGTGAGCCACTAATGAGGTCAAGGAAAAAGTAGATAAAGTTAGACAAATGGCAGTTGAGGGAAAGAGGAGGAAGAATATTTGAAGTTAATCTAGGCTAGATTCTGATATAATACCTTGTCTTTACATAGCTTAGAACTTTACACAAATCTGTGATAGGAAATTACAAATTAGCAAACATAAGTTTCCCAATAAAATATTAAAATGAAATTTACCTAACTTAATTTTTCTAATTTAAAATAATTTTTTAGAAAGTTATTTGCAATAAAATTTATCTTAATCTTTTATTAGATTCAAATAAAACATTTTATCAATTACCTTTTGTTATTTTAGTGTCACAAACTAGAGAAATTCCTAATTTCCTACCCAGGAACCAGAACGAAAATTCAATTTTAAATTAAGAAATAGAGTCCGGACATTGCTATTCATTTTTTTAACTATTTGTGGTGGGAATTAAAAACAATAAAAGTAGCATCATTACGAAAAATTGTCTCTTAGCTTTTTCTCATTGATTCGCACAAAAAATAGAAAAATATAATAGCAGCTTTACAGGATCAACATCAAAGTTTGTGTACAAGACCAGGTCGTTGTAATATATATATATATATATATATATTAGGGTTAAAGGAGAGGGTAGGAATTAGTCTTTCGGCCGGGCGCCAGGCTTGAAATTCATAGTTCAGCGTTCGGCGGGGCGCATAGCCCGGAGAGTAGCTGTTGGTTGCAGTCTGGTTACGTTCCTTATATTAAAATAAGGGCTTTATAGAGGAGATTGTGACTAAAAATATTATCTCTTAATATTCTGCCCTCTAGAAGCACATTTGAACTTTCTCCTTGACAATATAAATAACAAGAAAGTATATCTGAGCGATAAAGCGCCGGGAACTACCCACTTTACATAATCTATAACCTCATTTTTCTCTCCATCTGCAATTATAATGTACGCAATTAACGAATTTTGCATAAACCGTAGGTAGAACAGGCGATCATTGAAAAGTAGCAGTCAGGTGGGCCGCAAGAAAAAAACGTACCATGACAAATAATAATTAATTATGTGATTGAAACCAATCGTAGCTCCATATTTTGAAAGATATGTACCGGAACCAACGTGCACGTTGAGCAAGAAGCAAATTCAATTGAGTTATCGCCTTACGTTTTATAATATCAGCATGTTTGTCGATATAAATATTTATTCGTTGTGACGAGAAATTAGTCTTAACATGGGCCGCGTAGGCGCCAAATGATTTTATAACCTATATTTTCGACTTTTATTAAACGCTGTCAGTTGCAAGGCCGTTGACAAATTATTAATCGTATGCAATGGGGAAATTGTTACACTTTGTATGTTAATACGTATGCAAATGTTAAGCACAACATTTCGTATTTATTGAACCAAATAAATTATTGTATTATATTATTTTACTAAATCGATAAATAATATTATTATGAAATGGTCCGGTCGATATCTTGGCAGTCTTCGCACGTGCCATTATAGAAGGCAAACTGGTTTCAATAACGAAAATTGAGACACTAAAACTCTAGAATCTACAAGGTGCCATTTGTTTCATGTCGTTAAAAAAATGGTAATGGGGAATGACCAGACAAACAAAAAACCTATATAACTTTTTCCTCTGAAGCACTTTGGAAAAACTGGCCTAAGTCAGTAATTTCAATAGTTTCTAAAAAAAAGTTAGAGAACCTCTGCCTTATGGGGCAATCAATGATGTTTATCAGTTAGTTTTAAAAAAGTCATAAAAGCTGAAAAAGGCTTTTGTTGTAACAAAAGAGACAAAGGGTAAGGATTTCTTGGTTCTTAAAAACTAAGCCAAATAAAATAATTTTCCACGAAAAGAAATTGCACAGTGATAGGCAACAAATGATGTTTATTTACATAAATTGTTGTAAATGTCCTCCATCTATATTAATACACTTTTCAGTACGACGAAGTAAAAACATACGCACTCCGTTCAACACATTGCGTAAATTAGGATAATTTTTTTCTCTATGCACATTAAAACGCGTAGCCACAATTGGTGCAAAATGTCAATTGGATCACGATAAACAAACGATTAAAGATGCTTCTAAAAATAAAAATCCATTGGATGTAAGTAGCGAGTTAATACAGCTTTTTAAATTAAGTAACCGACATGAACTAAACTAAAGTAGAATTTTTCTAATAACAGTTTGGAATGTTTTGTCCCTTCTACTTTTTAAAGTGTCTTTTATTGGTTCTTAGTCCACGTTAGCTGATGCTATTGGCTAATTTAAATTGAAAGGAATAAAAATGGCAAAAGTAAAAAACAAAAGGTAGCTGCCGACGCCGCTACTTTATCGGCGACACTCGGCGGCAAGCCTTTAATGTTTTTTTGCCAATTAGGCAGATGTACAGCCGAAAGCTACAATAGAGTTGACTTGAACTTGGTTGAACTTTTACTTCTATTCTGGAATAGTTTGCCAACTTGAATATTCCAGAAGTTCTCAACCAATTTTATTAAAAATTAATTAATTTTTTAAACATTTTTTTCCCCAAAACTATGGAATTTAGACCCTATGTTATATATGACTTTTTTGTATGTCTGGTAGTTTCCCATTATCGGTTTTTTGAATGACATGAAACTAATTACACCCTGTGTAGTAGTAAGCCAAAACCATAACAATATGCAATTGATAAAACGAATACTACTCAACTCTAAAATTGCCGTCTGTTATAGCTATTTTCAAAAAAGGTGAAACTACTAATATGGACAATTAACATCCCGTATCAATCTTAAGCATATTTTTGAAAATAATTGAAAAAATAATTAGGGACAAAATTACAAGGTTCTTAAATATTTATAAGTTATTAACAACCGATCAACATGGTTTCAGAAAAAAATTTCGACAGATGCATTTGACACGGTTGCCATTAGTTTTGCAGGTAAAAAATTAGTTGCACTGGGTATAAGACGAATAACGAATGATTTCGTAGTCTCATACCTTAGTAATAGACAACTACAAATCAAATTTAGGGGCGCCAAATCTACAATATATGATATCGATGTAGGAGCCCCTCAGTGTAGTGTCCTAGGGCCTCTTATTTTTTTAATGTATATAAACGATCTCCCGGATCATATTTTGGATGGTAAAGTGTTTTTATGTGCTGATACTAGCTCCATTTTATACACGGAAAGATATATGTGAAGTAATATTAAAGGTAGATACAATTCTTATACGCAGGTTGCAATATATATAATGGATTGGCTCATGCTATAAAAAAATGCATCTAATGTAATATTTAAAAAAAACTGAAAGAGTTTCTAGAGGAAAACGCATTTTACGATACTACAGAATACATTACAGTCCCCAATTCTAGCCGCTGCGCTAGTACTATCGATTGCATGTAATATGTGGATGCCTTTTTATTGTTTAAGCAGTTACTGTTATTTTATACTTTTGTGAACCACTATATCTTATCTACACAACATGTAGCTCAAAGACTAATAAATAATTTGAATTTGAATTAAATAGTAATCTGATTTTGAGACGTCATCAATTTTATGAAGATGTGTGGTGTGGGCTACACCTCTATGAGAAACTGATGAAAAGAATTGGCACACAGCAAGGCGCAAGTATATGTACTTCCTGCGTAAAGGACTGGCCTGGTACACATACGGGTCCAGAATTGACACAGGAACAGGATCTGGAATATATGGAGAAAATCCAAGAACAGGCCTCAGCTTTGTTCTTGAGAAATACAGTACTGTACTGTATTCCAGGCAGAAATTCGCTCAATATTCGGATGTATTCGTGAAATTACAAGGAGAGCTTACATAAACAAGCAGATCCATATCATCTCAGACAGTTAAGTGACACTGAAGGCACTAACGATCCACAAAGTGACGTCGAGATTGGTCTGGGAGTGCCTAGAAGAACTCAGGATACTAGTAAAACTGATCTAGCTGCCAGGATATAGTGGGGTCGTAGGAAATGAAAAAACCGACGAACTTTCCAAACAAGGACGGCCACAGAATTTCTTGGCCCAGAACCGGCCCTCGCAATGTCAAAACGCAGTACAAGGAGGTGCATAACAGACTGGGTCAAGAAAGAGTATATCAGATACAGGGCCAGGATTCAGACACTGTAAGGCCTTCATGTCCAAACCAAACCGTGTACAAAGCAAACTCAGCAACTGCTTATGCAGAAATCAATTGAAAATAGTAACAGAGTTACTCACAGGGCATGCACCTGTGAAGGAACACCACCTGCATAAAATGGGATTGTATGAGGGCAACTGCAGATTCTGTTTAGAGGTGTCCGAGACAGTAAACCATATACTCTTTACAGCTATCTTATTTAAATATTTTTGTAATGTCGCTGCTCCATGCCCACAGGGCCCTATTCAGTACCATGTTACTGGAGAAGAAGACGATATTTTTAGAAGTAATATTAATTTATTGTTTATTGATTACTACTTTAAAATTCATTATAGAAATAGCAATGTGATAACATCACGAGGTGATGCTAACCAGGATGTAGGATGCAAGTGATTTACTAAGATTTTAGAACATGTTGACAGTTCAATCAGGCACACATGATGTAAGGGCGGCTTTAGAAACTTCTTCTGGATGTCAAATAACAAAAAAAATAAGTAAATAAGACGCTACTTTGCACTGCCTTCAGTCGACTTCACCATATAAGAGACCAATTGAATCATCGTCTCTTATACATCCACCATCGCGAAACCTAGCTTTCCTTTGATCTTTACGACACATTATAAGTGAGTAAATTTTAGACTTTATTTTACATCGTGTATTTAAGGATTTACCAAACAAGACCAGACAAATATTATTTAAGTTACCAATAAATTAAATTTTTCGCACTTGTTTGCATAAAAGTTACCTGCTTGTTGTAAATAATATTACTTTAATTTAGGAATTATTACAAACCAGATATGTACCTCAAATTATAGGAAAATAAATCAAAACAACTACGTTTGTAGCTAATATTACAAACTGTTGGATTTCATAACAAAATTTGTAGCAATTCAAATTACTAGTAAAATCTGAGCATTTTTCCGATGCTTATAGAATTTAAACCCACCTCGAGAAGACCATCAGTCTCTGGCATCAAGGATAAATTTAAAAAATGGTTTTATTTTGGTAAACGTCAGCCATCAGAAACTCTTATACTTACTTATCAAAGTCTTGATCTAGTCATTCGTGCAAAGCCAAAACCCTAAAAGACTGTAACTTCTAAAAATGATACAGTGTTACATTTAAATATGGTACCTTAATTTAAAAAATAGTTCATGTCAGTTAACCCCCATTACTAATGCAAGAGAAGGAGGATGTAAAAAACGTTTTGTTTTAAAGTTCAATCCCTTACTTAAAGAGGGTTCACAAATTGCAGTTTTAATTTTGAATCAAGATATAATGTAAACAGTGCATTTGAAAGATTTACAAACATTTTAACGCATTATATTAATTTAAGTTTCCCATATAAAAAGGTAAGAGTAAATATTACAAGAAAATCTAAAACTTGGCTAACGCAAGGTCTAAAAATCTCATCAGAACAGTTAAAAATTTTGCATAAGAAAATGTTAACAACCAAATCTAATTTAAAAAAATACAAGATAGTTTATAGACAAGTTCTTGAAAAGGCAAAAATTTTATATAATGACAATTTTTACACTAAAACTAGCAACAAATCTCAAGCAGCTTAGAGAATTATAAATAACAACATTAGCACGCACAAGGATGATGTGCATTCTATCAAAGAAATAATAATAGAAAATGGTAGTGAAATAGCAAATGCGTTTAACAAACATTTTATAAATATTCCAAAGCAATTAAAGTACAATGAAAGGATCTAACTCGACAGGTCTTGATAATGTTTCAACAAATTTATTAAAAAAGTATATTGATTTTTTTGTAAAGCCAATAGCATGTTTCATTAATTTATCTCTTAATGAAGGCGTTTTTCCTAGTATTTTAAAAACTACGAAAGTTATTCCTATTCACAAAAAAGGAGCCAGAAGTGAATGATAATTATAGGCCTATTTTCTTATTGTCCACCTTATCAAAAATTCAGGAAAAGTTATCTTTAATAAAATTACTAACTTTCTTTCAAAGTTCAATATACTTTCACCTTGTCAGTTTGGTTTTCAAAAAGGTAAATCTACAAAATCAGCAATAATAAATTTTTTAATGTATCTTCATGACAGTTTGAATAAAAGCAAATATATCGGTATATTTTTAGATCTGAGTAAAGCATCCGACCTCGTAAATCATGAGCTTCTGCTCGATAAGTTGTATATGTATGGATTAAGAGGTAAAAATAAATGATTGGATTCATTCGTACCTTTCTCAAAGGAATCAAATAGTTGAGATTCAGGATTGTATGTCAAATAAATTAAATATTGAATGCGGTGTGCCCCAAGGTTCGGTCCTTGGGCCCCTATTTTTCATTGTCTTTATCAATGATTTAGCAAATATCGTTAATCAAGATAATTTAACATTATTCGCTGATGATACTTCTTTTGTTTGTTCCGATCTATCTCAGAATGATGTTGTTTTACATAGTCAAAATATTTTAAATGTGTTTGTTGAGTGGTTTAAGAAAAACAAGCTATTTTCTAATATTTCTAAGGCAGAGTTTATATTGTTTAAAACGAAACTGAAAGCCAATTAATCAAAATTGATGGAACATTTATAAAACAGTCAGATACTGTCAAATTTTTAGGTATATACCGAGTGACACAGGAGATATGTAATACCCCGTAGCATGTTTATTTAAAAAAATATTATTTTGAAATTTGGTACACTTATATAATGCGTGATTGTCCTTTTTTAAGTACAATATTTTGTTCGCACCATTTCCGGTTTCACCGGAAGTGACATCTACTCTGTTATTTTAAATGGCACCCTGTATATTTTTTTACCTATCTAATTCGTCTCTAGATTCTTTTTTCAACCATGTATCGGAACACGGTATTGTGTTTTAAATGACAGTTAATATCAATTTTAGTTTGTTAAGTCTAGGTGGACCTGATATGAACCTTGGCAGATATTGATGCGTAATATGCCGTGATATCGAAAGGCCTCTGATATGCGACTTTGTGTCTCATATTTTTTTGGGAATAACCAGTACCTGAACAGACTAATAAGATCTAACTTATTTAAAAAAAAACATCTATAAACAACTCACGATATCATAAAAACCAAGATAGGAACCCCATTTTTTTATTTCACCTAGTTAAAAAATATTATTTATCTTTTATTTTTGTCCAATACAATTGCTGTGCCTATCCTATTTTACTTTCTTCATTAAAATTAGTATCGAATGTTATTGCATAGTAATGAATATTGTACTGCAATAAAAATAGTAAGCAGGCGGTGGAAACAAAAGAAGGTAAAACGAGGCGTCATTTTGATTTGACAATTAAGAATTGTTTACTTGGCAGCAATTTAAGCATTTTTCATTAAATTATACCTAAGTTATCACGTTTTTAACTCTGTTTTGCCATGTATTTACGAAATGAAGAAGTAGATATGCTACTAATCTATGGCGAATGTAAGAAAAATAGGAGGTGGGCTGCTGACTTATATCAAGAAAGACTTCCCGAAAGAATTCATCCACCAAACAACTATTTTGTAAGAGTTGAACAGCAATTTAGAAGTGAACCAGATGTACCGGAAAATAATTTCATTATCGATGAAGAGTCGGAAATTAATGTATTTTCAATTGTCGAGGTAGGTCCCACGATTTCGATAAGACAGATTGAGGACCAAACCAGTGTAAATAGGGAATCAGCTCGACGCATTTTGAAAAAACACAAATTTAAATCATACAAGTACCAAATATACCAGCATTTATACAAAAATGATTTTCAAAGAAGATTGAACTATTGCAAATGGTTTCTGAACAGACACAATTTGGACAATAATTTTCATGAACAAATTTTATTTTCCGACGAGTCCAGGTCCACTAATTTGGGATTATTTAATCGTAACAACACCCGTTATTGGGCACAAGAAAATCCCAGAAATATGAGAGAAAGTGCATATCAGGAGCGATTTAGTTTTAATGTATGGTTATTAGTAATTGGCAGAAGAATTATTGGGCCAATAATTTTTTATGGTTCATTAAATGGAGAAAGATATTTGGGATTTTTGCAAAACCAGATACAAAATTTTTTGGAAGAACTGCCACCTAATGTTAATCCAATAATTTTTCAACAGGATGGGGCTCCACCACATAACAGCAGAGTTGTGGTGAATTATTTAAATGAAAGGTTTGGAGAAAACTGGATGGGAACAAATGGGCCCGTTCGATGGCCTGCAAGGTCACCAGACCTTACGCCGCTTGATTTTTTTGTATGGGGCCACCTCAAGGAAAACGTTTATAGAACTCCACCAACAAACAGAGAAGACATGGAAATGAGAGTCAGAAGAGCAATCGATGGGATTACTGAATTACAGTTAGATAACGTGCTTAGGGCTACCGTCACAAAAACACGATTGTGCAGAGATAACAACGGACAACATTTTGAGCATCTGTAGTAAAAAATGCTTTTGTATGTAGTACTTCAGTAAATATTTCATTTTAATTTCTTCCATTCGTTGTAAAAATGTATTACATAGTATAATGGTTTTTCATCGATTTTGTTCAAATGTGTTTTACTGATGTTTCTTATTTATTAAAAAAATCGTTTTACCTACTTTTATTTTGTTTCCACCGCCTGCTTACTAAATATGTTTGTTGAAGTACAATATTCATTACTATGCAATAACATACGATACTAATTTTAATGAAGAAAGTAAAATAGGATAGGCACAGCAATTGTATTGAACAAAAATAAAAGATAAATAAGTATGTTTTAACTAGGTGAAATAAAGAAATGGGGTTCCTATCTTGGTTTTTATGATATCGTGAGTTGTTTAAAGATATTTTTTTAAATAAGTTAGATCTTATCAGTCTGCTCAGCTACTGGTTATTCCCAAAAAAATATGAGGCACAAAGTTGCATACCAGAGGTCTTTCGATATCACGGCACACTACGCATCAATATCTGCCAAGGTTCATATCAGGGCCACCTAGACTTAACAAACTAAAATTGATATTAACTGTAATTTTAAAAACAAATGCCGTGCTCCGATACATGGCTGAAAATAGAATTTAGAGACGAATCAGATAGGTAAAAAAAATGTACAGGCTGCCATTTAAAATAACAGAGTAGATGTCACTTCCGGTGAAACCGGAAGTGGTCGGGAAAAAATTTGTACTTAAAAAAGGACAATCACGCATTATATAAGTGTACCAAATTTCAAAATAATATCTTTTTAAATAAACATGCTACGGGGTGTTACATGTTTCCTGTGTCACCCGATATATATATTAACCAGTATTTAGATTGGGATGATCACATAAGTGGTCTATGTTTAAAATTGTCATCACTATGTTATGTATTATATAGAATTAAATTTTTAACTAGCAATCTAATATCATTAGCTTATTATTATGCACATATTTACTCTAGAATAAGTTATAGCATTTTATTTTGGGGATCTTCATGTCTATGGACAAAAGTTTTTAGAATGCAAAAAAGGGCGTTACGTAATATAGCAGCTGTACACAAACACTCTTGTACAGATTTGTTCAAGAAATATAAATTGTTAACAGTACCGTGTATATACATTTATGAAATACTTAATTTAGTTAAATGTAATTATTCTTCCTTTTTGACTAACGATTTTAATCATGATTATGTAGAAATTCCAATGCCTTAGTCATTCCTCAACATAATTTATGATTATATGAAACTAATTCAGTATATGTAAGTATTAATTTTTTTAATAAAGTTCCTAATTATATTAAAAGTATCGAAAGCACAAAACAATTCAAAAACAGTTTATATGAGTTCTTAATTCATCGCTTTTTATGATGTTAAAGGATATATATGAATTTTTAAAATATTTTGAAGTAGTCTCATTTTGGTATTATTTACTTTTTTAATTTTGTATGTCTATTTAACTAGTCCTACACCACATGTACTTTTGTACTGGTATTTTTTTATTCGGGACAATAAAGATTATTATTATTAACATGGAATCTTCACTTAGATAGAAAACTAAAGAAGTTTTACATTTCTTATGCGCAATGTCGCAGGACCGTGGGTAAAACCTGAGTAATGGAACCTTCTGACAACAATGGTTCACCTCAAATACTTTAACATACAACCAAATGTAGGCTGTGGAGATGTCAAAAGCCGCCTGTGGAAAGAGGCTGTCAGAAAGACGCTTCTTCTACAGGCGTGTACAAATACTCTCATATCCCGATTGTCGCATATGTGAGACACTTCTACGTATCGAAAATCACGTGTCACATATATGTGGCGGTCCACCATCAACGTGCTAGAAAACAAGATAATGATTTGTTACAGTTAAATATCATCTACAATGACAAGAGACATAAGGATACAAAAATTCATTAGTTCCCCGGTAACGTTCTCTACATTTGCGCCCATAAAATAAATAATAACAGTTAGAATGTCTTCTTGATGGTCATAAATACGTTTTTCCCACTGTACGGCGTTAGTTATTACGGCCACAAACAATAATTTCAAAATAAAATTATGTTGAACAATAAACACGCAAAACGGAATAATCCCATATAGCAAACTGACAAGAGTTGAAAAAAAAACTTGATGAGTTCGTAAAATTAACATGTACGAGTAATGGGAATAGCCGGCGGGGAGATTTTCTCATTTTATTAAGACTAAGAACGCCGTTAAAAGTTAAATCTTGTAATCGCCTTATAAGGTCTCAATTTACAGAGCAATAATAGTAAAACCTGTAAATACGATTATTGTTTACATACACGTTTCCTTATTTTGTGTATGAGCGATATCCACTTACCTATGATGTCTTAACCAACATTCATGATACCTTATGGGAATAATTTACATCAAGCATTTTTATGGGTTATTTATAGGCTTAAGTAATTTCCATTAAATCTGTGCAAGGTAAAAATATGCAGCTTTAATACGCAATTTCTCTGCATCGTTTAATTCTTGAGCCTTGCCTCTAACATTAATAATAACATATATTTATTAAAATATACAGGAGATGGTGTTACTTATATGACTTAAGAAAACTTTTTATAAAATAATAACTTAATATTTGTCGATTTCAATATATTTAGTTAAAGTAATTTTCTTCGTGACTACTAATACAATAGTACCCTAATTTTCTCGCTATATAAGTTGCACTTGGAATTAATTAATACAATAGAAAATAATCACACCCAGACTTTGTACTAAATGGATATTAAATCAGCGTTATCAAAGTTTTAAAATCTATCGATGTTTTGCTTTTCTTAAATATTTCTCATAAAATTTGACGTGTAGAATTTCTTCGATTCTTCCAAAGCATACTTTAAGTGTCTTCTTCTGAGTAATTTTTAGATTTCTTTAGGCTCTAATATGTTCCACCCCAGTAGGTATAGGAACACTTGAGTCAGACAATGATGTCACAGCATTGGCGCCATTAAACTACCCTCTTCAATTTACAGGTACAGCTTTTTACAGTTTTCTTACAGAAATACACCTGTAAAACTGCACCTGTAAAAAGCTGTATCAGTACGTGTAAAAGCCGTATTTTGAATTTCCCCCAATAGAACGGATGTGGCTTATTGGCGCCAATAATGTGACGTCACTATCTGGTTCAAGAGTCCTGTGCCTTCTTACCTACTTTCCCTTGTTGTATATTTTTGGAAAATAATCGAGGCAACATATCCGGACGACTAGCTGGCTTAAGCCGGGGCAAAGAGTCGTGAATTCAGAGCACGAGCAAGAGATGTGAAACTTACCCTCTTTGAGTAAATAAATACACCACACCACAGGTAGTGACGACCCCCGTTATCCCGGAAGGCTCTAGAAGAACCTTGTGTGGGAGGGGGCTACACATTTAGAGACAAGACACACACACCCAATATCCGTATAATAGTGGAAAAATCCCTCTCACAGTATTTTCCACTGCCACGACGGGGGATCGAACTCGGAACTATTGGTAAGAGGGAAGTGCGTTTACCTCTCGACCATCAGCCATACAATGTATGACAGGCAAATTTCGTTTTGTTCGAGACAATCAAAAATCAAATCAAAAATTGATATTGTTTGGGCATCATCTATAGTTGATAATCAGTTAAGCTGTCTCTTTTTCCCGTAAAACCAGACGAGATCGAAATTAACGATAAGGGAAATTTAAAAAAATGTATAAAATGAATGATAAAATATATTACATGAATAAATAAATTTTATATGATGATACATATGAAATAGTAAAATTTAATTTCAACAATGGATCCTTGAAAAAAAATATGTACGTTGATTGAAATATAATTTTAAGTGAAAAATTTGTTAATAAAATTGTATCAGTGAAAAAGAGTAATTTTATTACAAAAAAAATAATAATGAATATGATACCAATCTCCTGGATTTACAGTTGGTATAAATGAAAATTGAAAGCTCTGGTACTGCATTTCAGGACCTCATTGTCTGGTAGAGCACCCAATCTAAATAATTTGGCAATTTATCCGTGCAAAGCGGCGTTTCAGACTGCAATACCAGACAGGGAGGACTGGAAAAACGGTCCTCCCATAACATCACAAACATTCTGGTACACCGACGGCTCCAAGACAGAACAAGGAGTCGAAGCCGGGATTTACGGGACAAGGTCAAAAGCCAGTATCCCGATAAGTCTAGGGAAATACGCAACGGTTTTTCAGGCTGAGTGATCGCCATACACTGTTGTACAAGGGAGATAATAGGACAAGGCACTGTTAACCAATCGATTGCTATTTTCTCTAATAGCCAAGCGGCAATAAAAGCAATCAGTTCCATGCAAATCAACTCAAGATTGGTGTGAGACTACTTGGTGGCCCCAGAGTGACCTTAGCATGGGTACCAGGACACGAAGGACACAGAGGAAACGAGAAGGCTGATCAACGGGCCAAGGAAGGCGCACTTAAAGCCCCAATAGGACCTGAGTCCTTTTGTGGCGTGGCAAAGCCATGCATATGAGTAGCCATTGAGGTATGGGTGCAAAATAAATCTCTGGAATGGTGGAGGAATCTCCCAAGACAGAGACAGGCCAAAGAGCTCATTAAAGAACGTTCGGCCAAATTTATTAAAGATCTACTAGGAAGGCCATCAGAGTAATAGTAGGCCTTTTAACTGGGCACTGCCGGCTTAATAGACACATGAGTCTAATGGGCCTGGCAGAGGACACAACATGCAGGTTCTGTCAAAAGGAAGAGGAAACCTCAGTTCACGTATTGTGCCACTGTGATGGCCTGGCGAGACTGAGATTCCAAGTACACGGAGAAGAAGAACCAAAAGCGGACAGCTATACAAAAGGGCCTTTATCAAAGCTGTGAAGTCTAGTACAAAGGACAAAGCTGGATGAGGTGCTATAAGGATTGTATTCTAGGAGCACCGCAATAGACCTGAAAAGGTCGCGGTGGTAAAGGCTAAATAACCAGCTCCTTTGTTAACCTAATCTAAGACGGCGTTTGATTCCAAAGAAAGCTGATGTGTAAAGATTGCTTAAAGACTGCTAAATAAGAGTCTGCTTAGTACTTAGAACAAAATGATGCATTGAAATAAATGCTGCATAGAGGTAAATAATGCATAGGAATAAATTAATGCATAAAAATAAATTAAATGGATAAAAGTAAATTAATTGCATAAAAATAAATTAAATTGCATAAAATAAATTAATTTACATTAAATAAATTGCTGATTTGCAAACTATATATTGCCAAAAATGAGACAGAAAAGAATATTTTATTACTATGTGGTAACATGTAGTATTTTAATTACTTATTGAATTGACAAAAATTGAATTAAATTTATTTTAAGAAATTGAAATTACATTAAGGACATAATTGAAAATTATTGAAATTTAAATGACTAATAAATAAAATTTTCCTGGTATTATTAAACACAACTAAACATGGATATGAGTGCAATATAAATGACTAAGTATCGCACAGTTGAACGTTTGTAGACTCATACCAAATCATACCAAATTCAGCAAGCACATGATCACTTCGTGATGTTAACTAAAAAAGTAAGCCATTTTATTTTACAATCTGAAATACGGTACCAATATACAAACTTGAAAAATCTACTTTTACTAATAACATTGAAAGCTGTAAAATTGTACGGGTGTTGCCATCTGTTGATGGGAGACTTATGTGCGCAATCTGGTTTCTTAGTTAGGTTAATATCTACACAAAACCTTTACCGTCAATAAACGACATTTATTGCAAATATAACGAACTGTCCAAATAAATAGTAAATCGTTTACAACTGTTTTGTGAGAATTCAGTAAATACATTACATCATATTAGATACATTATATAACAGGAGGATGAGAAAGTTTCACAGGTAAGAAAAATAACTACATATACATAGTAAACAAAGTATAATAATGAAATATAAATGAATGTAAATATTTTGCATGCTTGGCATAGACAATGGGTTCTGAAGTGCTGTAACAGAGATTCACAATTTAGTGTTAAAATAAACATGACTGAATTCCTAAGACACAAAAATAGGTGCATTAAACAGTGTGAAATAATTTAGTAGTTATACAAAGAAAATTTCTGATAGTTGAAACAGTTTCACTTACAAAAACTAAATCAAAATGTTATACAGATCGTGCTAAATATAAGTAAAATACCAGTTATTATATAAAATTATTAAATGGACATAGGCCATGTAACAGTTTACTAGTTTTAATTTATTTGAACTCTATTTTGATCATGTATTTGGTAATTACTATTATTATTATTATTTTCTGGCACTGAATTTTTTATTATTTGCCAAACTCTCTTTGCATTTTTTGCTTGCTTCGTTTAGTTTTTGTGTGATAACCTTTTCTTGACTTTTGTAACTGCTTAGTGAAGTCCCTGTACTGATTCATAACTTTGATATTTTCGTCTGTTAAACATTGTTTTTTATTTCGCCCTATCTTTAATTGATGTGATTAATGTATAGTATATTGATTCATGGTTTAATTTTCTGAAGTATAAAGTTAAAGTAAGTATCCTTGTTGGTTTAATCACAGTATAATGAACGGTTATAAATACGTGTATCTATTTCTCTTCTATATCTAAATCTATTCATAATAATTGTAATATATTACTATATTTTAATCCGAATATTTAATTTAATTTTAAATTAGCTACTGTAGATGGAGTCAATAGAGCTTTAAATAACATTAAATTAATGCTACCGTTACTGATGATGTATCTGCTTATAGTATGTTTAAATATTGCAGTTCAGTTATTGAAAGTTACAGCACACACATTGTTAGTTGTTGTATTTTGAAGAAAAAAACAGATAAAACTGTCCATTTAAATTTGGAGGAAGGACAAATGGTCCAAATAATTGATCGCTGATGATACCACACCAAACGTTAATCTTAAATTCTTACTGAAAATGCTTTTCATTAACGGCATGGGGATTTTCTACTTCCCAGTAATGGGTATTTCTCCACTAAAAAACGCCTCGGCGAGTAAAAGTTGCTTCGTCGGTAAATAAAGTGTTCTTAACAAAATTTCGATCCCTGTTGTGTTTATTTAGAACAAATTGGCAAAAATTGTAGCCTTTGTGGAATATTCCTTCCAAGTAAGTTTTGTACAGGAGTGAGATGATATGGGTAGAAGCGTTCTTTACGTAAGACTCTTAGGACAGATTGTTTACTCACCCCTGTTGCCGCTGCTAAACGGCTAAAGAGATCTTTGAAAATCTTATGGTCTGGCTATATTCTATTTAGATATTGCAATGAGTATTGTCTGAAAGTTATTTGTGGCATTCTACGAATATTCTTTCCTATTACTTGGGTTTTCTACCACATGTATTGTTATCAAACAAATCACCGAATCTACAAAATAATAGAGTTATTGGAAAAAAGCCTCTGCGCCCGTGACGTTTACGCCAAAGGAAAAGTCAGAGGTTATATTTTGCAAATAATATAAATCGGAATAAACACAGAAATAATGTATTTTGCTGACGTTTCGGAAAGTAAATCTCTTTCCGTTTTCAAAGCTATTTTTTGGAAAAACTCTTATTTTGCTGTGTATGTCAAATACACAGCTTTAAGATTCTGTTTATGTTATTTCCATAGATACTTACTACTTACACAGAACACAGAACTGATGATATTTTCTTTTAGATAATGTTGAGTTTGTTAAGATCTTCTTTTAACATTGGTAGCCAGGTTGTACAAATATCTACAGAACAATTCGATACGTACTTATCTTCATTTAATAAGATTATTGCCGATTCTTTAATTTTTCTTTTTTTGGTATCTGTTTCTTTTGTTAAAATTTTTGCCGAGTCCCAGTTTATTCTATTTCCGTTTTCCCAAACATGTTCACAAATCTTTGATTTCTGAATTTCATTCTTTCTAATGTAATTCTTGTGCTCATCCAACCTCACACTGAAAGGTCTGGATGACTCACCCACATAACATTTATCACATCCGCACGGGATATTGTAAATACAGTTTTTTGAATTCTGCTCCCTGTTTATCGGTTTTATTTTTGTTAAAATAGATCTTAAAGTGTGTATTGAAATATCGTCCTAACATCAAATTTGTCACCTATACGGCGTAGCTTTTCGGATAGTCCGTATACATAAGGAATTATTGCTGTATAATGACGTTCAGGTTTTTGTCGTACCTGATTGTCCCTATTTTCAACATTTATGAAAACTCTATCAACAAAGGCTTCAGGATATTGATTTTGTACTAGAACCTCTTTGATAAATTTTTTCTCGTTATTTAATATTTCATTATTAGATGAAATTATTTTGGCCCTATCGCATAAACATTTTACAACACGCCTTTTAACATTTATTGACTGATTTGAGTTAAAATTTAGATATCTATTAGTATGTGTTGGTTTTCTATAAATGCTTGTTTCAATTGTATTATTTACCCTTCTAATTAAAACATCTAAAAACGGTAGTTCATTCCTACTTTCTACTTCTAATGTGAATTTAATAGACGGTTCCTTACTATTTATATTTTCTAAAAAACTATCTAGTAAATCGACACCATGAGGCCAAATTGCAAAGATGTCGTCAACATATCTCCACCAAACAACCGGTTTGTTTATACAATTTTGAACATGTGTGTTCTCAAAGTTGTCCATAAATATGTTGCTTAAAATTGGTGATAATGCAGACCCATAGCCATACCAAAATCCTGCTGATAGAACTCATTGTCCAATTGAAAATAGGTTGTTTTTATACACAGTGTTAAGAGTTCCATTATGCTATTTACACTTAATTTAGTTCTAGTTTCCAAATTATTATCATTTAGCAACCTGTCTTTAACTATTTTTAAGGTTTCATCTACCGGAACATTGGTAAAAAGACTAACTACAAAAAAAATAGCTTTGAAAACGGAAAGAGATTACTTTTCGAAACGTCAGCAAAATGTTTATTCCGATTTATATTATTTGCAAAACATAACCTCTGACTGTTCCTTTAGCGTAAGAGGCTTTTTCCAATAATTCTATTATTTTGTAGATTCGGTGATTTGTTTTGAAGAGGATAAAAATACATGTGGTAGAAAACCCAAATAATAGGAAAGAATATTGCAATGAGTATCTCCTCGCTGCAGCGCATCCGCTAAAATTATTTTGTGCGTAAACACATATCTACCAAGTGTACCTTTTATACGTGGAAATGACGCCGTCACCAGACTTTCTGGTCAGAAAAAAATATGAACAAAACAGAGCTGAGTACTTCAGTACAAAAATGTACTGCAAATTTGTACTCCAGTAGTTTAGGTACTCTAAGTACTTTAAGTACTTTTAATATTGCTGTACTGGTATTGTAAACTTCCAGTACATTTGCAATGTACTTGTACTGGGTACTTATTTTCTGCAATTTTTGATGAAGTATTACTTGTTACTTAAAAAAAGTACTGCAAAATCATAATGTACTGCAAGTATTTTACTAATGTACTCCCAGTAGTAGAAAGTACTCCCAGTATTACAAAGTACTCCCAGTGATAATAAAACTACTCCAAGTACTTAGGAAAAATTATTGAACAGGTATTTTATTTTATAATTCACGTAATTTTCGCAAAATCCTGTTGTGACATGCTTGGCGATTTGTATCAACTCTATATAAGCTAACACCTTCAACTGACAACCTCATTCAGCATTTGTTTTGTTTGGTGGTAATGAATGTATTAATTTATTAAGTTTGAATGTGATATAGTGTTATAACTTACAAAGTCTGAATAGTTAGTGACAATAGTGTGATATACAGAGGTAAGTTAATATGTTTAATAATTTAAATGCAGTTTTAGTTGAATCAAAAATACAGTACATTTTTTTTTATTTAAAGAAAAGAGATGTGCAAAATGCGACGCGGGAGGGGCAATGGCATGAAAAACACGTTAGTCTCTTAGACTATTGTAAATTATATGTTTACGTTTAAGTTGCCTTTCCTTTTTTGTAAATTTATATAGTATTATTATAAATAAAATGGGTATTAAAAAATATGTATTTTATGTAACTTTAACTTGCATACATCATACGTCATAATACATAGAATATTATGTTAATAGTTATTACTACCAATTGATACTATTGATAGTAAAAAAAGAGGTCCCAAACATGAAATTATTCTTTTGAAAATTATACTTTCAAAAACTTCACCGGTATGATTGATAATGTAACTGTTATATTACTGATTATTGTTAGCAATTCTAATATGTTAAAACTAGCTTGAATAATGTTTATCTGATATTATAGTACTGCTTTTAAAAAAAGTACTTATAAATATACTGCAAGTAATTTAAAATATGTAAATCACTGAGGTTACTGCTAAAAGTAAAGTACTTGAAAGTACTGCAAGTATTTATAAAATACTCTAAGTATTTAAAACACTGAAAATACTTGAAGAGTACTTTACTTAATACTGCTACTGCAAATGTTTAATTTTAAGTACATTACTCAATACTTCAAGTACTTTTGAAATATACTGGTACTTAATACTGCAAGTAAAACAAAAATTGTTTGATACTGCTTACTGGTTACTCCCAGTACTTTCATTGAGTACTGGTCACAGCTCTGGAACAAAATTCATCATCATATACAGGTCCTGCGGCGCCTTCTATGAGCTAACGTGATGTAATACATAAATTATTGTTTCTTAAAATAAAAAAAGTTCCTCTAGGCGAAGATCAGTCATGAGGCTGTTGAGTTATTGCAAAAAAACGAAAAAATAATTTGAATTTTGATACCCGGTATCTTTTTCCACATCAACATTTTACTAAAGCATATTTGGTTGTATCCTCATATTTTGGCCTAAAGAATCTACCCCTGAGCTATGGCATATTATTAATGGTCCACCCTGTATATGTTTTATTTTTTAAGATAGTGAAGTTTCTTCTACGTCACCCCTTCATTTCGGTCAATTTCTGATTCCAGTTAGACTTAAATAGCGGTTGTGCCCCGATTTTCGGTATCATTCCCTGTCCGACCCGGATCCCCAATTTGCATAACACGCTCACGCTCAAACGGTTGACTTCGGGCACGCAATATACTTAATACTTATACTACAGCATGTAAAAATTCAGCTGTCCTAACAACTGATGGTTTTCTAAAATGACTAAACGTAGAAGGTGTAGAATTCAATAGGACGTAATTAGCAGTTTTCAAAGATTCAAGCATTGTTATATCATTCTTGAACTACAAATGATTGATTAATTTTTTCCGTTTGACAGATATATTCAAAACATTTAATTTACTCGTAACCACACCTTAACTGTTCACAAGCTTATTAAACAGCCAAACTGAATTTTTATGGTAATATATGTAAAAATCTACAAGCAACCTAATAGTGTACCCGAGGTTTGGACTGTTTTCATTGTTTAATTATACGCTGTTAGAGAAAATTGGTAATTTGCTTAATCTACCGTTAACTTTGGCATAATCTAGTTTTTGTGAGTATGTATGATGGATGGCTGGACAGAGATATGACGGTTCTAACTTTTTTAATTATATATTTTCAAATATCAAATAAAGGAGTATCCTATTACTATCTAAAATCATACTAATAGGTCAGAAGATTTTACAAATCCTTGTAATAAGAAACAATAAAAATAGGATTTCATAAAATAATGTATTTTATAGTAAAATATACGAAATAGGAGTTCATATACAGTGTGTCCCACGACGAACTGCGGCGATCGATATCTCGAAAAGTAGACATCGGAGAATTTTGAAAATTTGGTAGTAAACTAATGTCGATGGAGGCAACTCGGCTAAAATATTTTCAAGATGGTGGCACTTCCGGTTATACCGGAAGTCGATACCAACTTGCTTATTTTCAATGGGACACTCTATATATTATTACATTTTTGGATTGTACTCAATATTCTAGGCCGATTTTGTGTATCATGTCCTATACCTAAGTCTCTCGGTTTTTGAGATATTTCAATTTTTATGTCAAAAATGACGTTTGCGGGCCCTAAAAGAATTATCAATTTTTTCTATAAGGAAGCCTTTATTATCTAATTTGGGTTCGATTCTTTGTTGAAAAAGACCTACTTTAATAGAGTTTTTATAATATTTTGATAGGTATTAATACAGAGTGTTCAAAAAATAAGAATAAAGTTGAAATTGAGAAAACTGTCAAAAATCAATTTTTTCAAATGGAAACCCCCAATTTTTATAATATTGTCTTATTCGCCATTAAAAATAAGGGTAAGTTTGTATATGGATATCTTTTCCGAAAATTTTTAGTTTTCGAGATATTCCCAATTCAATATTTCTATATGGGGATTTTGCTAAGAATTTTAAGTTCAATTACTGTTAGTTGGCTATGACGGCGTTGAGTGCTAAACAAATGTATGTAGCTGTCACTTACCAATTGACAAGTATTAATTATCATGCTGGGGCGCTTAAATTATGCACACGAGGATTACTTAAATTTGTTTATAATCTATGGAGAATGTTACAAAGTTTTATCAAAAACATGTGAAATATTTGCTAATAGATATCCAGATAAACAAAAACCGTCTCCGAACAGTGTTTAATGAATAATGGAAAATTTCAAAAAATTTGGCACTGCAACAGTTCATAAAATAATTAAACAAATGTAACTTAGATACAAAAGGTTCTTACATAAAATACTAACAGTATAACTACTTATACTCAGGAAAATATTTTATTTTAATAAGTGTTCAAAGTGTCCACCCTGAACTTCCAAACATTTTTCGCACCTCTTGATTAGTTCGTCATGGGTAGCCGCTCTAATAGAACCTGGAGATAATCTTTCAAAAGCATTCCTTACTCTTGCCTGATAATCTTCCATTGTTGTGACTGGATTAAAATAAACCATATCTTTTATTGTTCCCCATATAAAATAGTCTAAGACAGACAGATCAGGAGAACGGGGAGGCCACAGAAAAGGTCCATTGTTAGCAATCCACTTATCGTAAAAAGTTTCTTCCAAGAAGTTGTTAACTATGAAGCTGCTGTGTGGTGACGCGCCATCGTGTTGGTAAAATATTTGCCTATGTTCAGCTAGCGGTAAATTGTTCAAATATTCATTATCTAAATCTTGTAATATATTCAAATATCTTTCACCTAAAAAAAAGTTGATAAGTAATTTGAAAAACAGAAACTATTTAAGTATTAATTCATTACCATTTAAGGTTTCTTCATCAAAATTAAGTTTTACGACTCCATCATTTCATCACATCACATTAAATTGCAAGGTTTCTTGATAATTTCGCAATCTCACAGCATGGGGATTTGAATCACACCAAAAGTGGGAATTATGTCTGTTGAAAAGTCCATTTTTCGTAAATATTGCCTCGTCAGTCCAAATTATGTTGTCCAAAAATCGAAAGTCGCCTTGTAACATTGTTAAAATAAATTCGCAAAAGTGAACTCTTCTGGCCAAATCGGTGTCCTTTAGGTGTTGAACCATAGAAATGGAATAGGGATGAAATTTGCGTTTCAAAAGAATTCTATGAATCTTGGAGATTCCTGTTTGTAAGGCCACTTGTCTTAAGGATGTCATAGGATATGCCGCAAAATATCCGAAAATAGCAATTTAGATATTTTCATCATCGACAATTGGTTTTATTTTATGAACTGTTGCCTTAACGGTGCCAAAATTTTTTAAATTCTCCATTATTCGTTTAATACTGTTCGGAGACAGTTTTTGTTTATCTGGATATCTATTAGCAAATATTTCACACGTTCTTGATAAAACTTTGTTACATTCTCCATAGATTATAAACAAATTTAAGTAATCCTCGTGCGTATAATTTAAACGCCCCGGCATGATAATTGATACTTGTCAAATGGTAAGTGACAGCTACATACATTTGTTTAGCACTCAACGCCGTCATAGCCAACTAAGAGTAATTTAACTTAATATCCATAACGAAATACCCATATAGAAATATTGAATTGGGAATATCTCGAAAACTAAAAATTTTCGGAATAGACATCCATATACAAACTTAACCTTATTTTTAATGGCGAATAAGATAGGATTATAAAAATTGGGGGTTTCCATTTGAAAAAATTGATTTTTGACAGTTTTCTCAATTTTATCTTTATTCTTATTTTTTGAACACTCTGTATTAATACTTATCAAAATATTATAAAAACTCTATTAAAGTAGGTCTTTTTCAACAAAGAATCGAACCCAAATTAGATAATAAAGGCTTCCTTATAGGAAAAATTGATAATTCTTTTAGGGCCCGCAAACGTCATTTTTGACATAAAAATTGAAATATCTCAAAAACGGAGAGACCTAGGTATAGAACATGATACACAAAATCAGCCTAGAATTTTGCGTACAATCCAAAAATGTAATAATATATAGGGTGTCCCATTTAAAATAAGCAAGTTGGTATCTCTAAATTACACAACACATTTATTTAAGAAAAATAACGAAAATTATTTTAGTAAAAGATTTTAAACAATTATAAAAAAAGTATTTATAAAATAGTGCAAGAAAAATTCGTGTTGGGTAACAAAAAAAAATCAATTTTTATACAGCGCCAGGCTATTTATTTCGATTGCAACAGACACTGGACTGCTATATGGCGCCTACCGACTGTTACATCTCGGATCTCAAGAGTTATAACGGAAAATATCGATAATTATGCAGAATATATCTAAACCAAATATCTCCGTTATTTGAAGAGATACGACGAAAATTCTAAGACGATATTTTTTTGCAAAAATAGAGTATTTCAACGAGGTTTCATCAAAATGTTTTCTGAACCGATGTATTTTGAGATTTCTCTTCAGGTTGTGAAATGTTTTTTTTTAACGGGCGGGAAATGGCGGCATGAAATAGGGTATTTTCCTCCCTTTTCAATGATATATCACATGCCATATTTATATAGCATTATACTTGCCGTGGAAAAGTATGATTAAATAAAACCATCAAAGAATTCGAAAAATTCTTCAAATCTTTGATATAATAAAACAATAACACAGAAAAAAAATTAATAATAAAAATACAGCACAGAGAACATTAATATTTATCTAATCCTCAAAATAATTTTTAAAACGTCATATTAAGTGTCCAAAATGTCCACCGCAGTTTCTCTTGCACAAACGAGCGCGTCAAGGCACTTCATTCAAAACATTACTTAGATTTCGGGGGTAACTGTATCACATGCCTGTTGAATTTTGGCTTTTAGGTCCTCTACATTTTTCGGTGTCGTCGAAAACACCTATTCATAATATACGCCCGTAGGAAAAATCCATTGGGGTTATATCTAGAGAACGAGGGAGCCATCCATTGGTACCTATCCAATGTTGAGGTAAAATTTCGTCTAAACAATCTAAACAAATACAGGAATTGTGGGGAGGAGCTCCATCTTGTTGAAAATGTTGAAAGTTATGTCGATTCTCCATTAGGTACCACTGAGGTGACCATCATAAAAATAACCACATATTATTATAAAGTCCATTTCTAACGAATATTGCGAATAAAAAATCCATTATTGGAAAAATTTGCCTCGTCGGACCGAAGTACTTTACTACATATTAATGGATCGGCAGGGGCGAGCGTAGGTGCGTCTTTAATATGTACATACTTTGATATGCGATGTAAAGCAACGTCAGGCGCAGTTAGTAGTTGGATGGGCGACCGTTCCAACGAAGATCGCGTCCTCGCCTCACACATCTTCCAGCGGCTTGTATTTCAGTGTATGCGCGGAAGCTATACAACCTTAGGCGAGGGTTGTATAGAAGATATACCATCCTTCGGAGGGGATGTAAAGCCGCCGGTCCCTTGTCTATTAGATGTTAGGCAAGTAAAAGATCCCTACTCTTCTTAAGGGAAGAGGTTCGGCAAAATTCCTGGTTGGGGGTAGCTCGTCTATAGGCGTCGGTGATAGGCCTCAGTAGCGGAATAGGCCGACGTTAAATAAATGTATTAAAAAAATAATAAGAATGGATCGGCACGCCTCTTTTCCAACAGCCACTTACAAAAAGTCGTACTCCTTGGTTTGTCATCTTGTAAATTGTGAACTTTTTAGCTCTATAACACCGGTAATCATTTTTCTTTAAAAACATTTTAACACTTGTTATTTATTCACTGCACTGAAAGATAAAATAGAACTGTGAAATATTCGGCCAAATTTGCTCTCCAAAAAAAAAAGAGGTGTGTTGAAACAGAATATAAAAATGATTATTTAACATCAGCATTTTATCGCCTTCTTTCTGACCGAACGCAACCAGCGTATAACTTCCTTTCTTAGGGACGAATTGAATTCATATAGCCGCGCCACTGGTGTAAAGCCAAGTAGATGAATGGTCATTCCGTGCTGGACGCTTAGCCACTGATATACGGCGATAAGGAAAAACGACGGACATATTTTTATGCAATAATAAAAAAGCTAGAGTGAAGAAAAAGGCAGTATAAAGTTCATAAGATCGTGATCAGTCGTGATAAGATAAGATTAAAGGTTAAGGAAAAAATTATGCTCCTAATATTTCTTTGTGACATGTTAAGTATGTTAAAGGTTAAGTAATTTATTACGGACACGAGATGGGCCATTGCCGTTGTCTGTAGTAATTGCGGTGCTCTAATTTTGGTTTTATGGGCACCCGGTTCTCTAATAAAATCTAAGTTTATGGATACATTCTGGCCTTATTGTGCAAATAGGTGTCAATATGTGTATGCTTATCATTTAACTGAGGGCAACATAACGGAAATAGATATATTTTCCGTTTGCAATAGGATTTTCCCAGAAAAAAAATTATTGCTGAAATACTTAACTCACGTCAAAAATTATTTATGGCATATTTATTATCTTATTAATTTTACTAATAGTAACAAAAAAAAAAACTTGAAGTTTGAAAAATATTGGGTTCATTTTAAACAGCCATAAATTGGCGCGTTGTGACGTCAACACTCTGAAATCCAATCACAGAGGTTGTCTCTGTTCAAGATTGTTTATTAATCTTGGTCTCTGTTAACATAACATAACCTCTATTTATTGACAGCACTCAGCACTTTTCTATTTTAGGTAAATTATCAGCGGCACCTTTAACATATCCCTCTTCCACTTGATTCCATTTTGATGGTAGAATTAATAAAGCATAAACCAGAAACTGATAAAATAATATTTTCACTCCAAACAATACAAACATAAAAATATAAATTTAACGTTTTAGGTTAGTCATCTGATGTGTAATGTCAGTGAAGGTTAAACCTAAACTACAGTACAAAATATAACGTCCGACGCTTTCACGAATAACTTGTGCGACATTTATCTGGATTCTAATTGGCCAATATTTACACGTCCACTGCTTTAGACCAATCACAGTACAAGCATTACAAATTGAAATTCTGAGAAGTTTTAAAGGAAAGCTTTCTTTACCACACAGTTAGAAACTGTTACAAACTAATTATATCCATAATCTCATTGGTTTTCCGGGTAGATACGTAATTCTGGCGCGTAAAATGCCCGTTTTAAAAAGCAATGAAATTATCAGCAAGTTGCTTTAACGATATTTTCTTAGAAATAATTCTTATTAGAAAAGTAAATTGTTGTAAATTAGTAAAATGTTTTATTATATCATTTTCACGACACAAATTGTTAAAATAAAATTAGTGGGAAAACCCTATTAGTGACAAACATCTCCTGATGATGCTGATAAGGTTAGCGAAACGCGCGATAAGTAGTGTATCCGAGTGTAGTGTTCAAGTGTCTTAGTATTTGATGTTTTTGGAAAATACGTCAGTATTGCACCAAAGGTTTCAACGCTATCCAGGACTTAGACCTCACGCTGGAAGCAGGCACATTTGGTTAGTTTCAGGTAGGAAGCGTGCCATCATTGTAACTGATTCAACCTGCAGACTTATTACTATTGTTACGTGTTTACAATCTCCAGTAAACACTCTGTATGTAGGTTCAATTAATCGCAACAAGAATCTTCACAAACCACTGATTAATTAATCACTTAATAAAAAAAACACACTAATTATACTTTTAATCTACTATAAATTCACTACTTTAATTTACAACTTGCTACTGTTTCTTATTCCACCTGTTCACCTGCTTGTCTCATATCAAACTGTCTGCAGTGCGTTTAGATCCACTGTATATATACCCTCGTCGAATGTACTAGTTTATTCTAGAATGTTCTCTAACATTCGTGATTTTTCTGGCGCCGCGCCGTTCTCGAATTTTCTATGATTCCAGTGGTGTAGTCGTACACATAACATTATTTTCGACGAACGTAGGATTTATTAGGTGGTGTCCTTTTCTTTTAATTATTACAGTTACCTCAAAACATATTGTTGTATGAAATGATATTGAATTGTGATTGGTCTTTTTTAAAAAATGTTGGTAACGTGAATACAACCAGTGATTAATTTTATAGTACGTTTAAGATATTCTTCCGATGTAAGCGACAGCGACCGGAGACAGCGACCGAAGACTGAGACATGTACCACGTGACAAGCAGAGACCAACGACATAGAGGGCTACTAAGGATGCTCTAGAGTAGCCCTCCCTGTCGTTGGTGTTTGCTTGTCATGTGGTACATGTCTCGGTCTCCGGTCGCTGTCGCTTGCATCGGGAGAGCACCTTTAGAAGCATACTAGACATATGTGTTCCTAAATACATTCTTCGGAATACTAGAAAAAGCATCCTCTGTGGTTTATCGGACCAATTTTAAAAAATATTAAAGCCAAACTCTTGCTTTGGAAGTGCTACAAGAAAACAAGCGGTCCGGATGTCTATAATCAGTTTAAACTAATTGAAATCAAATAGATATAGATTTAGACATTTCGCATAAAACCTTTCTAAGAAATATTGAACGCAATGCAAAGAATGATGTAGTCATTTTGGGGTTACATCAATTCTAAATCAAATATGTCAAACATTCCGGATGATTTAATATACCACGATAAAAATTTAACCGCCATGCAAGTAAGATATTGTTGATGGTTTCGCTAGCTTTTTCAGCACTGCATTCACCACATCGGTAAGGGTTACAGGTAATGCAAATGATTCGTATTACAATGATCATTATCTACATATTTCACAGTTTATTACCAACGATGTATTAGTCGCGTTATTAAAGTTGAAACCCAAGCTTACTAAAGGTCCTGATGACCTTCAAGCATTTATTGTCAGAGACTGCTTGTGCTCTGGTCAAACCTCTCACTATATTGTTTAACCTAACGCTGCTAGATGAGCCCCTAGTCGTTGAGTGATCCTTGTCATTCCCCATTTTAATCTGAAAAATAATAATAAAAAATAAAAGATGAAAAAAGAAAAGATGGAAAACGAAGAAAGAAGAAAAGAAAAAAGAAAAAAAGAAAAATATATAAAGCAGGATCAAAGGATCGAAATATGGCTAAATAAGTCAAAAAGAAAATTAAAAAAAATAAAAAAATTTAAAAAATAAAAATAAAAAATAAATGAAAGAAAAAACAAAAAAAATGGAGAAGAAAAAATATATGGGTGTGTATGTATACATGTGTGTGCTTATATGTGTATATATATAAATAGGACAGTATTACAATGGTTTACATCATACCTTGACAGCAGGGAACAGATAGTTAAATTTAATGACTTTTATTCAGAAAAAATGAATATAAAACACGGAATACCACAAGGGTCAGCACTTGCTCCAATACTGTTTTTATTATACATTAATGATATTAGTAATTATTGTAAAAAAATGTAAACTCAAACTGTTTGCGGATGATACAATGTTGTATGTGACAGGCAAAGTAGAAGATATTGAGAGTAAATTGAATGAGGACTTAAAAAATGTGTATGAATGAACATGTGATAATAATCTTAAGCTGAACTTGAATAAAACTAAATTTATGATTGTAGCATCCAAACACAATTTGAAGCAGTTAAAACTGAATAAAATAAAACTTAATATCACAATAAATCACTGCATCATTGAGGAGGTTACCAAATTTAAATATTTAGGAGTAACTATTGAACTGAATTTTAATGCTCACTGTGAGTATATAAAAAATAAAATGGCAAAAAAGATTGGCCTGTTGTTTCGGTTATCTAATAAAATATCAATGTTTCGCTAAATTAACTATTTATAAGTCTATGATTTCCCCACATATCGATTACTGTGGAACTATACTTATTTTCTTCAACAAACAACAAATTCAAACATTACAGAAAGTTCAGAATAGAGGCATGAGAGCCATACTGAGTTGTAGTAGATATACACCAATTAATACTATGCTGAGTGTTCTGAATTTAATGAATATCTAACAAAGAATTATGTATAATACATTGATGTTTATATTCAAAATGAAGTATGGAATGATGCCACCTTACTTTATCAATAAATTAGATTATTTAATTGATTTTAATTCGTATAAAACACGGGCCACAATAAATAATGATTTCTATGTGAAAATTGAATATATAAAATCCAATACCATGCTAGGAAAAGGTCTAATTTGGTTTAATGACTTACCATGTGAGACAAAAAAATGCAGGAATATATATATATATCTTTAAGAGGCTTTGCATAGAGCACATAAAGAATACCTTTTAAATATTTGTCTGTGTAATTTTAATATTAGGTTATGTAATGTATGTATGTTATATAAGATTGTATTGTATTTTTGTTAAGAACTCTGCTAATAAAGTGTAAATAATTCTTAGGAAATTAGGATTAGTAATATTTAGGAATTTTTGTAATCACTTACCACCCAGTCAAAAATAAATGTCGGCAGTCACTGTGCTAATAACTAAAATCGCTCTAGCCATGCATTCGATGGAAAAAACCTAACGCTGCGTATTTGTGTTATTCCGAATGTTTGGAAAACCGCTCGAGTTTGTGCTGTGTTTAAAAAGGGTGATAAGAATAATGTTGATAAATACTTGCAGACCTATAACAGTAATATATAATTTTGCCAAAGTTTTTGAAATTGGACTACATGACGTATTGTACCATAACGTTCAGGGGCAGATTTCTATTCATCAACATGGCTTCATGCGTAATAGATCAACGGTAACAAATTTATTGTTCATTACTCAATTTATTGCTCAGAGTCTTGATATGAAAGTCCAGGCGGACGTAATTTATACAGATTTCGCCAAGGCCTTTAATCGGTTAGATCATGGCCACTTACTTCAAAAGCTTGAAAGAGTTGGAATGTCTGTCCCACTGCTCGATCTATTTAAGTCTTATTTAACTAATACAACGCAGTTCGTTGACTGTCGCGGTTTCATTTCCAAGAAGATTTCTACATCCTCAGGAGTGCCTCAAGGGTCAATCTTTGGTCCACTCTTCTTCATAATATTCATCAGTGGCTGTGAAAAACCTTGATGTGCATTTTTTACTGTACGCCGGCAACATAAAAATATTCTGCTCAATATATAATAGGCCTGACTGCCTAAAGTTGCAAAATAATCTTACAGAATTAAATAAGTGGTGTGCATTAAATAACCTCCCCCTGAACGTTGCAAAGTGCAATATTGTAACTTTCACCCGAAAAATATCAACTATTTCTTTCAAGTATACCCTGGGCAATGTTACCTTAAGTCGGTGTGACTCAATGGACAAGTAGAAGATTTTTTAATTACTATTTTAATAACATCTACACATAAAAAGAGTTCACCCGTATTTTTTATTTTATTTTTTTTAAATTGCCTTATAATAAAAAAAATCATGAAGTTTAAACTATGTTTAAACGGTTAGATATTGTCGCAAATGTTCGGGCTATGGCGTAATAGCGTAATCAACAAAGAAACGAGCGCTAGTAGACAGGCGGAGCCAAGAAAGCTGTGCAAAAAGCATGTGCGGCGCTGTCAGCTTTATATTGAATGCGCGCGCATATTACTCTATTACGTCACGAGATAACCGGCATACTATAATGCTATATTATTACTTTGGTCATTTTCGTTATTGTCTACTAGCCCATTAAAGATCTAGGGGTTATGTTTGATAAAAAATTGTCATTTATTCAGCATGTTAAAGAAACTATTAAGCTACAAAAGTTTGGGTTTTGTTATAAGGAACTCTCAGGGCTTCATCGCCATCCAGATATTAAATAAATAAATATAAATAAACACCACAGAAATTAGACAACCCCCAATTCCAGAAGCCAGGGCTTGTGCGGAAGGGGGTTACACATTGAAAAAACGCGGACATACAACCATTTCCTCCGACAGTGCCAGTGCCGGAACCAGGATTCGAACCCGGTGGTGCGATGTCCTTGAGATTAATCGCGATTGCCACCTCGCGCCTCAACCCACTCGGCAATCGACCAGACATTAATGCTACTCTTTAATGCATTTGTGAAATTTAAACTTGAGTATGCTGCTTTAATATGGCAACCAGGTGATAATGTGCACACTGAAAGTTTGAAAAATATCCAAAATGGATGGCCACTACCCTCACATTGGAATATGTCAGCAGAACGTATTAAACAGATTTTCTGTATTAAGTTTGCAAGACCGTAGAAAAATACAGTCCTTGATTTCTCTCAATAAATTGATGAATAAAAAAATTGATTGTCCCCAATTTTTACAGCAACTTAATTTCTATACCCCTAGAGTTGAGGCTCGTCGCTGTTGCACATTTTATCTGACTGCCCCGCGGACAAACATGTTCAAATTTTCCCCTCTCTTCTTTATGTGTGAGAACTTCAATAATCTGCAGGACAGGCCGGATATATTTTATTGTAATTACAGGTTTTTAAAAAAAGTGTATGTATTGAATTAATAGTATTATGTAGTGTGTTTCTTTTTTCTTCTTTTGTCATATGCTGTCAATCCTATATGTTTTAATTACTCTGTATCTGTATACTTATATAATTTTATTGTTGTATGTTCCCATCCTTTAATTGGTTTAAGTACGATTCGATGGTGTAAAATAAAAATAGAAATATTTCGAATCTTACAAAAACAAAAGTAGGTACCATAAAAGCGAACACCTCGAACGTTCAGTCATTGTTAAATGCTTAAATATTTTAACGGACACTAGGAACCGATAATGAACCCAATAATTTATTATTTAAACATATTTTACGTCGCTCAAAAACCATATGTTATATATTACCTTACCATCGGTGAATATTGAACACCTGCCTAAAATACCACAACTTTAAGCACACATAATTTGTTCAAAAGATTAGAAAAAGTACATAAATATGTGTAAAATGTCACTTATTCTGCTGTTACCTGGTCATTTGTCCTCTAATTTGTTCAACTTGAGTGTGAAGTATTTAAATTTTGATGTTGAGTTTAGCATATTTCCTGTTGACGGCTTGGTAAACATCTGACAAGTGTGCGGAGCCACCTTTTTATTTTGAATAATTTATCGATAATATAAACAAATTACTTACGATGTAATGATCGCGAAACTAAATTGGCAAGAATTAAACAATATAAAAATATGATTACCCAGAAAGCAAGCATATTGATAGATAGGGCTTTCCAAATGTTTGTAAATTATGCTGATGAAAGAACATTCCAGTATTATTTACTCTGGTTGCTGGAACGTCCAAAATGTATCCAAATTAAATAAGATAAGACATTCCATTTTTAAGGAAGGATATTTTGTAGATTACTTTCCTCAGTGGTTCAACGACAATGATGAAAATTAATAATATACCGATATGCCTTTATTATAGTTATTTATAAATAGATTTTATTGTCTTAAAAGCAAGCATTTGTAAAATTTTGTAATGATGTAAAAAATGAAACACATTGAACTGAACTGAATTGAATTGAATTGAATTGCATCGCATCGTATCGAATCGAATCGAATTGAAAATTTAAATTGGTCCGAGAGAAAAGGATTTTTTTAGAGTATCATTGTTAGCTGCGGCAATTTTTTCTTAGCGAAATCATTTGATTAAGAATTTGAGTATTATCTGCCATTTCAATAAGTAGCAGTAAGCGTTGTAAGGACATTAATATAACCACTGTAGTATTTGACGTGGTACAATCAATGATAAAGACATCTTTAATTAATCTTCGGAATTAAAAGCTTTATCTTATTAGAATTATATTAATCTTATGTAACTCGATGATGATTTTACGAATTCAGATTATAACAAAAAAATAATTTTTATGATTTTTTTTTAAATCCGAAAACCTCATTTTAATTCGGGCGGAAGCGTTTTCACATATTAAACACTTGTAGATCAATTCTTGTCAATTAGAGCCTGACAAAAGCGTAATAAAGTAGAATAGCGTATCCTTCACAAATTATCAATACAGCAATGGCTACCTAATTGATTATTAGTGACCGATGAAAAATGATCCCAACATATCGATCTATCAGCATCAGCAGTGTAAGGACATTGTCCATGTTCTTTAGAGAGGTAGCTCAAAAGATAATTCAGATAATGCACGTGGAGACAGGCAACGCAGACAACTTAGATGGATAGCCAGTGGGGTATACGAAGGGATGCATCAAGGGTTATATTATCAAAATTTGGAAATCTGTAATTGTTTTAAATTTTTAGTTTAGTAGTTCACGTCACATTTATTACATATTACGAGGCCGTTTCCCAGGTAGAACACTAATATTGAAACAATATTGGTTTAATATCACAAAGACGTTGGCTCAATGTAAAAAACGCAACATTGAACCAATAAAAAATGTGAACATTTTTGTATATATACTCAATATTGATTAAGCTATATTCAACAGATATTAAAAAATCATATACAATATTTTATTCCAATATAAATTATTATTTGAAATCATATATTGGCCCAATATTTAATGAACATTTAGCCTATGCCCAAAAATGTTAAAGCTACTTCTTGTAATTTTCATAAAGTAAAATCATTATTGAATAATGATTATTATTTTAAGAACATCACTAAACAAAATCTAGAAGTGATTGTAGTAAAACCTCCAGCTGAAATATTTAACCTGTGTATGGTAGGTAACAACTACATCAACTAAATTACTAAAAGCATCTTGGGCCTTGGTTAGTACAGATTAGGTGAGCATCACCACAGTGAATTTCTCTGTGTCATTATTGAATCACATTGCCTGGTGACCCTAAGTCAGAAACTGTACACTTGTACAAGCATATTGCTAGGAGAGCCATCTACTGTAACTTATTGCAATCAGCTTTGGCGCAGCATGATTAATCCAATATAGATATAAATCGGTTAAATAGTATTTTTAAAAGAGAGTTTAACAATATAATCTCAATATGAATATTCCGATATTTTAAAATTAATATTTGTCGCTATCAGTCGATGTTTGTTGTCCAATATTACTAAAAAGTTCAATAACAACATAATAAATAAATAAATAAAAAATAAACAAATAAACAAACATCACAGAAATTAGACAACCCCCAATACCAGAAGCCAGGGCTTGTGCGGAAGGAGGTTACACATAGAAAAAACGCGGACATACAAACATTTCCTCCGACAGTGCCGGAGCCAGGATTCGAACCTGGTGGTGCGATGTCCGTGTGATTAATCGCGATTGCCACCTCGCGCCTTAACCCACTCGGCTATCGACCAGACCACCACATACAATAAACACCGCAGAAATTAGACAATAACTTATACACTTTTTATATTGTAAAACAAATATTTATTGGTATTAGAAAATATTGTCTAAACAATATAATTTTACATATAGTTATTTTATTATTATTATATGAGTTAAATATGAGTTTTCCAATATTTTAGAATCAATATTTATCTTTATCAATCGAATATTTTTTGTACAATATTATCAAAAAATGTAATAACCATATGACGCGAATATAGACTTTTCAATGTTGTATAATTAATATTAATATATATTTATCAATATTTTTCTGCGTATATCTGGATTGGAATGTGTTAAAACAATATACTGCCGACATAGACATACCGATTTTTTTGTTACAATTTCAATGTATCTATATTGATCCAATATTGAACCACGGTCCAGCCAATATTATGTTCTACCTGGGTTATTATCTGAAATTACTTGTCTTTATTACTAAATTTTATTAGAATAATCCTGTTCGAATTGCTGCTAGATGCTCCAGATGTGATTGTTCTCCCCATCAACAATTTCAGGGGTTCCATCTCAATGCAATCTAAAACTGCAACTGTGTAAATTAAAAGAGTGATTAATTTTCTAAAGTCATAAGTAAATGATGTCAGAACTAGAGACAGGTATTATCAAACTTTACAAAAAGAATTTGGGTATCTACATAATAGTGCCCTGTCTTGTGTTTTCGTGAAGGAAGTATCTGCCATACTTCAAACTGTTAAGAAAGGTTAGTAGATTATGTACTTAAAGATAGAGTTGTCAATTTTTAGTCTGAGGCTTGCCACAGGTTTTTTTCTAAGGTTATCAAATCCCGCATTGCATATAGACGCATGTTGCTCAATAATAGCAATATTTTGCGTAAATATTACATGCCCTTATAGTTCATATTATCATATTTTATTATATTAGTATTGACAAGGTTTATGGACAAAACAAACCAACATTCCGAATGATACGTCAGTACATGAAAATGGTGGAATCCATGTTGCTGTTTATTCGTGCGGTACGATCATCCGATTGGGATCTGTATTTAGCTGCACTTAACGACTTTTGTAAATATTTGTTTGCGACGGATCAGATAAATTATGCGCGTATGATACCATTGTATTTACATCAAATGAATGAGCTGGAGTCATCAGACAAATTATTATAGCAAGACTTAAAAAAAGGTAATTGGGTTGTAAATAAATCTAACATTCCATTCACTGCTTTGGGAGCAGATGAAGCTCTAGAGCAACAGAATAGACAGTTGAAGGTTTTAGGAGGACTTGTAGGTATTACTCAGGATTCCAAAGCTCTGACAAGATTTTTATTTTCTGCTCCAGAATTAATTAGAATTACAGAAGAAGCATAAAACAAGATTCTCATGACTAAAGGTCGAAAAAAAAACATCGTCTGAAGCAATCTCACACTGAGACACCACCGAAATGTTAAGGAGTTTTTTCTGCACTGAAATCAACCTGTAACCCTTTTACATACGAAGGTAATAATCTAATCTGCTTGTCAACTTCAATTGTGTTTTTAGAGTAAGTTTAAAATGATGTAGATAGAATGGGGGAAAATTGGGCAAACGGCTTACGATGATTTTCTAAATAGTAGAATTGTAATTGGTTTTAAAGGCAGTATCTGGACCACAATGAAGAAAAACAGTCTTCAGCTATGCAGAAATAATTTCAAAGGAATTACAATACAATACGTTTATTGAAAAAAAAGCAGTATAGGTACATACATTTTTCCAAAAGGAAGTGTATCAACAATGTTGCTTTACAACACTTCCTGAGTACAAAAATATTTATACATGTAAAAAAATATTTAATTTAGAACAATTGTACATTAAAGTTTTCTAATCTTGATAGGATAATGTCTTCCTTTAACTTACATTTTACAATTGCCACTGATATGCTGTGATATTGAGCTGGCAGGTTATTAATAATATATGCTACTATGAATGAAAAGGAAGACCGAAAAGATGCATTTTTGTGAGCGGGAATACAAACTTTATTTTCAATATGTCTTAGATCCCTATGGTGGATTTCAGAACGCCTATGTATTTTATTAAATAGATAATTTGGTTTTTCTGTTTTGAAAATGTTTAATACGAATCCTACAATGTGTATAAATCTCCTTTCACACATATTTAATAAGTTGAAAGCACGTATATGACCAAATTGAGGCACAGTTGTAAAATATCGTACACAGCAATTTTGAATTTTTTTGCAAATGGAATTTGTCTTCCTGTGAGAGACAGGGACCGTACACAGTATCTGCGTAATTTAAGTGCGATAGAACCATAGTTTCAGAAAGCAATATTTTAGTATTTGTGTTTAGATATTTTTTGAATGAGTATAACTGTTTTAAACAATAAAAAGCTTTTTTACAAATAGTATTTACGTGATTAGAGAAATTTAATAAAGGCTCAAAATTAACACCCAGATTTTTAACGTTGTTGGTTGATGGAATGATCTCATTATTTACTTGAATATTCAGTTCTCTAAGATTCAATAGCTGCTGAGATGTTCCAAAAACAATATTTTGGCTTTTGTTAGAATTTAGCATAAGAGTATTTTGGATTGTCCATTCGTATATAAGACGTAAATCATTATTTATGTAAAATTCAGCCATTTGAGCTTCTGTAGAGGAGAAACTATGCATTAGCTGAATATCCATCCGCGTACATGTATAATTTTGAATTAAGTGGGAGCCTTGCTACATCCGCAATAAAAATATTAAAAAGAAGTGGTCCAAGGATAGATCCCTGTGGAACACCAGATTTAACTGATCTATAATGTGATGTTAGTATCGAGTTTCCTGTATTAATACTCGTAAACTGTTGTCTGCCGTGGAGATAATTTTAAAATCAGGAGAAAGTACTTCCAGATACGCCATAATAGCTTAGTTTTGCAATCAAGCAATTAATATCTAGAGAGTCAAAAGCCTTTGTCATATCAAGTAATGTCAGGGAGGTGACTTGCGTGGTATCAATGGCTCGCAAGATATCATCAGTTATATTACTTAGTAAAGTAGAAGTACTAAAACCTTTTCGGAATCCAGACTGGTTAGAAGGAATTATTGAGTGTTGATAAACATATTCAGATAGTTGTTCATATATAGCCGATTCCGTAATTTTTAGAGGAACCGAGAGCAGACTAATAGGGCGCAGATCTTTAAGTTGTTCTGGATTTTTTTTTTTGGTATGGGCTTAATACAAGATAGTTTCCATTGAGGAGGTAGAATACCTAATTCGAACGATATATTAATAATATATGTTAGTGGGGCTGATATCCATGGTAAAGCAAGTTGTAGTATTTTAGCTGACAATCCATCGGGACCTATGGTGTGAGGTTTTTGCTTATTTGTGATCTCTACAATTTTTTGAACAGTAACTGGTTTAAAAATAAATTGAATATTACCCATAAATTTTGTTCCCAGAAATATCTCATTATGTTGTTCGTTAGATTCTAGATTAGGTATGGAATCCATAAGTAGTAGGTGCTAAAATAACCTCACTAGATATTAAAGAAGATCGATCCCTTTTCACTCGAATTCTCATTGTCACCCAAACACGTCCCGAAATGAACTTGAAAAATATTATTTGTAAATATAAATTCTCTCCGGTGCCTCGATCGATCTTCAATTCTCAAGGTACGTTGCACTTTTGTTCAAAAAATGTGAATTGCTGAATCTGTTAGAAAACTTCCCTACTGAAAATGTTGAGATTAATAATCATTCGTTGTTATTATCGATGCTATGGCAGAACTCCAAGGTTTCAGTATGGAATATTGTCGATGTGTACTGATTTAGACACAAATTTCTGCGATAAATTATTAACCAGATACAAGAAGTATAGTGAGATACATATTGTGTTTGATACTTACAAGGACGATGCTCGAAAAAATCGAAATGCAAGTTAAGTGCGCTATTACATCACACCCACAATGAAAATTTATAAAATTCCAATGAGAAAACTTTTATTCCATATTGAAAGTAAAACTGAACTGATCGGTTATTTGGCAAAAAAAAAAATCTGTTACGCAAGAGAAAAACTTCTAAAAGTAGCAATTTCTCTAAAGGAGGAGATTTTAATGTCTTTTGAAGCTAATACTCTGATTTGGCCATCGAGGGAGCTGATACCAAAATTCTGTTCCGCTCGTTATTTTTGGCCAAGCAGAAGTGTGTTCACATATTTTCACCAGATACCGATGTCTTTATTATAGCTTTAAGTCAGTGTGAATGAACACTTCTCCAATGGAGCCTATTTCCACACTGGGGTTGGAGAAAAGTATAGGATGATTCCACTTACTCCCCTTGGACCAAGTAGAGCGGCTGCATTACTTGGATTCCATGCAATATCGGGTTCAGATACGACCGGCACATTTTACAAAAAGGGAAAGAATACCTTTTGGACGGCTTTCCTTAATGCGGATCAAGAAGTTTTAACAGCACACAGATGCCTTCAGAATGAGAACGCTTTAAGGGTTAAAAATATTTCTGCACTAGAGAAATTTGTATCTCAAGTGTTTTGTCCTAGAATTAAGGTCACATGCATCGAAACGCTCCGATGGCAATTATTCTCGAAGAAACAGATTACTAATGACTTGCTTCCACCTACAAAGGCATCACTAATTTCATACTTGAGCCGACTCAATTACCAAGCACTGGTATGGAGTAAATGTAATTTGAGCTATCAAAACCTCCTTTTTCCTGCAACTTACGGATGGAATTTTGAGAACAATAGATATAAAAAACTATTCTTCCTTCGATCAATACACCTTTTATATACAGGGTGGGGCAATAGCGTGTCCCATTTTGATTGACACACGTCTTTATGCAATTTTGAAATGAGGCCATTTAGTGGGACCATTTCTTCCAATCCATTGAAATGAGTAAATTGTATTTAATCGGTCCTTTACTGTAATGTTTTTTTGTACATTTTTTGCTACTTTTGTTATTCGACAAGCAATAAAACCTCAGTTTGGTATAAATTGTCGTGTGCAAAGGTGCATTTTATCGGTCGTTACAATTTGTATTGAATTTAAAATATTTGGAATTTTACAATATGAATTTTAATAAAGCGGAACATCAACGGTTGAGAATCCCCCATGTTATTCCCCATCATATTCAAATGCACCAAGAATGATCAGATGACGATTTTCAAAAGCGCCTACAATTTTGTAATTGAGCCAGATGTGAAATGCAACATGTCAACTTCTTCAATACTGTTTTATTCCGTGAGGCAAGTCTATAAACGTTTAGGGAGGAATTATTGGAGAACATGTAATAGGGCCACATTTCTTTGATGGTACATTGACTGGAGCTATTTATCTTCTTTTTTTTTGGAAAACTATCTGCCACAATTATTGGTAAGTCTCCCTGAAAGAATTCGAAATAGGATGTGGTTTCAGCAAGATGGTGCTCCACCACATTATTTAAATGCAGTTACCACTTAAATAATACCTACCCTAATCAATGGATTTGAAGAAATGGATCCACTAAATGGCCTGCTAGATCCCCAGATCTTACAAAAATGGATTTCTTCTTATGGGGATACGTGAAGGAAATTCTTTATAGAGACACACCAACAACAGTACAAAATATGAAAGAAAGAATAATAACTGCCTTTACATCTATCACACCGACAGTTTTAGGAACAATAGGAACCTCATTTCAAAGCGCATAGAGATGTGTGTCAATCAAAATGGGCAACGTGTAGAACATTTATTATAATTTTTTTCTACTGAGTTATTTGAAGAAACCTCTTTTTTTAAGTTTATTTTTGAATTTTGTAAATATTGCTTAATAATACGAAACTGGTTGCAATTAGCTCTAGGGAAGTACTTTAAAAAAATGTTCGTTTTTCATTTCTACATCACATCGTCGAAAAATATACAGGTTGTTCCATTTAAAAAAATTGAGAAAATTCAATTTAATATTTCTTAATTGAAAAATAATTTTTGACATTTTTAAGAAATCAAAATGATTCAAAAATATTAATTAGATGTATCGTAACTGATATTCACATAAGTTTTTCTTAAAACCCGTAATTGTGACTGTGGTGATTTTTTTAATATCCATCTGCAGCTTGCATTATTTCAATAAAAAAAATTCATTACATCCATTAAATGCACCGATGGAGATATTTAATATTACCAAATACGCATGCAAAACAAGATGTTCACCTTCTTGCAAATGCTACTCGAATGAGCAATATTTTCATTTTGAGGGTTCCAAAAGAGCCCCACTTATTGTGCTTACTAACTAGGCTATAGGAAATAATTTCAGCCTAGTACCATACTTCTTTCATTAAAACCGCCACGGCATGACAGTAGCCACCGTACACACACACACACACACACACACACCGTACTACAAACACAACATACGTAACGTAATTTGGATCCTAATTTTGCAAAACTAGACGATCACATAAATGTTCGATTTATATATTTATCTTTACTTAAAATTGAAATAAACAATTACAGGGTGGAACTAAATGATTTCCTGGTCATTTAACGAACAGTATTTTTCTATAAAATTAATAGACCGGGGGAAGGGGCGTTTCAGTGACCGGGATTTTCTATTTCTGTATAGAAAAAGTTTAGGTGTTTCAATAATGAATACATTTATCACTCTTATTAATCTGCGTGTATATTTGCACTTGAAACAAAAATAAAGCTCTGCGTTTTCATAAATACTACCATAAATGCATATAAATACCGATAAACATATTTACCTATATAATTTATACCGAGTATGTAACTGAATCCAGTGTAAAATGTCATATGCGAAACTTGAATAATAAAATTAATTATTGTTAATAAGAATAACTACGCTTATGCAATATAACAGCTGAGCACTGCTTAATAACAGAACTACTTAAACATATGCTTGGATTTACTTAATGATTTCAAATATTAATTAGCTAGTGTGAATAATTTTACTTCAGGAGGCGATGCACTTCATTTTAATAAGCCTACAAATATGATTGATGTCAGGGATGACTTTAATTTAATACTAGCTTACAGTGTAAAACACTGAGAGCAAGTTCTTCAATTTAACTGGATCATCATTTAAATATGGAATAACTAAGTTTATTTGTTCGCAAAAGCTATTTACAAATACACATATAAATAGTATAACCAATGTCAGTTTGAAATATTATAAATTCAGCGTCTCCACCAGGAATGTTAGTGCTGTGTGAAACTGTTTTCGTGGGCAGTACCGTACGTTTAATTTACCTTGCGCGTTAATTTCTCTTAATAAAAAAAGACGTAAGTTGTTTGTGTTATAGTCCAGTTTCAATTTGTCAAATATGGGATCCCTTGTGCAGATTTGTGATACAATAGTGTGCAATATGTTATAATTTTCAGAAAATCTTGAAGAATATGGATATTAATTTGCCCTCTCTAGCAAATATGGCAGAGGGGTATAATTCACCCCTTTAACATCCCTATAGGAACAAAAATGAAATAAAATAAAATTATGTAAGCAAATTGTAGCATAATTTTAAAAAAATACTTTTTTATTTAAGATAACAGAAAATATGGTTTAAAAAGTGACATAATAAGTTTTACCACTCACGCCGTAAAGGGGTAACTCTTAATCCACGTGTAACTTGAAAATAACTATATTCTTTTCAAGTTTCAAATTCTAAATAAATCTAAATGAATATTTTCGCTGGAGTAACAGATCGGTGAAACTCACCGATTATAATATGTCACCCCTAAAATTAAAAAGTTTTCTTTTTTGTTTTAATAAATAAATATAAATAAACTAGGTAGTAGTTTGCTTACTCCCAACTCCATTTTAATAATAATAATAATAATAATAATAATAATAATAATAAGTCGTCTTTATTTATATTTCTGTCTTGGCGAAGTTCAGCAAGCTATTCTACCACTTAACCAAGACAATTTACAAACATTTTAACAAATTTTTAAATACATGGAAAGCGGATAATATTTACTCTATAACTAACTGATGCACTGGTAAAAAAGAATACAATAATAAAAATAATGTCTGAATATGCAGTCACTGTTCGTCAAGAAATAATTTCTTCATTATTTTCTTGAAGGTTAATTTTGACGGGGCTTTAAAATTATTTGAGTGAGAATTATAAATGGTACTGCTTGATAAGAGAAAGATCTTTGAAACATCGCCGTGGAATGTCGAGGTATAGTAAGTTGGTTGACATTTCTTAGTTCTCTTTGATGTACATTAACTCTTGGCACTAGTTTAAAAAATAAATATTCGGGAATTTGAGATTTTATAACGTTATAAGTTAATCAGGCTAGATGTACAACTCTTCGGTTATGCATTTTTAACCACCCTGTTTCTGATAAATACCTGCTTATATGATCTGTACGACGTAAATCAAAAATAAAACTAATGCATGAATTTTGTACCTGTTGTATTGTAGTGGAAGATTTTAGAACTAGACACGGGCCATAAACGACGTCACAATAATTAAACAAAGATAATATAATGGAATCGCATAACATAATTTTAGTTTTTTCATTAAGAGAGGGCCTGTTAGCATATAGACTTTTAAGTAAACAATATGATTTTCTAATCAGGGAATTTATATAGCTAACAAACCTAAGGTGGACATCAATATTTAAGCCTAAATATTTAGCTTCTTCCTTGTATTCCAGTTTTTGTCCCTCCACAAATAATGAAATGTCGTCTATGGTCCTCTGGTGGTCTTTGGCTGTACCAAATACAATAGCTGACGATTTATGAGGGTTAATAGAGAGGCAGTGATTTTTTGAAATATGTACCAAAGTAGCAATTTCTTCATTTAGAAGATCAACTATATTCTTAAGATGTTCAATGTTAGAAGTGCAGTACAACTGAGTAGTATCATCTGCATAAAAATGTGGCGTAAAATGTTCTCAATAACGATGAAAATCGGAAGTGTAGATTATAAATAACAACGGGGCTAAAATTGACCCTTGTGGGGCACCATACATCACATTTTCATCATTTGATATGTTATCATTTATAATCACATACTGCCTTGTATCGGTGCGAAATGATTTTATTAGATTAGTTGCAGTTTCGTCAAAGCCGTAATATTTGAGTTTGGTACAAATCATTTTATGGTTCATAGTATCAAATGCTTTACTGTAGTCGAGAGAAAGAAGTATCGTGATATTGCCGTTATCCAACCCGTTAATAATATCGTCAGTTATTTTTAGGAGAGCACTAGTTGTACTATGATTCTGTCGAAAGCCAGATTGGTTGGTGGGTATAATTGAATTAATTTGTATATAGTTATATATTTGATTATATACCAGCCTTTCCAGAACTTTCGACAAAGCTGGCAGTATATTTATTGGCCTCAGATCAGAACACTCACTGGGTTTCTTAACTTTATTTATAGGGAAGATGATAGATTTTTTCCAGGCTAAGGGATATTTCGCAGTAGCTATGGCCGTGTTTATAATATATGTAATTAAAGTAGTCAGATAGGGTAGACATAGCTTCAGCATTTTTACATTAATTTTATCGTTATCTACCGCATTAGATTTAATTTTATTAATAGTATTTTTGACATCTTCTTCATTTACAGTTACTAATTGAAAGATAATATCAGGGTTAAATTTGTTAGATTCATAAAAATCGATAGATGCTTGAGGAGGACAGGTGACAATTTTGGAAACAGAGGTAATTAAAAAGTCGTTAATTTTGTTACAATCGCTAAGGTGATCTGTTATGTTTTATTTTTGCTTTTTTGATATAATATTAAACAAGTTAAGAGTTAATAAATCTCTCGTACATCGACGAAATGGGAAATTGCTCAATATTTCTCAAAACGTCTAATATCACTGGGAAATGAAATTAATCCCTAGCATTTTAAAGATATTGATTCTGTAGACTCATGCAAATTTATTGTCACCAGAATATTGACATATTTGGTGAATGCGCTGTCCACAAAGAAATAACGATTCATTTGGAAGTCCGGCACTCTATTATTTTTTTTTTAAAGGCAGTTCGATTGTTTGCAAAAGTTTAAGGTAATAATTGATACATTCCCATGGAGTAACTATTAATAAGATAATAGTAAGAGTTAATTATCCAGTATCATAGATTGTATTGCCGAAGAAAATTTGTTAAAAAAAATAACCACAGGCTACCAGCAGATAGATTCGCTTTCGCAGTATTTGTTTGCCAATTATAAAATAATGTTTAAAATTGCTTGTTATATAGAATTTATTAATTAATCGCTAATTATATTTTCTCTTGTTTAAAACATAAAAACCAATTAAAACGGGTAATTATAATTACTTATTCATTCTTTAAACACTAATAAATTAAAGATCATATCTATTTTTAACGATTACTAAATTACTGATATTAGCATTTTAGTTCCGAATGTCACATTTATGTCGGAAAAACTAATCTTGTTTGTCGAACCTGATAACGGCATCGTGAGTAGAAAATGTCGTTTTAATTTTTCTCATTCCTAGATAGAAAATGCTGCAGCCTTTATTAAAATCGAACTGTATTCGAAATATAGATTTATATGTATATAAATACAATTTGGAACAGCAAAATGGAATAAATTCAGTATCTCAATTATTATGCATATTTATAAAAATCAGACACCTCGATTTTGGGTTCTGAAATGACATCCTGCAATGTACAAATTTCACCCTTAAATTCAACCCTCTTCGAGTGGGAGTTGCAACCCCTAAATCTTTAAATGGAAAGTAGGGGCTTGCAATACCTCATTTGAAAAATCCTTTCATTCTCTATTTAAAAATGCTATGATTTTAATTAATATTTATTGCAAATATTAACGGCCTGCTTGATGAAATTCACTACAACAAACGAAGATCATAAAAACTTACAGCGTTTTGTTAGCAGGTTAGCAAAACAATTCCAAAGTTCTTTTCTTTTTCAACATTGTCAAATTAATAAAAAGAAGACACAAACTAAAATTGTTAATGTTTGGGCAGGGATAATTGGAAACCATGTTATTGGTCCCTTTTTCATTGATGGCAATTTCAATGAAGATAATTATTTAGTTCTGCTCCAAAATAATGTCGTGCCAAATTTGGCAAACTCATGTCCTGCTCAAACAAACCCACAAGTTCCAGCGGATGTAATGTGGTTCCAGCAGGATGGGGCATCACCACATTACCAAATCGATGTCAGGCAATACCTCGACTTAACATTTAAAAATCGCTGGATATAGAGGCGATGATCGCTAGAATGGCCAGCACGCTCTCCTGATCTTACACCCTTAGGTTTCTTTCTGTGGGGATATGTGAAAAGTATGGTGTACAAAACTAAACTAAACCACGCTGATTTAAGAAGAAGAATAACGGATGTGGTTAGGTCGGTCACGCCTCAGATGTTGGTAAACGTTAGAGGACATTTATATTTACGATTAGGATGCTGCCAAGACGTTCAAGGAACATTCACTACATTGAAATTAAGTTTTTTTTTAGTTTGCTGTTTTGAATTACGTCACGCACGTGAATTAATTTTTTTACCGTTAATTTTTGCAATAAATATTCAAACCATGGATAAAAAATGAAAAGATCTTTCAAATGAGATATCACAAGCCCCTACTTCCCATTCAAAATTTTAGGGGCTGCAACTGCCACTCGAAGGGGGTTATAAATTTAGCTGTTCTTAGACTTGACATGGTTACTAAGTCAATTCAGAGAGAGCAATGGCCAGAGGTACCATGGAAATCAACTGAAGTAATAAAATAATACATGTCTCACAGAGCGTCCGTATATACGCTGCGAGGCCCGTAGCTTATTTACTGAGGGCCACAGAAAAAAAATGAATAAGGTGTGCTGGTATTTTCCTGACACCATTTATATGCTCCTTAATTATCGGCATGACATGTAGAACACCTTGCACGAGCTTAATTCACTTGTAGTCCCTAGTTGGAAACATTTTGACAATTGAAGTAATATACAGATTAGGCGAGAGTAGTTTTATAAAAGTACCATAATGTATATATTCTGAATAAGCAAGTGCAAGAAAGAAAACACAAGACAAAGATAAATGAATGTACCTCCACCACAGGGACCTAGTCTATCCTTTACACCGCTTACGTGAAGGCGAGACAGATGATTGCTACATTATTAGCGTGAATGAATATCACGAAGTGTGGAGCGTGCTGGGAGTAGTACATCTGGTTTTCTGTTCCTAATTTTTGTTTTCTCTCTCTCTCTCTGCCTTGTTTACTTCATAATATTATATAAAAGTACTTCTGCCGAATCTGCACAATGGTTAGATCGCAAAAGTTATAAACCTAAAGAATTCTGAGCCTTGAAGATACTGTCAGATTCTCGTAGACAACAGAGAATGAGAAATATTTACGCATGAAAGTTATAATAATAGAAGAAGAGTTGCGTCAACTCGATGTACTAATCCGCAAGAAGATGCATCTCAGTAGGAGCTTGCATCCTAAATCGTCCGTTCCACGGTTGTATCTCCCACGACATCGGAGAGGCCGTAAACTCTTGAGCTTGAAGAGTCTCCATAAAAGGATGGTTCTGGATGGAGCATGTAAGGTCACCAAGAATTCGGATCCCCTTCTCTGCATGGTCTGGAGCGTTTCTCTTTAAGGCAGCACGGAGAGGAGCCGATGAATTTGGTCTCATCTTCTACGCAGACCCCGACTATGTCACCGAGTTGGAACCCGTTCGACTAAAAGCCCACATTAAAGCTGCAAAACACAACATCGTTTTGCAGCTCCATAAGGATAAGCCATTGCACGGAGTCTTCTATAAAAATATAGAAGACCTCTGCTTATCCAAAAGGCCTTCTTAAGGTCAGCCGGGCTGAAGTCCCAGACCGAGGGATACATAATGGCTTGCCAGGATGGTGTATTTAGCACTCTCGTCTATCAAAGTCATGTCATGGGTATGAAGGTCTCTGATGTTAGTTGCAGGACCTGCCATAGTGCGCCGGAGACTGTAATGCACTTACTGTCATCGACATACGCAGTCTCGGCCTATATTCACAGACACGACGCAGCATTACAAGTGCTTTACTATTATCTAAGGCACTCGTATGGGATAGACGAAACACCAGTGCTGCGGGGGATATTGAGTCCTTTGTGGGGAATGAGAAGTTTCTAATTTAGCCCGACATAGTACTCCTCGATCACCAACACAAAACAATGTATGTCGTGGAGTTCTCAGCAACATTGTCTTGAAAGAGAAGGAAAAACGGACAAAATATCGAGATTTACTCTTCGGACTCCGCAGGCTTTATCCAGGCCAGACTGTTAAAATAGTGGTACTGATCATAGGAGCCTTCACAACCAAAGATTATACCGGCCGGTGCGCCGAAATTCCGCAGAGATTTTAGCCGGTAGAATGCAGAAAGCTGTCATCCTCGGTTCATTGCGTCTACTCAGGGCACACGATTCACAGACCCGGTAGTCACTCACCCCACGGGCGTGGGCAGTACCTATTGGTATTACCAGGTCCCCTCTGTGAAGGTCGGAGCCACAGAGTACAGCGATTGGGTTTTTGTAAAATAATAATAATATGTTTATTTGACATACAAATACAAACTAGCAGTTATACCTTCTTACAAACATGGAAGCTTGAATGTGACTAATACAAGTGGTAAAAAAACAATTTACAAATCAATAGCGACATATGCAAATTAATTAACCAACATACAACAAACGTACGACAAAAGTTGAAACAGATACCGTTTTATAATTTTATTATTGAATTGTTAATAAATATATGCGTAGTAAGTAATTATTTATTTCAGCATAAATTAATTTCAAGGAGCAGTACGACTTCCTAACGATAGATGATACGTGTACAGAAAACCTTAAATTCACATCTAAGATCAGACCCAAATTCTTGGCACTCTGTAAGGCTTAAGTATTCATTGCCCAGAGAAATTTTCACCAAATTACTAGCTCGGTTACGTGACGCAGTTCGACCAAATAGCATAGTTTTTGATTTACTGGCATTAATGTTCAGGCAGAATTTATTGGAAATTTGAAGTAAATTATGAAGCTCTCGATTGATATTTAAGCATGCAAGTTGTATGCTTTTTTCGTCGAATGCGCAGTAAATTTGCGTGTCATCGGCCTAGAAATGTGACGTACAAAATGATACGCTTTTATGAAATTCAATGGTATATAAAGTGAACAGCAAGGGTCCCAGGATAGACCCCTGCGGTACACCACACATGACAGAAATCCGATTTCTCATTCTTTAACACAACACACTGAGTGCGTTCATTGAGACAATTCCTGAGTAAAGAGACGGCGCTTTATGAGAATCCGACGTAGTGAATAATAGCTAATAATAATTTATGATTTATTTTATCAAAAGCTTTCGAGTAGTCTAGAAGTATTAAAACAGATAACTTGTTTTGATCTATTGCAGAGAATAAATCATCAGTAACTTTCGCCACTGTACTACAGCTGTGTCCCGGTCTAAATCCGGACTGGTATTCAGGTAAGATAAGATGTTATGATTGTAAAAGTGTAAACGAATTTGTTTATCAAAAATTTTTTTCAAGGGCCTTTGACAGTGAACAGAAAATACTGATTGGTCTGAGATCTTTAAATTCATCAGGGTTGGCAACTTTAGGCAACGGTATAATATGCGAACGTTTCCATATTGAAGGAAAGGTCTGTGACTGGATACAAAAATTAAAAATGTGCGCGACGTATGGTAATATTACTGGACAAAGTGGCCTTAGATTTAATTGCTAAGAGAGTATCATAAATTTCTAATTCATTGGTGAAAGTGAATTCAAAATTGTCTACATTTATTAGTCTGTTGTTGTTGTAAAAATGAATCATATCAGGGTCAGGTATATTATTACCAGATTGCGTAGTTTGAATGAAGAAGTTGTTGATGGCCGTAGGATTTTGCAGCTGAGCGGGTATTTCAATATTTTTTTCGTATGTATATCTAAGCTTTTCAAATGTTTCCACATGTCCTTGTTATTGCACCACCTAATTTTATGCTCTAGATAAGCCTTTTTTTCCTTTTTATAGCATAATTTACCTCGTTACGTAAGGTTTTGTAATAATTCCAATGATTGATATTTCTTGTTCTTGTATATTTGGCTAGGGCGTTATTTCTATGGCGCATGAGTTGGTTTAAGGCCTCGGTAAGCCATGATGCTTTAGATTTAATAATTCTTACAGTCCTAACAGGTGCACGATGGTTAAAAAGTTCAAAAATAATAGCATTTAGATGATCTACTTTAGAGTCGATATCACCTAAGACGAATATCTCTGAAAAATCCACTCTGTTAAGGTCATTTTCAAAATTATATATTCTTTTATTTCGGGACCGGTGCAAGTTTAAAGAAATATGGAATGCAAATTCGCAATTCAATTCATAAACAGTGTCATGTGTTTTTTTTAAATTAAAGTATAATAATTTTCATTTTGTTTCGATTTTTGGTTTGGGTAGTGGCTGCAGGAGAGAGGAGCTAACATTTCTGAGGACCAGCAATATCATAGATGAAGGATTTTGTTTTATAGTCATAATTCCGGATATCAAAATTAATAAAGCAGAGAATTTTTTATAATGGTTGGGAATATTGATGGTATTAATTTGATTGAGACTCAAAAATTACGTGGGACTTCGACCTAAGAATTGTTCTACTGATCGTTTTTCTATGGCATACAGAAAAGATCGATGCATGAACCAGACTATTGGGATAGATATAATGAGAATTATGCCTAAAATAACAGCAGAGTTTTTGGGGTTGTGTGATACAAAGAAATTCACTGGTCATTGTTTTCGATGCACCTCCTCTACACCTTTGGCCAACGCAGGATTAGATTTCCGCGACATAAAGGGCACGGTAGATGGCGTTCTGATTCCATTGCGGAAGGTCTATATAACCGCACTAGTGCGGTAATAATTTCATTACCACACTCATTGGAATAACAAGACTTTTACATATATTTAAAATGAGTGCGATATGGTGTAACGTATCCATCCCATCCATTATATTTATATGCCGAAAATGATGCGGCCAAATTATATACTAAAGTGTTGTGCATAATTTCCTTATGTTTCAGGGTCACTAAAAAACCGTGTTGGATTGGGAAAAAACTTTAATCTATATTACAATGAATATTCAGATATTAATCCGTCTTTAATTATAGACAAATAAGTTACCTGTATCTTGCTAACAATCGTTCCATATATGGCGTTATAAACACTAAAACGTGAAGTGTATAAAAAATCCTTTATAGAAACCGACACAATACGTGTTCTGTTCTTCATAATTAATAACAATTATCGAATTTTTATGCAAATTTAATTAGCACCGGAATAACTTAGTTTGTTAAATTAGTCTTAGTAATTGATGAACTAAATTATTTCTAAATTGATTAACATAAGCTGCATAATTGTATTCCGTAACATGATGAGGCAACAAACGATATACCAATTTCCAGTTCCGCAAATAAAACAAACTGGAATGCATAACTCAGACATTGAACGCAAAGACACGACATTGGGTTTAATGGAAACTTAAAAGAAACAATCTTTCTGGATATCCGGTAAACATCTTAGAATGTGGGACCGAGAAAAGGCCGTTGTTTTTCTTGATCAATATGTTCAAAAATATCTACCACTCTTTGTATTACCTCCTACAGCAGGAGTTCGTTGCTGAGATCTGAGTAGGCGCTTCATAATGCGTGAGACATTTTCAAATTAATATATTTATTATTTATTTGCTTATATAATGGTTCTCAAAAGAATCTGAAAAATCTATAATAGGTCGAAAAGAAATATTTGGAAATGATTAAACTAACGAGTTCCGAAAAACGCGCCAATACTAAATAATAATTATTTTCGGTTTATCTCTGATATTTACGAATCTAGAAGCTAATGTTGTAGACCTTTCGAGAATCATTACAAAAACCACCCCATGTTAGTACAGTAAAAATGTACTAAAAAGTCCCATGACCTGGGAAAAATTGCACACTCGAATTTGTCGTGCTCAATGTTATCAGGACCAGTTAAAAGGTCTAGAACCAAAAAGGTGACCTCCCCTCCATTTTGTTTCAGCCGTCATCTTGAAAATTCTTTGACTGTTTTATCTCGTGTTCTATTGGTCGCACGGAAAAAGTTATGGAACAAAGAATGTTGTAAATAAAATTACTATACAATTGAATGGTAAGACTTTACACTATTTCTTAAATGCTGGTGTGTTTCTGAGAATAGCAGCAATCCCTACCCTAAGCTGGTAAATCAAACTAAATCAAATAAATTGAAGAATATTAATAGTAGGCTGAATCGCCAAAAGCCTATTTCATGGTATTATATTTGTCAATATGAACGTTAAATAATCAATCAATATCAACGCACTGGCAAAGTTTAGCCACAGCTGTTCCAACACTCAACCAGGATACACACAGAGACAATTACACATCGATCGTTCTCTATAATACTGACATCTGCCGCAGTTGAGACTTGAACTCAGGACAGGAGAGCGACGAGTCGTGTTGTCCCTCACACAACCGCGGTCTAGTCCAGTGCTACCGTTTTGGCAATATTTGAAAAAGAGCACTAAATATAATCTAGCTAGGATTCAAGCCGGGGTCCACTTTTCCGTTTGAAAGAGTATTTTGTCGACAAGGTTTTTAACAAGGTTTCACTACTTTTTTCATTATGGCATGAATGACTGGATCCTCCACCATTTTTTAGAAAACTACAAATAAAAGTTAATTTTTTAAAATGTGTGCCCAATAAGATTGCAGCACCCCACTAATTTTGCTTTTGCAGAGAATGTAGACGATTTTTTGGCAAATGGGTGTCACTTATTTTGAGCATTAACAACTTCCTGGTGAATTTCCAAGGCCTACCAGTGAAGAAGTCATATGAGGCATTTTTTTATCGAAAAATTATATAAGAAAAAGTTATTCAGAATGACTTAAAATCCCCAAATCCCAAGTTTATATAGTCAAGTGTTATTCTTATAGTACGGGAGTGGATTAACTATCATTTTTACAAAAGATGGATAGGTCACAATAGTCCCTCCTTGAGTAGTAATTTTGTCGAAAAAGATGTAATTTAAATTGAATGTTATATTAATAAACTGATTTTCCAATTTTTTGTTATTTTTATTTCCATACAAATTTAAATTTTCTCAGATTTTGATGAAACTTGAGATTTGGGGGTTTTAAGCGATTCTGAATAACTCTTTCTTATAATCTTTCTTATAAAATTTTTCGATAAAAAATGCTTAATATAACTTCTTCACTTTTGGTATTACATATCGCATGGTAGGCTTTGGAAAGGCTCATTGGGCACACTTTAGACAATAAATTTATTGTGGTTTTTAAATTTCTCATCATTCTCAATTTCGGTTAGTCTTAAATTATATGATGCTCGATCATCTAAAAATAGATTAGTTCCTTTGAATTTCTTGCCCTTACATTTTTTTCTTCATTGAAACAATAATTGATGAAAGCGATATTAAAATCCCAATAATAAAACGAATTTGATTCTTAAAAAACATTTTTATTTTTTTCTTCTTGAGTAAGAGTAGCGCTAAGTGATTCATTCACTAAAACGTCTATTACCTTATAATGCAAATAATAGTAAATTTGAACATAATTGAATTAAGTTTCAAACAGGTTGTAGTTATTTACACCTTTAAGCAAGATTTTTCTACATGACTCATTATTTCGAAGATGTCAATAACATAATTACATCACTGTATCATAAATCATGCATATAGAAATGACTGATACCTTGTAAATCGTACCAAACTGCTACTTATTGTCACTTAGACATAAATTCTCAACAATATACCCAAGGATTTTTATATTTAGCAACACATTCTCAATAAAATGTATTTAAATGTATGCATTGTTTTGTTTAAACATAAAATATTGACTCATTCTAATCTTTTATTCTTTAAACCAACAAATAAACTGTTTACTTTTATTTTAATTTTCTGTGTCTCCTCGCAGAGCCGCTCCTCTACAGGGTGTTGCAAAGAAATAGAAATTTCTTTAAAATGTATACTTTTGTACTGTTTCTTGAGAATAAAAGAATAGTGTTACCTCCTTTCCCTTATTATTTATTTTTGAGAAAGAATTGAGGCAACATATGCGGACGACTGGCTCGTTTAAGTCGGAGCAGAGATCCGTGGATCCAGAGTATTAGTAAGAGTGGAGAAACTTACCCTTTCTAAAATGTACGACATAAATGACAGATTTCTGTTTATTTTGAGAAAAGGATAAAAAAAAAATTGATGTTAAATTGGGCACCATCTATAGTGAAAATAAGTAGAATTGTCTCTTTTTCTCGAATAACCAGTCTACTATAGATCAGACTGAAATTGTTGGGAAGAGAAATAAAAAGAAAATAAAGTTTAAAATGAATGTTAAAATATATTACATGAATAATAGATAAATCGGTTTATAAGAAATTTATACCAGGATCCTAGATTCACTATTGTTGAGGTGACTGGTTCTGGGACAGCAATCCAGGCCAACAATTGTCTCTTGTTGCGAGAATGGATTCTAAAGGTTTCCTTAGCAATTTACGTCTCTTAATGAAATGGAGTGAAAATCGTAGAAAAATTAACCGACTAGGTGGTTTATGAAAAGTTAACGAAATTTTATCTATATGAAAGATAAGCTGTGCAAAAGCTATGCAGGAATGAAGAAGCTATGCAGAAACGTATACAGAAATGTATAAGTATATATGTGCATAATCATATAATTACATAAGTATATATAAATATATAGAAATATATAAGTATATAAAAGCATATATAAGCATACAAGAATATAAGTATATAAGAATTTAAGTATCTAAGCTGATTTCATAAACTATAAATTGCCAAAAAATGAAAAAGAAAGGAAAAATATTTTAAAACCATGTGGTACATATGGTATTTTAACTACTTATTAAATTAAAAAGAATTGATCTTGAATTTAAATTTATTTTAAAAATAATTGAAATTACATCAAAGACAAAAATTGAAGATTAATTAAATTTTAAATGAGTAATAAATGAAGTTACCTGGATGTTATTGTTAACGCGAATATAAAAATGTAATATCAATTACTGAAGTCCACAGTTAAAATTTATATACGTTCGAATCAGTACAAAGGCTGCAAGCAAATGATTTCCTGTTGAGTTTTACTAATAAGGTAAACTTCTCTTTGTCCTACTTACTGGAAAATAATGCTACCAAATGAACTTGAGAAATCTAATCCCCTAATTAAATTGAAAGCTATAAAAATATAGAAATAGTACAGGTATGGCCATCTATCAATGGTTGAGTTAAGCGCAACAACTTGCAGGTCACAAATTCTACAATTTCCTTTACTCACAACTAAAATAGTGGCATATGATCGATAAAATGGATCTATAATAAAAAAATTTATTACTTCCATACCACAGCTGATTTGCCTTTGCCTCAGTTTGTAATTTCTATTTTGTACATAACCAACAATATGAATAGCTGTAATAAATAGTAAAATGTATTGTGATAACTCAGTAAATATATTACATCTTATAGGATATACTATATATAGTAACGAGAAAAGGTAAGGAAAATAACCATATGTACTTACATAGTAAACAAAAATATAAAAATTGAAATATAGGTATCTGATGTAAATAAATGTTTTGTAGACAATTGTTTCCTGGGATAATGCTGTATAGAACGGAAATACATAACAGTGTAGAAAAACATGACTGAGTTCCTAAGATATAAAACTAAGTACATAAAATAATGTGAAATGATTTAGCAGTTATACAAGTAAAATTCTGCTGGTTGAAAACAGTTTCACTTACAAAAACTGAATCAAAATGTTGCACAGATCGTGCTAAATATAAACAAAATACTAGTTTTTATATAAAACTGTTAAATGGACATAGGCCATGTAACAATAGCCATTTATTAATCCAATCGATCATGACAATGATTCAGGACAAGTCAAATAAAGGCATAGACTTGAAAAGTGATTACTGATTATACATTTGGGAAGGCAAAAAAAAGATTTAAAAAAGAGTAGAAATAAGCCATTAATTGAAATTCTGAAATATAATCGTACTCGAAAGATTGGCACTCCGCCTACGGCGTTGTGTTCAAACTTCTTTCTTGTGCGATGTTGATCATATCCACTCTGGTTGTACAAACTAATATTTAGTAATCTTCTCAATTGATGGGCCAGTAAAATTAAGTGACATATACCGTAAATTCGGAACAAATTTATAAGCTATTTGTTGTGATAAAATGTAGGGGAGGGGATATTATCTATGCCAATAAAAATCCTACTTCGGATTATTACAAACATCCCTGTCACAAAAAGCATTTTCAGTTTTTCCAGAATTTTCCAATTTAAATTATCCAAATCTATCCAGCCATTCTCAAGTGATTCGATTACCAACGAACAACATTTCATTTTTATTTATATAGATTCAGGGGCACACTTTTGTGTCGTCTTTTCTGGTTTCAGACAATTTTTATTTTTAATCTAATAGTCCATTTAACGAGGTACAAAAAAGACCAAAACATCAATAGTTGGTAGGTTGGGAGTAGTTGTGGGAGGGTAGGGTGAAAAATAGCACCTCCAACATGATCTCTGCCCTCGAAAATCCATAAGAAGCCTTATCGAGTTCGTATTTTCTTATTTTTGGGATATTGCTATTACAGTCAGGGGTAGGTCAGGCAGGTGGTTTCGGGGGTATAAATGTAAATTAACTGGATTTAATATTATTTCCCCAAAAACACCGGATCCGACGATCCTTCGCAAGCCCAAGACCGAGAAGCTGGAGATAGGGGTGATTTTTCCTTTATAGGAGTAGTACGCAAGGGTTTCAAAACTTAAAATCATCACCATTGTTTTTCTCACCTTCAAAAACAGGATAGGAATTGCATTTCAAAAGATCCTACAAACTTCATACGTATTAATTACTTTTACGTATTAAGCAGATTTATTTTGCAGTCTTTTAGCATTTACATTTAATTTTACGTAATTTTGCATTTACATTTGCGATTACTAGTTTTTCCAAGCCGCATGGTTGGATAATGTTTCTCTACTGTTATTAAGGTGCTTAAGCCTTCGGCTTTGCATCAATTACAAGAATCAAATAGATTAAAAACTGTTCTACCTTTACACACAAACTTCGTTTGAAAAACGCCGTCTTGCAAGAATAAATTGCCAAAAATATCTAGATTGGATGCCCTACGAGACAATTGGGGCCTGAACTGCAGTGCCAGAGCTTTTCACCCTCAACTATACTTGGAATCTAGGAGATTGGTATCATATTCAGTATTATTTTTTTGTATTAAATTATTCTTTTTCGCTGGTACAATTTTATTAACATAAAATTTAACCTGAAATTATATTCTAAGTAACTTCATATTACAAAATTTATTTATTTATGTAATATATATTATCATTCATTTTATACATTTTTTAAATTTCCCTTACCATTAATATCGGTCTCGTCTATAGGGGACTGGCTTTACGGGAGAGAGACAAATGAACTAATTAGCAACTATAGATGGTGCCCAAACAATATCAATTTTTCATTGTCTCCTTTTCTCGAACAAAACAAATATTTGTCTTTTATGTCATACATTCAAAGAGGGTAAGTTTCACACCTCTTATAAGTGATCCGAATCCACGACTCTTTGCTCCGGTTAAAACCAACTAGTCGTCCACATGTTGCCTCAGTATTTCCCAAAAATATACAATCAGAGAAAGAAGGTAACATTGCATTGGATTAATAGCTGACCATGAATTGCCTATTTTAACACTTTTGTTTGTATGAGCAATTGATGTAACTCTACCATTTCATTATCTAATATAATGATATACAATAAAATTAGTATGATAACTATAATAAAAAAAACATTGTTTTTTAGCGTTACAGTTGAAATTATCGAGTTTAAGCCGATTTAAAAAACTTTATACTGTTTTGTAACTTGTTTAATGCTCTTTTTGTACGATTCATTGTTCTTAAAAAATCAATGTGAGATAATTATTCAAGTTAAAAACTAAAAAGTGCCTAATTTCAAGATGGTGGCCCAATTTTTGAGGGGTTCCACCACCGGAATTTTTTCTGTTAAAAAGGATCTTCCCCTACATATTCCCCCTAAAATTAGCTTGTTACAAATTTACTCCGAACTGATTGCTAATTTTTCTGGAGTATGACTGACTTACTTGTGAAAACATGTTGGACAACTATTTTTGCACTAGAAATTAACACTGTAAAGCTCATTATGCTGTTTCTTTAACGACTAAATTTTTATTAAAATAGTCGTTGTATGTAACGGTACTAACAAACTATTTACATTTTTAGCAACTTATGTATGTTTAAAACGTACGATATGAGACCACATAACAGGATTATCCGCTGCTGGTTTCTTCACATTAAAGATGTAATCCAGCGAGCACGCCAATGCATTAAACATATTAAAAACACATATGGCCATGTAACTCGGAACTAGCAAGAAATTGGGTCAGATGGAGAAGTATGTTTTTTGCATCAGGGATTCCACTGAATGAACCTCTGTGATCATTCAGTATGCAGCAAACACAGCCACTTAAGTGCGATTGACTACCGAACAATGAGTTGTAGTACATGGACAAGAACACTTTTTAGTTGATTCCACACACGGTTTCTGACGTCATGATAGATGATCGCTTCTGTTACATAATTTTATTGCGGCTTTCTATACATTTGCAACCTCCTTGTCAAACGTTCTGTCGACGATACTGTTTCCTAAGCTCAAGGGAATTCATGCAGTCGAGTGACTAACGCAATGTTATGTTTGTTCTGAGGATTTCTTATATAAGTATGTCCCGACAAATCGATCTTGTTCTAAGTGTTGCATTCTGTTAATTATCTAAAAAAATATTTATTTATTTAAAATATATCAACAGGCAGGGGGTAAATTATTTATGTACTCTGAATAAATTACAGGAACGAGTGGGGACATTGCATTTTAATAATATTATATACAGGGTGTCTCACCAGGAACTGAATCGATCGATATAGAGAAAAGTGCGCATCAGAAAATTTTGAAAATTTAGATAATTACTAATGTCAGTGTGGCCAATCCAACTAAAATAATTACAAGCAGCTGCCACTTCCGCTTGTACAGGAAGTCGATACCAACTTGCTTATTTCAAATGGAATACCCTATATACAGGATGTTCCACGGTTTTAGGGTTTTCGAAAAGAGTATAAAATTCTGAGTCGAAAATATGTAGCATATCCTATACCTAAACCTAGCCGCTTCAGAGATATTTGACATTTTATAGAAAATTTGACAGGTGCAACGTTCTAAAACTGAAATAAATTCAATAATCTCATACCAAGTGTTCCGTTTTTCGCGTTACATTTGGTCAACTTCAAACCGCGAAAACTTGTTTAGGTCAAATGGAACACCCTGTATTTTTTACGTCAAGTTGTGTAAAATTGAATTCCTTTTTTCTGATATTAGCATTGTGGGGGTTATAGTTACAACTTTTTGAAATATTTACGATTTTATTAGAAATTCATGAATTATTGTAATCATTTCATCAAAATAGCCATGATTAGAAACAATCAGTCATTATCTTATGTCAAAAAATGCCAGCACGTTTAAATTATACTAACGAAAACTTTTTAAATTTGTTTATTATTTATGGAGAATGTGATAAAGTAATATCAAGAACTTGCAGCACATTTGCTACTCGATATCCACAAAAACGCAAAATAACACTAACACTGTAACATACGTATTAATCGAATTGAAGGTATGGCATGAGCTAAAATAGTAGAGATAAGATCAATTTAAAATATGATTTCATTTCAATTTAATAATTTCCCAAAATTGCGCCCTCGAACCTCGACACATTTTTCGCACCTTCGGATTAGTTCCTCATGGGTAGCTCTTCTATTTGAATCCTGTGATATGTTTTGAGATGCATTTCTTACTCTTTGCATACAATCTTCAATGGTTGATAATGGGCTCTCATAAACTTTATTTTTAATAGTTCCCCAAATGTAATAATCCAGAACTGATAAATCGGGCGAGCGAGGAGACCATAAGAAAGGTCCATTATTGGCAATCCATTGATCATAAAAAGTTTCTTGTAAATAATTATTAATTAAATATGCGTTATGTGGGGGAGCACCATCGTGCCGATAAAAAATGTTTCTATGTTCGGCGAGAGATAAATTTTCTAAATAGTTATTATTTAAATTTTGTAAGATATTCAGATATCTTTCACCTAAAAAAAAAAACAAAAATTTACCTATACAAATTAGCAGAAGAGAAAATTTAATTTACCGTTTAAATTTCCCTGATAAAATTGTAATGCCACCACTCTATCGTTTCTTATGGCACAGTAAACATTGAACTGCCAACTTTCCTGAAAGTTTCGCTCTCTGAACATATGAGGATTTGAGTCACTCCAATAATGCGAATTGTGTCTATTAAAAAGTCCATTTTTAGTAAATTTTGCTTCATCTGTCCATATAATATTTCCCAAATAAGAATCGTGACCCTCAGACCTTATTAGAATAAACTCACAAAAATTCTGTCTTCTAAGAAATCTGTTTCTTTTAATCCTTGAACCATATGGAATGAAAACGGGTGAAACTTATGTTTTAATAAGATTCTGTGAATTGAATCCTTGCATAGTCCCGATTCCAGAGCAGCTTGTCTTAATGACATTCTTGGAAATGCATGAAAATATCCCAGAATGACTATTTCAATGTTTTCGTCATCAACAATAGGCTTTCTTCTTTGCATTTTTGCCTTGACAGAGCCATAATTTTTAAAATTTTCCAGTATGCGTTTTGCAATGTTTGGTGACGGTTTCCGTTTTTCTGGATATCGAGTAGCAAATGTGCTGCAAGTTCTTGATATTACTTTATCACATTCTCGATAAATAATAAACAAATTTAAAAAGTCTTCGTGGGTGTAATTTAAACGTGCTGGCATTTTTTGACATAAGATAATGACTGATTGTTTCTAATCATGGCTATTTTGATGAAATGATTACAACAATTTATGAATTTCTAATAAAATCGCAAATATTTCAAAAAGTTGTAACTTTAACCCCCACAATGCTAATATCAGAAAAAAGGGAATTCAATTTTACACAACTCGACGTAAAAAAATACAGGGTGTTCCATTTGACCTAAAAAAGTTTTCGCGGTATGAAGTTGAATGAATATTATTGAATTTATTTCAGTTGTAAAACGTAGTTCTCCTTGTGTTCTTTTTATGTGACAAGAAGCAAATGAGGATCTTTTACACGAAGAAAGTTATAACGGATCTTGCAAACCGTTGCACCTGTCAAATTTTCTATAAAATGTTAAATATCTCTGAAACGGCTAGGTTTAGGTATAGGATATGCTACATATTTTCGACTCAGAATCTTATGCTCTTTTTGAAAACCCTAAAACATATAGGGTATTCTATTTAAAATAAGCAAGTTGGTATCGACTTCCGGTATAAGGGGAAGTGGCAGCTGCTTGTAATTATTTTAGTTGGATTGGCCACACCGACATTAGTAATCATCTAAATTTTCAAAATATTCTGATGCGTACTTTTCTCTATATCGATCGATTCAGTTCCCGGTGGGACACCCTGACATGCCATGTGTACTGCATACCTTCTATTTAAACTTAACCATCCGGATTCCTGAAATTTGGTAGATATGTGATCAAATTTACGAACATTATAGTAGAATCTTACACAAGCGTTTTGTATTCTCTGCAAGCTAATCTTATCTCCCGCAGTTAAGACAGGCCAGTAAACCACGTCACAGTAATTAATATGTGATAGAATTAAGGACTCACACAGTTTCAGTTTCACGTCCACACTCAGAACGTCTCTATGCATGTAGAGTAGCTTTAATTTTATATAGGACTTCTATATGATATAGCTGACATATTTAGAGAATCTCAAGTTGATATCATAATAGTGGATAGTGTCTAGTGTATAGTGTTATATACAGTAATATCAATGCTCTCTAGAATATTTGTATTATCTCCAAACGAATGTGTTTTAAATTGAATTTTTTTTATGCAGTGCAAAAGCTGTAGCTCTCTGCTATCCTTCTGATATAACATCTACTAAATTGCAAAACTATTAGAGCTATTAATTAAATAAACAATTCATTGCCTGCTTATAATCATATAAATAGATGCATATAAAGAAAAATTAAAAACTTATCAAGTTTTAAACCGAAACATCTATAAAAAATGTTCTGGACTGTCTGCTTCAGAAGTGAAAGTTATGGAACTTAAAGGCAAGCGTCTTCTAAAATGTTATTGCGATGACTGTAAACAGGACTTCTTCAAGTTCCCAAGCTTTTAAAAGTAATTGATGAACTAAAGTTAGAAGTGCAAGCCTTGAAAACCAGCTCAAGTTCTACTGTTTCTTCTTTTAACGAGGAAATTTTTAACGAAATTACCGAACGAAACAACTCTCAACTAATATTATATTTTTCAATGTTCCCGATCAGCAGAACGATTTAGAGGATATCAAAACAATTATCACAAATATGGTCAACGAGTGTCCCAAAATAGTTAAAACTATGAGAATATGTAAAAACAATAGGAATGATGTTAAATCTTTAAAAGTTGTTCTCCTTGTGACGTATTTAATATTCTTAGAAATAAATCTGAATTACTGAGCAGTAAGATCTACATCAACTCAGATCGTACACCAAAACAACGAGCACTTGAAAAAACCACCAGGGATGAATTTAACAGGCATAAATCCCAAGGAGAGTCGAATCTTCAGGTTAAATACTCATGGTATTCCCAAAATTATTTCAAAAAATTGATACCGCCCGAATCAGAGGAAATTCAAACCATAATATATTTATTACCGAAACGTCCGTGGCTTACGAACGAAATTAAAAACTTTAACTACAAACTGTCAATTCTCCTCCTTTTGATGTCATTATCCTTACTGAGTCTTAGTTAAATAATTGTTTCCACAATTCAGAACTGCACATGGACGCCTTTAGAAAAGACAGATCTATTGACACTAGTGCTTGCTCTAGAGGTGGTAGTGTACTGATTGAGTACATACAGTTTTTCTTGTAATATTTTAAAAAGTTCTAAGGAAATTGAGCAGTTATTCGTCTCAATTGGAAGCAACAATAAAATTATCTTGGGGTGTGTGTATATCCATCAGGTCACCTAGCAATGTGTATACCTCTCTTACTGAAAACTTATATAATATTGCAGATCCACACAATACTCAGATTTGTCCTTTTGGTGACTTCAATCTTCCTAATGCTATATGGATCAGCGATAACTTGAGCTCCTCCTCGACGTCAGCACCAAATACTCCTTACAGCGAAGTCGAAGCAACATACATTTTATCTAATCTTTGTGCCTTCCTGAATCTTTTTCAAGTCAACAACATTCGTGATGACAAAAATTCATTTTTCTCTCAAGATGAATCAACAACAGTTCATCTATCTGATAAAGTCTTAATACCTCCAGATGTTTATCATCCTCCACTATACGTTGTTTTCAAACACCTATATGATACTGATGAGAATGATACCCTCGCTGATGGTTTTTATAGTGATTTTAAATCGGCCGATTTCAATGCAATTAATGATTATTTAAGCCAGTTTTCCTGGGACCAGTTATTTTGCAATAGATCCCTTAATGAAATGGTTGATATACTCTATGAAATAATGTACACTGACTGTATTTGATTTATTTGTTCCACTTAAGAGAATACCATCAAAAAAGTTGCCTCGTTGGTATAGTACTGAGCTTAAAAGCCGTATTCTAGCTAAGAAAAACGCGCACAAGTGATATAAAATAACTCGTTCCATTGAAGACTACAATGTTTTTGCTAATCTGCGGTTAACTTGTAAAAGATTGACTGTAAATTGTTACAATGACTATGTTCGCTTAACGGAATCTTCATTACATAGTAATCTGAAGAGTTTTTGGAACTTTGTCAATTCACAACGCAAAACTAATGTTTTTCCTAATGAGCTATCTTATAACTTAACGAGTAGTTCCGGGATTGATAAAGCAAATATGTTTGCCGAATATTTCTCCTCTGTTTACTCTAGAAAGTCTAATGAGACCCTTACAAGCCTACTCTCAACTAACACCTTGAACATCTCAAATTGCTTTATTAGTGTATTTGTCATTTATTAGAAATTGAGTTGATATCAATAAAGGCCCTGGACCTGACAATACACCGCCGATCATCTTTAAGTACTGTAGTTTTTTCTTAGCTAAACCTTTATTTATCATGTTGAATTTGTTACTTGAAATTGGTGAATTTTCAGAATTCTGGAAAGTCCCAGATCCATCTACATTTTGAATGCTATTCCAAAACTATTCGAGAGTCTTGTTACTGACTTTTTGACACCACAAATTGACATTACCATCATCGACAACCAATTTGGCTTTCGTTCAGGAAGATCCACAGAATTAAATTTACTCACTTTTTTTTATGGTGGAGGGGAAATCCTACATGGACACCCGGCGCTGGGGTCTGCCCACGCCGGGTAGTGTCGGACTCCTACCGACTAAAACCCCTCCTGGATCAGTGATTCCACGTAACCTGGAACTGCTTTCGCTTTCCATCAGGCCACGGGTCATTCGTCTTTTATTTGTGTTAGTAAAACTTCCAACGTGTTCCCTTACATCCCCCATCTGTTAAAGCAATTAGGGGTTCGGGGCTAGATTTCTTCTATCTTCTTCCTTTGTCCTCATTATTCTATTTAGAGCATGTGCTACATTTTCCCAGTTCTCCTCCGATTCCAGCATATACCTAATTAGGTTATCAGGGTTCCAATAGTCTCCTGATCTCTTGGTCCTCCACCGGTAGCAGTAGAATAAGGTATGTTCTGCGTCGTCGTTCTCCCCACAGTACACACACACCCGTGTGTCAACCTTTCCTATATCAAAGAGATATTCCACAAAGCAACCATGTCCCGTGAGAGCCTGAGTGTGGTGGAAGCTCATCTCTCCATGCCCCCTCTCCATCCACGTTCTTAAATTTACTCACTTACACTGACTTCCTGTGACTTGCTCTTCAGAATGAATATCAGGTTTATGCCATCTATACAGACTTTGTAAAAGCTTTCGATAGAGTTAACTATCGATTGTTACTGAACAAGTTGAATTTGGTAGGCTAAATGGTTCTTTTTTTAAATGGTTCGAAAGCTACCTACTTGACCGTACACAGATTTCAGATCAAAATAAATTCAAGTACACGTCAGGCGTACCACAAAGTTCTCACTTGAGACCCTTGTTCTTTAATTTATTTATAAATGACATTCACTGGTGTTTTACTAATGGTAGTGTCCTCTTATTTGCCGACGATCTTAAATTGTTTTCTAAAATAACCACCACAATAAATTACAGACTTGAATAGCCTTACCGCATGGTGTCACCGTAATGGTATAGAACTTAATGCAAGTAAGTGCCATTTTATGTCGTTCTATCACAACAGGGATCATCCTCAATATATCTATTACATTAATAACACATCCCTTGATAATGTTTCTGTTATTAAAGACCTGGGTGTAATACTCGACCCATCATTAACCTTCACATCTCACATTTCTCAAATTGTTACCAAATCATTAAAAGTGTTAGGTTTCATTAAACGAAGCTTATTTTATTGATATTACTTCTATTAAGCTACTTTACTGTTCACTTGTAAGGCCACACTTAGAATATGCGTCATGTGTTTTTACTCCATACTATAATATACGCATCCAGAATTTATAACAAGTACAACAGAAGTTTTTACGCTACAACGCTTTTAAATAAAATAAAAATCAAGTCTTGAAAATGATCTCCGCCGGAAACAGAGAGATCTTAAATCACTATTTAACATAATGAATTCGAATGTTTCCTGTCCATACTTTCTGGAAAGATTTGGCATTCATGTTCCATCAAGAACTACCCGTTCAGCTATTATGTTTCATGAACCAGTTCATCGAACCAACTATTTATTTTGTGTGCGTTTACCCTAGAAATGTACTAATATTACTGCTATTTTCTTATACGTTATATGCACTATTGTGAATTTCAAATTGTAATAATTGTATATTTTCTTTGTTAAATCGTACTTTAGAAATAGGCTTAGGCCCGTAAATAGATATTATTATTAATTATTAATATTATTATGAAATCCAAAGGGCATTAAGGCCGTTTTAGTTTCAGTAAGTATTAAGTCATGAGCCTCAGTTTTCATAAATATTTTTTAAATCAGCATAAATTTTTTGCAGCGGCATCTCTCAGTTCATCAAGATGAAAAGAGAAAAAGAATTGCGTGTCATCAGCATATTGATGACTATTGCAATAGTTAAGACAAGTATAAAAGCCAACAGTATAACAAAGGTCCTAAATTGCTCCCTTGTGAAACTCCTTGCTGAACCAACTCAAAATTAGAAAAATTTGATCTTAGTCCAACTCTCTGATATCTGTTACGTAGGTAATTACAAGAAAATGCTACGGAAGAGTCATTAAGTCCAAAATATCGGAGCTTACTACAAAGAACAGCATGGTTCAGGGTAAAATGCTTTGCTAAAATCGAGTAAAATTAAGCATGTATTTAAACTAGAATCAGAAGCCTTAAAAGTATCATCAATGATATGCAGCAGATCAATTGTAGTACTGTGGTGATATCTGTATCCGGACTGATTAGAAGGCAATATTTTTTTGTTGCTAAAAACTTATGAAACTGCTTCGCTGCTATATTTTCTAAAATTTTCGATACTGTAGGCAGAAATAGGTAACTAAACAAAAACTACTGATCCTTTCATGGGTTTTTTTGCAGAGATTTTCATAAATATTTTAAAATTGCTCCCATCTATCCTCCCCTGAATTTTTGCCTTGAAGTATTGGGACACCCTGTATATCAACATATTTATGACCGTTAATCTTAATTAATTAGTGTTACTTTTGTCAATTATTGAAACAAAAATGTTTACTTGCCTACTTTCAATTATTAGGTTGTAAGTGTACATGTAGATATTGGAAAGAAATATTACTCTTGCAAGTACTTATATCATTTTTGTAACTAACGACGCTAATTCTTACAAGATCTAATCATCTGTCGTAAATTAAGAACGTCCGCTACAACGAATTTTCTCTTTATGCTTGTCGTTAAACCTATATCCGCACATTCAGGTGTTTTTTGCAATCAATAGGCCTTACATTCATTTTAATTGAGCTTCAAAAGCCTCAAATATCAAACTACCATCATTGATTTACGGTCTGTAAAATTTTAGTGACCATGTTTCATAAACGACACTTATACGGTGGTCACTACACTCGGTATATTACGTTTTATTTACACGTAGGGACGTAGAATATTTGAATTCGAAGAAAAAGTCATAACGCGATGTCGATTTAATACGTTGTGTTAAAGTTTGGACTCATCTGCATATTAGCAAGGAAATATAATGGAAATTAGAATTTGAAAATAATCATGATAATAATAGTAATAGATTTATTAATCCAACAGACATACGTAAGAGGAAGAAATATGAAAAACAACTATATTTACGGGTATAATAAGGGTATAAGTAAATTGACTAACAGAGAAATGGAAACCATCAATATTGTGCAGAATGTAGTTATTAAGCATAACACATAGAAATAAGTAAAGAAAACAGGTGATGGTACCAAGCACTGCTTATGTAAACGTAAAACAATGTATAGCAAAAAATCTTGGCACGTGAAACTTTACATGTCATCCAACTGACTGCCTGAGTATCCTGAATTCCAATACAATTTGGTATTTGCCAGCTGACGGTCCTTTCTGTTTTAAAGTAATATGGGCTAAAAAACTGAATGACCTTTCCCCGATGATCCAATAGACGGATGGAATTTTGTGAGACCGTAAAAAAAACTAACGCGGCAAACGGATGAGTCTTATAACGGTATTTTGCTAAAATCTAGTTGTGTACATCTAACTTTAATTTTTGTGATATTGTCAGTTAGTTGTCATAATTTATTGCGAGTGTGCAAAAAACTAATATGCCTCATACAAGCGATTTAGTTAAATCTGGAGTTATTGCTAAAGCAGAAGATGGACAATGAGAAAAATTGCACTGCGTTATAATATTGACAAAAACTCGATGTGTAACGTTTTAAGAAAGGGGAGAATAAACGGTACGATTAGTATAAATCCTAGATCAGGGCGACGAAGGATATCAACTCAACAACAAGATTTGCAATTGGTAAATGCTTTAGTAGAAAATCCATTTTACTCGGTTATTCAGGCTGCTGAAGAAACGAATTTTTCTGGATCGAGTAGTACTGGTCGCCGGCGAGTAAGAGAATCGGAGCTACGCTGTCATGCAGCAACACAGAAATTCTTACTTAAAGCTGAACATAAAGAAGCTCAAGTAGGATTTGCGCTTGAATTTTTAGTGCATGATGTAAATTTTTGGAACAATGTAATCTTTACAGACGAAAAAACTTTCCAGGCAACACACAGCGGTCGTATTTGTGTGTACCGCCCTCCGAATACTCGATTCAATGAGAAATATATATCTAACAATGATAAAAGTGGTAGGTTTTTCGTCAATATGTGGGCTCAATGTATCGGCACGTGGTCCTGGTGTTTTGTGGCATATTGAGGAACGATTTAATAGTGAAACGTATATTAGGATTTTACACAATATTATGCTCCCTTCTGTGTCACAATTATTTCCTAATATAAGTTCATATCTCAACAAGACAATTGTTCCGTTCATACTGCTCATACCATAACAACTTGGTTTCAATATAACAACATCAATGTTCTTAACTGGCCCAGTCATAGTGCAGATCTTAACCCTGTGGAAGAAGTATGGGGACTACTCGTAAGAAGTATCCAAAAATGAAATGTGAGACCACGGAATGCCTATGAATTACTGGAAATAGTAAATAATGCATGGGAAAATATTACTAATGATTATTGTATAAGGTTATTTAGTTCTATGCCACACAGACTTATAGAAGTTATAAATAGAAATGGTGCAATAACGAAATATTAATAGTCAGTTTCTTGTTAAGTAGGATATCCTTTGTCCTTTGATCCAGGATTTCTACTAATCGTACTGTTTATTCTCCACTTTCTTAAAATGTTACACGCGAAATTTTTGTTAATGTTATAACGCAGTGCAATTTGTCTCAACCTACAACATTAAAATAAAAAATAAATTAAAAGTGATATCTGCTTTATTTCGGCTACTCATTACATATTCAAATAGAGACAGATTTACATTAGAAAAAAAAGTTGTCCTATTTTTTTCTGCTCAAGACAGTACGTTATTGGGCTGCGGAAAATCCACATAAGACATATCGCTAGGACACAGTACCCTCAACAAAACAATTAAATGTCTAGGCTGGGCTAATTGGAGAACATATTGTTAGGCGGAAATTTGAATGGTAGAAAATACCTCTTCCCGATATTAATTTTAATGAGATATGGTTTCGACAAGATGGATTTTATACCCTTTCAATAATATTTAAATAGAACTTTTCCTGAACAGGTTATAAGTACACATGGCGACATTGCTTGGGTAGCCAGGTGCCTGATTTAGCTCCTAATGATTTTTTTATGGGATTACATGAATTCTTAAATTGAGGATAAAAATTCAAAACTCCGCTGAAACTATTACACCTCAAATGTTTTCCCATGTGAGGAAAACTTTTTATGATAGACTTGGTTACTGCTTGGCTCAATATGGGAATCTTTTTGAGCATTTATTATATATTTTTTTAATATCTTATTTTCAATATAATAGTAGTTTCTTAGAGAAAATATGTTATTTACTCTGTCAGACTTAATTTTTAATGCGCAGAATCTACGTGTACGTCGTAGTTTACCGGCATTTCATGCCTGTACAGGATGTAATTGTACAGTTGCTTTTTTAAAAAAGGAATAGTCAAGCCTATTAGTTATCTAGATATATCATGAACTAGGTAGGGATAATATATACCAAAAATCACCAATTTCATTATTTCGGATTTATCCATCACTTCCGGTTAGCCCGGAAATGACCCCAAATTTGAAATTTTAAATGGAACACCCTGTATATTTTTACATTTTTTGATCCCGCCGATATATATTCATATTTTTATATATAGATTTTAAATTCGATTGCAAGTTTTAAAAGCATTCCTGAGATTACTTGATTCTCTAGAGCCATTTTAATTTTTACATCCAGATTGCAGCGAATGCACACAAATCAATCAAATTCGGGATTTTTCGAATTGGTTTAGTATCTGCGACCAATCAAAACTTCCGAAATCACAAATTTGTAATTAAGTCAATTTTTCCAAATGGCAACATCTTTTAAACTAGTAGTTAAATACTAATTTTCACGACAAACCCATTAATAACCTCAAATCGAATACACAAGTTGTTTGGTAGACAATAATTAAACTATCGAGAAAATATGGTTATCAAGTATGCCGTGGAAACTGACTAAAACTAAAACATAATATTTTTAGTCGCAAACTTCTCTATAAAATCTTTATTTTACTATAAGGAACGTAACCAGACTGCAATCAACAGCTACTCTCCGGGCTATGTGCCCCGCCGAGAGCTGAATTACAAGTTACAAGCCTGGCGCGTTAAGTGTAATAATTGCATATTACCATCAAAACGCTAATGCTTCGATTGCAACAAACACCAGCCGAAAGACTGATCCTACTTAAAGTAGCTCTCGTGCCAGTCGCAACACACCACTTGCAGACTACAGTTTCGAGCTGTTGGCTCTCGTCAGTGCAAGGTAGGCATGTGACGTGACGACCGACACGAGGATCACTTGACTATGTAGTACATTTCTGTATCTTTGGGATAGCGACATGTAAAATAGTCAGCAGGCACCATCTAACGGTCCAGTGTCCATTGCAATCGAAAAATAAAAAGCCTGACTGAGCTTAGCATAGTTCAAATGTGCTTTTAGAGGGCGGGACATTAAAACATAATATTTTTAGTCGCAAACTCATCTATAAAATCCTTATTTTACTATAAGGAACGTAACCAGACTGCAACCAACAGCTACTCTCTGGGCTATGTGCCCCGCCGAGCGCTGAATTACAAGTTACAAGCCTGGCGCGTTAAGTATAATAATTGCATATGATCATCAAAACGCTAATGCTTCGATTGCAACAAACACCAGCCGAAAGACTGATCCTACTTAAAGGAGCTACCAGTCGTCCCATACCACTTGCAGACTCCAGTTTCGAGCTGTTGGCTCTCGTCGTGCAAGGTATATATATGTATGTTCCGAGAAGCTTCCACGGTCGTTGGTATGAAAAATACTAGGCTCTAGGGTTGAACCGCGTCTGAGATTGTTAATGTATCGACGTTTCGGCTCCCGTTTTGGAGCCATTTTCAAGAAAAAAAAGGGGGTCAAGAAAAAATTGTTAAAGAAAATAATATTAGGAATTCGTGGAACTGGTTCGATTCCGGGGCCTCAATCTTCCTACTCCCCAGATCTCACCACGATCCGTCTCTAAGGCCTCAAGCTGCCTACTCCTTAGTTTCTCTTGAAAATGGCTGCAAAACGGGAGCCGAAACGTCGAGACATTAACAATCTCAGACGCGGTTTAACCCGAGAACCTAGTATTTTTCATATAAACATATATATTCCGCCCTCTAAAAGCACATTCGAACTGAGTAAAACTAGATTCCAAACATATATTTGTCATTTGTAGGAATTCTAAATATCTCTCCTCTGTCAAAGGTCGTTGAAAGAAAATAGTTCCAATAATTCTTGTTCCCCGCCCACACATTTACTCCAAATTACCTTGCGTTATTTAATGTCGATTTTCCTGCGCCCAATATCTATTGTTTTGTTTATTGAACATTCCAATGTTAGTGAATCTAGACTCATCGGGAAACAATACAAAAGAAAGAAAACTCAGTTTGGCGGTGTCGTTTTGAGAATCTTTCTTGCTGACTCATGGCTAATTTGGACCTCGTGGCCAATTTCTCTAGTGGTAGCAGTAGGATTCACTTCTACAAAAGCCAATACGTTAATTTCTATCGCTTTATTAATGATAAAAGCTTCACGATTGTTATCAATTTCTTTCACGATTTGTCCACAATTGGGGAATATTGAAAACATGGATGCTCTGTTACGTATTTGTGTTAATATAGTCTGGCGGACGTAACATATTTTTACATATTCATCAACCATTTTCACTTCTTAAATTTGAGGTGTTCGATAGGATTACCTTTTTGTGTCATGGGAGCTGAGACTATCCATTTCACTTTCATGATAATGAGGCTAAATAAACTAAGCATTTTACAATATGAAACGTCTCTATCAGGTATTGTCTGAAAGTTATTTGTGGCATTCTTCGAATATTCTTTCCTATTATTTGGGTTTTCTACCACATGTATTATTATCCTTTTCAAAACAAATCACCGAATCTACAAAATAATAGAATTATTGGAAAAAAAGCCTCTGCGCCCGTGACGTTTACGCCAAAGGAAAAGTCAGAGGTTATGTTTTGCAAATAATATAAATCGGAATAAACACAGAAATAATGTATTTAGCTAACGTTTCGGAAAGTAATATCTTTCCGTTTTCAAAGCTTTTTTTTTAAGAACTCTTATTTTGCTGTGTATGTCAAATACACAGCTTTAAGATTCTGTTTATGTTATTTCCATAGATACTTACTACTTACACAGAACATAGAACTGATGATATTTTCGTTTATATAATGTTGAGTTTGTTAAGTTCTTCTTTTAACATTGGTAGCCAGGTTGTACAAATATCTACAGAACAATTCGATACGCACTTATCTTCATTTAATAAGATTATTGCTGATTCCTTAATTTTTCTTTTTTTGGTATCTGTTTCTTTTGTTAAAATTTTTGCCGAGTCCCAGTTTATTCTATGTCCGTTTTCCCAAGCATGTTCACAAATCTTTGATTTCTGAATTTCATTCTTTCTAATGTAATTCTTGTGCTCATCCAACCTCACACTGAAAGGTCTGGATGACTCACCCACATAACATTTATCACATTCACACGGGATATTGTAAATACAGTTTTTTGAATTCTGCTCCCTGTTTATCGGTTTTGTTTTTGTTAAAATAGATCTTAAAGTGTTCCCCGTTTGAAATACCGTCCTAACATCAAATTTGTCACCTATACGGCGTAGCTTTTCCGATAGTCCGTATACATAAGGAATTATTGCTGTATAATGACGTTCAGGTTTTTGTCGTACCTGATTGTCCCTATTTTCAACATTTATCAGGTATAACGTATAACCCAAATTCTGTACAAGTATCTACAAGGAATTATATCGAAGACTGATTTCAAGACCTCTCACAAGTCTCCTCATAAAATATAAAAAATGTTTACTTCGAAATACAAATACGTGTGTATATTCCCAGACTGCCTAATAATGATATAAAAAAACAACCGAGCTAAAATCCTAACTAGACAGTTTTAGAATTACAGTTTTTTACTTGTTTACATGGTCTGTTCTTGTTATGGTTGTTTGGGTAAAAATCAATAAGTTTCTGTGCCATAGATTGAAATAGTAATATCGTCTGACGAAAACAAGACATGTAGCAACGCCGGACGCAAACAAAACATCAACTAAATTTCCAGGTTCTTATATTAGGAAAATCCCAGCTTCTATTAACTCATTGTAAAAAGCATATTATCTTCATGATTAAGTTAGGACGTGGACTTATTATAAATAGTTGCGTACGTTATATACTTTCTCTGAAATAATGTTTAGTGTTATTTTTCATTTCTCGCGGGCTTCAATTTTTCTCCGAAAAAGTCCATAGTGGAGGAACGTTAGGTTTTTATCTCAGAACCGATTCAAACTACTCAGATTTTTTGTGAGCTAGATTTCAGTAAAAAGAAATTTGAAATCCGCAACAGACAGACGGTATATATATTTTTAGCGAAAATTCCAATAAAAATAATAAAATGGATTAGCTATAGATTGATCAAGGAGGTTTTAGTATGTGACAAGCAAGGCATTTCGACGCAATAGAAAACAGTTTTTGATTCATCTTTTTCTTTCTTCAAGTAACAGAGATATTGACTGTAAAATCGTTCTGGTACACTCTGTATATTTAATTCCTTGTTTCATATGCCTGCCCGTACTAATTCCAGTAATGGAAATGATGTGGAAAAAGCAACCTGTAATTAAAATAGTATTCCATATTTTTTTTATATGCCAAAATTTCATGAAATATCGGCACGCCAGCAGCCCAGTAGCTCTAGGAAAATGTAAAAATCAAACTGATTATCGAGGTTAAAATTAACAAACCGAAACCAAACAGTTTTTATCAAAGAAAATATAAACAGTGCATCAGTGCTAAGTGTATTACAAAATAGTAACTAGCCTGCTAATTAATTTTAAATAGTCTTCTAATTTTTAATTAACTTATTTATCAAGGTCGAATTTGTACTAAATAGTTAAGGTTTTACTAAGAGTTATTTTTATTTACGTCACCGATTCAGACGACTAACAACCATGAAAATATTGAATCATTTCATGACAATATTTCTTTAGTAATTAGTGTTATTCAACATAATCGACATCATATTTTTTATTTTATTGAAACATGCCCTAAAACACACCTATCTATTCTGCGCAATTCTAGTACATTGGATATTGAAACTCATTTCTCATTTATCATACTTGAAAATTACTACAACGAGCCGAAAATTATAGTATACAGATGATATTAGTTCACCCGTCATGTCACAAGAAATTGTTTTTTCTGCTGATCGGAATTGCTTTAATCGATTTGTTTTGTATTAAAAGTACTGAAATAATATTCAGTATTCAAATGTATTCAAACGCGCTCCAAAAAACTGCATTTGATATTCTTCATTTTTATGATAAGGTTACTCAATATTAGTGTATAAACAGTAATGTTTTACCACTAAGTAACCAACATTGTAGATGAATCAGTTGTTGATGGGTAGTATTCCCTAAACAGTTAAAGGTGTCCAATACGACTCCAATTTTCAAAATAGGTGATCCTGCTTTAGCTGAAAATTGCCAAACCAATGTGAAGCTCAGTTCTTTTACAAAAATTCTTGAACAGCTCGGCTTCGGCAAGTTCATTACCTTAAACAAGTTATTTATTAACTAGCTATCAACATGAAGTCCGCGAGGATTTAACTTACGCCGTGTCCTACGTACATCCGTGCCATTTCAACATGGGGGGATGCACTGAACGCACCCATCGCATGCATCTGCAGAAATTGCGAAGGTGGCCAAACACAACACGATGTGAATTTTGCGAGAAACAAGAAGCAGCTAAAACGGTTCCTATAATAGCACGTATAGCGTGATTAAGTAGAACATCTTTATATAATTTCTAGGGTTTGATCAGAAACACATGCATCGCAATACATATATTTAATAGCTTGAGATAGCGTAAATGCGGAGTAATATGACCATATTAAGGTACAGTTATAAATTGTAAAATATCTTATACAGCAGTTTTCAATTTTTTCTAAACGGTATTTGTCTCCTTGAGTAAGACAGGGACCGTATACAATAGCTGCGTAATTTAAGTACGATAGAACAATAGTTTCCTAAGTAGCAATATTTTAGTATTTGTATTCAGATACTTTTATAGCTGTTTTAAACAATAGAAAACTGTTTTGTAAACAATACTAACGCAACCAAAAAAAGCTTAGTAAAGGATTAAAGTTAATAGGGAGTTATCGCAGGTATATACCGTATTTACTGTTACGTTATTTTGACATGTAAGCATGCGCAGATCGTTGGAGGTTTACGGTAAACGTTATTTAGTTTAACGTGCTCCGTTATTTGAGAACGAATAGCGGGCCAGATTTTACGTTTACGGTAAGTCCTTCGGTGGTTCTCGTACTTCTCTCGGAGATTATCGGGTTAAATTAACAAGTATTTTGTGCAAGTTTTCTTCTTCTTCTATCTCCATTTCATTTCTACTTGTAATATTTTATAGGTTACGTCAGTTACTTATACGTTTTATATATGTTCTGTGTTTTATATGTTTTGTGCGTTTTATTACCTATTGCGCTGCCACTTAATTTTATTTTAGTAAAATATTTCTTTAACTGTTAAAAGATGACGGCTGTGATAAAGCAAAGGCTGAGATTTTCAGCCGATGACGATATATTGCTGTTAAGAGAGGTTTTGGGGCAAAACCCTTACACAGACAGCGCTAGATGGGCATTAATTCAAGAAAATATGCAACTGGTCTCGGGGAAGAAGTTTTCAATTAGAAGTATAAAAGATCATATTAATCTGTTGCTGCAAATTTGGTTGAAGAAAGATAATGCGAATAAAAAGAAGTAAGTATGTTGCAATGGTGTAAACGAGTACTTGCGACATATCTAATATTTAAAATTTAATTGTTTCTGAATTTTCAGATCAGGTATTGAGGAGGCATATACCGAAAAAGATAGTTTGCTTCAAGAAATTTTTGACATGTCAAAAGAACACATGGCAAATAAAACACTGTCTGTAAAAGAAAAAAAAAGTATAGAGAAGGGGAAAGAGGCAAGAGACGGCTGGGCAATGCTCACACTAGAATATAATAAAGAGAATGTGAATATTAATAATAGCTTTGACCACGTTTTGGACCATAACTATGGTAAGTGTTATGTACAGAAATGAAAGACAGTTACCTGCTTACTTTTAACTTTTTCAAAGTAAAAGCAACATTGAAAACTTGTTTGCAGTGGACACAATGCACAATTTTGTGTAAACTGCGTTTTTGGTTTATTGAATGCTTAGTAGTATTTTGCACATGCTGACAGTACCTTGTAAACCTACAGCAACATGTATAATTAAATATCATATTGTTTTTATGGTCATGACTTTTGAAAAAAGTGCAGTGTTAATTGTCTCCATTTAGTGCAGTTTTTTTTGCATGTACATTTAAATTGGTACAATATTTTGAAAAATAGAACTGTTACTTTTTTGTTTGTTGCATGTACGTTACATTTTATTCCAAATGAACCATCGAAATGTTAATGTGTGATATACTTCATAGTGGTTTATTTTAGTACATCATGCGTCCAGTTCAAATACACAGTGTTTTTACACAGAAAGTGGGGTGGCTGAAGAAATCGCTCCGCATTTTGTGACTTGTGACTCTTCAAATGTGCCACTCAGTACTCAGAATGAAAATGGTATGTGCGAAATGCCTTTATCAAGAATTGTGTCCGAACCAGAAAAAAGTATACCAGCCCCAACACTAACAACACCATCCCGGTCAAAAGTAATAGGTAGGTACTTACCTAAATATAATTACCTAAGTATAATTTAAAAAAATAAAATTTAAATTCTTGATTATTTTATTAATAAAATAAATGATTACTTTTCACACAGCACGATACAAAGAAACATAACAATATATATATATATATATATATCGGTATATAAGTACAGTAATGTTTTTTTTTCACTAAGCACTATTATTTGTAGGTCCGCTAAGAACACGAACACAAAAGAGTGGTCAATTAAAAAAATCTGCATTAGAATATCTAAATGAAAAAAATAATAGAGAAAGTAGGATGCGTAGCAGAGAGCTGGAGTTAGAAGAACAAAGAATCATATTGGAAGAGAGGAAATTAAAATTAGAGGAGCAGAAATTTGAGCTAGAAGCATATGAGCGGAAAAAAAAAATTGAGCTGGAGGAACAGAAACTGAAAATGGAATTGAATGAAAGACAAGAAATGAAGAAAATAATGGAAAATCAGCAAAAAATTATCGAAAAATTGATTTAACACAATTACAAAATGTATACAGCTTTTTATTTAAATAAATAATAAATAAATATCAAAAAACGTTCATTGCTTAGTACAGTGAAACATAATTATTAACTGAAACTGAAAGCAAAAAATTAAAAATTACAATTTATTGTGTACATAATAAAAAAAAAAGATGTGGTAAAAACATAAAAAAAAGAAAAGGCCAATGTAACCTACAAATTAAAATAAATTTACAACAAACAATTAATACATCACTGGCGGCTGATGAAATTTAGTTTATCTAATCTCGGTATTGAATCATGAAACCCAAACAATACTTTAAGGCATGGCTACCAAGACTAACTGAAGAAGTTTTATGCAAAACAAATTCTGATTGAAATTAGCAACAAAAAATGGTGTTTAAAGCACCTCTTAAAATATTTGCCAAACTGATGAACAGATTTCGTTAGGAATTTATGAGTTTTTATAAAGTTAAACTTATTAAAATATAACTGTAAAATCTATCGAAAATAAAATTTCAAAAAGGTTAAGATATAAAAATCAATTTTTTAAAAGAAATTTGCAATCTGCCCATCAATTTTCTTCATAAGTAATAAATAACACCACAGAAATTAGACAACCCTCAAATCCAAAGCCAAAGGCTGTCCGGAAGAGGGTTACACATTGACAAAAAAGTAGACACATCCAAACCCAGTGATATTGCCAGTATTGAAGCTGGGGATCGAACCCAGAACACGATAGACAGTTTCACCAAGCGTATTCTTTCACAATACGCTCTAGCCCGCTGTGCTACCATGCCAGTAATCTGAGAAAAAATTTTGAAAATATTTTTGGCAAATTTAAATCACATTTTTTGTAAACAAAACTTTTTCGTTTGGTCTTGGTAGTGATTCCATACAGTATGGCTACGGTCCTATGCCCCAATACTAAGATATAGCTAACCTAAATTTCACCAGCTGCCACTCGATAAATGAATACTTTATAATTATTGACCAATATACTCCTCTAGTTGGGGAGGTACAGTCTGAAAATATTCGGCTGTTTGGCTACCATATAAACATGTATGGCAGTTTGTCAAGATCATTGCTGTGATATACATTTGTTCTACATCCTGTAAAAGTAACCTCTGATTTTTCCTAAAGTCTACAAATGCAAATTCTGCTATAATTTTCTGGAATCCCCATTCTACAGCTTGTCTACTTGCACTCATAGCTGTATTGAAATTCTGTTGTTCCCGAGTTATTCCTCTATTTGGATAGGGGCACAGTAACAACTCCCTTATGCCATACGCTTGATCTCCATATAAAACATACTTTTCTCCATTTGGGAAAACAGTACACCTTTCTAGTTGTTGGTACAATTGTGATTCCCTGAAAATGCCAGAGTCATGACGTCTTCCAGGATAAGCTCCTAAAAGGCTAACAACAACTCCATCTGGGCATATCACCGACTGATATTTCACACAATGAAATCTTTTATGCCCGGAATAATATTCTTCTTGGTTAATAGACGGTCTGCATATGGCTCTTGCAGTGCCATCTATAAAACCCCAACAGTTCTGAACAGGGGCTCCCTTTGCGGTAATTGCCTGGAAAATATATTGATTATAATTATTCCATTCCATCCAATAAGTGAATAATAAAAAAAATTAATTATTTCATAAGCCTCGAGTTATTACTCACCTCTGCATAATGCTGTAACTTCTCTCGATTTAACCACCGAAGATTATTGATATCATTAAGTAAATGTCCATGATGTTCATAAATAAAATTTGTCATGTAATTAGCAATCTGAGACAAAGACTGTGATGATAATCCAAAAAGATTTTCCAAATCGTAAAGGCGGTTAGGATATGCCAATCTTCTCAATAATATGCATAGTCCTTCAACACCTAAACCAATGAAATATTTTTTACAATGAAAATTATATAAATACTCAGGGTCAGTTGTACGAAAGCGGTTCAGCAAAAGTTCAGCTGAACTTGGTTCAAAAGCCAAGGATACCATTCTTGTAACAATTGTATCCTTGGATCTTAAACCAGGTTCTGTTGAACTTTTGCTGAACCGCTTTCGTACAACTGGCCCTCACTTATATAAATACAAATTAGCATATTATATTCAACAAGTAGGCTCAATAAGTGCTGCCTAAGCCTTAAATTTGTCTACATTTTGACATATATTGTAGGGACACTTACCCGTAGCAACATGCCTAGTCTCAGTCCTAATGAAATTTGGTATTCGTAAAACTGTGGTTAGCCTTTCAATATCGTCTTTCTCAAAACGAAAATTCAATTTAACATCTTTTGGTGGCAAGTCATTTAGGTTTAATCGGTTTCCTCTATTTATTATTGCATTCTCTCCATTGTTAAGAATGTGGTAAAGAATTGCATCTTCTACATCGTTATCATTGGCCTCTCCCACGACAAGTGCCTCCAATATTTCTTCCATGGTCCTATTGCGGTAAGAGGCTCTATTAATTTAAACAATTCAGTGACAACTAAATATTTTGCAATAATTATTTATAGGTACATTATATTAAAAGGTTTAAATAACTATTTATTAATCTTTAACGTAATATTTCATAAGCAAAGGAACCCTTGCCTCAAATTACATCTAAAATCACACACATGAAATCTTCTAAAATACTATTTTAATTACTTAATAATGACATGAAGGAGATAATTAGCAATAAAATGTAATTTGTTATATTTACCTGGAAAAAGTCTACTACCAAAGAAATATATTATTAGAGGCGAGAAATTTTAAAAATGTTAACCAAACTATTTGTGGTAACGAATTGACAGATTAAGCTCGGCACGGAGAGGTTATGTCAATACTACAATAATAAATGCGATAACTCTCATTTTCGTATATCGTATCGGTTATCTTGGCATTGCGATAACTCCCTAATATTTAGATTTTTTACGCTATTATTGATGTAATGATCTCATTATCTATTTGAACATTCAGCTCTGCAAAGTTGAGTCACTGTTAAGAAGAAGAAGAGTATTTTGACTTTTGTTAGTATTAAGTATAAGGGTATTTTGGAGTGTCCATTAGTACATAAGACTTAAGTCATGAACACGCAGAAGCCTCTCATATTTAGCGTTGGAGCCCCAATTGGACGTTATGAACACGCACAAGAATAAGCTATGAGCTTAGTAGAGACCCTTGAGGCACTTAATTTGTAGTTGAAAGGAGGTTTGGGAGGATTACACTTAAAAGGTTAGGACAGGATAAATTGTTTCACCCTGTATAAGCCCCTATTGGTTGCTTTCGCTGTTTTCGAATTAATAATCCAGCTAGCATTTTGGATTTTTCTGGCAGTGCCAATAGCTACACCCTATAGATGAAGCGTTTGCTGTTTTGAATAGACTTCATTAAATTCAGAAAGTTGAACTCACATTGTATTAAATTTGACTCTTTTGTCAGGTGATTTCTCAACACCCTGTATATACTTCTCAAAGTATAACGCTTTTGAATGCAAGAATAATGTTGAAGCACTTTTGTTTAATTAAAGAAAAAAAATTAAGATGTCCAGATATCTTGGAGCACCCTGTATGTAGTTGTTTTATTTTAAAACGCTTTGTTTTAAAACGAATTATAAAATTTATTATTATAACGAACACAAGTTTAAATAAAATAAAATTATTATTCTTTTACAGTTACTAGTGTGTAACTTCTCGACAACGAATAAATTCAGGATTGGGAGATTTGATTCGATTTAAAATTAGTTTAAAATGTCAAAAATTCGCTTAGAATTAGGTGCGTGGTGGCAGATTAAATTATTTAGAAATATTTGAACAAATTCACTTAAAAATTTAAACTATTTTTTGTCTGGTTGGGTCTTGGTTTTGCTATCGTTTGATTTGTCATGCCCCGTGAGTCGTGCACGAACGTTTTTACACCCAATTTATTCTAGAAAGTCGGATCCTGCCATTCAGTGCGGGCGAGGGTTGCGTATTATTCCGCAATATTGCATCATCTTTGTAAAAAGTTAAAATTTGAAAATGAAAATTATATGATTGTTTGGGAAATAGAAAGGGAAATCGTTTGGCGATTGAATGAAACTCAAGCCGGTTTTGGTTTAGAAGGTATTGCATGAAAAAGAAGTTGAATATATTGATTCGTCCTCGTAGAATCATGGTTTACTCACGCACGTAATATGGACTTTGAGTTATCTCGCGTGTCGCTGTTTGAAGGGGGTAAATATGGAGTTGAAATGAAATGAAAGTGTGCTGATGCGTTGAAACGTGAATAAGTCGTGACGTTATTTTGGAAATGTGGATTGATATGAAATAGGTAAAATAAGGCGCAATTCGAGTGAAGGTTAAAGTTGAATGGAAAATAATTTGTAGAAAGTTTATGAATGCTAATTTGAACTTTATACAGGGAGGTACGAAAAGTGAGTTGGGTGTAGAAATTTATTATGCGGGAGCTGTATTTTTTAGGTGAGTAATTTGGATAGTTTATTTCGTAAAATTGACGAATGGATTACTATAACGTCTTTTTTATTGTTTTACGATATTTTAAAATTATCGAAGTTTCGTTTTTTCCAGATTTTTTGTAACGTAATTGAAATTTTTGCTCTAAAAAATGAAAGGTACTTTTTTATTAAGGTTTGTCCTTTTGGATCGAAAGATTGAATTCTTTGACTATTTTTGACATTTTTTGTTTTGCATTTAGGGAATGAAATGTACCATAACAGTCATTATTGATGTAAAATTCTGTCATTTGAAATTAGGAAGGAGAAAAACTATATATTGGCTGAGTATCGTCAGCATACATATATAGTTTTGAATATAATGGAAGTTACGAGATATCTGCAATAAACATATTAAAAAGAAGTAGTCAAAGAATAGATCCTTGCGGAACACCTGATAAAACTGATCTATTTTGTGATGTAAGTATCGAGTCTCCTTGTATTAATACTAGTATACTGCTGTCTGCCATTAAGATAATTTTAAAACCAGGAGAAAGTAGTTTTAGTCATATCAAATAATGTCAAGATGTGACTTTCATAATGTCAATAACTCGCAGAATAGTGCAGAAATACTGAAACCTTTTCGAGATCCGGACTGATTAGAAGGAATTATTTAGTTATGAAAGCCAATAAAGACATTCAGAAAGTTGTTCATATTTAACTGAATCTGCAAATTTTAGCGAAACAGAAAGCAAACTAATAGGACTAAGCTGTTCAGGATTTTTTAAATTAGGTATAGGTTTGATACAGGACGTTTTCCATTAAGGAGGAAGATCGGCTATTTCTAAAAATAAACTTAGTTTCTAAATATCTATCGTTATGTTGCTCATTAAATGTTGGATTTGGTATAAAATCCATGAAATAATTGTTGATATCATCAGCATTACAAAGATCTTCAGAAAGATTTGTGAGATGTTATCCTTTACTACTCCCCATGACTTTAAGTTAGTCCTCATTTGTTAAGGATTAATCCTAGTATTATTAATATGAAAAGTGCAAATTACAGTTCTTTCTTGAAAACGGCATTGTTGTAATAATCACGAATTTCACAAAAATATTGCCTGTGGGTCTACTTCTTTATATCTTAAGGTTTTCTTTTAATTTTTTTACTCATATAAAGTCTCTGTAAACCATGGTTCTGGACACTCATTAAATTTGAAACTAGCTTTGTTTTAGAGGAGCATGGTGATTAAAAATATTTAACTTAATCAGCGAACTAGACAATGGTAATATGGGGGTCCGAGTCAAAAGGGTGGGACTCGCTTGATATAAAATTGAATAAAACTCATTGGGGGAAATAGTGTTGTAGAGAAATTCATCAGAGAAAATTAAAAATGTTAAAGAACCCCCGGATTTAAGACGACAAATATTTACAAAGGGAAAACTAACCTTCTTTTAATGCAATTAAGGACCTGTACCAAATTACTGGAGTCAAGTTGAAAGAAAAAAGATAAATTATAAGCACTCAATAAAACGAAGGCAACATAATACAATAGGGAAAGGCGGTAAACGGTATTGTCCGAAATAGGATCCAATTAGGAATCGTAAATAACTTCACAACAACCGTTTGCGTGGTATTGATTGTTCGAATCTATTCTAAAATTAGGATTGTTTGTGCGTCAATACCCATGTTGACCAGCTATTTTTGGACATGTGGTTTGCTAAGGTAAAAACTAAATTAATATCTAGAAGTAGACACAACTTCAGTTTTAATACCATTCGTTAACGAATCATTTATAATTCATTCTGCTGCATTAAATATAGTAGAAGTGGTACCTGTACATAAAAATGGATATATCAGAATATTTCAGGATTAGGATGGGCTTCCGAGTGTTTGCAATAGATGTCGGTAGAGGCTTACATTACAACTCGCCGACTGATCGTCGATCATTATTCACAAGGCGAATAAGAATCCGCCTTGACAGAATCATTCAGTTTATTCTGTGCTGATGACAGCTGAGAAGCTAGAAACCGGTCGTCAGGGGCTTCTACAATTTAACTTGACCCCTTACGCTCCTCCAGCGATATTCGTTGGGAACAATTTTTCTAGCGTTTTATGTTGGAATCATTGACTACATATCACTCCTACGGGTATACACATATATTTTAAATTATTTAATCAATTAGATTTAACTCTGGGCCATTAAGTAGACATTAACGCCTAGTCACTAATATAAGTTCTAATAAGATTTAATTACCGCGTCCTCGCCTCACACATCTTCCAGCGGCTTGTATATCAGTGTATGCGCGGAAGCTATACAACCTTAGGCGAGGGTTGTATAGGAGATATACCATCCTTCGGAGGGGATGTAAAGCCGTCGGTCCCTTGTCTATTAAATGTTAGGCAAGTAAAAGATCCCTACTCTTCTTAAGGGAAGAGGTTCGGCAAAATTCCTGGTTGGGGGTAGCTCGTCTACAGGCGTCGGTGTTAGGCCTCAGTAGCGGAAATAGGCCGACGTTAAATAAATGTATAAAAAAAAAAAGATTTAATGACCATTTGTTGCTTAAATTTCAGGAAGTTTTTATTCCTAATCGATACCAATAAACGACAATGTTAATTCCAAAAGCACTCTGTAAGAAAAATGTTCACGTTTTTATCATAAGTCTATTCATTGGAATATTAACTTTGTCCTCATACACTTTGTTATTCTGAGTGGTTTATGAGGTCGAACAGTAAACTTTTTTGTCGGTATACAAATTTTTGTTTACATCATCCCACGCAAATCTTCTTAGCAAAAGTTAAAATCCTCTTAGCATTTCTGGTCTTACTTACAGCTTGAGTTATTTTGTGCACGTGTTTCCTTTTATGTTTTTATAATTCGAGTCCATTAAATTATTTTTCTTGTATATGGCCCGATCGATATTCCATCCTATGTTGTGGATTGTGACCATATCTTTCATTCAGAATAAATATTTTGAAAATAAAACTACTAATATTATTCTTTACAAATTTTAAGTATTCTAGAATGAACATACATGGAAGAGTAAGAATTTTCGCTTTTATAAAAATAGGCTAACAGGTTTCCCTAATTGTTAGCCATTATTGCCTTTTGTATAAAATAAAAATTCTGTTTGCCTCAGCTGCGTTTGGCCAGCGAATTACGCCACAATGTATCCCTGATTCAAAGCTGGAATGATAAAATGCTTTACATGTTCACTTGTAATCTGGTTAAGTCATTTCAAGACAAAGCATTGCTTAGCAGTTTTATTATGGATACACAACACGCGGTCTTTTCAATTTAATGATAGATCAAGTATAAACCAAGGAACTTGAAGCTTTAAATATGCTGTATAGATTTGGTTTTACTTTCATCAAAGCACTGTTTATATAATTTTAAACTTGAGGGTAAAACTACCAGAAAAATGTTTCCTGGTTTATGTTTATTGCTAAAAAGGAGATTAGTGAGATTAGATTAACATAGAGATATTGAGTAACATTTTCTATATATCTGTCGCTGGCTAACAATACCATATTATTTGTAAATTGGCAATGAAAATTATTTAACTAAACAGTCATTACAATATGATAAAATCACAAGCGGCTCCAGGACGCTACCTTAAGGTACTCCAATTTCTATTCATAGTTCTGTTGAATTTTCGTCGATAAAATGAATGTGCAATGGGACATATAATGTTTTAAAAATTTTTGACAACTACCGCGCAATCTATAAACCTTTCATTTCTGTGATATAACCTCATGGTCAACACAGCTTAACACGTCTTTGTTAAATTAACCTACTCTGATGATGTTGTTTTATCCAATTATTTGTAGATATAATATAAAATACTAGAGAGAACAGACATTATTGATATTTTTTCTCTAAACCCACGTTCAATCCTTGATAAAAAAACTGTTTTCTTTAAAAAGTAATTTTCGGCCATTTTTTTTTCAATAATTATTGAAATACTGAAAGAAGAAAAATGGGTGATAGTTTACTACCCTCTGTCTATATTAAAATATAAGTTAATAATGTGACATAATGGTTTAGCTATTTAGGTTTTTTTTAATTAAGTATGTTCAATAGTTATCAGCTTTTGATGATGAGTTTCTTAAGTTTAGGTAAAATATTGTAAGTGCAACCGCATTTTCGATTAGTTCATATTTTTAAAGTATTATTGATTATTTGTAGTAATATTTTCAAGTTGATATTTTTTTCACAATATGCCTTAGCATGTGACACTACACTTTAAATGTTTTGAAGCGATCCTAAATGTGACAGAGAAACTATCAAATATTTTTTAAAACGATGTCTGTAGGCCACATTTCTCCATCGATTTGGGGCAAGTGTGACTCCGGTTTGTAACGTCGCCATATTTGCTCATACTTAAAATCTAGGGGTAAGTGTGAAAAGCTTAAATAAAAACCTCCAACTTAGTTTTCAGAATAATATTTATTAGAAAAGAGTTATAAACTTTTTAAATTATAAATTTAAACCAGTAAAATCAATTTGAAACTGAAAATCATCTCTTCTATCTTTAACCGATTCAGGTAAAACTCTTATGACGTCTTCATCGACAACGGTATCCTTATCTTCTGTTTTGGGCCAACTGAAAGAACTTTCTCTATATTTCAAGAATGTAACTAACCATGCTCCTTCTTTCCTACTTTTAACGAACCCAACAAAAGCTTAATAGTTTTTTAGATAAATATTCCACTATGACCCATTTTCGTACAGCAATTTGAGACGTCTCTTCTTTCTCTTCTTCAAATACCTCAGGGTCAATATCATTGTCTGACGCCATGAGTACTGAATCTTCCATTTCATCTTCCTTAGACTTAGAGCTGGATATATATATATTTTTTTAATCTTTTTGTCTTACTTTTAGAAGTATTTTTTGGTGTCTGCCTTTTTTCTTTTCTTTTCCTCTTTTTGCTGTTTTTCTTTTGCCAATCTTTCGAGTACTTCTGGTATAGTTATTACTCCTGCACGGGCGGCTATTTTCTTTCTCTTTAATGAAGAGCCATTTCTTTAAGTTTGCTTTATAGTATTTAATAATAACTCTTCAAAACTTAATATGAATGTTCTGACCATTTTCAATATTATTTTCTTGGATGACATCAGTTGCATTTGTCTCATTGGTCAATGCTTATTGTTGATATTTTTTATACCTTTCTAAAGCTTCCGTATCGTACTTGTCCTCTGGGATTACATGGCGATTAAATGGAAGGATGTCCGCTTTTCTAAATCCATTTTTAAGAATATCCATATCCAAGTCCTCCCAAGTTTTTCCAATAAGTTCGGAGAACACTCTCTTCCTAGACTAGGAATTCTTAGACCAATATTTTTCCTTTGCCAAGTTCAGGTCTAATTGCTGTAAAAGATGGCTCGTATGCGGGAGCAGTTTTAAATTGGTGACATCATTAGCGCGTGCTAATTCTATAAGTGAAATATTGACAGGCGTACTATGTCCATCGTATATTATAAGGACTGATCCTGTCGGCCCCAATGCATGAATGAAGGTTTTTTAAAGTAATTAAAAGATATATTTGCTTCCATCCATCCATTGGAACTGGCTGCATAGGCAGTTCCAGGATAGGAATTTTCTTCATTAGGCAACCAAGAATTCCATATATGTTTCCCCCTGAATACAATCAAGGGCAGAGCTTTATAACCGGAAGCGGAAACGGCTGAGAAGACAGTAATATTCTCAGTACCAGGTCCAGAAATTGTCTTTGAACTGGGCTTTCCTCTTGCTTCAACAACTCTTGTTTTGTGTGCCCGATATATAGTCATGGCTCCCCTCATAATTTCTGCAACAGCAGTTTTGAAATCATTTTGGGGGTATTATGAAGCTTTCTGCGTCTTACGCTTGTTGTTTCTAAGCCATTTCAATACCTAGAAAGATTCCCATAATTTAATAGGTTCACACTTCCCCTTTCAATATGGTCACATTAACTTCACGTTTTTCTTGAGGCAAGTGTGACCTATGCCATAGAATTATTCAAACAGAGAAAATGTAAATTTCAGCTACTGGATAATAAACTGTAGCTCCTAATATATGTAATTCTGAATAAGAATTCAAACTTACCGTAAATTTGATGCAGATTGTGCTTCTGTAAAAATAACGTGTTCACTCAACAAGTAAATAAAACTAGCCTCAAATCTATGTTAAATATTTGTATAACAATATAGGTTCCTATTTTAACCACTTCTGTGAAGATGCTTAAGCTATCTTACACCAGATGACGCCAAGACTGGTTTAATGGTGAAATCAAACTTACCTTACAGTTTACCTTAATTCCGGATTAAGCTATAGAAAAAGTTTGTTTTTTTTTTATATACATTTATTTAACGTCGGCCTATTTCCGCTACTGAGGCCTAACACCGACACTTGTAGACGAGCTACCCCCAACCAGGAATTTTGCCGAACCTCTTCCCTTAAGAAGAGTAGGGATCTTTTACTTGCCTAACATTTAATAGACAAGGGACCGACGGCTTTACATTCCCTCCGAAGGATGGTATATCTCCTATACAACCCCCGCCAAAGGTTGTATAGCTTCCGCGCATACACTGATATACAAGCCGCTGGAAGATGTGTGAGGCGAGAACGCAGTTTCCGTTGGAATGGTCACCATCCAAGTACTAACTGCGCCTGTCGTTGCTTTACATCGCATACCGAAGTATGTACATAGTAAAGACGCACCTACGCTCGCCCCCCTAAAAAGTTTGTTACTGGACTTAGTTTTGATGTTTGGAATAATAAAGTTTCACACATTTTCGAGTTATTTTCAGAATTTAAAATTTGCAAAATCATTGCCTTGATTATAAAATTTAACATCAAATGACTTCAAATACTTAAAACATCAGTCGGAAAACTCCTGTATAAAATCCTTATTTTATTATAAGGAACGTAACCAGACTGCAACCAACAGATACTCTCCGGACTATGTGTCCCGCCGAGCACTGAATTACAAGTTACCAGCCTGGCCTGTTAAGTGCAATAACTGTATTACCAACGTTAATGCTTCGATTGCAACAAACACCAGCCAAAAGACTGATCCTACTTAAAGGAACTCTCATGCCAGTCGTCCCACTTGCAGACTGCAGTTTTGAGCTATTGGCTCTCGTCAGTGCAAGGTAGGCATGTGACGAACGACACGAGGATCCTTTGACTATTTGGTACATCTCGGTATCGTTAGGATAGCGGCATGCAAAATAGTCAGCAGGCGCCATCTAGCGGTTACGTTCCTTATAGTAAAATAAGGATTTTATAGAGGAGTTTTGAGACTGATATGTTATGTTATGTTATCCTGCCCTCTAAAAGCACATTTCAATTATGCTTCAAATACTTGTTCAGTGTTTGAAACGTTAATTTCTGTAATTATCTTACCTTTTAATATTTTTTGACTAACATTATGATTAAAATATTTGTTAGTTACATATTTTATAACTTAATACATACATGCAATTTATTTCGCTATCACTACACCACCTTTTTTTGATAAATTGCACTAATACCGTTGTACTCTGATCCAAACACAAATTTTGATTGTTATTCATTGTAGTTTGTTCGTGCTTTAATGTTTTCAATCTGAATTAGGTATGAGGGGATTTACGATGGAAGAATGATCTATATCCTAGTTTAAAACATAATATTTCTAGTCGCAAACTCCTCTATAAAATCCTTATTTTACTCTAAGGAACGTAACCAGACTGCAACCAACAGCTACTCTCCGGGCTATGTGCCCCACCGAGCGCTGAATTACAAGTTACAAGCCTGGCGCGTTAAGTGTAATAATTGCATATTACCATCAAAACGCTAATGCTTCGATTGCAACAAACATCAGCCGAAAGACTGATATCTCGCACCACTTGCAGACAGCAGTTTCGAGCTGTTGGCTCTCGTCAGTGCTAGGTAGGCTTGTGACGACCGATACGAGGATCACTTGATCATTTAGTACATTTCGGTATCTTTGGGATAGCGACATGTAAAACAGTCAGCAGGCGCCATCTAGCGGTCCAGTGTCTGTTGCAATCGAAAAACAAATAGCCTGACGCTAATGCGTTTAAACGCATTAGCGTTTTGATGGTAATATGCAATTATTACACTTAAAGCATGCCAGGCTTGTAACCTGTAATTCAGCTCTCGGCGGGGCACATAGCCCGGAGAATAGCTGTTAGTTGCAGTCTGGTTACGTTCCTTATAGTAGAATAAGGATTTTATAGAGGAGTTTGCGGCTAAAAATATTATGTTTTAATATTCCGCCCTCTAAAAGCACATTTAAACTATATTCTAGTTTGTTTGCAACCGATAATTTGTACATTTTACTGATTCCCTTGGGCAGTCTTCCTCCAGTTTTGCGTTGTTTCAGCTCTGTTCTCATTCAGATCATCCTTTTAAGCTGGATTGTGCTAATAATTTTGAGACACTATTCACGTTGCTAGAACTTTCTTCAAAGGTTGAAGATATAATTTTAGATTGTTAATGTTTGTTATTTAGTATCCTAATATTTTACCATCTCAAGTTAAAATAAAAGTTTTAACAGATCATGCTTAGACAGGCAAAGGCCTGAAACACTTTTGGTAGCGCAGAAAGCGTGACAGGGCGCCAACATGTCCAATATATTTATAGAATTAAGCGTTGGAATTACAATATGCAGATAATACGAGATATTTATTAATAAACAACAATTAGAAATAACCAAGAAATAGTCATGAAAATTATAGCTGTTTAATGTCATCGTAAAATGTTTATTTTTACGAGTTGACAACGTTCAATAATATTTTTACTTTCATTCATTCTTTTCTTCGTATTTAAAAACATAAGTTAAGTCACGTATTAGCCATACAATCAACTTCTTATAAGCAGAACAGCTATTTTATTTTCCTGACAACTACTTGTCAGTGCGTTGAATGGGAATGTAATTAGACAATGTACGATGGAAATAAAACTTTCGAAATGTATCATAGATAAGCCACACACCAGAATGCCATGCGACCTAATAGTGTGACCGTCTCATAGCTCCCGCAATGGGGAACAAATACTGAAATGTTGGCGTTAAATTTAGTTGAACAAGTTAAATCAAGTCATTAAAATCTAAAGGAAAGATAATTATTACGACCTAAAGTCAGATTAAGCAAACGAGGTCCCCAGATCTTACGAATCCTTGTACTGATAGGCTATTGATTATATCATATAGAAAGGAACAAAGACGTTCAAGAGTTTTTATTGCATAAAGCGTTCAGGCGGGTTCGGTCATAAAATAAAAAAATATTTTTCCTGACAGATGCGAAGTTAAATAGTCAACAAAACGCGTATGTGCAAAAAAAATGAGGAAAAAAATTGCAGCGCCTACAATTGTAAAATTGAAGTTACATGATAATGGCGAAGCCCACAACGTTTTCTAATTGGATTGACGTCAGCTACCGGACATAAGCTCCGCCTCCACCTCACGTGCATCTATCTTGCATAACACAAGCAGCGAGTTATAGTTCAAGTAATAAGTTCCCGATACATAAAAAACGTAACAAAAACTTTAAGACATAATTATTATCACCGCGGGCCATGGCATTAGTTGAAGTAAATAGATCTCAATAAATAAAAAACGCAACAAGAACTTTACGACATTATATCGCCGCGGGCCATGGCTCCAAGCCTGACATTAAACATTCCCGGTGCACATTAAAAACCTAAAAAGGTAAGCGAGTCAATTTGCGAACAGCACTACAAAGAGTACCGATATTTTAATGAGGTCGTAAAGTTTTTGTTGCGTTTTTTATGTCTCGGGATATTCCTACTTGAACTATACTATAATATTTCAGTTTTGTGACTTTTATCGGTGGAGTTTTCGTACGGATACAATCCAATAGGGGTACCAGAAAGCCGATTCCCAAAACTTACCACATGTAGATGTGCAGGTGGTTTTTGATTTTTTAGGAAAGAATGCGAACCTAAATCAATCTCAAAGCAGCGGTGCTAAAGTGATATAGTAAGAACTTACTTGTGGCATATTACTTCCACGTCGAGTTGAAGTATAGTAACGCAAAAAAAAATATATATTTTTTTCTTGAAATAGACTAAAAATATCATGAAACGTCGAGATTTTAAATTTGAGCGAAAAAAAATTCTGTCTGTAGGTCTGTGACTTTTCTTGTGCGCACGTACTCTGGAACCGTTTATAATATTGACTTGAAATTTGGTACAATTGTATATATTATAACGAGATTTGATACTAGATTATATTTTGATCTAATTCCGTTTAAGGGTTCGGAGGTAAATGGAGTAAATAAAGGTAAATAGGCAAAGCAAGCAGGTAAGAGTCCATGAAATTGCACTTTAGGGCATGTACGATAAGTCAAGGTCTCAAAATTATTTTTGGCATCAGCCACCGCCCACTATCACCCCTATTGCCACCCACAATACCACCCCCACACTATTATGAAAAGGAGTAAAAAATAAATACAATGTGATTTAGTGTGTATACAAGAACGAAACGTCTTAAAAAAAATTTGGCGTCAACTACGCCCTCTACCACCCTCACCCTATTATTAAAAGGAATAAAAAATTAAATTGGGATTTAGTGTGTGTACGAGAACCAAAGGCCTTTAAAATTTATTTTGGCATTAGCCACATTCACACATTCGTCATGGATGGTTCTTCTAATTGATGTAAGTAATCTGACATTTCCCTTTTTCTTGCTCTTTTTTCACTCAATTGTCTTATTTTTGTGAACACTAAGTTCCTGCCTGGTTGACAAGAAAATTTATGTGGTAAAACATCAGGTTTCATACGCGCTCTGACATTGCTGAGTTTAAATTCCATATAGTTTTCCATGTCATTCTCCAACTGTATGCAAAAAGAGCAAACTATTGGTAATTACTGAAATATTTAACGAGATAATTACTTACATCAAAGTGATCCTCATAGCAGCAGAAAGCCGTTGTCGGAGAAATTTCTTTTAAATCTCTCCTAGCGGCTGCAAACCACTTTTGCTGTCGTTTTGCGTTATAGGAATAGTCACAAAAATGATAAGAGGGGTTTTAGTTGACGTATTAGTATATTGGGATACAAAATACCACTTTCTTGTTGGTATTTTGTTTACTAATCCACTTTACTGTGAAGAGTAATAACGTCTACCATATACTAGCTAGCGGAGCGCTCAATGCTGTCCGGTAGCTGACGTCACATGAAAATTTAAAAATTGTTCATGTAAATGTCCAGTCTATCGCAAACAAAATTCCCCAGGTTACTTATAAAAACAGACACACCACATTTTTTGTGTATTAGTGAACATTGGATGACGGACTTACAAGCCGAAGTCACGACCATCGATGGATACAAACTAGTTTCCCATTACTGCCGCAAAAGTACTATCCATGGTGGAGTAGCAATATACTGCTCATACGGTATAAATAGTGAAGTTATTAGTATCCCAAATGACCTAATAGAAGAGAAAACGTGCGAATGTTGTGCTGTAAGTACAATTTTAAACAGACGTCAAATTGCCATAATAACTGTGTACCGTTCACCAATTTCTGACATGCACAAATTTTTCCATCTAATAAATGATATTCTCTGTTTGATATTCAAAAATTACCAATATGTTATTCTATGTGGAGATATTAATACAAACTATTTAACAAATGACAACAACAAAAATCTGCTTAATGATCCCTTTGATAGTTTCGGTATTAATTCATGCCTACTGTTGGAACCAACTCGAAGTTTTAATAATGCGGAAAGTTCAATAGATTACATTGTATCAAACATTAACTACATTAATTCCTATAATATTGAGCTAACATAGCAGATCATAAAGCCCAAGTATGTACATTTAGTATTAATTTTAATTGCCATTCAAATAAATACTACACATACTGGAAAATAGATCTCTCTGAGTGTAACATAGGCAACCTAAATTATTTATTATCCACCACAGATTTTAAGGACATATACCACATGTGTGATCCCCATATAGCATACACATATTTTTGGAATAATTTTTTTATATTGTTTCGATGTAGCGTGCCCAAAAATTAAAGTTCACTCAAATTCAAGTAACAATAACAATTGGTTAAATAAAGATATACTTGAAGAAAGTGAAGAACTAAAAGCTCAATTTTGGATGTATAAAAATACAGTGTTGGATGAATTTCGTAAAAGTTATCTAGACAAAAAAAGAATTTTAATCTTAGAATCAGAGAAGCAAAAAAAGATTGTTATGACAACCGTTAATAAAATCGTCAAATATAAATAAAACTACTTGGCAAATTGTTAATAAAATTACAGGTAGAGCAACACACAAAAATATCGACGATCTCGTAATTAAGCAGAATAATAAATCAATATCAAGCTTAAGTACATTAAGTAACACTTTTTGCGAATATTTTTCATCAATAACGGAAGACAACATTAAGACACAGTTTGGTCAAGTCTATAACACAGCTTGTAGAACGTGCACTCAAACCTCTCAGTCGATGTTCTTTCAAGACACACAACCAGATGAAATTTTTTCTGCTTTATCTGATATCAATAATAGAACTTCTGTAGGTCCAGATGAAATCACATTTAAAATCTTAAATTATTGTATACATCATATTGTAGAGCCCCTATGCCATATATTTAATTCATCAATATCTAGTGGTTTATTTCCATCGCCCTTAAAACTAGCACACCAGTTCTAAAAAGGGGGAATAAAGAGTTATTAGAAAACTACAGAGTAGTTATGCAAAATTCATATATCTCAAAAATTTTTGAAAAAATAATACACCGTAGGATATGCAATTATTTGAACAAGTACAGCCTCCTGAGTAAAAACCAACACGGCTTTAGACCCCAGCACTCAACTTGTACTGCAGCATTCGACTTCGTACAATCAATATACGAGTCTCTATATAAAAATCATTATTCTTTGGGTATATTCTTTGACATATCTACAAGAAAAATTAGACGCGCTTGGTATTCGTGCGAATCTAAATGAGTGGATTTCCTCATTTGTTAGTGATAGAAAATTAATAGTAAAATTAGGAGAATATTTTTCTAAAGAGCAAAAAGTAAACATTGGGGTCCCTCAAGGAGCCGTCTTGTCACCATTATTATTTATATTATTTGTTAATGACCTAGAACAACACCTGCTCTCAAACAACGCTAATTTTAAATTAGTTATGTATGCCGATGATGTTTCTATTAAAATATCAGCAGAAACACCCGAGACTCTCCAAAACATGTCATCAAGTCTTTTAAAACCATTCTCTGAATGGTGCCATAAAAACAGACTAATACTAAATTTACAGAAAACCACGTATATATTATTTCAGACTAGACGCCAACAACCTCAAATAAAACTCAAAATAAAAGACTTTCAACTACAAAAATGATCAAATATTAGATTACTAGGTATTGTGATTGATGAAAAATTAAATTGGAAGGATCATATCAGTGTAGTCAGTAATAAATTAAATTCAGCTTTTTTGCAATTAGAAATTTAAAAAATGTTCTCTCTCAAGCTCAATACTATAGCCTTACCTACTGTCACCTTAAATACCTTGCGATTCTCTGGGTTTCTACTGCTGCATCAGATAGGATTTTTATCCAACAGAAAAGGATTATTCGATTAATTTTCTCCCTCGGCCCTTTAGACTCATGTAGGCCAACTTTCACAGAAAATAATATCCTAACATTAGCATCCATATTAATTCTAGAGGCCGTATTTTCTATCCATTGCTGGCAAATTGGAACTAATAAAGATATCTATCTACCTATATTTGTAATACTGTAGTACTGTACTGTATTTGGGTAGAGACCTGTTGAACAGTCTAAATAAATAAATAGATGAATTAGATTTGAGTCACGCTTGATATTCTCTGCAATTTTCGCCAACTAAATGTGGAACAGCCTGTATATGAGTCACTGGTTTCTCACCGATTAAAAATACTAACCTTTGGTACAGCTGTCATACATTTACTGGTTTGCTGAAAAGGAGTATTTGGATTGCAATAGCTTACAAATATAATTACCCGAAAAACGATATCTTTCCGTTTCGGTACGTGTAAATTCGAAAAACAAACAAAAGGAATATATCCATCGCAACACTTCCTAAATTCCCATAGTTGACAATAGTTTTATTTCTTTAAACGCTCATATTATTAGCATATACAAACAATAAACCAGAAATAAATTTTATGTGTAGAAAGTTTGTGTGATCGTCGACAAACAAATAAACAAATTTAGATGCTTAATAACAACTATTAACTTGTCATTTGCATTAACTTCCATATTGTAAATCACTTAACTTTGCTCTAATTGTGAGAATTGCGTTGATAAATTTGATGTATTAATGATGTGAAAAGCGAAGACTACATACATGCGTTGCGAGATGGATGAGGGCAATTAAAACCACTCTTGCAAATTATGTACAGGGCGAGTCTTACGATACGAGACAAATCCGCTTTACTTACATAAGCGCAGGAATGTGTAAATTTGTATCTATTTGTATGACTGATGGTCGAGAGGTAAGCGCACTTGCCTCTCACCCAAAAGTCCCGGGTTCGATCCCCGGCCGTGGCAATGGAAAATACTGTGAGAGGGATTTTTTCACTATACACGGATATTGGGTGTGTGTCCCTTGTCTCTAAATGTGTAGCCCCCTCCCACACAAGGCTCTTCTAGAGCCTTCCGGGATAAAGGGGGTCGTCATTGCCTGTGGTGTATTTATTTATTTATTTATTTATTTATTTATTTATTTAATAACAACTAATATAAATAGCATTAACATAAATATAAAATAATAAACAATCATGGAGGCAGAAATAAAACATACATACCGGGTGACACAAAATAGTGGCTCACCCTATAATTCTTTTACTTTTGAATATATCGAAATTAAACTAGGGGATCTAGAACCATTCAGAAAACTGCATTTTTTGACTTGTGAAGTAGTTTGATACCACTTCCGGTTTCGCCGAAAATGACCTTAACTTTTAATTTTGGAACACCCTGTATATTATTACATTTTTGTTATTTTTGATCTAGACTGCTATGAAATAAAAGAATATGTACTTTGTCATTTTAGTTTCTACAGAAAAAATATTTATACATCATTACTATTATTAACCATTTTGTAGGCATTTTAGTGCAAGAAATTTAGTTTTTTAGAAATAACTCGTTTTTTTCAAATGGGACGGTGGTGTTTCCATGTGACCATTAAATTGCCCTTTTTTACGAATTCATTGATACCACTATGCCAAGTAAAAAATACACCAATAAATTTCTAGGAGTACAAGACAATAAATTTGTAGAGATAGTAGGTAGGTATTTATGTAATTTTGTTTTTTCCTAGAATATTCAATATTTCGGCTTCTTTAATCCTTTAAACCTTACTGTGACGTAATTTTCTGCAAACTGAAGATTGCTAGCATTATAAAACAGTTTTTTCAAGGTCATAGTTTAATCGATATGCCGTAGTTTAATGCGATATTATAAAACCGGCCCCAATAGATATTTTGCCCGATTTATTGAGACAACACGGATGATACTGGTCCTTATTTTATTTTACCAGTCAGAGATTGTCTAAATTAGCATTACACCAACATATAAATTGGCAAAGGAGGTACAGTTAAGAGGCCACCGAGATCACCTGATCTTACATCTCTAGACTATTTTTATGGAGCTACCTAAAGTCAGAGGTGTACAATGAAGTATTTGACACACGGGAACAGTTATTAGAATATATTTTGAAGCTTTTTCTTCCAACGTCAAAAAATGATGATTTCTATGACAAACTTCGTGAACTTAAACTGTCATTTCTCTGATACTTCATTTGGGCGGCTGTAAAAGACTTTTATTACCGCTCAGCAGAAGAGTCAGAAAGATGTCAGTTTAAGTTCATGAAATTTGTGATAAAAGTCATGTCTTTTGACGTTTGAACAAAATAGTGTATTGTTTTATATGGAGTAAAAGTGACATTTCTTGTGTCGAGCATGTACTTGACGGACCATCGAAGTGAGTCCGACAAGAAAAACTAAGGCACAATAATTCACTTTACTCCACATACAACCTGCTATTTCTTCTTCAAAAGTCGAATATGAATTAATAGTATATTGTTTTATTAGGAGTAAAAGTAATATGTTTGAAACGAGTCTGCAGGTTTGCTGAACTCATTCCGTTACAGACGAGTCACAAAAGTAGCTTTTACTCCGAATAAGACATGTTATTTTTTCCTGAAACGTCGATTAGCTATAAAAAAATTAAAAATAAAAAATTTAGCTGTGCGTTGCCATTAGTAACAGAAGTGAAAGTCCGCTAGAGCGGAAGAAAAACTACTTTTACTTCCGTTGGTAATGGCACAGCCGTCTGAAATGTCAAACTTTAATGTCATGAAATGAATAAGAAATGTCATTATTTTTTTAGATTTGAAGAAAAATACCGTAATTTATTCTTCAAACACTTTTAGTGACGTTCGTAAGCGGCACTAAACGACTTTCACTGCTGCTCTGAGCTCGTGAACGGTAGTAAAAGTCCTTTACTGTCGCTATTTATATGGTTCGATGGGGACGGTGCTTGTAGAGGTCTGGAAAAGGCTGGAAAGCTATCCCCCGTAACATTTCGTAATATTGCACAACATTGCATCATGCATTTTGAAAAATTAAACATTCGGGGCGAAAAGTCATAAGATGAAATGCGCCATAGAAAGAGGAACTTTTTGATGTACGAATGAAGTTTCAGTTGATTCGGATTTGGAAGTTATTTGTAATAACTGCAGAAAGCATTGAATTTGAAAGTGGTCCCGTAATGTATTCGAAGGTCTTTTAAGCTATGTTGATTTCATATGAGAATGTTTCAATGAGTAAGTATTGAAATGAATGGAAGTAAGTTTTGATATAAATGAGCCAGCAAGCGGAACGCGCGAAAGGGAAATAAGTTTTTATATAAATCGGGACATGCAAAATGGAAAGAAGTTTTGATGAATGCTCAGATGGCGCATCGGCAAAGTGAATGAACAGTGTTTTGATGTATGTTTTGAAACTTGAATGGGAAATAAAATTTAAGAGAAAAATATCTTGTAAAAATTTATAGAAACGAGTAATAGTTTTGACTTGGGGTGCGAAGAGTATGATACGATATGATACGAGTTTGCGAGGGGGTTGTATTTTTTATGATATTAGTTTGTAACTTTTGAGTTATATTTTGGTGAAGATGAATGTTGGAATGGGGTTGTCGATGAATTATCGGTGCTCCTTGAATTTTTTTATTGACATTTATTTAAAAAAACTGTAAAAACAGTTTGTACTTGTAGTATTTTAAATCTGCAATTATTATTATACGGCTCTCTCTTTTTTGTATTTTAAAATAGAAACAAAATAATTGAAATGACAGTTATCTAATTGAATCAGTTAAGTATTATTACAATGGTGTATACAAATAATGAGAAAGTTGGCATGCTTCTTATTTACGGGGAATGCCATAAAAATCGAAAGCGTGCACACGAAATTTATAGTGAAAGATTTCCGGAAAGAATACATCCATCCCGACATTATTTTAAGAGACTGGAAAGGAAAATGCGGCGGGAACCATAGGTACGCAACCCAACGTTCGTAGTAAGTCAGGAAATGGAAATTAATGTGCTAGGCATAGTAAACTATGATCCAACTGCCTCTACAAGACAAATTGCAGGGGAATTGGGTTCAAATAAGGAAACTATAAGACCCATATTAATATATATATATATATATATATATATATATATATATATATATATATATATATATATCATTCTTTTAAATACAAACACCAGCATCTTTATGAAGGTGATAATAATCTAAGGGTACAATACTGTAAGTGGTTACTTAATAAATGTTAACAAGATTTTTAGAAAATGTGTTATTCTCAGATGAATCTAGATCCACGAACAATGGGATGTTTAATCCACAAAACCAATAATTTTCAAGAACGTCTTAGCATAAATGTACATAAAACATCTCAGTGAGACGCATAGTGAACAAGAGATAGCAAATCATGGTCCCATAAGGTGATCTGCCAGGTTCCCCAACTTAACCTGTTTGGATTTTTATTTATGGGAATATCTCAAGAAAAAAGTGTACGGGACAACAATTTTAACATTAGGAAATCTAGAAAATAGAATAAGAGCTGCATTCAATATTGTAACACCTGAAATATTGAAAAACGTCATTCAAGAGACAAAGCATCGAGCAAGATAGTGTATATATAGCTCATGGGAGAGGCCACTCTGAACAATACTTGTAATTTTGTTAATTGTAAATATTTTAATTTTGATTTAGAATTTTGAATAATAATAAACATACATACTTTTTTCTTTAAAATGCAAAGATAACTTTATTGTCTAAAGTAAAACCTAAAAACTTAATAGAATGAGACGAATCACCTTCTAGAGAGTCCTAAGTTAGAAATCATTGTTTCTGTCTTATCTTTATTTAATATCAACCTATTGCTTGATAGACAATCCTGAACTGTAGATAGAGAGGTACAAACCTCGGTTAATAGAGCATTTCAATCGATAAGTATGAGCCAATGTCGTGCCATCGGCAAAAAGAGCGAAGTTCGACATAAGAGCACTGTTAGGCAAATCAGAAATATAAATCAGTAAAAGAACAGGTCCCAGAATTGTGCTCTGAGGAACACCTAGTTTTATGGTAAGTACACACATACGTAAATACGTATGCAATAATACTGTGAAATAAAAAATAAGAGAAGAAGAATGTTTGCAGATATGAATATTCAAGGTACATCAAAATTAACTCAAAATAAGTAGTGTACAGACAAAGGTAAGACACAATTTGGATATCTAGGTAATTATGAGACCACAGTTACTACCTGCGTGTATCATATGATCTTTTTTAAAAGCTTACGTTAGGAAAATAAGTGATACATTATGGTCTAGATATTGAAAATGAAAGGTATTTTATATATTAAAGTAAAAGAGGACTATTATTAATTCGAAATTGCCATTTTTTAGTATGAAAATAATACCCCCCTCCCGTTTACACCCTCTGAATTATGACTACTCCTAGAATATTTTAAATTAGGAAGGGGGTCGTGGGGCACCTCGTTCGAAATAGATTTTAATTCTTAATTAAATATTCAGCAGTATAAAGTTTTTATAAATTTGAGACTTTAATTACTGAGAAAATTAATTCTGAAAATGTAAAATTTTGTTAATGACTTGAGTTATTGTCATTTTTTTTTAAGGCACAATTAACAATAATAATTAAAAATTCATTTTATTGATGTTAATTATCTAAATGAAATAAACAGGTCTATTTGATACGAACAAGATACAGAGTGAGAAATTATTTAAACGGAGGTGGATTGGAATACGTTGGAACTATTGAATGACCACTTCGGTGTCCCGATTTGATCCCTCTTGATTATTTCTTATGGGACTATTTAAGATCAAAAATATATGTTAATCGACGAGATAATACTGCAGGTTTAAAAAAATAGGACAATCGAAGAAATTCACAAAATAAGCCCTGAGGTCATACAAAATGTCTTTCGAGGATTCAAAGATCGTCTTGCTTGCTGTCAAGAGGTGACTGGCGGTCATTTTGAACATTTAATTTAATTATAAAATAAATTGGAAATCCATTCAAATAAATTGAAAGTACATTTTTAATATTATGTGAGATTTTGTGCTTCATTTCACGTAAAAGGTTGAGGTGGGTACAATTTCGTATCAAAAACTTTAAAAACAACAATAGATCAATTTTAACATTTTTCAAAACCAATAATTTGGCAAAAAATACCACTCCTATTTGCTAAATAATTTTTAAATAACAAAATATATAGCCAATGCAAAGTGCAAAGTCACTTTTAAGATCGTTTACTTTTAAGAAAACAGCGCGTATAGGAGGTAATCTAATGAAATTCAAACAAAGTAGAAACCCTTTTAATTTTTTTTTTTTTTTTTAATTAAAATTAGGCAAATATTTTCAAATTTGGTTTTTTTTCTCTGCGGTGATAGAGCAAAATATTTATTACTTAGAAATGCTATATTTAGTAAACGTCCACAGTAATATATTATTACCCAGTGTCTGTATATTGAGATTGTTAGAACATCCTAATATAAAAAAGGATTAGATTAGAAATGTATTAACACACACAGTAAAAAGAAACTATATACACATTCTTCTTCTGAATTTATCAATACAAAAGCATGCTAGCTAATACTACAAGAAATTGAATTATAACATCAAATTAAATTTTAGTACAGTACCCAACAGGAAACCATTTACAGGGCATACATATAAAAGGAAAATATGATGTAAGTAGTAAGTATGACTAAATTGTACAAATACTAAGCCGATGTTTAAATATTGGAAGCTAAGTACTCTTTTCTTTGTAGTTACCAAATTTACGCTTATTAAATATAAATCTTAATGTACTTAATCACTTTTCATTCCAGTTATTAATTTTACGTCGGGCGGAGCGATATTTTAATACAGTTGCCAATTTTACGCCCGGCCGAAGGAAATTTTAATGAATTTTCCAATTTTACTTTCAATTAGTGCAAGTTTTAGTATACTTCCCAAAATATTGACTTCAGTGTTCGGATCCATGTACAGTCTAAATCAACGCTTCCCTGCAAATAAAAAATTCAACAAAAACTTGGTAGGACTTGTAGTTTTATATACTCATGGAATTGTTCTCGCAAAACCAAATTTCGAGTTTCGTTCCTCTTTCATTCTGGAACCTTTTGTTAGTTGAGTTTCGTTAAATTGGGATGTATAATCTAAGTCAACGCCTCCCTGCAAATAAAAAATGCAACAAAAACTTTACGACCTCATTAAAAAACCGTTACTCTCTGTACTATTCTGCCGGTAAATTGAATTGCTCACTTACTTTGGTTTTTAAGGTACGTCGGCTTATTTGATGATACCATACCGACTGGTTCGCCGGCTTTAATAATGAGTTCGTAAAGTTTTTGTTGATTCTTTTTTGCAGGGAAGCGTTGACTTAGACTATACATTGATCCGAACGCTGACGTCATTATTTTGGGGAGTATACTAAAACTTATACTATTTGAAAGTAAAATTGGAAAATTCATTAAAATTTCCTTGGGCCGGACGTAAAATTAGTAACTGGAATGAAAAGTGATTAAGTACATTAAGATTTATATTTAATAAGCGTAAATTTGGTAACTACAAAGAAAAAAGTACTTGGCCTCCAATATTTAAACATTAGCTTAGTATTTGTACAATTTAGTCACACTTACATCATATTTTCTTTTTAAATGTATGCCCTGTAAATGGTTTCCCGTTGTGTAATGTACTAAAATTTAATTTGATGTTATAATTCAATTTCTTGTAGTATTAGCTAGGATGCTTTTATATTGTCAGATTCAGAAGAAGAATGTTTATATGTTTCTTATTACTGTGTGTGTTCATACATTTCTAATCTAATCCTTTTTTATATTAGGATATTCTAACAATCTCAATATACAGACACTGAGTAATAATACATTAATGTGAACGTTTACTAAATATAGCATTTCTAAATAATAAATATTTTGCTCTATCATCGCAGAGAATAGAAACGAATTTGAAAATATTTGCCTAATTTTTATTTAAAAAGAAAAACATTAAAAGGGCTTCTGCTTTGTTTGAATTTCATTAGATTACCTCCTATATGCGTTGTTTTCATAAAGGTAGTTAACGATCTTAAAAGTGACTTGTACCACGACATGTACCTATACATTAAAGAAGTCATTATATGGTTTACTAAGAAAACAACAAAAGTTCCCTTTTCAGTTAGTATAGTAGTCGATGAGACAATGCTAACAGAAAAAAGGCTATCTCTTACACCGGCGCTTGCTCGGGAGGTATGCCAACATCAAATATTTATACAGGACGTCGGTAAATGAGTGACATGAGCTTCTATGTTTTAATAAATCATAAAAGATTATTTTTCGAGCCACGTTAAGTTCAGGGTCAAATGAACTAAGTTTTCAAATAGAATGGTAGCATCGGATGTATTTGTTCAACTTCACTATTTTTCCACATCGATTTATTTACCATTCACACGGTGGATAGATTCCTAATCCCAATTTTGGTTAAACAAACACACATAATTAAACGTGCTTATGTCTTGTGTGGACATTTACATGTGAAATTCTTTCATAAACGTACAAGGAAACTGTTGGATTGATTAATGGTATCTAACAGCATTCTTGTAATTTAAGTATCGGTACGGATCGTCCGGTCGAGATATTTTAAATTTTTATTTACAGCATTAAGTGAAAAATTTAAATTTGCAACTAGATATGTTTAGTTTTTTTTAGTATAAACAATGTATTGCACAAGTCTTATCATCTCAAATTTCAAACTGTAATTTTAAGTCCAAATGTATCTTGAACTATTTTATGTACCAAATACCTGTCAAATCTGACTTTTATAATTAATTTTATGTCATTGTAACATTTAATTTAAATGTATCGTTTTTTCTGAAACGCAGGTGGCAAACTACCCAACAAAAAGAAAGGAGTAAAAAGAGTTTCTTTTTACATATCGGAAAAAATTATATTTCGCTATATGTGTGCAAACTTATGATTCCTTCGGCCGAAAACTTGAGTCAGTAACGCAAAAAATAAGAGGCACTCTCGTCAAAGGATAGTGGCTCTTATTTGATACTAAAGCGGCATCTCGGTCTACCATATAATCCCATTGAATCGAGAGAAATATATTAAGTTTTATCTGCCTAATAGAAATGGAATCCAGGACTGCCATAAACAATTTTAATGACCTAGTCGACCGCATAGAGTAAATGATTTAACGTGCCGTCTTTATACATATTACTACTAACTATTCAGTCGTAAACAAACTTGGAAAGAAAGAAAGAAATCGTATATCCCGGGCACTCAGTGGCGCCACATACGTATTTATATAGGTATATATTAAATAATAAAATTTCATAAAATAAAAAATAAATATAATTCAATTTATTTTCACGTTCAACTCAGCCAAAAAGAAAAACTGGAGTTTTTTTTAAGAAAATTTTTAATGGCAGACATAATTTTATTAGGAGTGGAATAATCCGACATTAAATCTGTAGAATGGTTGATGTTTATAAAAATTTTAACCATGCCAGTTGTTCTTATTGCCCAGCAACCAACGTGGAGGTGTGAGCATATTCCTTGCCTGAAAAGGATGGTGACAGGATTGATAATTAGCGAGTAACAGGTAAATAAATAAACAGACTTACAACTTAAAAACAAAACATACCAAAGTTAAAAATAAATAACTGTTCTATAACAACATAAATAAACGTTCTTGTTAAAATAATATAATAAAAAGCGAAACTTACCAACAATAATTTTCCACAATAAATAATTCATAATATCACAATCACTTCATGACACTATCACAAATTATCTCTCACTCACCACCGTCACTATCACTGCTGGCTCCTACATTTATTATTATTGGCTCAATCACTGCGTCAATCCGGATATCCGTATTCCACATTTTTCTTTAAACTTTTTTAACGTGCCCTATACATTTTTGTCAATAATCAGCTGTAACTCTTTTTAATGCACTGGATAGAAGCCCTTTTACATGATCTAATTTAAAAGTTCCATTTTCTCTTGCAACATTCCCCTTTACTTCAGCCCATATAAGCTCAATGGGCTTGAGTTCACAGTGGTAAGGCGGCAGCCGTAATACATCAACACCTCTAGCTTTACCCATTTCATCCACAATATATTTCTTATATATCGGCGAATGCTGTTTCGCTGGGGTTAGCAGTTCGATTTTCAGCGAAGCACGATCAAATAGAATATCTTTACCATCTAACCATTCTTGAATTTGCGCTTTTCACAATGCACTGGTTGGTAATTTTTCCAGTAATCGACTGTGGTACGGGACGTTATCCATAATAACGACAAATCCGTGTTCAATCTTAGCGAGAATTTTTGCAAACCATTCCTCGAAAACATCCGCATTCATGTCCTCATGATAATCGCCACTTTTTTTGGCACGAACGATAGAAGTCCACGAATCCTGAATCACTTCCTATGTGCGTTGTTATTAACCGTTTTCCTTTTCTTGTTGGCATTTTTAATCCTGTTGACCAATCTTCCATATGGCCTTGATGAACACTTTTTACATTTCTATCTTGCCAAAATTGCATTACAGTATGTCCTTCATTTAACCACATCTCTTCTGAATAATATCATTTTCTTCGTCTTTCACGGGCAGTTCTAATTGCCCCAAGTAGGTTTCCATTTCTCTTTCCTTTTGCAAATACAAAGTTTATATCATGCAAACATTTTTTTAATATCGATTTGCCCATTTTGGGTATATGTTATGTTATCATTTAGGGACTGGAAAATTTTCTTAACAGTAAGGACTTCATTATCATAGAAGAATTTATAAACTTTACGTCGAATTCCATTTTTCTGCAATTTGTCTAATATTATTTTTTTCCTCCAGACTTCGCTTTAGGTTTCTTAACACCCCCTTCATTTTTTCTTCTCTTAAAATTCTGTAAATGGTCCACCCACTCATGCCGGTATACCTTGAAATCATGTTAACTAAACCTGTCGATCTTGATTTCTGTACCATGGGATGATCTTTCTCCAATGCATGATATACATTCAAAATAATTTTCTTTTCCTTGAAGATTAATGGAGACTTTCTAGGGGTATGAATTTTTACTTCTTTTGAACAACCGGGAACCGCTTACAATTACACGTTACGCTTTCACTAAAGCACTAACAAAATAAAACTTTAAGGCACTGTAATACAACAAATACGTAATTTACAAACAAAAATTAATGCCGCCCAGTTCATAATCAATTCATACTATAAATATTTCACACGAAATAAAATTTTAAGGGACTATGATACAACAAATACTTAATTTATAAGCAACAAATTAATACCACCCAACTGATAAGCGACCGCACTCTATGTACACTGATTTTAAACTGAATTATAACGGTTTAAACACATTATATTAGAAAATTTACAAAACTCGTAAACCCGCACGCCCCTGGCTCTACTGACTAGAGTTTTCGGCCGAAGAGATATTATTATTATAATCCTTCACAAACGAGCATGCAATATACATATACCTATCATTTCACCACTTTCAGTCATATTTTATTAATTATTAAGTCTGCAAAATAGTGTTACTTGTATATTAAACGATTTTTATAATATTGTAGGGCATTTATTGCCTTGAAAAGTAAGTTACGCGCGCCTATAGATGGCACCTGTTTGAGGTCGGCTTACAAAAGAATGCCACACTCTTGTTTTTTATGTTTCAAACTGGCATTGGATAAAGTATACCCGACAAACAAGTTGTTATCAGTACAAAAATTTGGGATTCCAAATATGACCTCTGTGACTATTTCATCTCAAAATATAAAATTGAAAATAGTATTTTTTTTTATTATCGCTATTTCCAAAATACCTGGTATAAATATAATTTATAATTACTTCATTGTCTTCCAAAACCTCACCCTTCCATTATACACCCCCCAAACCGAAACCGTAGAAAAATAAAAAACTTATGCAAGCTCGCTATTTTTTCACGATGAATTAAACATCCGTTTCGAGCGTGGCTTATCGGGAACGCGCGTCACAATTAGCAAACAGGTAGCGTCGTGACGTTAAACGCCGTGACGTACACCTGCAACAGGTATAAAGGTTGCTATAGTGACCCTGGCGGTCGATTCAACCCTGATTATGAATGAAGGTCGTTTTCACCCTGCCAGCGGGGTTGCCCGTGGGCGAACTGTGCGCAGGTTCACTGACCTTACTTTAACCTCTAATGCATGGGCGTTTGGTCGTTTTTTATTTCAGATAGTAATTACGGCGACAGGATGAGGGACATGATTGAGGGATGATTTTAATGGGACATTTTTAACGGTTAAAAAATAATCCATCATATAATTCTTACGTAAATAATAATCCGGGCGGGCACGTTTACAAAAACAAGGATTTATGAATTACAGCACGGGAAAATTGAATTAGTTTCGCAACGTTCTGAAAAAACTGAACTGTGAACTCAACGTGACCTCCAGAATACGTTGAAACAAAATAAATTCTTTGACAAAAACCGATAGAAAACATTATGCCGTTATACTATTAATTGCGGGTCTAACTTGTAGCTCCAGGTTTTCACGGGTAAAGGCGGTTGCGCAGACAATATTATTTAAATGACTCCAAACAAAGAATCTAGGGGAGCCAAATCAGGTGACCTTGGAAGCCACCTGACAGGACCATTTATCGAAATGACGTTTTCTCCTAATCTATTTTTAAGGTAATCAGTACTAATGAGATTGCGCCATGGTATTTGTTAAACCACTTTATGGTATATTCAATCTTGTTCTTGATACATCTAGGCTTCCAGACATCTGGACCATGTTACAACAATCTGCCCAATTTTGAAATCTGGCGAGCCCTCATGTCTTAATGACTATATATCGATAGCAATCTTTAGTCATTTTATGAAAGTCCTCGAAATAATATTATGAAAATATTTATAATGAAACTAAAAGTTTAATATCCCCATCACAACACGGTTTCATGACGAAAAAATCAATCATAACAAAATTGGGTATCATTACACAGTTTATTTGTAATACCCTGCACAGGCCAGATTGATGTAATATACACAGATATTCAGAAAGCTTTTGATACAATTTATCACAATTTGCTGTTAAATAAATTAGAGATTACTGGTTTCTCTGATAGCTTAATTAAATTATTTACATCATAACTTATCGTTGAGTAATCAATATGTCTGTTATGGTGGTCACATATCTCACATATATTGCTACATCGGAAGTTCTACAGGGGTCTAATTTGGGCCCGCAGCTGTTTCTAGCCTTTATAAGCGACTTACTATCAGAAATTAAATATGATCATCTTCTGTTTATGGATGACCTCAAAATTTATCTAAAAATAACAAGGATGGAAGATTGCGTGATTGTACAAAAGTAGACAGACAGAGTAGTCGAAATTGAATGTATCTAAATGCAAATATTTAACTTTTACTTACAAATTAAACTTTGTCCGCTTTAATTATATTATAAATGGCAACATTATTGACCGTTGTAGAGAATTTACATATCTAGAATTTATTTTTGATTCTCAATTAAGTTTTTCGCAACACATTAACTATGTAACTGGGCGTCTGAGCTGCTTGGATTTTTCTCAAGAATCTGGAGTTGCTTTTCTAAGATCGAAAGCATTAAAATTATGTTTTATTCATTTATTCGAAGTAAACTGGAATATGCAGCTCTAATTTGGTTCCCAATTTATGAGAATACTATCCACTCCATCGAATCGATCCAAAGAATGTGTATGAAATTTCTTTTTTTTTAAGCAGCACAGCTTTTATTCCCCGAGAGGCATCGACAATAAAATCTTATAATTTTAATATGATTTCCGTCTATGACCGAAGAAAAATTATTGCTGTCTCATTTCTTTATAATTTATTGAATAATTTCGTTAATTGTCCAACATTATTAAGCAGAGTGAACTTTATAGTTCTTAAACCTACATCACGCCACACTCAAGCATTTTACTGTTCTTTTGCACGAACAAATGTAATGTATAAATCGCCAATTATTCACATGTGTAGAATTTTTAATAATATATCAGATTGATGTGATATCAATTTTAACAGCCTAAAATTCATCATTGATATATACCATAGAAATATGACTGATTGGATGCAGTTGTATGTAATGTATTATCTATGGAGCAACTAAGTATTTTATACTGACGCACTAGTACGCTAACTTAATATTAAGTACTGTATGTATTAATGCTTTATGTGTTAGTTTTTTATATTGTTATTGTTTCTTTATTATATTGCTTTTTCTGTAATTAGGTTTTACACCTGTTCAAAGTAAATGTCTATTATTATTATTATTATTACTATTCTTGAATCATGGGGAGGAGCGCCATCTTCTGGAATCTAAAATTGGTTAGGAGGGTGGAGTCAATAAAAATTATTGAGCCACAGCACTTAGGCCCCATTGGGCCCCTTATACATTCTCTCTATAGGCAGACCCTCACCTAGGCCTACAACCAACCTAATCTTGCGAAATAGGTGGTAATGCTGCCTAGGAAACATCTCCATAATATGAGATTAAGCGAAACACCTCTCTGTTCTGCCGTCTCATCAATCAGAGAATCCATTTTGGGAGAACGTTGGCCTACTTTGGCCGATGTAGGCCAACGTTCTCCCAAAATGGATTCTCTGATTGATGAGACGGCAGAACAGAAAGGTGTTTCGCTTAATCTCATATTATGGAGATGTTTCCTTAACGGACAGAGTCCAGTCTGGATTCCTGTTATAAAACGTAGGTTCCTTCTGGACATTGCCCGGTTGTTCATTGCTGTACTCTTATTGGGATACTTTAGTAGGTCCCTAGAAAGCTGACTTATCGCCGTGATCGGTAACAGACTAGCCGGGCCTGGTCCAAAGATAATTAGGCCTGTTGCTTTCTTAGCCAATCTGTCGGCTACTTTGTTGCCACTTTCACCCAGCATACCAATATGTTATTCATGCTGGATTCACCCACAAGTGCTTGGTGACATTCCCATACTACTCCTGTGGTAATTTTGTAACTTCTCAGGGCTAGTAATGATTGTCTACAATCTGTGTAAACCTTGATTGTTTTGCCCGTAATTTGTCCACGGGCAATCTCTTTTGCAGCTATGGTTATGCCCGCCAGTTCTCACTATTCGTCTGTATTATGTAGGGTCTGTCAAAGACAAACCGGAGACAAATGCCATCTATGCACGCCTGCAGAAGAGGCGTCTTTCCGACAGCCTCATCCCACAGGAGACTTCTGGGCTCTCCACAGCCTACATTTGGTTGTATGTCAACGGATTTGAGGCGTACCATTGTTGTCAGAGCCACTTTTCCTAGACATATATATCCAGTAGTCGCAGACACAGCATTACCTCCATAACTCTCGTTGGCGTTGTTCGCATAGCTCGGGTTATGCTTAGGCAGGCAACTCTCTGCACTTGGCTGAGCTCTGTCCTCGGCCTATCTGTTGTATTGTAAGGCATCATTTGGGGTTGATTAAAAATTTTAATTGTCTCCTGATGATGCCTAAGTAGTCGGCGAATCGGAACTCACTTAGAGTACGCCAGGGCAGTATTCAAGTGTCTTGGAATTTATGGAGACCATATCATAGGCAGTACCACATTAAAGGTCCTAACTCCTTCCGGTACAGAGTAGGCGGGACAAAACAAAATAATGGAATTATAGAAGTCGTATATATAGTAAAATTTTCATTAAGAATGGTATTATTGCAAACTAACCTCTTAGGGTAACTACAATTCACTTGGGTGCCCAAACATAATAGAGGCATGTCTAATAACTCGTTTTATTCGTAGTATGTTCCATGTTAAGTGTATAAAGATAACAAAATTAACCCGTTCTGAATGGAAACACTTCAGACAATGTCGATTAAAGTAAATAACTCAAGACAATTCAGAGTTTAACTTGAGATAATTTCATTCTAACACGGCCTACGTCATTAGCAGTTCACGCTTAAATATTCAATTCATTCCATTTTAGTAAGTTTGTGCCGTAAATATCGATTAAGTATTAAAGTACTATAATATCCTTTATCTCAATTATTTAATGATGCCTGTGACGTCGTAGGAAAATATTGATAATTCACGTAGATAGGACGATGACAGGTTTTCATTGTGTAAGCCAAGAAAACACTTCATTAATATTAATCAAAAGCAAATTACTTACCCTCTATTGGACATTGATGGGCCAGAGAACTAGCTATGGTAAGTAAGTATATTTATTCTTTAGTAAAAAGCTATTACAAGTACTTATAGGGTGTTTCAAAGTTAAAGGTACATACGTTATTTGTGGATAGAGGGCACTTTGGCGGTTCCATATTACCCGACATTAATGTATCAATCGTCCTTCCTTACTGAGCTACAAGGTGTTTTATCGATTTTAGCCAAATTTTTCTTTAGTCATAGCTATTGAACTACCCTGTATAATCGGTTTATACTTAGAATATATATTTCACTCATTTTACTTGATAGAACTTCATAATAAAACAAAATAGAAATCCAAGTCCGGCTTAATAAAAAACTGACAATATGTTGTATGTATTGAAACAAATCTACAAAATTTTGTCATACAGGGTGTTGATGTTGACATACAACATATTGTCAATTTTTTATTAACCCGAACTTGGACTTCTATTTTGGTTTATTATGAAGTTCTATCAAGTAAAATAAATGAAACATATATTATAAGTATGAACCGATTATACAAGGTGGTTCAATATTTATGACCAAAGAAAGATATCTCAGTAAGGAAGGACGGTGGATGCATTAATTCCGGATAATTTGAAACCGCCAAACTGCCCTCTATCCACAAGTAACGTATGTATCTTTTGAAACACCCTGTATATGTAAATATACACAAACGAATACAAATATATTGTAAATACAATAATATAGTAAATATAAAATATAATAAGTATAGAATATCAAGAATACAAAGTATAATAGTAAATAATTACAAATCACAATAAAAAAAATACATTAAAAAAGTGATATTAAGTTAGATACAGTTTTTTAAATTTCCTTTCAAATAAATTTGGAGCAGATTTAACTCCATGTGGTAGGTTATTAAATAGTGTCAGCCCATCTCCTAACAAGGTTTTTTGTAGATTACTGGTTCTTACAAAATCAATGGTAAAATTATCTTTAAGCTTTATATGAATGGACCTCTGACCTTGTCACTAGAAAGTTTCGCAGATATTGCAGCAATAGTTTATTTTCAATTTTGTAAATAACTAAATTTTACCTTATATAGCCATTATAACTCAGCCCTCATACAACCTATTGGTCTATATTTAACGCATCCAAGAATAATTCTCATAGATTTATTCTGTAAAATTTGCATTCGATTTATTGTGTATTTATTACAAGATATCAAAAGTGAGGCACAATAGGCAATATTAGGATGACTTGTGGTATTATATACTAATAACTTACATCACTGTGACAGGTTATGTCATATTCCATAGCGAATCCCATTTTCTTTCCAATTCTTTTGCACACAAAGTCAACAGTTAATTGTTGATCTAATATTACTCCTAAATACTTGATTTCTGAAACAAAGTTGATTTTTGTATCTCTAATATAACTGTCAAGGTTATTGTTTAAATATTTATGACAATTTTGTTTTGAACCTAGAATCATACATTTAGTTTTATGTGAATTTAACTTATTTATCCACAATCACATTATAATTGGAGTTTTATCCACACTCATGAAGCAAAAATTTTTTTTAGTAGAAGTATTTTTAGACCTGGCAAAGGCATTTGATATGGTGAACCATGAAGAGCTTCTTGACGTGCTTGCACATTACGGGGTTCTTGGCACCGTGTTAAAGGTCTTTAGAAATTACTTAACCGATCGTGTACAACATGTTAGAATTATGAATAACCTAAGCGACCCAAAAAATTATAAAAATGGGAATACCACAAGGGACAGTATTCGGACCAATTCTATTTCCTGTCTATATAAACTCTTTGTTAGGACTAAATATAAATGCCAAAATTGTCTCATATGCAGATGATACAGTTGCTTTGTTTAATGGGAATACTTTGTAACATACGAGAGAAAATGTAATCGGGGGTATGCAAACTATAAAAAAATGGCTTGACAAATATCAACATTCTTTAAATACTGAAAAAACTAAGTACATTGCATTTTCAGTAACCAATCATAATAGACTTGAGTACAACTCAATACAGGTAAATAATCTGCCGCAGGCAATTAAAGAAATTGCAGAAATAAAATATTTAGGCATTATTGTAGACAAACACTTAAAATGGACACAGCATATTAACTACCTAACAAATAGGGTAAGAAAGCTTATAAGTTCAGCTTAAGAGATATTTTAAATAAAAATATTCTAATAATGATCTATAAGGCATTTGTAGAGTCAATTTTTCGATATCGTATACTGGTTTGGGGTGGTCTATATACAACATCTTTACAAAAGTTAAATGTCATCCAAAATACTATTTTAAAAATTATGTATAATAGAAAAAGAGATTATCCAACAAAATTACTTTATAATAACAGTGAAGTTCTTAATATTCGATCCTTATATATCCACAATGTCTGCATTTATATATATAAAAAAGATGAACAAAAAGTACATGTTAATAATCAATATAAGACCAGAAGTGCAAAAGAACATCACATACAAATTCCTACCAGGAAAAAAATATTAAACAAAGATTTGTTACATATTTAGGTCTCAAATTTTATAATTTATTACCAAAAAATATTAAACTTATAAAAACTCATCGGCAATTTACAAAACTATGTAAGGATTATATTTACTTTAATTACCATCAGTCCATTACTTGTTTAGAAGCTTAGTACGCCAAACATTCCTTTTTGTTTCTTTATATTAAAAATTTTTCAATTTTTTAAAATTTTATTCAACATATTCCTTGATTTCCTTTTATATTTATTTCCACTTTTATATTATGTATTAATAATACAATAGCATACTGAAACTAGCGATTAAGTTAAGCACATACAGGTGTTAAGTCATTTAGGTGCACTAAGTAAGTTAAGGAAAAAATCAGTATACTAGTTTTATTAAAAATTTTATTGTGAACATTAGCTTGTATTGTATTAAATAAATAAATAAATATAAAGTACCACTTTATCCACTAGTGAAATAATGAAGTTACTTTATTCCACTAGTGGAATAATGAACAATACAATCTTAAATCAATTACATTTTATTTATTTTTTATTAATATTAACATTTATATTAATAGATATTTCCTTATTTGTTTTATCATATTTCACTTCGTTTCCATTAATAACAAGCTTGTAGTTGTCATCGGTTTCAGAACGCATAGTGCTTGTTGGAGTTTCAACACCTGCCAAGTTTTTTTTTAATTAATTTCAATAATTTTTGACGTTACAGCCGCTAAATGTCAAATCATTTTTTGATGAAATCTTATTCTAAATAACCGTGATTGTGGATAAAACGTTGTATTGTATAAGTGTTTTAGTCGTGTTTTTTCCACTCAAAAAAATTAAACTGTCGAACTTCGTTCAAGAGTTTAAACTTCTTATATGGATAAAACGCTATCTAAAACACTTATACAATAAATAACTATTATTATTACATATTTATATAACATGTTAAGCTCGTTGTTCATTGTATTGGTTATTTCTAGATGATCAGTCCCTGAGAACGATAATAAGTTGTTATCAGCAAATAAATTTATAAAAATATTCTTTTTCAACATTTTTCTTAGGTCATTTATGTAAATTATAAACTGCAAGGGTCCAAAGACACTACCTTGTGAAACCCCCAATACCGCTCCTAATTTCTTCGGATTTATCTCCGTTCACTTTATCCTATGATACCTATTAACTAAGTAGTTGCTTATCCACTTCAGTGCCGTTGATTTAATTCCATATAAGCTAAGTTTCGTCAAAAGTCTTTGGTGATCAATCATCTCAAAGACACGCTAAAGGTCAATAAAAACACTTAATATCACTTTTCCGTCATTTATATCTTTCCTGCACACACAAATTGTAGAGCAGATTCACATGAGTGTTTCTCTCACAAACCTTACTGGCCACTGTAAATCAAATGATTATTTTCGAAGTATTCACGGAGTTGTTCAAAAACCACAATTTCAAGAATATTGAGAAAATTAATTGGTCTATAATCAGCTGGTTGAGACGGAAATCCAACTCAGGGTATTGAAGTTATCACACTAATTTTCAGTTCTGCGGGAGTTACGCCCATAGTTAGGAACGTATTAATTAGGTACAGTAAAGGATATCCCATTACATGAAAAATATCCTTCAGTAGTTTTATTGTTATATCTTCATCAGAAGTTATTTTTAAAACCCAATAAACACATTGTTTATAAAACGTGCTCATAGAGACCTTATAAGAAAAAGGTTAGAAAATTCGTCGTTGAAGATTGCTCCAGTGAAGCATCGTAGAAGCAACGCGACACCGAATATGGTAATTTTTACAACTCATATCACTGATCTAAAGGGATCTAGTACACTAAATTTCGCTCATTTTTTTTTATTACAATACATTTTTTTGACATACTTTTAAAGTTAGATACATTTTGTGTAACTCGTGGTATCTCGACAACTAAAAATATTGCAAATATCAGATTTTGAAGTAAGATTGATTAAAGTATGATGATTCCAAATTCCAATGGTGGTGTTAGAAAAGGGAGTTAAATAGTCATCTTTCAAGAAAAGAGTAGAGAGCTTGAAGATAATGATATATTGTAAAGAAAAACATAGGCTCGAGATACTTTGTATTTTTAGAAATATTTTCTGCTTTGTAATACCAATATTACAGTAGACTTCAAATTAACTTCAGTGGAGGAATCGTTATAATCCGATTATTCTGATATCAATTTCAATCAAGTTCGACTGGCCTTCCAATTCTGAGTTTAGATAACCTAAGTTATTTTAACTTAGATTAGATTAGTTTATTTCCCGAAATATACATGATTGATACAATAAAGTGATAATTAGTATATATAAGATTGATACATTATGTATATTTTTGTGCCATAAGCACGGGGAAAGTATAAGCTTTATTCCCGTTGGCGGCTCAATTGATCGTGATTAAATTAAATTGAGAGACTAATAAATACATCATTCAGAACTAATTCCATCGGCTGCCTAGTGGAACAAAGCTCATCATTAAATTATCTTTACATACTATACATATATATACAATCCATACGATGCATGATAACATGAGGTAAGTAATCTATAATAGTCTCTATATATAAAAACGATGTATATGCAATAGCATATAATAATGTGTGATATTTATAATGTGTGTAATCTATATAAATACGATTCTATAATAATCTATATATAATAACAATGTATATTCAATAATATGTAATAATATGTAATCGATATAATATAAATACGAGTGCATGTAATTCAGCAGGTGGTTTTAAAATATTCGTCTAGGTTATAGAGTACATGTTGGCAAAGTAATTTTTTTAATTCTATTTTAAATTTTCTATTGGAAAATGATTTAAGGTTTTGTGGTAAATGATTGTAAATTTTTATACCTGTATACAGGGGTCCTTTTCGCGTTCTATTGTAATTATATTTGGGTGGTATAATTTCCTGTTTTCTCGTTGGGTATTTGTGAATATCTGATGGTCGCGATAATAAATTATGGTTCTTGTGAATTAATAGAGCGACTTTGTATATATATAGGTTTGTTAATGTAAATATTTTTTCATCTTTAAATACTGTTCTACAAGAGTCTCTAGATCGTAATCCACATAATATACGAATGGTCCTTTTTTGTATTATAAATATCTTTGTTGCATCTATTGCTAGTCCCCAAAATTCGATACCATATTGCAAAATGCTATTGAAATACGCGAAATATACTTGCTTGGCTACAGCAAAATTTATGTTCTGTTTTATCGTGTATATTGCAAACACAGCTTTACTAAGTTTTGCATTTAATTGTGTGATGTATTCTGACAGTCCAAGCGGTTGTCTATATATATATACCGAGAAATTTTAATGAGTTCGTCGAACATATATCTTGTTGTTGGTTTACGCATATTTTTATGTCATGGGCATTTCCATATAACTGAAAAATAATACTCTGCGTTTTGCTATAATTAAGTGCTAGTTTATTTGCTAAGAACCAATCCGCAATACCATCCATTGCTGACTGACTGATTATTTGTAATGATGTTATGTTATCATGGTGTGTAATGATACTGGTGTCGTCTGCGAAAATAGAAAATACGACTGCTGGAAAGTTAAAGACTATATCATTGATATATATTATGAACAATGTTGGACCTAATACAGATCCTTGAGGAACACCACATTGAATGTCTGCCCGATTGGATTCATAGTTTATTAGTTCTGTATTGGTCCCATGAGTTATCCTTACAAACATTTCTCGTTTGTTTAGATATGACTTAAACCAATTTAGTGGCGTTCCTCTTACTCCATAATATTCCAGTTTATTAATCAAAGTTAAGTGATCGACACAATCGAATGCCTTTGTTAGATCGCAAAATATTCCTAGAGGTATTTGTTTTTGTTCCAGCACTTGATTAATATGCTCCAACAAGGCAAATGTTGCGTCGGAAGTGTTACGATTTTGTCTAAATCCAAACTGTGAATTAGTTAAAATATTTTTGTTATTTAGATAACACATCAGTTGGTTATTGACATTCCATTCCAGTAACTTTGAGAAGCATGGCAGTAGCGATATACCTCTGTAATTATTTAAATTAAATTTATCTCCTTTTTTATGGGTTGGTATTGTTATTGAAGTTTTAAAACACTCTGGGAATATGCCATTTGTCAGGGACAAATTGAATAAATGAGATGAAGGCTTTTTTAGGAGGTCAATATTCTTTTGAATTATTGTTATAGGAATGCCGTCGTCACCAGTAGATTTTTTTGGTTTTTGTGCAGATGCACTTTTTACTATATCGGTTTCGGTTACAGCTTGAAAAAATAGTGAGTGGCGATCATTATGATTTACATTCTGAAGATAATCTGAACTGCTTTTTTGCAGGTAGCATTGCTGATAGTTGATTTAGCTGCTTGCTCAAAAAAAGTTTTAAATTCGCTACTGATTTCCGCCGGGTCGGTGATTAACAATTCATCTTTAACTATGGATATATTACTATGTTGTTTTTCGGCTTGGTTTCTTGTGAAGTGATTTACTAAATTCCACGTTGATTTCGCTTTATTTATTGAGCTTGAAATTAATTGGGCAAAATAAGTGTCTTTTGCCCGCTTGATTACATCCTTTAATGTTCGACAATAATTATTTATATAAAGTGTTATGGCAGGGTTATTTATGAATTTTTTTAGGTAACACAAAAAACGCTTATTTTTACAGGATATTCTTATTCTTTTTGTTACCCAACCAGTGTAATCTGATTTATTTGTATTGGAGGTCTTTAATGGAAATGCTTTGAAGAAACATGGATTAAATACGCTGTAGAAATATTCATATGCCGTGTTTACGTCTAATATGTGCTTAAGTGGGTCCCAATTTACTTTTCTAGAAGACTCTCATAGTTTCTGGCATATGTCAATTTTCTTGGACAAATTTACCGCTGTAGTAGTTTACGAACAAATATGTATAGTCGAGTTCAATTTTACCGTGCAAATAAAAAACACAACAAAAAACCTTACGAGCTCGTTATTAATGCCGGCAAACCAGTCGGTATGGTGTCATCAAACAAGCCGACGAACCTATTACCTATAAAAGTAATTCAATTTGCGGTCGAGATAGCACAGAAGGTGATGGTATTTTAATTAGGTCGTAAGGTTTTTGGTGCGTTTCAAAATATAATTTTTTGACATCATAAGAAGCACAATTAATTGAATTTAAGGGTGAGCTGCTTAAGCATTCCCTAGACCTAACTTAAAAATCAAGAAACACCTTATCTTGCGGAGAAAATCCTTGGTTTTTCAAGTATACCATGGAAATAAAAGACTGTAACAATTTATTGAAAAATATGGAAATATTATCATCATTTTTGTTCATACAATTCTACATATTATTCTACTTTCAACAGATTGCGTAGAACTTCTGATTTTGTTGGGATCGAGGCTCAAAAGTCTGTATTATTCTGTCTCAACATCCAAGTTGCAAAATGGTGAAGAATAAACCATCTTTTGTCCCACCCCAAATATAAAAATCTAAGGGGGTGAGATCTGGAGATCTTGCAGGCTACAGAAGTAGTTCTCGATTTCCCCACCAACGGTCATCAAACAAGGATATCAGTTTGGTATCCACAATTATTATATTGTGCGATAGTGTCCCATCCATCTGGTACCACGGATGTGCAACTCTACAGCTCTATCTAGCGATATCAGGAGAGTTCTCCATGGCTTTGTTTCCCATCCCTAATGTGTTTATTTTTGCAAGTGATACGAACCTGTGTTAGTATTTTAACTCTGAATTACAAAATGAACTGAAAGTGAATGTGGTGGTCGGTCTTGTTTATTGCGTTGGTATCCTCCCGGCAATTGAAATTGTATACTGTTGTGTACAGCCAATTTCGTAGGAATTCGAGTCAGTCGTTAATAATTTTTCTCTGCTTTTAGAGCTCTAAATGCTGCTTTGCTATCAGTGATGATATATATTTTGCTATTCATCCTCCGTATCATTTCCTGTATATAGACGTCTACAGCTGGTCCTGTCTAACTTCTATTACAGAACTACTTGGCGTTATGGTTTCATTTGATGTCTTTACATCTGCTTTATTCTCCCATCAGGTATGTATATTCTGAAGAATAAGGGGAAGCTATATGGGTTGTACTAATTTTTGGTTAACGTAATTCTATCCGGCCCATTTGAATATGATAGATCATCAATTTCTTGACAAAATTTGGATAAGCATGGAAAACTTTTATCATAGAATTTCTAATAATCGTGCAATTTATGAAAGAATTCGAAGATCTTGTTTTTTTGTGAAACAATAAATAATAATAAAAAAAAAATTCAAATCAATTTTTCTCTAAAACAATATACAGTAACGTAGGACAAGAGAATCTTTTTAAAGTTCAGGGACAAAAACATTATAATTGAAAATATCCCTTCATCCCCTCCCAAATAAGACGCTAATGATGGAAATTGAAAATTTATCTTTATACCAAACGATGGTGCATTTTACGGTTAATAATGTATCAAGTTCTATGTTTTTAGACAAAAGCAATATTTTAACAAATTTGATGAGAAGGTGCCATCAGTAAAGGGCTGTGGCTCCCTTGAGAAGCAATTGTATGTAAGATGATTTACCACAACATAAAGAATATCTGCAAAATTTTAGTTTCTCGTTTCTATTTTTTGACGCCCTGTATAATTTAAATAATTTAGTTTTTAAAGGAAGCTAATTCTAAACCTATAAATTCAAGCTGTAAACAATTATATCAATGAAAGATATCGATAAACACCAAACTGAAAATGAGAGCATCAAATCATAGATCTCTAACAGTAATCGATGTATGGAAATTATATTTTCGCTAATCGCCAATATGTGGCTCTGGCAGACCTAATTTATATTTCACGACATGATGTAACGTTATTCGCAGAGGTTAGAGAACCAGAAGTTATATTGCCATTGTGTGCTGTCCTCATTTTATCCAGCGCAATCGATTTTTTAATAAATATTAATAAAGGCACTCTCGTTTGCTCAATATTACCTAATAACTCGAACTTTATTTTTGTTTTTTTATTAAAAGTTAAAGAAATAACTTTTTCCAACTTTTTTTGCAAAAGAACGCTACTGTAAAAAAATTCCAGATAATTTTTTATTGATACGTATTTTGACTGAGCTGTAATATCGTTTTCCTGCGACGCTTGCACCGCATGAACTTATCGTTTTCGGAATTAAAATTAAATCCAGCAAGATAATAATGCATGTGGGTGGTACTCATCAGCCACTACACATCTGAACTTTGTCCTTCAACTTTTAATATAACAGGTACTTTTGGGACAACGGCTAATTGGACATACTTTCTAGACAGGGAATTTCAAGAACTAACTGTTTCTTGAAATATACACCAAAACCTCTATACAGTCCCCTAGTAGGTATAGATTCAGTGGGGATGATCGAAGATATTCACACTTCCCTGTCCCATTGGGTGTAGTTTTTTATCTTTACTCAAATGATAGTAGGTAGAACAGTTAAAAAATGAGACAGCGTTTTCAAATTGAGTTATGACCTTTCCCAATGTTCACCCCTTCAAAGAGAAGAAAAATATAGATTAGTATTGTCTGAAAGCTATTTGTGGCATTCTACGAATATTCTTTCCTATTATTTGGGTTTTCTACCACATGTATTATTATCCTCTTCAAAAACAAATCACGGAATCTACAAAATAATAAGATTATTGGAAAAAAGCCTCTGCGCCCGTGACGTTTACGTCAAAGGAACAGTCAGAGGTCTTGTTTTACAAATAATATAAATCGGAATAAACACAGAAATAATGTATTTTGCTGACGTTTCGGAAAGTAGTCTCTTTCCGTTTTTAAAGCTTTTTTTGGAAGAACTCTTATGTGTATGTGTGTTACGTGTATGTCAAATACACAGCTTTAAGATTCTGTTTATGTTATTTCCATAGATACTTACTACTTACACAGAACACAGAACTGATGATATTTTCTTTTAGATAATGTTGAGTTTGTTAAGTTTTTCTTTTAACATTGGTAGCCAGGTTGTACAAATATCTACAGAACAATTAGATACGCACTTATCTTCATTTGACAAGATTATTGCTGATTCCTTAATTTTTCTTTTTCTGTTAACTGCTTCTTTTGTTAAAATTTTTGCCGAGCCCCAGTTTATTCTACGTCCATTTTCGCAAGCATGTTCACAAATCTTTGATTTCTGAATTTCATTCTTTCTAATGTAATTCTTGTGCTCATCCAACCTCACACTGAAAGGTCTGGATGACTCGCCCACATAACATTTATCACATCCGCACGGGATATTGTAAATACAGTTTTTTGAATTCTGCTCCCTGTTTATGTTCTTTGTTTTTGTTAAAATATATCTTAAAGTATTCCCCATTTGAAATATCGTCCTATCATCAAATTTGTCACCTATACGGCGTAGCTTCTCCGATAGTCCGTATAAATGAGGAATTATTGCTGTATAATGACGTTCAGGTTTTTGTCATACCTGATTATTCCTATTTTCAACATTTATGAAAAATCTATCAACAAAGGCTTCAGGGTATTGATTTTGTACTAGAACCTCTTTGATAAATTTTTTCTCGTTATTTAATATTTCATTATTAGATGACATTATTTTGGCCATATCGTATAAACATTTTACAACACCCCTTTTAACATTTATTGACTGATTTGAGTTAAAATTTAGACATCTATTAGTATGTGTTGATTTTCTATAAACGCTTGTTTCAATTGTTTTATTTACCCTTCTAATTAAAACATCTAAAAACGGTAGTTCATTCCTACTTTCTATTTCTAATGTGAATTTAATAGACGGTTCCTTACTATTTATATTTTCTAAAAAACAATCTAGTAAATCGACACCATGAGGCCAAATTGCAAAGATGTCGTCAACATATCTCCATCAGACAACCGGTTTGTTTATACAATTTTGAACATGTGTGTTCTCAAAGTTCTCCATAAATATGTTGCTTAAAATTGGTGATAATGCAGACCCCATAGCCATACCAAAATCCTGTTGATAGAACTCATTGTCCAATTGAAAATAGGTTGTTTTTATACACATTGTTAAGAGTTCCATTATGCTATTTACACTTAATTTAGTTCTAGTCTCCAAATTATTATCATTTAGCAAACTGTCTCATCAAAAGGTCTCATCTACAGGAACATTGGTAAAAAGACTAACTACATCAAAACTAACCATCAGGTGTGATTCATGAATATCGTTTTCATAAATTTTTTCTATAAAATGTTTACTATTTTTAATATATGAATCGGTATTTCCAGATAATGGATCAATAATTTTAAGTCAAAATTTTGCCAAATTATGACATGGTGAATTTATAGAACTAACAATTGGTCTTAAAGGAATATTTTGTTTATGTGCTGTGGTGTAAGTTTCCTTCGTTCAAAATCATTAAATTCATATTTGTGTTTAAACAAAATTCTGTAAATTTTGCTCTCTATTGATTTTGTTGGCTCTTTGTTTAGTTTTGAGTAGAGTCCCTCATTTACAAGAGTCATGATTTTTGTGTAATATATATCTCTATCTATAATGACTGTGGCATTACCCTTCTCCGCTGGCAATATTTTTATACTTTCATCGAGTTTTAAAGAATTTATCGATAACTTTTCTTCTGGTGTTAAATTATCTTTAATTTTGTATTGCTTCTGGAAATCAATTTTTGCCCGTATGCGCTATTCATTCCCATTATCTGTTAGTGAATTTTGACCCGTTTTTTCTATTGCCGCTACTATATCAAATTTTGGAACAGATTTAGGAAAATGAGTTCTATCAGCAGGATTTTGGTATGGCTATGGGGTCTTCATTCTCACCAATTTTAAGCAACATATTTATGGAGAACTTTGAGAACACACATGTTCAAAATTGTATAAACAAACCGATTGTCTGGTGGAGATACGTTGACGACATCTTTGCAATTTGGCCTCATGGTGTCGATTTACTAGATAGTTTTTTAGAAAATATAAATAGTAAGGAATCGTCTATTAAATTCACATTAGAAGTAGAAAGTAGGAATGAACTACCGTTTTTAGATGTTTTAATTAAAAGGATAAATAAAACAATTGAAACAAGCGTTTATAGAAAATCAACACATACTAATAGATATCGAAATTTTAACTCAAATCGGTCAATAAATATTAAAAGAGGTATTATAAAATGTTTATACGATAGGGCCAAAATAATTTCATCTAATAATGAAATATTAAATAACGAGAAAACATTTATCAAAGAGGTTCTAGTACAAAATCAACACAATAAAGCCTTTGTTGATAAAGTTTTCATACATGTTGAAAATAGGGACAATCAGGTACGACAAGAACCTGAACGTCATTCATTATACAGCAATAATTCCTTATGTATACGGACTATCGGAGAAGCTACGCCGTATAGGTGACAAATTTGATATAAGGACGATATTTCAAACGGGGAATACTTTAAAATCTATTTTAACAAAAACGAAACCGATAATCCTGGAGCAGAATTCAAAAAACTGTATTTACAATATCCCGTGCGAATGTGATAAATGGTATGTGGGTGAATCATCCAGACCTTTCAGTGTGAGGTTGGATGAGCACAAGAATTACTAGAAATAATGAAATTCGGAAATCAAAGATTTGTGAACATGCTTAGGAAAACGGGCATAGAATAAACGGGACTCAGCAAAAATTTTGATAAAACAGGCAGACAAAAAAAAGAAAAATTAAAGAATCGGCAATAATCTTATTAAATGAAGATAAGTGCGTGTCGAATTGTTCTGTAGATATTTGTACAACCTGGCTACCAATGTTAAAAGAAGAGCTTAACAAACTCAATATTATCTAAAAGAAAATATTATCAGTTCTGTGTAAGTAGTAAGTAACTATGGAAATAACATAAACATAATCTTAAAGCTGTATATTTGACATACACAGCAAAATAAGAATTCTTCCAAAAAAAAACTTTGAAAACGGAAAGAGACTACTTTCCGAAACGTCAGCAAAATACATTATTTCTGTGTTTATTTCGATTTATATTATTTGTAAAACATAACCTCTGACTGTTCCTCTGACGTAAACGTCACGGGCGCAGAGGCTATTTCCCAATAATTCTATTATTTTGTAGATTCGGTGATTTGTTTCTGAAGATGAGTGGTAGAAAATCCAAATAATAGGAAAGAAGATAGATTAGTATTGTAATAAATGTAAAATCCAAAGTGTTCATTTTCTTAAAATATATCCACTGGCGTACCATCTTTTTCATAAATAATTTCGTGACAGCCTCAGTAACTATACCAGTGGTTAAAATTGTTCGTTTGGTTTATTGGCTGTGTTAATTCTACAAATATGAGAAATGCAAAATTTGAAAAAAAAATTACATTTAAAAATTATTTAAAAAAAAATCCAGAAATCCTAAAATAAAGTCAAACCGGATGTTTGTTGTAAGGAGTCTACTAAAAAAAGAAAAATGGTACACCTCTTCGTAACGCCCTGTATATACAAAATCAAATTATATTAACGATAATTACAAAAAGGGTGTCCTATAGAATGATGAAATCATTATTTACTACTGAAAATTTTACATGAGCGAGTGGGCAGAAAGTCAGCCACATAATGTGTACAATGATACAGTAATGACAAGGTTGTGGAGAAAAATCCCTCTAGCGATTATAATTAATTGACCTATTTGCAACTCCCACGCGGATATAAGAAATTTACGTTATAATGTGAGTTTCATAAACGAGGGTAGTATCTCATTTGATAATAGAGCGTATATAGAAAAAAAAAGCTGAATGAAGCACGTGGGAACGATTTCATTCATAAGTTAGTACCGTATGAATATTTCAGTCGGTTGTCAATTATCGTCACGTTGTACTGTGGGTAAATGTCATATTAGATGACTTGTGCAAGAATTTTATTATTAAATTTGGGTGGTAAGAAAAGGGACCTAACGAGGGGGGTTGATGCTCAATATTTTTATCATTATTAATTATTATCTACCCCAAATAATACAATCATCTGTATCATTATAGATCTTATACAAGAAATATTACTGAAAAAATGTAAAATATATTACATGTATTTAATATTGTAAATAAACATATTATTAACGCATTATCAAATCAAATTAAATAATTATATCGTAGTCATTAGTCACATTGGACGGGATGAAGAGGAGATATGAAGGAAAATCTAGCCGTGCACCAATCACTAGGTAAAAGTCTTTTTAATGTTCGCGAGCTGTTGCCATTGTTTTGATGTTGACTACTGATATGATTATTCCTGCACCAACAGAAGTATTGTCTTAGACCGTAGGATTTAAATTTTTTAAACCACTTCTTTTTCCTAAAATATCAGAAAATGTTACTAGTTTAAGAGGTACTTGTGAGTTCAACCACAATAAAAGGAATTTGATATGTATATTTGACACAATTTATTGTATTTTATTACGTACAATATAATATAATTATGTATATTTTTTCAATACCAAATATAGAATTGTAATCATATAAATCTTGAATTACATGACAGTCACAGACCTAGATACCACTTTCTTTCTTAATATAAAAATAATAAAAATAAATAACTCACTAGTAATCTATACTTCGCCTCTTAAAAAGAAGCAGTCAAACATTTAAGCAATCAATTTTTTTTTTTTAGAAATTGAATTACCCGCATCTGGGTTAACAACATTTAAAAGATAAGCAGATTTTACTATGTCTATACTAATTGTAGACTCTATCCCATGCTTATTTACACAAATAGCTTTATTATTAGGAGATACCACATTAAAAGGTCCTTTTTGCATCGACGATAAAGGTTTTAATTTTTCTTTCCTAATAAAAATATAATCACATGTTTGTATGTCAGGATTGACAGATGATTTTCTAAAATATGATGTTTTGAATCTGCCACTTTGACATTATTAAAATGTAATTTTGCTATAAAGGTCGGTGTAATCGTGAGAATTAATAAATAATTCTCCAGGGATATGTAATAATTGACCAAAAACAAGTTCTGCAGAAGAACATTGTAAATCTTCTTTTGGCATTGCTCACAAACCGAATAAAATGATTGGAAGTTCACTCTTCCAATTCCTGGAATTAGATCTGGCAAACAATGTTGCTTTTAGAGTTCTGTGAAATCTTTCAACTAAACCATTACTTTGAGGATGATATTCAGTAGTATGTATTCTAGGGAACAAGCCTTTTTGAGGAAATTGATGATGGCGACACTAAAGCAAACGCAGAAGAGAAGTCATTGCTCCCGGCAGAAGAAGAAGATGAAGAAGAAAGAGGAGTGTTGATTTTCCACCTATTTTGACTAAGACATGGATTGGGCCTATTGGGGAAACCATGTAAAAAAATGCGCCTTGCATTCTACCTCGAAGGTGATGGGGAAACGAATGCATCACTATTGCAGCACTATTTCATCATGTTGACTCTTTTTGCGGCGTATAACGTGGAAACGGTAGCTCCTACGTGGAAAATGTAAAGAACCTTTTTTATAGAGCATTTCCTTAAGTACAACTTTTGTAACTGCAAAAATTATCGTACGACCAATACCAAACGAGATATTAACGACAAACCAATTTTTTGACCTTCGACCCCCTATGACTTTTGAAGCGTAGACGATATCGATGGGGACTTTTTACACATTATATATAATGGTTAAATAAAAATGTATGCAAAAATTCAGCTTGCTGTGAATTTTTGAAAAACAACCACTTGTTTTCTTCTTAAGCTACTGGGCTATAGATACTTACAAACTACACCACTACAACTTTCCGACTTACTTCACTAAGCTCATTCATTCGTTCCTGACGGGCAGATCCCTCCAGGTTCGGGTGAATAATAAACTGTCAACACGGCGAGACATTCGTGCAGGAGTCCCGCAAGGATCATGCCTGTCACCGAAGTTGTACAACTTGTACGTCTCGGACTTCCCAGAGTTCCCGAATACGAAGCTGGCCAAGTACGCCGATGACACAGCCATGTACGCGCATTCTCATAACGCGCAAGCAGCGAATATGCTGCTGAAGGCGCACATGGCTCGTGCCACGGCTTATTACGACCAGGTGAACGGTGAAAAGTCCGAAGCGATAGTCTTCACGCGACAAAATCATAACACCCATTTCGATCAGGGGAAACAAAATCCCAACCAAGAGATGCGTGAAGTACTTGGGGGTAAGACTTGACCAAAGACTGACGTTCAATACCCATATAAACGAGACAATACGGACGGTCTACTCCCTGTCCAGGAGTCTATATCCGCTTATGGTCAGGGGTAGCAGACTTAACCGACAAAATAAAAAATTGTTGTACACAATGGTGGTCAGGCCATCCATCACATACGCGGCACCGGTGTGGTGCAGCATACCGGTCACGACAATGAAAAAACTTCAAGTGTTTGAGCACAAATTTATGCGCCTCTTATCGACTTCTGGAAGGTACACCTCCCTCAGAGACTTATATGCACGTTGTTACGACATAACCCCAATAGCGGACTACGTCCAACATATCTCTCAAAACTTCTATTCATTCAAGTTGGGCGATAGTCCGCTAACAAGACATATAACACAAATTAGACAGCATAATGCCCCATTTCGGATTAAACACCCCTTACCATACCAGACGTTACCGATTTTCCGGCAACCTCTGTAGCCAAGCTTCAACAACTATAACTTCCGCTTACCCTATCCACCTTTACTAATATTTCATATCTTTGCCTATCTTTAAATCTTTTCTGTCCCTCTCTTCCTTTCTGTTTGTATCCTATTTTTGTGCATTATTGTCTCTAAATTCACTTCTTGTCACGAATCTCTAGCAAATTAAAACATTATGAAATCAAAATTCTTAAAGCTAAAAGTTTAGGCCAGCCTTGCGCAGCCCGGCATTCATGCGTTTCGATTTTTTTTTTTTAAGTGTTACAGTGAATAAGTTGTTTAAAGTATGTGTAATTTTAAGTTTTTTAAAATCTTTTATATTTGATGTTTTTAATGGTATTACCTATTTTTATTTGCTTTGCTAAAAGGTGTTTAGGTTAAGTCTTAAAATTTGTTTTTAACCAAGCCAGATCCGGTCCGCCCGGCCTTGCAATCGACCACTGCGATCAGTGCGATGGTTGCACGGCCGGTCCCCGGACGGTTTCTGGGGAGGTATTATTGCATTAGAATTTTGAATAAATCTGTTTTGATTGATTGATTGGGCTATAGATACCATTAACATAGTCACGGATCTAGATGCCAGAGGTATCTTTCTTAATATAAAAGTAATATAAATAAATAACTAACTAGAAGTAGATATGCCACAATACCAAGTTATTGTTTAGATCGTAAAGTTTTGTTTGTTACTGTTGATATCAGTAAAGAGTTACGAAAATTAGTAATATAAAGTATAACTTAATAGATGTATTTTTATTTAATGTAAAAAAAACCTACCCAAATTATGAATTAGATTAAAATAAAACAGAGAAGTTAAATATGTTAATAACAATTTTGGTGACTATGATAAATTACTGTTAAGGCAGAAAATCGAAAATAGAAGCGATTCATAAAAGCAAAATAAACATATTTTGGCATATTAACTTCTTTTCCTCTAAAATTAGAAAAGACCATTGTTTTCCAGAGTGATCCTTTATCTGGCATTAAAAATACCCATACACATTTCATTACATCATGCAGAAACATGCAAATCCATCGTGTTACTTTGACGCAGATTGCAAATAACATTAAAGAAAAAAAATAATAGATACATGTATGTTTCAGCTGAATCAAAACAATTACCACCTACTTGTAAGTATTCTAAATTAATTGTTTATTTGCCATGAAAATAATTAATAAGCGTATCCTTCTAATCGGGTGTCAAATTTACCTCCATATCATTTAACATATAAATCATTTTGTGTTTTATATATATTTATAGATGCACGGTAGGTTGAGTTGTTTCCCATATACGATATGTATATATACTTAGATGACACATCGAAAACTGATGGGTTAAAAATAATGCTAATAAATTCTGGATTGAATTATTCCTTTCCTTGATAAGTTTTTCTACAACCGTAGGACCTTCTATTTTCTGTTCTTTGTTTTTCTTACAAATGAATGTTACATATTTTAACATTTATTGAAATAACAGATAATTAACAATAACACTTAAGTTATATAGCTGTTCAGGGTTTGGATGCAACTCAATTATAATTATATAGAGATATGAATATGTTTTTATCTAATTTTGACAAAATTCTACATTATTAATGAAGATGCAAGGAACCCATAGTCAACAGTGAAACATATCACCGATATCAATAAAACCGATATCTATACTGTAGGCATTCGCAAAACTACTGGAAAGAGTTGTTACATTTGAGGTAAAAAATTACTTAGAAACAAATCAAATTCTCCCTTTGATACAATCAGGTTTCCGTCAAAATTTTGCGCTAACCCAACTTTATTAAAAGTGGTTGATGATATAGCGACGGCTTTTGATAAGTCCTCCTCGACATACGAGTTCTTTTGGAGTAAAGCATTTGATTTAGTTAATTTTGATCTACTGCTTGCAAAGTTGTCCTTCATAGGTTCTTATACTACTATCTTAGCCTGGTTTTCTGAATATTTATATGGTCGTTCGCAAAGAGTGAAAATCATTAAAGTAGTTCAATCTGACTTTGGTCACACTAATTCCGGTGTACCCTAGGGTAACATTCTTGGCCCATTGTTATTCTCGATATTCACATTTGATCTGCCTAATGTTATAAAATATTTTCAACTTCATTTGTATGCTGATGATATACAGTTTTATAACTCTTGTAATGGAACTAATGCTAATGAGGTTACAAATTTAGTAAATTTTGATCTGAAAGTATCTAAGACTGGTGTGGAAAAAATGGTCTTAAATTAAATCCAGCTAAAACAGTGGCTCTCTGTACAGGTCCTGACTACCAACAAAATGATATTTGTAATAATCACCTGGAAATTAATAACTCCACAATATAGTGGATATCTTCAGTAAAGAATATCGGTCTTTTTATTGATAACAAATTATATTTTAATGACTACGTTAACCACATTGTCAAAGTTTCATTTCTTAAATTGAAGTCCACTAGACCACTTAAAATATCAGACAAATGAAAATCCAAAACTTCGATTAATAAAATCTTTAATTTATCCACATATCCATTACTGCTGTATGGCGTACTATAATTTTTTACCAAATTACAATCAACAAAAGCTACAGAGAATACAGAATTTTCTCGGGACAAAACTGGTAGCGATTAGCCCTAGAGGTTGAAGCCGCTTAAAGATACTCCACATCCGAGAGTATGAGCCATTAGAATAGAAGAGGAGGACCATTTAGAAAAATCAAATGTGGAATCTATATTGGGAGACATGCGTAAAATGTTCAATCAGTTGCTGATCAAACCAGATGTTTCAGGGAAGCAGGAAAAGGTACAGAATGATGGACAGTCAAGGAGGGTAATTCGATGTTATAAGTGCGCCAACACCTTGGAAGCTGTGTTGGCTGGAGAATGCGATGCCCTCAGAGAGATACAGGTTTCCCAGCTTCGTAGAATTCCGAGGAGTCTGCTGTTAGATGGCTATGTAAACAAAAGAAAATGTGTCTTCACTATCGACACAGGTGCCACGTCATCAATAGTGCGGCCCGGATTTTTATCAGGGATAAAAGTTGATAAAATCCTAATTGGATTGGTTGTTCGAACAGCCACGGCAGACAGGGCAAGGGTTCATGGAGAAGTCGACCTAGATCTGCATTTTGGACGTCTGTGCTGTAGTCATAAGGTTATCGCTGATAATTTCATTTTGGAGCTGGATGATATGGGAGTATATGATCAATTTATACTTGACGTGGGAGAACGAGTTCTAAAGATTGGAAATGAAGAATTTATTCTATCGACAATACATGACCGGTTTCAAAAAGTAAGGCTACGGCGGCCCAGACAACCAAGGTTCCTACCCGTGCAGATAATCGAGGCCGTTCTGGAAGGAAACTCTGGTGGATACTGCGTTGGACTCGTTGAAAAAGATGATTCGATTAAGACAGGAAACATAATCTTAGTAAGAACTCTAACCCGGACAAAAGACAAAATTCCAATTAGAGTGACTAATTTAAATTCCCACTGAGTAACTTTCAAGGAAGGCGAGGCAATAGGATCCTACGAACCAGTCCAGTGGATAGCAAGGTGCGAGGAGCAAGGGAACAAATATTCGCCAACCAGTGTAAACAGGAAAGTTGTGACTTTGTTAAGTTCCCAGTTTAAACACCTATCTGAGGATGAACGTAGAGAGGCAATCAAGTTTTTGGAGAGAAAAAGTGCGGTATTTGCCAAAAACACAGATATCCTCATGAAAACTGATATAGTAGAGCATCGGATAGACACTGGTTGTTCAGCCGCAATCCGCCAACAACCTAGAAGGCTGCCACTAGCGAAACAGAAGGAAGCTTGTGCAATGGTTCAAAAGATGCTACAAGATGGAGTGATTGAGGAATCAACCAGTCCCTGGTCATCACCGGCAGTTTTGGTTGCCAAGAAGGATAGAACTCTAAGATTTTGTGTCGACTACCGCAAGTTGAATGATGCCTTTTGGACTTTGCAATGCCAGCTACTTTTGAAAGATTGATGGAATTTGTACTAACTAACCTGAAAGGCGTGTCTGGTTTACCTTGACTATGTGATGGTTACAGGACGAACCTTTAAGGAACATTTGGAAAATCTTCGAGAAGTATTTGGAAGGATCGGGAATGCACACCTAAAGTTGAATCCAAAGAAGTGTCCTGTTCTTATATAAGCTCTTATCGTTTAAGATCCCTAAATATTTACTTAATTTGCTGATTTGGAGATCTAGCGTTCATAATGTTAATGTTAGAATAAATTCTTTTACAATCCCTCGGCGAAGGATATTTTTCGTATAATGCTTCATGTCTATTAAACACTGTTTTAAAATTAGATAAATTTGTCACACGAAGTTTTTATTAAACATATAAAGTAGACTTCATTATCTACTAATTTGTACAGTTTTTCTTCTCAATCACATTGTTCGTGCATATGCTATTTATATTGGGTTTGTATATTTATTGTGTATTATTCATACTTTTGTGAACTTTACCTGTTTCTTATGTGGGTAGAATGGAAGAATGACCTAGCCAAATTCCTACCCTTTGTTCTGTACATTTCTTTTTTTTGATATGTATTTATTTATTTTATTATTTATAGTTCGTACCACTTTTACTCATTTCAAAATTACATAAAAAATTGAAAGTCCTAAATTATTTCCAGTTATCCATTAACAAGTATTCACTCAACTTTGGGGGAAAACATTCCATGTGCATGAGTGGGAGGGCGTAAATTGATACTTTGCCTGCAGTAAGCCTAATAATGTTTTTCAAAGCTGATGTGGTTATTTTGAAGCTCTTATTGTAGGAGGAAATTTGGTTTCAGCTAATTTTCGGTAATATATCTAATCAAAGTTGCACGTTTCTTTGGCATGCCATCTGTAAATAAAAAATATGTGCTTTTGCTGTAGATAAAAGATCACACTGGAAAACAGTGATATAACTAATTTGGACGTAAATCAAGAAGGCGTTATAAAACAAATTAATATATTTATACAGTGTGTGCAGTAGTGAATGCCGTAGGGAGTTGGTTAATTGATTTTGACAGGAATTCGAAAATGTCTCTTACTACGTCCCTCTCCGAAGAATTTATTATTTTAACAACACAATACCCAATAGAGCAGTTACTGAGCATAAGGTAATAACTACTGGGAAATATATGACAAAAGAATGTAGAAATATAATAATGTAATACCTGCTCTCCCAGTCGCAATCGTTTAGATCGAACTAGCAATACTGTTTGTTATTACCATCAAATGTATAAAGATCGAACTTTCAAATGCAGCGGTTTTTGGCGAATCTTTAGTAGATAGAATTCATTTACGAACTCATAATTTGACAGTTACAAATCCTTCATCGTCAAAAAACTAATAAATTCTAGTGTCCTTCTACCAAACACTAGTGTACTACATAATAAATGTCGCCTTTTTATTTATGATTATTCCAATTCCAATGTTACGTTTCTTGGTTAATATTGGAGCGGATTTGTCAGTTATTCCCAGAAATGATTTAACGGATTTGAAAAAGAATCCATTGTTGATTGAAATTGTTCTCTCGAGCGGATTTCCTTACTTTCCCCTAAATTATTTTCAGTTGAGGACCAGTATACAAAATTATTACTAGAATTACTACATTTGGTTAGTTCTCTCAATAATCTTTTACCAGTTAAACACTCTGTTAAACATCATATAATAACAGAAGATCCCATTTACCATTTTGTCATCCACGTAAGTTAGATGCGACTAAATTAAATATTGCTACAGATGCATTTAAACAAATGGTTTCTTCACCTTTATACACGGTTGCAAAGAAAGAACAGAACGATTGGCGTCCTTGTGGCAATTACAGAGAACTAAATAAACATAATGATGATGATGATGATGATAAACTTTATTCCATTTTTGACCTCTGCGTACCCAGATTTCCCGCTGCAAAATAGAATAGATACTCTCCTTGGATTTAACTCTCAAATAATAAGGAATATCAAGCTAAAAACCACACTGGCGCGATTATAATAGATATGGTGATTTGAGGACTTTGAATGATTTTAAAACAATGAGATCTAAAATAAAATCAGACATTGATGCATCTTACAAGGATTATATAAGAACGACTGAAATAAATATTAAAAATCATCCCAGCAAATTTTGGTCTTTTATTAATGGTAGAAAGAGATCGCCTAGCATACCTTCTCAAATGTCCTACAACGGGAGACAGCTTGTGGATTCTAACGAAGTTTCGTTTCAAACGCTTTCGCAGATTTTTTCTGTAAATCATTTTTACCTTCATCTAAGCCTACTAAACAATCCTTGAATGAGCAAATCGTAGACACGACTATTCACCTACAAGAATTTGATGGGAGTGAAATTGCGGCTGCCTTAAAAAGAATCAAACCCAAACTGACCACAGTTCCTGACGGAATACCTGCTTTTCTACGAATTTGAATGTATTATCGAAACGGTCGAAAGTATGTCCTATATATAAAAAAGATGATAAGTTTGATATTAGCAATTTTAGACCTATATCCATTATCTGCAATTGTTGTAAAGTTTTAGAAATCTTGCTACATGATTTTCTATACCATCACGTGTCCAACAAGATCTTAGTCTATCAACACGGCTTTATGAGGGGCCGATCTACTGCAACAAATCTGATCTATGTTATTCAATTTATAGCTGAATCTATAGATTCACAGACACAAATTGATGTTATTTACACAGATTTTTCGAAAGCATTTGATAGACTCGATTTTAGCATGCTACTTCACAAACTGCATTTATTTGGCTTATCTGATTCCCTATTAAACTTTTTTAGGTCATACCTATAGACAGGACTCAATATGTTGTATCCAATGGTTCTAAGTCTGCTGAATATACCGTAACATCTGGCGTTTCACAGGGGTCCATCCTTGGCCCCCTGTTGTTTATTATTTTTATAAACTATATTGTAGATGTGTTGGATGTGAATTGTCTTATTTATGCGGATGATTTAAAGATTTATGATAACGTTAACAGTCCCAATGATTGTCTCCGTCTTCAAAAGAACTTAGACAGTGTAAACGCTTGGTGTCAGGAAAACAAGCCATTAAATGTCAGCAAATGCAATGCCATGTCTTTTTCTACAAAATCCACGTATATAAGTTTCGATTACAACCTAGATAATGTCAATCTGAACCGCCCCTCCATCTTTCGCGATCTTGGCGTAATTTTTGATACCAAGCTTTCTTTTGCCGCTCACGTTGACACCATTACCTTAGAAGTCAGTAAGAGGTATAGATTTTTGGTGCGAAATTGTCGTGATTTTACTGGGTTAGACGCAATTAAACCTATGTATTTTATCTTTATTAGATTTAAGCTCGAGTACGGTTCTCTTGTATGGTCCCCATATTACATCACTTTTGTCAATAATTTGGAATCAATCCAACGTCGAATTTTAAAATTTCTTAGTTTTAAATCGGACTGTGTTTACCCACCCTTAGGTGTTCCGCAAGAGGAGCTACTTCATAAACACGGCATGACAAGTCTTGAGAGTAGGCGTAAATATTTTTCTCAGGAATTCCTTTTTAAAATTATACATAATATTATTGATTGCCAAGAATTATTGGCTAAATTAAATTTTATGGTACTCAGGATAAACTCAAGGAATAACCTAACTTTTTATCTGTCAACATCTCGTACTAATGTTCTTAAATACTCTCCGCTTTATACAGTGTGCAATATCTGTAATGCTAATGGTAGCCATCTTGATATATTTAGATGCAGTCTCAATGATATTAAAATGTATTATTTAAAATGAGCTTTGTTCTTTTACTTTGTTTTTCTTACTATTTTGTAGAGTTGTGTATAGTTTTGTATTTATTTTAACAGTCTTTATGTTATATATAATCGTACTAATCTGTATTCTTGTTCTTTTAATGCATATTTGATATTTGACATGTTTAATATTTTATCTTTTTATCTTTCTTATTATACAGAGCTTATTTATTAGTGTTTTTGCTTTTTCCTACCTTCCTGTTCTGTAATTGGTGTTTTTTTACCTGTAGAACAGTGTACTATAAATAAATAAATAATTACTATCCCCGACCGATACCCATTACCCCATGTTCATGATTGATCTTAATTCTCAATTATTCAATTGCACTATTTTTTCAAAAATCTAGTCCGCGCTTACCATCAGATACCCGTCGCAAACTCCGACGTTTACAAAACAGCGGTTACTATTCCATTCGGCTTATTCTAGTTTTACGAATGCCTTTTGGATTACCAAACCCCGGACAAACATTTCAACGTTTCATGAATGAAGTTCTCAAAGAATTACCTTATATTTTTGTATACTTAGATGCCATTTTAATCACAAGCAAGAATCAACAAAAGTAGTCCATAAAAAAGTTGAAAAAATCCCAAAAGTTCCATGACAGGGATGAAACATGGATGCCCCCCAGTTCCCCACCATCCTCCACCAACCATCCCTAAAACCACCCCTTTTCATATTTCTTGATACTGAGCATGTGAGGACTTGTTGGATCGGGGTTTTCAATGTTTATAATGTAGGGGTCCCCTTAAAAATCCCCATCCATCGAGTCTCCACATGCCCAGTATCAAGAAATATGAAAAGGGGGTGGTTTTAGGGGTGGTTGGTGGAGGGTGGGGATAAATGAATATTACCCTCGAAAACGAGGATAAACAGATTTATATGCATCTTGATTTTTTTTTGGGATATTTTAATATTAGAGGAGGGGGTAGTTTCAACCCCGGGGGTGGATAAGATGTGTGGTTAAATTTTATACGGCCTACCCGAATCCTGCCCAAAAAAATGATCCGCATGCCTACGATGGAAGAAAGCGCGACATAGGGATGGTTTTTCGAGTTTAATGATAGTTGCTGAGGGATGGAAACCTTAAAAATATTACCGTCGTGTTCAGCGGAGAAGTACCCATGTTTCATCCCTGTCACAGAACCTTTGTATTTTAAGCCTTTTTCTGCAACTTTTTCATGCAGTAGAACATTTATTGCATTTGCGTACAGTTTTTAATCGCCTACAAACATACGGAATCAATATTAAACCAACAAAGTGCGTTTTTGGTAAGAATTCTTTAAATTCTCTTTGTCATTATATTTCTGCTGATGGTATTTACCTACCGATTAACGCATTAACATTATTAATGATACTCCAAAGCCTTCAACTCTTAAACAGCTTCAACGATTTATAGGAATGGTAAATTTCTATCATCGTTTTGTTCCTAACTTTGCAGAAATTATAATTCCTCTACATACTTTCAGTATTCAATTAGCCTGAGATAACATTAAAGTTATAGGTTCCTGGCCAGCGGACTGCACTGATAGTTTTTTAAAGGCTAAACGTGCTATAGTAAATGCGATAGTTTTGTCTCATTCCAATTACAATGAAGGTGTAACATTTATTTTATTTTTTGATTGCTCAAATGTGTCTATGGGTGCTGTATTAGAACAAAAATTGGAAGTCTGGTTACATCTTTAGCCTTTTTCTCTCGCAAATTAAATGATGCTCAGGAAATATATTCCACTTTCGACAAAAATTGCTGGCATTATACATATCAATTAAACAAAAAAAGAAGGGGCGAGCATGGGTGCGCCTTTACTATGTACATACTTCGATATGCGATGTAAAGCAACGTCAGGCGCGGTTAGTAGTTGGATGGGTGACCGTTCCAACGAAGACCGCGTCCTCGCCTCACACATCTTCCAGCGGCTTGTATAACAATGTATGCGCGGAAGCTATACAACCTTAGGCGAGGGTTGTATGGGGGATATACGATCCTTCGGAGGGGATGTAAAGCCGTCGGTCCCTTGTCTATTATATGTTAGGCAAGTAAAAGATCCCTACTCTTCTTAAGAGAAGAGGTTCGGCAAAATTCCTGGTTGGCGGTAGCTCATCTACAGACGTCGGTGTTAGGCCTCAGTAGCGGAAATAGGTCGACGTTAAATAAATGTTTTAAAAAAATGATTTTTCTTTGCTTCAACAACATGTTATTTTATCATCTACCTCAATTTCTCCTGTAGACCAATCAGTTTCAATTTACAGTTATTGAAAGACTCTCAATTTGAAACTAATATAAATTGCAAAGTCACTCCTTACAAAGAATTAAAATTACTGATTCGAATGATGAAATTTGGTGCGATAATTCGTTTTCTAAATATCGCCCTTTTGTACTATATATTTCATAATTTAACCCACGCTGGTACACGTTCTACCAATAAACTTATAATTTCTTAAAGTATATAGATAAATATTAAAAACTAAAGCAAATTTTATTTATGAAATTGATCTTGAATTTGAATAGTGGAGAGAAATTTTGAAGTTCTGAGAATCGGTAAATATAATACTTGCATGAGTTGTGCCTGATTTAGTGATCTTTAAAATAACACCACAATATGTTTAAATCGATAAGAAATAAGAGAAACTAGTTTGTGACCATTTTATTCGTTACCAAAAATTAACGCAACGTCCAACAATGGGGACTTTGCTCGGGTATTATTTTATAACCCCAAAATTCAGCCCACTTGGAAATGAAATCTTAATCTTCCTGGATTAGTCCAGGAACGGCGTCATCGAAAGGGACTGATAGTTACATTAAACGAGGTAGTAGATTTTTTTTATCATCTTGTATATATTATAGAGAGTATATAGAATCCAAGTTTTAGACCTCCAGAACCCCTGGCAAATTTTTGTGTGGCCGAAAAACACGAATATTTGGCACTTTTTTCAGTATGTGGCCTATAACTTAAAAACAATGCATCAAATCGAAATGTCATTCATTATCAAAATTAAAAAGCATTAAATTTTGCTTCGAATGAATACCTCAAAGTTTAAATTTCATCAAGAGGTATGAGCGTAATTGACAATCGAATGACAAAAATCCTTGCCAACTTGTAAAAAATTCACACTGGGTAAGTTTTTAAACGTCTTCAGCTCTGAAACATCTAATCTAAATGAAGAAATCCACAAAATAAAAGTTGTAGATCATGTAATTTCGAGTTCATAGATTACCTGGTTTTCGAATTTCGATCAATATTAAGCAAAATACACTCAAAATCCAAAATGTTGCCCATTAAAAAACTGTTATATAAACATCATAGCTATTCCTTATTCAATTCTCGCGAATATCGTTCAAAGATAGGGGAAGCGTTCGTAAGGTAGTCAAAATATGTAGAATTAGGTTTTAATGGTAATTACAAGTTGTAATATATCTGGGTCAAATTTTAAAATTTTACTAAAGTATTTATAGAGCACTATAACAGAGCATTGTATAATTTTAGCTCGTTTCCACACCACCCATGAAGTGCGGTTTTTTAAAGTGGTGTCCCCAGTAGGCCTAGTCCACTGACGTTTCGATATTTATCAGTTTATTGGATACTGTTCATTTAGCATTTCCTCAGATGGTGAATTTAGGCAACCTTGTCCATGGCAGTTGGAGCAAATAGTTGAACAACGCCAACGTAATCCAACTCTAATATATCCACATCACTTACCACAACTATTTTTACAATTGCACGATATAACTTTCAAAATAGAAACTGGAGCAGGTATCTCTGTAGTAAAAACTGGTGGTAAAATAGTGCCCATTTTTTTCCAACTCCACTGCGTTGGTTACATATTTTTTCCAAGCCAAGATTGAATTTGGTGAAACTCGTAAGAGTGTTTTTTTAATGCTGCAGATGTTGGTGGCATTTCGATAAAATTACAGCATGATTGGATGACCAACCAGCTTACTAAAAGAAGAAAATCTGTAGCTATTAAAAGAAGTTTCCATTCGTTCAGCTTTATATAGCACAAGTGTGAATTGCTCACCAACACTTTTAATCTGATCTTTCGTAGATTCGGGGTTGTTGAAAATATGAATAACATCTTCCAAATCCTTTCTCTTGTTCAATATACCTATTATTTGATATCTCTGTCACCTGAATAATGTATAACTGTATAAGTTCGTAAGATCGCTGAACTTATACAATTTTCCATATTTTAAACAGCGTGCTAAAAACTTCCCTTAACTGTGAACGCTATTTGCGAGAATTCAGTAAAGAATAGCTAAAATGTTGATATAGCCCGTTATTAAACTAGATAATAAGCTGGTTTAAAATATAATTAAATTTCATAAGCAAAAGCAAAATTTATCTATTAATGTTGCAAATGTTTGTCCATATCTGTTAATTCTCCAGTCCAAATTATTACCTTTACCCTAGCTTATTAAACGTATCAAATTTCAAGTATAAAACTCCGCGCAATAAAATAAAAAACAAAGTTCATTTAAATAAAACACTTGAGATAGTGTCGAAGTTTCCAGAAACAGAATTTTCCATAGTATTAGGTGCATTCTCAAAAAGTGTATTCAAAATCTAGAGGTGCGGATGGCATCACAATCACCGTAGTTAAGATGTTTGATCTTTTTCCAGTTTCAAGAGAGAAATACCAATCGCTTAGTTAATTTAAGTATTTTCCAGCTCTACGCTATTTGAAAAGTAATAAAGATCGCAATTAAACACTGTTGAATGATTTCCATGATTTTCGATTGGAATCAAACCGATATTCCTATAAAACGACGCAGTGCAATGGAAATATTTGTGGCGATAAAATATTAAGTAGAACTATCAATATAAAACACGGATAACAAAAATATTTTGATTGATATGTTGTAAATAACTGCACGATAAATTTATCGAAAGATCTTCTTCTTATCTAAGATTTATTTGATTAAATTACAATGACCGACAAAAGTTAATGAGATTTTACGTATCTGTGTCGCTATCTGAAGAACGTCTACGGTATTTTTAGATAAAGTAGTACAGTAAGAAAGCTAGTTGACGCAGGATGCATGCCTCCTTTAAATTGGGGTTTTAATGTAAAAAATAAGTGGTTTTGTAGAATAAGAGATATTGAAACTTTGGAGAATTGTCTAAGAGCTAATCTTACGATGGGTGCCAAAAGATTTAAACACTACACTCGAATACACTACTCAACGCGACTTTCACTAACCATGTTAGCGTCATCGGGAGGTGAACGAAAACCATTTGATGATGGTTCTAATGTGATTGGCGAAACAAGTGTCGAGTATTGTAAAGAGATGATAATTAAAATATCAACAAATTTACGTTTTTAAGTGCATTAAAGATTCAAAAATTTAGCAACTCGATGATGATATACCACGTGTCGCTTTTTTTCGTTTAGATTTAAAGATAAATGGTTGAAAGTGGAACATTCATTTTTGAGCATATCGAAATTAAACTAGGGGATCTAGAACCATTCAGAAAACTGCATTTTTTGACTGAAATAATTTGATACCACTTCCGGTTTAGCCAGAAATGACCCTAACTTTTGATTTTCAAATGGAACGCCCTGTATATTGTTACATTTTTGGATTCGGGATACATTTTTGAACATGTTGGGGCATATAATAAACAAAATATTCATATCAGGCCAGCATTTAAGGAAAGTGTGGTAGTTCCGGTGTATAAAGCTGGAACTCATATGGGAAGTTGATTACTATCGACCTAGATTCTTGATATCCAATTTAGCTAAGATTTTCGAAAAATGCTTTCGTGATAGAATATTGAATTATTTAGAAAAATTTAATTTGTTATCAACACATCAATTTGGTTTTAGGAAAAATAAAAATACAGAATTACACAATTAATACTGCACTAGATGAAGATAAAAAAGCCTAGTCGTGTTTTTAGATTTGGCCAAGGCCTTTGATATTTTCTGACACATCAAATTAATAAAAAAAGCTGAAGCTTTAGATTTAAGGGGTCAAATAACAAAGGTTCTAACTAGCTACCTGGAAAACAGAAGACAGTGTACCAAGAATACTAATACTATTAGTACACCGACAGTTATTAAAACTGGATTTCCACAGGGCACTGTGCTTGGACCTATACTGTTCCTAATATACATTAACGAGCTGACCAGGTTAGCTATAAATTCTAGTATTATTCCATGTGCAGAAAACACGACTTTATTATTCACTGCAGATAGTTGGGAAAATGTATATACCAGGGCATCGATGAGCCTAAGCATAGTGAACTGTTGGCTCAACAACAAGCTTACATTAAATCACGAAAAAACTAAATTCATGTGCTTTTCATTAACGGAGGCCTTTCAAAATAAACCAGACCATATAACAATACATAACGCTAAGTGTATAACTAGCAATCTTAATCATTGTGACTTCAAAAGAAATAAGATCAGTACAAAACTATCTTGTATAATGATTGATGACCACCTAAAATGGAACATACATATTGAATAGCTCACTTAAAAAATTAGAAAATACATTTATATATTTTACTAAATAAGGGAGATTTTAAGTAGTAGTATGTTAAAGATGGTATATGTATCCTTGGTTGAATCATTAATGCGGTAAGCCAATTATTGGATATTTATCTACTGTACGCTACAACTTATTATATTTATTCATATCCACCAAATAAACTTTAAGCAATTAAATAATCAATTTAATACACGCGCCATTGGTAACAAACATCTTAAGGCAGTAAAATATAAAAAGAGCCAGTGTCAATGATACATGGCCTTTCTCGGGACAAACTTATACAGTAAAATACCACACAATATACGGCAAATTACTAGAGTCTCCACATTTAAAGTTAGAATAGAGGATTTTATAATTAAAAAGGAAGAAATATTTTACAATGTTTTTTAAATAACTTTCAAGTTCAGCCAAAATGTATTCCATACTGATTACATTATTTATTTATTTATTTATTGACTTTTATGACTGATGGTCGAGAGGTGAGCGCATTTGCCTCTCACCCAAAAGTTCCGGGTTCGATCCCCGGTCGTGGCAGGAAAATACTGTGAGAGGGATGTTTTCACTATATACGGATATTGGGTGTGTGTCCTTTGTCTCTAAATATCTAGCTCCCTCCCACACAAGGCTCTTCTAGAGCCTTCCGGGATAAAGGGGGTCGTCATTACCTGTGGTGTATTTATTATTTATTTATTATTTGCTACACTGTCCAACAGATTTTTGACCCAATTAGAGGACAGGGAGATACAGTAAACTAATACAGATATGTAATTAAATAATAACACTAACATATAAAAAATATATAAAACAAAGACTCTAGTAACTAATCAAAGATATATTTAAAAAACAGAGAACATGATTTTCTACATTTTATATTATGAGAAATCATAGAAATGAAAAACAAACATGTTAAATCAGTGTCTGTTTTTAGGGTGTTTACGGAGCAATTGGAAAGGTAGATTTTATTGCGATTGTAGAAAATATTACATAAATTGGTGTAAATTTCAAGATATTTGTGCGAGGCGTAGCTAGACAAAATAATAAACTATGACGGGATATTGTTCTGGGGATATTAAAAGACAGTTTTGACAGTAATAGTGATGCGTCAATAATGCTGCTAATAATTTTAAAAAGAAATATTTGAGACATGCATCCTCCCCTACAATACAAACTAATCAACGAGTACCTAACCAGCAGCACTTCTTGTGGAAAACCGATTCCTGGATAAGTACCTTCTGATCTAAATTTGTGTTGCACCGATTTTAGATTGTTAACATGCACATTATAGTGTGGGGCCCAAACAAGTGACGCATATTCAAGTTTCGATCTAACGTAGCAACAATAGAGCATCTTCAGTGTATCAGTGTTTGAAAAATCACGAGCATTTCTAACTATAAACCCATATGTCTTGCTGGCTTCCAAGAATATGGTGTTAATCTGTATATTAAAAGCAAGGGTCTTATCAAAGATAACGCCTAAGTCACGCAGTGTTTCAGGCCGGCGAAGTATGTTATTATTTATGGTACAACTGTAGGAAATAGGAGAAGACTTACGTGTAAAAGACAGCATTGCATTTCTCCGAGTTTAATGGAAGGTTGTTTTTAGTGCACCAATTACTAATTCTGTTATCCTGCAGTTGAAGACAATCATTAACAGTATGAATTCTAGAAAAAAGCTTTAAATCATCAGCATACCTTGAATAGTTAACCTCGGGTGTTAAATCGTCATTGATAAATATGATGAACAACAGTGGCCCAACAGCCGAACACAACGCAACAGCAACGTATTTGACAAACTTAAATCCATTGAAGGTAACATATTGGGTTCTGTTTAACAGATAACATCTGAATAGTGTTATCAAATTTCCTGAAAGGCCAATATCATTCAATTTTTTAAGCAGCATAGTATGGTTAAGTCAGTATAAATTATGTCAGTTTGAGACTGATCATCAATGGATTCCGAAATAAATTGCATAACACAAAGCAGATTGGTAGTTGTAAAGCGTCCTTTCATGAAACCGTGTTGATGAATAGTGATGTCATTACTAATTTTATCATATATATCATCATGCGGAAGAAATTCAAATACTTTGGCAAAATTACATATTATTGATACGGCACGAAAGTTGGTTATGTCAGATTTGTGTTCTTTTTAGAAATCGGACATACTTTAGAACGTTTCCACGTATCTGGAAAATTACCATTCTTTAGCATTAAATTAAAAATGGTCGTAGGGATGGAGGAAAAATACAAGCGTAGTCTCTTAATAAGAAAGCTGATATACCGTCCGGGCCAGTGGTCACTCAGTTTTTAATCCTTTTAAGCGCTTTTTATCGCATCAGCTTACCCCATTTCTGTTCCTACATTATAATTCAGAGATAATTTCCATTGATGTTGGAAAATAGATAAATATATTAATTTGTTTTGGTTGTATTTAAAGCCAACTAGATGCTTTTGGAATACAATTTTACTATAAAAAATATATAATCAGAATCATCATATTTCCTTACTTTATCCATCACAATCTCTTTCAGAAAGAGATAAATGGGAATTTAAGGCATTGTCGTTTATTTTGTACAGGAAAAATTTTATATAAAAATAAGTTGTTGTCAAGTTAAATGGAAAATCCGGTGGGTTTTTCATCCACATTATTTTCACATGATATCTAAATTGGTAATGTGAAAGTAGGTAGAAATCATTTTGTCATATGAACAGGGCGTAAGTAAATATCAGGGATTTTTTCTCTGCTGCCATATTTACCAGTTATTTACGTTAGAACGTACACGCAAAGTTATTTGTAACGTAAAAGTAAATAAATATATTGTTTGTTCGTTACATGATAAGGCGTCACACCGGAATGAAATGATCTATCTAATTGTGGCATAATAAAGGGTGTTTAGTTCATCTTGGTACAGTTCAAAGTGGATGGTAGGACAGATCGTTTATAATTTATGTAGTCATATACCGCGTGTAACAGGATTATGATACACACCCCTTTTTTGGAACATCTTATATAGTGTGTTTTCTTAACCGCCTCTCAAGTTACCGAAGTAACCCCCTGGAAGATCTCAAGGATCTTGTGCCAGATGAAGAGAGATGAGGCCCTACAGTTTAATGTAGATTCCGAACCACTCTTGGGGTAATTTTTTTAATGAAAAATTGTTTTGCCTTGCTAGAATCGAACCCGCTTCGCTAGGCAACTCAGTTTGCTAGCCAGATGCTTTAGCACACTGAGCTACCGTCCCGTATATACTTAATAAACGTCAGTTCTTGACAAATAAATGACTTTTTTTCCACACTACCTCACTAACTTGACAACCTCTACATTATTGCATTTTATTCTATGGCCACTAAACAGCCCTGATTTAACAACTTTAGATGCATTTCTGTGAGCGTTTAAAGGACAAAGTTAATTATAATTCTAATCAGAATGTTGAAATAATTAGTATAATCAGTCATAGCTTACTGCGTAGTAATTAATTACTGCGCTTCCATGAATAACCCTAAAATATCTATATGCATATTTGTTGGCGTTATTGTGAACGATCTATCTTAACACGTCTGAAGGACTTTTATTACTTATATATATTATCACATAAAGGATTCGAAACAACTGATTCAGACGAAAAATACAAAAATATGTACTTGCTGTTTCTTTTGCTCAACTGCTGTCACTGATGGTATCCATTGGACGTCGTAACACTGTAAAGTCTAACACTGTAAATACTAACACTTTCTTAATAACCTGAAAGGGAATTTTGAAACACAAGAAAAAGACGATATAAAGTTAATATAATATATTAATCTTTTCAAAAATATGTTTTTGCAAAAAACTCAAGAAAATGTATTATTATACATTTTCTTGAGTTTTTTGCAAAAACAACAGTCTGGCCCGTGTACAACATATGGTGGGGAACGGAACGACTTACAATGTATCCAACTACCATCCAATGTTTAGTTTATAGCAAACGATTACACAAAAAGATTCAATGTAAAGTTCAATGTTTATAATTTTGGTGGGCTTTTGCTTGCCTCTCTATTTACGTATTATCAATAATAATTTAGGACGCTCCCCAGAGCTTAAAAATGCTTGAATAGCAACCACTTTGAATTATATTGTGGCAATTGTAAATTCATACGTTCAGGCAAGGCGGTCCCATGCACGTCTGAGTACATGGTAAAGATACTTCACCGAATCACTGAGGAACCGGTTTAGGGCAAATACGCGGAAAACCCATCGTTTCTCCGCCAAAATCGACTGTTAAGAAATGAAAGGGCACCCTCGACGCTTAGGGCGATTTTCGCTAAAAACCTCGAAAAATTTTGACTAGAGATTTTTTTAACTCGTCCTAATATTTAACATAACGCATGAGTTGCAGTGCTACACAACGTGGATTCGTAAAAGGGGTTTTATTTACGGGTCGGTTTTCATGATACTTTCTAAAATTTTGTGGTCGGAGTGACGTTACTTCCCTGTGCAGCGACATTTAGTATGCTTTCTAAAATTACACTCCTTGATGAGTTTTCAATATTTTTACATAAAAAACGCTCCGTAGAGCGAAAATGTTATTTTATTTATAAAAACCTCTTCCAACGGCGTTTTTACGTGGAGCACGCTTTTCATGCGAAATATTTCGGTCGGATTTTGTTATAGTTTCGAAAAGTTTATCGAGGGTTTTGGCGTGTCCTTTAACATTATATCCCACATGTTAAAAAATATTACAGTTATACATATCAACCCTTATATTTTTGAAGTCAGGGAAAAAAGATCTAAGAGAATATATAAGAATATATAGGGCTTTCCATGTAAAAAACAATCCCCGTTGTTATATCACGTGACCTGTGTAAGCAATTGTTTTTTAATTGCATTTAAAAAACATATACAAACAATAACCTTGTACTACTGGCACAAGCTGAGGCTCATCAACGGATTACAGTATATTAAATATATTATAAATAATTATACATTCAATATCAATGTAAAATAAATTATAATTTCTTGTTTTATTTTTTATTTGTTTTCAGATATTCATTGTATAACTCTAACGAAGACTACAAGTGTGCTTATTATTATCAAAATATGTTGATATATATATTCTACGATTGACATTAAAAATATGTCACACTAGACATTTCATATAATGAGATGGGCCAAATGCTCTTTGAATCTACTTATAATCGGACTTTTCGTTTGTCCAACATACCCCATATTACAGTACATGTCTATGGCAAAGCGCCACAAGCCGACATTAATAAAATCACTGATAGCGTGTCGAACACAATATTTAAATTTCAGTTCACTTTTATATATCATATTGGAAGGCAACCTAAGTTAAAATATCAATAAAATTTCTCAACAAATTGTGTTCCATTTCTCAATAACTCCACTATATGTTTACATGTATATATCCATCATACTTAAATTTAATTTTAAATCAACACACGAAACGAAAATACCTAGACGTTACATTAAGACATTAAGTCCGGAGATACAGTTTCGAGCTAAGCCATAATTTTAATATGGGTGTCCAAATAGAAGTAATTGAAGGTTCTGCTTGCGTTAATATCAAGCGATTGTAATTTATAATAATATGTTGTGTTGTAGAACACCTGTTTCTTGAAGTTCCCCTTAAAACTAATATATTTATACGAGTTTTCCTCGAAGTTTATTGCACTATTTGAAGAGTCTTAAATTAGATAAAAATAGAAAATATAAAGAGAAGATTTGGCGATGAAAGAAATTTTGCACAAATGTAATTTTTTCGTATTTTTTTAAGTTATTACTATTTTAATAATAATTAATTATTAAAGATATAAAGACCCTATCGCGTTATAAGAATTCCTATTTTTGAGGCAAAGAATTAAAAAAATTATTTTCATTTCATAAAAATGTACAGGGTGACCAAAAATTATTTTTCAATTAAGAACATTTTAAATTGAATCTTCTCAATTTTTTTCTAATGGAATACCTTCTATATTTTTCGGCTATGTGATGTACAAATGAAAAATGAACATTTTTGTAAGTACTTTCCTATGGCTAATTGCAACCATTTTCGTTTTATAAATAAATAAGTGTCAAATTCAAGAATAAACTTTAAAAAAGAGGTTCCCTCAAATAATTCATTAGAAAAATGTATAATAGGTGTTCGACGTGTTGCCCATTTTGATTGACACGCGTCTTTATGCTATTTTGAAATGAGGCCATTTAGTGGGACCATTTCTTCCAATCCATTGAAATGAGTAAATAGTATTTAACCGGTCCTTTACTGTAATGTTTTCTGTAGTTTTTTTTTGCTGTTTTCGTTATTCGATAAGCAATAAAACCTTAGTTTGGTATAAATTGTCGTGTACAAAGGAGCATTTAGCACACTTATCGGTCGTTACAATTTGTATTGAATTTAAAATGTTCGGAATTTTACAATATAAATTTTATTAAAGCGGAACTTGTAGAAATGACTTTTATTTTGGGCGAATCAGACAGAAATTGTTTAATTGCCAATAGAATTTATCTCCAACATTATTCTGGAAGAAGGATTCCTGATGTTAGCAGCTTCCAAAACCTTCTCGATAGATTTCTGGAAACTGGAAATGTCGAATACAAAAAAAGTGAAAGAATAAAACGTGTTGTGAACGAAGAAAATGAGTTTTCTGTGGTGCTGGCAACGGTTGAGAATCCCCATGTTAGTCAAAGAAAAGTGAGCTCATTACTAGGAATAAGTAGACGGGCTGTGGGTCGAATCTTAAAAATAAATAAGTTGCATGCATATCATATTCAAATGCACCAGGAATTATCTGATGACGATTTTCAAAAGCGCCTACAATTTTGTAATTGGGCCAGAGGTGAAATGCAACATGATGTCAACTTCTTCATTACTGTTTTATTCAGTGATGAGGCAACTGTTCATAAAAATTGATTTGTTAATAGGCACAATTTCCATTAGTAAGCTTCGGAAAATCCTCACTTTTTTATGCAAGTTGATAACCAACACAGATGGTCTATAAACGTTTGGGGAGGAATTATTGGAGAACATGTAATAGGGCCACATTTCTTTGATGGTACATTGACTGGAGCTATTTATCTTCATTTTTTGGAGAACTATCTGCCACAATTATTGGTAAATCTCCCTGAGAGAATTCGAAATAGTATGTGATTTCAACACGATGGTGCTCCACCACATTATTTAAATGCAGTTAGAGGACTTAAATAATACCTACCCTAATCAATGGATTGGAAGAAATGGACGCACTGGTCTACTAGATCCTCAGATCTTACAAAAATTTTCTTTTATGGGGATACGTGAAGGAAATTGTTTATGGAGACACACCAACAACAGTACAAACTATGAAGGAATGAAAAGCGCATAGAGATGTGTGTGAATCAAAATGGGCAACATGTGGAACATTTATTATAATTTTTTCTACTGAGTTATTTGAAGAAACCCCTTTTTTAGGTTTTTTTTTGAATTTTGTAATTATTGCTCAATTAAACGAAATTGGTGCCAATTAGCCCTAGGGAAGTACTTACAAAAAATGTTCGTTTTTCATTTCTACATCACATCATCGAAAAATATACAGGGTGTTCCATTTGAAAAAATTGAGAAAATTCAATTTAAAATGTTCTTCACTGAAAGATAATTATTGGCCACCCTGTACATTTTTAGGAAATGAAAATGATTCAGAAACATTAATTAGATGTCTCGTAACTGGTATTCACAAAGTTTTTCTTAAAACCCATAATTGTGACTATGGTGATTTTTTTAATATCGATCTGCAGATTGCATTATTTCAACAAAAAAATTCAACGTCCAAGTGGTTGGGAGATATTCAAGGAATATATAGGAATGAACAAAGCCTACAAAGAGGCTTCAAAAAATGTACTGATATACATAGCATTCCATTTGAAAAGAAAAGGCGCTTGTTCCATTTGAAAAGAAAAAGCGCTTGTTCTTGTAATTTCGTCTTGGCTCGCCCTGTATGTTCGAAAATAATTTCCAGTTATAGACTTTTTTATCTAGTTTACTTGCAATTTTTTAAAAAATTTCTAGCTATCGTAGAACTCGAGATATCGAGGCCCGACGCACTATTGCCCCACCCAGTATAATGATAGTTTGAAAAACGGCCCAAAAAACATTGCAGGTGCCTTTGCAGACTTTTTTCAGAGTTCCTATATAGACAGCACTCATTTTGAAGTTACCTCTCAAAATACTCTAATCGATGGCTTACATTTAAAGCAATTTATTGAAACTGAAGTACTCAATATCCTTAAAATCTTTAAACCCTACTGTTGGTCCGGACAAAATACCTGCTTTTTTTCTACGAGACTGAGCATGTCTTCTTGCAATACAATTTACCATAATATTTAATCTCCTCATTAACTTTCATTTACTCATCTGCATATGCCTCTTCTTGGAAGTTCTCTAAAGTAATACCTGAATACAAGAAATGAGGGAAAAACAAATTGATAATCATATACCTGTTACTATTATTAAGAACATTTCTAAGTGTCTTGAAATGCTTCTCCATGATTTCTTCTTTTTTCATTTACAAAACAAAATCACACCTAAACAACACGGTTTTATGAAGGGAAGATCCACAACTACGAACTTATTCTGTAAACGTAATTCATAGCTGATACATTTGACACCGATCTGCAGGTGGACGTCATATACATACACTGACTTCTCGAAGACTCAGTCATGGTATTTTGCTTAACAAATTAGATCATTTTGGCCTGTCAACAAATCTGCTATATTTTTTCAAATCTTACATTATAGAAAACAGTTTGTATAATCTACTGGGATATCTGCCACTACTACACTACTACTTTGTCACTGTTGGGGCATCACCGTACTCAGACTTTTTCAAGGATTCCAAAAATGTAATAATATATAGGGTGTTCCTTTTAAAAATCAAAAGTTGGGGTCATTTTCGGTAAAACTGGAAGTAGGAAAAAAATGTCAGTTATGTCACAAAGTGTCTTCTTAGTCATACAATATATCTACAAGTTTCATTTTGATATTCTTAAAAATAAGGAAAAAAAGAGGTCTACCACCCGGTATACATGGTGTTTTAGTGTGTAGAGAAATTACTGCAAAATAAAGAATAATTCCGGGAGATGATTGAAGTGGCGTAGTGAAATAGTGTAATGTATTAATGCATAGGTTATCAGTGCAGTTGATTCAACATTTTTTCACATGTTTGTATTAGCAGCTTTGATTTTTTTAGAAAATTCTCTTCTATTGCCAAGTTTTTCTATACTTTAAAGGATCAAATTATAGAGTTTAGGTCCATAAAAGGTAATGAATTTTTGGCAGGCTTCATTAGAACGCTTGGTATTTCAAGAAGATTTTCAAGGTTAGTTCGGGTTAAGTGTTCATGATTATAGAAACATAGGAAACAATAATGTACACCTTTGAGACATGTGATGACATATAAATTTCGAATATTTATTACTTTTTTGTCTTTATAAAGTAGATTCGTGGGGTGTCTAAAATTAAGTTTAAATGTGATTTTAAGAATTTACTTTGACAAACTAGCAAAATTTGTCAATGTCAGTGTTCTTTTAAAATCTCTTAGATTATAGAATCTAAGAAATAGTTTTCTGATTCTTGGAACCAAATGCTCAAAATGATCTTTCCATTTCAAATGTTGATCAATAATAATACCTAAATATTTTATTTTTGACATCTTCAATGACTGTAGTGCAGTTGCAGGGTACATCGGTGTTACATTTTGAGCTGTGCAAAGTAAATGTGTTTTTATTAGGAGCACCAGTACTTGAAATGGAGAATGTTATAAATTTAGTTTCATCGACGTTAAGAGTCAACATGTTATAGTCCAAGTAAGGACTTCCCTGCACTCAAAAAACGCAACAAAAACTTTACGGCACAATTATATCGCCGCGTGCCATGGCGCCATACCTGTCATCAAACGACCCGACGCACATTAAAAACCTATAAAGGTAAGCGAGTCAATTTGCGAACAACAGAACAAAGAGTACGGGTATTTTAATGAGGTCGTAAAGTTTTTTATTTGCCGGGAACTGATTACTTCGATTATACAGTCCAAGTATTTTTTTAGTGTCTAGAGTCCCAATTCCCCCTCACGATACCACGAATACCAATCTATTCAATTTTCTCTAATAATATTTCATGAGACACTGTATCAAATGCCTTAATTAAACTACTTAGTTAAACTTAATTAAACAGTCATTAAATTTGTCTTTTGAACACATTTCAATAATAAATCTATGTGTTCCAAGAAGAAAGAAAGGCTTTTAACGATGATATTCCAGGTCATGCAGTTATTGGGTGGGAATCTTCTAAATTTCCGGGTTTTTGAGGTTATGATATCGTGAGTTACGAGGTTATGGGCTTCGCTTTGTTCGTGGATAACATGGTTATAGAAATATAAAATTCTTTTTTTTATCGTCTTATTTAGATTATCGTCCATGCGGAGTTTTAGCATTATCTATTCCACCACTCAACCAAGACACATACAAATAGACAATTACACAACGATCATTCTCTACGACATTGGCATCTGCCGTAGCTGAGACTCGAACTCAGGAGTGGTATAGCGACTAGGCGTGCTGTCTCCCACACAACCCCGTCTAGTCTACTGCTACCAACTCAGTAAGTCATTAAAAACGCCACTAAATATCCATTCCCTAGCCAGTATTCGATTCCGAATCTCCGTGGTTGCAAACCTAACGCGTAAGTATTGAGACACTAAGTCCGACATTTTGTTCACATCTTTCTAGTATTTCTAAAATAGTTCTAAACAGACTGCATATAAACTGACACTTTTCCAAAAAATACACCCCTCAAAACCCACCCCTGCACTTCAATTCTTTTAAATATTTCTCTCAGAAAACGTATGTAATTCCTGAATAATTAAAAGCGTAATCTGATTTTGGCCACTTTTTTGTGATTTCATCCCACTGTGGGTCGGTGCTAATAGCAAAATGTGTAACACTATTTGGCACCTAGCCATTAAGTAATTGTTTTAATAAATGTATTAAGAATTAAGATACTTGAATTGCTATAATAATTGTCATTGTTTCTATAATTAATTGATAAACTATACATAACTGAAATCTTGAAGTGTTTCTCAATATGATGATAAGTAGGATCATCCTGTCTGCATTATTGTTTAATTTATAGATCCATACATATATGTATACTGCGTAGGTATTTTAGATTTTTCAGTTACATAGTGACATTGAAAATAAGTATTATTTACATGAAAACAACATATTGTTTGTTGAAATCAAAAATAAATTTTACTCTTTCCGAATATGGCCATTCCGATATTTTTATCATTTATTTAAGCAAAGAAAAGTTACGGTAAACAGTGTACAGATTTTTTTATAAATCATTATAGTAAATCTGTAAATGAAAAATTCTTTGTCCAGTTTTTAAAAATGGTGATTCCGCATATGTTTCACTTTACCGAGCTATAACCATACTTTCGAATTTCGCTAGAGTCTTCGACATAGTCTTGTGCAATTGAATTTATCCCAGTGTAAGTCAACAGATTTCTCTTTCTCAACATGGCTTCGTAGAAATAGATGCACTGTTAGTAATCTAGCAGTATTTACTCAGTATATATCTGATCATATTGATAAACTTGGACAGATGGATGCGGTGTACACTGACTTCTCGAAGGCTTTTGATAAAATATCATGCCTTACTATTAAATAAATTATATAATTTCGGGTTTAGTACCTCTCTAAGATTATTTTACACAACGTATTTATTAGACAGGAAGTAGTATGTCTCATATAATGGTTATAGTTCACAGACCTTCCTAGCCAACTTTGGAGTTCCACAAGGCTCTAATCTTGAGCTTCTCTTGTTTTTACTATTCATAAATGATTCGTGATCTCAATTTAATTGTACAAACTACTGTTTGCAGATGATCTTAACTTATATAAGAGTATCGTCTCAGAGGATGATTGCGATAGCCTACGGCTACAGCTTGATATTAATAAATTACAATACTGGTGTGTATTAAATAAACTTCTTTTGAATGTGAACAAATGCAAAGTGCTATCATTTACTAATAGGAAAACTAGCTTTATTTATAACTATAGTATTCGCAAAAAGCGAACGATTTAACTGACCATATTCAAAACATATACAATAAGAATATCCCAAATAATCTCTAGCACGACCGCATTGAAAATGACGTAGACGAATTCATTGGTCATGACGTACAAATGACGTGACGAGAATTTCTGAAAATCATGTCCAAGTCCTCGGAAATAGCAGATACTATCAAAAACCCACCTAACAATAAAGCCCCGGAGAGAGACTGTGTCGAATACAAACTATTCAAATATCTGCTGAGGAAAGATATTGTGCAATTGACGTATATCGTTAACGCGATCCTGCGACTACAGCACTAGTCCAGCCAATTGAAATGCGCCGTGATCATTCCCGTCTTGAAGCCGCATCAGAACGCGAAGTTCGCTGGCAGCTACAGGCCCATCTCGTTGCTGTCTGTGATCTCAAAGTTGGTGGAGAAGATCACCCTGATCAGACTTGATGCTGTTCAAGAGGAGCTTCACATCGATGATGAGTCTCAATTTGGCTTCAGGAGGTGCGACGTCAAAGTGTAATACAACCTCGGGAAGAGCACCGGCATGGTGATATTGAGAAGTCGTTCGACACCGTTTAGATCCCGTGATTACTCTACAAACTCCATGACTATAACTACCCGACTTACTTTATCAAGCTAATTCACTCGTCCTTGACGGGCAGACCCCTGCAAGTTCGAGTGAATAACAAACTCTCAATACGGCGGTACATTCGTACGGGAGTCCCGCAAGGATCGTACTTGTCACCTAAGTTATACAACTTGTACGTCTCCAATTTCCCAGAGTTCCCGAACACGAAGCTGGCCAAGTACACCGATGAGACAGCTATGTACGCGCATTCACCCAGCTCACAAGCAGCGATTGTGCTGTTGAAGGCGCACGTGGCTCGTGCCACGGAGTATTTCGGACGATTCAGGTGAACGCTGAGAAGTCAGAGGCGATAGTCTTCACGCGTCGTTTTACTGAAAATAGAATATTTATCCAGTTTCGATCCGGAGAAGCCAAATTCCAACCAAAAGTTGCGTGAAGTACTTGGGGGTTAGAGTGGACCAACGACTGATGTTCAACATACATATTAACGAGACAATGCCAATACGGACGATCTACTCCCTGTGCAAGTGTCTGTATCCGCTCATGGTCAGGGGTAGCAGACTTAACCGACAGAATAAAAAGTTGTTGTACACGATGGTGGTCAAGCCGTCCATTGCACATGCGGCGCCGGCCGGTGTGGTGCAGCATGCCAGCCACGACAATGAAAAAACTTCAAATTTATGCGCCTCATATCAAATTCTGGAAGGTACACCTCAATCAGAGATCTATATGCAAGTTGTAACGACATAACCCCGATAGCGATCTACGTCCAACGCATCTCTCAAAACTTCTACTCATTCAAACCGGGAGATAACCCACTAAAAAGACACATAACAAAAATTAAGCAGCATAATTCCCCATTTCGGATCAAACACCCCTTGTTGTACCAGACGGTACCTATTTTCCGCGGCAACCTCTTAGCCAAGTTTTCACCAACTATAACTTTCGTTAACCCTATCCACCTTTCGCTAGTATTTCATATATTTTGACTATCCTTAAATCTTTCATGTCCCCCTCTTCCTTTCCGTTTATCATTTTTTATCGCGTTTATTATTTTCTTAGTTTCTTTTTGTACTTTTTGTCTCTAAATTAATTTCATCATTAAAATCTTTTGAATCAAAACCTTTTCGAAATCAAAATTTTTTGAACCAAAATTTAGGCCAGCCCTGCATTGATGTATCTCGCGGAAGGCACCTCGTCTAAGTTGGGGTGGTTGCGTCAGATAACAAATTAAAAAGTGTTTTGTGCAATAATGTTTTAAATCTTGTGTTGGTTTTTAAGTTTTGTTAAATCTTTTTCCTAAATATTGTTAATTTAAATGTTTAAAAAAGGAGTTTAGGTTAGTTGTTTGAATTTTTCGTTTTCACCGACCTAGACCTGTCCCTCCCGACCCTACAATCTGCCACCGCATCAGCGCGATGGTTGCATGATCGGTCACGGGGCAGTTTTTGGTTAGGCAACTGTTTATAGTTGATAATGTGAATAAAGCCTTGTTGAATTGGATTGGATTCTGGCCGGCCAATAAAAATACTCTTGTGGAATATGTGAGACAAAATCTATTATTAACTCCATTCAATCCAAAGAGAAAACCAACTTAAAAAGTAAATATCCAAATACCACCATATTAGTATTGAAAATAGTATTACAATCGTATTCACGAAACACGAAAACAAGTTATTCACACTAAAAGGTAGATACTATATTATGATTACTATGTGTCAATTGATGAGGTTCAAAAGTCCTAAGGGTGATAAATATAGTCATATTGAGCACTCTAATATAGAACAAACATAGTGTGATGTAAATAGTTTCGATAATGACTGATGACTGATGGTCGAGAGGTAAGCGCTCTCACTCAAAATTTCCGGGTTCGATCCCCGGTCGTGGCAGTAGAAAATACTGTGAGAGGGATTTTTTCACTATACGCGGATATTGGGTGTGTGTCCCTTGTCTCTAAATGTGTAGCTCCCTCCCACACAAAGCTCTTCTAGAGCCTTCCGGGATAAAGGGGGTCGTCATTACCTGTGGTGTATTATTATAAAATAAAGGTCTATGTGTTACAGCGTCTGAATGAAGATAAATACAGAGAATTGTTTTTGGAGCCCTACATATAATTACCAAGTTGCAAAATATAATAACCAAAGACGGTGCATGTATTTCAGTTAATAATATCATTGATTTTTTTCTAAAAAATCTAATATCAGCGTCTCCCAGCAGTAGAGCCAAGGTTTTAGAATCGATGTTGCCTTAATATATACTCTTAGTATACTCAAACGCATTCTATTAGAACCTCAAGCAACAACCGTAAAACTCACGATTCTAAAAAATCAAATATTACCCAAAAACAGTAAAAGAAAATAGAGTAGTCTGCAATCATGGGAATATTTTATTTTGTTTTCACTGGACATCGGTTGTTTTATCATCCATAATACTTTATTTATATTTATTAATGCTAGTTTAAAAATTTCTGTTAACAACAAATCCATATTTTGTCTAGAAGGAAGGTTATCATTACATTTATACTCATCTGTAATTACGGACTCACTTCGTTCGTCCGGCAAACCTACAGACTCATCATTAAAGTATTACTTTTACTCCTAATAAAAAAATATATTATTCTCTGCCGGTTTCCGCTATTTATCTTGTACTATTACGGCATACAGGCGACAGTTTTAATCCTGATGAAGGGCAAGAATTAGCGAAAAGTATGTCACCCTGATATTTCTAAATAATTATTAAATTTATCAGTTTAAGTAATCAAAAATTACTCATTAATCTTGCTACTTAAGATCTATACATTGATAGTAAAAAATGTAAGGGCATCTGCAATTATATAAAACGCCTTACTGCAAAGCAAGGGCACATCAGTATCGGCAAAATGTTGAAATTGGCAGTAGTAGTGGCTCTACTCGGGGTTTGCTCCGGTAAGTAATAACACTTTAACTATGATTTATGTCTGATATAGTACATAGTAAATTCATATAAAATATACATTTTGGAGTCTTTCTTATTCATTTTATTTATTGACATAGAAGATGTTCTCGCATTGCCGATGCTTCCACCGACTATTATGATTAACCCTTAAAACTAGTAATACTAGTAAATCCATGCAAAGCTACTGAGAGTATTAATGGGGCATTTAATAATGTAAAAATAGATCTTACACTTACTCAAGCAACTAATAGTGTCGAATTTCTTGGAGTTTATATTGATTCTCTTTTAAATCAGAGAATATACGTAGACTTTGTGAGTAATAAATTATCTGTTTGTTGCTTCGTCATATATACAACAGTACAACTACAGTTAGTACTACTGTACTACTCAGTATATAACAATACAACTACAGTTTTCTGCTAACGTACATATTTGCGATTTTGTGCATGTCCAGCCGTGTTTATGTTATTGTATCATCTGCTGGGTCAAATGTCCTAGATTTAGCGAAGTGCTTAAGCTTAAAAAAAAATTGTATGCACAAATGTCCTTTAAACCTTCTTGTCATTCAAGGAAACTCCTTTTCGAAAACTTCAATAAGAGAAGCGACACTAGCCACAGCTGAGAAATAATTTAATTTGAACATACCAGTTAATACCACATATCGTTCCAAAAGATTCCAAATTAATATCGATAAAATTATTTAATAAATTTCCAGTTCACACTAAAAAAATAAATATCATTCATGCTTTTGAGAGACCACTTCTACCAAAATATTCCAAATATTCGTTTTATTTAGTTGATTAGTACTTAAGTTCTGATGTTATCGCCACCAGCTGATAAGAGAAAAAAATTCCTATGATCTATTTTTGCTTTTTCTGTTTGAAAAGTCCTCATGTTTTATTATTAGTCGTTCATTATTAATCATTTTACATACATAATTAAATTTAAATTTGTATTTAAACTGACAGATATAGTGCAGTATAGTAAGATTTTTAACTCGAAACCTTCTTAAAACTCTTTGGAATGTGTTTAGTACATTATATGCAATGAAGTTCACCACTTAACATCTGCTTTTTGCTTGACACCCTTCCAGGAGAAGGACAAATAAATAAAGTACTAGACTATCAGTTTAGATATAATGTATAATCTCAAATATTCCCGAAAAAATAAGTCGAACGCTAAAAATAAATGTGACAGAATTTAAAAGTTTTGAAACTCCCTTTAAAATGGGCTTCCCTCTTTTCTTATAGTTTTAAAACAACGAAGTTCTGAGTAAAACGATTTGGTTTCATTGGTACTTAATTCCTGTTTGTTGACATTTCATAGCAGCTTCCGACATATTCACGCGTAGTAAATCTCGACAATGTATACTGTTATATTCATATTTTTTTAGTTAAAATTTTATTTATTTATTAGTTGTTTAGTCAATGTTTTGTGTCTCGGGTTTTTTAAATTTGCAATTGTGTTTTATTTTATATATTCTAGACTAATAAGAAGAATATATGCGGGTTTTAACTATCACCGGATCCTCCACCATTTGTTAGAATGTACAAGACACTACAATACCAACAAAATAAAAAGGCACCACCAGGCTACAATAAAATGAAACCCTGCTAAAAAATCAAAATATCTTGTCAGATAAAAAAAACTGCAACAAGATCGGGTTCACCCATAGAATAAATTGAAACCACAGACATACAGATAATAAATATAAAAACATACACCTTATAACAATTTATAACAACCTAGCTTTTTGTATCGGTACTTAAAAATTGACAGTTTTTGAGATACACGTTGTTAAACCCGACTCATTTTAGATAATCAACAGCGTTTTACATTTAAATCATAAGGAAAAAGGGACAAACAAAAAATGTTTATTTAAGCCCAATAACGATATAGAATTTTTTTACAATTTCGTATCAGCAACAAATACATACATACAGGCTGTTCGTTTTCAACCTACCCGCTAAAGGTATCTACGGACTAGATTGGAATATGCTATTGAAATTTTGGTAGAATGGGTTTTCATAAAATGCCTACCAGGCTAAATTTTAAATTGACACCTAATTTCTCAAATAAGAAGAGGTTAAAAGGATTATTGAAAATTTGTAACAAGTTTTTTTCATGAGTTTCATGTGAATGTATATCTAAAATTTTGTGATCTCGAGTTTCTCATTTACCCCAGCGTCGGACTGGCCCGGTCGGCTGATCGGCAATGGCCGTACACACTGTGGAAAGGGGTAATATTTGTGAAAAATATAGACATACACATTATCCACTACCCACCGATGCTGCTAGTGTAGAAGCTGGGGATCGATTCCTGTATATGTGAATCAGCTGACCGCTGGGCTACAATATCCACACATAAACAATATATTTTTTGGTTATTTAAGTACATGATTTCTTATCTTGAAACTTATTGATGTTTTTTGAGAGTTTGGGTAAGACGTAAGAGGCCAAATCACATTTGATGCCGACGGGGCCAAATGAGGCCAGTCCGACACTGATTTGCCCCCCCTCCCCTATTTTCGGTGTAGAAGATTTAGATAATTTAATGTCACATAATGAACAATAAATAGGACGAATATAGACCTATATTTTGGGGGCCAGTTTACCCTATTCTTATTTCACTGTGGTCCTTTAAGGGCATACGAAGTGACGACTGCTAAATAAAGTTCATTAAATGAGGTCATGGTAAATTGTAAATGTATATGTATTTTAACAACATAGCCACTGACTCGCAAACCTCTAATAAACCTAATGTCTTGTGTAAAATTTCACGCTTAAATTGAGTCCTTTAGGTAATAAAACCAATATATTTTTTTCCAGGTCTACCCAAAACTCGCCTAAGCCAATCCAAACCTCGCGTACCAACCCTGGATGGAAGGATCGTAGGTGGTGCTGATGCTGACATCGCCGATTATCCCTACCAATTGGTTCTCCAATATAACAACCGGCATTTCTGTGGCGCAGCGATAATTGCCCCCACTTGGGCAGTTACAGCTGGTCACTGCGTAGATGATGAAGATACGTGGGGTCTCAGCGTTCGAGCTGGATCAACTCGCAAGTCGGCCGGTGGTCAAACGGTAACTGTATCGAAAATATTTTTGCATCCACGATACGATTATTGGGAGCTCGACTACGACATCGCTGTTCTTCAACTATCTGCACCTATTACAGCTCCAAATGCCTCGCCGGCGGCTCTTCCAGAACCCGACAGTCCGATTCCAAATGGAGCCAACGCCATCATCTCAGGATGGGGTACCCTTGTATCAGGTGGAAATACCCCAGAAATCCTTCAAGTTGTCGAGGTGCCAGTTGTTAGTCAACTTGACTGTAGACGTGCCTATGGTGCTTCTAGTGTAACGGACAGAATGTTCTGCGCCGGTCTGTTGGGAGTTGGCGGCAAGGACGCTTGTCAAGGAGATTCTGGAGGTCCAGTTATTGTAGATGGAGTCCTGACTGGTCTTGTATCCTGGGGGTATGGTTGTGCTGATGCCAACTATCCAGGAGTATATACTAACGTGCGATCCCTTCGATCTTTTATAGCAGAAGTAACTGGATTATAATTATATTAATTATAACCGAATGTATTTAATTAGAATAATAAGTTATTATTGTACAATGGTTGAATTTTTATTTATTGGTCTATGTAGGGAAATTACACATTTTACAAGAAAAAATATCAAATTCAATCTTGACGAGGAAGAAACCTGGAACGAACCTAATGGAGTTGGAAGAAAGTGGGCAATATCTTAGCACCATTTATACCACCGAGTTTAATTTCCACTAGTATCTTGCAGCTGCAAAAAGGTTTGCGGAAAGCGATCCAGCTGTATTAAGGTTGGATTGCAATAAGATGTTATTGAAAATTTAATTACAAAACTTTTCACTTCTATAACTTTTTTCTAAAAGCTCTAGTTACTAAGATATATGAAAAAATATGAAGAAAGAAACGGAATTTCTGGAAATGTTTTCGCATTTTGTTTAATAAAAAATTACGTCCGCGTTTTCAAACTAGCGCATAGTGAAATGATCATTTCTTATCATTTTTAGGAGAGATTAAGCCAAAAATCTGCCATACTATCCGATTCACACAAACATAGGTGATTTTAAGCAGATATCGCCTGGGCTAAAACATAGAAACAGATTTCACACGCACATTCACTTCATTCAATTTTCTAACACACATAACGCAGTCTAGTCCAACAATTTCCATTGAACAGACTATAGTAACGATCACACACAGAAATGTCAACAAGTCTCGTATTTCAGTCTGGTATATAGCGCTTTCGCGGAAAGCGTGGGTGTCCTCCAGATCTATTCCGGGAAAATGTGTTGTAAACCACTACCCCACTTATGTTCCGGGAAAGGCATTCAACTTTATTCGCCCGGATTATCCTTAAACGTGTTTTCATTTGATTTAGTGTCATTTTATTGAGAACTGTGAAAAGAACAACGACGCGGCTCGCTGCGCATAAATGGAGCTGATAGGTTTCATTCATTCACTAATTAAATTGTAATTAAATGATTTTAGTGGGTTCCGCATGGGCGGGCGTCCACGACAGTTACTCACGACATGCGTTGTTCATTAAGGTACGTAGGTCAATTAATGAGGTTAAGATTAAGCGACACTTTTTCCGAAATTCAGGAGCCCCAAGATACACATTTGATAATGGTCCAAGAGCCCAGGCAGGATGTATTTACCACACAGGGTGGAAACGATTTTTAAATGATTTTATTTTATATACAGTGTGTTCCACTTGAAATGGTAACACCCCAGTAACTTGTTTATTTGTCATTTCGTATTTCAAAACAAATGTTTTCTTTATACCTGATGATTTAGTTTGATATATTTGTAAATCGCTTGTCAAGTTCTATCAAATGACTTCCTTGAATCATCTCTGTGGTCATATAGGCCAAAGCAGCAATGGTCAACTTTTTTTTTCAAATTGTATGCTATACTTTTTTTGCTGATTATTGTAAAGATTTTATTTACGCATACAACTATGTAAAGAAGTATACACTTCCATAAGAAAAAATTCGAGAAAATTAATAAAATATGATAAAACTACATTCAAAGGTTTTCTTTCTGAATCAGCATAGTTGGCCATGGAAACAACTGAAATTTGACATTGTAAGTAATGCAACTAGTACCACCTAGGCGAATCCGGCTCGAAAGAGCGGGATTTCATTGAGGATCGTATACGGTACTGATGAGAAGTAAATATTTCGAAACAGTTTAATGTTTTAACTGAAGAAAAATTGTTCTTAAATAACTATGTAATTCATTTTTATAGAAACAAACAATTAAATCGTATATGTAGTAAATTAATGATAATAATACTCTATAAAATAAGATTTAAATAACAATTAAAAATAAATAAATAATTACCAATAAAAACTAACAACTAGCAATTAAAAAAATAAAAACATTATTTATAACTTCACATGTTCGACGTGACCTCCGTTAGCTTCTAAACTTAATTATCCTCTGTTTATCACGCCTTAGATACATACATGTTGAAGAACTTCAACATTTAATTTGTAACATTCAACTCGTATTCTATTTTTAAGATCATCGACGTCATTTAGAGGTGTAAAATAAACGCTTTCTTTTAGATAGGGCCAAAGGAAAAAATCCAACGGTGAAAGATCTGGAGATCTGGCAGGCCACTTAACTCCCGCACTATGATTTCCGATCCATCTACCTGGATAAGCTGTATTTAAATAATTTGTTAGCACTATGTGGGGTGCCCCATCTTGCTGTAATATCATGTTATGCCTAATATGTAATGGAATATCTTCGATGAAATTTAACAATTCTTCTCTTAAAACTTCTGGTAAACAAATTATAAAAAAGTAAGTACACAATGCAACGATTTTTTATTTCATAAATGCAGTATATTTACGAGCATTACTCTATTTTTCTGTTCAATACAAAATATAATACGTTTTTTTTTATTAGCTTCATGTATGCAGTTTCACCCCTTTCGAGGGTGGTTTTGGCCGTTTGGGGGTGGGTTTTACATCGGGGATGATTTTCGAGACCGGCGTCGGTCTCAGCATCCTCGAAAGTGGGGGTAAACCAATGTTTACTGGACGGGAGCGCGCTCCTTCGCGTTTTACCTCCTTTCCGGGGCGTTTTTGGCTGGTTGGGGGGGTGGGTTTGCATCGGGAATGATTTTCAAGGCTTTGGTCGGTCTCTGCATCCCCTAGAACGGGGATAAACCGGTGTTTGTCCGACGGAAGCGCGCTCCTTTGCGTTTCACCCCAATTTGGGGGTGTTTTTGGCCGTTTGGGGGTTGTGCATGCTTAAAGAAAATTTTGCCGACCACCATCGTTTTCAGCATCCTTGAAAACGGGGAGGGGAGGTGGTCTGGCCGCGTCAGAAAATACTTACATGTTCGTCCGACTCACAAAATCCACTAAATAGTGTAAAACCAAGTTTGCAGCGTCGAAAGACCTGTGCTAACTGCGTGGTGCGAGAAAAACCTTGATATTTTCGGACTTTCTTCAGTCTTTGGCTTATACCTTCTGAAAGGTGCATCCTCCGGAATAATTCTATACACTTTTAAAGTAGATAAAATTTGCTACAAATTGAGCGCTACCGCAGCTCCTTAGGTCTAATAGGTCCCGAGATACACCACTTAAAAAATTGGCCATTTTTCCAAAAAGTTCGAAATTGTAGTTTTAGCCATCTTTCGAGCAGGATATCGGCTAAAACACTCATCTTAGGAGGAAAGTGATGGGAAATAAAATTGTATAGCAAGTTATTTTGCTTTAATTTAAGCATAAGCGGAATTCTATAGGACCAATAGTTCCTTTGTTATCTGGAAAGAACGAACACGACATGGAGTCTGACGAATTGAAGGACTTTTGTAAAAGATAAGAAAAACATAACTTAGTGGAAAATGGTTTATATCATGCAAAATGAAGTTGAGTACGATTAGCATTAACGTATAAATTTATCAAGATTATATCAAAGTTGTACAAAAATTATTTTGATAGTTTGGGAGACCTGGGATGTGAAATGTTGAACGTGAAGTGATGGCGGGACCTCAGCTGAATCCTGCGACAGAAATAGACAACACAATGTAAATAAATATTTATGAAATGTGTAATCAATTATATAATAAATTACAACGGAGGGGTAGGTATGTAATATTAGACTTACCTTTACGCACTTAGCTTAGTCGTGTTCTTTTGGAAGGCCCAGGTTTGTCAGACGATTCTTCTTGGGGTTCCGGAGACTCCTCTGTTGTCGGATTAGATCTACCACTAGATACTAGTGATAACGGGTCGTCGACGTCGTCTCCTTCATCCGACTCAGCCGGAGGAATTCACGAAAATGGCCGAGATCGGGTCGGAGTGTCACGAACGTTGGGCCCCTTCCACCTCACCTCTTCGCTCCCGATGATTGTAAACTTAACATTTCTTTTTAGTTTTTTTATTTTTAGCTTTGTATTATCTTTATTAACGTAAATGGTATTGAGTATAAACCCCTTTTGTTAAAAAAGTATAATGCACAAGTACCGTTTATTTTACACTCAATACCAATATACCATTTACGTCTAAAAAAAAAAAATTCTCTGTTTTTAAAGACTGATGAGGCCTAGGTTATTTCACAACTACGACTCATATAAATGTGTAGGTGTGATACAATAAATAAATCACATTTATAAATATGTCATTTTTATAACATCCTACAGGTAGCTCTGCAATATTAATAACAATTTACATTGGGAGCTCCATCTCTTGAATTTCGATTTCCTTAATTTTTCGCCCTTTCCAGATAACAAGGGAACTATTGGCTCTACAGGGTTCCACTTATGCTTAAATTAAAGCAAAATAACTACTCTACAATTTCATTTCCCATCACTTTCCTCGTAAGATGAGTGTTATAGCCGATATCTTGCTCGGAAAATGACTAATAATACAATTTCGAACTTTTTGGAATAAATGGCCAATTTTTGAAGGGGTGTATCTCGGGACCTATTAAACCTGCGGAGCTGCAGTTGCACTCAAATTATAGCAAATTTTGTCCACTGCGACTTTTTCCGTAGGATGTGCCTTTTCGAAGTTATAAGCCAAACACTGAAAAAAATCCGAAAATTTCAAGGTTTTTCGAGCGCCACGCAGTTAGCACAAGTCTTTCGAAGCTGCAAACTTGGTTTTACACTAGTGGTATCTATCCTAATAACATCCCAAAAAATCGGTACAGTGTAATTTTTTGCGACCTACGATATTTTAAATGATTGGCCTATAAGCCGGTGAGGATTATCCTGAGACCAATAATGGCAGTTATGTCGATTGACTATGGAAATGGAATTCATCTAATCACATGATGCGATAGTCATTTCTTGAGCAACTGCCAACCATGCTACAAAATTTAGACGTCTCTCGTAGTCGCCCGGAACCAAACCCTGATGTAAATATATTTTGTATGGCCGCAGGTTATTGTCTTTCAGAATTCTTTGAATCGAAGAATATGAAATATCAGTTTCTGTCGCTAATTGACGAATAGAAATATGCGGGTCTACAAAAACACGGGCTAAAACTGCAACTGTATGCTCTTCATCTCGTGCAGTTCTGGGTTTAAAAACGTTTCTTTTTTTCTCAAAACTTCCACTTTCGCCCATATTTTTTGCCAATCTTGCAAACATTTTGTCTAATGGCGTTAGCCTATTTTGACAGCGTTCACAATATAACCGTTTTGCTCCTTTACTGTTCTTTCCGCACTCTCCATAAATTAATGTCATGTCCAATTTTTCTTCATTAGTGTAAGACACCATTGTATATATATATTTATTTAGAAGTATAGCATAAAATAAAAACGGATAACACAATTACTAACGAACAGCACAAATAACTGTAGTTTCAATTTGACGTTACTAACAATGTCAATATTCAATTGTTTCCACGGCTAACTATGCTGGTTTAGAAACAAAACCTTTGAATGTAGATTTATCATATTTTATTTTATTCTATCGGGGGCAGATCGCCTATGCTTATCCGGCTATCGCCTTTGACAACAATTTCTGCAACCGGTTATGAGAAAATAACTAAAAGTAAATATAAAATCTAACACGCTGTATCACGACGGCTGGGAATTTCACGATAGATATTCATATCGATTGCTCCCATATTTTCTAACACACTTGCAGATGTGTCCGTGATACATTTATACGCACCTTTGATAAATACCCCGTGAAACTCTAATATAGCCGCCCGAGGATTCTAAAACACGTCATCGAATTTCCGTTACACATAACACGTAATATTTTTCTCCAATAACTTGAACATTTATCCCGTGTCAAATTAAGAGATAATTTGCGTCAATTTTTAGGTGAGCCATGCGCTCGAAATATGACGTCATTTGATCGCATAATCCCAATTGGTTTGAGCTAGAAACCGTAAGGATTGAATATATAGTTACTATTTATCCGTATAAGAGTATATCAGGTGTATTATTATTCAGATCCTCGCAAACAGCGGATGACGTCAAACGTCGCGTGCGTCGACAGCGTCGATTATCAACTATTTATTACCATTATTATTCAAACCATTCTAACGAAAGAACGAGGCTCTGACGTCATGGATGATTAGTTTTTATAGATAAAGAACATTTAAATATCTGTTTAGGAGTTACAATAATTTGATTTTACTACATGCCCGACACTTATCTACACAAGAGACAAATACTTTTTGAACATTATTTGATTTACACCAAACGAACTACAGATATCGTTTCCAAAATTTGGTTCATAAAGTTAGTTCATGTTAAAAATAGTCGAAAATCTGAATCTTCGCCAGGCTACATCATTTTTATGAAAAAAGAAGTCTGAAATAGCTAAGGAGGTGGTGGCAGATATTTTCAAATGATATTATCGTGTGACAGAGGTAAAACTTCTGAAATCTGTGCCATTATTTGGTAATTGAAAATCATCACCCGATTTCAATTATATGTAATTTCGCTAAAGTCCTGGAGATTGTTATATATGAAGTCATATACCTCCACGTTGAAGGACAGATCATATCCAGTCAATATGGTTTTGTAAAAAATAAATCCACCGTTACTAATTTAATGTGCATGACGCAGTACATATCACAATATCTCGACACCGGCATTCAAGTTGACGTACTACATACAGATTTCTCAAAGACCTTTGACAGGTTTGATCATGGTTTATTAATAAATAAGCTTCACACTATGCGCTTCTCTCAGTTCCTTATTAACTTCTTTAAATAATATCTTAACAATAGAACACAATGTGTGTTAGTTGCAATTAATGCCAACTGAAAAGTGCCGCGGGGCTCTATCTTGGGACCTCTGTTGTTCACACTATTTATTAATAACATCGTGGTAAACCTGAATCTCGATGTCTTACTATATGTCGATGATGTCAAACTTTTTTCTGCTATAGATACTCCAGCTGACTATAAAAAACTTTCCCGCAAGTTTCTCTATGACTATAAACTTGACTTCACATCACTAAAAAAAGTAGAAGTGAAGAAACGATCGATGAACATTTAAATTCAGACGATGAGATTACCTACGATGAAGAGATGAAGGAGTAATTAATTTAAAATATAATAAAAATTCTTTTGCTATCAGTGTATAAAAATTTTGTTATTGTTAATAAAAATGTATATATGTCGTATGATTTGTTTTACTTTCTATAACAAAATACTTCTTTGTTACTATTTCTAGTCATGATTACTATTGACTCTTTATTTTTCGCGTAGGCATTCACATTCGTCTATCCCACCTGTATTCCCATTGAATATGGTGAACAATGCACTGACCTTGCGATTATTTGTAACTACTAACCACCCAAATCGTCTGGCTATCAATATACTTTCTTAAAGTATCTCGAAGAATATGAAATTAATTATATTTTATAATAATAATATAAAAATAAAGTGCTGCAATTTATTGAAATTACGCAACAGCTTATGGTGGTGAATTTGTACAAATGAAATGTGTTTCTTCTGGACAACACGCTGAATTAAAGCCCTCAAAACAAGTGCTTGACAAAAAGGACTTAAACAAAATAGTAGACTGGTTCAGCAAACGCAATCCTTACAAACGTTCAGAATTCATGTCACTTTCTACAGAAGGTGGCTACAAGCGAAGTAAATTGTGATACACCTTCCGAAATAGGATCCAACAGTTTGGAGGTACAGGGCCACAAATAATTTAGAATGAATACAGATACATAATCTGGTCGATAGCTAAGTGGGTTAAGGCGCGAGCGGAAGTACTTGCGCAACATCTACAGCACACAAATACTACTACCCCGAATGTAACTGACTTCCATCAGACAGTGACAAACACGACTAATCGTTTACAAGACATCTACCTTATCCCCCCAAACAAACTTCCTAAAATCCTTACTAGTCCTTCTGAAATTAAAAAGATCCTCAAAACCCTACCCAACCTTAAGGCTCCAGGCCATGACAACATCCCTAACATCCTTCTGAAAAACCTCCCTACAAAAGCTCTGGCGCAAATAACATATATAATCAACGCTACCATTAATACTCAATACTTCCCCAGAGAGTGGAAAATCGCTATTATTGTCCCGATTCTGAAGCCAAAGAAATCACCAGAAAACCCAACAAACTACAGACCTATCGCACTATTATGTACGATGGCCAAACTAGCAAAAAAAGTTATTTTGCAATTACTAAACAACTACATTAAAAACAAAAACATCATCCCTAAACAACAATTTGGCTTCAGAATCGGGCACAATACTACACTCGCGATTTCTAAAATTGTGCAAGATGTCCTCATAGGCTACACAAAGAAACAATGCATCACACTGCTATTGCTGGACATCGAGAAGGCATATGACACAGTGTGGCATAACGGCCTCGTCTGCAAGCTTAAGGAGGTATGCGGACTACCCCCGTATTTTCTGACTCTAATTAAAAACTTTCTTCATGATAGATACATTATTGTTAAAATAAACAATGAAATTTCAACTAAAAAAAGAATGTCTGCGGGAGTCCCGCAAGGGGCGATTTTATCCCCTTTATTATACAACCTTTACCTTTCAGATATTCCCACCTATCCTAATACAACCCTACCCCTCTACGCGGATGATGCCGTAATCTGTGGACAGCCTTTTATGCACAGACTGCTGCACAGAAGATCCGGTATCATCTCGTAAAACCGACTGACTTTTACAATACTTGGAAGATACGCACAAACGAGAACAAGACGGAGACTATCACGCTACACCGTAAATTTACCAGCATAAAAACCATCACAAAACTTAAAATAAATGACAAGACGATTGGGGAACGGAACACGGTCAAATATCTGGGGGTAACCCTAGATAAGAGGCTGTGTTTCGGACCCCATATCACACAGACCATCAGCAAGACCTAAGCGACGCTAAGCAAACTGTACCCTCTTGTAAACCGACGAAGTAAACTTACGACAGATAATAAGATAACCTTGTATAAGGTTGATAGATAACCTTAAGATAACCTTGTATAAGGTTATCTTAAGACCGATTATGACAAATGCCTGCGCGTTCTGGAACCTTATCTCGGATGCGCAGTGCAAAAGACTTGAAATACTTCAGAGCAAATTACTCAGACTACTTATGAATACGGACAAGTACACTCCGGTTGCTGTGTTACACGAAAATGCCAAAATTATGTTAATCAGAGACTTTGTCAATGAAACGGCGCAAAAGTTTTTTGCAACCAGAACACAGCAATCGGAACTGACACAGGACATTACAGATAGATGACAGCACAACGATCCACATCACGCACATAAACTGTTACATCAAAACTTACCTATCTACAGAGAGCGACGGTGGCGATAAATTACCACACAAAACAGTTGACCACACAGAAACTGACAAAACACATAACTGACAAAACACATAACCCCCTCCTTCCCCTTCCCTTCCTTGTCCACCACCCCCTTCACCTCCTGCGCACAGTGCAACATATAACCCATGCCGACAGTCAAATCTTAAAACACATAAATGTTATACAGAATAAAAATCATTTCGTTTTATATGTTTGACATTTTGAATAGATTTTCTCTTTCATTTTCCTATAGAAATAACTCTGAACAAACATTAATAAGTATAATAGTCTATTGAGGATCGTCTGCATAATCAGCTTGCTGGATAACAAAAGAAAACGCGCTTTTAAATTATCAGGAGAGCAGCAATATTAGTGGATTAAGGTAGAATCGGATATCTTGAATTGGCATTCCAACAGCCGGCCGGCTCGTTTCATATTTATTTCAAATATTTGTAACGGGTCGGTGTCTTTCATTCAAATGTAAACCAAGAATGATATAAATGAAATATCCTTATAAACTCTGTTACTCAAAAAAAAGGATAATGCTATTTTAATTGCTAATTGCGAGGTGGCAATCGCGATTAATCACGCGAACATCGCACCTCCGGGTTCAAATCCTGGCTCCGGCACTAGCACTGTCGGTTTATTCATTATTTATTATTATTATAATGTTCAATAGATGTTCTAGTAGACAAGCACAAGCACCAAGTTATCTTTGATTTAGCCACACAAATAAAAAAGCTGCCGAGCTATGGAAAGAATTTTTAGAAATATTGCCTGAAAAAAGAGGGAGAATGTGTGATAATATAATTTTTGATGGTACTCTAGAAAAAGAAGAAAATGTTATTGCCGACAAATTTAACTTGTACTTTATTGAAAGTACAGACACTATAGTTAGAACCATTAATATGCAAAATAATAATTATATTGTGGACGATGCAGAAAATATAAATACTTATAAAAAATTTGACATGATAACTACGAAGAGGTTAAAAGAAATTATTTATTCACTGAAAAAAACTACATACAATTATTTGTAAGACCAGAACCTGAATATATGATTGGTATTAAAGTTGTCAAAGATGCATTTGAAGTAATAGGAGATCGGTTTTTTTATATCTAGTAAATACTTGGCTGATATGGTATTTTTTCTGGCGTGTGGAAAACTTTCTACGTTATTCCTGTGTTTCAAATTGGTCGAAATGTGAAGACCATAAGCCAATAAATACAGCATCAATATTGGAAAAAATTGTGCAAGCGGTTAACTTATTAATTTTTGTGGTAATAAAGAAGTAATCGTTCAAAATCGATCTGGGTTTCGCAAACACTATTCCTGTGAGTCTGCTATTATAAATTTATGTGATGAATGTTTAAATGCTTAGAAGTTCAAGTGGTTTTAGTTACATTACTTGACTTAAAGGGGGTATTTGAAACGATAATTAGAGAGTTGTTGATATCCAGGCTAGAGGGGATAGGGCTGAGAGGTAACGTGTTAAATTGGTTTAAAATTTACCTAAGCAACAGATCACAAAAAATTTAATATAAAAACTGAGTAACAAGTGAGCTACATATAGAACATGGTGTTCATCAGGGAACTTTTCTTGGTCCGATTCAATTTACTCTTTATATAAATGATATTGTTAAGTGTGCAAGTAATTGACAAATACCCATGTTTGCAAATAATACAATAATGCATATAAGTGGTAATAGTTTTAACCAGATGTATATAACTATAAATAAGGGATTAGCTGTATTAAATAAATTATTTTGTGGAAATAGTTTAACAAAACAAAATACAAGTTATCTAGTTTAAATGGAACGAAATATGTTGACATAAATAATTACAAGCTTGAACATGGTAACGAAATTAGTCTTTACGACATACTTAATTGTTATCGCTGTGGGCCAAGCGGCATGCTCTCATCAAACAAGCCGACGCACATTAAAAACCTATAACGGTAAGTGAGTCAATTTGCGAACAAAAAATAGTACAGAGAGTAGCGGTATTTTAATGAGGTCGTAAAATTTTTGTTGCGCTTTTTAAGTGCCAATAACAGATGAACTCGACTTTACCTAGGATTGTAATAGATGTGAACATAAAATGTAATTAACATTGTAACTATATATTAAATAAAATGACAAAAATGGTTTATTTTATGAAAAGAAGAGGTAATAGCTTAACAAAGAATAGGTAATAGCTTAACAACGAGCACAAAAATTTTGTTATACAAAACAATAATATTGCCCAAGTATTCTTTTCAATTTTAACCAAAAAGAAATAAACAAACTACAAAAATTACAAAATAGATCTATGAGAACAATTCTTAAATGTAATAAGTATGTTACCAGCTTAATGCATATGAGACCCGCAACACACATTTGTGTTTCGCGGGCCACATATCGCCAAGCCGCGGACCGTGGGTGGAAGAGATTTGACTTCTGTCCGCTAGGAGCTGCTCGGAACGGTGACGTGACTTCCGTCTTTTCAAAAGGGAGAAGGTGCTCCTGTGTTGTACGCTGCCGTAGATTCCTAAAACTTAATTATTTAAGTCATCGTAGTGGATTTTGGGATTATCGGCGACGATAAAATTTCCTCCGTTTTGGTTGTTTCTGTTTGTCAGAGTATTTTGTTGTTATGGAGGGACTTTATCCGCATTGGTGCGGGATTTAGGTGTACAGGTGAGTAACCTTATTATCGCCATCTTTTCCAACCTTACCCACGTATTTCAAAAATTTATAGGCTGGTTGACCACTTTCCTTTGGAACTATCTCGTTTGCTAGAGAGATGGACTCGACCCTGTCAATTGAGCTGCAACATTTTACTAGAATTTTATGTGGATTGAACCCTCGAGGAGAGGTAAACTATTTCTTTTGTAAATCATATCTGATTCCAATTAGGCACGTCCTACGTGCATTTTAAATGAGTGTATCTTTAGGATCCACGGACTAGGTTAGACCATTTCACGGACTAGGTTAGAACTTAGAACGTTCCACGGACTAGGCTGAAAGTTCTACGGACTAGGCTAGAAAGTTGAGGCTATAAACCAACAACCATCGTCTGGCCCCCGAAAGCACCACCGTAGGGCTGCAGTTTCATCACTTGTTGACGTCTGGGTATCGTACCATATAGATAAGTGTTATTGTTTCTTCTACCTGGAAACCACCTTCAGTGGTTCTGCGTAGCAGTATTTGCTTTTCTTCTAACTAACGTTTGTATATATTTAAACAAAGATTTTACTCGCTTATTATTAATTATGTTCTCTAATGTAACCCATTGCGGCCATAGTTATTATAGTAAAAACCTCACGCTTGTAAACCAAGTGTAGTTATACGAGGGGAATTTACCTTTATTTTAGTTTGTAACAATTTTATCAGAATATAGCCATATAACTGCTCATCGCCAGGTTCATATTAGAGAATCATAAGTTGTAAATACTATAATATTGTACATTTCATGTTGAGAAAAAGTGTCATTATTTCGTCTGCGAGTACTAAGAATGGAACCTTCAACGACTTTATGTTAAATAAACTAAAACTTCTAGTAGTTTATGTTGAACTTAGGCTTAACGCTCTGACATTTCTGAGCTAGTGAAATTTTTTGTCGTGAGCACGTTAGTTCACTTGTCCGGGCTAGGTAGTGTCCGCGATCTGCTACTCACAACAGCCCAAGTGTGTTTTTGTATTACCTCGCAACCCCTACCGCCTCACAGTAAGGGGTGCAAGAAACAGTAGTAGGCATACACCAATAAAAATATGCTAGAAGTACTTAATTTCATAAATGTAAAGCAAATAATAATATGTAAAACTTTATATTTTATTTACACATTGAAGAAAAAAAGACTGCTATGTCCTTATGTAATAAAGTGAGATAATATAAATAATGTTCATTCACATAATACAAGGCAGAATAATGAATTTTTTATGCACATGCCCAACAAATATTGTTGGGTCTACCAAATTTTTAGAAGTAGGTACGCCAATCGGCCGTACCATGATTAATCCTAGTTTAACCACAATGCAACACAGGATTAACTTGATATGATAATTTCATCATATAATAACTTTTCAATTTTACATTATGACGCATTGTTTGATTGTGTTTCTCGATTTAGAAAGGTATGGAATTTAAAATTTCTGTCAGCTTTTTACGGTCCATTAAATAATTTACATATAACTAGGAATAATCCTTGTCCAAGGCTATTTTCTTCATACAGGTATAAGTAAACTATAAAATTACATGTGACATTATTAAATCCATTCTACACCGATTATTAATGAAGTGTATGGTTTAGGAAATGCACAAAGTAAAGCGAAAGGTTAAACAGTGATTGCAGCATTGTCCGAGATTTTGCTGTAGACATCTGATACTTGGACACTTATCCGCTGGTTGACTTCCAAGCCTCGACTTTAAGTTCTCATCGGTTACAGATTACAATTTATTTTGTTTATTTTATTGTAACATTTTCTGCAGTAAAACATCAATAATTTACGAATGGGCATAATACAGATACCCGATAATAACAGCCAATAAGTATAGGAAAATGAATTATTGAAGTATAACAGTAGTCTCTGCTATTATTTTAGGTTTTTGATTAAAGAACACTGTAGTTGAATAACTGTCCGCATATACATATAAAGGGTGGACCATTAAGAATAGACTTCAGTGGTAGATTCTTTGGGCCAAAATATGTGGATATAACCAAATATGCTTTAGTAAAATGTTGCTGTGGAAAAAGATACAGGGTCTCAAGTTTCAAATTATTTTTTCGTTTTTCTTGCAATAACTCAACAGCCTCTTGACTGATCTTCGCCAAATTTACTAGAGGAACTTTTTTTATTCGAAGAAACAATAATTTATGTATTACATTACGTTAGACCACAGAGGGCGCCGCAGGACATGCATCTGATGATGCATTTTTTTCATATATTTTTTGACTAAACGTTGTGGTACTTCTGACCAGGAAATCTGATGAGGGCGCCATTTCCACGTATAAAAGGTACACTTGATAGAACTTGATTACTGCAACCGTTTTCGAGGAAAGTGCCGTAAAATATTTCAATAATTTTTTGAAAGAAATTAAAATTTAAAACATAATATTTTTAGTCGCAAACTCCTCTATATAATCTTTATTTTACTATAAGGGACGTAACCAGACTGCAACCAACAGCTACTCTCCGGGATATGTGCCCCGCCGAGCGCTGAATTACAAGTTACAAGCTGTTACCTCTTTTCTCTTATTATTTATTTTTGAGAAAGAATTGAGGCAACATATGCGGACGACTAGCTGGTTTAAGTCGGAGCAGAGAGCCGTGGGTCCAGAGCATTCGTAAGAGTGGAGAAACTTACCCTTTCTGACATGTACAGCATAAGCGACAGATTTCTGTTTATTTCGAGAAAAGGAGACAAAGAAAAATTGATGTTAAATTGGGCACCATCTATAGTAAAATAAGTAAACTTGTCTCTTTTTCTCGAATAACCAGTCTGCTATAGATCAGACTGAAATTGTTGGTAAGAGAAATAAAAAAAGATAGTTTAAAATGAATGACAAAATATATTACATGAAAAATAGACAAATCGGTTTGAAAGATAAATTGAAATTTAAGAAAAACATATATATATAAAACAAATTTATACCAGTATCCTAGATGGATTATGGTTGAGGTGACTGGTTCTGGGACAGCAATCCAGGCCCACAATTGTCTCTTGTTGGAAGAATGAATTCTATAGTTTCCTTGGCAATTTACGTCTCTCAATGAAATGGGGTGAAAGTTCGAAAGTTGCAGGAAAATTAACCAACTATGTGGTTTAATGTAAAGATAACGAAATTTTATCTATGAAAGGTAAACTATGCAAATACTATGCAGGAATGTAGAAGAAGAATTTAAATATCTAAGAATATAAGCACGTACAAAATTTATGCAAGTTAGCTATGCAAAATTTAAGCTTATGTAAATATAAGCAAGTTAGCTGTACAAAATTTATTTAAGTTAGCTGCACGAAATTAATTAAAGCTGACTGTACAAAAGCTGATTTCATAAAAACTGTATATTAAACACTTTGTAACTGGGATATAAAAATTGTAATATCAATTACTGAAGTCCACAGTTAAAAATTATATATGTTTGAATCAGTACAAAGGCTACAAGCCAAATGAATTCCTGGTGAGTTTTACTGATAAGGTAAACTTTTTGTCCTGTTTACTGGAAAACAACGCTACCAAAAAAACTAACCTGACAAATTTAATTCCCTAATTAAATTGAAAGCCATAAAAATATAGAAATAGTACAAGTATGGCCATCTGTCAGTGGTTAAGTTAAGCGCAACAACTTGCAGGTCGCAATTTAACAATTTCCTTTACTCACAACTAAAATAGTGGCATATAATCGATAAAGGGAATCTATAATAAAAGTTTTTATTCCATACCAGAGCCTTTGCTTCACAATTCGTAATAGAATAGAATAGAATAGAACATATATTTATTCAATAAGCATACAAAAGTATAGAATACGTCAAATAGCTAAAATATAATATGTATATGAAAAATTAAAATAGAATCATACATTAAACACTGATGCACAATTAAATACATTAAAATAGTTTTATTAATTAAAATCAGTCCTAAAAAAGTCCTCAATTTTATAAAATACATTATTACACAAAAAATCTTTTAAGTACTTCTTGTACTTTTTAAGCGGCATCTGTTTTACATGATTAGGTAATGCATTATATACACGTAATAATTGTTGTGGTGCATTTTGCTGAACTTTAGTTCTGGTTGTTTGCACTGGATTTAAATATGGGTTCACTGTACCTCTCGTGTCATATGTGTGTACTAATTCTTTCTTACTAAATAGTTCGTAATTAGTCTTGACAAAACATTCACATTCATAAATGTAGATAGAGGGTAGAGTTAGTATATTTTGATCTTTGAATATGTTTTTACATGTCTCATTGTATCTTAGTTTGAACATACTTCTAATGCAGGCTTTCTGGATTTTAAATACTCGTTCGGCTTCTACTGAATTACCCCAAAAAATGATGCCATATTTTAGACGCGAGTGGACATAGGCATAGTAGGCACTTAAGCTTGCTGCTGTATTAACCGTTGTTGCTAAAATTTTTAAGGCGTAGTTGAAACCACTTAACTTAGATGAAACATAACTGACATGTGCCTTCCAATTTAATTTGGAATCAATGTTTACTCCCAGAAACATTGTGTCAGGCTTGAGTGGAGTGTTTCAGTTTTGAAGTTTATTGTTACATTTTGATTTTTATGAAATTCCATTATGTTAGTCTTGCTAATATTCAGCTTCAAATTATTTTGTTGGCACCATTCATTGAGAGTGTCTAACGCCGTCATTATTTTATCAACTGTAACTTGAGATGACCGTATTATAACTGATGTGTCATCTGCAAATGATGCTGTTATGTGGTTTAATAAATTTGGCAGCTCGTTAACATAGAGAAGGTATAAGATCGGTCCCAAAATAGAACCTTGAGGTACTCCTCTTTCTATTGTATATCCTTTCGATGTTAGTCGTTTACCTTTATGTTCATCTTGCATGACTATATATTGTTGTCTGTTACTCAAGTATGATTTGAGAAGTTGTAATATTGGTCCTCGAAATCCTAATACTTCTAGTTTCTCAAGTAGCGTTTGATGATGTACGCTGTCAAACGCTTTTGTTAAGTCCACACATAAGCCTACGGTATATTCGTCTTCATTTATTCCAGTCATTATGTCTTCTAATATCTGAAAAATGGCTCTGGTTGTGGATCGATTTTTTATGTAACCATTTTGATTATTGTTTAGAATTTTGAACTTTATAAGGAAATAATAAATTCTGCTGGCTATTATTTTTTCTATTATTTTTGCTATTACCGACAACAAAGCAATTGGCCTATAGTTATTTAGTTCTGAGACATCACCTTTCTTATGTAGTAATTTCAGCATAGTAGTTTTTAATTTATCAGGAAATCTTCCGTCTTGAAAACATTTATTAATTAATATGGAAAGTGGCTCTGCCAAAGAATGTGCACAATATTTGACAAGTTTTGTGGAGATTTCATCATATCCAACTGTATATGTATTTTTTAATGTGTGTATTGTGTTGTATACTTCCTGTGCATCTGTCGGTAGTAAGACAAATGTATTTATGTTATTGGTTAGAAGTGATTTATTTATATGTGAATTTATATTTATATCCGCTACCATATTAATTAACTGTTTATTTATGTCATTTAATATTTCATCTTCATGTTTTGCATTATCCTTCTTAAAGTTGGCTATGTTGAATTTTTTCGTTTTTGATTTGTTTTCTGTCACCTCTTTAACTAACTTCCAAGTGTCCCTTATTTTATTATCTGATGCCAGTATGAATTCACTGTTACATTTTTGCTTTTGTTCCTGTATATCCTTTTTTAACTGATCTCGAAAGTCCTCGTAGGTCTTCTTACTCACTTCTCCTTTTATCATTCCCTCATATAGTTGTCTTTTTATTTTACATTTATTCTTCAGTTCAGCTGTAAGCCATTTTTTATACTTTGATGTTGTCTGCTTGCAAATTGTTTTAGGACTCACTTCGTCAATTATATTTAATATAATATCTTCTAAAATTGAATGACAATTATTTGCATCTTTATTTATTAATTTCTCTTTCCAGTTTACTTCTTGTAATACAATACATAACCACAAATATGAACAGATGTAAATAAATAGTAAAACGTATTGACTATGGTATGAACTTGGTAAATATATTACATCTTTTTGGATATACTAATATAGTAACGAAAAAAGGTAAGGAAAATCACCAAATGTACCCACATAGTAAACAAAAATATAAAAATTGAAAAATAGATATCTGATGTAAATAAATGTATTGTAGACAATTGTCTCCTGGGATAATAATGCTGTATTACAATGGAAATGGGATACATAATAGTGTTGAATATGATCGAGTTTCTAAGATATAAAATTAAGTACATAAAACAGTGTGAAATGGTTTAGCAGTTATACAAATAAAATTCTGTTAGTTGAAACAGTTTCACATACAAAAACTGAATCCAAAAATGTTATACAAGTCGTGCTAAAAATCCACAAAACACTAGTTTTTAAATAAAACTGTTAAATGGACATAGGCCATGTAACAAAGCCTGGCGCGTTAAGTGTAATAATTGCATATTACCATCAAAACGATAATGCTTCGATTGCAACAAACACCAGCCGAAAGACTGATCCTACTTAAAGGAGCTCTCTTGCCAGTCGTCACACACCACTTGCAGACTGCAGTTTCGAGCTGTTGGCTCTCGTCAGTCCAAGGTAGGCAAGGTCTGCAAGTGCTGTGTGACGACTGGCAAGAGAGCTCCTTTAAGTAGGATCAGTCTTTCGGCTGGTGTTGGTTGCAATCGAAGCATTAGCGTTTTGATGGTAATATGCAATTATTACACTTAACGCGCCAGGCCTGTAACTTGTAATTCAGTACTCGGCGGGGCACATAGCCCGGAGAGTAGCTGTTGGTTGCAGTCTGGTTACGTTCCTTATAGCAAAATAAGGATTTTATAGAGGAGTTTGCGACTAAAAATATTATGTTTTAATATCCCTAAAAGAACATTTGAAATTCGAATTTAATGTAACAAAGTATATTTATTGCTTTGGTTACGTTTTAGTTCTGTCGTTTATGTCATTTAATCATTTTATTTTGTTCTTGTGTTCCTCGAGCGATTTTTTTAAATTTCTTTATTTACAATGCCTAGACGTAATAATTTATCAAATAGGGAAATGAGGGATATGATATGTGTTTATGCACCAAATAATTTTAGCGGACGTGTTGCAGCGAGGAGATACTGATTGCAATATTCAAGTAAAATACAGCCAGATCATAAGATTTTCAAAGATCTGTTTCGTCGTTTGGGAGACACGGGTTCATTTCGCCATAAAAACGATGTAGGACGACCGAAATGAATTACTCCAGATCAAGAACTAGAAATTTTAGTTCATGTGGATGAAGATCCATAAGTCAGCTCAAGTCGATTAGCAGCGGCAACAGGGGTGAATAAACAAACTGTCCTAAGAGTCTTACGTAAAGAACACTACTAACCATATCATCTCACTCCTGTACCAAACTTACTTCGAAGGAATCTTCCACAAAGGCTACAATTTTGTAAATTTGTTCTAAATAAACACAACAGGGATCGAAATTTTGTTAAGAACACTTTATTTATCGACGAAGCAACTTTTACTGGCCGAGGCGTTTTTAACTAGAGAAATACCTATTAGGTACTGTGAATTAGAAAATCCTCGTCCCGTTAAAGAAATTTCAGCAAGAATTTAAGATTAACGTTTGGTGTGGTATCATCGGCGATCAATTATTGGAAACATTTGTCCTTCCTTCAAATTTAAATGGACAGTCTTATCTGGTTTTTTCTTCAAAATACTCTTGCTGATATATTACACGCTTTCGTGCTAGACATACGGAACAGAATGTGGTTCATGCTAGATGGAGCTCCCCCTCATTTCTCCATTGAAGTCAGACTTTCCCACGCAGATGAATCGGTCGAAGAAGTGAGTTTACTTGGCCACTAAGGAGTCCTGATTATATAAATTATTATGTGTGGGGATATATGAAGTCCTTACTCTATACAAATACTATCATTTCAAGAGAAGAACTGTGGGACAAAATACAAAACGCAGCGAGTTTTATTAGAGGACAGGAAAATGTATTTTTCAACGTAAAAAAATCTTTTATGAGTAGAATTAGAAAAGGCATAGAAGTAGGTAGAGACCATATCGAACATTTACTCTAAGTTGCAACAATGGGGTTTTTGCATGCTGTAACCGACGATAACTGTAAGTCGAGGCTTGGAAGCTAACCAGTGGATAAGTATATTCTCATATTTTGGCCCAAAGAATCTATCCCTGAACTATGGCCTATCTATCTAGCTATTGTAGAACTCGAGATATCGAGGTGCGACGCACTATTGCCCCACCCTGTATAAGCGATTTCAAGAAATTGTGCAAATGCGTTTACAATTTGTTGTGGATCAGTCATGATGATGATAATTCCATTATGATTTATAACAATTGGGGATAGCTGTACTATTTTTGATATTATTAATAGGACCAGAGGGTGTTTGGATTAGACGAAATATTTTTCTCCATGTCCGTGACGTATTTGCTTCGTGCTATCGTGATGTCATTCTTTATTTTGTTTCTTAATAATTTGAAGATTTCATAAGCTTCTATGTCTTTATTTGATTTATATTTTTTGCGTAGTATATTTTTTTGTCTAATATCTGGGATTATATAGATCTGTTAAACCAAGGTGGATATTTACTCGATTTAGGTCTAGTTTTAGCAACAAAGACATCAAAGATAGAATTCAAAATATCATAAAATATTTCACATGCAACATTAACACCATTCCAGTCGTTTAAAACGGTCCAATCAATATTGGATATATGTTCATATAGATGGTAGTTGGTCAGTTTAAAGTATTAAGAGAAGGTTGTACTACTGGAAAATTTGTTGGGAAGCGAATTAACAGGTAGAGAAATATCGTGGGGAGGATGGTAGAGGTCCTCGTCTAATAATAAATCCACAGATTTAGTTACTGTAATGGGTTTATTTATTTATTTATTTATTTATTTATTTATTTACATACACTATCCAACGGGATTAAATCCCAGTCACAGGATAGGAACAAAACATAAAATTAAAAGTAAATATAAAATACAAGTAAACTACAAACTAATACTTACACAATACTACAAACATAAATAAGTGGATAACATTGAAAACAAGATAGAAAAAGCATACAGATATTAGGACAGGTTAGGCAACTTAAAACAAACAGAGAACATACTAATTAATAGAGTTACGATAAAAGGCATTCTTTATACGCGCAACGCTAGAGTTGTGAATATCAATGCTGTCTTGCACGCTGGAGTAGTTACGGCACATCATATATAATGGGGAGTAATGCACTATGTTGGTATTCGCAGTCTTTAAGTAAAAAGTGTCATTGTGGCGCCTCGTGTATGGGGGTGCATAGAAGTTGATTTTACCCAATATTTCGGGGGCATCGAAAACAGAGCTAATCACGTTAAATAGAAAAATTACGGAGTGCATATTACGACGAACCAATAGGGATGATAGTCGTACGTTTCAAGTAATAAATCATGCGGGTAGCCAATTGGAGGATACACTTTATTCTCTTTATATGACAAAAACTTTAGGAACCTACGTTGCACCCTTTCTAATACCTCGATATATTTTACATAACTTGGACACCAGATGATAGAGTTATATTCCAGTCGGGATCTAACAAATGAGTTATATAATAGTTTAATTGTAGATGGGTTGCAGAACTCACGGGAATTACGCATAACAAATCCTAGGCTTTTTGTGGCGGATGAGGTTACATATTCGATATGGTGAGTAAAAGTTAACTTCGCATCGAAATATACTCCTAGATCTTCGACGTATTCCGGTCTATTAAGTAATACATCATCAATATTGTACGGGAAATTTAAGACATCTTTTTTGCGTGTATATGAGAGAACATTGCATTTAGCTATATTAAGAGGTAGTTTATTTTCTATACACCACAAATGAAGTCTATTAAGATTTTCTTGAAGAACAATGCAATCCTCGTCACTATTTATTCTTATATAGATTTTCATATCGTCTGCATATAGGAGATGAGGGATATTTAGGCAGCTAACAGCATTATTAATAAAGATATTGAACAATAACGGTCCCAAGGCTGATCCCTGAGGGGCTCCAGATAGGACGTGAAATTTATTTGAGTTAAAACCTTTGTGAGATACGTATTGGAGACGCCCAGTTAGATATGGTGTAAAAAGGCTTAGTGCATTTGATGATAGACCGTATTTATCTAGATCATTTATGACTTAATACCAAATCTATTAGATTTAGATTAGATATTATCCCATAATAAGAATTTATATGGCTTTATTGTATTGGCGAATGTCCATCCTACTGAATCACACACGCGTTCAGATCGACAGACATAGATAATGCACCTATTTGCATTTATTGAATCGATTTCCTATTCTGTGCACCAACAAATCGAACAGATAAATTTCTCTAAGAAATACTTTCTGCGTATTTTCTCAGTTTAAGGCGTCGAGTTACTAATACAATTAAGAAATGAAAATATTTATACGATGACAATTATTGCTCTAAAGTTATAAAATCGTGACTAAATGCTATTTAGTTGATTAGATGAGCGACCGCAGGTAATACTTCTATCATTACGACATTCATTTTTGCACGATTTCACAATAATTCATAAGCCACTACTTAGTCACTGTTCGTTGTAGAACTCAATGAGTTCGTGAAATTACTATTTATTGTTATTTACCTGCAATTTTTTTTAAATTCCTACATAAATAATTATCTAGGTTATTAATGCTAACTTTTTCATATTAGGAATTCAATACTCTATGTTTTAGGGCGATAGTCATAAGTAATTGTGACCAGCTTTAGCTAGACTGAAGGAAATTTTAGACATTATTGCCCCAGAAGAATCATAAATGAAACTTACTTCAAAACGATTTACATATTTTCGAAGTTAGTACTCAAGTGAGTGTATAATACCGGGTGTTATAAAAGTATGGGAACGGTGGAAAATCTCGAACAGTTTGCATCAAACGGAAAAATAAAAAAATACGTGTCAAAAATGTTTCAAAAACTATCTACTGATACCAAAATGACCTCCCCACCCACCACCCTGTGGGTGGGGCGAGGGGAAACTTTAAAATTTCAAATGGAAACCCCTATTTTTTTATTGCGGAATCGGATTCTACGGCAAAAAATACGTAAATTTTATTCCAGATATTTTTTTTCGATTCTTGCATGGTGTCGCTGAAATCGCAAAAAATTAAAAGAAAACATTACTGTTTCAGGAGTAGCGTATTGTGCCCATAAAAAACGTCCAATTCAAAAACTGAAAAACACGTATTTGTTATTTTTACGAAATCTATCCAATGACATTGGATTCGACTCTCCTACCCCTAACCCAGTGGGTGAGGCGGGGGCAACTTTGAAATTTGTAATGAAAATCCCTATTTTTTATAGCGGATTCGGATTCTACGGCCAAAAATACGTGAAATTTATATTGGGCATTTTTTTTTCGAGATTCTCACAAGGTGTCGCTGCAATCGCAAAAAATTTAGTGGAAACATGAAAGTTTTGAACGCATACTTAAAAAAATACGAAAAGTGAAACTACTGATTTCAGAGTGAATGATTTCCCGAGCTGTTTTGTGAACAGTTATTTTACACGGTCGTGCGGAAATTACAACAACTATTAAAAGTCTGTAAATTTATTAGCAGCTAGTAATTTTCAATTTACATTTTTTACAGGGCAAAAAAAACTCGATTTAAAAAAACTAACAGTGGTTTTACCTCTTAATTCAGCCACTTCAGACAAGTTCTTGATCCCAGCCAGTGAAGGCAAGGAGGTAACTCAGCCATTTAAGGCAAGATGAGGATTTCGGCCAGTTGAGGCAATTAGTTTACAGCTTAACTGCTACACTAGCAGGTTATAATTTCAAGATTATAGCAGATGTTCAAAATGGTGCCCATTGACTTCTTGGCATTGTCCGAGATGAACGTAAAAATTTTCAATAGCACTTCTTATCATTTGAGGTGGTATTTCTGCAAAAATGTTTATTATGCGTTGCCTCAGCTGTTCCAAATCACGAGGTTTAGTGAAATAAACCTTACCCTTCACGTAGCCCCAAACAAAATAATCAAGTGGCGCGAGGTCGGGAGATCTTGCTGGCCATTCAATAGTTCCTCTTCGACCTATCCATCGACTTTCGAAAGTACCATTCAAATAGTCCCTAACAATATCCTGATAGTGTGGATTAGCCCCATCTTGCTGGAACCAAACATTATCTAACTCATCACTAGCAATCTCTGGTATTGCGGGAACTATTTGATTTCTCAACATTTCCAGGTATATTTCTCTATTTAAATTTTCCAATATGAAAAACGGTCCTATGATTCGATCCCTGTCCAAACATTCAATTTTTGTGGATGTTGCGTGTGTGTTTCAAGCATCCAGCGAGGGTTTTCGTCACTCCAATATCTGAAATTATGGCGATTAACTTTTCCACTGAGTTCGATAGTTGCTTCATCTTAGAAGACAAGTGGAGATGACAAAAGAATTTGGTTTTGGTTACTCCTTTCCATCATTAATTCACTAAATTGAAGTCATCTTCATTTAACTCTTGGTGAAGGTGAATTTTGTAAGGATGAAATTTCAAATGTTTCAAATTCTTATGAACTGAAAATGCACTCATATCAAGTTGTTGACTGGCTTTTCTGATTAATAGCCTTCGATTTTCAACAAATGCCTGGGCCACTTCCATTTGTCGAGCTTCCGATGTTTCAGATTTTGGTCTACCAGATTTTGGGCGATTTTTATTTGTCCTTGTGTCTAGGAATCGTTTGATGGTACGGGACACAGTAGATTTCGAAATCCCCACTTGATCTACACGGAAAGTTTCGTTGAATAAAATCACAACTTCATCGTAGGACCTTTCTTTATCGCCCCACCCTCGCATCATTAAAAAAGAAACTCTCTCTTCCTCGGTTAAAGTAGCCATTATGCAGAAAAAAACGCGAGAACTAATGAAAAAGTGAAATAAGTTTTTCCATACGAATGTGCGCTCTTGCCTCTACAAAAGTTGGAAGGAACTGAACGTTCTCGTAGAAATTTCACAAAACAAATACTGTTATTAAGAACACTTTAAAAAAAACATTCATAAAAACCAAGATATCACAGATATTGTTTTTTAAACTGAATGCTTTTTTGTCAACACGAGTAGCTAGAGTTTGTAAATATTTACAAACTTATGGATGCTTAAGGTTTATTTCAATTTTGTGCGATTGCAGCGACACCTTGCTAGAATCGAAAAAATGCCCGATATAAAATTATTTTTTACGTATTTTTGGCCGTAGAATCCGAATCCGCTATAAAATAACTAGGTATTTTCATTACAAATTTCAATGTTGCCCCCGCACAACCCACTAGGTTAGGGGTGTGAGAGTCGAATCCAATGTCATTGGATAGATTTCGTAAAATTAATAAATACATGTTTTTCAGTTTTTGAATTGGACGTTTTTTTATGGGCACAAGATGCTACTCTTGAAACAGTAATGTTTTCTTTTCATTTTTTGCGATTACAGCGACACCATGCAAGAATCGAAAAAAATGTCCGGAATAAAATTTACGTATTTTTTGCCGTAGAATCCGATTCCGCAATGAAAAATAGGAATTTCTATTTGAAATTTTAAAGTTGCCCCTCGCCCCAACCGCGGGGTGGTGGGTGGGGAGGTCATTTTGGTATCAGTAGATAGTTTTTGAAAAATTTTTGACACGTATTTTTTCATTTTTCGATTTGATGCAAACTGTTCGAGATTTTCCACCGTTCCCATACTTTTCTAACACCCAGTATGTAAAGGTAGAAAATATTTTGGTTTGTCGATGCTGAATTTTATTTCTAAACTATAAACTAGTCGGGATTTATGATGAAATTGACAAATGTTTGCGATTCGGACTAGACAATGTCCTCCCATCATTTTCGAGGGTGCTGAATCTATTTCCGGGGTCAAACTAATTTTTCCACCTCGGCAACCACCTCAAATTGGCCAAGAACCACCCCCAAAGTGCCCTTTTCCGTGAACCCGTTTATTTTCCTCAGTTTTTTCGACTAACTGTTATTCCCTTGAGTAGAACGGAAGGTCCCTCGAGGGACCTGACCTCAGTCACCCCTACACCAGCTTCCACCCCTCTAGGGGGTTATAAAATTGTTTTTTTTTGTGGAAAAAAATTGATGTTTTAAAGGAGGTGTTTCTGTAAGGAAGGTGTCAGGTGACCAGGGTTGTGTAACCGGCCCCGGGAGTTGTTGTCATCCCTCAAAGGGATGGAAAATCAATTTATAAAAACACTGTAATAAACATATGTTTTATACTATTTGTCAGTTGTAGATGAAAAAAAAATTTCACACCCTAGAAGGATGAAAACAACCCCCGGGGATGGTTACACATTCCTGGTCACCCACCACCTTCCTCAAAGAAACGCCTAATGTAAAATACCAATTTTTTTCTACAAAAAAAACAATTTTCCAACCTTCTAGAGGGGTGGAAGCCTGGTGTAGGAGTGGCTGAGGTCAAATCCCCCGAGGGACCTTCAGTTCTATTCGAGGGAATAACAGTTAGTGGAAAAACTGGGGAAAATAAACGGGTTTACGGAAAAGGGCAAGTTGGGGCTGGTTTTTGGAAAATTTGAGGGGGTTGCCGAGGTGGAAAAATTAGTTTGACCCCGGAAATCGATTCAGCACCCTCGAAAACGAAAACATTGTCTAGGCCAAATCTCAAACATTTTCTACTTCGTCCGACTCATTCAATGGATTAAAGTTGTATGGCATCGTAATGGTAGTTCTGAATAAATTAGCGAGAAGTATGTTCAATACGAAATCGTTACGGTTCACATACAGTAGTTGTTTTTGATGGACACCCATTTGATAATGGTGAAAAAAAATCGGTAAGAAAGAGAAGTAAATCAATACAACACTATAGGATATCCAATATATACTTAAAGAGACATTATGCGGACACATTTGGAAACAACCAACACAAGACTAAGTATCCAGGATTACTGCAACTAATTCCTTCTTCCAATTTCAGTGCCTATCTACCACCCAGAATAGAAGTCAAGGGTGATGGTGCCTGGCAGTCACAGCAAGATAATACTGTAACTGACCTATTTACAGCGACCTCCTGTATACGGTCCAATAAACAACTTCAAAAGGCTGAACTTGTGCCATTGTGTCTACACTTCTAATGATCCGGCATCTTTAGGCTTTGCCCACGTAGAGAATAAACTGCGTTCAAGACAGAATCAAGAAAACTTTCGTTTGATACTCGATGAAAAGTGCTGAATGGATTTTCAATTTCAATAGTAAACTTGGCCATCAGAGGACATGTTTTCCCTCTCGTTCTATCAAGTGCAGCATACGCCCGTCCTTGTCTGCTCTGCGCAAAGCCCTCCACAAATCAATACTTAAGATATAACGATTATACGAGGGATATGCTGATTTTAGCAGAAGTGATTTAAAAAAATTTATCTACTCTCATTATATATTGACAGTAATACGATACTCATTTCAATATCATAATGATGTTGTTTATAGCACTAATGCGATATATATTTATCGCATGCATTTTATAAAAAAATGCACGCAGTTGTATGCTGCGATAAAAATTAATCCACACATTTTTTACTTACAAATCAGTACTAGTTACACTGCAAGCAGTTAAATTAATTAGACTTTTACTAAATATTTCACTTATATTGTAAAAAAAAGTAATAATATCGGTGATTACTTTATTTTCTAACCCAACTCTGACAAACGTCATTAATTATGATGTCTGTCACTGTTGAATTAGACGTCACATCCCGCGGCATAGTTGGCTGGGCGATGAAGCGACCGACACCACCGGTTGCTAAGGAGATATCAACAAACAGCTATTGTTATTAACTTAGTTATTACCAAAAACGTATTGAAAACATTGAATTCAAAATAAATTCTATAAAAATTAGTTTTTCCGATGAATATTTGCCTGAAGATATGGAAGAAATTGAATCTGAAGCAATTCTAAGCCTTGTTCCACAGAAGTCTCGCGTACAGTATGCCTTAGTATTTCAGAGATATGAGAAATGGTGCCATAAAAAGAAAATTAAGAACATAACTGGTGAAAAAGTTCTACTAGCATATTTCAACGAACTAAGTAAGGATCGTAAACCTACTTCACTATGGAGTTATTATTCCATGTTAAAAGAAACTGCCAACGTAGACAAAAAAAAATATTCGTCATGCTTAAAAGAAAATTGGAAGGCTATAAACCGAAAAAAATCTCAAATTTTAACCAAAAAACATATAACATTTCTACAAACACCAGACAATGAAATATATTTGAATTTAAAGGTAATTTTTTTTCAATATTCTTTTTACTTTTTTCAGAAAATGTTTGTTTTTTAAGGTCTTACTGAATTTTGGAGTGGCGGGTGCAGCGGAATTGACAAGTTACTTCAAAGTCCGACTTAAAGATACAAAAGCAAAAATTGAAAGAGAATTTATTATAAGCCCATAAGACATAGAAGGTGTTGATATGATGAATACTGTTAAAACGTATGCTGAAATGAGACCTCCAAATTGTACTGTTGTGAGCAGAAAAAAATAGGACAACTTTTTTTTTCTAATGTAAATCTGTCTCTATTTGAATATGTAATGAGTAGCCGAAATGAAACAGATATCACTTTTAATTTATTTTTTATTTTAATGCTGTAGTTATTGCTATAGTAAATGATGGGTGGTTAATGAGACAAATTGCACTGCGTTATAACATTAACAAAAATTTGATGTGTAACATTTTAAGAAAGTGGAGAATAAACGGTACGATTAGTAGAAATTCTGGATATCCAAAGGATATCCTACTTAACAAGAAACTAACTATGAATATTTCGTTATTCCATTTCTATTTATAACTTCTACAAGTCTATTTGGCATAGAATTAAATAAACTTATACAATAATCATTACTAATAATATTTTCCCATGCATTATTTACTATTTCCAGTAATTCTTCGGCATTCCGTGGTCTCACATTTCGTTTTTGGATACTTCTTACGTGTAGTCCTCATACTTCTTCCACAGGGTTAAGATCTGGACTATGACTGGGCCAGTTAAGAACATTGATGTTGTTATATTGAAACCAGTTAATTACGGTACGAGCAGTATGAACGGAACAATTGTCTTGTTGAAATATGAACTCATTATTAGGAAATAATTGGGACACAGAAGGGAGTATAATATTGTCTAAAATCCTAATACACGTTTCACTATTAAATCGTTCCTCAATATGCCACAAAAAACCAGGACCACGTGCCGATATCCAAGCCCACATATTGACGGAAAATCTACCACTTTTATCATTGTTAGATATATATTTCTCATCGAATCGAGTATTTGGAGGGCGGTAAACACGAATACGACCCCTGTGTGTTGACTGGAAATTTCTTTCGTCTGTAAAGATTACATTGTTCCAAAAATTTACATCATGTGCTAAAAATTCAAGCGCAAATCCTACTCGCGCACCAGTACTACTCAATCCAGGAAAATTCGTTTCTTCAGCAGCCCGAATAACTGAGTAAAATGGATTTTCTACTAAAGCATTTACCAATTGCAAATATTTTTATATTGAGTTGATATCCTTCGTCGCCCTGATCTAGGATTTCTACTAATCGTACCATTTATTCTCCACTTTCTTAAAATGTTACACACCGAATTTTTGTCAATATTATATCGCAGTGCAATTTGTCTCATTGACCATCCATCTTCTGCTTTAGCAATAACTCCAAATTTAACTAAATCTCTTATATGAGGCATATTAGTTTTTTGCACACTTCACACTTGCAATAAATTATGACAATTAACTGACAATGTCACAAAAATTAAAGTTAGATGTACACAACTAGATTTTAGCAAAATACCGTTATAAGACTTGTCCTATTTTTTTTTGCTCACGACCGTACACACGGGAGCATCTTAGAAGTGGTGAATTTGATAGGTAATTTTTATTATAGTGTTTAGTTATTAAGATATTCCTATTCCTACATAAATATGTATTGCAATTTAAGTTAAGGAAGCTTACACAGAAGGGAGAATTAATCATATTATTGAAAGTTTTGTAAACAAAACAAGTATCGAAGAAAACTCTTCTACCTGATAAGGATTGTAATTTATTAAAGGTTAAATTATTTTCATAAGAAAAATAGTGCCTGTTTCTATTATATCTATAATTCAGTGTATTAACGAATTTCTTTTGAATTCTTTCTAGTCTGGAGATGTATTTGTTATACATTGGATCCCATATAGTTGAAGCATATTCTGTGACAGGTAGAACCTCTGATTTAAATAAAGTAATGATAGATATATAGAATGATAAATGAGTTACTGTTAATACAAAACCTAGATGACGCAATGATTTTTTTACTATGTAACCAATATGATTTTCAAACGATAATTTCGAATCTAACAATAATCCCAAGTCCTTGATACATTAACGGACTTATTTTGAATGTTGTTTAAGCCCAAAGAGGGCAATGAAGGATTCAAATACCTTGAAAATAAGATACAGAAACATTTATCTAAATTTATAAAAAATCTGTGTAATTTACAAAATTCGTAAAAATTATTTAAGTAGTATTGAAGGTCGTTATAATCCGCCATTGAATTAATTTTCTTATAAATCTTTAAGTCATCGGCATAAACAACATATTTAGAAGCTGTGAAGCACTTGTCAACATCGTAGATAAATATATTAAAAATGAGATGACCCAGGAGCGAACCCTGGGGAACTCCGGATGTTGCGTTAATGCAGCCCGACTTTGAACCATTGATAGCAACATATTGCGACCTGTCATTAATATAGGAGGAAAGTGGCATCAGCAGCTGACCGTGCACACCAAAATTTCTAAGTTTTATAATTAGTGTAGGATGATCAACTTTATCAAATGCTTTTGAAAAATCGGTGTACACGGCACATATTGAGGTACCATCCTCCATTGTTTCAACTATATCCTGCACGTAAGGTGCAGCAGTTAGTTAGCACAGATCTCTTGCTATAGAACCCGTATTGATTGATGCTGATATAATTGATATGATATTGATTAATTAGTAGTTTTCTTATGTATAAAAAATTTAATAAGTCGAGAGTAGATAAAATCTTGTATGTTATACGTGCTATTTAAGACATTTCATAGCACTCGGCTGTTTCAGAACTCACCTTCGGTTCGTTCTGCAAATTGGAGACTCGTGCTATAAAGACCTCATACAGCACTTATAAATAACTATAATAAGGTCGAATGGTCACAATAATATTAAAATTATGGAAACCAAGGCATCAACAGAAAATACACTTTTAAGGCACTAGTATTATAAAGAATTACTTTATAGCGCTAGATACGATAGAATAAAAATGGAAGGCAACTATTAATCAGAGAACCTGATACAGTTTTAACTACCTTTTCTAGCATTAACATAATTCCACAGCTAAACTGGTTTGTGTTCCATGTCGTTTCCAGCTGCATGGATAAAATCAAGTTAAGACTATATTAATTTCAAACTTGACCGCCTTTCGCAAAGTACAAAACCGCTGTCTGTAATATAATGAATTAGTTTTCTTATAACTTTTATGTTAATACGCTTTTTGTTTGATCATTTGTCCAGTATACCGTACTCTGTATAATATACGTGAATATTCTATATGCACTTCCGAAGGCATGTTTTTTAGGAATATATTTATCCAACTGGTCATAGAGCACTTCCTAGATATATATGGAAGCTGCGTTTAGATCATTTATTTAAAAAAGAGAATCCCAGTTCGTAGTTTATAATACAGCGTATAAAGCAGTATAATAGTCGAATATACGTTATCCGGTTATCCCACTTCTGCATAAAGAACAAAATTTACCAGAAACAGAAGAAACTATATATTGACGGTTTCACATGTAAGTTGGAAAGCTGCAAAATTAGATAGCGCTTAAAGTCAGCATTCATAGAAGATCAAGAGATTTCGTCTAATCAACATTTTGAAAATATTTACTATGGCGTTCATAAAAGGAAATAAATTATTTGAAGATCGTTACCTCTGGGATCAACTACTTATTATAAGGCACTCGTAAATCTGTTATCTGGCTTTTAATGATGTGAGATAAAAATAAATCGCTGCGATCGTTGTTTAGAATGACGTAATTATCATCCCTTTCAATAGAAAACATCGAGGAATATATGACTATGAGAGAGAATTGAGAATGTAAAATGTTTACAACCTTTTGATTTAATTCACTTAAACGGAATAAATTTTAGTCTTATCTTCTGGTTTAGTAAGCAGATGTCGAATATACAGGGTATGCTAATAAAAACTCTCAGGTGAAATATTTCTGAAACTACTAGAGATGTTTGAGTTCTGTAAAAGCGATTTAGTTAAATCTGGAGTTATTGCTAAAGCAGAAGATGGACGGTCAATGAGACAAATTGCACTACGTTATAATATTTACAAAAATTCGGTATGTAACATTTTAAGAAAGTGGAGAATAAACGGTACGCTTAGTAGAAATCCTGGATCAGGGCGACGAAGGATATCAACTCAACAACAAGATTTGCAATTGGTAAATGCTTTAGTAGAAAATCCATTTTACTCAGTTATTCAGGCTGCTGAAGAAACAAATTTTCCTGAATCGAGTAGTACTAGTCGCCGGCGAGTAAGAGAATCGGAGCTACGCTGTCATGCAGCAGCACAGAAATACTTACTTAAAGCTGAACATAAAGAAGCTAGAGTAGGATTTGCGCTTGAATTTTTAGCGCATGATGTAAATTTTTGGAACAAGGTAATCTTTACAGACGAAAAAACTTTCCAGTCAACACACAGCGGTCATATTCATGTTTACCGCCCTCCGAATACTCGATTGGATGAGAAATATATATCTAATAATGATAAAAGTGTAGTTCAAATGTGCTTTTAGAGGGCGGAATATTAAACATAATATTTTTAGTCGCAAACTCCTCTATAAATCCTTATTTTACTATAAGGAACCTAACCAGACTGCAACCAACAGCTACTCTCCGGGCTATGTGCCCCGCCGAACGCTGAATTACAAGTTACAAGCCTGGCGCGTTAAGTGTAATAATTGCATATTACCATCAAAACGCTAATGCTTCGATTGCAACAAACACCAGCCGAAAGACTGATCCTACTTAAAGGAGCTCCCTTGCCAGTCGTCACACACCACTTGCAGACTGCAGTTTCGAGCTGTTGGCTCTCGTCAGTGCAAGGTAGGTATGCGACGACCGACATGAGAATCCTTTGACTATAGTACATCCCGGTATTTTTACAATAGCGACATGTAAAACAGTCAGCAGGCGCCATCCAGCGGTTCAGTGTCTGTTGCAATCGAAAAATAAATAGCCTGACTTGGCTTAGCATAGTTCAAATGTGCTTTTAGAGGGCGGAATATTAAACAATATTTTTAGTCGCAAACTCCTCTATAAATCCTTATTTTACTATAAGGAACCTAACCAGACTGCAACCAACAGCTACTCTCCGGGCTATGTGCCCCGCCGAACGCTGAATTACAAGTTACAAGCCTGGCGCGTTAAGTGTAATAATTGCATATTACCATCAAAACGCTAATGCTTCGATTGCAACAAACACCAGCCGAAAGACTGATCCTACTTAAAGGAGCTCCCTTGCCAGTCGTCACACACCACTTGCAGACTGCAGATCCCGGTATTTTTACAATAGCAACATGTAAAACAGTCAGCAGGCGCCATCCAGCGGTCCAGTGTTGTTTGTTGCAATCGAAGCATTAGCGTTTTGATGGTAATATGCAATTATTACACTTAACGCGCCAGACAATAACAGAGGTTTACGATTTTAATAATTTAAAAACAATAATCTACTAACTGATTTAGTCTATGAGATAAATGTTATCTTATTTCGCTACAGTTTGTTTATATTTGTATGTAAACAATTCTTAGAAAAATGTCTCGTCAAAACTTACTATTTCTTAATAATTCCAAAAATAAAATTATTATATAAGCAAATTAATATTCCTCTTTGTTATACATCAGATTTAAAAAGAGAAAAATTACCTGTTAACATACCAGGACTCTTTAGAGAAAATTGTCCATGTTAACAAAGATATTGGTATGACGAGTTCTAAGTACCTATTTTAAAAAATAGCTACCAATTTTCAAATATTCATTTCATAATAGTGTTTGGTCACTGGTCACCTGAGATTCTGGAATTCGTCATAAATGAAAAGAGTCAGTATTCGCAAAAAATAACGTTTGGTGCTGAATACTAAATGACAAAATGATTGGTCCCTTCTTCTTTGAGGGTAATGTGAATAAGAAAGTGTTTTTAAATTTTCCTAGAAACGAGTTTTGAAACGCATTAGATGATTTATCACTACAGAATCTCCTTAATTTAAAGTTTCAGTTAGATGGAAGTTCTGTTCATGACTGTTAAGATAAGAAGATTGCTAAATCTTGAAAATCGTTGGATAGGGGAAAACAGCCCTTTGATTGAGTGGCCACCGAGATCCCCAGACTTGACGCCACTCGATTTTTTCCTTTGGGGTTTAGTGAAACAAGAGATTTACAAATTGCACAAGATGAAATTATTCCAGAACAAATACGAAAGATTACTATGAATGTGCGTAAAAGGATTGACAAGTGAATTGAAATAAATGGTGGATTGGTAGAAGTGACGATAATCTTGCAGAAGTTACATTATAAAATAGTATTTATAAAGATAGCGGTAAACTTATTGCCCCTCAACACATTAAAATTCTCAGGCCGGTTCGCTAGGTCAGTAAATTAAACTATTTTGAAAACTACAGACTCTGTGCTGTATAATAGAAGGGTCGCCTCGCCCACGTCCCTTGCAGTTATCCTCGGCCCGAGAACTGCTCCTCGACGCCGCATGACGTCAGCAGTACCGTTTGTCTGACGTACAAGGGTATCGAAGGCTGACGTCAAAGCGTCGGTTTCCCTGGTAACCGAACTTCTCTGTACTCTTGAATGGGAAAAGCGAGATCAACCTAGGCCTAGACTTTGATATTATTAGAGGCCAGGGGAATAAAACCCCGTTGGAAAAGTGGAAACTCATGTTGGCGGATCGATGGAAGCGCATGAAAATATAACGAAGTCATGAAATGAGGTTTCCAGAGAAAACAGTTTTTGAATTGAAAGGTAAACAATCGGAAAGATAATTCTGTCAATATACAGAGTAAAACGATTGATTTATCAGTTTGCCATGAAATTTCATTAATCATTTTACCTTATCTTTTCACGATGCAATTTAAGTTAGAGTAGAGTGTCAGGGTATCTTTGTTTTTGTGCAAAATGTTAAATAGTAAATAATTTAAGCTACAAGTTATTCTTCATAGTGCAGTAGAGTCTGAAGTTCACTCTAATACCTTTTCTGGCCATCATTTCACAATCAATCCTGGGAACTTATTATGGTTCACATCAAGCCAACATGTTCATGGAACATACTCCAACCTCCGCTGCATAACGCAATATATCTCCAAACATTTAGATGCTAATGTTCAGGTTGCCGTAATATATACCGACTGCTCGAAGGCTTTAGACACACCAAACCATGTGGTTCTCTTAAATAAGTTAAATAATATTGCGTTGTCGTCCTCATTCCTGCATTTATTAAAACCCATCTTTGTATGCGGAAACAGTATGTAGAATACTGTAGTCAAAAGTTCTTCGAGATGTCTGCTACCTCTGGTGTACTCCGGGGCACTGTCCTGGGTCCACTATTATTTGTTATCTTTCTTAAAGATATTATTGACCTGATAGACCTACAATGCTTGTTATATGCTGATAATTTAAAACTGTACTGGCATACAGAGTCCCTCGATCACAGAAAGAGGATACAAAATAACTTAAATAAGATTTTTAAAAAATAGGTACTAAAAAGAATTAAAAACAAAATGACCACTGGCCCAGACGGCATACCAGCTTTCTTATTAAGGCATTGCTCTACCTTTAACGACAATTTTAAATTGGTAAGTTTCCAGATAAGTGCAAACACGATTTCATGAAAGGACGCAACTACCAATCAGCTTTGTGTTACGCAATTTATTTTGGAATCCATTGATGATCAATCTCAAACTGACATAATTTATACTGACTTTTCCAAGGCATTCGATAGACAACCATACTATGCTGCTTAAAAAAATCAATGATATTGGCCTTTCGGGAAATTTGATAACTCTATTCAGATGTTATCTGTCAAACAGAACCCAATATGTTACCTTCAATGGATTTATGTCTGTCGAATACGTTGCTACCTCTGGAGTACCGCAAGGTCCAGTTCTTGGGCCACCGTTGTTCATCATATTTATCAATGACATAGCGGACGATTTAACATACGAGGTTAACTATTTAATGTATGATAATATATGCATGTATGCTGCTCCGTAAATACCCTAAAAACCTATTACTACAGGCACTGATTTAAAATGCTTGTTTTTCCTTCCTATGATCTCTCATAATATACGATTTAGAAAATCATGCTTTGTGTTTTTCTTTTTTTTAATGTCTTTCATTAGTTACTAGTCTTTGTTTTATACATTTTTTTTATATGTTAATGTTATTGCTTAATTACATATTTGTATTAGTTTACTACTGTACCTCCATGTCCTCTAATTGGCTCAAATACCTGTTGGACAGTGTAGCAAATATATAAAATAAAATAAATAAAAATTAAAGAGACGTGCAACAAAAATTGTGCAAGGTTGTCTCAAACCACAGAAAAGAAAATGCCTGAATACTTCAATGGTCTAGGAGTGACATTTGATCATCAGCTATCTTTTCAAAGCACATCGAGAGCAGCTTTTTATAAAAACACACTTGGTCTAAAAGCACAAGTGTGTTTTGCTTTAAAAACTATAAACTGGCTATAAAGTGTCAAAGATTTGACATATTAGTTCGTGTAAATCGGCAAATAAATCTAAATGCTTACCCTCGAGCAAATAGTAAATTGTTTTTTTCACGACCGGGAGTAGAAATCGATTTCTATGGTATCAAAATTGTGACAGAAGTAAAGCATTTACTCTCTAGGAACGAAATAAGACAATAATTTCCCTAGGGGAGTTTTTATTTTATTTCATTTGTAAACAAATATCTGTTGCCATGATACGTTGAATGGAAATATCCCAAAGGCTTCTAAATATTGTAATTTCGCTCCAATTTATTATAATTCTTTATTTATGAAATAAATGTTTCTACTCCCGATCGTGGAAGAAATAGTATATACACCTCGGGAGAGACCGCCATTTTTCCCTCGATGTATTTGTTGCCCTCGGGCTTCGCCCTCGGGTCTCAAATTACACCTCAGGAAAAATAAGACGTTTCTCTCCCTTAGTGTATAATGTACTATTATTAGGAGTAAAAGTGAAACTTTTGTGACGAGTCTGTAGGTTTTCCGGACGAACGAAGTGAGTCACAAGGAATTTTGCTCAGCTCTGAATCAAATTGCATGTACATACAGGGTGTCTCACCGGGAACTGAATCGATCGATATTGAGAAAAGTACGCATCAGAAAATTTTGAAAATTTAAATAATTACTAATGTTAGTGTGGCCAATCCAACTAAAATAATTACAAGCAGCTGGCACTTCCGTTTATACCGGAAGTCGATACCAACTTGCTTATTTCAAATGGACCACCCTATACATTTTAGGATTTTCGAAAAGACCATAAAATTCTAAGTCTAAAATATGTAGCATATCCTATAGCTAAACCTAGCCGTTTCAGAGATATTTGACATTTTATAGAAAATTTGACAGGTATGCAACGGTTTGCAAGAACCGTTATAATTTTCTTCGTGTAAAAGATCCTCATTTGCTTCTTGTCACATAAAATGAACACAAGGAAAACTACGTTCTACAATGGAAATAAATTCAATAATGTCATACCAAGTGTTCCGTTTTTCGCGTTACATTTTGTCAACTTCAAATCGCGAAAACTTGTTTAGGTCAAATGGAACACCCTGTATTTTTGAATTCCCTTTTTCTAATATTAGCATTGTGGAGGTTAAAGTTACAACTTTTTGAAATATTTGCTGCGATTTTATTAGAAATTCATGAATTGTTGTAATCATTTCATCAAAATAGCCATGATTAGAAACAATCTGTCATTATCTTATGCCAAAAAATGCCAGCACGTTTAAATTATACCAACGAAAACTTTTTAAATTTGTTTATTATTTATGGAGAATGTGATAAACTAATATCAAGAACTTGCAGCACATTTGCTACTGGATATCCAGAAAAACGGAAACCGTCACCAAACACTGTAAAACGCAAAACGCATACTGGAAAATTTTAAAAATTATGGATCTGTCAAGGCCAAAATGTAAAGAAGAAAGCCTATTGTTGATGACGAAAACATTGAAATAGTCATTCTGGGATATTTTCATGCATTTCCAAGGATGTCATTAAGACAAGCTGCTCTGGAATCGGGACTATGCAAGGATTCAATTCACAGAATCTTATTAAAACATAAGTTTCACCCGTTTCCATTCCATATGGTTCGAGGATTAAAAGAAACAGATTTCTTAAGAAGACAGAATTTTTGTGAGTTTATTCTAATAAGGTCTGAGGGTCACGATTCTTATTTGGGAAATATATGGACAGATGAAGCAAAATATATTAAAAATGGACTTTTTAATAGACACAATTCGCATTATTGGAGTGACTCAAATCCTCATATGTTGAGAGCGCGAAACTTTCAGGAAAGTTGGCAGTTCAATGTTTACTGTGCCATAAGAAACGATAGAGTGGTGGCATTACAATTTTATCAGGAAAATTTAAATGGTAAATTAAATTTTCTCTTCTGCTAATATGTATAGGTAAATTTTTGTTTTTTTTTAGGTGAAAAATATCTGAATATCTTACAAAATTTGAATAATAACTATTTAGAAAATTTACATCTCGCCGAACATAGAGACATTTTTTATCAGCACGACGGTGCTCCCCCACATAGCTCATATTTAATTAATAATTATTTACAAGAAACTTTTTATGATCAATGGATTGGCAATAATGGACCTTTCTTATGACCTCCTCGCTCGCCCGATTTATCAGTTCTGGATTATTTCATTTGGGGAACTATTAAAAATAAAGTTTATGAGAGCCTATTAATAACCATTGAAGATTGTATGCAAAGAGTAAGAAATGCATTTCAAAACGTATCACAGGATTCAATTAGAAGAGCTACCCAGGAGGAACTAATCCGAAGGTGCAAAAAATGTGTCGAGGTTTGAGGGCGGAATTTTGAGCAATTATTAAATTAAAATGAAATCATATTTTAAATTGATCTTATCTCTGCTATTTTAGTTCATGCCATATCTTCAATTCGATTAATACGCATGTTACAGTGTTAGTCTTATTTTGCGGTTTTGTGAATATCGAGTAGCAAATGTGCTCCAAGTTCTTGATATTACTTTATCACATTCTCCATAAATAATAAACAAATTTAAAAAGTTTTCGTTGGTATAATTTAAACGTGCTGGCATTTTTTGACATAAGATAATGACTGAATGTTTTTAATCATGGCTATTTTGATGAAATGATTACAATTCATGAATTTCTAATAAAATCGCAAATATTTCAAAAAGTTGTAACTTTAACCCCCACAATGCTAATATCAGAAAAAAGGGAATTCAATTTTGCACAACTTGAAATAAAAAAATACAGGTTGTTCAATTTGATCTAAACAGGTTTTCGCGGTTTGAAGTTGACAAAATGCAACGCGAAAAACGGAACACTTGGTATGATATTATTGAATTCATTTCAGTTGTAGAACGTAGTTCTCCTTGTGTTCTTTTTATGTGACAAGAAGCCAATGAGGATCTTTTACACGAAGAAAGTTATAACGGTTCTTGCAAACCGTTGCACCCGTCAAATTTTCTATAAAATGTCAAATATCTCTGAAACGGCTAGGTTTAGGTATAGGATATGCTACATATTTTCGACAGAATTTTATGGTCTTTTCGAAAACCCTAAAATATATAGGGTATTCCATTTGAAATAAGCAAGTTGGTATCGACTTCCGGTATAAACGGAGGTGCCGGCTGCTTGTAATTATTTTAGTTATATTGGCCACACCAACATTAGTAATTATCTAAATTTTCAAAATTTTCTGATACGCACTTATCTCTATATCGATCGATTCAATTCCCGGTGAGCCACCCTGTATATTTTATATTTATATCGTAATTGTAAGTAACAGCCAGTAGAAACAGTATAATTATTACCATAGAATTATTCCACATAGGTATACAAAGTTCTCTTTAGCCGTTCAGACACCCTGTACGGTTAAATATGACATTTAACAAAAACTCGGTCATCATTTTCTGCATTCTCTAGCTGCCCATATGATGATTTAACATTTAACTTAACTATCTTTGCTAATACGATTACTTAAAGTGTCAGAAGGATAAGTATTCGCTAACCTTCTATCACACCAAAATCCTCTTGAACATTACATAACACCTTGAACGCGCATTAATATACTACTCTTTCTTTGTATTTATTAATGAAGTAACAACAAAGTTCTGCAATCACTATTTAAATTGTTAAGGTTGTTTATTAACGAAACCACGCGTGGTTGTGGCGGTCCACCTTGAAACATTATTATATGAATGAAAATGTCAAAATTAAAATACAAATTCATTTGGAGGGACGGCATGAATGAAATTCTATTACTACAAAGAAAAATATAAATCTTATATTGTGTAAGAGAGTAATAGCTGGAAAAGTATCGTTATACGTAACATACGATTTTTTTTCCACAGTAGCGTTGAGTCTTTCATGATTTTTTTGTATGGCTTTTTGTTGGTTTCCTAAAGGCCTAAAAATAGACGCATCGAGGTTATTTGGATTATTATATTAAACCTGAAAAAAATATCTCGATATTTTCATAAGGAATCGGGAATATTGCGTCATATCTTTCTCATGTTACACTCCCTCGTACGCCTCGTCCACACAAAAAGCCTTATTGACAAGGACGCCAAACGTACAGGGTGCATTTTGTAAATGCCTCGCTAGATTTCCATGCTGCGTTTCTCAAACAACCAACTGAACTTCAATAAAACACCCTTTAATTATGGCAAAGTATCTCATCACTTATACTGTACAAACATAATAATTAATGCTTATACCGAAAACTGAAATAATATACTTATAAAATACAACCGAACCTCATCAATAACGCAGTTTTAAACATGTGGTAATTAAATTGTCAATAAGCACACACACATGAGAAAAACGTTAAAAATTAACCCAGAAACGTTAAATCAACTCTCAAATATGACCAGTTTGAACCGGTAAAATTAACTCTACATTAATTTTCAGATAATTGAACAGAGAAAATTATAATAAGTGCCCCACAGGTTGCCCATTTTGATTGAAAGACATCCCTGCCAAAAATGGCTCATAGAAACTTATCAAAAATATATATACATGTATCTATAAGATTTGAGTTGAATAATGAAAGTGGGGCAATAGTGCGCCGGACATCGATATCTCGCGTTCTACGATAGCTAGCAATTTTTTAAAAAATTGCAAGTAAACTAGATAAACAAGTCTATAACTAGAAATTAATTTCGAACAAGCAGGGCGAGCCGAGACGAAATTGAGGACCAAGTGCATTTTTTTAAATGGAATGCTATATATATCAGTACATTTTTTTAAGCCTTTTTCTAGGCTCTATTCATTCCTATATTAGAATTGAATATTCTTTCCTATTATTTGGGTTTCCTACCACATGTACTATTATCCTTCTTATGTGTTAGAAAACCCAAATAATAGGAAAGAATATTCGTAGAATGCCACAAATAACTTTCAGACAATATTTAGCATTGAATATCTCCCAACCACTTGGATGTAATGATTTTTTTTGTTGAAATAATACAATCTGCGGATGGATATTTAAAAAATCACCACAGTCACAATTATGGGTTTTTAGAAAAAATTATGTCAATACCAGTTACGAGACATCTAATTAATGTTTTTGAATCATTTTCATTTCCTAAAAATGTACAGGATGGCCAAAAATTATTTTTCAATTAAGAACATTTTAAATTGAATTTTCTCAAATTTTCAAATGAACACCCTGTATATTTTTCGACGATGTGATGTAGAAATGAAAAACGAACATTTTATTGTAAGTACTTTCCTATGGCTAATTGCAACAATTTTCATTTTATAAATAAATAAGTGTGAAATTCAAAAATAAACTTAAAATAGAATTTTCCTCAATAATTCATTAGAAAAATGTATAATAGGTGTTCGAGGTGATCAAAATGGGCAACATTAATATTGACACATGTCTTCATGCAATTTTGAAATGAGGCCATTTAGTGGGACCATTTCTTCCAATCCATTGAAATGAGTAAATACTATTTAACCGATCCTTTACGGTAATGTTTTTTTGTACATTTTTTTGCTGTTTTCGTTATTCGACAAGTAATAAAACCTCAGTTTGGTATAAATTGTCGTGTACAAAGGAGCATTTATTACATTTATGTGTCGTTACAATTTGTATTGAATTTAAAATATTTGGAATTTTACAATATGAATTTTAATAAAGCGGAACTTGTCGACATGATTTTTGTTTTGGGCGAGTCAAACACAAATTGTTTACTTGGCAATAGAATTTATAACCAAGGTTATCCTGAAATAAGAATTCCTGATGTTAGCAGCTTCCAAAACCTTCTCGATAGATTTCTGGAAACTGGAAATGTCGAATATAAAAAAAGTGAAAGAATAAAACGTGTTGTGAACGAAGAAAATGAGTTTCTGTGGTGCTGGCGACGGTTGAGAATCCCCATATTAGTCAAAGAGAAGTGAGTTCATTAGTAGGAATAGGTAGACGGTCTGAGGGTCGAATCTTAAAAACAAATAAGTTGCATGCATATCATATTCAAATACACCAGGAATTATCTGATGACGCTTTTCAAAAGCGCCTACAATTTTGTAATTGGGCCAGAGGTGAAATGCAACATGATGTCAACTTCTTCAATACTGTTTTATTCAGTGATGAGACAACTTTTCATAAAAATGGATTTGTTAATAGGCACAATTTCCATTATTATGCTTCGGAAAATAATCCTCACTTTTTTATGCAAGTTGATAACCAACAAAGATGGTCTATAAACGTTTGGTGAGGAATTATTGGAGAACATGTAATTGGGCCACGTTTCTTTGATGGTACATTGACTGGAGCTATTTATCTTCATTTCTTCGAAAACTATCTGCCACAATTATTGGTAAATCTCCCTGAAATAATTCGAAATAGGATGTGGTTTCAGCAAGATGGTGCTCCACCACATTATTTAAATGCAGTTAGAGACCACTTAAATCATACCTACCCTAATCAATGGATTGGAAGAAATGGACCCACGAAATGGCCTGCTAGATGCCCAGATTTACAAAAATGGATTTTTTTTATGGTGACACGTGAAAGAAATTGTTTATAGAGACACATCAACAACAGTACAAAATATGTAGAAAAGAATAATAACTGCCTTTGCATCTATCACACCGGCAGTTTTAGGAACAATGGGAATCTCATTTCAAAAGCGCAGAGATATTCAATGCTAATATATGAATGAATAGAGCCTAGAAAGAGACTTCAAAAAATGTACTGATATACATAGCATATAGCATTCCATTTTTAAAAAGGCACTTGGTCCTGTAATTTCGTCTTGGCTCGCCCTGTATGTTCGAAAATAATTTTCAGTTATAGACTTTTTTATCTAGTTTACTTGCAATTTTTTAAAAAATTTCTAGCTATCGTAGAACGCGAGATATCGAGATCCGACGCACAATTGCCGCATTCGTATATCTCTGTGATAAAAATATACAATACCTAAGAGTAATTATATTGAAAATTTCACACCTCTACTTTTTAACAATAAGATACCTTAATTTTGGTTAGTTACCATGGCAATTAAAAAAATTTCCGGAAATTTTTTCGAGGCGCCACGATAGCTGCTTTCGTTCGCCTTGAACAAAGTGATTGTGATTAGTAAGCAACCAATAGAAATCAAGAATTTGAAAAATATCTCAACTCAATTGGCTGTTTAGTGATTGTGTTCAGTTTGTTCAAGACGAACGAAAGTACCTGATATTTAAGTGAAATTTTTTTGACAGTTGAAAAGGTAAACATAATATGATCTATGTACCTGTGAATAATGCAAAATTTCTTGTCTAATTACTTGTTGATTTTCTTTACCAAACCGCGACATTTCGCTATACACTTATTAAACTCAACGTACACAGTACACACCTTTTAAACTAGTAATTATTAAGCTTTGTGACAGAACCGGTTAAACAAAAATGACAAATCAACATATGTCAAAAACAACAATACCCTGGCCAACTTGACAAGCAGTGAAATTAATTTAAAATGTGAGGATTGTCAGGTTGGATTAATACATTTTTTCTAAATTATGGTGTTAAGTGGTGTGAAATTTTCTTACCGAATACCACGCAAGCTTAAATTATTCCTGGAAATAATTTAAGTTCTTGTGATATTATAAGTGAAAATACTCACGACATGGCATACCACAACAAAAGTATTCGCGGGAAAGAGTAATATGGCTGCTACAGAAAAAACAATTGAATATCTAGGGACAAAACCCTGCTTCGATCTTGATAAAAATAAATAAATGATGAACCGATCAAGTTTGATTTTGTAGAAATTAAAATATTATTAAGTAGGTATGCGGGCACTTACAATGCTTACTTATGGACAGGGAGCTGGTGCCTGAAAACTTACGTCATAAGGTACAAAATTTTTGACCCCTAAGTTTGGTGTGCGTAGACAAGCTATTTAAGATTCTTTTTGTCTTACGCCTCAGACCGGGGGCGTTTAGTCAGTAGAGGCTCTCAAATTTTCAAGAAAGGGCCAAATTTTACGTGATAAGGTACATGAGAAAAACCAACGAGGCTTTGTGTGGAAGGCCCTCCCTAACTCAAAACAAGACAATAAGACAAAATATTCGTGGGCTTTTGGGTCGTAAGACAAGTCTGAATTTTATAAAAAGGGCCAAAATTTACGTCATAAGGTACATGAACATTTGTTTCGTCAAATTGTTCGCTTCCATGTTCTATTCAGGAAACTCCATCGTAAGACATATTTTTTGTGGGCTTAACCGCTTTAAGACAAAAATTGTTGTTAAAAGGGCCGAAATTTACGTCATATGGTACATGAAAAAAATCAACGCGATATTGTGCGGAAACCCCCCCTTACTCGAGAACCTAACAGTAAGACAAAATATTCGGGGGCTTTTGGGCCGTAAGACAAGTTTGATATTTATAAAAAGGGCCAAAATTTTCGTCATAAGGTACATGAACATTTTCTTCGCCAAATTGTTCGTTTCCATGTTCTATTTAGGAAATTCCATCGTAAGACATAATTTTTGTGGGCTTAACTGCTTTAAGACAATTTTTTTTGTTATAGCGACAAAATTTACGTTATAGTGTACATGAAAAAAATCAGCGAGGTTTTGCGCGAAAACGCCTCCATAACTCAAAGCCAATATTATCGGGGTCTTATATAGGTCTGTAACACAAGTAACACTTAAAGGATAAAAAACAAAGTCAAGACTTTTAATACACGAATATATTTTTCCCTGTTAGATGTATTAAATTAACAACACTTAAATATTTGAGACGTAATTTTTGTCTTTATCTTGTGTACTAGAACCCCTGTCACTGTTGATATTTTAGATTAACCTGCTTAAGATCGAAAACCACGGATCATCACATTCTTATATATGGGTGCAAACATCTGAATAGGCAACGTTATGGTCTATGCGGTTGCGCAACATCAGTAGTTTCTGTTTCCTTTACCTATGTGATCGTTCAGTGCAGTTTTTCATTCATTGTGTAGATATTGTGAAATTAAAGTATTTCATTGAGACATCAGCTTAATCTTAGAAGCCACTTTGAAGTTATTTATTGCGACACTTACGAAATAGAACTTTGTTTCAAGTAATACAGGTAAGTGTGATGTTTTGTTTTTCGTAGACTAGAAATATTATTTATAGGTTAAGTGAGCCTAGTTGATGCTATGTTTCTACTGCATACTCTACCAACAAAACTACCTGAGACATACGGGGGATTATCTACAGATATCTTGCAAAAACTGTGTTCTAGCAAAGCAACTCGAATTGATGTTATCTTCGACCAGTATAAAAGTCCTTCTATAAAGGACTTAGAAAGATCTAAGAGAGGAGCAGAAGTACTGAGTTCTCAAGACTTCCATATCCAGGGGCCACACCAGAAGAGACCTAGAGAGTTCCACAAAGCATTAAATAATGACAACTTCAAGAGATCTTTCACGCAGTTTCTTGCAAGAGACTGGCAGCAAGACATCCATAAAGATACCTTAAGAAACAAGACACTGTTTTTTACACAAGATGATAAATGTTTTGTTCACAAAAGTGGTTTTTCAGAAGAATTCAGTCAACTGCATTGCAAACACGAAGAGGCAGATTCACGCCTTTTTTTCCATTGTGAAAATATTTTTAAAAGTGACTCTTCTCTAAGAGAATCGGGAGAAAAGTACCACAAAGATATAGTGGTAAGAACAGGGGATACAGATGTTTTGATTTTGTTTTTGAGCAACATTTGCAGATCAGTATATATTAAATCTTACCACAGGCTTTGGCTAGATTTTGGAGCTGGAAAAAACAGACGATTTATTAATGTCTCGCTTTTGTCCAAAAAGTTGGGGTCGAATCTTTGTAAATCTTTGCCGGGATTACATGCCTTTACAGGCTGTGATTATACAGCAGCTTTTTCCCATAAGGGCAAAATTCGACCATTCAACATTTTGACTAAGACATGCAAATATCAAGATGCCTTCTCCTCTCTTGGATCATCTTGTAAAGCTTCCGATGAAGTAGTAGCTACGCTAGAAGAGTTTACATGTGAAATATATGGCCAAAAAAAGTGCAAGGACGTTAATAAAGCAAGAATTCAATTGTTTTTAAAATGAAATAAGCCTAAGAATATTTCCGATCCTTTTTCAGCCATAAAGAACATCGATCCTGCACTTTTGCCACCATGTAAGTCCGTTCTGGAAAATAAAATTTTGCGATGCAACTTCATCTGCACTGTTTGGAACAATGCAAGTGACCCCAATCCGCATAAGACATTAACTCCGGAACAAAGTGGTTGGGAGTTTACTGAAAAAGGATACTGTCCTAAGTGGAACAGCAGACCATATCTCCCTGAAGCCCTGGAAGAATATCAAGAGGATCTACTGAATAATTCTGACAACTCAGAGGCAGAAGACGATTTCAGTTCGGAAGATTCTGAAAAAGAGTCAGACGAAGAGTATTTGTAATTACAATAGTATTTCTCTACATACTTATTTCGGTTTAAATTTGAAATTAATTTATGAAATCATCTATTTTATTTTTCACTTAAGAAAATTATGTTAAATTTTCTTGTTTTGAGAAACTAGATTTTCTAAATCCTGTGTTATTCGTAGCTTATGATGTATCGCCTATATTTTCTAAAATAAAACAAAAAAATCTTCGGTCTGATTATTTCCCGAACCGGTGTATAAACAATTTTTAGAAACCATTTTTAAATATTTTTTGTATCACCCAAATTACCTAGTTGTCACATGAGTTAAGCCCACAAAAATATTGTCTTATGAGGGTCTCCAATCGGGTCGCCTAATGAAATATCGAAGTGAACAAGTTGGCGAAAGAAATTTTCATTGACCCTTGGACCCAAATTTTAGTCCTTTTGGAGATATGAAATTGACTCCTCAATATATTGCCCTACGATTCGGTTTTCACCTTAGTGTGGTTTCTATACAGTACCTGCTTGGCTTTTTTATGTACCGTATAAGGTAAATTTTATTCTTGTGACAAAAAAATTGTCTTAAAGCAGTTAAGCCCACAAAAATTATGTCTTACGATGTAGTTTCATGAATAGAACATGGAAACGAACAATTTGGCGAAAAAAATGTTCATGTCCCTTATGACGTAAATTTTGGCCCTTTTTATAAATATCAAACTTGTCTTACGGCCCAAAAGCCCCCGAATATTTTGTCTTACTGTTCGGTTCTTGACTAAGGGGGGGTTTCCGCACGATATCGCGTTGATTTTTTTTCATGTACCACATGACGTAAATTTCGGCCCCTTTAACAAAAAATTTTGTCTTAAAGCGGTTAAGCCCACAAAAAATATGTCTTACGATGGAGTTTCCTGAATAGAACATGGAAACGAACAATTTGGCGAAGAAAATGTTTATGTACCTTATGACGTAAATTTTGGCCCTTTTTATAAATATCAAATTTGTCTTACGGCCCAAAAGCCCTCGAATATTTTGTCTTACTGTTAGGTTTTCGACTAAGGGGGGGTTTCCGTACAATATCGCGTTGATTTTTTTCATGTACCATATGGCGTAAATTTCGGCCCTTTTAACAATAATTTTTGTCTTAAAGCGGTTAAGCCCACAAAAAATATGTCTTACGATGGAGTTTCCTGAATAGAACATGGAAACGAACAATTTGGCGAAGAAAATGTTCATGTACCTTATGACGTAAATTTTGGCCCTTTTTATAAATATCAAATTTGTCTTACGGCCCAAAAGCCCCCGAATATTTTGTCTTACTGTTAGGTTCTTGACTAAGGGGGGGTTTCCGCACAATATCGCGTTGATTTTTTTCATGTACCATATGACGTAAATTTCGGCCCTTTTAACAACAATTTTTGTCTTAAAGCGGTTAAGCCCACAAAAAATATGTCTTACGATGGAGTTTCCTGAATAGAACATGGAAACGAACAATTTGGCGAAGAAAATGTTCATGTACCTTATGACGTAAATTTTGGCCCTTTTTATAAATATCAAATTTGTCTTACGGCCCAAAAGCCCCCGAATATTTTGTCTTACTGTTAGGTTCTTGACTAAGGGGGGGTTTCCGCACAATATCGCGTTGATTTTTTTCATGTACCATATGACGTAAATTTCGGCCCTTTTAACAACAATTTTTGTCTTAAAGCGGTTAAGCCCACAAAAAATATGTCTTACGATGGAGTTTCCTGAATAGAACATGGAAGCGAACAATTTGACGAAAAAAATGTTCATGTACCTTATGACGTAAATTTTGGCCCTTTTTATAAAATTCAGACTTGTCTTACGACCCAAAAGCCCCCGAATATTTTGTCTTATTGTCTTGTTTTGAGTTAGGGAGGGCCTTCCACACAAAGCCTCGTTGGTTTTTCTCATGTACCTTATCACGTAAAATTTGGCCCTTTCTTGAAAATTTGAGAGCCTCTACTGACTAAACGCCCCCGGTCTGAGGCGTAAGACAAAAAGAATCTTAAATAGCTTGTCTACGCACACCAAACTTAGGGGTTAAAAATTTTGTACCTTATGACGTAAGTTTTCAGGCACCAGCTCCCTGTCCATTATTTTTGCAAGCAAATGGTTCGAGTAAACCGTTTATTTCGCAAAATTGTCGTCTAACGAATAATTTAAAGTAAGACATGATGTCACTATCATAGTGTTACTCATTTACTTTAAACATTTAACAAATAAAAAAATATATGATTTAATTTACCCATGTTGATATAATTTTTAACTGAAAGTTATATTAATTTAACGTGTTAATAGTTAGGCAAGCACTATTACAGAAATGTGGCATACTGGTTGCATATATTGAGGTCCAAAAATTCAAATATATATTTTGGTTCCTTTATTGTTTCTAGGTAATGTTATTTATATTAGTGGAACCTTAAATATCATGAATGTTACTGTAAACGTAAACAAGTCATAAACTCATAAAAAACAATTCGCATAAATAATTTTGTAAGACGCAGAGGTAATAAATAAATGGATTAATTTAAATTCCACATTTAACTAAAGTTTTAAAAGGGACTAGCTAAAATAATGCCGATTAAAGTTGGAAATAGTCATTATGGATAATACGGTGTGTTTTTCGGGTTAAATCCGTATAGTTGCGTATGTTCCTATTATTTGGCAATCACTTTTTTTAAATATTATTTAGATATTAACTCTAAACCTGTTTGATATTTAAGATATCTAATTGGTTTTTAAAAGAAACTTTCATCCTTATACACAGGTAGTTTCTACAGGATCAAAACGTAAAACACTGTGCTTGACGTACGTTTCGCCAACAAAATTAACAGTGTTAGTTTTAATCATATCCTGATAATGTTGAATTGGCTGGCGAAATGCGCATCGTCTGCGTGTTGGCATTTGTGAAATTGTGATAACTACAAGCCCATATAGAGAAGCCGAATCATTATAAGTACAGAAAAGAATTGCAATTTCATGAAAATAAAGTTCCAAATTCTACACAGCCCTATTAGGCCAGTGAATAGAGACATGAAACAACAAAACAAAATCTTCTTCAGCCTATTTGTGACTCCCGCGACGTAGGGTAGGCATGCATACGTTGTTGGTTGTTGCTGTTCTTCTTCTGTTGTTTTTCTCTTGTTCTCTCTACTATTCATTGTATATTGCTTTGACTGTATCCGTTCTTCTCAAAAGTTTGTTGGACATTCTGTAGTTACTCGGGTTTGTTATCGTCGACGCATATTGTGTTGGCTCTGTGGACCAATGCTCTGATTAATGCTCTCTTCTGTTGTGGATGGCAGTGAGATGTCGCATGTAGATAACGATCGATGTGTTTTCTTTCTGTAGACACCATGGGCCAGCTTGCCATTGTGTGACCTTTTCACTAATACATCTAAGAAAGGTAAAGCTCCATCTTGCTCGTTCTCCATTGTAAATTTGATACTTGGATGCTGTTTATTCAAACGGTCGAAGAAAACAGATAAAGATAATTCTCCATGTGGCCATATGATGAACGTATCGTCTACGTAGCGTAGCCAGCAATTTGGTTTATTCTCACTGCAGCATATAGCTTCTTCTTCGAAAGCTTTCATGAATGGGTTGGCTATCACAGGTGGAAGTGGTGATCCCATGGCTGCTCCTTGCAAAAGCTCGTAGAAGTCTCCATTCCACAGAAAATATGTTGTAGACAGGCACAATCGCTCCAGATCAGGTATGTCTTCTCTTAATCCTTTAGGTACAAGTTGCTGCCAGATCAGGTTAACCGTTTCCTCGATTGGTACATTGGTGAACAAATATTCGACGTCAGAGCTAACCATGATGTCACAATCATTATTTCCAAGTTTTCCAAAATTTGTACGAAGTGTCCGGAGTTCTTTATCTGGCTACTAGTCTTACCTATATACCCACCATGACTCTATGGCCTACCTAAGGTTCATAAACCAGGTAATCCTTTAAGACTAATTATCAGCACATCACCAACTTATGAATTGGCCAGATACGTCGCAGACATATTACAACTCTATATAGGTAAGGCTATAATCAGAGAAGAACAACAGGAGAACAGCAACAACCAACAACGTATGCATGCCTACCCTACCTCGCGGGAATCACAGATGGGCTGAAAAAATTTTATCCAAAAAGAAAGTAGGTGTACGGTTTCGAACGGTGAAGAAAATGCAGCAGGTGCTTCCCTCAATCAAACACCCTGTCCCCCAACTGTTAACAAAAGGTGTTTACCAGTTGAAGTGTACATGTGGGTAGAGCTACATCAGACAAACAGGATGGAGTATCCAGTGCAGAATCAAAGAACATCAGAGGAATACCAGATTTGGATACACAGATAAGTTGGCGATAGCAGAGCATGTCCATAATAAGGAAAACCATAAAAACAGGAACAACTTTAACAGAGAGGATAGGTATCAACTTAGTAACACGTGGAGACTGGCATTGCCAAGTACCAGCATCGTAATAAGTCACGGTCAACCAAGCCAATGACGAATGACTAGGGAAGCGAAGCAGGACCTAGGTATATAACGAGGAGCTGACAGGATGACCAGCGAAAGTTGAACGACCACAGCAAGACCCGGAAGAAACTACTTCAGTACTTCATTAACTTTTTTTTGTTTTTTGTTAACTTACTGTTCCAATTTGTTATTTGGACACTATACTAAACATGTATTTCAAATAGCTTGTCCATTTTATAATTTTTATGTTTTATAGTGTATTGTTATACTGCCCTATTGGGCTCGTGGGATTGCTAAAAACTCTATTGTAACTTGGTCAAATTAATTGTCTTACCATATCTTCTCAATTTTGTATTATGTTTATTAAAGCCATATTTTTCTGCATTAGACGCGATAAGCGGTGACATTCGAGCGAATAAGTCATGACGTCACGCTTAAAGGCACTTGCAGCGGGATCGCGTGGCTTCAGGAGTACGCTAGAAAATGACGTCACGCTTCAAGGTGCTTAAAGACATTAGTGTAAGCCGCGAGGTCGCAAAAATTTAACTTAAGTCTGAATAACTTTATATACTTTTTTCTAATACTAATATCAAGAAGCCATTTTTTATTAGTTTAGTAGTAGCTCAGTGAGTAAAACGTTAACAATTTGGGTGTAGAAAAATTTTCACCTTCAGCAGGCTTTGCCCGTTAGTAGACTTGTATGTTATCAGTTTTGTCATGACTCATCAATAAATTTTGCATTATAGATAACATGTAATGTTTTTAAAACTGTACATATATCTTAACTTTATCTTGTTTCTAAATGCAAAGTATATTATCACGATGTTTTGAAAGGTAATAAAATGCAATCTAATCAACCCTGACTTAATAAATAAATAACCACCACTTGACTTTTGGTCCCTAGCAATAAAGTTATCCTAGCTTAGTCTTATTAGATACATATTTCATAAAAAAATTAATATACCTTCGAAAATTTAGAAAAATAACACGCCTAAACCACAAACCCACCCAGGACTTGGAAAATTAAACAAAAGCAGTGTATAAAATTTTCTCCACTTTATTTGTAACATCTTTTATCCAAATGTATAAAAAATATAGGACTTTACCTACGATAAATCACCTGTAGACATAAAAGCCTAAAAATAAATAAATAACAAGAGTTTCGCTTAACAGGATTCTTTGTACGACTAGTTCGCTTAAAACACATAACGATTAAAATAAAAACAGATAGAAAATATAGTAAAAATAACAGTGCTTTTCGGCTTATTATTTCACAACAACAATTACAGGACAGGTCAGAAAGTTATAAAAGAGCAGTTATTTGAAACAATGGAACGTTATGCAAAACATCGGCATAAACGGTATTTCAAATTGTCCAAAAAAAGTCATGGTAAATTTGATGGTCTTCAGAAGCTCAGACTCAAAAACTATAAAGTTATTGATCCATTACTTTGGCGTACTTTCACTTTCTGTCTTATTTAAATTAGGCTCGGATTCTGATCTCTTCAAATTCTCTTCTAGGCTCTCGCACTTTTCAGTCTCTTCCGAAAATTCACTCTTAATATCCGGAAAGCTCCTTGTGACCGACTCTCCTTCGCACACAGACTCTATCCTTATATCGTCCCCGTCTATCTTCAGCAGCTCCTCGTTCAAGCTGGCATTTTTCAAATCCACATTGCTATTCGCAAAAATAGCAGCGGAGCCTAAATCGCCAGGAGGCGCTATGGTTGCATCAATAATTTCTATCGCTTTTACATCTAAAGGAGGAAAGTTGTGGATCAACACTCCCGGCCGATGCAAGGGTTGATCGACTATGGGATGCAGAGGACTCGTGGCTATGTCGATCTTACTTTTGGTTAAGGTAGCGGGAAGTGGACTATTAGACCGGTTGTTAGATGGAGAATTTAGGGAAGCCTTCTCCTGTTTATGCTGAGCTATCAAACTACACGCCCTTCCCAATATTAAAAGGCTGTTTACTACCTTACCCGTCGCCAGGCAGAGGTAGGCCATAAAAAAGACTGCAAGTGAAGGCAAATCATCTACTGTAATGGAGTGTATAAGAACTCTTATCATAACAACGCCAAGTGGTAGAGGTATGAAGCCCATACGTCTAGCTACTAGGTCGGAGTGATCAGAAAATGCATGTTTCTGCCTAGTCTGGGCCATATCGTATGCCAAACTGGTCGTGTAATCTCGGTAGACATCCAAATTTAGTTCGTTGAATCTCGTGATGAAAGCATGTTTGATCCAGTCGACAAACATCTCCGCTAGAAGAACGCTGATGCAGTCTGGGAGCAATACCCAGAACCTTTCCAGCTTCCAACTATATTCGCGCATTGTTTGAAGGATAACAATCGATAACAGTATGACCAAGTGGAATCTTTCTCGTACATCGCTGCAGGAGACTTGGAAGAGGTTGTTCTTGTCAAATTTCTTAAAGACGCTGCCCTTCAATTCCACAAACTGCAAAAAATGTAAATGTTACTTCAAGGTATAGTCACCAAAGAGCCAATTATAAAGGCTAAAAGTGATTATGACAGAGGGTGCGGCATAACGACTGCGAGATTAATATGGAGGATTAAAACTACTGGGAATGTTATCAACATTTTAACCACGGTGTAGTATATTAGGTAACGCGACAAGACCTGTACGAATGGCTTCGTAAGTGTTTAGTTGTGTGTAATGCAATAGATGGCAGGACAAATAGTCTCGTCGTTACTTACGCATAGAAATATTAGAAATACAGTTTACATACATACAAAAGTTAATGCTTTGTAGATTTGTTTTATTTATATTTCAAGGGCCTTTTAGTTCGTTCTTTTTGTTTTAGTTTTGCCGTTTAGTTGTGTATACATGCAACACTACATGCATCAAAGGAAATCCGTCTATCTATGCCTCTAGGTAATTGCAGGGGTATATTCCGGGCGCCATCTACTGAATTAAATAGAAACCAAGCACTTAAGAAGCCGGCGATTAACATGGCAAATGCCGTGTGTCGGACCACCTATATACTACACCGTAGTTTTAACTGAGGCTTTGGAAAAATTGTTGGTATAGTATATACGATCTTAATTGAGACAGGATGAAAACTAGAACTCGGCTTACAGTCAGCATATAGGATATGGGCAGCGATAGAAATGTAAAAATGTTTTAAATGCTAAATAATTGTTTTTATTGTTAAAGGGATTTCTATAATGCCTTTATTCATCAGAATTGGTTTATTTAAAAATTCTGGGCAAGTTATTTTGCCACTTGGCTATTTTGCCACACCTTTTTTAAAACTATTTTTCTCAAATTTCTAAATAACAAAACTAATAATGCCTACTCGCAAGTTCTTTGACTATGTTAAAGTACATTGACAGTTCTTTGTTGAGTCACTTGGTCGACGCCATCGAGCACGAGATAGCAGCATTGCATAATAAGGTTTTCCTACTAATTTTATTTTAACGTTTTATGTCGTGAAAATGATATAATAAAACATTTTATTAATTTACAACAATTTACCTTTCTAATAAGAATTACTTCTAAGAAAGTATCGTTAAAACAACTTGCTGATAATTTCAGGGCTTTTTAAAATGGGCCTTTTTATGCGCCAGAATTATGAATCTACCCGGAAAACCAATGAGATGATGGATATAATTAGTTTGTAATAAATTCTAACCGTGTGTTAAAGGAAACTTTCCTCTAAAACTCCTCAGAATTTCAATTTTTATTGCTTGTACTGTGATTGGTCTAAAGCAGTGGAAGTGTAAATATTGGCCAGTCAGAATCCAGATAAATGCCGCTCAAGTTATTCGTGAAAACGTCGGACGTTAATATTTTGTAGTTTAGGTTTAACCTTCACCCACTTCTGTAGTGACAGTTTCGATGTTTGGATTGTTTGGAGTGAAAATATTATTATTTTATCAGTTTCTGGTTTATGTTTTATTAATTCTACGATCAAAATGAAATTCAAATTTATCCAAGAGATCATTTACATGATATAGGACATGTCAGATATAATATAATAATCCACAATAAATAAACAAACAGATTAAAATATACAACATATAGGTATATACAGGTACATACAGTACACATCTAAGTATTAATCCATGATAAATGGAGTCAAACATTACAAAATTGTATGAGTCAGGTTTATTTAAAAAAATCAATGAATTCATTTATTTTGTAAAATGCATTTTCAATCAATATTTCTTTGATCCTCTTTTTAAATTTTGTAACAGGTAAGTCTTTTAAGTATTGCGGAAGAATATTGAATAATTTAATTGCAGTATAATTTATTGGTTGTTGTGATCTGACTAATCGATGGTAGGGAATGCTAAAATCATTTTTGGTTCTTGTGTTATATGTGTGATATACTGAATTTTTTAGGTAGTGCTTACTTTCTTTCATGTATATTAAACACTGATAAATAAATATGCAGGTCAATGTTAAAATTTTTAGGTTCTTATATAAAGGTTTACAATGTTCTCTGTATTGTGCTGAGGCTAATATTATAACTGTTCTTTTTTGAATTTTGAAAATGCGTTCAGTGTCTGATGCATTTCCCCATAGAATAATCCCGTATATAAGCAAGCTATAAAAATTTAAATAATAGAATGTTATTGCTGTGTCAAAAGTTGTCAATTGTATTAATTTTCTTATCTGAAATAGAGTTGTATTTAGTTTTTTTGACAGTTGTTCAATGTGTGTAGTCCAATTTAATTTGGAGTCAATATGAATACCAAGCAATTTGACTGAATTGCATTCAGTATTTCCTGAAAACATAATGAATTCAATTTTTTCATTATTCATTTGTAACTGATTTCAGTTAAACCAATCTGATGCTTGATTTAACTTTGAAATATTTTTTTCCTCTAATTCTACCTCAGTTTTGGCAATATTTAAAAATGTAGTATCATCAGCAAATAAAACGGTCTTATCTGATGTTATATTTGGCGCAAAATCATTAATAAAAACCAAGAAAAAAACCGGACCCAAAATAGAGCCTTGTGGCACACCTGTCTCAATTGGTACTTTTTCTGAGTGTTGCTCAGAGTGAGTAGCAACGGTTTGATATCTATTACTTAAATAAGATTTAATTAAATTAAGAGCAACCCCTCTGATTCCATAAAATTCTAATTTTGTTAATAAAAAATTGTGGTTAACACAAACAAAGGCTTTACCTAGATCAATTAATGTGGCACCTGATATATTATTGTTATCTATTGCTGTTAAGACTGATTCCACAATTTTTATAATTGCGGTTGTTGTTGATCTGCCTGTTCTATAGCCGTACTGTTCATCAGCAAATATATTATTCATTTCGAAATATTTTATTATTCTAGATTTTAGAATGGATTCAAATATTTTTGACAATGTTGGTAATATAGATATTGGTCTGTAATTATTTACATCTTCCAAATCTCCCTTTAGTAAAGTGGAAGAGGGATATATGTTAAAGATGCCGCTGATAATTTACCTAAAGTAGACATTGAAATGGATGAAATGATTCTCACAACAGAACAAATCTTTTCCCAGATGAAATATTTGTTTAGATTTTACAGCTGAAAACCATTTTTTTGGTCTTTCAATATTAAGTGGTACTATCAAACATAATATTGAGGGAGAATTTTCACTAATATTATTATACAAAGGTACAAAACAAACTTTTTTCTTCATTTTGATTAAAATGTGCTGTCAATAAATAGAGGTTATGTTTTATATTTTTCACGGCTATCAACCGACTTTTTATTGGAACTTAACTCTGTGATTGGATTTCAGGGTGTTGGCGTCACAAGGCGCTAATTTATGGCTGTTTAAAATGAACTCAATATTTTTCAAATTTCAAGTTTTTTTTTTACTATTAGTAAAATTAAAAAGATAATAAATATGCCATAAATCATTTTTTTACGTGAGTTAAGTATTTCAGCAATAATTTTTTTTTCTGGGAAAACCCTATTGTGCCTATATTGCGTGTGAGAGCATTAACCAAATGATGCAAAGGAGAATCCGCCATTGTTAACGTAATGGAAGCAGAATTATTATTCATATTAACAAATGAGAATTAGGGAATGTACTTACGTTATTAGACATCATAATCGTCATTAAGGACTTATTACTAGAGTTTATAGCAACATTTAAGGTGGTGGCCTGAAAGAGCACCAAAACGCTATGAAGAACTAATAACTGTTAAGGAAAATAGAGTAATTAATTTAAACACATTAGAAATTTTGTTCTAAGGGGCCAGTATAGGTGTACATATTTCGATATGTGATGTAAAGCAACGACAGGCGAGGTTAGTATTTAGATGGGTGATCGTTTCAAGGAAGCCCGTGTCCTCGCCTCACATATTCCAGCGACTTGTATATCAGTGTATATGCAGAAGCTATGCAATCTTAAGCGAGGATTGTGTAGTGGATATACCATCCTTCGGAGGGGATGTAAAGCTATCGGTCCATTGCCTATTAAATTAAAGTAAAAGATTCCTACTCTTCGAAAAACAAGAGGTTCAGCGAAATCCCCGGTTGCTGGTAGCTCGTCTACAGCCTCAGTAACGGAAATAGGCCGACGTTAGACAAATTTAAAAAAAAAGAAACTTTGTTGAATCCACCAGAAAAATAAGCATATGTCAATATAAATGTAAAAAGTTCAAGGTTTTTTAAAGGCCTTCTACCATTCTAGGTTAAGAAGGACTACAGCGTTCCCTACACTAATTTTATTGTGCCCCTCTTTTTATCTACATCCTCCCAGTCATTTCCTGCATTGACGAATAACCGTTAGAATTCTATGACGGCGAAATCACCAAATCACCCATCTATGCACTAGTCCCACCTGACGTAGCTTAACTTCTTGATACAGTGGATCTAGTTTAATACCTCCTGCACTTCTCGCCATAATTAAAATAGTAGGCAATCATTACATGGATATGTAGTTTAATTCTATATGTTGTTAAAGGATACTGACATAAACAATAGCAAACACCAAGTGGGGCAACGTTCCTAAATGCTCCCTTTTCCTTCCCCTTGGCTCTGTTGCCGTCCAAAACAAAGCATCAATCGTATCTTGACCGAACGCCGAAAATAACCTATCTCCAATCTCTAACATATTGTAAAATATATACAGCTTTATAACAGATTGGCTCTTTATCAGGTGATACAACATATTCGTATCGACATACATCATCACCGTGGCACATACTAAGAGAATTACAGCCTTCAACAAATCACATATTTCCGCCGGAGTTAAAATACGTTTGTTTTTCTTATCACCTAATCTAAAAAATACACAAAGAAGCTAATATAAGAGTTGACAATATAATTTGTAACAAAGAACTTACCCAAAACATTTTGAAAAAGGTCTAGTAAATAAAGCCCACAGAGCCAACATCACCCGCATGGGTAAGAAGGTATATACAAACAAAAATGAATCGGTGCATTGCATAAACCCGTAGAACATAAAACGTTCAACCTCTTTTGGGATTCTCATGAACGAATATATCTTTTCCCGCCTTGCTGAATAGCGTTCCTCATCATGCTCCAATACATAGTCCCTAGTTAACTCCACATTCAAAAATGACATCAAACTGGGATACTTTTCTAAAACAGTCATTATCAGAACACTGGCCAGCTGTTGAAGTAAACAAGTTTCTAACCTTTTTTGTTATAATCTGTCTCGTCAATTGGCATTTCGGCTTTTTCATTCCTCAATAGATCTTCTATTTTACTATCCGAGCTGAAAAGGACCCTGGCAGGTGCACGAAATCTGATTTTCTTCTCGCTTTGTACCTTAAACTCCTCGTTTAATGACATAATTGCTTTAAATATGTTTGTGTTTAGTAATCGTTCTATACGTCATTTCACAACACTTAAATCTGCTTATTCCAGGATTTTGCACTTTGTCTTAATCATATTTTTATGGTTTGGTAAGCAGTAGGGTATTTTATGATAAACAACTTGAAATTTTTGTTATGTAGTTTCAGATAGTACTGTTTATTTTGTTGCAGGAAATTAACTTGACATTTTAAACACGCAGTAAATTTATGCAACACACAACGCACAGCTGCATGCCTCGGCGCCTTCATTGGTGGAGAAGGGAACGTAAAATTATCTATAATAATAGAGTAATTATTTTTAAGGTCATTTTACTGCAGGTGAAAGTACACGACTTATAATATTATTATGTAAGTACCTAGAGATAAAAAGATAAAAGTTTCCCACGTACACAAAAATGTGTTATGACGTTATAGTAAGAAAAAGCAGGGTTTCCTAAATACTATTTAATTGAAATAGTATACTTATTCCAAGGGCGTAGATAAGGGGGGTAAAGGTGGTAATTACCCCCCCGCTTAGAAGGGCTAGAACATTAGGCTAGGCTAGGTTAGGATAGTGCCTTATCTGCAGATACTTATAATTTTTTAGTTTTAATCCCGAATTAATTGTTATTTTATTCGATTACGAATGATGTGATATAGTATTTCTGTGACACTAAAATATAAAAAATCTATAATTTTTTTAATTTTTGAAATGTTCCATTTTAAATCAGTAACCAACGGAGTTCAATATGTATTACCAAAGGAGCATTGAGAAGCACATTTTAGGCAATGAGTTGTTGACAGTGCGTCGAAACATGTTTTTGGACATGATACATTTTACAGGCACAGTTTCGAAAAAGAGCACACTGTGTAGGATATATGCCCAAAGTGATGATGAAAATGTGTACTAACTTGATTCCAAAATGTAATCATAACTGTTTCCAAAGCTGTACTGTGACGGGACCACCATATGTGTCTATGTGTATCTAAAATATGTCGCATATTTACGAAATGTTACTGTAATGAAGCCAATGTGTGACTAACATGTTTCTTATTGTTTCCAACATGTTACCGTAATGCGCCTTACTATGTGTAGTTACAAAATTGACACAAATAAATCTAAATTGTGCCAAGAACCACATTTTGCTGTCCGAGTATTTTAAAAATAGAATTAAAACCGAGATGATGTGTTATTCTCTAAACATTTAGACAGACAATGGACACAGTTGGCATGCAATGATGTTATCTTCTTATAAAAATTTCTTTAGACAGAAGAAATAATAATTTTTATTTTCATGGACTTCTACAAAAAGTGTTGAAATATAGTCAATACAAATTTACTACACTAAACTCTACAATATTAGTTAATTATTTATAAAATATGATATATAGGATATATAAAAGTAAGTTAAAAGTGAGATATAGTATAAACATACAAGGTAAAATTCAAGTATATCATAAAATCTATTATTAAAACCCGGGGATAATAATGTTACTGCTATTCATTTACTCATTGACCTAATAAAAACTGTTTTTGATTAAAATTTTTCTTACCTAATATCACATCTGTGATTACTCCAGGATAAGCTAGAGTCTATCCGAATTCCAAGATTTAACAACTTCATGCTGAACTATAGGCGTATGATTTATCTTTACTAATAAGCTACTATTTAGTGGTTTAATGGAAAATGTCATTAAGTGGGTTTTTGAAATGTTAAGTTCCAGACAGTTTTTGGAGCAATACATGTCCACTGATTTTACGGTACTATTTGTTTTCAATGCTAAAGTATGTACATCACAAACTGTGTCACTAGTAGTTGTGTTGTCTGCAAAAATAGTTATAAAAGATCCGTTTATGCAAGAAACAATTCATTAAAATAAATAATGAATGCAGAGGCCCAAGCACACGTCCCTGAGGAACACCTGTGGAGACGTGCTTGACTTCTGATTTATAAGTTTAGTTGTTGACAGACAAGGATACTTTTTGGTATCGGTTTGATAAATATGACTCGATCCAATTTAGAGCTAATCCCCTGATTCAAAGGCACGTGTGAGATCAAAGAATATACATGAACATACGTTTTCACGTGTGAATAAATAAAGTATAAGACTCAAAAAAATAAAACAAGCCCATTATATCTGTGAAATGTGATCAGATACTCATAAAAAATAGAAGCCCTTAAAAAATTGTGAAATTTATTTGGAATATTTAATTAATGATGGTAATTAATAAATGAGATAATTATTTCTAATGTATTTTTTATGTTACAAGACACCAAATTAAGTGTATTTTTATAACATTTTTGTGTAAAAATATATAAATCGTTAATTTTTGAAATAACTGTTTTTCTTTAATAATAATAATATTTATTGGTTTTCTTGATCATAAACATGATATGAAACAAGTCAAACAATAGTGTACACAATGATTACATAATATAAAATATATGTATACACCAATTCCAAAAGTAAATAATACTATACTTAGTGAAGAACATCGACCCATCAACTCATTACCTATTTGTGAAAAAATACTAGAATTAACAGTTAAGGAGCAACTGACAAACCATTGTGAAGAAAATAATATATTAATATCGGCACAGTCAGGATTTAGAGAAGCACATTCTTGTGAAAGTGCTCTTCAGTTTATATTGGAAGACTGGGTAAAAGAAATTGAAAATGGCAATGTTATTGTAGTAGTTTTTCTGGACTTTAAGCGGGCTTTTGAGACAGTAGATCGAAACCTACTTCTCATAAAGTTAGAAGCTATTAGTGTTTGCGGAACGGTGTTAGACTGGTTTAAATCGTACTTATGTAAAAGAAAACAAAGGACTAAATTTGGTGTAAGTGTGTCAAGTGAAAAAGAAACGCAATATGGAGTTCTCGGCCCACTATTGTTTATTATTTTTATCAATGACATTGTCAAATCAATATGCAATTGTAAAATACATCTTTTTGCAGATGACACCATGTTATATCTGTCAGGTGAAAGTGCTAATGAAATTATAAAAATTGTAAATAAGGACATAAACAAATTGTTTATGTGGCTCTGTGGTAATAGTCTTAAAGTAAACATTAACAAATGTAAGTGGATGGTTCTAGGAAAAAAACATTTGCTGAATAAAATTGTACATAACGAAACTATTAAAATAGATAATCAGATGCTAGAGAAGGTAGTTCAAATAAAGTATTTAGGTGTAATTTTGGACGAACAATTAAGTTTTAAACAAAATGTTAATTATATTGTAAAAAAGAGTTAAAAAAAATCAATTTCTTAAGGAGAATATCAAAAGATTTGTCAATGTTTACTAGGTTAACCATTTATAAGACAATAATCGCACCCTATTTCGAATACGTGCAACTCTTTTAATTTATTTGAACAATAATGAAATGCAAATTTTACAAAAAAATGCAAAATAAGGCAATGAGGGTTATTTTACAATGCAATAGGCATATATACTCCAATAATCAGCATGTTACAGGTATTACATTTGATGACTGTGAAACAAAGAATAATATTAAAAACGTTACAATTTATTTTTAAAATAAGAAACAAGTTGTTACCAAGCTACCTATATAATAAAATAACTTATATCGGTGATATTCATGATCACAATACTCGTAGGAGAGATGACTTGTATATTGAACGACACCATTTATCAATAACTACAAAATCACTGTTCTGTAAAGGTTTCAAAGAATATAATAGTCTTCCAGATATAATAAAAATGAGTAACACCTTCAGACAATTTACAAATTTATGCATTGTATATATAAAATCTAAACCTACATAGAGTACCTAAAAATTACACTTTGCATACCTATCCTAATATGTACATCTTTTGCTTTTTTTAGCTTAGTAATAGTTAGTACAGTTTCTTTGCTAAAATAAAATCCCTATTACTATGATTATTATTATATATGATAATATAGATATGTAAACTGTTTTATTATATTTTTATGCTTGAGGATTATATTTATATACATTTTTAAATGTGTCTCATACACTGTACTACTTTTTTTGTGTTGTAATTAGCAATTGCTAATAAAGTCTATTATTATTATTATTATATAATACTAAGAGTCAAAATTATGATAAAAAATATAAAAATTATTTTATAGGACAAGACATGAGAGTGTGTAGATGTATAAATAAATAAATTACAGAGTTTTAGTATATGTAAGTATATAAATGTTATAAAGTTATAAAACATGACACAAAATACGTTTGCATACATACTTAAAATTAGGAGTTGAAAAATTCTTCAAGACAGTTTCTCAACATGGATACCGATTTCTCTGGAGAAAATATGGTGGATTTGTATAATGTGTCTAAATGGAACTAGAAATTCTCATTTGGAATGAATTTCACCCAAAATTAGCTATAAAATATAAAATGTGTCTATGTGATATATACTCACATATTTGACACAATTTAAAGTCTTGTGTTTATTACTGGTACAAATTTCAAATTTGCTTTTAGAGGGCGGAATATTGAACATAATATTTTTAGTCGCAAACTCCTCTATAAATCCTTATTTTACTATAAGGAAAGTAACCAGACTGCAACCAAAGTTACAAATCTGGCGCGTTAAGTGTAATAATTGCATATTACCATCAAAACGCTAATGCTTCGATTGCAACAAACACCAGCCGAAAGACTGATCCTACTTAAAGGAACTCCCTTGCCAGTGGTTACTTTCCTTATAGTAAAATAAGGATTTATAGAGGAGTTTGCGACTAAAAATATTATGTTTAATATTCCGCCCTCTAAAAGCAAATTTGAACTATGCTAAGCCAAGTCAGGCTATTTATTTTTCGATTGCAACAGACACTGGACCGCTAGATGGCGCCTGCTGGCTGTTTTACATGTCGCTATTGTGAAAATACCGGGATGTACTATAGTCAAAGGATTCTCATGTCGGTCGTTGCATACCTACCTTGCACTGACGAGAGCCAACAGCTCGAAACTGCAGTCTGCAAGTGGTGTGTGACGACTGGAGCTCCTTTAAGTAGGATCAGTCTTTCGGCTGGTGTTTGTTGCAATCGAAGCATTAGCGTTTTGATGGTAATATGCAATTATTACACTTAACGCGCCAGATTTGTAACTTTGGTTCCAGTCTGGTTACTTTCCTTATAGTAAAATAAGGATTTATAGAGGAGTTTGCGACTAAAAATATTATGTTTAATACTGGTACAAATTGTTCCCCGAATATTACCTATACGAAACAGGTTATATTTTAGACCCAATTTGGACTCCAACAATGTGCCTGTTTAAGCACATATCTGTGGGCAAATAATTATGGCCAGATTGCTTAAGTTTTAGAAGTTGATTTAATGTACAATGTGGTACATTAGATGACAATACCCACATCTTTAGGTTTTCTACAAAGAAGCAAGACATTTCCAATTCTTGATCAATCTCATCATAGCTAGAACTATTATTACTATCTGATACCTCTACATTATTAAAAAGTATGTTTCAATGTTCATTTTGCCTTACATCATAAGAATTTCCTCCATCGCTTTCATTGGTGTATTGTAGCCGCAAATGGGCATTTGCTACATCACAATTTATACACAAATCGGAAAAAAGGGTCTAAAATTCAACTTTATGGAAACATGTGTTGGTGTAGACGCATTTAAGGCATGAAAAGAAACATGTATGTCTAAAATATAAAATGTGGATATGGTTATATCCAGCCGGTTGGCTGGCCGGTAGCCGCGTGGGTTAAGGCACGAGGTGGCAATCACGATTAATCACACGAGTATCGTGCCACCGGGTTCGAATCCTGGCTTCGGCACTGTCAGAGGAAAAGGTTGTATGTCTGCGTTTTTTCAATGTGTAACCCCCTTCCGCCCAAGCCTCGGGCTTCTGGAATTGGGGGTTGTCTAATTTCTGTGCTGTTTATTATTATTATTATAAGTGTCCTCCCTGCTAAATTTCAGCAACATGATGGGTGCACTATTTTTAGACACATTTTAAATACATTTTGACCAAAGGGTGTCGACACGATATATCAAAATTGTGTCTAATATTTCCAAATAGGCTCAACATAGAAACATTTTGGGCACAAAAAACCAAAATGTTTCAATTTGGACGGAGTTCCTATTTTGACACAATATTTCATTAATGTGTCAACACACATGACCCATAAAATATTACCATTTGAACAGTGTCGTCCATCCTGACTCAAATTTTGAGGTCTGTGTCGACACAGTGCAGACACAATATATTGTGCCCTGATCCAGGCACATTTTGCTCCTTGGGTACTGTAGTTATTGTTACAAAAGATACAATTCTGCGCCGGGTTTAGACTATGGGAGCGTCTGGACAAGATTTATATTTAGATATACCCTGCTATTACCCACGGCATAAATTATCATAGGAAAAAATTGAAAAATTTCATGGTTTCATGAAGTTACACACAGCTAGTCTGACAAAAATAGTATCTATAATTAAGAAATGATAAACAAAATCTGATTTAGCGCTAACTGATAGACTGACTTTAAGTCTAAAGCAGTTGAAATTATGGCCACAAAAATTAAGCTTTGGTTATCTATCGTAAGTGTAGCTCTCTTTTAAATCCTAAGTGCTATATCTATATTGAAAAAAAAAACAGAAACAAAGTTTTGTTAGTACAAAAGCAAAGCAACATCAATTTATTATTCTAGTAAAACTGTCGAGATATGGGACTAGAGACACCCCATCAAGTCTTATCACCGTATTTAAAAGGAAGAACCCAAATTGTTAAAATAAATAATGTTGCAAGTACTAATTGCGATATTAAATAAGGTGTACCGCAAAAGTCAATTCTAGGACCTTTGCTATTTATAGTTTTTGCCAATGACATAATTAATTTCTTACACATCAACTGCCCAACAACTCATATTGTATGTTATCCCGATGATACCAATGTTTTAGTAATAGTAGAAAATGAACATTCTTAAAAGTACAGTCGAAGACGTATTTACAGTATAATTCTGTGGTCAGAGGAAAGCGTGTATTTATGTATTGATATATCACTTGTATACTGAAGCTCCAGAACACATTCAGATCTATTCGAGTTGTGTATTGCGAATAAAGTGCATTTTATTTTATCTGAGTAAAGAGTTGCATGCTCGTTTTTGTTTTCTATTTTCGTTCATTTGCTCTGTTTGATAAAAAACCAAAGTATTTTATAGAAGATAGATATTTTTATTAATTACATTTACTTTTTATATTTCAGCTTTTAAAAATATTTGGAGATATTTATAACACAACTTAATGATGATTAGAATCAGTTATGTTATTTTAATTCACTTAGATATTGTTAAACTAATTATCAAAATGTTTATAACATTTCAAACTGTTTACGCATTTATTATGTTCATGTAGATATAAAATTTTTAATTTAATTTGTGAAGGTGATAAAACTGGAAAAAAGCTCAATACCACGTGATGAGAACCAATTCGTTTAATCAAGTTGATGTCAAGAAAGGTGATGGTATTGGTGATATTATTTGCGGAAAATATAAGGGAGAGTATGGAAAAATTGGAAAATTAGTGGTTGCTATGGGATGAACAATAAATAACAAAAAAATTATAGAAAATTGCAGGGGTTGAAAATTTTAGAGAAAGTAAATATTAAAAGTACAAGAGAAAATAGACTGTTGTTGGTGAAAGTAAAGTATAGTAAGAAGAAGCAAGACAACCAGTTAACAAATTTGAGACAAAGAAAAGAAAAATTAAACTTTTCAAAATTCTGACAAGTTGGAGAGAGAAGATAATTATAAATTATTTTAAGGTGCAAAAAACTATTCTTAGTGGAACCGAGATATCACTTGAATTGTGTAGGAGTTTGGCAGAGTGCAGGTGAACATCAAATTAAGTGATACAGTGCGCTTGGATGTTTTATTTGAGCTACGCAGACTAAAAAGTTGTAATAAACTTCAGATAAATTTCTTGTATATCTTTTAATAGTTTGGAAAATAATCGAGTATATTTTAAATTGAAAATTTCGATCATTAATTCTATTTTTAATTAACAAATTTGATTTTAAACAATAATTATCCAAATTATTTTATTTTTAGTATCGTATTTTGTTGTTCTCACAATACACTGTTCCAATTGATTTGAATTTGTTTTATTGCGTGTTTAATTTCAATAGTCCGAACTTACGATTTTGAGACCTAAATTAGAAAATATTTACTGTGATATTTTTAAATGCCGTCAGCGGATATCATAGCAGTATATAAAAACATTTCACTGTTTTTGGCGAATCAACAGGATTATGGTCATGATACTAGGTTAAGAGGCTTGCTGGTACCGAATAGTTTCCGCACTACATTTTACCAAAAGAGTTTTTATTACATCGGATGTAAATTTTACAATGCATTAAACCCGGATATAAAAAACTCCTCTAATATTTTTAAATTTAAATTAAAAGAATATTGACTGCAAAAGAACTGTTATACCCTTCAAGAATTTTTATAAAAAAAAACATCCGTTTTAACTTTTAAAACTATACAGTCTTAATTATATTTGTAATATTGTATTTGCTATGTTTATGTCTTTTTACGTATAAATGTGTGTCTGTACCTATAAATATATATTTTATGTATGTGTTTACTTCTGTATGTTATATACTTACTTTTTGACTTTTTCTTTTTGTAAGTGTATTTTATACATTTAAATGAAAGAAAGAAATATTATTATTATTATTCCACCCACATAGTAACCTAACCTAATATTTAAATTTGCGAAAATTTGCAACTTACCTGCATATTGTCGCCTCATTTTCTATTAACTGCATACTAATTTTGGTGCACACTCTCAAAATAAAATGATATTGGATGGAATAAAAAGGTCAAATAACATTAAAGCAAGAGCTATATATTTTTTAGGGTTACAAAAAATTACATAAAAATGCGGTATCCAGGTTAAAAAACAAAAATTAAAGGCAGTATAAAAGAAAATCATTCAAAAATGAACACTGGGATACAACATTACAAAGTTGCTTAATTTTTGTTTTTCCATGCAATACCAGTCAACATACATGTAACAGTTATAAATACTTCAAATAGTTACCAATATCCCGGTTTAGTGCAAGCGAGATAAAAAACCTAAAATTAACAGCAGTGACGCAGCATTAATACTTAAACATTTAATAAATATAAATTTATATATTAATTTTAAGATAGATACGACTTTTTTTTATATAATATTGCATGCTTTTCAATAAAATTTTATTTAATCATTCGATAAGCCTTTAACCTACGATAACTAATTTTGGAAAAGTGTGCGTGTAAATTCTATGTAGTCCAGAGCCCCTGCGATTGGTCGCTCGGTTTTCGGTTCCACATAGGGTTTCATTCTTGCCACACAGTAATCTGCCATCTCCTTTGTCAAGTTCTACGGCAAAAGAGTATGTATTAAACTTGGGATGTTGGCTTGGTTACTTACTGATTTATGTTACCAGTAAGGTACCAACGTAACCAAAAATCAACTAGTCACTGAATTTGACATTTATTTTTGAGGTTAGAATTTAATGTGAACAGTTTTTATTTAGTTCATCTTATATTTCGATGAAAAAATGATTGAAAACTAAAAAATAGTTATTAATTTTATAACATATGACATATAAATGACTAAACGAGAGCTATAGGGTATCTGTACGTGATAAGGTCGTTGCTTCAAGGACCAACAGGCAATTAACATAACCTAACTTTAATTCCTTGTCATAAACATCACCTTTTAAATCCCAATAAATGGTGAGGTAATTTTTTTATGTAAACCGATTTATAAGAATCCCTGTGGCGTTAAATATAACATCTAGATGATGGAAATTATCAAAATCAAAGCTTGGCGATGAGAAAAAATTTACTTACAGCATACAACTCCTCCTTGGTAACATATGGGCGATCTCCCGCTGTAATCGCCCTAAACGCCTTTTCAATTTCCTCCGAGCTCTGGACGTTCTCCGTTTCCTTGCTAATCATGAATGCCATGTACTCTTGCAAGGAAACATGTCCGTCTCTATTAGGATCCACCACGTCTGAAATTAAAAATAATTTTATGTCGTCTTTCGGAGGGAATCTGTTGAAGAAATGATTTACAACAAAATCTCACCTAATATTGCATCAAATTCTGGATCAGGCTGACCTTCCTCTACCATCGGCAAGTCGTAACCCAGAGCCCTCAAACAACTCTTGAACTCTTGATGATTGAGCTTTCCAGACTTTTCCTTGTCAAAGTGTTTGAACATCATCGAGAACTCTTTAAGAGCATCCTCGCTGACACCTGAAATAGAAAAGAAAAAAATAATCAACTATATTAAAAGCATGGCCAAGTGTTAAGAACAATATGTTTACTTTTAACAATTCCATCCCTAAAAAACGCTGAAAAACAACCTTATTGTTTGTTAATTAGATCAATTTTTTCGAGATTTTATATAAAATCCAAACTCGTTAAGGTTCACTAAAAATTGGCGCCCGATGTGGGGCCATTCTATTTCCAAGTAAAATTTGCAATTAACATTTCTAATAAACTACAGTTGAAAACTGGTTATTTACCTGATTGATTCCTGGCCTGTATCTGTTGTTCGAGATTGTGCTGCATCCTCATTCCTAGCTGGTCGAGCTGATCCCACTGCTGGGCTAGACCAACAGTGGAGTGTTCGGTATATCGATTGTCCAGAATAAGATGTTCCTCTAGAATGGCTCCAAGATCCTCGATTTTCTTCAAATCTGACCTACGAGCACGTACCTCAGCTGCCTTGCGTTTGGTTGCCTCCAATTGCTGTTCGAGTGAACCGGATCCTTCCATCATGGAGGTACTGGATAAATTTAAACAAGAATTAGGTCAGGTCAATTAAAGCATAAATCGTACAAGTGTAGGCATTCTTGTTACAGCTGAAAAAAAACTTACACATCGCACAGCAAGTTATTTTGGTATAATGAAAATGATTATTTCACATTCACAAAATATTATTTTGCACAAAATTGGATTATTTAGCTTAGACAAGAAAATATAAGTTTACGTTAGTATGAATTAATTGCAATCACAACATTATTTACCCATCCCAGCCCAAGATGCGGTAACTGAAAATAATTATATATAACATCATTATGTGAATAAAATCATTCAAAATCGGAAATATATTCACTTTAAATAGTTCTCAAATAACTAAGAATCACAACTGTCACACATTCTTCATTTTGATAGATCGATTTTATCATGTATTTATACTTACCGAGTCTCTGTTAACCACTGATGGAAAGCGTTAGCATGTTTGGCAAACTCTTTCCTCAGCTTATCATTCTCCTCTTGTCGTTGAGCTTCCTTGTTCAGCTCAACATCCCTCTCAGCGATAATCTTTTGCAAGTTACGCCACGTTTCTTCCAGAGCCTCCATGTTGAACCATGTGTAAGGATTGGGTCCAACGTTGAAGCTCTTAATTTGTTGATCGAGAGCTGCCAGGGCATCAAAGTCTGCTTGTGCACTGGAGAGAGACGCCCGGAATTGTGAATGGGCATCTTTAAGAGCGCGAATTTCTTCTATAGAGTTGCAACGCACTGGATCGGTCAAATCTTCCTCGGCATTTTCAAACCACGAGTTGAAGGCGGAAGCGCGTTTGGCGAACATGAGGAAGAGCTCTTCGATTTGTTTGAATTGGTCCTGCATACGGAGCAGACGCTGCTTGCGTGCGTCCGAATCGTTCAACAATTTTTGCCACCTGCCAAAAAAAAGCAAATTGAAGGCAAAAATTATAAAAACAAATCTATAGGGCTTTACCTTGCGATAACATCGGCATGTCTTTGAAGAATTGCTGGAGTTTGGTCATGGTTCGAAGCAATTAGTTGGTCTTTAAGCGCGGTGATGTTTTGGATGCCTTCATGTTCGAAAGCAGTGAGACCTTTAAGAAAGAAGACGCTATAAATTAAGTTTCTCCCTTTGTGAAAGAAGTGCTCAAATACTGTGCGCTTAACATATGTACAAGTTTCTAATTCCCATATACAAAGTAAATCTTAAACGCAGAAATCCTTCCTCTTTTGGTGTTTCATCCTTTCTCAACAACGCATGACAATGAAAGAATAAAGAACACAATCTACCTCCTTCAGTCAAGTCTATTATTATTACATCTATGGAGGATGTGGTCAGTTTTTTCATCAATTTCACCAAAAACAGAACAGCATCATCGGATTGGAAATCCGCACATATTGAAATATATCACCCTGTATATGAACATTAAAAAATTCAAGAATAACTTACCAGCATCGAATGTCTCCTGTTTGGTCAGCAAAGTTTGCACCGAAGACAAATCCCTTCCAAACTCCTCGCTCTTAACGTGCGTCTCTTTATCGGCAATCCAACTCTCAACGACGTCGGCCTTCCACATGAACTGCAAGTAGGCCGAGTTATCGACAAGTTTAGCCTTACGCCTGCCAGCCAAGGCAGCTAAATGATCCAGCTTTGTCTGAAGTTGTTGACAGCGCTGGTTGATGCTGTCGGCATGGTGATTTCCATCTGACACCAATTTCAAACCTTCGTCGCTGATATTCTTGCAGCGATCCCGATGAGCCTGGAAATCAGTTTCGAATGCGTCGTGTTTCTTGAGCAGACCCTGTACAGCAGCCATGGTGTCACCGTAGTCCTCCACACTCAAAAGCTGTTGCTTCTCGCTGATCCAGGCCTCCTCCTCCTCTACCTTGGCCAAGAATTGTTGATATGTTAGGGATTCGTCCAATTTTTGACCTCGAGTGGCTGCAAGTTGTTTGAGTTCAGCCCAGGCTTGATTTAAGGCTTTGAGGCGTTGCTCGATCTCCGGCACACCAAGGTTAGATACATCCATGAGTTTTTCTCCGGCCTCTTGTACAGCTTGAATGGCTGGTTCGTGGGAGCCGAGTTCTGCCTCCAGTCGTTTGTGCTTCTTCTTGAGGTTTTGAACGCCGGTGAGATCGCGTCCATAGTCGTCGGAGCCAACCAGAAGTTTCTTTTCCCTGAGAAGATATAATTATTTTCAAAACATCTCAAAGTATCACTAATTAAGATTCACTTACTTGATCCAGGACTCCTCGTCAGCGATATCTCTGAAGAACTGGTGCAAAGTGTTCGCTTCATTAAGGCGGGCTTGTCGGTGTGCAGCAAGGTTCTTAATACGTTCGTATCGTTCGTTAATCGATTGGCGTTTCTCTTGAATTGATGCGGTGTCAAATTGTCCACTCTCGATTAGAGAATCAGCCTGGATGTTCATGTCTACAAAGTGCCATAAATTTTATAATATAATAATAAATAAACACCACAGAAATTAGACAACCCCCAATTTCAGAAGTCAGGGCTTGTGCGGAAGGGGTTACACATTGAAAAAAACGCGGACACATAACCATTTCCACCGACAGTGCCAGTGCCGGAGCCAGGATTCGAACCCGGTGGTGCGATGTCCGTGTGATTAATGGTGATTACCACCTCCCACTTTAACACACTCGGCTATCGACCATATATACATTGATTAATTTAAATCTACACTTACCTTGAATCCTATCCTCGTGATGTTGAATGTCGGCCTCTACAAGTTGATGTTTCTTCATGAGATTCTGCACAGAAGCGAGATCTTTACCGGCATCCTCACTCGTCAACAAACTCTCAACTTCTCCCAACCAGAAATCTAGATCTTTCACTGCGGCGATGTACGTACGTTGCTTATTGGCTTCTTTAAGTTTCAACGACTTTTCGGTTGTTTTATGGGTAAGGAACTCCCACTGGTCAGCGATGGATTCCAACCTCTTCTGGACCGCTTCTTCAGAACCTGCACATTGATGTTTATCAATAAGGTTAGCACCGTTAGCTAGGACAGTCTGGATGCGATCGGCATTAGCAGCCAGCTCCGCCTCGAAAGCCTGGTGCTTTTGATGCTTCGACTGAATGTTGGCTGGATCCTTGTAACTCTCTTCGGTGGCGAGCTGAAGTTTTTCTGCGATCCAATTCTCGATTTCATCAGCGTCCCGAGAGAATTGTTGCAACGTCTGACTTTCACCGAGCTTAGATCTCTTCTCGATAAGAGCGTCTTTGAGGTGTCGCCACCTATCTAATACTTGATTACGTTTATCATCTATGGGTTTAGAAGCGTAGTGCTCACGCCCAATGAGCTGATCTGCTAAGGTTTGCAAAGCAGCGATCTTTTCTTCATGTGCGTTTATAGCTTTGTCAAAGTCTTCGTGTTTCTTGATCAAAGCCTCGACGTTGTCACCGTTAGAGTCAACTTCGTCCGAGGCTAAGAACGCCTCTCGATCCGACATCCAATTCTCGGCTTGTTCACAGTCCCGGTAGAAGAGGTTCAGCTCCAAGTTCTGATCGAGTTGTAAACGCCTGTCAATCCAGGCGTTTTCCAAGTCAGCACGAGCGGCATTGAGCTGTTTTAGCTTGTCTTGGATTTCAGGACTGGCATAGTGATTAGAGTTCAATAGTTGCTGCCCGAATTGTTCAAGAGCATGGAAAGTGCCAGCACGCGCGTCAATTTCAGTTCGGTGTTCCTAAATTTGGAAAAATAATCGTTAGGATCGCTAAGTGTGGAACTGGGCGGGAAAAAGTAGTAAAATAAAAAAAACCTGGTAGATTTCCATGAACAGAGATTGATGTGGTATAAGTGTGTCTTACAATTGAGTGCCCAGCATATTTTTTTTTTGATTACAAGGATAACTTGCTCAACTTGTTTGCATTCAAAGCCCAGCAATATAAAATTAAAGAATTCTAAAATCAGGGTGTCTACCAAAGAACCTCGCACGGAATGATTGGAAAATGGCCCTCGATTAAATTGCACCAAATTTTAGTGTGTTATATATCTTGACCTCCTGAACAATAGTTCTCATGGGCACAATGCTCAAAAGTCAATATAGGGCAAAGCCACTACTTTGTTGAAGACAGAACCATTAAGCATAGAATAAAAGAACTAGCATACTGTCCCTACCCTACACGAATTAACGGATGTTCATATTTATGTATTCAAATAATGCCGTACACTCACGTATACGCGAATGTATGTGTGGCATTAAGCCAATATAGATAGAAATAATCCTGGTAACAGCATTGAAGTATTCCAAAAAATCCTAATTCTAAAACCAATTAAGTATAAGCTTTGTAAAGCAAAATACCCCTACGAAATCCACTTGAAAATCAGGAGCACTAATTTTGAAGGAATAGAAGTCCCTTAGAAAATCTAGTTATAAATCAGGGATACCAATTTTGAAAAATAAAAGTCCCTAGAAAATCAGTACGAATCAGTGCTGCCAACATAAAAAATGAAAGTCCATAGAAATGTGGTAGCAGTTTATAAAAAAAAAATAACCACAATTAACCCTTTTTAGGGCCAAGTGATGTGCAAATCTGATCCGTAATCTCCTCGCGGTGCACATTGGCTAATGCTAATATGCGTAGTTCATGAAAATACTTTCATATTTGATTACTCTCTTAATTAAAATATTTTTCTAATTAAATCATGGAGTATATACTAATGGGTATGCGTGCATATTAATACATTCGGAATGAAATTTCAATGTAAACGTTTACTGAATGAGAACTGACACATGCAATCACATATTAGCAGATTTGCTCTGCCTGCTTACATCCTTTGCATTGGATATAACTATTTCGGATTTTACTAAGCCAAAGGGTTGCATAGACAATATTATTACAAACATTGACAGTAGCATTTATAAAACAGGAATTTTAGACCTTGGCCTATCCGATCACTATTGGCAATTCATTACAATAGAAGGTGATATCCAACCTTCCATTTTATTGTGCCTATAAAACTATTGTTCAGGAGGTCAAGACCTATAACATACTAAAATCTGGTGCAATTTAACTGAGGGCTATTTTTCTATCATTCCTTGCAAGGTCCTTTTAACACTGAAATTATCCACTTTTTCCCAGTTTCTCCCTTCTCCCTTTTATCTGAAATTTTAATTTTTCATCAACTTTTAATACACGATTGCTCAACAATTATTTTTACCTTATTACAGTATGTCACGCTTAAAAGTGCAATAATCCTTGTAACTATTTTCCTCGATTTGAATCAAAGTTTATTCAAATACAGAACAAACCAGGATGTACTTATGGCCAAAAATAACATTTGTCCCCTACAAATGCAAAGCCACCTACCAAAATAAACGAGGAAAATCAAATAATCATATTAGACATTTTTCTTTAACGGAAATATTTATTAATGAGCATTGTTCAGAATTTTCCAAAAACCTTACGTTCAAAGTCCAAAAATTTCATTTTAGTGGGTTAATTGACAACTACTCGACAGCTTGCGTTTTATTTAAAACAAAATTGTCACAGCACACTTTCTAAACAAGAAAAACGACATTAAAATTATATTTTTAGACTTGGAAATTATTTTAAAGAAAATTTCAATATTTAAAAATTACCGAAAATATAATATTAAAGCTAAAATTATATTCAGAATGAGTTGTAATATCTTATTAAGTTAATTAAACTGAAATAAGGTGATACTCTCAGCCAAAAGCACATAAAAATGATATTTTCGAACATGGGCATTATTTTAAACAAAATTTCAATGTTTTTTAATCTGTTGGACTTAAGGCTTTGAACAACTTTCATTAATAAAAATTTCCATAAAAAAATGCCTAATATAAACTTTTGATTTTTTCCATTTACTTTGGTATCGCAGGTGGCTTTGCATTTGTAGAGCGCAAATGTTTTTTTGGCCATAAGGGTGTTACACTTTTAAGTGTGACACACTGTATGGGAAGTGCATCCCGAGAAAATCAAATTGGATTTAAACAAGGGCATTTTCATAAAACCCAATAAAAATACATCGGCCCGCTATAGGGCACCCAACAGCACACTATATACAGCATGATATAAAATAAAAAAAGCACAATTTTGTTCACCCAGCCTCATACAAAATGTGCACCACACCACATAGTGAGGTTAAGTATTCATTGTAAAGAGTGGACAGTAGTTCTTGTCAATATCAACTAACTGCCGCTATAAAAGTTAGACTGCTCGAATGCTCAAACCATTAAAACACATAAATTAGATGTTACGTGTGGAAAAAATTAAAAATAGTTAGTACAGTTATGAGAAACACTCTAGCCGCAATTCACTACCTGAGGTATGCCGTACATTGCCTCTATTTCTGCCTTGTAGTTCTAGAAATCGAGTAAATACATATAAAAAAACATTTCACACATCCAAAATGCAAAGACTGGACATAACCCGAAAGCCTCGAAATGTCTTGCTGAACCAAAGACGAATTTCTTTACAAATCTAACACTATCAAATTTAAATCGTTACATTCTAAAGTTGGATGCAATTAAAAAATTCCATTTTTTCTAAACAAATTGGAAACTACGCATACCTGATGTCGTTCGATTAGAGCCTCAGCACCGGTGACATCGTTGGCCAATTCTTCCGAACTGACCAAGCCCAGCATCGAATTGATCCAAGCCAATAAGTCACGATGATCATTGAGGAACCTCTGGAGATCGTAAGAGTCCAAAAGTTTTTCTTTACGGCTGTTGGCTTTGGCGGTAAGTTGGGTCCATAACTCGTTGATTTCTTTTTGTTTTGTAAGCGTCTGCTCCGCAGTTTCTGGATGAGATGTAACCAATCGATTCGCAATTTCATCCAATTGTTTAATCTAGAAGGAAAACATTTATTTAGAAAGTTCAAGAAATTTCAACATGAAAACTAACCTTGTCGCCCAAAGCTGCCAAATCCCTCTCCAGTCCTTCGTGCTTCCTTTGTAGAGCCTGCACACTCCTCAAATCTTTACCAAGGTCGTCATTGTTCAGTGCCTCATCCTTCTCATTGATCCAATCCTTAGTTTCATCGACATCCCTGTGGAATCTCTGCACTTCATGTGCCGAGCCCAGCTGGTTTGCTCTTTCAGCCGTAAGCTGCTGCAAACTGGTCCATTTAGTATTCAAATCTTCCATTTGAGTCTGGATCTTAAGTGCAGCCTCCGTTTGACCGAGCGACACAAGTTGCATAGCGATTTCGTTCATTTCGGCTAGACGCACTTCGTTCGCTTTCAAATCAGTATTGAAATCATCGAATTTCTTTTGGAGAACCTCCACCTGTTCCAAATCCTCACCAACATCCTGGACTTGCGCGTGCATTTCTTTGTCCTTTATCCATCCTGCTAGTTCGGCAGCTTCGCGGACGAGTACGTACGCCTTGACGGTTTCGTCAAGCTTGTTCCTACGTTCGTTGGCCAAGGCGAGCAGACGGTCATACTGCTGGTTGATCTGGTTTTGACGGGCAGAGATCGAGTTGTTGTCGATCAGGTTTTGCTGAGAGGCTGTCAAGCCAGCATCGACCTTTTTAACGTAAGCAGCTGGGACGAATCCTTGGCGATCATGAATCTCTACCTTCCACCAATCCTGCAATAATTTGGATAAAGAAATACCAAGTTTTCCAACTTTATTATACAGGGTCAAAATTTTGATTTTGGTCGATTGTGCTATATTTGAAATTGTAAAAATGTTTTGTCTGTATGTAATTTCGTTTCGTTTTCAATATGCAAAACGTGAAAACATTCAGAATCACACAGGCTGTTCTATTTTCGTTTCCTCAATTTCGCCATTTCGTCAAAATGGGCCATTTATAAAATAAAAATGCGGAGAAGGTTTGATACCTCTATTTTCATAGCAAAGATATTTTTGAAAATCCTGAATACTCGTTGTATTGGGCATATCCGTAATGTCGTGATTACATTTTTTCCAATAGAATGCACTATTTTTATTTGTCGATTAATGAAATGTTAAATTACCTCTCCATTGATGTGTTGCGTAGGAATTGCAACCCCTAAATATCTACTATCAGCAGAAAAACAATTTAACACTTCATCACATGACACAACTTAAAGTAAGATGTTCCACTTAAAAAAACGAATGGCAGCATTTTTTATTAGCAGAAAATTGCCTTCCATTTTTTCAGCTTCCTGTATAAGATTAATGTTAATAACGCTATCTAACTACCACCCATAAATGACCAACAGAACATTCAGATTTTCAAAAAATTATATTATTTCGTAAATAATCCTTTTTAAATACTTATCACTCTTACAAATTCTTGAAGACACTTAAGTGGATAATTCAATAAACTGAGGTTTATTTAAAATAACGTTGATGTCTGTTCATCAAAAATAGGACGCCCTGTATAATTCCAAGTATTTCTGGCTTATGCAAGACTGAAAACAAAACAAAATAACCTAAAAGCATGTTTTACTACCAGTTAAAATACAACAGTAATCGACCAAATTTGGAACATTGGCACATTCTGTACATCACTGCCACAAAACAATAACCAATCCTAAAAACTTAAATTTAATAATTGTTATGAGCAGTAACCTTGCTACGTCAAGGTTAATGTTTACCAAAAATTAGCTATTATTAATTATCCAAATTTTATTAGGAAATCTTTTAAGTACATACTGTTTTTTCCTTTTTTCGACCATTAACACCTTTATTTTCGTCAATGTTCCTCCTAAATTTATTAACAACGTAACAAGCACAGATTTCTATCAGCCAAAAAGTAACAATCATTTCCAAAAGAGTACATAAATGATAAGAAGTTCTAAATGTTTTTTAATTATTTAACATCCTCCTTATCAATGATTTAGCAGCAATTCGTGAACATTTATAGAAGATAAAATTATTTAAAGTTTATATAAGCATTTATCGTGTAACTGTTAATGTGTTTTAAAGGAAAGTTTTGTAGAACTGTTACGTACCTTGTTATTAGAGTTGAGAAGGTGCAATAGATCACCCTTCTTCATCGAAACTTCTCTAGCAGACTTCTCGGTGTAGTCGTATAAAGCCTGGACAGTTTCCCTTCCTGTTACATCAACAACTGGAGGTTCTTGTTGCTGGAAAAGAATTAACACAAATGCAACAATAAAAAAACAAACGAGGACATGTAACTTTTATATTGGAAGCAGTAAAAATATTGAACTTACACGACAGTTACGGGCTTGCTCTTTTAACGCTTCAATCGTATTTCCAAAGGCCGTTAAATCACTCATGAGAGCCTCGTGTTTCTTCAAGAGGGCCTCTGAAGAATCCTCGTCCTTGCCATAGTCTGTGTTGCTTACGATCGGTTCCTTCTCTTTCATCCACGACTCTGCCTCATTGGCATCCGCGTAATACTGATGCGCCTGCAGGGAGTCTTCCAAGTCTTGTTTACGCTGAAATAAAAGATGAGACAAAAGATATAAAACAAAAGAATGCAAAGTATTAGCTATTAGTATTACCTGGCTAGACTTCTCCTTAAGGGACTCCCAATGGTCACTAAGGGCTGTGACTCGGTTACGAATTTCGTCGCTAGCGAAATGTTCGTCTTCCATCATTTGTTTACCGGCAGCGATAACTGCTCCGATACGGCTGTCATGATTATTGATTTCGGCCAAAACGGCTTGGTGTTTCTTGATCAAGTTCTGAACTCCAATAAGGTCGCGACCTGAAAAAATACATTTCAAATATAAAACAACTGGTGAAAATATGTTTATAGACACTCACCTCTGTTGGTGCTTGCAGCAATCGGTTCCTTCTCCCTAATCCACGCTTCCTCATCCTCAATATCCCTGAAGAGTTGCTGAACCTGTAACGAGTCCAACAGTCTCTGCTTCCGCACAGCCATCGGCGTTTGCAAGGTGGTATATCTGTCCGTCAGGACTTTCTGCTTTTGAGCGATGTTATCAGCATCGAAGTGGCCACGTTCTACAAACTGGTTGGCCGCTGATGTAATACTTTCAATTCGGTCTTGATGGGAAGCGACATCTGCTTCCAGAAGGGCATGTTTCTTCTGCAAGTTCTGCACTGAGGTTAAATCCTTGCCGTAGTCCTCCGACATAAGCTGACCTTCAATTTCGGAAAGCCACAGTTCGATGTCCTCAATGGTACGATTGAATTGTTGTTGCTGACTGGCCTCTTGCAGCTTGGAATTCTTCTTGTCTGTGGCCTGGACCAGGATCTCCCAAAGGTTAACGATCTCTTCCATGCGGGATTGGATGCGAGCTGAAATAATATAAGGTACAAATCAGTTACAAAATCGTGAAAACCTTAAAAATCACTTACGAGATGCGTAATGCCTGGCTTCGATCAACTCTTCTCCTGTCGATGTAATATCTTCCATTCTCGTCTTATTGGCGTTGAGTTCCTGTTCAAAGTTTTGGTGCTTCTGTACTTTGCCGCCTAAGTTAGTAGGGTCCAGATAGCTCTCATCTGTTGCAAATTTAAGTTTCTCATTTATCCAGCCCTTTGTCTCGTCACAGTCACGTTCAAACTGCTGGAGTTTATAGGCATCTTCGAGGGTCTCTCGCCTGATGCTGGATTTCTCTTTTAATGCCTTACGACGTTCCAACAACTGCAAAAAATAATTAAACATCCATATGCCATTTTAAAAATTGTTTTACAAAATACCAACCATAGCTCTTCGCTGAGCTACATCGTCGGCAGCATAGTGTTCTCCATCTATAAGTTTGGTGGCAAATTCATCCAAAGCTTTGATTTTTTCCTCTTGAGCCGCCAGAGACTTTTCAAAGTCCTCGTGTTTCTTAATGAGTGCCTCCACTGAATCCAAAGAGTCGCCCAAGTCTTCATTGGCCAAAAAGGCTTCGTGTTTAGCCATCCAGGTATCGGCTTGCTCAGTATCACGGTAGAACAGCTGCAAGTCCATACACTGCTCGTATAATATACGTCTTTCATCCCATAATGCTATAAAAATAATAAAGTTTGCATACCTATAAACATATTGTTATGTGCTGCCCTCTAACAGAGAGGAGAGTGTAATTACTCCCTGGCTAGTAGGGTGGCGCCATCTATGAGCCAATTGACGAACAGTCACCTAGCACATAGTAGAAAACTCTGTAGGATTCTAGAATGTTATAGAATAGGATTCTGGTACATTCTATGGGTGGATATAAAGAGGTGAATCCAGCAGATGGGGGAACAGTTCAGTTCAGTGAAGTATACAGTACAGTTCTAGTATACAGACAGAGAGTTTTTAGGTTAGACAAGAGTTGACAAGTTTAAGAAGAAAAGTAAAGTACATAGTGTTTTAAAAGTAGTGAATTTATATTAGATTAAGTTATTATTAGTTGTGTGATTTTTAAGTATTTACTAGTGTAATTTTAGTGATCAATAAAATAGTGGTTAGTGAAGATTCTTGTTGCAAGTTATTTGAACCCACAGAGTGTTTACTGAAGACTGTAAACACGTAACAATATATTAATACATTTTAAATCCTTACCAATCAACGATTTCTTGTCAGACTCCAACATCGATAACTTTTCTTTCACTTCATCACTGGCATAGTGACCCTTCTCCAGAAGCTGCTTTCCTGCTTCGGTTGTGGCGAGGAAACTGTCTTCTCTAGCATCGATTTCGCCCCGATGTTCTTGATGTCGTTCTAGGAGAGCCTCAGCACCAGCTACATCTTTGGCCAGTTCGTCGGCAGAGATAATAGCTTTCATGTCATTAATCCACGACACTAGGTCTCTAAAGTCAGCTAGAAAACGGTGAAGTGCATAGGATTCTTCCAATTTTTCGCGACGTTCCTATAAAATTGTTGTATATAATTAAAAAACTTATGTATAAGAGTAAAATTAGATACCTTAGATTTGGCAGTTAAGCTATGCCAATAGTCTTCAATTTCTGCCCTCTTAGCTTGGATCACATCGGCGTGATCGCCATGAATCCCACATAACCTATCTGCTTCCTTTCCAATTATGAACACTTTATCCTCCAAAGCCGCCAAATCTCGTTCCACTCCTTCGTGCTTACGTTGTAAGGCTTGAACACTAGCTAGGTCCCTGCCGTAGTCGTCTGATGACAGTACAACGTCCTTTTCAGCAATCCACGCGACTGTTTCATCTGCATCTCTGTTGAAACGTTGGATTTCGTGTGCACCATAAAGCTTATCTTGCCTCATAAGCGTCATTTGTTTCAAACGCTGCCATGCATTGTTCAGCTCTTCTTTGCGATTAACAATTTGGTCTCTTTCTGGATGGCCGCCCTGTAGCAGTTTGTCGGCGAGTTCGTTAACTTCTGTTACTCGGTATTCTTGAGACGCCATATCTTTCTGGAACTCGTCAAATTTACGTTGTAGAACCTCTACATGTTCTAGATCCTGCCCGAATTCTTCTGTGGAAAGGAAAGTGCTCTTTTCGTTTATCCAGAACATTACTTCGTCGCAGTGGCGGATGAACTGCACGAGCACCAAGGCTTGCTGGAGCTTCATGCCTTTCTCTGCGAGTTTTGAAAGTAATTGATCCCACAATCTGTGAAGTTCCTCCAGCCTTTTCCGAATCGTTTCGCTCTCATAATGGTTCTGGTTAATCATCTCTCGTCCGGTGTTGTCTAAGACGACAATTGCATTGCTATGTGCCGCGACTTCAGCCTCAAAGGCTTGATGTTTCTGTATTTTAGCTTGCAAATTTGTTGGATCTTTGTAACTCTCATCTGATGCTGCCTGCAATTTTTCCAATATCCATGATTCTAATTCATCGGCGTCACGCTTGAAGTATTGGAATCTTCTGGAATCCTCTAATTTTTCTCTCTTCGCTCGTGCATCAGCCTTAAAGTTGTCATAACGTGAAAGTACCTGTTGACGACGTTCTTGGATATCCTCGGCCGTCTCGAGGATCTTCACCTCCTTGGGTGGGGGTATTTGGTCCATTTTTGTGTTTCACCTCTCTTCTTCTGAAAACAAAATAACAAAATGGGTATAACTGCTATTTAGAATGTTAGATCAGCTGCAATGAGTGCAACATGCACTCCACAGCAGCGACAGCTCGATAACAGCTGTATCACGCACTCTATTCTTTATAGTTAAAAAAAAATTGGTATGGCAGTTCAACTAATTTTCCACATTTGTGGCTGTGGATTGGCTTTTAAACTACAAATAATATTAGTTCTCTCTTCTTTCGTTTCTATAATTTTAAACATTATTGCGCAGAACAAACATAAAAACATATTTTGACAGAATATTTGAGGTTATGTATAGTGATCTAAATGTAAATTTCATCTTTAAAAGCCATTGTGTAAGTTGTCAAACAGCTTTTGAAGCTGATCTACAATCAAACAGAGGCAACTGCAACAGACTACATGTCATTTGGATTTTTTTCTACACAAAACAATTCGTTGTATTTAGCGGTTAGATCTTCTGTATCTGTACCATTTTGGATGCCACAACATTGTCGTAACATTTTTAAAGCATTTGCGCAGCTAGGATCAACAGATAAGTGGCTGTTACTTTAACTTCAACAGCACTTAGCATTGTTTACAACTGCTAGTGTTACTTGAGTAACAGTTTTAACTATGTAAAGCTTATCTTTTCCAGATCTCCTGTAATTGCTATTATTAGAATGTTCCTTAGTGTGTTTATAGATTAAACATTAATATGATAATATATAAACAGTATCTCATGATTTATGTTTTGGAAAATTTCCAATAGGGCTATACGTTTCGGATGTGCAATGCATTGTGGGTAAAATGCAGACATTGCAGACATTTGCCAAATTAGGAAATGAAAAGTACGAAAGATGTAGACTGTATTTAAGTGTTTCAATATATTTATGAGCTTTGTGGCTTTATACAATACAATACAGAAAATGGAACAGAATAGAATAGCATATTCTGTAATAAGTTTGGAATGTAGCATATTCTGCGCGAGCGGAAGTTTCTCACCCGAGCGAAGCGAGGAGGACAGTCCGCGAGCGCAGAATATGCCATTCCAAACGAATTACAGACTATACATTTTCTACGCCTATAAATTAGGTTTATTTGTCTGTATATGTCTATTTGTTTTACCACTGCAATGGTGAAACGTGAAAGGTTAACTGTCAATAGAAACGTCAACTGTCAACAGAAACGCAAACAGTATTACAAATTGCACTAATACTGGATGGCGCCACCTATGCTTGTTACATTCTAGAGGCATGTAATAAACATTACATATTAGCCACTGGAATATAGGTCATTCCTTATTTGAAATCGACATCATAACTCTCATACTACATAATAGGCGTAGAAAAACGAAATTTGTTAATTCTCACAATGAACTTTATCATGTAGTTTATATTTAAATTCAAACTTTGAACTTTCTTAATTAAAATAATAACACATATGCCTAGCGAGTAGCGACACATCAAAATTTTAATTATATCTCTTTACTTTTATTATACTTTTTGAACACAAAACGTATATAATGCAAATTATCTCACAGCAAACTTAGTTAAATAGAATAATTTGTTTTCAAAATTTTAAGTGTCTGACTTACCCAAACCCGATATTTTATTATCCAATAATTACTAACTGCTATTACAATTAATTCAAATATGTTTTCTTTAATATTACCATTAGCAAAAGAGCTCGTGAACTTATTTATTATGTTTCCTAAAACAATTTTAAACATGTCTTAACCATTTACTGGGGTTGTTTGCTTTATCTTGGTCATAAGGAGTAAATATTTTATACATCTGTAGGCAACTATTAAGCAGGTATAAATAAATATTGTGGCCAAATTATGTATCAATAAACATAATTTACTTTGCTTATAAAAAAGCATTTTCTAAATATTTATAAACAAATTCCTTCAGTAAGATTTGAATGTACACAGTGAGATCATTTTACTAACCTTTTATTAAAATTAGGTTTTAATTTATTTCCATTAACTCTAGAAAAACAATTTTTAAATGGCTTCATTTTGATTGATTAACAATTATAAATAGGCTAAGATAAGCTTTATCTAAGGTACACAAAGGTGACAAAACTGATATTAATAGAAATTAAATTTTAATTGTAATATGCAGTTTTCCAGATATCACCTTTGGATTCTCAGTTATATGTTCTGCTAGAGAAACTTAAACTGGGTAATTTCAAAGAATTTTATAATTTCAAATAGATTTACAATTTATATATTTGGATTTAAATTTTGAATTTTCTTTTTTTTTCAACCTATTACACAACTAAATCTATGTGTATCTAAACAATGTTACAATTTGACCCACCCAATACAGTGCCCCTCCTCCGCCTACTCTTCAAGAATACTACTACACATTTCTTCATTTTTCTTATTGATTTATTTTTTTTATTATTTTGTGTCAGAAGTTACCCACTTATGCTACTAGACATATAGCAGCTCATCCTTTCGCAATTTAATTTTCCATTTGTTAAAATAAATACACCAATATGAGCATCAGCAGAACCCAAAATTGTTCAAGAATTCTATATTCAAATAAAAAATAAAACTCCCAAACAATTCTGACTGAACAATCATAAAAGTGGGTAATGGTAATTTTTATTTATAAAGTTTACTCAATTGCTGCTTAAACTACTTGAATAGAATGAGATCATATCTGGTGCACGCAATTATATTTTGCATATACAAAATCCACAGGCAAGAATCTGAAAATTATTATTTAATTTTGTGTATGCTTCTCTGATATTTTATTTGATTCAAAGAATATTTTGCCTTAGCTTTTTAGCAAACTTAAATTTTATTTTTTATGTAATTATCGGTTCAAATGTTTAAATATAAATTCTTTCAAGTAATGTCTCAATTACTAATTAGGGATAACTTTTAACTACAAAATTTTCGTCCCACAGCATTTTACACAGATTTAAAACTATTTCAGGTGTCAGGTCAAGATGTCCTGATGTACCCTAAATTTTAACTTTTGCATTAAACCTCATTATCCCCAATAAAAATAAAAATCTGCCACACTGTTTTCTACGTTTATTTATAAAAATTATGCAATATTCAAAGATTGTTAACTTCCAGTGAGTCATAAAATAAATATATGAAAATCAAAATACACTTATAATAAATATAGTGATCAGTGAAAATTAATTTGTCATTTCAAATTGGTACAATTGAGTTAAATTTAATATAATTGATAAATTAAATAAGCAACTGGAAGCCTTGACGGTTAATTTAACCATGACATAACATGGGTGTGATGAACTCGGTCGTTCAATAAAATGGATAAAAAACATCAACTAATGGAAGTTGACCTATTTTTGAAATTAAGGACATTCTAACTGCATTAATGCAGTAAGAAGTAAAAATATCAATAATCAACCCGATAGGGTTTAGCAGTAAGTTCTATGCTGCAGATAAACTATGTATACATTCTGTAAATTAAATCAATTCGATGTTTTAAATGTAACGAAAACAAAATGTCTACAATATTAATTAGATTGACGAATTGCTTTTAAAATCACAAGTACAATATAGGTAACTGACGTTGACATTCACCATGAAACAATTTCATATATCTTCTCATATTTAACAACCAATTTTTAAAAATCGAAGAAAATTATTAACAGTAAACGCCAACCTGTCAAATTTGACAAGGGGTGTGGTAACTAACAAATACATGAATTCGTGGAAAGTAAGTCCCAAAATTCTCCAAAAGGAGTCACCATACAAGTAATCAATCACGTACCTCAATATATAATAATTACAAGCACACAAAAGACTTCTATACATACATTTAATTCCTTATAAACTTTCGTATTCACAAAATGGCACCGCACTATTGTCAAGATTTCAGCTTGAAGCCGATTAACCGATTGAGATATTTATGAACATGACGTCATTTTCCGCAGGAATACGGTTACGCAAACTCTGATGAATTCCAGCGTGCGCAGTAACTATGAGATTATCTCCATTTCCATTGATGAATGATTGGTGCGCTACAAGGAGTACAAGGAAATTATATTATTTATTTAGGAAAACATACATATTCTTGGACTTTGATTTATGATTTTATAAGAATTTAATAAGGAAAAAATGTGGAAAGAGGATTTTTATAAAACCAGCATCAGTTTATCCCGCTCTGTATTATGTTGAATACAACTGTCTCTATCTTTTTAATAGCTCAGATACTGCCGCAAATCATGGCATGGCCGCAGACTCCTTTTCCTGAGGCCGCAGATGACCTACGAAGTGCCTACGAACAGTTAAGTATTCCAATGTCGGTGTAAATAATTTCATCTTAGTTCGAATAAATGGGCAGTTCAAATTTCAATAGGGGTTTATGAAAATTGACTTAGATCATTATCTCTGTCTTTGTTATTTTTATAATTTTAGGAAATGAGAATGATAGGTACTTTCAAATTACTGGGTAAAATTTCGTAAATTTACCAACTTCATGTTATTGTTGAATAACCATAAAAGTCGAAGAAGAAGAAAATAGCCTCACTTTCGACTGTGTTATTAAAATGGTTTTGAAACCTAATTTGGTTTTAAGGTCTGGCAAATGTTTATTGAAATACCGTTCTAAACACAGTTGGATAAAGCCAGAGGGATTTGACACAGGAATTAAAGTGTATAATTGTATTACAAGAAAGAAAGAGCCTTTAATTGTAAAAAATAAACATCTCGTAACTTGGTATACTTGTGGTCCTACTGTATACGATTCTTCTCATATTGGACATGCTAGCTGTTATGTAAAATTAGATATAATACAAAGAATACTAAGAGATTATTTTAAATATAATGTAGTAACGGTAATGAATATCACAGATATAGACGATAAAATTATTAAAAGGGCAAATGAAACTAATAGAATCTATAAAGATATTGCAAAGGAATATGAAAAGGAGTTTTTAATTGATTTGAAAGATTTGGGGATTAATGAACCGAATATTATTCTAAGAGTAACTGAAAATATTGGTTTAATCATAGATTACATTAAACAACTTGAGAATAATGGACAAGCTTATAAAGCTAATGACAATTCGGTGTACTTTGATGTAGAGAATCATAATAATTATGGAAAGCTTCAAAATATTGGGACTAGTATGCAGGAGAAAAAGAGCAGTTTAAAAAAATCTAATATGGATTTTGCATTATGGAAAAGCAGTACAGAAGATGAACCATATTGGCACAGCCCTTGGGGTAGGGGAAGACCAGGCTGGCACATAGAATGCTCAGCTCTAGCATCACATGTTTTAGGTTAGGCCAATACTTACATATGTTTCTTTTTAGGTGCTAATAATAAAAAGTTCTCATTTGATTATGCCATGTATTGGTTTCAGGTTCAAATATTGATATACACGCAGGAGGTATAGATCTCCGATTTCCCCACCATGAAAATGAAGAAGCTCAATCGTGTGCCTTCTACAAAACCGATCAATGGGTCAATTATTGGTTACATACAGGTCATTTACATTTAAAACACACAGAGAAAATGTCCAAATCGCTTGGAAATACCATATCAATCAAAGATATGTTAAAAAATATTAATTCCAATGTCTTTAGGATGGTTTGTGTTATGTCACATTATAGAAGCAATGTGGAATATAGTACAGAGTTAATAGAAACAGCCGGAAATTTGTTTAAAGTATATAAGAACTTCTTAAATTCTTGTGAGGACTATAAGAAGGGGTACTTAAAATGCACCGTTAATAATGACTTTTTTAAACAAATTCTAAGTGACTCCTTTGATAAGGTGCATGATGCAATTAGTGACGATTTTGATACGCCGAGTGTTATAAAAACTTTAAATGAAGTTATTTCTGCAACTAATTCTATTCTACACACCAGTACCAGCACAACAAATTCAGAAAGTAGTTTAAGTTCTATTATAGCAGTGTCTAATTTTATTTCAAATACTTTATCGACTTTTGGTATACAATTTAATGACAAAGCTACCACTAGCTCTGAAGATTTTATAGAGATTATGAACATTTTGAATACCTTTAGGCAAGAAATAAGATTGATCGGTATATCTGGTAAACATCAAAATATCTTGAAGGTTTGTGATAATGTTAGGGACTCACTTAAAGAGTGTGGTATAGTAGTTAAAGATCATGGTAAGCTATCATCTTGGTCTAGGTGATCTTAAATATGCAGGTACTCACCAAGTTTTTGTGAATGTATATGATGACTGTGTAATTCAAAAATTTTTATTGGGCATTAAGTAAACAGTAGAGCGGCATAGGCGAGAAACTATGAAAGAGAAAAATGTGAAGATAATTTTTAAATAAATTATGTTAAACACTTGGAAGTTGTTTTAATATAGGCCCTTTCTAAAAGACATCAAATAAAAATACCTTACAATCGGTTTGTTATTTCGGAACAGTTTAATGGCATTTGAGACAGTTAATAACTTTTTTAGACAATTTCGTTTCGCAAATAGCTGATCGAGAGACGTATTTATCTGCCTTATCCACTTCCCGCAATGAAAGGGTTAAGTTAAAATGTGTGGTAAAAGTCGTACTTATAACACAGACTACAGTAAGTTACTGTATTCTGTTGTTACAGCAGAAAGTTGAAACTCCCAAAGATTATACTCGTACATTTATTTGTTTATAATCCTTGGGAAATTCCCTGGGTTATAGTTGGCTCAACGCAACCAACTATACAATAATACTATCAAGTTGGTTTCTAAAGTACTATATGGACAAATAATCACGGTGAGCGCTCACTGATCACATGCTTAAATTACGCTTCTTGCACTGTCCTCATTGGTCGCGTTCATCACGCGGTCAAAGAGTGAGCAATCACGTATCATTATGCAAGAAGCCAATGAGGACGGCGCAAGAAGCGTAGTTTAAGCATGTGATCAGTGAGCGCTTCCGTGATGAACGCAACCATTGATATTTACATTATTTACTTTCTTATCACAGATCAGTGTATCAGAGACGTGTATGTGATGTGTTTCTTATTTATTCATTATAATTAGTACAGAGATGATGTGTTAAATGTAGAGTGAAGTACACTTTCCAAAACTCTTTTGAAGTAAAAAATTGAAACTAACGTTTCAAAAAATTCGATGTAATTTATTCAATTAAATTTCGATATAAATAATATGTCAAAATAAAACCTTTTTAAGGTTATGTATTTTGAAATTGGAAGCTTTGTGTATTTGCCTCAAAATGAATAAACCGGAACTGGAAGGGACAGCCCACTTATTAGATGAATTAGATAGTAAATAATTAATTTTACGCCTGAACTATAAAATAATATCTTGACTCTTCTCTTTAAATTATTTATTGTACACAATAATACATGTAAACAAACTTTGCAGCATTAGTGATGCTGAAGTTGTCAATTTGAAAGAAATTTACATTTAAACAATTTAAAGTTTCTACTTTCAGAAAAATTGATGGTTCTGTTACGGGATGGAAGAACGTTAATTGGTTATTTGAGAAGCGTAGATCAATTTGCTAACTTGGTGCTGCACAAAACTATCGAACGCATACATGTCGGTAAAGAATATGGAGATATCCCCAGAGGGGTTTTCATCGTTAGGGGCGAAAATGTAGTCCTTTTAGGAGAAATAGTAAGGCACTTGTAATTCTGTAGAACATGCTCGAAAGCAGCTGATAACTGTTTTTTATTTAGGATGCAGAAAAGGAAGGTGAACTGCCATTAACCGAAGTTTCCGTGGATGATATATTGGATGCTCAACGAAAGGAACAAGAATTAAAACAGGAAAAACAAAGACTTCTGTCAAAGGCACTTAAAGAGCGAGGTTTGCATCTAATGCCAGATTTAACTCATGATGATATGTTTTGATTAGTTTTAATTTTTAAAGGTATTGTGTTTTTTCTACTCTCGTTTTAATAGGTTATTATTATCATTATAATATTGTAATTAAGAAAAATAAACGTTTTATCAAAAAGACTTGGTTATCGAAAGATTACCTAGATAGGTATATCTAAAATGCATGAATTTGCCGAATTTTGTAACATTTTAGTAATTGATGTGGGTTTGTACATACCCTATAAGGTGCTAAAATTTGGAAGTCAAAGACTGACCTTTTTATAATAACACCACAGGAATTAGACCAACCAATGTAGCTATTGGCTAGACATCGCCCAATCAATAAAAAGGTTACAGCTCTATTTGGGACATATATTTTGTTAAAAAGAATAAAAAATAGCAAAATGTAAAGTAATAAACATAAAATTACAATATTCAGTATATACAGTGGACATTTAACAACATTGCATCCTGTGTCGACTATATTTCTTTTTGCAAGTCTGAAAATAAAATTTTTATTGCCTATTATTAAACCTGTGCCTGTGGAGGGAATACATATTGTAGGGTATAAAAAAAATGTGTAGCATGAGTTTCAATCTAATGATTTATTTAATAAATTGATCAAATGATCCTGCTTTATACGTATTATTTTTTAGTTTTCACAGTATGGGTACATCAAGACATAACAAGAAAGGCAAGTACCATCTATTTTTGATAGAGATGTATTAAGATCCAAATGAATGTCGATAAAAATTTATAACTAAAAAAAAAGGAAGAAATGTAATAAATTAAATTAATAAGCATAAATAAATTTAATAGTGTCACGTCCAGCCCTTTTAAAGCACCTCAGCATTTGTGCGTATTGGCGTTGGAGGACGTAGCAGATGTGACATTGGTAGATCCGCTCGCTTGGTGCAACAATAAATTAAACACACAGTTTGCGAAAATAAAACAATTTAATTTTCAGCAAAATAAAATTACTTATGTAAGTACTCTCTTTCGTCCCAGTCCAACTCACTCCCTTACACACGGGAACAGCACAATAATTTGCAGTTCAAAGAACTGGAAGCTCTAAAGCAAAAAAAATATAGAATCAGTAATAGAATGTAATGCTTTGGAAATTTTAAATCCTAAAATTATTATTATAAACATTTATCGTCCTCCAGTCCTTTCCAACATGGAAGAATTTATGAATACACTGAAGATATATTACTTTACATAACAACCAATACTATAATTATGTCCTAGCTCTCTGTCGAGATTTTAACTTAGATTTACAAAACCCACTTGAAAAGAAAGCAAAATTATTCATTGATTTAATGGCATCTTCAGTGGTGGCTTTGGCAATAGGCATAGTAGGCACGTGCCTAGGGCGGCGGCAAAATTCAGGGCAATATAAAATAGCTGTGACGATTGCAGCAGGAGGTTCCGCGAAATAATATATAACAGTTTTTTATTAAAAGTTTTTTTATAAGCAAAAGAATTTTACTTTATTGGTAATATTGACGGCAAATTTCACCATGCCTTGGGCGGCACAAAACCCCATCATTCAACTTATCATCCACTATAGATAAACCAACAAGAATATCTGGAAAAGCAATTGATATCATTCTTGTTAATATTCCAGAATATGAAATTATTATTGACAAAATGGATTTAGTGATATGATTTTAAAATACAAATTACTATACCCCTAAATTATATTAAAAAAAATAAGAAAACAAAGTTAATGAGAAGACATATTACTGATAATAAAAAGAACTTATTCAAAGAGCAAATCAGAGCTGTTGATACAAAATTTGTATCCATCTCTTGAGATTGAAAACTTGGAATTTGGAAAGAACAAAACCAAAAAAGAAATTTTAGATGAAATAAATCATTACTTTATAAATGTATGTGACATCAACATAAATGCTCAAAAAACTTTTGATTGGGTTCATGAAAACAACCATACAATGTTCCTATATGGAACAACACTGACAGAGATTTTTAATATAATACACTCATTGAAAGATACGGCCGCTGTTAGAGCTGATCAAATACCAACAAAACTTGTTAAATGCTGTGCTGAGGAACTTTCACAACCAATTTCTTTTATAATTAACTTATGCATCCAGAAAGGAATATTCCTGATGATTTAAAGACCATTATCAAACCAATATACAAAAAAAGGCAGTAAGAAAGAAATCGCTAATGATAGACCCATAGCTCTTATATCAATGGGCTAGTAGACAATAACGAAAATGACAAAAGTAATAATATAGCATTATAGTATGACTCTTCAATATGTTATAAATATAATTTGAAGGTAGTTTTACCGACTATTATTGGTTTTATTGTAAAACGAATAGGCTTAAGATTAGAGCGTATTTAAAATACGGCAGTTTGCCGGTTTCTCGTGACGTAATATCGTCACATACGCGCGCAAATATAACCTCGACAGCGCCGCACATACATTGTGCACAACTTTGTTGGCCCCGCCTTTCCACTAGCGCTCGTTTCTCTGCTGATTATGCTATTACGTCATAGCCAATAGAATAGCTCGAACATTTGCGGCAATATCTAACCATTTAAACATAGTTTAAACTTCATGATTTTTTTTTTACTATAAGGCATTATTATAAAAATAAAATAAAAAATACGGGTCAACTGTTTTTATGCATAGATGTTATTAAAATAATAATTAAAAAATTGTCTACCTGCCCATTGTAGCAAAAATCTTTGAAAAAGCATTATTAAATAGAATATTGGATTTTACAGAAGCAAATGTAATAATAACAAATATGCAGAGTATTAAAGGACGGTCAACCATAAGAGCAGTATACATTGCAATATGTGAGACACTGGATGCACTTAGTTCACAAGATAAAGTCGTTTCTCTATTTATGGACCTGTCAACGAAGAAGCTGCACTGACCGCATACTACTATGAATTCTAGGATCATCTATGGAATCATTTTCTGGGGCAACTTTACTGATTCCCCTAGAATTTTCAGACTGCAAAAATCCTGCATGAGAAGTATCTTCCATCTAAAAAAAAGAGAAACCTGTAGGGAAATATTTAAGGGGAAACATATACTTACCTTACCATCCTTATATATCAACGTGCAAACGTGCATGCTTTGTAATAGAAAATCATAACGAATTTTTTAGTATATACGAAACCAATCATGCTTTCAATACAAGAGGTTGTGCAACATCAGTACTGCGTCAGCCACAAACTACTTTCACCAAAGTGCAACGAAATGCAGTAAGGTAATTAATAAAAATTTATAATAAAGTACCAAATGAATATAAAAATTTATTAACAAAAAACTTTAAAGTGAAACTAAAGACATACTTGACCAATCAATCCTTTTATTCCATCAGAATATTTTAACCACCATTTTGATTTTTCTGTGTTAAGTGAAGTATAATATTTTATACATTTTCATTTAACTGTTTATCTTTTTTATATCTTATATTTATCTGTATGTAAACCGCGATTGTTTTTTTTACACTTACCTATATGTAATTACGATGTACTCTGTGTATTGACCCGATCTACACTATCTGATATAGTATAAACGAATAAAGAAATATTATTATTAATAATTTCCTCCAGCCACCTCTTTACTTTTTCCGGGAACCTCACACTTATTTTTCGATATCTCCCGATTCCCGTTCTTTCACCGAATGTCCATTGACCTTCCTCTAAACGACCGACTCCGCGTTTTTTTTAATGTGTATTTATAATTTGTGTTATTGAACTTGCCGAGTCGGTTGTCTAGTTTCACAATTACAGATTACAATAATTTGATATTTGGGTCGACGGACATTATCTTTACATATTTATTTGACAATAGCATATTTATTCTATAACTTTTTAATTCATGGGGTGTGACATTACACTAGATCAAGACCACTCTCCCCCTTGTTATATTTTATATATTAAAATGTGAGGGTACGGTGATCGGACAATTACGGTTATCACTTACTTTTCTATTGTCTCAATTATCAACTAGCGAACTAACTATTCATCTTGTAAAGTTGTAATAATTAAACTTCGTCTAATAAAAGGCTTGTAGGCTTATGTTATAGTTTTAAAAGTGAAGTAGATGATGAAAGTTCTTTTAGTAATTTTTATTTTGTATAGTAAACAAAACTTTTTCTTTTTTTATTTTGTATATTGCAACACTTGTAAAGAGAGTATTGGTTCGCTTTGAACATCTGTGGACGGGTGAGACGGTTGGTGTCTGCGTGGATTCCCAGTGTAGTGTGAGGGACTGATGAGCGTCTTCGCTTATCAGTCTCTCACATCGCGTGGGGGGGATGGAGCGTAGGTATCATCGGCATTCCTATTTGCAGCTGTTTGGATAGAAACAATCCTCTCGATTTATCTACTTTTTCCGTGGGCACATACAGATGGCACATTCATCTAGGTGCCCAGTAAACAATTTTATTAAATTCTATAAAAGTCGTTCTGTATGAAGAACAATGTTAATTGTAAACATTGTTTTACGTTAATAAAATAAAATAAATAAATAAATAATAAATAAAAGACCATTTATTATTATCTTCAGATACTGATTCTTCTTTTCAACAGTAATAAAACGCACAAAATAAAACTTATTTGTATATTAAAGAATATAACTAGATGTAGATAAAAAAAATATAACAATATATTCAAAATTAAATGTGAACTCTTACAGAACAAAAGTCAGAAGGACGTTTCAAACACAATAGGCTTTCCATTTTCATCAAACTGTTTCGGCTTCAGGACTAACTCCTTTTCCTTACTATTTGCTTCCACCATATCGACATCGTCAGGATCATTACCATCTAAACAGTACAGCAATGAGTCGCTTAATTTACTACTACTTAAATCTTTAAAATCAGTCGAATTAAAATCGTCAGTCCGGCTGGAGAAACTCAAATCAACAGGCGACGATAACGTCTCGACGCCTCTACTATTCAAGTACTCCCTGAAGGTATCTGTAAGAGTAGTTGGTGTGTCAGTTCTGTTCAATTTTTGAACTCTTTGGGTTTTTGTGTCTTTTGTAATGTATCCATCACTCTTGGACTTTTTAATGATATGTTTCGACTCGGAGGAGCCTTCTTCACTAGAATTTTCTGACAATTCTTCTGTCAAATTGTCCATTACACAATTTGGCTGTTCAATTTTGTGTAACGTATGTATGTTGGTTCCAGAAAGAACCAAAACTGGTTTGCGGCTTCTGGGCGTCATCATAGTTTCCTGAAAATGTATAAAAATCAGTTTATCCAAACCATGTTGCGACTTTCTAAAGTTGCAATAAGAGCCGGTAGATATTAACAAAATTACGGTATCCAGTTCAAAATATTTCAAGCGTTGACGACCCCATTGTTTAATAACTTTTTAGCTCTTTCAATATGGTCTATTTTAGTACGTTTTAGTATGTTTAATTGTCGCATAAACAAGAAATACTGATAGCATAGCAAACACATAAAAAGCAAACGAGCAAACCACAAGCAAAAATAAGATCACAAACCTGCATAGCCCTCGACATACGTTGTGTCGACCTCGTAATAGGAGACATAGACTTACGATCTTGCTCCTCGGGTGTAAAAATGATATCAGGGTGTGCTCTTAATGGAAAACATGCTGGTGTACTTGTCAAATACACATTACATGCCCTGTTGCTCTCATCTACGCTTAAGTCGGATTCAGGGCAACTTCTCTTTGAATCTTTAGTTGCGTCGCCATTGTCAACGGCGATATTTTCTGGACTGGAAGTAGATTTTTTCAGTTTCTTGGCTTGACTCTCTTCAGTACTTACATCTGTGCTCGAATCACAGTTGTGACAGAACAGGCGAGCTCTCGTAACGAGTGACGGAGAGTGTTGTGGAGTCTGTAATAGAAATCAAGGCATGCAAGTGTACCAAGCCACGGAAAAAAACACACAAGCGATAGATGGAGGAGCAAACATATAGATAGTGTGAAAAGTTAATGAATTCATTTAATACTTTTAGTATGAATTTTTAATTTTGAAAAACGAACTTTAAGTTTCTGTCAAATAAAAATTTATCCATTTTGTAAACTAATCATATACATGTAAATATATATTTCTTTCTACAAGTTTTAACTGGAAGACAAGTGACTAGCTTTAAGTGTGCAAAAATCAGTAATTACAGGTTGAGGTAATACCAACATTTAAAATCTCATCGCTGGATGACCTAAGTAAGGAAAACCCTTTCCTTCTCGCCAATCCTTTCTGGAAAATGTGCCTTTTGATCGAGTCTCCAAAGCTCTTATTTTTAGGCATACTGCTTCTAACAACCTGCAATGGCGTGCCATGTCCGTTTTCTTTATTGAACTGTTTGACTAACTTCCTCTTTTTCGAGGATTCAGGCAAACTTTGGATGTGCGCATACAGCTGTGCTAATGCTGTCTCCGTGGGGTTTGACTCGTTTTCTTTGGCAGTTCTTTCGTGATCTATGAACGTGAAGACAGTGCTAGCCGCATCTGTTATGGATTCATTCAGTTTTTTAGTGGGCGACAGGATTTTCTTCTTCTCATACTTCGCTCGGAAGTCAACTATAAGCTTTGGTGGTATCTTGAACAATTCTGCTGAATTTTTTATCATGAAACTGACAATTCCAAATAAAGTCTGGGAATCTTTCAGTAAATTCTCCGGTGACAGTTTCCTAGGGCAGAGTAAATGAGGAGTAAAAAGCCTGGCTAGATTGTCAGGAGACATTCGGTTGTCGCTTTCAAAAGACGCCGTCAAGTTAAGAAGCTCTAAGATGTCTTTCAAAAGAACCTTGTTTTCGGTGGGTAGGAGTAAAAGCAAGAGTTGTAATGCTTCCAAAAGTTTGCCTTCTTGTGTTGGTTGCCTAATTATTCCACATAATTCTACAAAAAAGAAATATGCCAAAAAAAATTAATATTAAATTTTAAGTATGGTATGTTTTTTTATTTATATTTTAAATCAATATAGATATAGGACATAAGGCATTAGTACATCTATTTTATCTTTACACAATGAAAGGGGACTACCATGGAACTGTAATTTAAATCAACTGTATAGATAAATTACCTGCAATTTGGCAATAGACTGGAAAATACGCTTCCGTTAACAATGGATCAGGTAATTCTGCTAGAAACCCTTTCAAAACTGATGCGCAATCATGTACACTGTACATCCCCCCTTCCAACTGCAATGTTACTCCTTGGTTCAGAAGGCCCCTTAATTCCTGCTGCCTCTCTAGAGAACCAGTTCTCCGAAAAACGCCCTCACTTTTTATGTCTAAAAAATTATTCGTTAAAAATAATGAATAAACGACAATTTTTTTTTTACTTTGCTCCTTTTTGAGAAATTCAATTAACTGGTATACTTGACATATCCCCTCCTGGGTCAATGGCGCTCCCTCCATAACTCCCCGAGATTTCAACTTCTTTCCAAATGGAACCTGGGCCCATTTTTTTAATTTGCCCTTTTCAGTAAAGCCTTCATTACTAAAAAAAAAGGAAAATAATTAATGAATCATAGAAAACTTAACGACAAGAAATGCTTACTCGTCTGTGTTCAAATCCAACACAAAGGAAAGGTGCATCCGTACAAGTATATGAAATTGTTCTGCATAGTCTCTCTTAAATCTCTCAGCAACAGATTCATCACTTTCATTACTTGTTGAGCACATACTTAATTTTAGATTTTATCACAATAGAAGCACCTTCACATCAGCAATTTTTAAAAAGTATCAATCATTGTAACGTTCCTAAATGAATTAAGCAGGAACGTTGGAACATGCTTAATTTACTGTGGGCGTATTTAACACTTAATTGAGCGATTTAAACATTTAAAATATCACAGAGACGAGGACCAGAGCACGCTGTTTGTTTACAAAGTTTTGAACTTGAACGTTATCTTAAAATGAGCAGTTTACATCGAATTTAATTTGACAGATTAGGTTACATAGAATTTCATTGAGTTATAATGAACAAACACAAACTGTTGTTGCGGTGGCCAATCAACATAAAGTCTAACTGATCACATGGTTTTATACCCTCCAACCGGGCAGACGTTTATTTGTTTATGTGGTACGCTGTTCATGCCCGCAAGTTTTTTCATACAAAATTTGAATTGAATGACCTCGCCAGTCCTTTCTAACTCTATGCTTCAGATGTATAAAAATACGCAAAAGCCAGTCCTCTGATCAAAATGTCAAATCCACAGCTCAGGCTTATTCAGCCTGTCGATTCTTCTGTGCAGATATAACGTAATATCACAAGGTGTTCTGTGGTAATATGATAAAAATGAAACTGTTTGCTTAGAAGACATCAAATAAGACATTATGCACTGATCTAGATACACTGAATAACGCATAGGTCCGAAATGGCTGTGCGCTGATCCCGCCATATTGTTTGGCAGTTTGGTGCCTATTTTCCGAAATGTCGGTAAGGTAGTTACTTCATTTAGACGAAAAATGAATAAAATATAACATAATTAAAGGACTGTCACAGAAAATGCACTTATATTTAAAAAAATAAATAATATTATTTATCTGCAGCTTTTAAATTTTATAAATTGAGCGCCTGTTTTACCGACAATCTGGAATTTTGGCATCAACAGCACGGAACAACATGGCTGCTTCACCGCACAGTTGAAAGTACGGCGGAGAGAAAGCCTCAAAATTTCTATCTGAGGTAAGAGGTAAGGTCAGCCTAGTCGGCACTGTGGCCTGCGAATGCAGGAAAGTCGCAAGCAGGCGGACACAGACAGATACTATGCTATCGCAATGCGTTTATAGATATCTCCAACAAAGATGTACAAACTATTTTCACACAAGCTATTTATTTTTCCCTTGTATTTTCACTCAGTCGTCCGCCATCAGTTCTACCACAGCATCATGCTGTGGTTCTGCTTTTACTTCTACAGAGAGAACTTCTCCAGCACCTCTTCTCTCTTCTAGATTGGTAGGATCACAGTAGAGATTCTCTACTGTGGTAGGACCGTCGTTAGAACTCTCTACTCTCTAGGTAACCATAGACAAAGAATAATATTAATTATATTTATATTTCCTATGGAGGTAACTACAATCACTACAATCCGTCGAACTCTCTCTGTCTCTCTCTCTCTCTCTCTGTGTATGTATGATTTTATTGTCGTGTTTGTTATAAATTCCATTGTACAAAAATTAAATTCATAAAATTTTGTTGAATCAAGTTTCCATGAGCATCTACTCTCATTGTATTTGTTTGGTTGTCGGTTGTCGAACACAGATGCGGCTAAACCACAGTTGTGGCTAAACACAAGGATTAGGATCACAGAACATTAGGATGGCCAGATCTCTATGCTTCAATGTTCGCCACTTCTCAAACGAGCTGTGGCGTCACGGTGAGGCCTGGAGAGTTTTGTTTACATTCGTTTCTCCATGTTTTGTGGTGTTATATCGGAGTTTATTTAATCTATTGTACTTGTTATTTCGTGGTGAATTGTGTATTTATAGATCTTTTGTGTTTTATACGTTTTTTAAATTATAAAAAACTTTTTTAGTAGTAATTTCGTGTGTGGAAGGACAATATTTCCTATACTATTTTGAAATTTGTTAAGATTTCAAAGACAATTATTGTTAGTGTTCTATAATAATTTTGTATATATTTATGTAAGGTAAAAGAGACTTAAGATTTTATTTATCAAATTTACATATTAAATGTCATTAAACGTGTAAGGGCACTTATTCTACAAAGAAAATTACTGGGCAAAGTATAATTTTTAATGTTTTTCCGAAATCCAAAGATCTGGTGTTTTTTTTTTTTATACATTTATTTAACGTCGGCCTATTTCCGCTACTGAGGCCTAACACCGACGCCTGTAGACGAGCTACCCCCAACCAGGAATTTTGCCGAACCTCTTCCCTTAAGAAGAGTAGGGATCTTTTACTTGCCTAACATTTAATAGACAAGGGACCGACGGCTTTACATCCCCTCCGAAGGATGGTATATCTCCTATACAGCCCTCGCCTAAGGTAGTATAGCTTCCGCGCATACACTGATATACAAGCCGCTGGAAGATGTGTGAGGCGAGGACGCGGTTTCCGTTGGAATGGTCACCCATCCAAGTACTAACTGCGCCTGTCGTTGCTTTACATCGCATACCGAAGTATGTACATAGTAAAGACGCACCTACGCTCGCCCCTGATCTGGTGTTCCAAACTATGAAATAAGGCGAGTGGATAAACAGGTGTAAAAGGCAGGATAAATTTAATTAAATTTAACTCAGATACAAATAGGATTTGCTCGGTTAATTTTGTGGAGAGTATGATTATGAACAAGACCTACAAAATGAATTACTAGGTAAAAATTTGCATTTCCCATATATACTTGTATCTTTACATATGTTTTAGGGTTGCATGACACTACATGGAATTTTGTGGGGAATTTAATAAAAATTTAAGTTGTCATCGTACGGTTAATTTTCTATAAAATTTCACAGTTAGTGTCATACAGCCCTAACATAAAATTGAAATTATATTAACTTTCGTTTTAGGTTTATAGGTAACTTTGAAAAGGGCATTGGAAAAAACGACAGTTCGTACACTGGGAATAAATACTGCAGCGAAAACTAACTCAGCTGTCTGATAGCCTTTTCATGAGAAAGAGAAAACAGGAAGTAGCTGAGCTTGTAACTACTCTGTGTCTGGTAACAGTAAGCGGTCAATTTTGTAGGCAGTTTGGAAATTGAAAGTTCTACAACTTCTGCAGCTAATTTTGCAGAAAGATCTGGACGGGATAAAACCCCAGGGAGAGGGAGTATTAATAGATTTCAGATTTTACAATTAACTTTAATACACTAAAGTTTAACTTTGAATTACTTGAATATATTTATAACATATGCAGTAAAACTCTCTATAATACAAAGAACTTAAAATTCAGTTACACCTTCAAATAAAGAAATTAATTTTCTCAGTCGGTTTAAATAGTTCATAATCACTAAATCGCAATAGGTATACTACATACATACATTTACATTTTTTTTCTTTTAGGCCCAAAATATGTAAAAACACCTTTTTTCTTTAATATAATTTGTAATCATTTAATTAGTTTTTAATTATTTTTGTTTGCTTGTACGTAGATATATATATTTGCATGCATGATTATAGCTTGCTTTTTCCGGTTAACTGTAAGAGTACTTCTTATATTATACCTATATATAAGAAAGCAAACTCTGTCGCTTGGTAAAAAATATGTAAGTTAAGTTGCTTTTATGTCTAGCCTATCTGTAGTCATATATATCAATTATTTATTATCAATAAAGACTATCTTTATTATTATTATTATTGTGTATTTACCTATTACCTTTAGTATAATACTGCTTTAACTTATCTGATAAGTAGGTATTTTAATTTGAGTTTTACATTATTTGTTTCATATTGTGATGGAAGATGGATACCTATAAACATGATAAAATAGAGTTTTTTATTTAAGTTTATTTCGTTTTATTATTTATGTACAAAAATTATTGAAAATGTTGCATTCCTCAATCATACCAATAAATCGTATGTGTGTGTTAATTTTATAAAGAAAACACAGGTGAAGAAAATATATGCTTTCCTCCAGGAAGAGCGCTGGAAGAGGCCTCGTGACTACGTCACAGCGATGGCGGCAGACATTCCATGTTAGTTGCATCACATTCTCTGGCTGAAATCTGAATGCAAAGTACTCTGGTTACGTATTTCTGTGATAACGTAAATGTAAAATGTAACTAGGGGATATCTCCGATGCGCAGGGAGTAGTTCGATCAGCTGATCCTTATCCCTCTTAATCTCAAGGATTGTCTTAATCTGACGTGTTAGCTAACTTCATGTATGTGAGCCAACTTCACGTTAGACGCCGCGTCTGTCTACAGTGTCTACTTATAACCACAGACAACACAGACTACTTAGTTATAACTATCTAATCTGTGGTCTACTTGAGAGTCTGTGACCTGTAATTTGAGCATAAGATGTAGTCTGTGATAAAATTAATGGACTTGAGACTATAAACTAACCTTGTTCTCGATACGAGTAAATAAAAATACATGGATTTTAAGTGTTTAATGAGAATTCTAAAATAAAATAAGCAATTGTTATAACTCCTTATCTTATCGTGCGAAGTGTGTTATCAGTGCACAAAAATTTAAAGCTATTTTAACGAGTTTTATAAAGTTATAAAAAATATTTTATAATTTTATATCTAAGTATTATAAAATGGATATCATAAAATTACACGTCGGTTCTCTGAAAGTGGGAATAAATAACAGTTTTAATGGAAAAGAACCGTGGCAGATTGTCACAATCACAACTTCTACCGTATTATTTTCGGTTTGGCTCTACAATTTTTTATTTCAAGATGAAAGTGAGTAACATTTTAATTAAAACTGAACAATAGTAATTTACAACAATTATAGGTATTGTGCAAAGGGGCAAAAGAACTGCCTTTCGATTAGCAAGATTAATTCCCGCCGTAAGAGCAAAAATTGAAAGAGAATTAGAGGCAATTTCAGACAGCTTCGAGGTAGACATTAAGAAGAGGACAAGACATTTGAATTATATCACCTCATTGCCTAAAGCTAAGCTTTCAAAAGATGAGATTACGAAAATTTTAAACCAAAATTTAGACCTAAAAGGTAATTAAAACATATTTTTATGGAACAAGATATTTAATCATGTAAGGGAAGCAGGAAACACTCGACACATATTTTATGCTGTAGTATATATTAAATGAAAAAAGTGAAGACTTTTTTCTAATTCTTTAGTCATTTAACAGATGACTTCTCATTCAAATCTATCATCTCATTTTCAATTATTGATAATTTAAGTAACAATATTAATAGCTAAGATTCTTTGCTTAAGTTAAGAAGCTATTATACATTTACTATATAGTTATTTTGAATTGGAACAAGTCTAATATTCTTCACCCAATATACCTTTAAAATATATTAATTCTCCATATAAAATCTAGGTGATATTGACTGGAAAAATGGATTCGTTTCTGGTGCAGTATATTATTATAATGAAGAATTAATTGATTTAGTGAGTTATGTGTACAGCAAGACGTCGTATACGAATCCATTACATCCCGATTTGTTCCTCGGGGTGTGTAAGATGGAAGCAGAGGTAGTTCGTATGGCTGCAAATTTGTTTCATGGGGACGAAAACGCCTGTGGCACAGTAATTTATAAATGAAGATAATAATTACATGGGGATTTATTCTATAAATTTTAGATGACAAGCGGGGGTACGGAATCCATCCTGATGGCCTGTAAAGCTCATAGAGATTATGGAAGGGAAGTTAAAGGTATTACGAGACCTCAGATTGTCGTTCCTACCACTGTTCACTCCGCTTTCGATAAAGCAGCCCAATATCTGGGTCTCAGGGTTAGATCTGTTCCTGTAGATCCTCAAACGTATCAGGTTGATATTAAGAAATTTAGAAGGGCTATTAATTCGAATACTGTTATGGTATGTACATAAAAGTGAATTCTTAAATTGAATATATTTTTTGTAAATAAAGAAAACATTAGGGAATATCTACAAAGATCCCTCTAAAGAACTTGAAATTTAATATGATTTTACCTTTTTTAAACTCATTTAGCTTGTTGGGTCAGCCCCGAACTTTCCATATGGAACCATGGATGATATTGCTGCCATATCAGAACTAGGAGTAAAATACAACATTCCTGTACACGTCGATTCGTGTTTAGGAGGCTTTTTAACTTGTTTTATGGAATCTGCAGGCTACCCCATACCTCCATGCGATTTCCGCCTTCCCGGAGTCACCAGCATCTCTGCTGATACACACAAGTATGGTTTTGCGCCTAAAGGTATGAAAACATTTGGACATTTTATGACTATATCATCTTAAGCATCATTTTACTTATAGGGTCCTCGATTGTTCTGTATAGGGAGTCCAAATATCGTCATCACCAATATACTGTTACAACAGACTGGCCTGGCGGTGTATATGGTTCACCCACAGTAAGTGGGTCCAGGGCAGGCGGCAACATAGCTGTGTGCTGGGCAACCCTGTTGAGTTTCGGCGAACAAGGCTACGTTAAAATCACCAGAGAAATTATACATACTACGAAGTACATCGAGAATGGGTAGGCCAAAGGTGGAAAGTAAATAATATTCATATCTCCTCACCAATTTTTGGAAGTTTTTATATAACTATTGAACATTCAAGTTTTTTAAAAATAACTTAATTTTTTTAATGAAATTGCTATTTCCTTCATTTTAATCATCTCCTGATGATGCCAGATTGGTTGGTGGAATGTTTGCCGGTATACTATGTGGCACTTCTATTTTTGTGGAATTCTACCAAAGGCTACGACCCTCTTCAGATACATAATCAAGAGCAATATGGTTTTCCAACAACCAACAATAATGTACCGTGCAAATATTTCAATAGGCACTATCAACCTTTCTTTTGTTAAGTTACCTTCTATACTTAAGAGTCGGTTGATCTTGAAGGCGATTAAAAACATTTGCATATATTAATATAGTTATAATAAATATATAGTGTACATTTCTGTAGTAATGTACATAAAATTATAATTGTAAATGTTTGTTAACTGCCATCCAGGTCACCTTGATGCCCCTGTTTAATCGAATTTAACATTTTTTTTTCTCTACAGATTAAGAAGGGTGAAAGGAATATTCATTTTTGGGCAGCCTGTAACAAGTGTAATAGCATTAGGTTCGCATGATTTTGAAATTTATAGACTGTCATCGTCACTTAAAGAAAAAGGATGGAATTTGAATATCCTCCAGTTTCCTTCTGGGTAAATTAAAGAATTCGAATTGAGTTTATTGTTTGTTATCGCATTATGTTTCAGAATTCATATTTGTATAACGTCAATACATACCCAACCAGACGTTGCTGATATATTTTTGGAAGACGTTAGAGATTCAGTGGGTGAAATCATGAAAGATCCATCGTTGCCTGTAGAGGGCAAGGTAAATGCTCCTCATGGAACGTGTTAAAATTTGTTTAAAAACTTTTTTTTAGATGGCCATATACGGTGTGGCGCAACAACTGCCTGATAGGACCATTGTAGGTGATTTTACTAGATTGTATTTGGATTCAATGTATTACACACCAGTGAAAATAAACTAAAGATTTTCAACAACTAATAACGGTTAAATCAAACTTGTGACCATATAACTTAATGTACAAATATTACAAGTTTTATTACATGTATTTATTTTACTATGAATTTACCTATAACTAAATATTTATTTATTTTGAAGTTACATAGTTTTGTAAATTATTCTTGAAATTCCAATTCTTATTAAATATTAATGTATTGTCTGAAAGTTATTTGTGGCATTCTACAAATATTCTTTCCTATTATTTGGGTTTTCTACCACATGTATTATTATCCTCTTCCAAAACAAATCACCGAATCTACAAAGTAATAGACTTATTGGAAAAAAGCCTCTGCGCTGGTGACGTTTATGCCAAAGGAATAGTCAGAGGTTATGTTTTGCAAATAATATAAATCGGAATAAACACAGAAATAATGTATTTTGCTGACGTTTGGCTAAGCAATATTTTTCCGTTTTCAAAGCTTTTTTTGGAAGAACTCTTATTTTTCTGTGTATGTCAAATACACAGCTTTAAGATTCTGTTTATGTTATTTCCATACTACTTACACAGAACATAGAACTGATGATATTTTCTTTTAGATAATGTTGAGTTTGTTAAGTTCTTCTTTTTTAACATTGGTAGCCAGGTTGTACAAATATCTACAGAACAATTCGATACGCACTTATTTTCATTTAATAAGATTATTGCTGATTTTTTATTCTTTTTTTGGTATCTGCTTCTTTTGTTAAAATTTTTGCGAGTCCCAGTTTATTCTATGTCCGTTTTCCCAAGCATGTTCACAAATATTTGATTTCTGAATTTCATTCTTTCTAATGTAATTCTCGTGCTCATCCAACCTCAGGGAAAGGTCTGGATGACTCACCCACATAACATTTACCACATTCGCACGGGATATTGTAAATACAGTTTTTTGAAGTTGTTTATCAGTTTTGTTTTTGTTAAAATAGATCTTAAAGTGTTCCCCGTTTGAAATGTCCTAATATCAAATTTGTCACCTATACTGCGTAGCTTTTTCGATAGTCCGTATACATAAGGAATTATTGCTGTATAATGACGTTCAGGTTTTTGTCTTACCCGATTGTCCCTATTTTCAACATTTATCAAAACTCTATCAACAAAGGCTTCAGGATATTGATTTTGTACTATAACCTCTTTGATAAATTTTTTCTTGTTATTTAATATTTCATTATTAGATAAAATAATTTTGGCCCTATCATATAAACATTTTATAACACCCCTTTTAACATTTATTGACAATATCTCCACCAGACAACCGGGTTGTTTATACAATTTTGAACATGTGTGTTCTCAAAATTCTCCATAAATATGTTGCATAAAATTGGTGATAATGCAGACCCCATAGCCATACTAATATCCTGCTGATAGAACTCTGTCCAATTGAAAATAGGTTGTTTTTATACACAGTGGTAAGAGTTCCATTATGCTATTTACACTTAATTTAGTTCTAGTTTCCAAATTATTATCATATTATAAAAATATTGCCAGCAGACAAAGGTAATGCCACAGTCATTATAGATAAAGATATATACAACACAAAAATCGTGACTTGTAAATGAGGGACCTTACTCAAAACTAAATAAAGATGCAACAAAATTTACAGAACTGTTTAAATACAAACATGAATTTAATGATTTTGAATGAAGGCAACTTACACCACATCCTAGTAAGCCTCCTCATTTTTATGGCTTACCAAAGACAACTGACCACCAACTGACAGACACTTGATAGCGCGCCGAACTAGGTGTAAGTGCTGCCATCTTCCTTACCTTACATACTGTGCAAGTAAAATAGCTACATCCAATGTTTTATGTATTCAACAGAGATAGGGAATAAATGTTAATTTCGGACGTTTCGGACAAAATTTCCTATGAAGTTGCGTGTCTCAGGGTTGTCTCTATAATTATTAACTTTGTTTATACAAACATATTTTTTCGTGACGAACAAACAAACGAGTACAGCTGGTGCACTCTGGGGGATATAATAAAAGAGAATGTTCCCCATTCTGGAAAATCTGTCACCTGTCACGTTCTGTGCTTAAAACTCCTACATGTGATTTATGTGAACAAAGAAAAAGAACTTCTCCATTTGCTTTTATGTCAAGTGGGCTGACGTAAATAAATTATAATATAATACTATGTGTTAAGAAAATTATAATTCTATTTATTTTCAATTTTCTTTTACCAAAATGCATTGGATGCTTGTTGGTTTGCTTACTTGTTCTGTAAGCTCGAACATAAGTAATGTAACCTCAAATTATAATTAATTTCTATTAAAGAATTCGTGCCCAGTACCAAAAACGGCAAGAACCGAATTTGAACAGCTGATTTGCCTTATGTCAAATAACATAATCTTAAATAATAAGACAACAGAAATGGAAGAATTAAATGATAAATTCTATTACGTGTATAGTTCTTCCATCCCAGACAGAATTCAAATTAAAGTGTAAGTAGTCTCTAATCTAAATACGTCTTTCTGCAAATATTGCTTTGGTATATTTCAGTGGTAATTTGGAGGGTAAAAGAGAAAAGCCAAAGTACGATAAATTACTTGCCGACCCTATGCTGAAATATTCAGGCTTATACCAAGATGAATATGCAGATTTGATGGTAGTATGTCAAATATTTGACCAAAACCAGCCCCTTGCTTTGCCAGTCACTACATCATATAAAGCTTTTACCTCTAGATGGAAGTATGTATCCTTGAAATAATATTAATAAGAGCTATATTTAAGTATTTGGACTTATTTCAGCTGGAATGAGTGGTTAACGTTTCCAGTGCAATTCAGCGATTTGCCTAGAACTGCCCAACTAGCCCTAACAATTTATGATTGTGTTGGACCCAATAAACTGGGTCCCGTTGGCGGAACAACAGTATCACTATTTAGTAAACGTAGTTTGTTTAGGCAGGTATTAGTTTATATGCTTATTACTTTTGATCAGATCTTAAATTCTTGCTTATTTAGGGTATCTTAGATTTGCGAGTCTGGCCAAACAGAGTGGCGGATGGCAACTCTCCGACCACTACGCCTGGTAAAGCAAAAGACCATGGCAAACATCAGATGCAAAGGCTGGCGAAAATTACAAAAAAACACAAAATTGGTCATATTGCAAAGGTAATTATTTTTGGAAGTTAATTTAGAAGTGTAATAAATTAGGTACCTAAACTTTTAGGTTGATTGGTTAGACAGATTGACTTTTAGAGAAGTGGAGACCATAAATGAAAGAGAGAAGAGATCTTCTGACTATCTTTATTTGATGATTGAGTTCCCTATGATTATTATATGTGGTGTTCCGCATTATATTGTTTACTTTGAACCAAACGGAGAAGACCTTATTTCTTTTAAATCACAGGCTGATATAGTAACTGTGCCAGATCATGAAATTGTAATGGTAAGGGAACTCTTTAAAATACACTATTAAATGCATTTCTCATTTTGTAAGTAGGTAATAATCATTCATCTAACTTGCCAATCAAAAAGAAATATCTGAAATCCACACAAGTATTGAGACCTCTAAATAAAGGAATACTAGTCTATTACGAGATAGATTCCATAATTCCTTATGTCTCGTCCATGATGCTCGTGGTGGCCAGTTGTTCTCACGTTTACATTTTTCTCTTATCCTTTTAGTCCATTTATTGATTTGAGTGCATTCACTGTACTCTAGATGCAGAAATAAAAATGGCCATAAGAAATAAAGTAGCCTCATTTTTTTTTATAAACTGCAGCAGTACCAAAACATGTCTTTTCCTTGTACATTAATAACAAATTCTCCTTTAAAATCAATTTTTGTTAATTATGTCACTGAGCTAGATGTTCTTAATATAATTAATAACATGAAAAATTAAAATTGCAGTGGGATGGGTGGCAGTCGTGAGCAGAAACTTTTTTTTTCTAATGTAAATCTGTTTCTATTTGAATATCTAATGAGTAGCCGAAATAAAACAGATATCACTTTTAATTTATTTTTTATTTTAATGCTGTAGTTATTGCTATAGTAAACGATGGATGGTTAATGAGACAAATTGTACTGCATTATAACATTAACAAAAATTTGGTGTGTAACATTTTAAGAAAGTGGAGAATAAACGGTAGGATTAGTAGAAATCCTGAATCAAAGGACAAAGGATATCCTACTTAACAAGAAACTAACTATTAATATTTCGTTATTGCACCATTTCTATTTATAACTTCTATATGTCTGTTTGGCATAGAATTAATAGCCTTATACAATAATCATTTGTAATAATATTTTCCCATGCATTATTTACTATTTCCAGTAATTCTTCGGCATTCCGTGGTCTCACATTTCGTTTTTGGATACTTCTTATGAGTAGTCCCCATACTTCTTCCACAGGGTTAAGATCTGGACTATAACTGGGCCAGTTAAGAACATTGATGTTGTTATCTTGAAACCAGTTAGTTACGGTATGAGCAGTATGAACGGAACAATTGTCTTGTTGAAATATGAACTCATTATTAGGAAATAATTGTGACACAGAAAGGAGCATAATATTGTCTAAAATTCTAATATACTTTTCACTGTTAAATCGTTCTTCAATATGCCACAAAGCACCAGGTCCACATGCCGATATCCAAACCCACATATTGACGGAAAATCTACCACTTTTATCATTGTTAGATATATATTTCTCATTGAATCAAGTATTCGGAGGGTGGTAAACACGAAAACGACCGCTGTGTGTTGACTGGAAGGTTTTTCGTCTGTAAAGATTACATTGTTCCAATAATTTACATCATGCGCTAAGAATTCAAGCGCAAATCCTACTCGAGCTTCCTTATGTTCAGCTTTAAGTAAGTATTGCTGTGCTGCTGCATGACAGCGTAGCTCCGATTCTCTTACTCGCCGGTGACCAGTAACACTCGATCCAGGAAAATTCGTTTCTTCAGCAGCCTGAATAGCTGAGTAAAATGGATTTTCTACTAAAGCATTTACCAATTGCAAATCTTGTTGAGTTGATATCCTTCGTCGCCCTGATCCAGGATTTCTACTAATCGTACCGTTTATTCTCCACTTTCTTAAAATGTTACACGCCGAATTTTTGCCAATATTATAATGCAGTGCAATTTGTCTCATTGACCATCCATCTTCTGCTTTAGCAATAACTCGAGATTTAACTAAATCGCTTATATGAAGCATATTAGTTATACTCTAATATTTCCGTTATTTAAAAAAGGTGACCCATCAAACATTGACAATTATCGACAGATATGGTTGTTAGCTGAATTTGCAAACATTCTAGAACATGTTGTATATAACTTAGTTATTCATATTGTGGAAACACATCACTTACAGTTTCTCAACATGGTTTTAAAGCTCAAAAATCAGTAGAAACGTTTCGTCAAAAAAATATGAAAAAATGTATCATCACTTGCAGGTCCTGCGACGCCCTCTATGATCTAAGTGATGTAATACATAAATTATTGTTTCTAGCAAATTTGGCGAAGATCAGTCAAGAGGCTGTTGAGTTATTGCATAAAAGCGAAAAAATAATTTGAAATTTGACACCCTGTATCTTTTTCCACAGCAACATTTTACTAAAGCATATTTGGTTATATCCTCATATTTTGGCCTAAAGAGTCTACCCCTGAACTATGGCCTATTATTAATGGTCCACTCTGTATATTCTATTATTTGTTCTAATATTTTTCATAAACTGGTACCATATTTATGGATCTATGCTCCTCACATCGAATTGTTTTGTTTTTCCTTTCTATAGATATTACTGTTGATGTCTTCCAAGTGTCTGGGAATATACCTGTTTCTGAGCTGATGTTTATAACTTGTAAAAATTGGTTGCCTATTGCTTCAAATGATAATTTTGAAATGTGTACATTTATAGTCTAGTATACTTTAACTTGGCATGTGTATGTATGAGTTAATATTTCCGTACGATTTCATTTTCTCCCATATTGTACACAAAGTTAAAGCAATAGTCCAGAAACATTATCTACGTGGACAATATTTCTGGATCTTTGTGCACAAGAGAAAAAGAAATCGTACGGAAATATTAACTCATACATACACACGCCAAGTTAAAGTATACTAGACTATATGCCATCTATACTACTGGGTTTATTTTCCATATGCTTTATAATGTTTTTTAAATTTTCTATTTCCAATAATTTGAACTTTTCCAGTTTACAATTGGTCTTCTCCATGTTATTTAATATTGTATCATAATGGTTATTTGAATTTAAATTTACAATAATTTGTTGTATTAAATTTCTCAGCGATTACTTTATTTTCTGTTATTAATACATTATTTAAAATTATTCCATTATCGTTATCATTTCCTTTGTCTTTTAAAAGCAGTTTAAATGTCTTCCACATTTCATTCGAGTTTCCTTTAACTTCATTAATTTTCCTCTGATAATATATTGTTATGTGCTGCCCTCTAACAGAGAGGAGAGTGTAGTTACTCCCTGGCCATTACGGTGGCGCCATCTGTGGGCCAACTGGTGAACCTCCATTTAGTAGTGCTTAAGAAAACTGTAGAGGATTCCAGTACATTCTGGAAGGTTCTCCAATGAGATTCTGGTACATTCCAAGTGTGTATATAAAGAGGTGAATCCAGCAGATGGGGGAACAGTTCAGTGAAGTATACAGTACAGTTCTAGTATACAGAGAGAGTTTTTGGTTAGATAAGAGTTGACAAGTGATTTAAAAGTAAAATACAGTTGTGGTTTAAAAGTAGTGAATTTAAATTAGATTAAAGTTATTATTAATTGTGTGAGTTTTAAGGATTAACTATTGTAAATTAAGTGATTAATAAAATGCTGGTTAGTGGAGATTCTTGTTGCAAGTTATTTGAACCTACACAATGTTTACTGAAGACTGTAGACACGTAACAATATATATTTTTGTTGTCTAATGAGTGTCTCATGTTCCGTCTTATGCCATACAGTCATAAAAAGTTACCTTGAGTTTATATAACCTTGACCGTGTATACCACCAGCTCAGCAATGGTCAATCAGTATACCAATAATTAAGTATGGTAATATTCATTGTTCTCGGTACCTACAGAAAAAATTTCATGCGGTTAACTATTAATTTTTGAGAAGGTCAAAAATGACACGTTTCATCTCGTATGCCACAGACACAGAGACAACTAATTTGTGTGCCGTTTTTATTAGACATTTACGTATCATGTTCTGAATGCATATAACATGGTATTTACCAGTTAATAATAAAAAAAAATTGTATAAAAATTCGACATATTTGAATACATTCTTTCCCCATTAAGAGACACCCTAACCGTATGACTTAATAAAAGAACAGGCACAAGCGGTAAACTATCATGGCCCTTCGAACTGTTGCTAACTCCAGGTCTATAAGTAGATAATAGAGAACGATAATTTCTTCTATGTGTCGTTTAGCCATTAACACGGTAATTAATTCTCTCTAATATAACAATCATTTCCACAAAAATATACTTATCGACAGTGACAGTGTTTTATCGAGACAAATTATTTCATTGTATAAAGTTCTGTGCTGAAAACTGAATAGATATGGACCACCCACTCTCCTATCCATCGTATAAATTCTGTGACCTTTCATTTAATCTAATTATATATAAGAAATTATCTCATCAGTATTGAGTAATTATATTTATTATATATATATATATATATATATATATATATATATATATATATATACAGGGTGGACCATTAATAATAGGCCATAGTTCAGGGGTAGATTCTTTGGGCCAAAATATGAGGATATAACCAAATATGTTTTAGTAAAATGTTGCTGTGAACATAGATACAGGATGTCAAATTTCAAATAATTTTTTCGTTTTTTTGCAATAACTCAACGAAGATCAGTCAAGAGGCTTCTTGACTGATCTTCGCCAACTTTGCTAGAGGAGCTTTTTTTATTCTAAGAAACAATAATTTATGTATTACATCACGTTAGATCATAGAGGGCGTCGCAGGACCTGTATCTGATGAATTTTTTTCATATTTTTTTTTTGAGCAAACATTGTGGTACTTTTGATCAAAAAATCTGATAAGGGCGTCATTTCCACATATAAAAGGTACACTTGGTAGAACTTGATAACTCCAACCATTTTTGAGGAAAGCGCCGTTAAACATTTCAATAATTTTTTGAAAGACAAATTCAAATTCAATGAAACAAAGTGTATTTATTGAAAAGTGTTCTTTGCTTACGTTTTAGTTCTGTCATTTACGTCATTTAATCATTTTATTTTGTTCTTGTGTTCTTCGAGCTAATTTCTTTAACTTCCTTATTTACAATGCCGAGATATAATAATTTTTCAAATAGTGAAATGAGGGATGATATGTGCTTACGCACAAAATAATTTTAGCGGACGTGCTGCAGTGAAGAGATACTCATTGCAATATAATAATAATAATAATCTTTATTTTCATGGACTTTTACAAAAAGTGTTGAAATATAGTCAATACAATTTTACTACACTAAACTCTACAATATTAGTATATTACTTAGTTACTTATAAAACACGACATATAGAAAATATAAAAGTAAGTTAAAAGTGAGATATAGTATAAACACACAAAGTAAAATTCAAGTATATCATAAAATATATTATTAAAACTCGGGGATAATAATGTTACTGCTACTCATATACTGATTGACCGAATAAAAACTGTTTTTGATTAAAATTTTTCTTACCATCTATTTGAAAATTTTTAACTCCTTAATTTGTTTTACCTCGATGGGTAGATTATTATATAGTTTGACCGACATGACATCGGGCCCGTTTGCTACAGTAGTTAACCTATGCTATCTTACAGTAAGATTACAGCTGTCCTTAAACTGTATATGGTATTTCCATCCCTTGGGATATAATTGCTAATATGGCATTTTACATAAGATACACATCTGAAGATATACAATGACGAAATAGTTAAAATGTTTAGATTATTAAATAATGGCCTACAAGTTTCTCTAGGAGTTTTAAATGTTAATGTACATATTTTTTTCTGCATAATAAGAACTTCTCCTATTCTGCTACAATTTCCCCAGCACATTATGCAATAGTCAAGACATGACTGGACGTATGCATAGTAGTATATTATTATTCAGACTGACATGTTGACGCATCTGCCATAACACAAAACAATGTGTAGACAGTTTACCTAATATCATACCTATATGATTACTCCAGGATAAGCCAGAGTCTATCTGAATTCCAAGATATTTAACAACTTCATACTGAACTATAGATGTGCGATTTATCTTTACTAATAAGCTACTATTTAGTGGCTTGGTGGAAAATGTCATTAAGTGGGTTTTTGAAATGTTAAGTTCCAGACCATTTTTGGAGCAATACATGTCCACTGATTTTACGGTACTATTTGTTTTCAATGCTAAGTTATGTACATCAGAAACTGTGTCACTAGTAGTTGTGTCGTCTGCAAAAATAGTTATAAAAGATCCATTTATGCAAGAAACATTATCATTAAAATAAATAATGAAAAGCAGAGATCCAAGCACACTTCCCTGAGGAAGATATCCAAATAGAATACAGCCACACCATGCGATTTTCAAAGATCTGTTTCATCGTTTGGGAGAAACGGGTTCATTTCGCCATAAAAACGATGTAGAACGACCGAAACGAATTGCTCCAGATCAAGAACTAGAAATTTTAGTTCATGTGGATGAAGATTCTCAAGTCAGCTCAAGTCGTTTAGCAGCGGCAACAGGGGTGAGTAAACAATTTGTCCTAAGAGTCTTATGTAAAGAACGCTTCTACCCATATCATATGACTCCTGTACAAAACTTACTTCGAAGGAATCTTCCACAAAAGCTGCAATTCTGTAAATTTGTTCTAAATAAACACAACAGGGATCGAAATTTTGTTAAGAACACTTTATTTATCGATGAAGCAACTTTTACTCGCCGAGGCGTTTTTAACTGGAGAAATACCCATTACTGGGAAGTACAAAATCCTCATGCCGTTAAAGAAAGGCATTTTCAGCAAGAATTTAAGATTAACATTTGATGTGGTATTATCGGCGACCAATTATTGGGACAATTTTTCCTTCCTTCAAATTTAAATGGCAGTCATCTGTGATACAGACAACAATAGATACAGCAAAACGTTATCTATTGTTCACATGAACATTCGAAGTTTACGAAGTAAAGTTAATGATCTAATTGTGTTCTTGGAAACCATAAACAATCCAGACGTAATCTGTTTATCTGAGTGTCGTCTAAGTGAGGATGAAATAAAATTAACCACAATAAATACCTACGTACTAACGGACTACTACAGCAGAAGTGAAGATACAGGTGGAGGTGTAGCAATATTTGTGAAAGAGTGCTATAATTTCAAAATTAAAAAAATTACAGTTCAAAAAGTTTCATCTAATTTTGAATATGCTTCAGTGGATATATATGTGAGTAAAGAATTAATTGTTAGTGTAGTATGTATATATAGAGTACCTAAATATGATAAACATTCATTGTCAATTTTCTTTGACAATTTAGAAAATCTTCTCTGCAAATTCAATACAGCTAACCCTTTATTTGTTTGTGGCGATTTTAATATTAACTTAGATCCTATGCTAGATCATACATTAAGAAAGAACGCTATTCATCTTTTGAATATTTTCTCAATGTTTGGTTTAAAACAATGTATATATGATTATACCAGGGTACAAGGTGACACTAAAACAATTATTGATAATATTTTTTCTAATATCAACGTCAATGAACTCGCACCCGAGGTGATAATTTGTGATCTCTCCGATCATTATATGCAAAGGGTATGCTTTGGTTTTGATTTTAATGATAAGGGGGACGACTTGTATATCTACAAGAGGGACTTTAACAATGAATATAGTATTGCAAATTTTAAACAACTTATTTCGATCGAAAAGTGGGTTAATATTGATTTTTTTGCAAATATAGATCTATCTTTTGATAACTTTTTAAATAGGTTCCAGAAAATATTAGATATTGCTTTTCCTTTACGTAAGGCAAAATATAAAAATACTAGCTTGAATAAGCAAAATAACAAAAAATGGATAACCAGAGACATTATCAACGAAGGCAAATTTATTAGAGAAATGTAACTAAACTAACTTTAGAATATCCAGAAATAAAAGATTATTATAACCATCTAAAAAATAGCCATAAAAGAAAAATATGTCATGCAAAAAAAATATATTATAATAATATGATGGAATCAGCTTCTAATAAAAATAACACGGCGTGGCAAATTATAAATAATAACAGCAAAACGGCTGTTAGTAAACGTTTCCCTGATAGTTTTGTTAATGAAAATGGCTCTACTATAAATTCCCACGAGGACGCAGCGCATGAATTCAACCGGTACTTTCTAGATTCTATAAAACAACTTGCGGACAATATGAATATTGATACTAGGACACATCTTGATATACAGTGCTTCAGTAATATGTTTCTGGCACCCATTGTGGCCAGCGATGTAAGTACTATGTTGAAAAAAATAACAAAAAAGAGTTCTGCTGGTTCTGACAACATCCCTTGTTCATTGCTTGCTCACATTATAGATTACATTGCAGAACCACTCTGTAAACTAATTAATCTCTCTTTTGTCGAAGGTACTTTTCCATATTCCTTAAAAAAAGCAATATTGGTGCCGATTCATAAAAAAAATGATAAGGAACTAATTTCGAATTACAGACAAATCTCGTTACTCTCTGTTTTTTCCAAACTATTTGAGCTTGCATTCGCTACTCAGCTGAAATTATACTTAAATAAAAATAATATTTTATCTCCTTGTCAATATGGCTTTAGGGAAGGATATTCCACTCAAGTTGCAGTCACATCTTTATATACATTTCTACTTCAAAATATTGATGAAAAAAAAAAGTGTGAATGTCTATTTTTTGATATGTCTAGAGCTTTTGACACTGTAAATCATGAATTGCTACTAAACAAAATGTGTGCTTATGGTATAAGAGGAGTACCTAACTTTTGGATTCAGTCATATCTAAGTTATCGTACCCAGAGAGTCACTTTAAAAGTTGATGGCAAACTGTATGAATCTGATGATAAGTTGGTGCCAACTGGAGTTCCTCAAGGTAGCACCTTAGGACCGCTCCTTTTTCTCATTTTTATAAATGATCTACAAAGCCATTTAAAAGCTACGAATTCCTTCCACGTTACACAATTTGCCGATGATGTGGCGGTTGCATCAATGGCAGACAATGTACATGAGTTGTCATCTAATGCAAACATTTGCACCTCATTAATGAACAGTTATTGTAATAAATTTGGATTAAAACTTAATGGGACAAAAACTCAATTGCTGATGTTTGCCAATAACACTCCTGACCACAGCTTATTGGTAAAAATAGATAACGTATCAATAAAAAATAGCCATTCTGTTAAATTATTAGGTATAACTGTTGATTATAACCTAAACTGGTTCGAACATATTGAAGTCTTGTCAAAAAAAATGTCTGTTAGATGCTATGTCATTTGGCAGCTTCGTTCTTGTGTGAGTTTAGAAATACTAAAAACTTATTATTTTGCACATGTACAGTCACTATTAAATTACGGTATTCTCTGCTGGGGCAACTCAAGCAGAATTAATGATCTTTTCATCATGCAAAAAAAAGTAATTAGGACTATGGTGTTCAAACATTCTACCGATTCGTGCAGGGATTTATTCGTTTTACTTAGAATACTAACGCTGCCAGCTTTATATATTCTATCATGTTGTCTCTTTATCAGGTCTAATATTAACCAATTTAATCAATATTCCGATCGAAATATACCTTACAGTTTGAGACACACGAATAACATTTTGTTGCCTAAACACAATCTCTCCGTTGTTAGTAATGGTGTGACGGTTATGCCCATTAAGATATACAATCATCTCCCTAACTATCTGAAAGAAATATCTGGTTTAAAACTGTTTAAATCAAAATTAAAGGAACTACTTTTAAAAAGATCGATTTATAGTGCTGAAGAATATTTTAGCATTAACCTTTAACACTGGTATCTAGTGTTATGTCATTGTTTTAATTCTCTTTATATTGCTTTTATTTTTAGTATTATTTACAGTAAATGTTGTTTGTCTTAATTTGTTAAGCTGTTTGTTATATTTACTTTTGCTATCTATTTTATTACTTTTTGCTATTTTTATTGTATTTTTTTATTTTTATTTTTGACTTACCATATCATATACTATTGTATAATTTCATATGGTGAATATATTATTTATTATTATTATTATTATTGTTATTATAACTGTGACGCGTTTGTATATGTATAAATGTGTATCTTTTTATCTGTCTGTTTATATATTTATTTATAGTAAATGTCGTTTGTCTTATTTTGTTAAGCTGTTTGTTATATTTACTGTTGTTATATATTCATTACTTCTTTGCTACTTTTATTGTATTTTTTATTTTGACTTACTATAATATATACTATTGTATCATTCCATATGGTGAATAAATTATTATTATTATTATTATTATTTCTTCAAAATACTCGTGCTGATATATTACATACTTTCATGCTAGACATTCGGAACAGAATGTGGTTCATGCAAGATGGAGCTCCCCTCATTTCTCCATTGAAGTTAGGAGTTATCTTGATGAGACTTTCCCACGCAGAAGGATCAGTCGAGGAAGTGAGTTCGCTTGGCCACCAAGGGATCCTGATTATAATCCTTTGGATTATTATGTGTGGGGATATATAAAGTCTTTAGTCTATGCAAATACTATCAACACAAGAGAAGAAGTGTGGGACAAAATACAAACGCAGCGAATTTATTAGAGGACAGGAAAATGTATTTTTCAATGTAAGAAAATCTTTTATGAATAAAATTAGAAGTAGGTGGAGACCATATCGAACATTTACTCTAAGTTGCAGCAATGGGGTTTTTGCATGGGGGGAAAGTTTATAAGGTCATCAAGTCAACTTTTATGTTATTTTTTGGTCTTCTAATAAGATTAGATCCTTATTTTAGACAATCTTTTGATTTATGCATTTATCTCAATACCATGAAAATAATCCATTAGTTCATAAGAAAGTGAGAAAGAGTTTACGCTGTTATTACGATTTTGTTTTCCTTTACGTTTTGTACTTTTTTCAATAAATACACTTTGTTTCATTAAATTTGAATTTGTCTTTCAAAAAATTATTGGAATGTTTAACGGCACTTTCCTCGAAAACGGTTGGAGTTATCAAGTTCTACCAAGTGTACCTTTTATACGTGGAAATGACGTCCTCATCATATTTTCTGCTCAGAAGTACCACGTTTCTTAGAAAAAAATATCAGTCAAAAGGCTGTTGAGTTATTGCAAAAAAAGAAAACGAAAAAATAATTTGAAATTTGACACAACAACATTTTACTAAAGCATATTTGGTTATATCCTCATATTTTGATCCAAGGAATCTGCCCCTGAACTATGGCCTATTATTAATGGTCCACCCTGAATATCAATTAATTACTCATACTAATAAATATCAGCAAAAAGTCAGTTTCTTGGTAATGTGTATTAGGTACGGAAATATTTTGTTTATTATCCGATAAATAAAATAAATAACTCAAATTTGGTCATGATTATTACGTCCGCACATATGAATTTAAAAATATCTGACATTTAATTTTATCTAAATAAAACACTACTTTCTGCAATTAAAATCTAAATGTTTAACTATTTATTAATATTTTAATTATTATCTTTTATCAAAATAAATAGCCTCACATACTTATAATTTCTGTTTTTGATAAGACACAGATAAGATCACGAAGTAGACAATTTATTAAATAATAATCATGGCCCTCTACAACAGAAATGCATAAGCCTAGGAATGACTTTTTTGGAGACAGATAAGATACAAAATGTCTGAGAGGAATGGCAACAAAATACAAGGAATTGTCAGAAACAATTTATTTAAATGTCAGTTATGTGGTTCGGTTATAAAAACAAGTGCTATCAAATGCATAAGGTGTCCTTGTTACCTGCATATAAAATGTTTTGAAAATGCGGCCAGGATATTCGATTTGGAAATAAACAATTGGCAGTGTAAAAATTGTTCGGGGAAGTATACTAAGGATTTAGAAACTGAAATCATTATTAGTGAGAATGAATGTCTTAAAGACCAGGTTAGAATTTTGTCAAAGGTGGTTAGCGAACAGGATTTAGTGAACTGTATACAGAAGCAAAAATTGGAGGAAATTTCGAAGAATGATGTAAGTTATTTTTCTTTAAGTCATATGACAATATATGGAAAAACTTTGGTATTGGTATAAGATGAGAATAAATGCCTTACGTCTATGTCAAAGTCAAAATTTAAAATTCTGGGTGCATATGAATACTGCTTATTTAAAAGGAACCAAGCGACATGTATAAGTTTTAGGGAAATTCCATTTTAATACTGCAAATTTTATTATGGATGTTTTTTAACGAATTTCTACTTAAAAATTGTATCTTGTTTGAAATAATTAGTACAATCAATGAACCGATTCAACTCCGAAATCTGATCAACTCAACCGATTTGTTTGAAATTTTGACAGTAGCTCAAAAATGATGCAAATAACAAACCTGACTTAGTGCCGATATGTGCTTCCACCCCGGGGGTGAATGCCACCCTTTCTCGGGGGTGGAAATTTAAAAATTGAAAATGACACCGGGAATCGACAGAACCTAATAATTTCTGAGTTATTCGCGATTGAAAATTCCAATAAAAAACACATTTTTCAACAGTTTTTCGTGAACAACTCGAAAATTAAACGTTTTCTGGAAAAAACTATTCTTATCAGAATTGAAGCTTATAAAAAAACAAAGCGATTCGTCGGTTTTTCTTTAATGTTTTAGGTCATATTAAGCGACTTATGAGTCATTGAAGACGGATTTTTGTTTGTCGTAAATTTATCTAAAGATTTAAACTCAAATAACGGAAAAATGAGTAATTTTTCAGAGAAAATGTTCATACCCTTTTTTAAAGTGCTTTATTAGACCTTTAAAATAAGCTTTTATAAAAGCCTCTAGCATGAAAATTAAGGAAGTTATGACGAAAATAAGTTAAGTCTCTGGAATTTTTGAAAAAAAAGTGACAATAAAATTGGCGCCATGAGCGGCAAAATTAAAATTAATCGTAGCCCATGAAAAATTAACTTTATTTATGTCCCAGTAACACGTTCCAAAAGTTTGAATGATTTAGAGAATGTACATTTTGAAAAAGTTGTTTTAAGTAAATCTTTTTTTTCAATTTTTCAAGAAATACGTTGTTTTTTCAAAATAACAAAAAATAATGGTTTTACGAAAACAAGTGTTCTCAACAAAAATTTAGCTTTCTTTTTACTGAAAATTTTGCTTTTTTTAAATTCATGTAGCTTAAAAATTAAGCGAAATTGGGCATTTAAAGCTTTGATTTCTATGCGAAGGAAACCTCTTTTTAGCCCTTCAACCTTAAAATTCTCTGAACGAAAGGGTGTAGAAATATTGCAATCATCATGACTTTATAGCTTATGAAATTCCCTACAAAATGATGTGTAGGTGAATGCAAAAAGCTTAAAAGGAAGCCGAGTTATCGTTAAAAAATTAAATACATTTTTGTAGAGATAACATAGGAAAATTACGGAGCGCCTAAATTTTGAATGTTTTGGAGCATTTATTCTTTTGTACATGCTGTGTCTTCTTAATACATACATATCTGGATTCCCACATACGCATGCATAAAAAGATGTTATATAGATAATATGAGTGAAAGATAGAAAAGGAAAGGTGCGCTTCTCTAGGCGAAATTCCTCTGAAGGCGACCTTCAACAGAGGAAGGGGCTCTTGGATTATGAACACCTGCTTACGGTTTCTTTCTACATGTATATTTATATACATACATATTTTTAGGCACATGCTTTTGTATAGTTTACGAAATAACCATCAGCATATTGTGAAATACAAGAGAATAAACGCGTAGCGCATGCTATCCAAAGTTATTATTCAAAATTGTGTAGTTTATGAATTAAAATTGATCGCTTTATTCAAGATCCAAAATAAAAAGATTTTATGCTTTTTAAACCGTTTTTTTAATAATTGTGTGAGGGGTAGTTTTTAAGGATAGTTACATAGTAAAATATCGAAATATTAGTTACATTATAAAAAAAAACAAATATTTAACATTTTTGAACATAATGATAACCTATCACTGCTTCCATCTATTAGTTTTCAATTTTTCCTAAGTTTTATTGTTAGGGGTAGCTTTTGGGGGTTGCATCATTAAAAAAATGAAGTATCAGATTTCTTATACTTAAAGGGAAAAATTCTCCTATTACGATCCAAAATAAAAAGGTTTCATGCTTTTTAAACACATTTTCTTATTAATTTTCGTGTGAGGGGTTGTTTTTAAAGGTAGTTAAATAGTAAAATATTGAAATATTAGGTCCATGATTAAAAACAATTGATATTTAACGTATTTGAACATAATTATAGCCCATCACTGCGTTAATTTATTAGTTTTCAATTTATTGGAGTAAGAGGTAGTTTTCACCCCTTACAAACAAAAAGCACACTTTGCGATTTCGGAGATTTGACCCCTTTTTAACGTTGAATGACTGTACTAAATGTCTTATTTAAAAAATTAAAACAAATGTATTAAGTAACAAAAAAAAAACGTAAAAAAGAAGTGTATTGAAAATACTGAACTACTCAAGTATTTTATTGCAATCAATAGGAACACCTAATATTGGTTTTATTGCACAAATCTTGGTTTGGAGGACAATGTAGGGGATTCTCCGGATGTCACATTTTCGTAATCAGACAAAATGAAGAAGTTCCACAATTCTTTAAAATTATTTAACGCTGGCTTATGACAACTTAAATACAGAGTGCGACTATACTTCAATATTGGTAGACATATCGACTTATAAATTTTAGTTGTTTGGAGTGAGATGGTTTGATTTTCGTAAGTTAATACTCTTAAGTAATTAGCCTTAGATTTATAATAATAAATAATAATAATAATAATAGATATATTAATCCAATAGACATAAAAAGGATATACAGGATGTCCCAACCAAAAGTAGGCACCCTGAATAACTTTGGAGATAAAAAAATTTTGAAAAATTGGTGAAACACGTCGACCATGTTTCTAAGGGGGACATATTTTAATGTAATACTTGTATACCTATCATCATCCCTCTACCCTACATGGCCACCCCCTCAAAAAATTCAGATGGCAAAGGGGGTCGAGTGATACTTCAATTGTCTACATAACTGCGTATTTTATAAAACTTTTATGGATTCGTTCCTGAGAAATCAATTGTTGAAATCATTATTTTGAGTTCGGGAAATAAAAATAAAGCAGTTTAAATTATCGTATGTATTGTCCAAAATAATCCCCACCGACTTCCATACAGTGGTATCCCGAGCAATACCAAATGGTTTAATAAACGTGTTGATTTTGTTTATACGGCTGGTATATATGATGTTTATCGCAACCTATATTCAACGTTCGAATGTCTGAGCTACAAACGTATATATTTGTCTTATTATATATTAAATATAGACGTTTAAAAAACGTTTATATATGGTACATCATATTCTAAATATATACGTCTTAAGAAAACGTTATATTGTTGTCACATCATGTACGAGATATATACTTTTATGTGGAACCTCAAATAAACGTATTCCATATACGTCGATAATACATATGATGTAAAGGTTTTTCTCACAGTTATGAAAAACCTTTTCTCCAGTTGCTGGTATACGTGTAATAAACCTTTATTATCCACTGTAATTCATGCATACATAGGGTATCCCTGTATGGAATATCTAATACTTACAAACTTTTTTATTTTAAATTTTTTTGAGAAAGTCAGAGAATATAAATATCTGACTACGCATAAGGCGAAAATATTTCAAATTAAAAATATAGAAGTTTCAAAGCCTCATAAAGTTGGTGAACTATATAGTTAAAAGGAAATTAGATGTAATCGTAAATTATAATTGTTTTTATTTAATTTTTTTGAACTTTTTCTAAAGAATTTAGTTTTCTCAAAAAATTAAGAATAAAAAGATAGAAAATATCGAGAGATTTTTTAAAGGGAATCCGCCCTTGTATCGTTGTTAACGAATATACACTATAAGTTCTTTAGACCTTTTTTTATATTGTTTTATAAACTAAGAGCTTATTTAATAAATGATTAAATAGTTTCCATCATTTTATTTTTACCAAAACTAACTTAACTTTCAAAATTTAAATGGGAAATTCTGTTATACAGTATTATAGACTAATGATTTCAAATAACTTTGCAAGTCAAATCATGTCTTAAATCAGAAATCATTTGCTACTTGTGATAAAATTGTTAATATATATTGCTGCATAACAATTATAAGATGACATTGAATTTCTAAGTGCCTTATTTTGTAAAATATATTAATTTTTCTTTAATTATAACAGGGAAATTAGAATTAAAGTTTTTTTTGACTTGCGATACATTTCCCTTTGCAAAATTATTTAGAATTGATCGGTCTACAACACTATAAAAAAGATAGAAGGTACCCATTTTTAAATTCGAAAGTTAATATTATAATGATCTCCAATTTTTTAAAAGTACATATTTTAAACTTCCTACCTGTATATAACTACTGATATCAAGGAAAAATAATTAAATTGTATATATGTATACAGATAGTAATTTTTTAAAAATATTTATTATTTAGTACTAACTTTTCTATATTATATTAAGCTTTACCTATTCTGCGGGATTGGCTAAATACATAAAACTATTTTATCATTTACTATTTCACCCTTGGGGACCTAGGATGTTTGACAACGATAACAAAACACAACATTGTTCATTACTCTTTACTAAAATCCAAAAATAGAGTATATTTATTATTATTATTGTAACTATAGCCGCTTTTGGCAAGCTTCAACCAATCTTGAATCGTCCCTCTAATTTTATTGTTACTGGTCTCACCTACGCCTTCAACGCTAGCCATGCAGAGTTTTACACCTTCTGTGATAAAAAAATAATGCAGATAATATGAAATCACTCAGGTAAACAATAATTCTTACCAATCACAAGTTGGTTCATTCTTGTTAACACATTACAACGTGATAACTCAAGGATAAGGGCGCCTCATCTACATAACACTTAAATTCCAATCAAATAATATATACCCAAAAACAAACAAGTAAATATTCTTTGTTTCGATCACAAGGCTATACTACTAAACCACCACACGCAATTAACACGACGATCCGCGGTTGCTCACCAGTTAACTGTTGAGACAATGAGAGAGATGCATATATTTATGAGAAATGCTTATGTATTCTGCAACAAAGACAACAATACTAACCCTAACAGTTGCTGGTGACTGCGCAATTGATGCAGATTGATATATGTTTAAAAACCGTATATTATAAACTGCAATATTACTGAACAAATATTTTCATTCATCATCTATCTATAACAAATTTTGATTAATGTAATTATTTTACTCATATTTCCAGATATTGTTATAATCTTTGAACTTTTAGTTGCAATTGTTTATGACATGTCTATAAAAAATGTAGCACAAATACATATTTATCGTATACATTTAAAAATTGTATATTAAAAACTATAATATGGCTGAAAAAATGCAAGTAGTGTCAATTTCACCAATTTATAATTTAAACATTTGATGGAAGTGCAGTCTCAACTCTCAATTAATTATTTGTCAAATATTCTGCGTTACTCCAAAAATTTTCGGAGAAATACATTTATAATAAATATATAATATAATAAACGCTTTTCATAGACTTTGATTAAATATACGATAACGAAATTTAAACCATAATTTCATATAATAAACTTTTATTAAACCATCATGTGTTGCTTGGGATAATCTGTTTTGAAATTCTGTACGAACATTTCTGAATACATCTAGAGTCAATAAACGGCATTCTCGAACAATTCTATCATGTAACTCTTCCAGAGATGCGGATTTTGTTCCAAATGCCTTCGATTTCAAATGTCCCCACAGAAAGAAATCCAAGGGAGTTAAATCGGGTGACCTAGCGGGCCACTCCGCAGGTCTTCTTCTTCCAATCCATCGCTCAGGAAACCGATTATCCAAAAATTGATGGACTGCTATAGCAAAATGTGGATATTGTTGAAGAAACAGTTCACTCTCTAAAAGATAATTGTCTTTTTCGAGAAGTTGGGTCGATGTTATTTTCTAACAGATCGAGGTACCTTTCGCCATTTAAATTGTCAGGAATAAAAAACGGCCTCTCAATGTGATTCCGTAAAATGCCAGCCCAAACATTTAACTTCTGAGGCCTTTGGGTATGAGTTTCCATGAACAAATGTGGATTGATTTCACTCCGATACCTACAATTGTGCCTGTTTACTTCCCCATTTAAGTAAATGTCGATTCATCAGAAAAACACGTATTGTACAGTAGATTGGCATTACCGTTTAATTATTCACTAAAAATGTCACATAATTCAAGCCGACGATCGGGATCATCTTCATTTAATTCGTGTACCAATTTAAATTTATATGGATGAAATTTGTGGGCCTTCAGAATTCGATGAACACTGCTTCATGATATACCGAAAACCTCAGCTACTTCCTGATCGATTGAGTATTATCCATCTACAAATGACTCAGAACTGTCACTTCAACTGCTTCATTCCTAATCGGTCGCTGAGGTTCATGCTTTTTGTTTGCTACAGAACCTGTTTCCATAAATTTTTTCAATAATTGTAAAACATACTGAGAACCAACCTTTCTATCTGGGTGATTTCTATTGAATATGCGCTCCATAGCTCTAGCACAGTTATCGTTTTTAAAATAAATGCTGACAATTTCTATTCTCTTTTCAAAAGATGTATCAGTCGACCCCACTTGCCATTTGAATTTTTTGAGGGGATGGCCGTGTAGGATAGAGGAATGATGATAGGTATACAAGTATTACATTAAAACATGTCCCCCTTGGAAACAAGGTCGGCGTATTTCACCAATTTTTAAAAAAAATTTTATCCAAAGTTATTCAGGGTGCCTACTTTTGGTTGGGACACCCTGTACATTACAACTATAACTAAACAGTATATTTTTGCAATATAAAAAGAAAGAAAAGATAAAGCCGGGTATACAAATAAAACTATTACGCTAGACATGTGATCCACAGTAATAGAAACTTTTATATAATAGCTCTGTCCACAAAAAAATTAATATACGTTAAAAGTAATGAAAATAAAGATTTTTACGTGATAATAACAATGTCAGAACCATGTTTGAAAAAAGTCAGTCCGAACAACAGCAGCGGCCGTATAGTACACGGAAATTTGCAAAAATAGAAGAAAGAAATTATAATAAGCTTATATTTTCTGAATTGGCAGTTGATAGGGGTAGAAATACAAGATCAAAAAGTTCCCATCCCTAACTGCTATGCTTCATCCCTTTTTCACCCTCATAATGACACTGTGGTGCTGGTTCTTCAATAATATTTTGGAAATGTGATGTTCTATGACAAAAATAGAGGTATTGAAAAATATTGAGAATTAAATTTTCTGTAAAACATGTCCTATAGGTCGTTTGCAGATTATTAAGGGTGTTTACGTTAATCGACGGCAAACTTAGGGGTAGGTAACAAAAATTCTTTTGGATGGAAACACAATATTTATCCAGTCTTGTAATATTCTGTTCTGTAGCATTCGATTTCAACAACTTTTTATAAATTATATAGATTTTAATTAAAAAAAGAACCAAAAATTGTCATTAACAATTTCTAAACGAAACTCGTTTCCACACCACCCAGGAGGTAGAGTTTATCGGTGCGTTTTTTTTTTAAATGTGGTTTTCCCTTGAGGCCTAATACACTAAAGGGTTTGTTCTTGCTCAAATTCAATTTCGTCGGTCCGTTCCGCATTAAAGCATGGTTGTCCGTGACAGTTCATACACATAGCCGGACATTTTAAACCAACCAATATCCGCATCGCTTTCGGCAGCCCTTTTTGCAGGCACACGAAATTAGCTCTAAAATTGATAAGGGAGCTGCTGCTTCAGTAGTCAAAACAGGTATTAAAATATTACCTGATTTCTTCCATCCCCATTCTTCTGGCTCTAAAACATTTCCATGCCAAGCCCGAATTTGGTGGTCAACCCGCAACAAATGTTGTTACAAAGCTGCGAACGTCGGGGCGGGTTTTTTGAAAAAAAAAAACTGTTTGACTAGAATTGCCAACCGAGGTGTTAAACAGAACATACCTCTGATGATTTATTGACGTTTCATTTTTTTGTGCTTTATATAGTGCAAGAGCAAATATTTCCCCAGCCTCAGTGATATCCTGTTTTGTAGCATTTGGTTTGTTAAAGGTTTTAACAACTTCTTGTAAATTTGTTTTCGAGTTTAATAAATTTATAGTTTGCCTTTCAAAAAAATAGCAGACGTTGTGTCACTACCACTAAATGCATGAGCAAAAAGAAGTTTTTCTTGAGTTCTTAAGGACATTCGACAACTGTTAATCTTTAGATTTAATAACATAAAAACTAATAGAAATATCGATACATAACACACAACCTTTTTTGTAGAGAATTTTGTGACAAACTTTTTTGCATACTTATGTTTTTTTCCTAAGATAAAGTGTTTAAAAGATATTGTAAAAAAAACCAGTGTGGTGTGCTTAAAGGGGGTGAGATAGGGATGAAGCTTACTCCTTAGGGGTGGGAACTTTTTTGATATGTATTCTACACACAGCTAACTATTATAGACATTTCAGCTTATTATAATTTTTTCCTTCTATTCCACATAAATTTGCCTAATTTCCGTTACTAGTAGAAATTGCTTGCTTTATTTCAGTCAGATAAACGCATATAGCGTCATATGCTTGCTGGCTCGGTAGGCGCCAGATCATTCAATACAATAGTGTAATAGGTCTATAATTAGCAATATCAGAGGAATCACTTTGTTTTAGGATGGGGCACGCCCTAGCTTTTTCCATGTATGCGCTAAAGTACCTAGCTTAAAAGCTAGATTAAATAATATTCTCAACGGTTGACAGAGTACATAGGCACAATCTCAGATAAGGAAACTAGGAATGCGGTCCGGTCCACTTGTCATTTTATTCTTCAACTTTTTTATTGAATCGGTTATTTCCTCCTCAGATAACTTGATCACATTTAAACTTGGCAGATTAATGTCAATATTGTGTTGTTAGGTTCAAAATGAGGCAAAACTTGCTCAAAGAGTGAACTAAAGGCTTCAACAATGTATGAGGGTTGTGAAGCTCCTCATGATTATAGCGCATTGTCCCGGGTATCCTAGACTTGCCTTTCTTATTATTAACAAGGGACTAAAACATAGTGGGTTTAGTTTTGATTGAATGTTCCACTTTTTCGATATATTTTTTGTAATTGTGAATACTAAGTGCCTTGGCTGAAGCCCTGGACCGTAAGCTGAGTTAATATCTTGAAAAATAGATTAAAAAATGTATAAAATGTAAAATTTATAAAGTTCTAAATAACGAGATATAAGAATAACGAGGGTAACAAGTAAACAAATATACAAGAGTACACTTAAATATGCAAGCATAAGATATGATCATCTTAATATGGTCATAAAACAATATTGAATAATGAAACATAATAAATTATAATAAATTGTAGTGATATCACGGACTGTCAGTCATATATTCATTAAAAGAATAATAAGATTTTTCAATTAACATATCTTTAATACTTGTTTTGAACTGTTTTTGATTTAAGGACTTGTATTGGTAAGGTAATTTGTTATATACTTTAATAGCCAAATATTTAGGACTATGTTCAAACAAACTGGTACGGTGTCGAGGAATCTCCAGGGTCTGGAGTATTTCTTGTATTATATGAGTGGTAGACATTTAAATTATTTAACTCCTCCAGGTTAGATCTGGCATACAATAAGAGATGCATTATAAATATTGATGGTAGTGTTAGAATTTGCGTAGCTTTAAAATAGCCCCTGCAACTAGCCCTATATCCAATGCCAACTAAATATCTAATGGCCCTTTTCTGTAGTGTAAATACCGTTTGACTCTCACCACAATGTCCCCATGCAATTATACCTAAGATACGATTGAGTGAAGTTGTGCAAAATAGTACATTTTTAAGGATTCAGTATCAACTATATGAGATAGTTGCTTTATGCAGTAACAAGTAGTAGCAATTTTCTTACAGACAAGGTCAATATGTGTTCTCCAGCTGCAATCCTCGGATATATATAATCCTAAAAATTTAGTAGACTCAACTTGTCGCAAGGAGCCACATTTTGATTTAATTAGAATACTTTCATTGTAATTGGTATTAGAGTTATTGAATCTAATGCATACAGATTTTTTGCTATTTAGTAACAAATTATTATTCGAGAACCATGACTGAAGATATTGCATTTGGATGTTACATGAGTTAATAGTATTACCTAGAGTATTATCACTACAGAGAACGGATGTGTCATCAGCAAACATAAAAATGTTAGAAAATTTTAGATCGTTTATATAAATTAAGAACAGCAATGGTCCTACATTGACCCTTGTGGAACCCCTATGGTTGTGGGTAGTATATCAGATTTGTAATTATCCTTTAGATAGCTTTTAAACCATTCTAGGGCTTGATCATGTATCCCATACTTTTCCATTTTAATTAGAAGAGTTTTGTGACATATGAGGTCAAATGCCTTACTGAGATCCAGAAAAATTCCAACAGCATTTTTCTGGTTGTCCATATTTTCATACAATGAATTCAAAAATTTGTTTATAGCACTAATAGTGGAGAGACCCTTCCGGAAACCAAACTGGTTTACATTGAATAGCCGGAAAGTATCAAAAAAATTTGTAACTCTAATAGCTATAACTTTTTCAAATATTTTTGAAAATGCAGTCGGGATCGCAATTGGTCTGTAGTTTTCAATGTTGTTAACTTCACCCGATTTAAAAAGTGGAACAATTTTGGCAATTTTCAGTTCTTCAGGAAAGATACCTTCACTAATTGAGAGATGTATTAAGTACGTCAGTGGTTTCACAATGTGTGGTATGCACTTTTTTAATAAACTTGAACTAACCTTATCAGAACCAGTGGCATTTGAGTTCTTTAAATTGATAACAATGTTGATAACTTCTGATTCTGTCACAGGGTCTATGAAGATACAAGAAGGATTTATAGTAATGTTGTTACAATCAGCGTTATTAGTAAGTGACATACTTTCAATAAGCTTACGAGGTACATTAATGAAGTAATTGTTAAATGTATTACTGATTGTTCGAGAATCATTCACTACTTTATTATCTATATTTAGATAGACATCGTTTTTCGCGTTAATTTTAGGTTTGATGACATTCCATGCCGTTTTAGATTTATTTGCTGAGTTAGACAATAGAGAAATATGCCACATTTTTTTAGCCTTTCTAATAAGTTGCCTCTATATTGTTTTGTATTTTTTATAGTATGTTATTATGTCATTATTACCTGATAAAGTCAATGAATACAAGTCTTTAAGCCTTTGCGCCGAGTTTCTCAAATCCTGTGTCATCCAATTATGTTTGTGTGGTCTTACAGGGGAATTTGTCGAGATGATGAGCGCAAATGGCTAGTGATAGATAAAACCAGATGATGCTTGTCTTCCGCGACTAATGGCAACTCATCATGAAAAATGTGACAATGACATGGACTTTTTTTCAGAACTAAGTATGAACTGTATGTGAGTATGTGAACTCAAACAAGAGTATTGAAGTTAGCTGCAAACCGCCAACATAATTTAAATTTTCACATTCTTCATTCCCATTGTAGGAAAGTGTAACTGTTTTATTACAATTACAATTATTATTATTAAAATTACAATTATTAGTTTAATTACAAATCTGGAATACAAACACCTTTATATACTACAAAACTCTGGTAAATGATATAAACAAACAATACATACATTTGTTCATATAAACATTACAATTAACAAATATATTTTATTCTATCTAAATTTTTTTTCTTATGTACCTAAGTTGTGAATTAACACTTGTATTGTACATATAAAACTAATTTGGCTGTATTAAAAAAAAAATTTAATGTTTATTAAGTCTTATATAAATACATAGATTTTAGTGTATATGTGATTGGCACTGGAAGTTCTTAAATATTTCTTTCACCCGAGAAATTCAATAAAATGTATAGCAATTATTAGCATCATATTTTATAGTCTTTATTAACAAGGCTCAAATTTCAATGTTATTCGACGGGATCAAAATCTCTATAGACATACAGTAGTATGTTTGGTTGCATAAATTGTGTCGTCACAACTTTTAGTCAATTCTTGGTAGATCTTGGCCTGTTTTAAGATTCGAACGCTACAACATAGATTATTAAATTAAATGAAATGTGTATATTTTTTATTATAAAACAGTACCTTACATTATTCGCATAAAAACACTATAATCCAATAAAACAGAAAATTGTGTACACTTTTAAGTTTTCACACTTGCACTGAAAAATCAAATGCAGCAAACATGTGTTTCAGCTACTTATTTAATTGTTTATTTTCTGTACAATTGCAAGCAGGTAAGACATTAAGTAATAAGAAATTATCAAAATAGGCAACAGTACTTTGTTTTGTATACAAAATTTTTACTTAAACTTTAGTGACATGCTAGATTGTTATTAATAAGGCAAGTACAAAAAGATAGCTAATGTCTTTACTGAAAAATAATGCCTTAAATATCAATTAGAAATTTGTACTTAAGAGCCTTGGTAGCATACTAGATTATTATTGATAAGGCAATTAGGTACAAAAATATAGGTCATTTCTTTCCTGAACAATAATTGTTAGAAGCCTTAGAAATCAATAAGAAAATGAAACTGATGGGTTAAAATGAAGATGATATTTCCAACACAATAAGTGAAAAGAAACATCTGGTCATGTGTAATTAGGAAAATCCTTGTTTTAATGATTAGCGGAGCGGATTTTAGAAGGAAACATCCATTTGTGATTTTTTCTTTTGCCAATAAATAAAGTTGGGTCCGCTCAACATTCCGACACATTTGTGCTGAGGAAGTCAAAGGGGGCGAGGCGAAAATGACATGTTAAATATATGGGAAAATGGTTTTTAGAAGATAACTCGGCGGCTTTTGATCCGACGAAAAAAATCTTCAGACCAAAAATGAAGAGCTCACGAAAATAAGCAAATTTTGTTCCCAACCTCATCGACGTCAGACCATTGATTCGCAAGATATCTCGAATCCAAGGTGCAAAAATTAAATTTTTTTATCTGACATTGATATAACATTACCTGAAACACCAAAGCACACATAGTTCAAATGGGTTTTGGCGAGTACTGGTACAACGGCTTGAAAACTTGCTTGCTTCATTCATTTCGAACATTAGACAAATCAATATATAATGAACTGAATTTTAACATTGATGGACTTCTGATAAGTAATAGTTCAAAATCCGAATTTTGGCCTATTTTGTGTGTAATTAACAATAGGTCGATGACAAAACCAATGGTTTATTTTGGAACAAGTAAACCAAATTTACAGGATTTTCTAATTCAGTTAGTCGATTTGGTTAACGAAATTTTGGTAAATGGGTTGCCAATAAATGGATATGAAATAAAAATTCACATAAGGTGTAATTGTTTAGTTAAAACAAAAGTAACTATATTTCAATAATAAACACTATAAATAGCACTGGCTTGTTACACTTTTATCTAGACACACATTGGCAATTGGCACATTTTGGTTAAGAAGTATTTAAGATACTCATATGTGCCTAAACAGGCACATTTCAGGTAAATATCGGAAGTTGGAGTCCAAATTGGGTCTAAAATGTAACCTGTTTCGCATAGGTAATATTTTGAGAACGATTTGTAGCAGTAATGAACACAAGACTTTAAATTGTGTCAACTATGTGTGTATATATCAACATAGACATATTTTAGTACACATTTTTTTTGAAGTATGGCTTGTTTATTGTTTTTTACATATGTATATAGATACATTTCACTTTAACAGAATTTTTAATATATTTTAATATACTCTTTGGTTAATGTAGCACCTAAACATCAGGGATGTTTGTATGTGCTATAGCGTATGTTAGTTTTTGGTTTTTCTTATTGTACTTTCAATTAATTATAACTAGAAACTTATCTACTATTTACTAATCTAATTGTTACTGTAAAAATGCCTTATAGATTAATACTAACAGTTAATTAATAATTTGCTTTTTTTATAATATTAGAATAGAATATATTTCTCTCTTTTTCACACAATGTGTATACAGTCAAAATAAATCTAGTAGCATACAAATGTACTAAGTTATATATATAAAAAAAAACAAGAAAACAATGTATATAATAAAAACAGTTAAGTAAATAACATACAACAATTAAATAAATAACATACATAAGTAAAACACAAACAAATCTAACAAACAAAGAAATAAAAAACTGGCTAGGCTAGAAGTCAGATAGATAATGAATTGCAATACTGAAAGTATTCTCACTACTATAAAAACAATTTTTAAGTAGAAATGTCCTAACATTTTTTTTGAAACTTTTTATACCTGTATTTTCATTTTGTAAATGTCGCGGCAAAGCATTATAAGATTTACTGGACATATATAAAAAGGAGTTTTTTGTCTTTGTCAAGCGTACACTTTTCAGACATAAGCTTTTCTTCTCACTAGTATTATAACCATGAACATCCTCCTGAGTTAGAATAGAACCCAGCATACTTCTCTTTTTAATGTACAGCAAACAATAATAAATAAAACATGAAGATAGAGTCATAATACACATATCCTTAAAAAAGGTCTACAAGAGTCAGTAGGCTTGGCTTTAGCTAAAACACGTATTGCTCTCTTTTGTAATATGAAGACCTGTTGAGCATGACAACTATTACCCTACAGAATAATAGCATACACCATTACACTATGAAAAATAGGAAAATATGAAATCTTTAAGTAATTAGCACTAAGTTCACTTTGTAATTGCCTTAGAAGAAATATTATAGTTGATAGTCGCTTACACAGTTCATTAGTATGATGTGCAAAAGTTAAAGAACTATCAAGAAAGACACCTAATGACTTTACAGGATTGTTATTTACATTAGAAGGTACCACTGCAAAGACAAGTGTATTAGTTTTATCCAAGTTCAAACTTAGGAAGTTGCTAGAACACCATTTTTGTAACAGATTTTCAGAGCGTTCAATTTCATTTATTATTTCATTTGAAGATTTACTTTTAAATAACAAAGTTGTATCATCAGCATAGGCAACTGGAAGAATGTTATCATCAATATTTGAGAAGAAATCATTGACATAAATAATAAAAAGAACAGGTCCTAAAACCGATCCTTGAGGAACACCAAATTTAACATACTTCTGGTTAGATACTACATTATTCCATTTAACAAGCTGAGATCTGTTATATAAATATGATACAAAAAGATTTAGTGTAATGTCTCGTAAATCATAGTATTCAAGTTTAGTCAATAAAATACTATGGTCAACAGTGTCAAAAGCCTTTGACAAGTCATAGAATTTTGCTGTACAAAATTCTTTCTTCTCAAAAGCTTCGAACACATTTTCAATAATTTCACAAAGTGCTAGTACCGTTGATTTGTCAGATCTGTAGCCAAATTGAGACTAACTAGTTCAAATATTTTTCCAATAACCGGTATTACTGAAATTGGTCGGAAACTAGATGGTTCATTATATTCACCTTTCTTATAGATGGGAGTTATTAGTGAAATCTTTAGAGCTTCTGGAAAAATACCATTGATAATACAACAATTAATCAGATCTGTAAGATTGTTACGTGTTTACAGTCTTCAGTAAACACTCTGTGGGTTCAAATAACTTGCAACAAGAATCTTCACTAACCACTATTTTATTAATCACTAAAATTACACTAGTAAATACTTAAAAATCACACAACTAATAATAACTTAATCTAATATAAATTCACTACTTTTAAAACACTATGTACTTTTCTTCTTAAACTTGTCGACTCTTGTCTAACCTAAAAACTCTCTGTCTGTATACTAGAACTGTACTGTATACTTCACTGAACTGTTCCCCCATCTGCTGGATTCACCTCTTTATATACACCCATAGAATGTACCAGAATCCTATTCCATAACATTCTAGAACTCTCCAGAGTTTTCTACTGTGCTAGGTGACTGTTCGTCAATTGGCTCATAGATGGCGCCACCCTACTAGCCAGGGAGTAATTACACTCTTCTCTCCGTTAGAGGGCAGCACATAACAATATGTTCAAAGTAGCGTATCACCCACTAACTTTATGAGCTCATTACTTAAACCATAAATATCCATGGATTTTGAGTTTTTTAATTTGTTAATAATATTTCGTGGTGTAAGATATTCAGAAGTCTTGAATAGTTATCAAAAATAATTTTTTTACATTGCCTTGAAAAAAACTTTGATGGATCTTATCTCTTTAATGTGTGAGGGTAGTAAGTTGAATGTTTTGGGGGCAATAAAAGTTATGAATCTTTGATTTATTTTTTTGTTGCTTTGAGGTATTGGGAATTGTTTGTTAGATTTGTTACGGGTTTCATAAGAATGTGAGATGTGCTGTTGCAGAAATTTTGTGTTATACGTAAAGGGACAGGTTGAGAGGAAGCATATTGAGCGAATATTAACAATATCTTGATTATAGAGCAGATGTGTTGAGTATCTCTTATTTTTGTTAAAAATTATTTTTAGTATATAGTTCTGAATAATATTTAATTGACTCAGTGCATTATTGTACAGACCACCCCATACTACCATATTTTAATATGGATTCTATTAAAGATATATAAATCAATTTTAGCAACTTTTCATTTAGGAATTGTCTCAACTGATAAAACATATGAATGAATTTTCTTAATTTTCTAGTTATTTCTAAAACATGGCAGTCCCGTATTAAATGTTGGTCTATAACTACCCCAAAAAATTTAGTGGTCTTGCTTTCCATAATTTCTTCATTTAAGTTTTTGATTTTTATGGATTTAAAGGTAGGTTGTGTTGATTGAGTTAAGGAGAAAGGAATGTAATTCGTTTTTTAATGTTTAGTTACAGTTTTTTATTGTCAAGTAAATTCTTGACCTTATTAAATCCATAACATAATTTTTGTTTAACCTCCTCCCATGTGATTACCATAAAAAATTAGGACTGTATCATCAGCATAAGATATGACTGTGCCATCAATGTTTATATTTGTTAGTGCATTGAAGTAGATCGAAAATAATTATAGGTCCTAAAACTGTACCTTGAGGAATTCCCATCTGTACAGTCATGGGGTCACCAAGAGTCAACTTTCACTGATTGGACCCTGTTGTTGAGATAACTCTCAATGCCATCCCTCTTACTCCATAGTTTTGAAGTACATTTAATAAGAGTCGAAATTTGAGCCTGATTATTATCTAGTAATCTAGTAGGTAGCTGATTGTCCATACAGCCAAATTTTCGGTGAAATTCGTTCCAAATGAGAATTTGTGGTTCCATTTAGACACATTATACAAATCCACCATATTTTCTTCAGAAAAATTGGCATCCATGTTGAAAAACAGAACTTAAAGAAAAATAGTTATTTTAAAAATTAACGATTTATATATTTTTACACAAAAATGTTATAAAAATACACTTAATTTGATGTCTTGTAACATACAACATACATTAGAAATAATTTTATGTCCAAAAGTTACAATTATCTTATTTATTAATTATTACCATCATTAATTAAATAGTCATAATAAATTCACAATTTTTCTTCGCTTCTATTAGTATCTGATCACACTTCACAGAGAAAATGGGGTTATTTTATTTTTTTGGGTCATATACCTACTTTATTTATTCTTTCCTTTTATTTGAGTTTTCTACCACATGTATTGTCCTCTTCAAAAACAAATCACCGAATCTACAAAATAATAGAATTATCGGAGAAAAGCCTCTGCGCCTATGACGTTTATGTCAAAGGAACAGTCAGAGGCTATTTTTTTACAAATAATATAAATCGGAAGAAACACAGAAATAATGTATTTTGCTGACGTTTCGGAAAGTAATCTCTTTCCGTTTTACAAAGCTTTTTTTTGGAAGAACTCTTATTTTGCTGTGTATGTCAAATACACAGCTTTAAGATTATGTTTATGTTATTTCCATAGTTACTTACTACTTACACAGAACTGATGTTATTTCCTTTTAGATAATGTTGTTTGTTAAGTTCTTCTTTTAACATTGGTAGCCAGGTTGTACAAATATCTACAGAACAATTCTCTCTACCTCTTTTGTTAAAATTGAATCATAATAATTTGGAAACTAGAACTAAATTAAGTGTAAATAGCATAATGGAACTCTTAACAATGTGTGTAAAAACAACCTATTTTCAATTGGAAAATGAGTTCTATCAGCAGGATTTTGGTATGGCCACGGGGTCTCCATTATCACCAATTTTAAGCAGCATATTTATGAAGAACTTTGAGAACACACATGTTCAAAATTGTATAAACAAACCAGTTGTCTGGTGGAGATATGTTGACGACATCTTTGCAATTTGGCCTCATGGTGTTGATTTACTAGATAGCTTTTTATAAAATATAAATAGTAAGGAACCGTCTATTAAATTCACATTAGAAGTAGAAAATAGGAATAAATTACCGTTTTTAGATGTTTTAATTAAAATGGTAAATAATACAATTGAAACAAGCGTTTATAGAAAACCAACACATACTAATAGATATCTAGGTCGATGGCCTTTTGGAGACTTGTTCCAATAAAGTTTATTATCTCTCTCTCTGAAATATTAGATAACGAGAAAAAAGTTATCAAAGAGGTTCTAGTACAAAATCAATACCCTGAAGCTTTTGTTGATAGAGTTTTCATAAATGTTGAAAATAGGGACAATCAGGTAATACAAAAACTTGAACGTCATTATACAGCAACAATTCCTTATGTATAAGGACTATCGGAGAAGCTACGCCATATAGGTGACAAATTTCATGTTAGGACGGTATTTCAAACAGGGAACACTTTGAGATCTATTTTAACAAAAGAAAATCGATAAACTGGGAGCAGAATTCAAAAAACTGTATTTACAATATCCCGCGAGAATGTGATAAATGCTAGGTGGGTGAGGCATCCAGACCTTTCAGTGTGAGGTTGGAAGAGCACAAGAATTACATTGGAAAGAATGAAATTCAGAAATCAAAGATTTATGAACATGCTTGGGAAAACGGACATAGAATAAACTGGGACTCGGCAAAAATTTTAACAAAAGAGGCAGATAACAAAAAAAGAAAAATTAAAGAATCAGCAATAATAAATATTATTAAATGAAGATAAATGCGTATCGAATTGTTCTGTAGATATTTGTACAACCTGGCTACCAATGTTAAAAGAAGAACTTAACAAATTCAACATTATCTAAAAGAAAATAACATCAGTTCTGTGTAAGTAGTAAGTATCTATGGAAATAACAAAAACAGAATCTTAAAGCTGCATGTTTGACATACACAGCAAATAAGTGTTCTTCGAGAAATAGCTTTGAAAATGGAAAGAATATTCGTAGAATGCCACAAATAACTTTCAGACAATATATACTTGATATTTACTTAATTTATTCACATGTGTTGTGTCCAAAAACATGTTTCGACACATTGCCTAAAATGTGCCTTTCATTGCTTCTTAGGGGGAATTGAAAAAGAAGCGACATAACCATTTTCTTGTACATATTAGGAATTATATAGAAAATTTCATTTTGATTCAAGGACAACCTTGTGGAAGGCAAGCATCACAAACTCGCCAGATCACTGCGTAGCGGCCACTGTGATAAGGATGCCAAACCCAATGCCACGATGCGCGACATCCTCAACACCATCGTCGCCTACCCTCCCACCAAGAACCTCTCGAACGAGGAACAAGACCACGTGTGGAAATACCGATTTTATTTGAGCACCCACAAGAAGGCGTTGGCAAAGTTTTTGAAGTGCGTGAACTGGAACCAAGAAAATGAGGTACGGCAGGCCTTGCATATGATGGATATTTGGACGCCCATGGATGTGGAGGATGCTTTGGAGCTGTTAAGCCCGAATTTTAGCCATGTAGCCGTTCGGAGATACGCCATTTCCAGGCTGCAGCAGGCCCCTGACGACGAGATTCTGTTGTATTTGCTGCAGTTAGTTCAGGCTCTAAAATATGAGAATTTTCAGATCATACAGGAAGGTGAGTAATTGAGTTTCAAATTGTATCTAGTGTTGAAAATTCTTTGATTTAAATATCTGATGATCTTTTTTTATATGTAGTCTGGTAGAATTAGCGAAATAGGACGTTTGACTGTAAGTAATCCTGGAGCTGCAGTTGACTGGAAGTGGTATTTTTATGTTATACAGAAATACAGGGTTTCCATAAATTATAGCAAATCACAAGAGATTTGACAATCTAAAAATCGCATACAAGAGTTTGTTAGAGTTGTTCCAGACCGATTTATTTGCTTAAGGGTGCGTTACCAAGGTCAAATATCCTCATTCTTATTTTACACTCTTCTTAAAAACGAACCAACAGAATTCAGAATTATTCATTATGTAAACTAGCAAACTTAAGACAAGGACCTAATATATTTAAATTGTAATCCTAGTTAAAATTAAGTTTCCAAAATTTTCTCCTCCTTGATTATTCAACACGAACGTACCACTCATTCGTCCCAAATTGACCATAAATCGGTTTAAATTCTACAAAGGAACATAAATATTCAAATAAAATATAATACGATACGATGTAGTATAAAATAAATTAACAATGAAAAAAGTGAAGTCTGCATAATATTTGCTCTTATTAAAGTTTAATGTCGAATACGAATTTGTTAAATTTTGTGTAAAATAGTTGGGCGTTTTGCTACTAGAGGCAGCATCATAGCAAGACATGTGTCAAAGCAGGGTCGGGCTCATAATTTTTCATTTTTAGTGTTTGAAATAGCGCTTAAAACTTGGTTTAATTAATTATTTACTCATATTAATGTTAAGAAATGACTCTAGGATTAAAAGTACTGCTGATTATATATTTTTGGGATTAATTACTTTTTATTTATAAAAAGATTAACAGTACTTTGATCTCTACCACAATACGAAAAAATCTGTCCAAATGAAGTAATGGCTATTTATATATTCTTTTTATTTTTTTCCCTCTTCTTCTCTGAAGAAAAGTAGGTGGTTACTATGTTTTTTCTGATTAAAACATTTTATAAAAAAAAATTGAAAAAGATGCACCAGTTGTATTCATTATATTAGAACACTACAATTTCATTTAAACCTACTGCACGATTCCTGAATTAATATGTGAATAATATATTAAATCTTGGAAGGAATTAAGGTTATATATTATGATGGGGGTTTATGAGGCTAAATAATTAAATAAAGAAATAAGTTATTGCCTTCTACCTCAAAGAGAAACAACAATGTAGCTACGGACACGTGTTTCGGAGTTATTGCTCCTCATCAGCGTAGCTTAGCGAATATCTTATAATCGAGGAAACCCAACAAAGGTAGGAAAGTACAGTGCACAGTACTCCATTCGTACTTTCATACTTCATGTGCCACATTTAGAGCCTCAAATGAGAGCAATCGGTATGAGGAGCTCTATGTGTACTGCTCTATTTCCACGTGGCAAACACTATAAAAAAAATCTAGTAATCCTACAAAAACTATGTGGTCTAGTAATCCTACAAAAACTATGTGGCAAATAATAAATTCAACCCGGAAGAAAAGTTCAATACCTAAACCACATATTGCGCCGGATGATTTCAACAAATTTTTCATTAATGTCGCTGGAGATATCATTGATGGACTTCCTAAATTAAATATTGAACCATTACATCATGTCAATCTAGTAAACACCACTGAATCTTTCTGTTTTCGTGAAGTCACATACAACAAAGTAAGAGATATCCTGAATTCTTTAAAAAACAGTAATAGTAAATATGTGTATGGCCTAAATACTGATTTAATAAAAACAGTAAAAAATGTTATCTTAATTCCCCTAACCAAGTTAATAAACATATGTCTCAGGACCGGTGTGTTTCCAGATATACTTAAAATAGCAGCTGTTGTTCCAGTTTTCAAAAAAGGCGATATTGAGGAAATAAGTAATTACAGACCAATTTCATTGCTTCCAATCATTTCAAAAATCCTTGAAAAAGCCATTAAAAATCAAATAACTGAATACCTAGAAAATAATAAAATACTATTCAAACACCAATTTGGATTTCGTGGAAACCTCTCAACAACAGATGCTATTTTAAAATTTACGGAACACACATTAGAATATTTTGAAAAAGGCCCCTACTCTGCTTCTCTGTTCTGTGACCTCAGTAAAGCCTTTGACTGCGTGTCACATACCTTGCTGGTTCAAAAATTATCCAAATATAATTTCAGTAAAACAAGTATCTCACTTATTAAATCCTACCTAGAGAAACGTAGACAAATAGTCAGTCTGAATGGAATAACATCTGAGGAATTATATATTAGATCTGGAGTACCACAGGGCTCAATTCTGGGACCAGTCCTATTCCTAATCTATATTAATGACTTGCCAAATGCACTTCAAAAAATCACTTGCATATTTTATGCTGATGATTCAACATTTCTAATGTCTGACCCAAACTTGGATAACTTGATGTCAAAGTGTGATGATGCTCTCACGGTGGCTGAAAAGTGGTTACGTCTAATTTTCTAGCACTTAATGCTACTAAAACAATAAAAATGGTCTCAAGTATACGTGATATTAGCAACATACCAAATAATCCCACAAATACAAAATTCTTGGGAGTCTTCATTGATCCATATCTGCGTTGGGATGCTCATACTGAATATGTTGCTGAACAGCTGACGAGAAATATATACTGTCTAAGGCAATTGTCTAGTTCAGTATCTCTAAATGTGCTAAAAACAGCGTACTTTGCATTGTGTCATTCACGATTGTCTTATGCAATCCTTGCCTGGGGGCACTCAGCTGGTAAACACAGACTCTTTGGTCTTCAGAGGAGAGCTGTCAGGATTGTGGGTGGTGTAGGTTATCGCGATGATACTAAGCACCTCTTTATTGCACTTAACATACTAACGTTGCCTTGCATATACACATTAGAATGCATTACGTACGTACACAATAATTTAAATAATTATAACACTCATGCCGACTTCCATCAATATGAGACAAGATACAAAGATACTATATGTCCCGATTTTACAAGACTTACCCGGGGACAAACTGGTGTTAAACACTATGGCATCAAAATCTATAATTTATTATTTGATCGCATGAAAGCTTTGCCTCCAACAAAGTTCAGATCTACGATTAAAGATTTTTTTCTAAAAAATGCATTTTTCTCTAGAGGAAATTGAATGTGCAATTGCAAATATAAGACAGTAATTAAACTGCAATTTTTGTCATGTTTGCGGAAAGACAAATATAAACTACTACGTATTAATATATTAATTGTATTTACCCGTACACCTTACTTTCCCGTATATGAAAGTAAACTAAGTCCGTCACTGACGTACCATATCCCACCTGTCGTTCGCGCCTGTTGACAAACAATACGAGCATGACCTTCTCTCTCATTTTAACACATGCGACATAAAAGACGTAAAACGTGATGTGATAGAAACAGCTATGCGTTATGCATCGCCTCTACCATCTCTATTCCACACTACGTCTGTGATTGTTTTCATTTATTATTTTCTGCTACTGTACTAATATTTTATCTTTTATGCCAACTAAATACACGCAACCCACAATACTTCAGAATGTTCTGTGTGTCACCGAGGTTTTGCAAAAATTTGTTGTAACTGGTACATATAAACATAAAATCGCGTCGCGCTTACAGTTCGTACAATCCTGTACGCCGCCTAGACTAGTGTGGCTTCTGTGTTATCGACAGGACGATGTAATTCAATTACTCGCGCTTGACTGGTGCGTGCAAACAGTCTTAAGCAATATTATTACTTACATTTGAAAAAATTGAGATAATTCAATTCAAAAATCATGTTTGGCCACACTCTGTATATTATCAGGAAGTGAAAATGATTTATAAATATCACATAGATGTTTTTTTCCTTAAAATCCAAAATGGGGACTGTAGTGATTATTTCAAAATTCATCTGCAGAATGGCATTATTTCAACAAAAAAAATAACTCATCGAAATTGTTGGGGGATAATCAATAATAATAGATAGATATTGTCTGAAAGTTATTTGTGGCATTCTACGAATCTTCTTTCCTATTATTTGGGTTTTTTACCACATGTATTGTTATCCTCTTCAAAACAAATCACGGAATCTACAAAATAATAGAATTATTGGAAAAAGCCTGTGACGTTTACGCCAAAGGAAAGGTCAGAGGTTATGTTTTGCAAATAATATAAATCGGAATAAACACAGAAATAATGTATTTTGCTGACGTTTCAGAAAGTAATCTCTTTCTTCTGTAGATATTTGTACAACCTGGCTACCAATGTTAAAAGAAGAACTTAACAAACTCAAAATTATCTAAAAGAAAATATCATTAGTTCTATGTTCTGTGTAAGTAGTAAGTATCTATGGAAATAACATAAACAGAATCTTAAAGCTGTGTATTTGACATACACAGCAAAATAAGAGTTCTTCCAAAAGAAGCTTTGAAAACGGAAAGAGATTACTTTCTGAAACATCAGCAAAATACATTATTTCTGTGTTTATTCCGATTTATATATTATTTGCAAAACATAACCTCTGACCTTTCCTTTGGCGTAAACGTCACGGGCGCAGAGGCTTTTTTCCAATAATTCTATTATTTTGTAGATTCCGTGATTTGTTTTGAAGAGGATAACAATACATGTGGTAGAAAACCCAAATAATAGGAAAGAATAATAATAGATAGGAATGAAAGGAGTCTAAAAAGAGACCTCTAGAAATATACTAATATTTTTATAGCATTCCATTTTTAATAATGGTACACTTGGTCCTGTACTTACGATCTTGATTCACCCTATATATTCGGTTATAAACTTTTTTTATGTAGTTCAATATTTTTTTACAATTTCTAGCTATCGTAGAACTCGAAGTATTAAAAAAACTAACAACTCATTGACATCAGCAATATAACACCAAATTACATGGAATATACCTTTTGTATTAACTGAAGAAAATATAATCAAACATAAGTAAGGTCAGCAAGAGTCAAATGAAAATAAAACCTAGATTTGTTATAATTTATGAAAGCCCTGTACAAAGCCTAACCGTTGCATTTCTCCATATTTGTTAAAGTAAATGAAAAATAGAGATTTTTTAATATCTCATTTTCTTTTACTTTATTTCTAATGAAAAAAATGTCGGACATTAAGTTCATTTTAATTTCTTTTACAAGAGACATAAAATTTATCTTGCAATCTAGATGCCTAAGACAGTTGAATTTACTAGCAAAGAAAAATTGATCAGATTTGTAAATTGTGAAAAACAAAGAACTATTCTTGGCCTATTGCTTAGAAGCTAACCTAAAGTTAATGTCATAGTAGTCATACATAGTTTCTCTGTAGAGTAGTTCATACATCTTTCAGAGTCCCATAATCACATCATGATGCTAATGAAAAACTTATGTTTTGGAAATTCTTTTCCAATCAGGAGACACTCTTATTGTAGGTTATGATAGGATATCTCCAGGCCGCGAAATCAATTTCCTGGCTGACGAGAAAGAGGCCCTGCTGGAGAAAAAAGATAGTAAAGAAAGCAACAGCACCATAACGAACGAATATGTGTTGCAAAGGTCGACGAGCTTCAATCAAGCCGATCAGATTGCGTCCTCAAACGTAAATAGCATAATAGAAGTGGACCCTGATCAGAGGCCGACTAGTTTACCTGAGAATGTCGTACAGAATATCAACCTCAATCTATGCACCGATTCGGGCAACACCGACACCTTACAAAGCCACATGTATGAGGAAGAGGAGATACAAGACTTGGCGTCCTTTTTGATACAGAGGTCTTGTAAGAATTTCACTCTGGCCAATTACTTTTATTGGTATTTGTTGTTGGAGTGCGAAGATCAGGAACCTAATCTTAAGCAAGATGTAAGTAGTGTAATATTTTCATAAATCACGAATTTTATCTTTTGTTCTTTCCTGACTTTACAGCTGGAAGTTCGCGACATGTATTTAACCGTAATGAAAACATTTTCGCAAACTTTAGCCCGAGGCACAGAGTCCATGCAGAAAAAGAGATTTGTTCTGACGAAGCAGCAGAAGTTCGTCGATAAGTTGGTGAAATTGATGAAGTGTGTTTCTCGGGAGAGCGGTAATCGTAAGAAGAAAGCAGAAAAACTTCAACAGCTCCTGGCGGACTCGGATATATTTAAATTTAATTTTTCTAAATTCGAACCCATCCCCTTTCCGCTGGATCCCGAAGTGATCATCAACGGTATAGTTCCTGAGAAAGCTAGTCTATTTAAGTCGGCATTGATGCCTTCGAAATTACACTTTAAAACAATTGATAATGAGGAGTACATAGCCATTTTTAAACACGGCGATGATCTGCGACAAGACCAGCTCATCCTGCAGATGATCACTTTGATGGACAAGCTGTTGAGGAAGGAAAACTTAGATCTGAAGTTGACACCATATAGAGTCCTAGCTACGAGTACGAAACATGGCTTTGTGCAGTTTATCGAATCTGTTACAGTAGCCGACGCTGTGGCAACTGAAGGTAATGACTAATTGATTGCCGGGGCGATGATAATGTTGCTTGTTTCTATTTTTAGCTAGCATTCATAATTACTTCAGAAAATACCACCCCCAGGAAAATGGTCCGTATGGTATAGTTCCTGACATCATGGACACCTATGTAAGGTCGTGTGCGGGATACTGTGTGATAACTTACCTGTTAGGAGTTGGCGATAGGCATTTAGACAACCTCTTGCTGACCAGGGATGGGAAACTGTTTCATATTGATTTCGGATATATCCTGGGAAGGGATCCAAAACCACTGCCCCCACCAATGAAATTGAGCAAAGAAATGGTGGAGGCGATGGGCGGGGTCAACTCGGAGCACTATCAGGAATTTAGGAAGCTGTGTTACACCGCGTTCCTGCATTTGAGAAGGTAAAAGAAATTTAGTTTCAAACTTCAAAAGTTGTTAGTTTTTAATAGTTCTCGTAAATGAAATTTGTGGCGCATTAGTACTTGCATTATGCCAAAATGCTGTTGGTAGAACATGGTATGAATCAATCTATTCTATACATGGTGGACTTATCCTTAAAGTTTTAAGGGGATGTTCAGCGGGTGAGGCCCATTTTATACAAATTAGTATAATTATTTTTAAGTAAACACTGCTTTTAAACGTATCAAATTACTATATTTAAAATCTTCTACAAATGTTTCGGCTTTTTAGCCCTTTATCAAGAAAATTTCCCATAATTAAAGACATTAAAGTTTAAATCATAAATACATAAAGTAGTAAATCTCTTCATGTATATATTTAGGATAACCACCTTTGTTACTCTAGTATACACTTTGTGCTCTTGATAAAGGCCTAAAAAGACGAAACATTTGTAGAGGATTTTAAATATAATAATTCGATACATCTAGGCATTATTTACTTAAAAATAATTGTCAAGATGTTTCACAAGGAACCCAGCTCAAATTCGGTTCAGTATACAAATTAATATGTTTAGTGTTTGAGAATTACTTTCACAAAGTGCCAAGATACATGACTAAATACTCCAGTAGAGTATTCGAGTATAGTGTTCAAGTGTCTTGCGTTTGTGGTTTCCAGACAATAATTTCTTTCAGGCATGCCAGTTTGATGCTGAACTTATTCTCACTCATGGTGGACGCCAGTGTGCCGGACATAGCCCTTGAGCCTGACAAGGCGGTGCGAAAAGTGCAGGATAAATTAAGATTAGACTTGAGCGAAGAGGAAGCTGTGCACTACATCCAGAATTTAATAGAGACCTCAGTTACCGCAGTGATGGCTGCCATCGTAGAACAATTCCATAAAATTACGCAGTACATAAGAAAATAAAATGACATCATTACGACTTAGCATTTTATTATTTCTTTTTAAGTTACGTTCGTGTATAGGCCGTTGTATTATTTATATTTATTTTGTATAAAAATTGAATGTTTACAGTAAAAGCTGTTCCTAAAATCTGTTGGCGTTTCTGTCATCGAGAAATTGAAGGATAAAGACGAACCAATTAAAAATAGAATAAACTCGTTTATTTCATAAAGCATACTATGTAAACATAAACAACACATAAATAACTATTAAAAGTCAATATACACTAGTTAAAATAATCACATATTTAAAATACCTAACAAGGAATGAATGGCATGTACAGAATTAGTGAAGACGTAGGGCTTATGCTTGTATTCTAGCCCCCAATCGGGTTCCAAAGATGGAAAGGGCAAATGCTTATAACCTACGAACAATGATTGTCCTTTCACGCCTGTTCTCTTAACCATGCACTCCTTCCTCAAGACCTGCGCCTGGATCTTTGCTAGTCTCTGGTTCACGTTAGGTACCGATTTGATGCACTCTTTCCAGTTGGGATTATGCCCAAACAGCCACAAGAGGGTACACATCGACGGAAACACTTGGGCTTCTTTATCGCACCAGTGCAGCATGTTCGTTATGATGTTGTCCATGTACTCTTCAATGAAGCTGTGGTGCCTGGTTGGGCGGTATTTGAAGAAGTTTATCAAAATGTGTACTGAGAATATGCAGGCATTCATTTCGGGCAAGGAACGATTAGTATGCTTTATCATGAGGTATATTTCTTTTGGTAAGAATTCGGCGACTTGCGCACATATGTTTTTTGAGTGCCTTGTGATAAAATCTGAAAAAGCGAGTGACAAATATTGCATACTGAGCTAATATCAATAGAACTAGATATACAGTGTGTGCGATTTAATTTAATACCACAACACCCATTTTGGAAGAGATTGAACATTCCTATTTTAAATTCTGTATATCATCAAATATCATGTTTTGTTTACAAAAATAAGGCTGAATTTGATGAAATAAGAACAAATCATCAATACAACACTAGAAAAAAAGATTTACCAGAAGAACATAGAACGACTTTATATCAAAAAGATCTTTTTTTTATGGGCTGTAAATTTTTTAACAGCTTCTACTGGAAAATGTTAGATCCACGACACCAATTTTTAAATTTAAAAGAGCTTTAAAATCTTTATTGTTGGACTTAAACTGCCATACTGTTGAGAAATTTTTATCATGCATACATGGACGACCCCTTACAAGAGGTCGTCCACAAATTACGTAACGCAAAATTCGCCAATTTTTTTTAACCCCTCCCTCCCACCACGTAACAGGACCATAACGCATGACCTGACCCCCCTCTCCATTCCGTTACGCAACGCGTACATTATAATACCAGGATCTATTTGTTGGTTTTTATTAGAAAACACACGCAGCAGTGGTGGAATTTAATTTATCCTAAAATTGAACGTTGACTCCAATTTTGAATGCATTTAGTTCACCAATTGTTTTAAGTTGCTCAACCACAAGGTTTTCATCATTATTGATAGCAGCTTTAGTCTTTATAAAAGCTCTAACAATGTCTGTAGTTACTTATTGACTTTACCAATATATAACCACATTTTCCTAGGAACACTTATAAAAAGTTCTCATTCAGGCACAATTGCAGTTCCTCTCATAACATTTTGTTTTCTGTTGGGTTTTATATACCTTACAGTTTGAAAAGATTCATTGTTAGTATAAGAAATCTCACCTTGATGCATTTTAATATACAAGGGCTATTAAATCATAAGAGCGACAGTTTATCCATACATCTTACCTACCACCACGTAGATATATTGTGCTTAAGTGAACATTGGTTAAGTGAGGAAGAAATGAAAGTGACAGGGGTTGACAACTACAAATTAGTATCCTATTTCAGCCGTACCAAACAAATGAGAGGTGGAGTGTCTATTTATGCAAAAAGTTACCTAAAAATCACATCCGTCCCATCAAAAGAGCATACAGAAGAAAAACATTTTGAGGTATGTGTTGCAAAAATGATATCTCCAGATGGGAAAAACTTAATTTATATTATCACAACTTGTAGAATACCTGACAGTGACTTTAAAGAATTCATAGGAAGGCTTGATTTACTTTTTAATAGACTCTACAACCCAAAAAACTACTATGTTATTTGTGATGATGTAAATGTAGATTTTTTGCAAACAAGTTCAGAGAAAAATCTGCTGTTAAACTTACTAGCTGAATACAAAGTCATAAATCACATACAGGAACCTACAAGAATAGCAAGCAATAGTTCTACATGTATTAATAATATATTCTCCAACTTAACAGCAAACAGCATAAAAGTCTGTGGGTCTTTCATATCTGATCACACTTTTCAAATTTATTCATTCCATCTATTTCTACATAATAATAGCAGTCTAAATTACACCTACAGAAGAAACTACAACACCACAAACATTGAAAGATTTCAACATCTAATATTCGTCGAAAACTGGAATGAAATGTATACTGCCTCCACATTTCAACAGAAATTCACTGCATTCTATAGTACCTTTTTATTTCGCTACAATTGTGCTTTTCCTATTATGAAATCTTTTAATAAATTCAAGAATAAAAAGTGGTTTACACCCGCCATTACGTCAATGCATGACCAACTGTGTGAATTGAACAGCATTAGGAAAAGATTAAATAATCTAGCCTATACTGAAAGGTATATGCAGTTTAAGTCAATGTACAAAAACTTAGTGGAGCAGCACAAGAAACAATGTAACGACCAACGCCTAATTAATTCCAACAATATAATGCGGGATAGTTGGAAAATTATTAACGAATCCAAGTCAATCAATGAAAAGAAGCCATCCATAGACATATGTGATAACCAGGGTATTCTAATATCAAATGACATGGAGAAGAGTAATTTTATCAATGATTAATTTATAAATCTTGCCTCAAATCAATCAAAACCTAACTGTAATGTCAACATTGAAAAGACAAGTACCAGTTTTTTTCTCACACCGACGACACCGCAAGAAATAAGTGAAATAATTGGGAAAACTACTCTTAAACCGGCCGCTGGTATCGATGACATCAATGGAAAAGTGATGAAATCAGTAAAAGACATTATTAATGAGCCGTTAGCATACTTAGTAAATGAATCATTCTTAGCTGGTGTATTTCCCAACATAAAAGAATCCAAATGTATACCTGTATATAAAAACAAAGGTCCCACAACAGACATTACTAATTATAGAGCCATATGCATACCAAGTCAAATTGCTAAAATTTTTTAACAGTCATATTACATAAGACTGACCAATTATCTAGAGAATTTTAACTTGATCTCAAATGTCCAAAATGGTTTTCAAAAAAATAAATCCACCAATACTACTATCTTAGATTGCATAGATTTTATCTATAATGCACTGAACAACAAGTGTCACGTCTTAGGTCTTTTTTATGATTTAAGTCGTGCATTTGATACTATAGATCATAGTTTGTTACTCAGAAAATTAGAGGGCATTGGAGTAAGAGGGGCACCATACAGCTGGGCAACCTCATATCTACAAAGTCGCACGCAAACTACTGTTGTAGATGGTGTTAACTCCAAAACTGGAAATATAAATCTGGGAGTGCCTCAAGGCTCGATTCTGGGACCTCTGTTTTTTATAATTTTTATTAACGATATACCCAACACATGTATCACTTCAAATCAACTTCTTCTATATGCAGATGATACAAATATGCTAATGTCCCATAACTCCATTGAACAGATTGTCATAAATAGTAACAATGCATCACAGGAAATGAGTCATTACTGTAGCAACAACGGACTAAATTTAAATGTAAATAAAATATGCTATATACGTTTTCTGCAAAAAAATATTGTGACTAACTATGATCTGTACCTTAAAATTTTAAATAGATCCATCCTGAGTATAACAACTACCAAGTTCCTAGGTGTCACCTTGGATCAAAAGCTTACGTGGAAAGCGCATATAAATATGGTTTGCACAAAATTGAGCACTGTCTGCTATATTATAAGAAATCTAAGAGATACTGTCTCCATAAAGATCCTAAAAACTCTCTATTATGGATTGGTTCAATCTCAACTACAGTATGGACTCATTTTCTGGGGAAATTCCTCATATTTTAATAGGGCATTTCAATATCAAAAAAGGGTTTTAAGAACCATGTGTAAGATCCACCCCTTAACCAGTTGTAAACCACTATTTAATGATTTGCAAATACTTACCTTGCCTAGTTTATATATCTACCAGTTAATAATGTACATTAAAAAAAATGAATCTGAATTCTTTAGAAATAGTGATATTCATGTGTATGACGCGAGAAACAAAGACAATATGTATCAGCCATATTCCAGACTTGCACTGGGAGAAAATTCGCCAAAACATATTGGTACCAAATGTTTTAATAAAATTAATCAGTGTATCAACAATGACAGCAACATGTCATTTAGGAACAAAATATTTAAATTTTTGTGTGATAAAACATTTTATGACATAGATGAATTCCTTAATTGTTGATTTTGCTCACCTCTATACCTATTTTATTAATTTTATGTTGAATATTTTGTGGTGACTAGTTTACTAAAGTCTGTACATTGTATGTTATATTCTGTATAAAATTTTAAAAACGAATAAAATTATCTTATCTTATTATCTTTATTAATGTGGACAGCATGATCAACAGCCTCTTTAACTTGTGATGCAGTTATTTTCGAATAAGATGGCTTCTGGATAGTTTGATCAACTAGCAGGGCATCAACATTTTCACTTTGGTTACCTGAGTTTTGTTTATTTACTTTCCGTTCCACTTATTTAGCTGGTTTGACTATTTCTTTAATGGTGATATTGCCATGTTTCTTCCATGTAAATACATTTTTGAATGCTTGGTCTATGCACATAAAAACTTAAATAAATGTTCTGCTAACGGTTGTTTTCATGAGTATAATACCAGAACAAAAAATGATATTCGAGTTGATTACTTTCGATTAGGAAAATCCCGAATTTCAGTAAATTATTACTGTCCTTTATTTCTGAACAAAATTCCATTTAAAAAATATAAAAATGAGATTAAAAATATGCTAATAGCTGAAGCTTTTTACAATATTAATGAATTTTTACAATGTGACAACGTAAAGTTCTTTTAATTATTTTGACATTATTTTCTTTTCAATCATGTCTTATTGTTTTATGGATTTTAATTTATTTATTATATTACTATACTAAATATATTATTATACTTAAGGTCAAATAATTTTTATGCAAATTTTAATTTTAGTAATAATTAATGTGAATGTGTAAAGTAACATCTTTTGATGATGTATATGATTACTCTCTTTTGACTTGTGAAATGATCTTTAATGTATCAAATGCACCAATAAATATTATTACTACTACTACTTCTTTGGAGATATGTAAGAGTTTGCACACGTTACATTGAGCAAATGAATAAGTTCAATATTGCTTTCTCGAAGATTTATGACTTCATTCTGTAGGACAGATATAGTACTTTCCAAATGTTGTTTTAGTGAACTTAAATTTTTGTTAAAATGGTTTAGTTCATCTAATTTTTCATCAAATGTACCGGAATCTCTAATTTCAGCGATGCTTTAAAACTTGAGAAACAGTCAACACAGTGCATCGACACGGATTCGAGGAAGCGTTAGTTTTTTTTTTTTAATTATGTGGCCTCAATTAACATGCCTATTTAATCGTCGCTATTTTTTTAGATTGTTCACTCCACACTGTCCTAATTTAATATTTCTTTTTTGTACACACATACACAACTATAAAATGTTGCACAGCATGAATATAGCAGCAGAATATAACTTTATCCATGGTCAACACAGAGAACTAGATGGTGAAACTCACTTCATTTCAATTTCAGAGGTGACGTGCACTTTGTAGTAGCCGTGCACAGTTCTATAAGTAGCAGTAATGTCGTTAACACCTATGGATATTACTTACAAGTTCCACTACTTTAAAGGAATAATGAAGGTTCCCAGAACGTCGCGGCAACTATTAAAGCTACTTGAAAGTGATTGCAACTTTGAAGTTACATTTCAGTGACACGAGTTAGTTGCTGCTACTATTGTTTACCACCTTCAAGTTCAGAAAACCGAAAGTCGTCCCACTGGTAACTACCACGTTCCCATATACTTCGAAAGCTACGGAGAAGTTGCATAATTATTAAAGTAATCATTAGTGGTAGAAACTACGAGACAGGGACTGTAGACTTGTCAAATGAAGTTATTTTTACATCAAAGTCATAAATTTAGTCGCAAATATATAAGATTATTCTCATCCGAGGTTCTAGTTGAAAAATAACTTGTCTGTTTTCTTCCTCATTTAGTATTTCCACAAAATTCCAAAAATTTGTATTCAAGAAATTAAGAAACCTTTCACTGTTTAATGTATCTTGGAAAAACGCTTTACCCAATATACGATTATTGAAGATCTCAATCCAGACATCAACTTTTTGAGAATATTGACTCTTTGAACTCATCATCCAGTGTGGGTTCTCTGTTGTATCTAGAGTTCTGAGTAGAACCCACACCATTAGTAGTAAATGTGACCTCATCTGTGAAGAGAATATTTCTTAAAAAATTTCCATTATAGAAGGATACCAATGTGCGATATCCTATTCACAGAGTAGACATACAGGGGGAGAAATTACTTTTATAAAAGAAGAATATAAATTCAAAGTTATTGTAAACGAGTTGAAACTCTAGTCACGCAGAATTTTTAACAAAACTTGAAAAAGTAATGTCAGAATGGACTACAAGAAATGGAATCATAGTGTTTGTAGGTGACCTCAATATAAATGTGGCACAGAATATATTAAACTAGAAATTGAGGAAAGAGATAGAAAATATAGGAAAGCAATTATCACAGGCCAAGAAAATGATTGGAATGAATTCAAAATACAAAGAAATAGAGTAAGTTGCATGTATACAAGACAGTAAAAGAAATTATTATTAACAAAAAATAGATGAAATGAAAACGAATCCAAAAGAAATGTGGAAAACATTGAAGGAACTATTAAAGTGGGGACATAATACAAATAGAATAGGCATTAATTACGAAGGGAAACTGTATACAAATGAAGAAGGGATATCAGAAATGTTTAACAATTATTTTTTAAATAGTATTGAACGAATTTACTATCACTTACAAAAACACAGAGGACAAGAAAAACTATTGAGTTAATTGTAAGTGAACAATTGGTAGAATATATAGAAAATAATAGACTGTTAACTAAATATCAAGCAGGTTTTCGGAACAATAACCGTGTGAAAGTGCTCTGCAGTCAGTGTCGGTGGATTAGAAAAATGCCATTAACAACAAAAAAGTCGTTGGTGTAGTGTTTCTGGATTTTCAGCGTGCGTTCGAGACAATCGACAAGGATTTAATGTTACTGAAAACGAAAAAGATGGGCGTTGGCGGTAGTGTGTTGAAATAATTTCAGGACTATCTATGTGACAGATTGCAATGCACAAAATTTAAAAATTCAATACAGAAAAAGAGACGCAGTATGGTGTCCCACAGGGAACTGTACTGGGACCAAAACTATTTATTTTGTATATTAATGATATAGTTCTACATGTTAAGAGATGCCAAATTCAATTATTTGCAGATGATACCCTGCTGTTTTGTGTGGGTGGCAGTGCAAAATCGGTAATAGAAGATTTAAATTATGATTTACAAAATTTGTTTAGTTGGTTAACCAACAATAACTTAAAATTACAAACAAATAAATCAAAATTTATGATAATTATTTTTAAAATTTTGCTTAGGTTATTACCAGAACACTTATTAGACAATTGTACATTTGTAAATGAAATTCATCATTTATTTACAAGAACTGGTAACAATCTATATGTACCAACTGTAAAAACTAATTGTGCACAAAATAATATTTTTTTATAAAGGTCTTGTTTTATATAATAAGTTACCAAGTGAAATTATTAATTGTGAAAACACAAACCAATTTAAAAAACGATGTACCAATATAAATAGAAAAAAAATTATTGCATGAGGTGTAATTTACATTTAAATATATTTTTAGTTTATTTGTTATTGTAGTTTTTTAAATGTTTGTAAAATTTTATGTTTATACTTATTCATTTATATCTCATTGTATTAATGTGTATTATCTTTAGCTGTGGCTAATAATAAATAAATAATAATAAATTATTTAAATATTTTCCTTGGCAGAATAAACAGAATTCCATTCTCCGTTCATCATCACCTTGTTCAAATGTGTGCATAACATGTGGTTTAAAGGGAAGTAGTTGGATTTTCTTGGAAATATTGTAGAATTTCACTGTATGTCTCTACATTTCTCTGTCGTAATTATTTTTTTAAATAATCTTCACCTGTTTCGTTGAATATTGCGTTTATCCCAAAGACTGTTGTATGATGCATTGATTCGCGATCTGGATTTCTTCTATTCAATTCTTCATCAGCGTTCCTCATTGCATTATCACCAATTATACGAATAATCTGTATTCTCTCGGCCAAGTTCAAATTTGCCATTTTGAAAATAATTAAGAACCGTTAATTCCTTATTTTTTAATTAACTACCTGTTCTGGACAGCTTGTTTAATAAACGATACCTGTCAACAATCTTGACGTGACAATACAACACAGTAGAAAAACAAACAAAGCCTACTATGTAGAAAATTCCCATTTTGGGTAATTGGTATCGAGACACTGAATTTTGCAGAACTAAATGTAATTATTCATTTAGTTGGAAACCTGGTTGGTCAATAAGGAAAATTTTTGAATAATTTAATCGACAAATCCTCAGTGAACTATTCGATGAACTTGACAATAAATTGAGAATGATTACCAATCACTATAGATTTAGGATAATATTTAAAAGCGTTTTTTACTAACTCTCGTGAAATGGTTATTGAGAATATCGGTCAGGTAACGACTGGATAAAATAAGAATGAAAATGATTCATCAAACGTTATTTTACAATAGCCCTCTTATTCATTGGGTGCCACGTTCACCAGATCTAACACCTTTAGATTTTTTAGTGGGGAATTTTAAAAGGAAAAGCTTACTGCAGGAGACCACAAAATATTGACGAATTAAGAGAAAGAATTGAACGAGAGTGCAGGGAAATAACACTACAATTGATGAGGACCCGCCAAAAGAAACGGCGCGAACGCCGCGCCGTTTCCTTTGGCGATAACGATGAAAAATGTATAAGGTGTGGAGGTTATATTGAAAACACAAAAATTTGAAATGCTTATTTAGATTTTGGGCTATTCGATCCGTTTGTTGGCTGAATTCCGATTTTCTCCCATCATTTATTTATGTTATTTATTCATGTTAATAAAAACACTACTTTTTCAACTTTTGTTTCATTATATCATAACAGACTTTTATACAGGTCGTCAAAAATTGAAAAATCCTTAAATTTGACGATTGAGTAACAAACACACTATATAAGGTATCGAGGTAAAATTTTGCATAAGACTATATTTGTGATACCTGTGAATCGAATACACTATCCACTTTTCCAATAAAAAAATGCCTAGTAGTCGATCTTGAAATTTCGACCCATTTACGAGAAATGAATTTAAAGAAAAAATGGTCAAATGGAGCTCATCGAGTGCTATGTAACGAAAAAAAAATAAAAAATAAATCGCACACACTGTATATAAAAAAACCAATTGATACGAATAAGGAAAATGACTAGATCAATCCTTGACTATGTCAAAAAACATCTGAAGAAATTTAAATAAAAAATATATCATTTTGCTTACCCAAATCTTCTAACGCTTTGTTTATAACGAACACAGTTGATTTATCACTGACGAGCATCTGTAATGCCACCTTGTACCTTTCGCCTAGAGTGTTGTGGGATTCTGCTTTAACATTCGCTTTCTTCGCCCTAACCCTTATTTTAATTAATTCCGGCGTACCTATAGATCTAGACCTATATCCCCTCCAAACAGCCTAAAATATTCATCACATTTCAATGATGGAACAATCAGAAATATATCTCGCTCACCTGTATCTTAATTGCGGCGTCCTTTTCCATCTTCTCGATTTTCCTTTGTTCCCTTGCTTCCGGCGTAAAATAGTCAGCATATTTGCGCCTTACTAGAAAGCCTCGAATATGTTTCTGAAGGTCTAACACTGCCTTTCTTTTCATTGCAAATTCCTTCTGTTCTTGCTTCATTGCTAGATACCCTCTATAGAACCTCTGTATAACTACCGCCGAAGTTCGTGTTTTTATGTACCAGCGACGTTCTCGTTTCATCAACATTTGTGTCCTAAATTGCCTTTGTATAACAACTGCAGCAAACCTTAGAGAAGTGTACCATTGAACTGTGGTTACCATAAGTTTCCGAGCTCTCCACCTACGTTGGATATTTATTGCAGCCATCCTCAGTCTCTCGTAGTTATTTCTATCTTGTTTTCCTAGTTGCTTCAATCTCCATCTTCTCTGCATGTATATTGTAATTTTCCTCAGTATTTCATAACTTTGTTTTTGTTGTTTGCAGGCAATCTTAGCTCTCCACATTTTCTGTACAACAACCACTGAATTCCTTAATCGTAAATAGTCTTTTCTCACTTTTTCGGCTCTCCATTTCCTTTGGATAATGATGGCAGATTTCCTTATTTCCTCATACTTTCGTCTTTCTTGCTCAACCAATCTCCTTGCTCTCCATTTTCTTTGGATAAATGTGGTTACTTTTCTCAATAATTCATACCTATTTTTCTGTTCTCGGCACAAGTTTCTAGCTCTCCACCTTTGTTGTAAGACAACAGTAGCATTCCTCAACAGTAAATATCTAATTCTCTTGTTCTTCCCTCTCCACTTACTCTGTGTAAATACAACTGCCTTTTTCAATGCCTTATATCTAGCGCTTTCTTGCTTTGATAATTTGTTCGCTCTCCATCGGCTCTGTATAAATATCGCAGATTTTTTTAATGCACTGTAAGCCTCTCTCTGTTGTTTTCCGAATTTCCTAGCCCTCCATCTTCGTTGTAAAACAATCGCAGCATTCTTCAACTGCAAGTAACTACATCTCTCTTTGTCACCTATCTTTTTAGCTCTCCACTTATTTTGAATTAGAATAGCTGTTTCCTTCAATGCTTTGTACTTAGTGCTCTCCTGCTTAGCCAATTTGTTTGCTCTCCACCTTCTTTGAACAAATACGGTACCATTCTTCAACATGTTATACTGTTTTCGATGTTGTTCAGCAATTTTTTTAGCTCTCCATCTTCGTTGCAGAGTGATGGCAGCATTCTTCATTTGCAAGTAGTTTTGTTTCTCTTTAGCTGCTAATTTGTTAGCTCTCCATCTCGCTTGTATAAATCCAGCTGCTTTCTTTAAAGCATCATACTTAATTCTTTCCTGTTTAGCCAATTTGTTTGCTCTCCACCTCCTTTGGATAAATGCCGTAGCATTTTTCAACTTAATATATTCTTCCTTACATTGTTCAGTTGATTTTTTGGCTCTCCATCTTTGTTGGAAGATGACTGCAGCTTTCTTCATCTGCAAGTAGTTGTACCTCGTTTTAATGGCTAGCTTGTTAGCCCTCCATTTAACTTGAATCAATTTGGTAGCTTTTTTCATTGCCACATATTTAGCCCTTTCCAGCTTGGCCAAGTTGTTTGCTCTCCACTGCCTTTGAATAAATACAGCAGCACTCTTGAGCTTGTTAAACTGTTTCCTTTGTTCTTGTCCAAGTCTTTTAGCTCTCCACCTTCTTTGTTTCACAACTGCGGCATTCCTCAACTGTACATAATCGTTCCGCACTTTATCTCCCAACTTCTTAGCTCTCCATTTAGTTTGAATGAGTATTACTGTCTCCCTCAAGGTGACATACTTTGTTCTTTCCAGTTGTCTTAGCTTGTTCGCTCGCCATCTTTGCTGGATAGCCAGTGTTGAATTTCTCACGTTTTCATATTTCTGCCTTTGGATTTCTCCTAATTTTTTGGCTCTCCACCTTTGCTGGATACAGACTACGGCATTCCTTAATTTTTTATAGCTATCCCGCTCTGCCTCCATTGCTTTATTTGCCCTAAAACGTCGCTGTACAACTAAAGTATATTTCAACAAGTTTTGATAATACACTTTAGCTTTTTTCATCAAAATATTGGCTCTAAATCGTCTCTGAATTGTAACCGCCGCCTTTTTCTGTTCTAAAAATTCCCTCCTACATTTCTGCATGCTCTTTTGTGCCCTATATCGGTTTTGTATCGTAATTGCGGCTTGTTTCAGTTGTAAGTATTTTCCTCTCTGTAGTTTTTCCATTTTATTTGCTCTAAATTTGCGCTGAACAAAAATAGTGGAGGATTTCAACTTAGAGTATTCAGCTCTTCTTTCTCTCATAGCTACCAGAGCTCGATACCTTTTCTGCATTATAACAGCAGCAGATCTCAAACGCTGATAGTCACTGCGTTGGATTTGCATAAGTCTCTTTGCCTTGTACCTATCTTCAAAAATAAGCACAGCATATTTGAGAGATACGTATTGAGTGTGGCATTTTTTCATTTCCATAGTCGCTCTATACCACATCTGAATTTTAACAGCAGCCATTCTCACTTGTATATAATTGTTACGTGCTATTTTCATTGCTCTATTAGCTCTGTATTTCCTTTGCACGAACACTGTGTGCGATTTTAATGTGTCCAGGTACTGTTTTTCTCTTTCCATCATTTTTTTAGCGCGATATCTTCGTTGGAGGGTGACACTAGCAGCTCTTAATTCTAAATATTCTGTACGTTTAATTTTCATGTCTCGAAATGCTCGGTACCGTTGCTGGATAGTTACGCATGCTGTTCTAAAAGTTTGATAGTCATTTCTTTCAATCCTCATAGTTTTGAGGGCTGCATACCATTGCTCAATGACTACTACGGCCTTTTTCAGTGCTGTAAATTGGTTGCGACAAACCGACATAGCTTTGGTCGACCTGTACCAAGTTTGAATGCGTACTGCAGCCGACCGAACTTCTAAATAGCTTTGGCGTTCAATTCGACATAGCTTAATGGCTCTGTACCTACGCTGAATGTAAATTGTTGCCGACTTCAACTCCTGGTATGAGGTTCTATCTCTCGCTGACAATTTGTTGGCAAGAAATCTTCTCTGAATGAATATTACACAAGTTCTCAGTTGATCATATTGGGTTCTGGTTTTCTCCATCAGTTTCTTTGCACGATACCTCGCCTGGATTACATTTGCTGCATTTTTTAATCTTAAATATCTTTTTCTTGCCAAATACATGCGTATATTGCCTTGTAAAATTATGGATTTCTCAATTCGTTTCCTGTGGACATTCCTGATTAACCAACCTCTAGCTAATCGCTGGATGTTCAGTATCGTCTTGTACTGCGTGGTGTAAATTTTTCTGCAACAATACATCCTATAATAGGATTGTATTCTAATGGCAGCTCTTCTAGTTCTCATTAATGCCAAATATTTCTCCAGCATTGATGTGAATACAGTCAATTTTTGTACAAGTTTTTGACGTTTATACCAAGTTTGAATTTTCGTTGCGGCACTCTCACGTTCTGATCGTACTCTCTTTAGCTTTCTCCTTTTCAGTACAACAGGTAAACTGCGAAACCAAGCTTGTATGGTTGTAGCATTTTGAACCATTAGAGGAGCCTCGAACTTGTATATTATCTGCCAGAGGAATGACAGAGTTTTTTCCTTGTGACCGTCCACGATATCTTTTGGCGATATGTCGTATAAAATTTTGTAACCGGCTTTCTCTAGAGAATCAAAAACGACTTTCATGTTGTGAATTTTTTGCAGGCGTGATATCGCCGGTACTCTCAAATTCAAAGTTAAATTGTCTCGCAATAGAATAATCTCCATCAGCCTCGTAAGTCTAACACCGTCTCTCAAGTCAACGCCGAGACAGTTTACAGCATAATCAAACTCGTGTATGTAAGTTTGAACATGGGTTACCACATAACCACTATGTTTTAGGTATTTGGTGATGTCTCCAACGGCGGCTAACATTTCCCTTGCTAGTTGGATGAGCATTTCTCTGCTTTCTTTCACGGAAGCCGTTTTACAGAACAAGCACGGATCATGGGGTATAAGTTTCTTAACTTTAGCCTGATCCAAGAAATAAACTAGCATGAGGTACTTCCTTAAAAAGAATTTCTTAAAATCTGTGATATATTTAGGGGCATGTGGGGTTCTATGCTTTTTAAGTAAATAGGGGTCTTTTAAAAATCTATTTGCTATGAACGTACTGAGCCCCATCACATCAGAGTTCGATTTCAACGGAATTATCTCATTATAGATCGTTTCCAGACCGATTCTCAACCAAAGCGGATTGTAACTCAAAAGCAAGGACATGACTTGTGATTTCAGTGCTAGATTTAAATGAATGTCTTTGTCGTCGCGTATTGCAAGCCTTCCCGTCTCCACAGCTAAGATAACCTTAGACAATACGGCACTCATTTCGTTTGATCTGAACAGTTTCTGCGCAGATTTTCTTAAAGAATTCAATTTATTGTTAGTATGATACTTGCTGGAAACAATTTCTTTTGAAGGGGCCGCTTCGACTTCTTTCTTTTTACATTCTTTCCATACTTTAGCAACATCCACGGCCTGTTCATTTGAACTTAATTCTTCGGGTGGTGTCAGCAAAGCGTTCAACCACTTTTTGAAATCTATTTGTTGCTGATCTAACCATTCCTCGTTAATATAAAGATTAGACGTCATAAATGGGTCAACTAAGTTGGTGGCTGCCAGAAGAAATGGGTTTTGAATTATAAGCGTGTTTGTGTCCTTTTTAGTCAGTATCGCTGTCACTTCTTTGTCTCCGTCACCGATATTATTATTTTTCATGAATTGTTTCAAATTTAATCCAGATCTTTTTTTGGCAACTCGAACAGCAGCGCCACCTTTTTTCGACCATTCTTTAGGAGTTCCTGTTACATTTGGGCGTTTAGATGGTGTACAAGAAATGTTAAAGTGGGATTTACGCTTTAAGAACGATTTATGGGAGGAATCATCATCGTTCTCACACATACTTTGCTGTATATAGGATTCTTCCTTAATTGAGGTTAGCGGTTGGTTTCTCAAACTTGGCCATAGGTTTGCTTCAATGATATTTTTGGCATTATCAGGTGATAATCCCAAAAATGTCACAGGTGTTAAACTATGTGTTCTTATACATGGCTGGCTAATATCATGGGTTCCCTTAGTGACACCTGGTGAGACCGATATCTTCGATAATACTGGTGATAAGCTTAAATTAGCGACATTACCTATAGAGCTGTCTTTGGTGTAGGTTCCTCCACTTACATTTTCTTTAACATAAGTTTCAAAGCTGGCGTTACCTTTAACGTAGGTTTCTGAACTCAGGTTTGATTTAACATATGTCTCGGTACTTATATTAGGGCTACTTTGGGCGTTAAATGTTTGGTTAGTCTCAACGAATTGTTTCATGAAGGCAGCTATTTCAGGCGACTTTTTTTCTAAATCAACTTTTCTAATAGAGGACATAGGCGGGCTAAAATTATTAGGTTGTTTGACGGGCGTAGACATTGGGGTGAAGCAGAACGAATCTAATTGCAGAAGTTTATATTCAAAGTTGAGATTAGCTGGCGGCTCAGAAAACTTTTTCTGTACAAATTCGTAAATACTAGGCGACGCGTTATCACAATTAGATATGCCTAAGGGCAGCTTTTTAATGAAGGTTTCTCGGGATTCTCGTTCGTTACAGCTAAACATTTCTTTTTTGTTAAGAGGCGATACCTCAGGTGATGATGCTTCTAGGCTGTCGCTAAATATAGAGTCAGAAGGAGATTTATCTTTCGTTCCCTTGACCACATAAGTTTCTCTTCGTTGTGTAGACGGTTGCAAATAGTCCATCTGAAATGTCGCACTTCCAGGAGAAACAAAATCGTTATTGTCTATTGCTGAGTTTAGCAAGTGTAGTGGGAAATTTTCTTTGCCCCTTGCATATTTATCATGTCTTGCTTCTCTCATTTTTGCTTTATTTGCTTTTGGGGATTCTGTATAACAGATTTGATGTGTTCTATGCAGTTTTGGGGACGGCGAAGACCTCTGTAATATACATTTTATTGGTGGCGAAAATTTTTTTGGGGATGGCGAGAATTTATATGAAGTTGGTGAATAGTGCTTTTGGGATGAGGAAAACTTTTTAGGAGATATATTTGGGGGCCTTGTTGAATAGTATTTTTTTGTGGGTGATGGTTTCTTTATTAGAGATTTCCTCTTAGGAGGAGACGTTTGTTTCTGTGAAGTGGTCTTTACTTTTACTTTTGTCCCTGTTTTTATTTTTAATTTCTGAAAACAGTGCACAAAATTAAAACATGCTTAGCTGGCTGAAAACATCTATTCATATTGCATGCTAATGATTCACAATATACAATGGGTTAACTCATAGACAGGTACCTAGGTAAACTAGACTATGTTCTATACATATACAGTCTGCCTATTTTAAGAGGGCCACACCAAATGTCTCGCTTAATATCTATTGTAGAAGAATAAAGTTTTAGAAACTGTTATCCCATTTTTTGTAAGATATATTTCAGTAAAAAATTGAAATCCATAATCTACTTTGTGAGATATATTACAAAAACCTGAAAAATAGAAAAACTACAAACGGTTATAGCTTCCCTAGTTGAGGAAATATGAAAAAAGTTAAAGGGATGAAAGTTGATGGCAAAAACAATAAGAATAATGATGTGTATCAAGAAATTCGAAAAACACAGTTGGCTTTGACATATGCACTTGTGCAAAAATGAAAAGAACAAATCTCAAAGTAGGCCATGACATCATTAATTCTGTTTATTTTTTCTCTTTCCAACAATATAAGACATGTCACAAAATATTTTACGAAAACCACAATTCATATCATTGAATCGTAAAAATCAGCTATGCCATGATTAGTGAAAAACAATGTATACAGTTATTAGCAAATTTGACACATTGTCACTGTTGTATGGCTGTAATTATGGTGTACACCGATAATAACAAATTCGATATAATTAGTATTTATTACAGTGCTATTTTGACGCTGAGATGGCAGTCACGGTTTACGGAAATAGATTTCCAGATGATCCGCAGCCAAATAGAATATGTTTATTTATTTATTTATATATATAGTCACTTAAGTTGCTACATAATACTACTTTCTTTGAAAAGTCACCTTACTACTCGGGTATTACTCTTTTCAACAAATTACCTAATGAGATTAGAAACATCGATAATTTTATCAAATACAAATCTAGTCTTAAAAAGTTTTTAATTGAAAAATGTTTTTATTCTTATAATGAATTTTAATTTGTGTTACAATTATTGTATTTTATATTTTATAATATCTCAGTTTAATACTTAGCATGTACTGTATTTTTCTTGTTGACGTTTAGCAGATGTAAACGTCAACAAGAAAAATACAGTACATGCTAAGTATTAAACTGAGATATTATAAAATATAAAATACAATAATTGTAACACAAATTAAAATTCATTATAAGAATAAAAACATTTTTCAATTAAAAACTTTTTAAGACTAGATTTGTATTTGATAAAATTATCGATGTTTCTAATCTCATTAGGTAATTTGTTGAAAAGAGTAATACCCGAGTAGTAAGGTGACTTTTCAAAGAGAGTAGTATTATGATGCGGTAGAACCAGTAAGTCGTCATGGCGAGTGTTATAATTATGAAAACTAGCATTTCTTTTAAATAGATGCATGTTGTTTTTAATATATTTCAACAAGGAGAAAATATATATAGACGGTACTATTAATATTCCATGGTTTTTGAAAGTGTTTTTACAAGATGTAGTAAAATTGAGATTAAAAATTAGTCTAATTAAACACTTTTGGCAGACAAAAATCCGCTAGAGATTAGTGGCTAGCCTCCACAATATAATATTATAGGCGATGTGACAATAAGCCATAGAATAATACACTTGTAGTAAGGCTGCAGTGTCTAAGGAGTTTTTAAGTTTGCGTATGCAGTAGTACGCTTTGTTAAGTTTTTTGCATACTTCATCAATTTGCATGTCCCAGTTTAATTTTGTATCGATTGAAATGCCTAGGAATTTTGTGCTTGAGCTAAATGATAGAATCATGTTGTTAAATTTTATCAGAGTGTTATCAGGTAGTGATTTTCTTTGTGAGAAATACATACATACAGTTTTCTCGATGTTTAATATTAAATTATTCAAGCTACAGTATTCCCAAAATTGCGTCATAACCTCCTTAGCACTATCAAGAAGCTCCATAAGGCTCGGTGCAGATATGCCAAATGAGTTGTCGTCGGCAAACATGGTGAGATTGCCTTTTGACATGTATGACGGTAAGTCATTTACAAAAAGCAAGAAAATCAAAGGTCCCAGTACCGAGCCCTGTGGGACTCCAAGGCCCACTTCGTGGTCATCTGAAGTCTCTTTAGGAAGTTAGTTCAAAATCTAAAAACGCACGGTTCATTTTCAAAAAAGTAGTAAGGCGAGGGCATGTTGCGGATAATGTAAGAAAAGTGAATAGAGTATTGAATTATGTTAACGAAAATGAAGAAACCTCTTTGGGACAAATTCAGAGAAACTGTCACATAAAAAAAGGACAGTGCTAGAAAAATATTTAAAACGGATTTCCATGCTACAAAATAAGGAAAGTTCAACATTTAAATGAGGAAGATAAGCCGAAGAGAGTAAGATTTTGTAGATGGTTGTTAAATACAAAAAGGAATGACCTGCTGATATGTAGCAAAATTCTTTGGTCGGAAGAATGAAATTTTGCTAATAATGGATTTTTCAATAGAAATATGCATTACAAGTGGACACGAGAAAATACACATTGGTGCAGATATAGCTTTCCAAGAAAAATTTTCTACGAATATTTGAGTGGGTCTTTTAGGGACTAAAGTAATTGGACCTTATTTTTATGACGCCAAATTAACCTCTCGTAGATACCTTTATTTCCTGCAAAACGAATTTCAAGATTTTCTTTTTGAATTAACAGTGGTAGAAACATTAAATTATTCATATTTTCAACAAGATGGGGCTCCACCTCACACTGCTATAATATGTGCAAATTATTTAAGTCAAGTCATGCCAGATAGCTGGATAGGCACCTAAGGACACATTCTATGGCCAGCTCGATCACCAGATATTAATCCCTTGGATTTTTTCGTCTGGGGTTACATTAAAGACAAGGTATTTCAAACTGCCCCTGAAAATTTTGAGGACATTGAAAGCAGAATTAGAAACACACGTGAGGCAATTACTAATGCTCCAAAATATAATGCGTGAGGTGTCTCCAGAGGCGGATTAACCAGCAAGCAAAGGAAGCTAGCGCTTTGGGCGCCAAAATTTGGGGGGCGCAAAATTTCCTGCAATTATTTTTCTTAATTATTTTGTTTTAAATTATTTGATCATATTTCATGAAATAGAAAAATCTCAAAAAAAGGTTGCAAGGTGAAAGGAAGTCAACAACAAAAAAAACTAACGTCTTTTAGACTAAAGTCAAATTTTGATTGTTTTCATTTTGTTTGATTATTTGAATTTTGTATTCCGTTTTTTGAATTATGGAATGGAATAGAAATTTGAATTATTTGAACACATTTTATTGTTCGTTTAATTGTTTTTTTTTTTTTTTCATTTCATGTTCATGTTAAAAAAAGACAAAATAAGGTAAGGGGGGAGCAAATTTTGGTTCAGTTTGGGGCGCAATATACACTTGATCCGCCTCTGGGTGTCTCGTAGAGCACGTTTGTGTATTAAAATGCATGGTGCACAATTTGAGCATTTGTGCTTAGGAAAATAAACACACACATTTTCTTTTCAGTATGGTAGTAGGTACTACTGTTATACCTAGTTTTTAGTTTTTTTTTTTTTGATGTTCATTGTGTACTTGTATTTTTATTTATGAGATATCTGTTTGTTTGTTTTAAATTGTAATAAATACATTATAATTATTATAAAGTGAATTTTTACTATTATGGCATAGCTGATTTTTACGATTCACTGATATGAACTGTGGTTTTCGTAAAATATTAAATATTGACGCTATCAGCTAAAATTTTTGTGACATGTTTTATATCGTTGGAAAGAGAAAAAATAAACGGAATTAATGGTGTCATGGTCTACTTTGAGATTTGTTCTTTTCATTTTTACACAAGAGCGTGTCAAAGCCAACTGTGTTTTTCGAATTTTTTGATACACATTACAAGTATTATTCTTATTGTCTTTGCCATCAACTTTTATCCCTTTAACTTTTTTCGTATCTCCTCAAATAAGGAAGATATAACCGTTTGTGGTTTTCTTATTTTTCAGGTTTTTTATAATATATCTCACAAAGTAGGCTATGGATTTCAAATTTTTTTTCACTGAATATAGCTCACAAAAAATGGGATATTAACTGTTTCTAAAACTCTATTCTTCTACAATAGATATTAAGCGAGATATTTAGTGTGGCCCTGGAAAACAGACAGATAGTATATTATATCTCACCTTTGGGGAAACAGATTTAAAGGCGACGGGCACATCTCTATGTATTTTCTTTCTGTCTTTTATCGTGATAACATGCCGTGAAGCTTCTTCTTTCAATGGGCACCATGTTATTTCAAGAACTGTATTTGCACCTTTTTCAATAGTAGTTTCCATCCAATTTAATGTTACATTGAGTTCTTCTGGTATGTTGTTGATTATAAATAACTAAAAATTTTAAATAATTTGGTCATACAAATATCGGGCCACTATCAAGTTAATAAGTAATATAATTATATAGGATTGGTCATTAGATTGTAGAAGAAAATCATTAAATTAAACCAGAATGCTTACATTTACATCATGGTCTGTTGGGTTGTTAATTAAAAGCTTTCTGCTTACTGCCATTCCCACTTTAACATCTTCAAAAAATAATTTAGGATTGGGTGAAAAGGGCATAAGTGAAAGTACTTCAAGTTTCTCGGAATCATCTTCCTTCTTGATGGGTTTTGGTTTTTTTTCTATTCTAGCTGGTGAGATCTAACGAAAAAAATTATTATACACATCAGGTAAAAAAATAGGTTATAACTGAAATACAAACAAAACTATTGACCGTTTTATACTCACTTGAAAGAACATATTTATTATCACAGATTTTTTTACACTTGTCACTAAGTAAAATTAATAAAATTCAATAAAACTTTAAATATTCCGCAGGTTAAAATTGCGTATAACATTAAAACATCAAGGCATTTAAAACTGACTCTTCAACTTAAATTTTAACGGAAAAACGATAAGTTTAGTTGGTAAAAAGGGACTCTTCTATTAACAGTGCTAATTTCATATTACTCCGAAAGATGGCACGGTTGAAATTTACTAGAACGAACATTATTTGAAATTACTAAAAAATTTATAAGAAATAATTATTATCGATGGCAAATTCATGAATCCCTATTATGACATTGATTCTATGTTTATTTTAGAACATGTTATTTACGCCGAACATATGCTATTTAATAAATAGGTAAATACAGTTGCTAAACAAGATTTGAATACTTTATATTGCCTACTGCTCCATAGATGTCAGGAGTATTAAGTCTACAAAATAAAAACTTTAATAATCAAACTATCTAAATGTAAACATATTTTTTATGCTCTTATTGCCCTTCTCCATTTATTGAAATTTTACAGTTGCTGTTAAACATTCTATACTTAGTATAGTTTTCCCGGCCTTTTGAAAATAAGTAATTTTTTTAAGAATACAGGGTGGACCATTAATAATAGGCCATATTCAGTGGTAGATTCTTTGGGCCAAAATATGAGGATATAATCAAATATGCTTTAATAGAATGTTGCTGTGGAAAAAATACAGGGTGTCAAAGTTCAAATTATTTTTTCGTTTTTTTTTTGCAATAACACAACAGCCTCTTGACTGATCTTCGCCAAATTTGCTAGAGCAACTTCTTTTATTCTAACAATAATTTATGTATTACATCACGTTAGATCATAGAGGGCGCCGCAGGACCTGTATCTGATGATGAATTTTTTTCATAGTTTTCTTCACGAAACGATGTGGTACTAGTGGTACTTCTGACCAGAAAATGTGATAAGGCGCCATTTCCACGTATAAAAGGTACACTTGGTAGAGAACTTGATAACTCCAACCGTTTTCGAGAAAAGTGCCGTTAAATGTTTCAATAATTTTTTGAAAGACAAATTCAAATTTAATGAAACAAAGTGTATTTATTGAAAAGTGTGCTTTAGTTACGTTTTAGTTCTGTCATTTACGTCATTTAATCATTTTATTTTGTTCTTGTGTTCCTCGAGCTAATTTCTTTAATTTCTTTATTTACAATGCCTAGACATAATAATTTTTCAAATAGGGAAATGAGGGATATAATAATAATAATAATTTTAGCGGACGTGCTGCAGCGAGGAGATAGATACTCATTACAATATCCAAATAGAATACAGCCAGACCATATGATTTTCAAAGATTTGTTTTGTCGTTTGGGAGACACGGGTTCATTTAGCCATAAAAAGGATGTAGGACAACCGAAACGAATTACTCCAGATCAAAAACTAGAAATTTTAGTTCGTGTGGATGAAGATCCTCAAGTCAGCTCGAGTCGTTTAGCCGAGGCAACAGGGGTGAGTAAACACTAGTAAACAGTCTTAAACCCTTGGTTTTCTCGAATAATCCGTCACGGAGAACCGATAGTCTGTCCACCGCCGCGATATGATGATTTTTTTTAACGTGGAGATTTAGAGTCAGCTCAGCTGCGTGGCTCCGCAGCGCACAACTGACCTCCCCGTTCGAATCTGCTGAGTTTGATTACAGCGGAATCGCACGGCTGAACTGACAGTGTTTAAATACAATTTGCTCTAGTTCTTTCAACTGCGGATGAATAAATATGTCTGAAAAATTTTCTGCAGAAGATGATGAAGCTCTAATAAACTTTGTGGGACAATATCCACTATTATATATCGTCAGCGGTAAAAGTTATATGGATTTGGTGTTGAAAAACAACAAAATATGGAAGAAAATAGGGGAGAAAACGAGAAAAGGGCTTATTTGGAGCTTCGTAGGTCGCACATACCGATACCATATCCTTCTTTTCTTCCTCTCCCAACAATAAAAGTGCAACCAATTCATTGGGGTCCATTTTCTTTAACGCAAAAGACAGAATTGGTAATCAACGGACGAAAAGAGACTACGAACCACCCATTTCTAACAAAACACTTCGGACCGAAATCGCCGTCATTGGCGATCAACAGATTGTCGGTTTTCCGCGGCGGATCGTTCGAGGAAACCAAGGTTTAAGAACGCTTCTACCCACATCTCACTCCTGTACAAAACTTTTACTTCGAATGAATCTTCCACAAAGGCTACAATTTTGTTAATCTGTTCTAAATAAACACAACAGGTATCGAAATTTTATTAAGAACACTTTATTTACCGACAAAGCAACTTTTAAGCCTTGGTTTCCTCGAAAAATCCGTCGCGGAGAACCGACAGCCTGTCCACCGCCGCGATATGACGATTTTTTTAATCGTGAAGATTTAAATGGGGCCGGTTTTTTAGAGTCCGCTCAGCTGCGTGGCTTCGCAGCGCACAACTGACCTCTCCGTTCCAATCTGTTGAGTTTGATTACAGCGGAATCGCACGGCTGAACTGACAGCGTTTAAATACAATTTGCTCTAGTGCTTTCAATTGTGGAGGAATAAATATATTTGAAAAATTTTCTGCAGAATATGATGAAACTCTAATAGACTTGGTGAGACAATATCCAACATTATAATATCGTCAGCGATAAAAGTTATAAGGATTTGGTGTTGAAAAACAACATAATATGGAAGAAAATATGGGAGAAAATGAGAAAAGGGCTTATTTGGAGCTTTGTAGGTCGCACATACCGATACCATATCCCCCTCTTCTTCCTCTTTCAACAATAAAAGTGCAACCAATTCATTGGGGTCCATTCTCTTTAACGCAAAAGGCAAAATCACTAATCAGCGGACGAAAAGAGACTACGAACCACCCGTTTCTAACAAAACACTTCGGACCGAAATCGCCGTCATTGGCGATCAACAGATTGTCGGTTTTCCGCGGCGGATTGTTTTAGGAAACCAAGGCTTTACTCGTCGAGGCGTTTTTAACTGAAGAAATAGAAAACTCTCGTGCCGTTAAAGAAAGGCATTTTCAAAAATTTAAGATTAACGTTTGGTGTGGTATCATCGGCGATCAATTATTGGGACAATTTGTCCTTCCTCCAAATTTAAATGGACAGTCTTATCTGTTTTTTCTTCAAAATATTCTTGCTGATATATTACATGCTTTCATGCTACACATACGGAACAGAATGGGGCTCATGCAAGATGGAGCTGCCCCTCATTTCTCCATTGAAGTCATCAGGAGTTATCTTGATGAAACTTTCCCACGCAGATGGATCGGTCGAGGAAGTGGGTTTGCTTGGCCATTATTATGTATGGGGACATGTGAAGTCCTTAGTCTATGCAAATACTATCAACTCAAGAAATGAACCGTGCGACAATATATAAATCAGTCAAGAGGCTGTTGAGTTATTGCAAAAAAAACGAAACAATAATTGGAGCTTTGACACCCTGTATCTTTTTCCACAGAAATATTTTATTATATTAAAGCATATTTGGGTATATCCTCATATTTTGGCCCAAAGAATCTACCCCTGAACTATGGCCTATGGCCAACTTGGTTGGCAGAACTCACGTACTAAAAATAGGGGTTCTTTAGCGAACACTTTTTTATTTTATAATTGATGCTTACTTATTCAGTTCATCGTACTCGCAAGAAAGGTGGCGAACATACAGACAGGCGCATTTTGAAAGTTTGCATAATTCGAAGACAAACGCCTCACATGAATTGTGTTATTGTTTTGTCATATTTTTTAAATATACCTACCTAATTTTTTGTAATGTATGAAACGTTTTATTTTGCATTATTAATGTTTATTTTAGACATCTATAAAATATATATTTCGATATTTTTCTGACACCGTGTATATCTCTAGAAAAACATAAATACCTACTGCCATCCGCTTTCAGTAATGTTTTTAAATAATACACACTAAGTAAATAGTGGTGTTTCAGACGAAGATTTCACTTCACCTTCTAGAGCGCCTGATCAAGGGAGGTGCAACTTCGCCGAAGCTTGTCCATTGTCGACTGATATTTCATTTCAATTTGAACACAATACCACTCCATTAAACCGTCCGTGTCTGCAGGCTAGTCAGCCTAGTAGTCGAACTTAGCAAGAAGGTGTGGTCACAGCACAGTTAAATGATCACGAGTACATGTGTGCGTTATAAACATAAAAAAAATTAACTTCAGACCCAAAGAAAATTTACAAAGTAACTTTATAATGGTGATGTGCGAGAAAGTGGTTGTTTTAAGTTTTGTTATTTTAACAGTCCTAGGAACTTGTAAGTATTTTCTCATTGTTTTTAATGTTTGTGTTGCGAGTTACCTGGTGAGAGTGTTTGTTTTGATTTGTGATTCAAACAATATACGCGCGTAATTTAAATGTTCCAAAAGTTTTTTTTTCGTTTAGACCATTTATCAACAGTGATTTTTCTGGATAATTAAATGTGAAATGAAAAATTCGTACATTACGTACGATTTTAAGGTATAATACATATTTATAGGTAATATAATGATAAACTTGAAAAGGTCAGAAGTCGAATAGTACCTATTTTGCTTTACTCTTGTATTTATTAAATTTATTTAATATTCATTTACTACTAGAGATCTATTAATAAGAAATAATAAAACTTGGGGGACTCATAATATCTAACAAGTTGATGTGAATTCGAAGAAGAAAAGCCATTATTTGAAGTCAAAAATACGATTGGATAAAATAACTATACCTAGCTCTGTAGTACCTAGCTTGTTTTTTTATCATATTTTTACTTCAAGTAGACTAGCCTTCCCAGATGAGGTAAAACCGTACGATTGGCACTTTATTTTTAATTTTGATTTATCTTCAACACATTTCGCAGTTTTTGTAGTTCAATGGGATTAAAGTCTGGTGATCCGGGAGGAAGCTGTAGTGGCGGAATATATGTAAAGTTTTCCCAGAGCAAATTGTGCACGAGCACGGTGCTCGATGCGGTAATATAGAGACAATCAAAAATTAAACTATATAGAATATTATTTTCATCAAATGCTGTAAAAATAACTAAGGTGGCTTTGAAAATAAATGAAATATTTATATATTGTCAATCCTTTATGTTGGCCGTTGGCTTAACAATGTCTTCATTTAATTTTAGGATTGCTTACATACAGGGTGGGCCATTAATAATAGGCCTTAGTTCAGGGGTAGATTTTTTGGGCCAAAAATATGAGGATATAACCAAATATGCTTTAGTGAAATGTTGCTGTGGAAAAAGATACAGGGTGTCAAAGTTCAAATTATTTTTTCGTTTTTTTTGCAATAACTCAACAGCCTCTTGACTGATCTTCGCCAAATTTGCTAGAGGAACTTATTTTATTCTAAGAAACAATAATTTATGTATTACATCACGTTAGATCATAGAGGGCGCCGCAGGACCTGTATCTGATGATGAATTTTTAATATTTTTTTTTTACGAAACGTTATGGTACTTCTGACCAGAAAATCTGATGAGGGCGTCATTTCCACGTATAAAAGGCACGCTTGGTAGAACTTGATAACTCCAACCGTTTTCGAGGAAAGTGCCGTTAAACATTTCAATAATTTTTTGAAAGACAAATTCAAATTTAATGAAACAAAGCGTATTTATTGAAAAGTGTGCTTTGGTTAAGTTTTAGTTCTGTCATTTACGTCATTTAATCATTTTATTTTGTTCTTGTGTTCCTCGGGCTAATTTCTTTAACTTCTTTATTTACAATGCCTAGACATAATAATTTTTCAAATAGGGAAATGTGGGATATGATATGTGTTTACGCATAAAATAATTTTAGCGGACGTGCTGCAGCGAGAAGATACTCATAGCAATATCCAAATAGAATACAGCCAGACCATAAGATTTTCAAAGATCTGTTTCGTCGTTTGGGAGAAACGAGTTCATTTCGCCATAAAAACAATGTAGGACGACCGAAATGAATTACTCCAGATCAAAAACTAGAAATTTTAGTTCGTGTGGATGAAGATCCTCAAGTCAGCTCAAGTCGTTTTGCAGCGGCAACAATGGTGAGTAAACGATCTGTCCTAAGAGTCTTACGTAAAGAACGCTTCTACCCATATCATCTAACTACTGTAAAGAGCTTACTTCGAAGGAATCTTCCACAAAGGCTACAATTTTGTCACTTCTCTACTCTTTCGGAGTAGTGAAGTGGACTAGAGAAGAGCTGCGTCAACTCGATGTAGTAACCCGCAAGAAGATGCATCTCAATAGGAGCTTGCATCCTAAATCGTCCGTTCCACGGTTATATCTCCCACGACATCGGGGAGGCCGTGGACTCTTGAGCTTGGAGAGTCTCCATAGCAGGATGGTTCTGGATGGAGCATGTAAGGTCATAAGGAGTTCGGATCCCCTCCTCTGCATGGTCCAAGACCATGAAAATGCAGAGGTAGGAGCTTTTCTCTTTAAGGCAGCACGGAGAGCAGCCGATGAACTTGGTCTCATCTTCGATGTCGAGCGGGTAAATCCCGACTCTGTCACCGAGTTGGAACCCGTTCGACTAAAAGCCCACATTAGAGCTGCAGAACAGAACATCCTTCTGCAGCTCCATAAGGATAAGCCATTGCACGGGGTCTTCTATAAAAATATAGAAGACCTCGGCTTATCCGAAAGGCTGACCTTCGCCTTCTTAAGGTCAGCTGGGCTGAAGTCTGAGACCGAGGGATTCATAATGGCTTGCCAGGATGGTGTATTTAACACCCTCGTCTATCGACGTCGTGTCATGGGTATGGAGGTCCCTGATGTCAGCTGCAGGGCCTGCCGCAGGGCGCCGGAGACTGTAATGCACTTACTGTCGGCTTGCCCGACATACGCAGTCTCGGCCTATATTCACAGACACGACGCAGCATTACGAGTGCTTTACTATCATCTAAGGCACTCGTATGGGATAGACGAAACACCAGTGCTGCCTTACGCTCCGGGGGATATTGAGTCCGTTGTGGGGAATGAGAAGTGTCTAATTTATTGGAACTACTCATTTCCCACCGTCAGGCAAATACAAGCCAACAAGCCTGACATAGTACTCCTTGACCACCAACTCAAGACAATGTATGTCGTAGAATTCTCAGCTCCCGCTGAGAGCAACATTGTCTTGAAAGAGGAGGAAAACCGGACAAAATATCGAGATTTGCTCTTCGAACTCCGCAGGCTTTATCCAGGGCATTCTGTTAAAATAGTGGTACTGATTATAGGAGCCCTCGGTGGAATGAGACAGACGCTGCTTTCAAAACTAAAGATCATACCGGCATGCCGAGATTCGGCAGAGATCTTAGCCGGCAGAATGCAGAAAGCTGTCATCCTCGGTTCATTGCGTCTACTCAGGGCACACGATTCGCGGACCCGGTAGTCACTCACCCCACGGGCGTGGGGAGTGGCTATTGGTATTACCAGCTCCCCTCTGTGAGGGTCGGAGCCACAGAGTAGGGTGACTGGTTTTTTGCAAAAAAAAAAAAAAAGTTGACGTATAGTTGAAGTAATCAGTTTCCGGCACATAAAAAACGCAAAAAACTTTACGACCTCATTGAAATATAGGTACTCTCTGTACTGCTGTTCGCAAATTGACTCGCTCACCTTTATAGGTTTGTCGTGTCGTTTGAAGACAGACATGCCGCCATGACCCGCGGCGATAATAATTATGTCGTAAAGTTTTTGTTGCCTTTTTTGGGTGCAGGGAAGTCCTTACTTGGACTATACTATATACAGATTTTTCAAAGGTTTTTGACAGGCTTGATCATGGTTTATTAATAAATAAACTTCAAACTATGCCGGCTTCCCTCGGTTACTTATTAACTTCTTTAAATTATATCTTAACAATAGGACACAATATGTAGAATATCGCGGTCACAGGTCAGTCAAAATTAATGCCACTTCAGGACTGCCACAGGGCTCTATCTTGGGACCTCTCTTGTTCGTACTATTTATTAATAACATTATGGTGGATCTGAATGTCGATGTCTTACTATATGCCGATGATGTCAAACTTTTTTCTGCTGTAAATACTCCAGCTGACTGTAAAAAAACTTCAAGATACTCTTCTGAAAATACAAACTTCGTGCGATTATAATGATCTGCGTCTCAATGTCGACAAATGCAACGTGATATTTTTTTCCAGAAAAAAGAAACATTTCTCTATGACTATAAACATTCTTCACATCACTAAAAACAGTCGAAGTTTTCAAAGACCTAGGCGTCCTGTTTGAGAAAAAAGTGACATTTAATAGACACGTTGAAGCCACACTTTTGTCTGCAAACAAAAGTCTCGATTTGTTATCAGAAACTCGTCAGGTTTTACGGACACTCATTTGTTAACCTTATTAATTAATATACTTATAAAGTCTAAATTCGAATATGCATCATTTAATATGGCACCCGGGATATGTAGCATGTAGCAATGAAAGTATCCAGAGACGCTTCTTGAAATTTCTCTCGTACAAGGTTGACGGTGTATGTATATCCCCCTATTGAATACCCCCATGATACACTTTTAGGTAGATTCTCAACCGACCGAAGCAATTATATTTTTACATTCATTAATAGATAATAAAATCAATTGCCCTGAAATAACCGAAAACCTGTTATTCCATGTACATACCACGTGCCAATACACGACTGCTAGACCCCGAACGAATGTACTGAATTTTTCTCCATTACGTTTCATGTGTAAGACCTACAACCACCAAAGAATTATATATAAATTCTTTGACAACCACCTGCAAAATGAGCTCGATATTATCCATAGTACTGTTTCGTCCATTAAACTCTTGAGTTTGTAATTAGTTTCGTACACACTCTGTAGTTTTACACCTATGCTGTACTGTTGTATTGTATTATTATTATTAGTTTGTATACATTTTTACCTGTGTTGTATTATTGTTGTTATTACCTTACATTTTCTTTCTTCCTTTTTCTTCATTCTATTGTTAGTATGTATTGTTCTCATCCTGTAATTGGTCTTGCGATTGTAGGATGATGTGTCTAAATAAATAAATTTCATTTTAAAAAGTGGCACTTGATCCTGTACAATCGTCTTGGTTCACCTTGTATATTCGAAAATAAATTTCCAGTTATACACTTTTTTACGTAGTTTACCTGATTTTTTTAAATTTTTAGCTATCGTACCACTCAAGCTATCCATATCAGACGCATTATTGCCCGCCCTGTATATTTAAAAACTGAAAGATGGCTACAAGTAGGTGCCCACCGCCTATTATTAGCAAGATGAGTTTATTAATATTTTTGCTTATTCTACACAGATTCTTATCTAGAATAGGAGATGCCTCTTAATATTGTTCTTTCCCTAAAACGGCCTTTTCAATGTCAGGGGGATTGTTCGTGGAATTTCAATGACCCTTCAGTTTACCGCGATCGTCATTTAATCGATTCTATTTGCATTTAAATACACACTAAGCCCTAATGAATATATATTAAGTCCAAAGATTATCTTGTGTGACTCTGTGGTTTATGTTTATGGACATTTTATGTTTTTATTAAGCAGTTAGCAGTGTGTTATATATGGAAATGGAATAAAGATGTATACCGGGTGTTAGAAAAGTATGGGAACGGTGGAACATCTCGAACAGTTTGCATCAAATTGAAAAATAAAAAAATACGTGTCAAACATTTTTCAAAAAACTATCTACTGATACCAAAATGACCTCACCACCCACCACCCTGTGGGTGGGGCGAGGGGCAACTTTAAAATTTCAAATGGAAACCCCTATTTTTTTATTGTGCAATCGAATTCTCCGGCAAAAAATACGTAAATTTTATTCCGGATATTTTTTCCAATTCTTGCATGGTGTCGCTGTAATCGCAAAAAATGAAAAGAAAACATTACTATTTCAAGAGTGGCGTCTTGTGCCCATAAAAAAACGTCCAATTCAAAAACTGAAAAACACGTATTTGTTATTTTTACGAAATCTATCCAATGACATTGGATTCGACTCTCCCACCCCTAACCCAGTGGTTGGGGCGGGGGCAACTTTGAAATTTGTAATGAAAATCCCTATTTTTTTTATAGCAGATTCGAATTCTACGGCCAAAAATACGTGAATTTTATATCGGGCATTTTTTTCGATTCTCGCAAGGTGTCGCTGCAATCGCACAAAATTGAAAAAGGATTTACAAACTCTAGCTACTCGAGTTGACAAAAAAACATTCAGTTTAAAAAACAATATCTGTGATATCTTGGTTTTTTGAATGTTCTTAATAACAGTATTTGTTTTGTGAAATTTCTACGAAAACGTTCAGTTCTTTCCAACTTTTGTAGAGGCAGGAGCGCACTTTTGTACGGAAAAAGTTATTTCATTTTGCATTAGTTCTCGCGTTTTTTTCTGCATAATGGTTACTTTAACAGAGGAAGAGAGAGTTTCTCTTTTAATGATACGAGGGTGGAGCGATAAAGAAAGGTCCTATGATGAAGTTGTGATTTTATTCAACGAAACTTTCCGTGTAGATCAAGTGGGAATTTCGAAATCTACTGTGTCCCGTACTATCAAACGATTCCTAGACACAAGGACAAATCAAAATCGCTCAAAGTCTGGAAGACCAAAATCTGAAACATCGGAAGCTTGACAAATGGAAGTGACCCAGGCATTTGTTGAAAATCGAAGGTTATCAATCAGAAAAGCCAGTCAACAGCTTGATATGAGTGCTTTTTCAGTTCATAAGAATTTGAAACTTTTGAAATTTCATTCTTACAAAATTCACCTTCACCAAGAGTTAAATGAAGATGATTTTGATCGGCGACTTGAATTTAGTGAATTAATGATAGAAAGGAGTACCCAAAACCCAAATTTTTTGTCATCTCTACTTGTCTTCTCAGATGAAGCAACTTTCGAACTCAGTGGAAGTTAATCGCCATAATTTCAGATATTGGAGTGACGAAAACCCAGACTGGATGCTTGAAACATACGCAGTATCCACAAAAATTAAATGTTTGGGCAGGAGTTTTCAGGGATCGAATCATAGGACCGTTTTTCATAGATGGTAATTTGAATGGAGAAAAATACCTGGAAATGTTGACAAATCAAATAGTTCCCGCAATACAAGAGATTGCTGGTGATGAGTTCGATAATGTTTGGTTCCAGCGAGATGAGGCTCCTCCACACTATCGGGATATTGTTATGGACTATTTGAATGATACTTTCGAAAATCGATGGATAGGTCGAAGAGGAACTATTGAATGGCCAGCAAGATCTCCTGACCTCGCGCCATTGATTATTTTGTTTGGGGCTACGTAAAGGGCAAGGTTTATTTCACTAAACCTCGTGATTTGGAAGAGCTGAGGCAACGCATAATAAACATTTTTGCAGAAATACCACCTCAAATGATAAGAAGTGCTATTGAAAATGTTTACGTTCGTCTCGGACAATGCCAAGAAGTCAATGGGCACCATTTTGAATACCTGCTATAATCTTGAAATTAAAACCTGCTAGTGTAGCAGTTAAGCTGTAAACTAATTGCCTCAACTGGCCGAAATCCTCACCGTGCCTTAAATGGCTGCGTTACTTCCTTGCCTTTACTGGTTGGGATCAAGAACTTGTCTGAAGTGGCTGAATTAAGAGGTAAAGCCACTATTAGTTTTTTTAAAGAAATTGAGTTTTTTATTGCCCTGTAAAAAATGTAAATTGAAAATTACTAGCTGCTAATACATTTACAGAATGTTAATAGTTGTTGTAATTTCCGCACGACCGTGTAAAATCACTGTTCTCAAAACAGCTCGGGAAATCATTCACTCTGAGATCAGTAGTTTTACTTTTCGTATTTTTTTAAGTATGCGTTCAAAACTTTCATGTTTCCACTCATTTTTTTGCGATTGCAGCGACACCTTGCGAGAATCTAAAAAAATGCCCGATATAAAATTCACGCATTTTTGGCCGTAGAATCTGAATCCGCTGTAAAAAATAGGGATTTTTCATTACAGATGCCTGGGCCACTTCCATTTGTCGAGCTTCCGATGTTTCAGATTATGGTCTTCCAGCTTTTGGGCGATTTTTATTTGTCCTTGTGTCTAGGAATCGTTTGATGGTATGGGATATAGTAGATTTCGAAATTCCCACTCGTTGAATAAAATCACAACTTCATCATAGGACCTTTCTTTATCGCCCCACCCTCGCATCATTAAAAGAGAAACTCTCTCTTCCTCTGTTAAAGTAGCCATTATGCAGAAAAAAACGCGAGGACTAATAAAAAATGAAATAACTTTTTCCGTACAAAAGTGCGCTCCTGCCTCTACAAAAGTTGGAAGTTACTGAACGTTCTCGTAGAAATTTCACAAAACAAATACTGTTATTAAGAACACTTCATTCATAACAACCAAGATATCACAGATATTGTTTTTTAAACTGAATGTTTTTTTGTCAACACGAGTAGCTGGAGTTTGTAAAAATTTACAAACTTATGGACGCTTAAGGTTTATTTCAATTTTGTGCGATTGCAGCGACACCTTGTGAGAATCGAAAAAAATGCCCGATATAAAATTCACGTATTTTTGGCCGTAGAATCCGAATCCGCTATAAAAAATAAGAATTTTCATAATAAATTTCAAAGTTGCCCCCCGCACCACCCACTGGGTTAGGGGTGGGAGAGTCGAATCCAATGTCATTGGATAGATTTCGTAAAAATAACAAATACGTGTTTTTCAGTTTTTGAATTGGACGTTTTTTTATGGGCACAAGACGCTACTCTTGAAACAGTAATGTTTTCTTTTCATTTTTTGCGATTACAGCGACACCATGCAAGAATCGAAAAAAATGTCCGGAATAAAATTTACGTATTTTTGCCGTAGAATTCGATTCCGCAATAAAAAATAGGGGTTTCCATTTGAAATTTTAAAGTTGCCCCTCGCCCCACCCACAGGGTGGTGGGTGGGGAGGTCATTTTGGTATCAGTAGATAGTTTTTTGAAACATTTTTGACACGTATTTTTTTTATTTTTCGATTTGATGCAAACTGTTCGAGATTTTCCATCGTTCCCATACTTTTCTAACACCCGGTATATATCAAGTTAGCAAGTCAACTTTTGCGAATCGGTCTCGGTATAGCATGAATTTTTGCCGTTTTTTAGCCGTTAATTAGCTGTGGAAGAAAATATTTTGCCGCTTTTGTTTTTTAAAAAATATTAGATGTCCTACTTCATATGAAGTTAACAGGTCATATATATAAAGAATTATAAAAAAAAATTGAAGTAGCCTAAAATTTGCCGTTTGTTGCAAAATATTTTGAGACTCGATTTATATTCGGGAAACTTACTTTTTTGTATCATAAATTCCCGAAAGCGATAAAAAACGTTTGAGACAGAGTTATACACTGAAAAAAAAAAAGCTAATGTATTTCGAAGTTGAAACTTCAGAATTAGAGTTTGCCCGACTGAAACTTATTTAGTTATGCTGGCGAATAATGGGGTTGCGTTGCTTAGATTCCGTGGATTGTTTATTTTTGTCGATAAAACATTTCCGAAAAAATCATACTATCTACGAATAAATCAAGCGAGTCGAAAAAACAATTTCCAAGGCGCGAAACTCGGTTGCCTCGCTGAGATTCCGTGGATTTGAGATGTATTGTTTATTAATGGCGATAAACAATTTCGGAAAAATGTTGCTCTCCACGATTAAATCGAACAAGTCGAACGGCAAATTCTGAAATAGAAAACTAGTAGGAAAAAATGTCCAAAGCACGAAATTCTGTTGCCTCGCTGAGATTCCGTGGATTCGAGATTTATGGTTTATTAATGGCGATAAACAATTTCGGAAAAATATTGTTCTCCACGATTAAATCAAACTAGTCGAACGACAAATTCTCAAACAGAAAAAAAGTCGGAAAAAAAATGTCCAAAGCGCGAAATTCGGTTGCCTCGCTGAGATTCCGTGGATTCGAGATTTATTGTTTATTAATGACGATAAACAATTTCGGAAAAATGTCGCTCTCCACGATTAAATCAAACAAGTCGAACGGCAAATTCTGAAATAGAAAACTAGTAGGAAAAAAATGTCCAAAGCTCGAAATTCTGTTGCCTCGCTGAGATTCCGTGGATTCGAGATTTATTGTTTATTAATGGCGATAAATAATTTCGGAAAAATGTTGCTCTCCACGATTAAATCAAACTAGTCGAACGGCAAATTCTCAAACAGAAAAAGAGTCGGAAAAAATGTCCAAAGCGCGAAATTCGGTTGCCTCGCTGAGATTCCGTGGATTCGGGATTTATTGTTTATTAATGGCGATAAAAAATGTCTGAAAAATGTTGCTCTCCATGATTAAATCAAACGAGTCGAACGGCAAATTCTGAAACAGAAAACGAGTCGGAAAGAAATGTCCAAAGTGCGAAATTCTGTTGCGTCGCTGAGATTCCGTGGGTTCGAGATTTATTGTATATTAATGGCGATAAACAATTTCGGAAAAATGTTGCTCTCCACGATTAAATCAAACGAGTCGAACGGCAAATTCTGAAACAGAAAACGAGTCGGAAAAAAATGTCCAAAGCGCGAAATTCGGTTGCCTCGCTGAGATTCCGTGGATTCGGGATTTATTGTTTATAAATGCGATAAACAATTTCGGAATTTGCCGTTCGACTTGTTTGGTTTAATCGTGGAGAGCAATTTTTTTTTCCGAAATTGTTTATTTCCATTAATAAACCATAAAGCTCGAATCCACGGAATCTCAGCGAGGCAATCGAGTTTCGTGCTTTGGAATTTTTTCTCTCGGCTCGTTTTCTGTTTGAAAATTTGTCGTTCGACTTGTTTGATTTAATCGTGGAAGGCAACATTTTTTCCAAAATTGTTTATCGCCATTAATAAACAATAAAGCTCGAATCCACGGAATCTCAGCGAGGCAACCGAGTTTCGCGCTTTGGGCATTGTTTCTTCGACTCGCTTTCTGCCTAGGAATTTGCCGTTCGACTTGCTTGATTTATTCGTGGATAATAAGCTTTTTTCGGAAATTTTTTATCAGCAAAAATAAACAATTCACGGAATCTAAGCAACGCAATTCGCCAGCATAACTAAATATATTTCAGTCGGGCAAACTCTAATTCTGAAGTTTCAACGACGAAATGCGTTAGCTTATTTTTTTTTTTTCAGTGCATAACTCTGTCTCAAACGTTTTTTATCGCTTCCGGGAATTTATAATGCAAAAAAGTCAGTTTTCCGAATATAAATCGAGTCCTACAATATTTTGCTTATAGCCATTCTTCAGCGGCAAAAAACGGCAAATTTTAAGCTACCTCAAATATATATATTATTATATATATGACCTGCTAACTTCATATGAAGTTAGCAGGACATCTAGTATTTTTAAAAGACAAAAGCTGCAAAATATTTTCTTCCACGGCTAATTAACGGCTAAAAAACGGCAAAAGTTCATGCTATACCGAGACCGATTCGTAAAAGCTGATCTGCTAACTTGATATACAAACTAAAGGAAATACATCTGAACAAAAGTCAAAACTAGCATCAAGAAATTATTTATGGGCCACGTCGACAAAAATTTCTTGTATAGATTAATGAATTTACATTTACCTTCTTCACAAAAAATATTTTTTTTAATAATTTGTTTTTCTATAACAAGTCGTACTAAAAAGTAAAAAACAATAATGTACGACTGCAAGAAAAGCAAGGCGTGAGCACTTTATATATAAGTATATGTATCATCTTTATGTACACACGATTGAAGGCAATATGTGTATAGTCGAGCTCAGATTTACACTGCACGTAAAAAGGCAACAAAAGCTTTACGACCTCATTAAGAAACTAATTAAAAATCAATTAGAATCACTATAGTTGTACTCCTGTTTGTTTTCACATAGTCTGTAAATGTTACTTTAAACCCTACATATATTACTTTCTTTTATTTGGGTTTTCTACCACTTGTATTATCCTCTTCAAAAACAAATCACCGAATCTATAAAATAATACAATTATTGGAAAAAATACGTGACGTGACGTTTACGTCAAAGGAACACTCAGAGGTTATTTTTTTACAAATAATATAAATCTGAATAAACACAGAAATAATATATTTTGCTGACATTTCGGAAAGTAGTCTCTTTCCGTTCTCAAAGCTTTTTCGATGAACTCTTATTTGTTGTGTATGTTAAATACACAGCTTTAAGATTATGTTTATTTCATTTTCATAGATACTTACTACTTACACAGAACTAATGATATTTTCTTTTAGGTGTTGTAAAATGTTTATACGATAAGGCCAAAATAATTTCATCTAATAATGAAATATTAAATAGCGAGAAAAGATTTATCAAAGAAGTTCTAGTACAAAATCAATACCCTGAAGCCTTTGTTGATAGAGTTTTAATAAATGTTGAAAATAGGGACAATCAGGTACGACAAAAACCTGAACGTCATTATCCAGCAACAATTCCTTATGTATACGGACTATCAGAGAATCTACGCCGTATAGGTGATAAATTTGATGTTAGGACGGTATTTCAAACGGGGAACTCTGAGATATATTTTAAATAAAAATAAAACCGATAAACCGGGAGCAGAATTCAACCAAAAAAACTGTATTGACAAAATCCCGTGCGAATGTGATAAATGTTATGTGGGTGAGTCATCCAGACCTTTCAGTGTGGGGTTGGATAAGCTGGAAAGAATGAAATTCAGAAATCGAAGATTTGTGAACATTCTTGGGAAAACGGACATAGAATAAACTGGGAATTTTAACAAAAGACGCAGATAACAAAAAAAAAGAAAAATGAAAGACTCGGCAATAATCTTATTAAATGAAGATAAATGCGTATCGAATTGTTCTGTAGATATTTGTATAACCTGGCTACCAATGTTAAAAGAAGAACTTAACAGACTCAACATTATCTAAAAGAAAATATCATCAGGTCTGTGTAAGTAGTAAGTATCTAAGGAAATAACACAAACAGAATCTTAAAGCTGTGTATTTAACATACACAACAAATAAGAGTTCTTTGAAAAAGGCTTTGAAAACGGAAAGAGAGTACTTTCCGAAACGTCAGTTAAATACATTATTTCTGTGTTTATTTCGATTTATATTATTTGTAAAAAATAAACTGTTTGTCCTGTAATTGGGTATCTCACCTGTTTGGACAATAACGGATTTATTTATTTTATTTATTTATTTATAACACCGTACATATAATGCAAAAATAACATATTGTTTGAATCACAATCCAAAATAGTTTCCCAAATGGGCGCGGCGCATCCACCAAATTCTTCATTTTCCAAACCGTCAATCGATTAAAGTATATAAAAATTGACTGGAATATGGGGAACAACTGGATAATATGGATTTCTTTTTTTTTGTGAAATTTTAAAAATTTGTATGCAGCCCTCGCTCTGAACTGCTACCAATGTTCAGGAAGCGACCCAACCCGCCCATTCCAGTGTAACGAGTGGCTCACCAGTGACATAGACATACAACCAGAGCCGTGTGATAATGTTTACGGCGCCAAGTACTGTATAAAACATCTTGGCCGATTTGAAGGTACAAAAATCAGAAGGGCTTATGGATGAAGGATTTAACATTTCAACTAATAACAATAACGAAATATGTATATAATTACTTTCCTGTGTCTACTAATATATTTATGTTGTTTATGTTACAATGATTGTTTGGTGAAACATGTTAAAACCATATTCCTTCCTTTTATTTAGGATTTCCACCACATGTATGTAAGAAATAAAATAATCGTCTCACTAAATTGTATATATTACGAAGTACTTGATCATTGACAATAGGACTTAGGTCTAAACTGTATGAAGGAGCATACGAAAGATGTGTCACCTACTTGCTGAGACAGTTAAATATTTTCTAACATGTATTATCGTCTTCAAAAACAAATCACCGAATCTACAAAATAATAGAATATAATGTATTTTGCTGACGTTTCGGAAAGTAGTCTCTTTCCATTTTCAAAGCTTTTTTTCGAAGAACTCTTATTTGTTGTGTATGTCAAAAAAATTTTTTTTTATAAAGTTAGCTGTTTTTGCACAATCTTCCGAGGGAACAGTAAGTGGACTACTTCTTTGTGCATACTAGTATATCAATTTCTGTTGTTTATATTATGATTGTTTGCTGAAACATGTTAAAACCGTTATACAATAGAGTAAACAACTGCAATCAATATTATGTATAAAGGTAACAAATAACAAAACTTTTAGATTCATTGTGAGTTACCAATAATATTCCTTCAGCGTGTTCCTGAAAAGCAATTTGTTTTGTAGTCTGGACAATGTAAATGAAAATATGTTGAAATATTTCATAAATTTTTTCATAGTAAAGATCTGATAAAATCTATCGGAGCGGAGAATTCTCTATACAATATTAAAGACAATTAGAGCACGTGTCATTCCTCCGTATAGAAAAGATGAAACTTGGAAAGTTAGAACTATCACTCAATATCTTTATTATCCGTAATTTCTAGAGTATTAGAACGTGCCATATAATAGAATCTCATATATTTATATCGAAGAATATGATATTACATCCAGCTCAGCATAGATTCTGTAAGAGATTATTTGCAAAAATTGCTATACGTACTAAATTTTATTTCATTGTATAGAAGCTTCCTGAAAATAATAAAACGGTATGTTATAGTGGAGTAAGGCAAACTGAAAGCAGCGGAGAATAATACAATTTTTCGTAGAGATTCCAAACTTTGGCTGGTTGTTAGTTGTCTTAAAAATAAGATATTCCTAGAATATCTACCTTCTGCAAGTGTCGGAACGTCGTTTTAAACTCGAAAAAAAAAAATGGTAAATTAACCCTCTTTTGGGTCAATTTTCGATTTTAATTTTTTTTTGGACCCCTTAAACTGTAAATTAAACAACGAAAATGTGGTCCTTTTATTGTCAATGATCAATTAACCTCCACTTAAATTTTCGTGATGTTACGTATCCTGCCCTCCTGTAATTTATATGTATGTACTTTTTTTTTTACCAAAAATTGACTTTGGAATAACTTGGGCAAATCTTGCCCGAACCAGATTAAATTTTGGGTGAAGGTGGCTCATAATACCTACAAAGAGCCTGCCACATTTCAAGTCGAAAGCTCTATTAGTTTGGCTACAATGCCGTTTTTTCGAAAAGTTTACGAAATTTTTAAAACGCTGTAACTTTATGGCCGTTTATCGTACGACAATTTCTCTCCGTCAAAATGTAAGTTTCTTTATGTACTTTTGGGTGATATGACTAAAAAAATCTTTAATATAAAAATTCGATCCATTTTCGGCCATTTACGGCATCCATGTACTTGCGCGCAGTGATTTTCTGTTAGACAAGGTACATACCGGGTGTTAGAAAAGTATGGGAACGGTGGAAAATCTCGAACAGTTTGCATCAAATCGAAAAATAAAAAAATACGTCAAAAAATTTTCAAAAAACTATCTACTGATACCAAAATGACCTCCCCAACCACCACCCTGTGGGTGGGGCGTGGGGAAACTTTAAAATTTCAAATGGAAACCCCTATTTTTTATTGCGGAATCGGATTCTACGGCAAAAAATACGTAAATTTTATTCCGGACATTTTTTTCGATTCTTGCATGGTGTCGCTGTAATCGAGTACATCCAGCATAAGGAGTACAGGAAAGCGACCAATACAAGTAGCATCAAAGTCCCTAAAAAAAAAAAGAAATCAACCTAAAATATTTTTACATGTAGATAAATAAATTTAATCTAATATTTTCAATGTAAATAAAATGTGATTTGTGGCTTTTACCATTTCTACATGGCATGATTATACGTTAGAAGAGTTTGGTCAGTTTAACTAAATAGAACGCAAATCTGGGGATCTTTAAGTGCACTTAAAATATACTGGGCGGTCCAAAAGTCATGGATAAAATAGAGTGGGCGAGTGGTCAGATCATTTTCAATCAGAATATGCTGTTATCCGATTTTTCCCCGAAATTGTCTAAGTACTTTTAATGAGAAAGTGGCAAAAATAACCAAAAGGTTTTTGGTCAAATTACTCAAATTGACACAAATCCTTCCCCATTATCATGCAATTTTTTCATTTCGTTTCAAACATAAACAACATAAATATAAACTATTTTGGTTGAATTTTATTAACATAAACAACTAACCTGGCAACTAAAAACCAAAAAATATGTACATAGGATAACTTATTTTACTAATATCACTAATTTCTTTTTGGTGCTGCCTTTTGTGGATGTTTTACTTTTTTTGGGTGCGAAATTAAGCCACAGCCATACGCTGCTACCAGTGTTCAGCTTCACAAACCATAGACTGCTCGGATGGAATGATACATATGGGTGGTCTGGAACCTCAAAACTGCGACAGCGTTTTTGAGGCTCAATATTGTGTAAAGTCTACTGGTTTGGCTGGTATGGTATTTTAGAGGAAAGTTTTTTGTTGGAATTCGCATTTGCACTGTAGAATGTCACATGTAGATACACTGGGTTAAAATTCTAATATTATTTGGGATTGAAGAGCATGCGTAATAAGATTATACAGGGTGGCCCATTAGTGCGAGGAAGTCCAATATCTGGCCTATTATAAGAAATATGATAAAATGTTTTAAATAGAAGCTATAGAAGTGGGAGAGGTTCAAGGTCGAATTTTTTAAATGACACACCCCACATATTTTTACATCATCGATTTCAGCGTAAAATTCTACGTTCAGTACTAATTTTTTATTTGAAAACGTTGCGGCGTTGCCAAGATATTGCGAAAATTATGAAAATTCACGGAAAACACATTACAAATGATATAAAAAAAAAATTTGTCAATGACAGCTAAGATAAATCATTTAGTACGTCCAAAGATAGAGGTTGAACACGAAAAAGCCCTCTCGTTGTGGAAAATAAAAAATTGTTGCAGTGGGGGGGTTAGAACTGAGACCCTAGACGGCGTTTGTGCACTTATTTTTGATATGAGAAGACTTTGGGTTCGATTTCTGCGGTGATAGATTGGGTCAAATGCTACACCCTGTATATTGTGGTCTGGAACCATTGTAACACTTTAATTTTTAATTTTATTTTTGTTTAATACTGGATAGTCTTTTGAGTTCTGACAGGGTCAACGGCTACACACTGTATATGGTATTCTTGAAAAACAACACTTGGTTTAAAACGGAACGAACAATTATTTTATTTAAGAACAGAGTTTGAAAATAAAGGGTATTTAATTTAACAAAATTTTCTTCTTTAGTGGATAACTATTCGACAGCATAAATTCTGGCTGTGGGATTTAGCAAAATGTTTATTAAATAGTTTGTCTTGATTTATCTGAAAAAATTCACTTTTGTTTAAAACTGTGTGGGCCGTGAAGGCGAAATAAAATAGGGCCACTTAAGGCGAAAGGATTTATTAAAAATTAAATAGGGGCCACTTAAGGCGAAGATTAAAATTAAACGGTTAAAAGCTAGATCTGAACGGCTAGTCATGAAAAGTATGCAGGGGCAGGTAGTACGAAAGCTTAACTAGACGGTGGGTATCTACAACTTTGAGTTATAAATAGTCACCAGACCGGAAGCACTAGCAAATTAGCTTATTACACTTAAAATCACTTTTAAATAACTACCACTAGACCACTTCGCGAATACTTAACATAGGAGTCACTGTCAAAACTGAACTTGCCTCGGGTAGACTGTGCTCGGGTATTTATATGTTTGGAAAAAGTTTCGTTTATCGCGCCCCATCGAGTCTCGCATCCCGTTTTAAAACAACTAGAAAGGCTGGAAATCGCTCCGTGCGGGCGAGGATGAGTCATTGATTGCAACACATTGCGCAATACTGGAGATTTAAGATTTCGAAAATGGAAATTATATAGAAAAATCGGCAATGAAAAGAGGAAGAGGAAAGCATGAATCTATTTTTGTTTGGAAGTTATTAACGTTTGATTGTTAAAATCTGAAACGACCCCGTAAAGTATTAACGGAGGTCCGATGTTTATGAGTTGAAATGAAATAAGAATGTTCCCGATAGGTGTGTTGTGTCTGGAAATAAGATATAAAAATGTTCCTAACGGGTACGGGTTAAGTTGAACCGAGATATTGTATGTCGTATTACGAGGAACGATAAAAAATGGTGAAAATTAAAATAGCAATCGGGTTGCAAGAAATTGATGAAATTAAATTAGAACTTTAAGACTCGAGGCACGGAACATGGTTTGAAGTATACAGGGAGTGATCAAAAAGTAAGAAGAAATAAAATGCGAAGTGGGTGCAAGAAAGTTATGAAATGAGTTTAAATGTTAAGTTTTAACATAGTTAACGTATACGAGGGGTTGTCAAGAAGTATTTAAATTTTGAAAATGAAATGGTTTATAGAAAATTTACGGATTGAAGTAAGACGTTGAAATTTTAGGTTTAGATAGTGACTTGGGTCATGTTGATGAATATACGGGGGCTGTATTTTTAAGTGGCGTTTTTTGTAGTGAATCAGTTATGAATGGACTAGATTGAATGTTTGAAGTTTGAAATTAGTGAATTTACGTTATTTTTTAATTATCGAGTGCTTGTGAATTTTTCCAGATTTATTTGACTTTGACTGTGGTTTTTGGATGCAAAGAGTGTCTGGTTGATTTTTTTTATGTGATTCGCCATGGTGCATGGATTGATATGATTTTTTGGTTATTTTTTAAATTTTTATTTTTTGTTTATGACTTGTAGGGGACAAACCCTACAACAAGGTCAGATCAAATGTCTGAGAAGAGCAAACATTTATTTTTAAGTACAGGAGATTTTATACAGGGACATCAACTTGCCAATCTTCAAACATCTAGAACTTCGTTTTTTCAAATAGAACACCCAGTATATTATTCCACCATTACATCCCTACAAATTAGCTATCGTGATAATAGGCCCCAAAATTGCTACTCTCTGAGATATTTTCAATTTAATTTATAACTTAAAATTATTGCGATTTTGCATAAGTAAGCTATGATTTTGTCATTACCAACTGTAGCTTTTAAAGCTGGGAATAAAAAGTAAACGATTTTAAATTATATTTTTTTATCAAAATTTTCGAGGCGGGAAATAATTTCATTAAAATTAACAATCAAAATATTTAAAAATAGCAACAACTGTAACTAGGAAAAAACACGTAAAATAACTACTATAACAAATCTTCAAAATTAGCACCTGCTACTTCTAAACAATAATGCATACGGTTTTCAAAAGCTCGACTAACATTACTTAACATACTGATGTTAATGTTTTGGAATACTTCTCTAATTCGAACTTTCATATCCTCCTTTGTAGTTGGTGGTGTTTTATACACTTGATCTTTGACGTAGCCCCACATAAAAAAATCCATTTTTGTCAAGTCCGGTGAGCGAAGCGGCCACTTGAAAGGTCCTCCTCTACTCTACTCTTCCTCTTTCAGGGTATTCATTCTTTAAATGTGTGTGGATAGATACCGTGTGGCGGAGTGATGCTCCGTCGTGTAAATACCAAATTCTCTGTATGAGTGGAATGGGTAAATGAGATATTAACTGCGGCAACTGATACTCCAGAAAATTTAGGTAAATCAGGCCGTTAACCTTTCCTTCAGAAAATAAGGCCCAATGACTTAATTTCCTATTATGCCTCCCTATACGTTTAATGACCACCTTGTCTGGCTGGTATTTAGTATACAGTGTGGATTTTCGGTTGCATAATAATGAAAATTATGTCTATTGACAAACCCATTTTTATAAAATGTTGAACGTTTAATTGGCCATTACGCGCTTTTTACAATAAAATTATTTTTTTTGTCAATCCTTTATTCTTATTTTAAACTTATTAAAAATCATTTAATTATATTTAGTTAGTGGACTTTCTATCGCTGTTGAACTAAATCTTAATATTTAAACATTATTTTTTACTTTTTAGTTCGGTTTGCTATTAAAGCGTGTTTTTTTAGTTTTTTAAACTATAATTTTTTTTTTGTTAACTTTTGCCTTTTTTCGCCAATCTCCTCTTTTTTTGGTGTTGTAGTTTCATTTTTCACTGTTATTCCCACGAGTAATGCTCAATTAAACAGTCCCAGAGGTCTGATAGAAGGGTAAGGCTCTTATACAATCTTATACAACAGGGTGTGCTCGGTTCCCTGAGGTTGACGCTAGCGACATGTCATTTTTAGTCACCCTCTTGCCATTCATCCCTCGGTACGTTTCTCACCAATGTATTGGATTTGGTGAATTTTAGAGTTAGCATCATGAACACCGATACATATAGAAACCAGCTGACACCCACCTGCTTTTCGAAACCGCTGAGTATCCGCTAGTAGTACATAATTAATATTACATCATAATGTATGTATTAAAGTTGGAACTAGCGTTTAATAATATAATATATATTAGTAACAGCGGCGCATCCGGCAAAGTCTCGACAGTAGATTAATCATTTTTTACACGCTTTATATTAGCTTCACCTGTATGTATGTTTGTTTGTGTTATGTAACTTTTCAATCTTTGAACGTGATTCTCACCCACTCTGAAACGTCAGATAAACTGAGACTTAGCACACGTATCAAGGACCCTGTATAATTATAATCGAAAAAAACAAGTATAATTGGTATATTATGAAACAGTCGTGGACAAAGTAGTATCATACATGAAATGCTTTCGTAAATTTGTCTCAAATTCAACATTTGATATTATATGCGTCACCAACTATTTTCTTATCAGTAGACACACTTTGATGAGCACAAATTAGGTCCGTATTATCCGTTTCTAATCTTTCTCCATTCCTCTACCCATGCATAACAAAATATTGATCAATTAGGTGTAAATTCACAATTCACTGAACCTGTTCTGTATACACATTTACCACCATCAATGTCATACATGCAATGGCCTAAAAAACTAAAGAAATTCTACAATTCGAATAAGAAAAATACGTGTAACTTATTGTAGTTTGGTATTTGATGATAGACGTTTGAAGTAATCAAACGTTTAAGATAAATACTAGCTACACACGAAGTAAAAGCAGCGAATAATAAAAAATAATTATGGGCATTGTAAAATAATCACATCGTTGCAAGACCGTTTTGGTTTGTATCAATTATTGGAAGAAACTAAACACTAAATGGTAAAGTATATCACTGAAATTGGGACAAATTATATTGCATCACCTAGTAAATCAAGTTTGATAATTTTAACATTGGCATGCCTTACTAAACTATTTTGTACTTAGCGGAAGGCTAAAATATGATAAATGTTTTCTAAATAAGAAAGTAGGTACCTAATTTACAGTAGAAATTAAAATCTGCTGCACTGTTTGTTATGTTTGTGTAACATGAATTATTACTATCAGTACGAGTAGAGCAACTTTGTGGATACTAGCAGATAGTATACAGAGTGATACAGAACTTATTAAGGAAATAATTTTCCTTGAATGAAAATTTCTGAATAAATTATTTACCCCTGTTACATTTAATGAACATTTGTTTACTGCACGGCGCGGCGTGTGTTGTTACCAAACTAAAGACAGTCTCTTTTTTTATTGCTAGAATTTTCATTTCTTCTACGAATTACCTTCGATCTACTATACATTTCTCGATTATAGATTATCAACTGTTCAATACGATTTCATTGCAATACATATTCGACCAAGGTACCAAATGGCGTGCAATTATTTTTAAATGATTTTCATTATTTTCTCGGACTATTGTGTAAGTATTTTGAGATCTGGTGTATGTAAATTTTTTTGAAAATTTAAGAATGAGTTCTGGATCACACTATATATTGTTTCATTTTTCATTTATCATAAGTTTTAGTCTCCATATTCCATCTGTAGAAAAACAGTGTTCATCAGTAAGAATAAATAAATAATTATGGCGTTTCACAACAGAAACCCATAAAATTCATAACTTCTATTTTGCGTTTGCAAGACTAGATAAACACACCAATTAGTAATATTAGATTGCTGTATTTATACAAAATAAAACAAAATTGACACCTTTCACATTCTTATCTATGATGTAAATCCATATTTTTTTAAATGGGACACTATATTTTAATATATAATATGTAAAATACATTAGAAGAAATGAACTTTTAATTAAATAGGATATTACATAATATGAATTATAGTATCCCCCAAATAGGAACTGAGAATACAAAAATATATCATTTAGTTTGCTGCTAACTTCAAGTTAGTTTATATTTTGCTGTCAGTTCTCTAAAAAGTTTATAACCTCATTCCATTTTAATATTACTGATAGATTATTTCTGTCGCCATTTTTAAAGTGGCAAGAACAGATCAAAGAAAAGTTATTAGTTTTCCTATCCCCTCTTCTGAAAATAGAATAAACAGAATTAACTATATGTACACAGTTTATAATACGACTTGTATAGAGTTAATGTAAATAATAGTAAAATTAATGTGATTTTTGTATGAAAGCCGGCATCGGAATAATATTACAAAAAGGAAATTGTTTCATAAATTTTAATAACTTATACTGCTGTGGTCTTAACTGCAAATCGACATTTTACTATTAGGAAACTAAAGTAAAATTTAAATAACTCTAACCTACCTAACAAGTAGTTCTCACTTTTCTTTTAACTTGGCATCCTTTGGAAAATTAAACATTTTACATTCACTCTTATTAGTATGATCACATTCAGGAACAAACATAAAACTCTAGTTCAAGTAATTTAAAAATAATACAAAATTTGATTAGAGAAAGATTAGGTTCTGAACTGTAAACAAAGAAGATTTATGTAAAGTTCGTTTATACGTAAATATTCTTAGCTGTAAATGTAAAATCAAACAAGAGTATTGAAGTTAGCTGCAATTTCCGCCCACAATTTAAATTTTCACATTCTTCATTCCCATTGGAGGAAACTGTTGTTGTTTTATATTTGGCATTATTAAAAATAGGTTTATTATCGTAAATAAATACATATATTTTAACATATATCTTGTGTATATGAGATTGCCACTGGAAGTTTTTAAATATTTCTTTCAACCGAAAAATTAGCATTATATGTTATAGTCTTTATGAACAATGAAATAAGGCTCACATTGCAATATTATTCGACAGGATCAAAATTTCTACGACAGTAATGTTTGGTTGCACAAGTTGTGATGTAACAGCTAATTGAATCCATACAACTTTATTATTTTATTTGTTGAAAGTACTCTGTGGAACCCCAAGAAATAACCTAATTTTAGTGAAATTTGGCAGTGATATTACTGAGCATCAAATACAAGTTTTCCGCACTATTAATTTTCGATTTGAAGGATTATCGATTTTTTTTAAGCCCGCCCCACTAGAGGACTCCTGTTCTTCAGGCAAACTTTTGTGATATATTTTGTATTGCAGTGGTTCCTGGACATGCGCTCTCAAAAATCTATTTTTTGAGCAATTAATTTTTGAAAAGAAGTTTCTTAATAAAACTCATTAATAGATGTGTTTATGAAATTACTTTTGAATTTTGATGTTTATAACAACATATACAAAATAATAAAAGTAGAAATAGAAAATCAATTCCATAGAAACAGATTATTTGTTTTGTTGATCTTGGTACCATACAACTTCTTTTAATCTTCACGAACAGAAAAATGAGAGGGGATATGGTAGATTTTAACGTTTGGACTTTTGGTCATTATCAAATTTTCAACGATACACATTTTTAACATTTATTGTAATTAAAAATGAAGTTCTTGCGGATTTCATTTAATATTGTACATCTACAACATGTAGACAAAATCTTATTTCCCTAGGTTGAGTTTCCAAAAAAAAATACTTTGTGAAAGAAATATCAATTTTTAGAATACACATAGGATGTCCCATTTCAATAAAATATCGATGACGTCACTGATAGGTGAAATGTCAAATAGTAAAAATTATGTATTACGTATGAATGCAAAACAGAAGAATAGGTATGAATTTTATTATGCGTTTTTCTGGGAAGACACTGTATAAGTGCCCGTGTTAATTGAATTTTGTGTTTTAGGAGGAATTGGTGCGAAAAGATTCTGTTCATCATTGGATCTGGGAAATTACTGTAACTATGTGAAACAGCCTGGTGACAGTTTGACTTATAGAACGTGCGTTTTCACCTGCTCGGGGGATGGGTGCAACCCCGGAAATATGGCGAAACCAAGTTGTGTTTTAATGATGATATTAGGTTATCTAGTGTACAAATTGACAAATGAACTATTCAGATAGAAATGAAGTGTGTTAAATTATGTTTATTATATTGACGATGGCATGGAATAATGTATGTCACTGTTTTTCAATTTACTGTTTAGTTATCTTCCAAATGTAATTAATTTTAATGTATATACCAAAGTTCAAAATCTTATCGCTTTGCCAGTGTGATAAGAGACTTTTCACACACGCATACTTAAGAACCAAGAAAATAGATGTAAGTATTAATTATATTGTACATCTGTTCAAAAGTGACATCATTTTATTCTTCTGTAACAAATATTGAAAGATTCTTTTTCTGGATTTCTGGCACATAACTATAATTAATTCTAAACTTAATAGTAGAAGAGCTGGTAGACATTTTTGGGTAGGTATTTGAGGCACCGTGAAAACTTATACAATACTACTTTTGTAATATCTGAATACAAAAACGCAGACCTGGCTGAAGGGTAGTGGGGCTTAAGAGCGCTCCGGATATAAGCCGGAAAAACGGTTCAATTTACTCTCATATAAATCATTATTTTAAAAAACGGCTTTCACTAAAAGACATTAAAAACACGTTACAATGTGGGATGATGAGAAAAAAAAAAGTATATATAAAAAAAAAAATTTTTTCTTCTATTTTCGATTTGCAAAAATAATTCTTATCATCCCACATAGGTATTATTAAAATAAACATTTTCCCTTTTGTAGAACTAAAATAAAATTAGCCCTAATGTCCTCAAGTGTACCGAGAAATTTAAAGATTGGGTATAATAAATTTGTCCAATGTCATATTCTATTATATCTCTATCTCTCTCTGTCCAAGCACACCGTATATTCGGCTGCGTCATTTTATTGACGTGAAGTCATTTACAATTAAAATTGGAAGCACGGATGACTAATACAATCCAAACAACCCTTAACCGACCCTTAAATTTTTAAATTAGCTAAATTTTTTTTGCGAAAAATATTCTGAGGCGTTTTGAAATTTTAATACCTTTAAATTTAGTATTTAAGGAGTTGAAAAATAAAAAAGCCAGATCACTTAGTCGGGTTTAAAACTTTGCCAGATGTTTGCGATATTATAACTCAAAAAAATCGAAAAAATGTATTTGAGGCATGTTGAAATTTATACAGAATAATATTGGTAACTAAAAATAGATATTGTCAAAAAGACAGGTCGTTTCGGTGGGACATTGTACCTGCCAGATGATCGAGAATATTCAACATGAGTGCGAGTGAACAGCGCTATGGGTAAGTTGAAGTGTGAGAGACAGCATATCGGCAGCTGTCTAAGTACAGATACAGACGTGTTAATAATCGTGCTAGGAAACATGGATCATGTTTAAAGCGATAGCTTCAAGATTTTTATGGAATATGCACCGGAAATGCAAAAAAGTATATAAATATAACAAAATTATAGATAGAATTGGGGCAGTCTTTGTGCGCGAGTTTACCTGGCCTACATGCATTAACGGGATGTGATTACAATCCATAATTTTTCCAAAAAAGCAAGATAAGACCTTTAAAGATATTAATGAAAAATAAAAATAATCAAACCTCATTAACTAATCTTGAGTTGCTCACATAACCGTATTAAGGGATGAAATTTTTGAAATTGTAGAAAAATTTGTTTGTGAAATTTATGGTTTTAAGAATATCACAAATATGAATACAGCAAGATTTAAAAAATTCTGTGCAAGTTACAAAGCTAACAACAAACAGCCTTTTAAAAAATTATTAACAAATTGTGACCCCTCTAGTAAAAGACAAATATGCTTGAATTTTATTGGTTTCACGGAGATTGTCTGCCGCATTTAGTATTAAATATTAGATGCTATTGTTAATGAACAATCCGAAAATACCGGAGAAAATGTTACAGATGAGTTTAAACAATTTTTTTTCAAAACATAATATTTTTAGTCGCAAACTCCTCTATAAAATTCTTAATTTACTATAAGGAACGTAACCAGACTACAACCAACAGCTACTCTCCGGGCTATGTGCCCCGCCGAGCGCTGAATTACAGTTACAAGCCTGAAGCCTGGCACGTTAAGTGGAGTAATTGCATGTTACCATCAAAACGCTAATGCTTCGATTGCAACAAACACCAGCCGAAAGACTGATCCTACTTAAAGGAGCTCTCGTGTCAGTCATCGTCACACACCACTTGCAGACTGCTTATTCGAGCTGTTCGCTCTCGTCAGTGCATAAGCATGTGACGACCAACACAAAGATCACTTGACTATTTAGTACATTTCGGTACTTTGGGATAGCGACATGTAAAATAGTCAGCAGGCGCCATCTAGCGGTCCAGTAACGCGCCAGGCTTGTAACTTGTAATTCAGCACTCGGCGGGGCACATAACCAGGAGAGTAGCTGTTGGTTGCAGTCTGGTTACGTTCCTTATAGTAAAATAAGGATTTTATAGACGAGTTTGCGACTAAAAATATTATGTTTTAATATTCCGCCTTCTAAAAGCACATTTGAATTTCTTTTTCATAATTGCATTTTTCGTTTAATTACTTATTGAATATACATAGACTATTCTCAGACAATGCAGAAGAATCGGACGAAGAAGAGGCTCTAAGTGATCTGGATTTTTTTATTTTTCAACTCCTTAAATACTAAATTTAAAGGTATTAAAATTTCAAAATGCCTTGAGAATATTTTTTGCAAAAAAAATTTCGCTAATTTAAAAATTTAAGGGTCGGTTAAGCCCCACTACCCTTCAGCCAGGTCTGCGTTTTTGTATTCAGACATTACAAAAGAAGTATTGTACAAGTTTTCACCATGCTTCAAATACCTACCCAAAAATGTTTACCAACTCATGGACCATAATATAATATAGTCATATAAGGTGAAAAAGGGGTAAATCTCGGAATGAAAGATAATAAGCTATACACTTGTGTAAATCACTATTTTTTTTTTTATAAGTTAGCTCAAAAGTCTGTTTGATGACTGTGCCAAAATAGTGGCTTTGTTTGAAAAGATTTGTTTTTGATCAATTTTCTTACAGATCACCATTGTCAGTTTATCGTTTTTTATTTTTTTGAACAAGTACAGTTTTAATGTTTTTTCAACATTGTTGACTATATTAAATAGTAGGTTCCTGCATTCATTAATGGTTTCTTTGTGTAAATAATTATTATATTTGCAAACAAACTGCAAATTTAAATATTTAATATTGTACGTAAAAGTAGGCAGCGACAAAATATTTTTTATAACTAGGAAAGAAAGTTCTTCAAGTCACTTCTAAGTTAAGTTTTAGTTACAAATTATAAGAAATTTAAAGGTTTCTAAATCCTTTCCCCTCTCATACTTACGACATTTTTTGTACCCCAAAATTTTATACGCTATTTTTTGTAGGTAAAGAAATTGTAAAATTTATAAAAACTATTAAAAAAATATGAGTTTTATTTTCATTTCTCTATGTCTTACCTCCATAACTATAGAAAATAAATTAGAACTAATGAAAAGAGAATCCAATACTAAAAAGGGAAATCAAAATAAAATCAGTTCGACACAACATTTTCCCATTTAGGGATAGATTGGACTAATGCATCCCGGTTTCCTAGTCCTAGCATTAGAATCACTACCAACAGTGTCCAAATATTTCGGACCATCTCATAATCGGTACGAAGCTAGACATCCATATTCCAAACAAAAAAGAAACTATGCTGCTTTAGAAATTTAAACCAGGAAAATATTGATAAAATAAAAGTAGATTTAATTGATAAGGATCGGAGTTATGACAGTACCGATGTGGACACATTGTATAATACTTTTGTAAATAATATTACAGCCACAGTAAATTAAATTTAACCTGTGCAATATAAAACAGGGTACACAGGAAACAAGTGGTATAACCATAAAATTAAATGTGCTCAGAAGGAATGTGATAAAGCATACGAAATATATCAATTTACACAGTTCGAGGAAGACTGGACAGATTACAAGTATAAAGGAAACAAAGTGTTACAAATAATTAGAGAAAAAAAAAGAAAATTTATTTTAAACGAAAAATAGATATGTGTAAGGATGACAATAAACAGATGTTCTTTCCTTTTAATTGGGTTTTTTACCACATGTATTACCCTCTTCAAAAACAAATCACCGACTCTACAAAATAATAGAATTTTTGGAACAAAGCATCTGCACCTGTGATATGTACGTCAAAGAAACAGTCAAAGGTTATTTTTTACAACTAATATAAATCAGAATAAACAAAGAAATAATGTATTTTGCTGACATTTCGGAGAGTAGTCTCTTTCCATTTTCAAAGAACTCTTATTTGTTGTGTATGTTAAATACACAGCTTAAAGATTCTGTTTATGTTATTTCCATAGATACTTACTACTTACACAGAACTGATGATATTTTCTTTTATATAATGTTGAGTTTGTTAAGTTCTTTTAACAGTGGTAGCCAGGTTGTACAAATATCTACAGAACAATTTGATACGCATTTATCTTCATTTAATAATATTATTGCTGATTCTTTAATTTTTCTTTCTTGTTAAAATTTTTACCGAGTCCCAGTTTATTCTCTATCCGTTTTCCCAAGCATGTTCACAAATCTTTGAGATGCCGGGGGAGGAGACTAGCGTTCCCACTTCTCTCACACAAATACACGTCCCACTCCACTCATCCGTTTCTATAAATGTATCACGCGCGCGTGCAGGCCCTAATGAAGTTAGAACTTCGGGGTAAAAAAATCTTGAAAGATGAAAGAGCCGAACCAGAAGTCCCTAGCCCTTTCCCTTCTACAGGGCAAAAACTTTGTGGTTCCCCCCCTCTCCCCTCCTAGTCATCCAATCGCAATCTGGTCAGGCTCAAATCAATTCGATAACAAAAAAAAATCTCCCCCACCCCTTTCCTTCCTGGCGAGAAATGACTTTTTCTAAAAACAATAAATTTGTTATTTCACAATCATTTGTTTATTTATGGCGAAAATTGAAAATACATGAGTGGAACTCAAAGTAGGCACATTAGTACACAATCTCATGATTGCTGGACGATTTGCGGAAGTTACAGCAGTTTTAATTTCATTTACGTTTACCCTTCCCCCTCCCCCCCCAAATCAACCTAGCGACTTAAAATTTGGAGACAGTACTTAAGACCTGAGTTTCTATCGGGGAAAGAAAAAGTCACCAAGTCGCTTTCTTCCCCGAAAAAAACGTGAAAACGGCTCTCGGTACGTTCCCGCCACAACGAAAAATCCGTACCTTCAAATCACAATATCTCGAGAACCGATTTCGACGAGTCAAAATTCAGTTCACGTGCTTTCGCGAGCCCTCCATTTTACCCATTTTAGATTTTTTCAATCCAAATCAAACTAAGCGAGTTATGTCGGAAAAACTGATTTTCCCTATCTTTACATTTAAATTTCCCCACTCCACCACTCCCCTCGCGCCCGCAAACGTGACCAGATGATAGAGGAAAAATATTTGAAAAAAACACTGTCTTTCGGGTTTTTTCCGTGCCAGATCGATTCCACTACTATTAAAACGAACTAATATGCCTCGTTCTCGCAATAAATTTTTCTATCGTCCAATCTCTGTTATATTCCAATCAATCATATTAAACACACCATTTATTTTAGGATTTTTTTGAAGACTTGATATTTTGGTATATTTTTTTATTATCTATCTCCATACTTATCTTTAATTTGATACTTTGTCTCAAGGGAAAGTTGGGATATGAACATTGTGAACCTCGCACCAAACACAATTCGACTCAGCTTATTGCAGTATTATAGTTTATATCAGCCAAGGTCTATAATTTAAAAAATAAAACCAAACACTGTCGACAAAAAAATCCCGTATATTAAATAAATCCAATCATGTTTGTTCGGAGAATGAAGTCTCTATTTCTGTTGAAACTAGAGGCAGGCCCCTCTATGTTCGTACTCTTAAAATAAAACAATCAGTTATTGGATATTTTTATTTTTCCGGTCCTGCTTAAAATACACAGTATAGGTTTCTATAAAAAGCAAGTTAAGAAATACCAAGCAGATAGATTTTCAATATTTATTTTCAAACACGAAAAATTTTACACTTTCGTCGCTGAAAATAAATTTTTAAAACTCCGCCTTACATTTAAAGCCAGTTCTCCTTGTACTCAAACATATTGAAAAGAAAAACAGGATGTACAACAAATAAAAAATGATACACTTTTTTGTTTTAAAAATTATACAGGGCATTTACGAACCCATGGCATTAAATTCAAATAAATGTCCAATCTCCCAATATTTACTCACTTCTCGTTAGGTTATCGCTTCTCTTAGGTGACAATGTCGATTTAAATCATTCCTTCAAATAAAATGTAAACATGTGCGTAAACCAACAAAGGATGGATGATATCAAACAAAAATTATGTATGGTATATATGTATCAGTGGCGGCTCGTGGTTTTTAGCTCTTGGTGGGCAGGATGGGAGATAGAACCGAATAATAATGACACCTCTTCACAGAAAAATCACGCAAAAAAGCCTCTGCCCATTTCAATCAACTTGTATGTTTTAAAATTATCTATCCCTGTTGAATTTCACGAACTTTTACTATTTTTACTGAATAACAGACAAGGCCAGCAATAAACTTTATTTTTTATTTCACTTCCAGAAAGCCATAAACATTTTTGATACCCTGCGACACAAAATTTTCTATCGGATGAATTTGAATTTACATTAATAAGATCTTCCATAGGGGCAAGGTCGTTCTAATTTAGTTAAAAATGTTGTCATCGTATGTTAGTCTCGCAAAACTGTTATAAATAAATGTAAAACTGTAATAAAAAATGTATAATATCAGAATTATCGCTTAACGTTTGTCTTACGTCGGCCATGGCAAATATTTTAATAATAATAATTTGTCAGTTGTCCACACTTATTTTTTCTGCTAAAGTAGACTGTTTACTATTTACTAAATACCAACAAAGATCACAGATTACAAATGTCAAAAACATAAAATTGAGAGAATAAAACATTACACAAACCTAATAAAATAAAATCTTCCAATTTTAAAACAGCAGCAACAATTTCCAACATTTGAGATTCGCGAATACTGGCTTGACTCCACACGTCCAAAAATGAAACGATTCTCGGCGAAACATCACGACACTGTAAAAGAAAAGGGAAGGGATGAGGGTGGCAGTGTCCACATCCCACCTAGCGCGAAGTCCCTATTTGAATATTATACATTTATTCATTTACAGATTATATTAATTTCACATCTAAAACTGCTAAAATAAAATTAAACATTATTTTAGAACTTTTTGGATAATATAGAGCCATATGTGTTCTAATACATTATACCTTAAAACGCAAAGAAACATAAAATTATAGTTATATACGTAACTTAACTATATGGCACCGCTGATATGTATTTTAACTTCTTTTTGTCCCTATTTATCAAATTAGAAATTGCTATCATATTTGATATTCATAAAGGATTGATTAATCAATTTTAACACATTAGTTATTTTTCCTGTTTGATATCTTTTCAATTGTGAACATATTCTATTCTATATTCATATTGTTTATTACAAGTCTTGTTCAGGGGTGGCATACCCACTCTAGGTTGTAAATGGCCTAAGCATGCACGACGTACGTCTCGTTTTGATATACATTACAGGCATAAGATCGAAGTGAATAACCAACATGCACGTAGACGTATTATGATTGAATTCACGATTTCTGAGTGATGCTTGCCCGTCCTGGCTTGGCGCATGACACTTCAGATAGTATTATGCCAGAGAACATTACGCCCGGTTTCTAAACGGATTCATAAGCGTATCTATACCTATATGAGGCAGAATAATATGTAGTAAAAATAATATTATAAAAAAATATATTTTTTAAATTTTAATACTAACATTAATTAACCTCAAAATTTTACTATATTATTTAACAACAAAAATATATAAAAAATATAAATATACCTTTATAACTAATGCTTATGTAATTGGGTGGGCACTGCCTACTCTGCCATCCCTGACGGGCCGCCACTGATATGTATACGAATAGTGAACTATGTGATATCAAATTAAGCTTTTCAAAACTGTTTTTAGCCTAAAAAATAGAGATTGAATCGAAAATACTTCGCCAACCAGTACAATCTGACACCAGGGCATTTTTCGCCAAGCCACCTATGCCGAGAGAGACTATGCAAGTGAACGAATTTAGTTGGGGATGGCTCCAGTGAGCCAGCGATCACAAATACAAAGAAAAATAAGTTTTATTTTAACCATTCGCTATAACTTTAACTTGATTTAATCAAGCCTGGGGAGAGAGGAAAGACGGGGGTATTTTCGAGAGCCCACAAGGCCAGCATTAAAACATTTGCCAGATTGGCTCGCATGGAGGGGCCCGTCGATAATCCTTCCCGGGGTGGCTCTGAATGTCTCTGGATTTAATACCACAGTTCTGTAAACACCCTGTACACATATTTCTGTTACACTTAAATACAAAAATAGATAAAACTTATTTATCATATGTAATACTGATTTTGTGCTACTTACTCTAACCTAGAAAATTATGTGGTTCAAAGAAAGAACTACTTCATATAACTTTGAGTCTATTGTTTATTAAATAATTAATATTGTTTCTATTGTTTATGCGTGTTCAAAACGCTCGCTAACTTCATCGTAAGTTCTAGAAATGAGTCTATGAGGTTAAAAATGAAACAGTCACAAATTGACTTCATTGATTGTTAAATTACAGCCGAGTAATGGAAGGTCAAGTCCTGTATCGTTATAATTATAAACAAATGAAGATAATTGTTTCAACACACGAAATTTTCATCAGCGAACCGTAATTTTTATATCAAATGGCAATTAATGTTAAAGAAATTCGGGAACTTAAAAAATGGTAAAGTAAAATTTGCGTGAAATGTCACCCAAACAAACCCAAGTGTCTACCACTTTTTTACGTCTCTTCGGGTTTTGTAACTTTGTATACAAAAAAATCACAAACAAACATCGATGCTGAAATTGAAAGGAATTTGCAACCAAAAGTCGAATTCTACAATTTTTTGTCGAAGTCATAAGTCAATTTACAAAAAATGCCAAACGTGAAGAACTTTGCGATTTTTTTTACTATAGACCAATAGATACCGAATTTTTCAGTAACTGTTTAAGAACCTTCAACTTGTATGGTGCGTAGCCTGTTTAAGGGGACAAAACTAAGATGGCCCAGGTCTTGGCGTTGGAAGCGTTTTCGTATGACGCCAATTTTACACAATTCACTCTTTTCAGTGTCTGAGAACCACTTGACATTTGTAAGAAATGATTGATCAGCCAAAAGAAAGTTGCGGTCAATCATCCGATGAAAAATACGAGGAGGCGGATAAAATGGGAGGCCATTAAATTAATTGCAAAAAAAGTTGTTTGCCAACCGCTTAAAATTGGCTTTATTTGGATCAGAAAGACCAATAAATCATGTCTGAAGGATTTTTTAGGGGGCCGAAACGGCAGTTAACGGTTAAAATTTTTCCTTAACCGTTGAAAAAATTGGTTTTGTGGCATCAAAATTCGTTCAATTAAGTTCACAGTGTAATGAGGACATTAGAAAGTGGAAAATCCCATTTGAAGGAATTTTGATAATACTTACATCCCGCTAGACATGTTTAAGTGGGTTAAGATATACAACAAACACCTTAACAACCTTCATTATATCATTAACAAATTGATATTTTTCCGGTGTCGAAGTATATTTGTCGTATTTCTTAACATATTTAAGCTTGTGTAGCATGGCCTGTATTTAAGAGGAGTCCCCAGCAACATGGATTATGAGCCCAACGAAATAACAACATTTTAGGGTAATATAGATTACAATAAACAGATTCAATGTTCATTTTGTTTTACTGGGAAGAACAAAAAAATGTAAAATGTGATTTTTCAAAATAGTCACTTTGAATAGTGTTTTATGTTGTTGGATGCCAGGGTCCCGTAAAAACATGTTTAAGGCATCGAAAAATCGTACGCCATTGCCATGTTATACTGTGAACCTATTTGAAGGAATTTTGATGCTGCAAAACCAATTTTTTGAAAAGAAAAATTGAAAATGATCAAAATAACTAATTTTGCCCCCCTAAAAAATTTTCCAAACATATTTTTTTGATCTTGGTTCAAGTAAAGATAATGAAATCATTTTTAGTCCAAAAAAGGGGGACGAAATTTGTCGATTTGGATGAGGTAATTCAGAGCAGGCTGAAATTTTAGGAACAGGTTTATTTTGTGATACTTTTTAAAATATCAAAAGCCCTCACCCGTAGACGCCAGTGGAGTGGGGAATCGGTTTCTCACAAAAAAATTCGGAAAGTATGAATTTTACTGTAAAATATATACACATGAAAATCACAAGTAATAAAAATCCGCACAATTTCGTTTTTTTTTTAACTTGGTACGACCTATTGGGTCGATAGATTTTTTGAAATCTTGACAGTTTTGCGACGCAACGGAAACGCGCTAAAATTTTGAAAATGGTTGTTTGGATCGCAAAATGTTTCAAATGACCAATGAACAATAATTTTTCACAAACTTTAAGTGGCTCTCTGATATGCTCCCACCGCTAGAGCCCGGATCCAGCGTAGGGTTGTCCTCTTAAACAGAACTACAAGTCATACAAGTTGAATGTAGCTCAGAAACCCATTGAAAATTTCAATAGATTTTGATCTATTAAGGTATCTAAGCTAAAGAAAAAAAGTGACCATTTTCAGCTGTCCTGGAAAAGATAATTGTGAAAAACCAGGTGTTTTGTGTATTTGTGCTGTATTTCTTCAATTTCCACGATAGCTGAAAATGGTCTGTTTTTTTTACTTTGCAGTGAATAAAAAATCGAATGCCCGAGTTTCTAATAGTAAAATTCTTCTGACAATTGGGCATTAATTGTATTAGTGGTAGTTCCTATTTCGGCTGCACCATAAGTGTATTTATCAAAAGTGATAAAAACATATTTTAACTTAAAATAAAAAAATTCCTCATAATCAGACCTTCCAAATCCGTAATCCTTAGAACTAACAATCAAGTTGACGAGCACATAATCGAGCATTTAACAGCTAAGAACGACAGCATAAGTTTCTTTTGTGCATATTTGGCTTTGATTCTGTTCAGCTTTGATTTTAAGGTTTCAAGCAGAAGCTAAGAAATTTTATTTTTATAAAAGCTAACACACACTTCCAAATTTATCAAACGGTTGCAAAAATATATTTAGAATAGCTTTTTTGCTTTTAGATATTTTTGTAGTCGACAAATAATAAAACACCTGAACCAAAGTTACCTACATAAAACTTCAACAGAAATTAACCTAAACTATATTATCACATTCGAATAAAAAAAAAGTTATAAACACAGACATGTTTAAAGTAAAAAAAATATTTGGTAACAATATATAAACTTAATCAAAATGTAATATAGTACACTTAATAAATATAAAATAGTTAAGGTATAAAAAAATAATATACAAAGTACACAAAGGTGGTACATAAAAAGTGTTAAGAAATTAATAATTTAAGACCTATCTCTAACCTTACTTAGTAAGTTTTCTAACTTGCTCCTCGAGTTCCTTGACGCGGTGTTCGCTGTTTGCCAATTGCTTTTTCAACTTCCTAATCTCTTCTGATTGAGACTGATATGCCCGTCGCAACTATAAAGAAAAGAAAGATTGTATGAAATAGACCATTTCATTTGGCGAGCCACAAGGAAGCATATCGAGACTTCTGCCATTTTGTCTGTAAAGGAGATTGCTCGCGACGAGCTTTTATATCATAAAAAAAATATATCATGTAACAAATTTTCTACTTTAAATAAAAGCATCGGATCATAAACGGTAAAGTCGTCCGCCATCTTGACCTAAATTTTTTACTAAAAATTCGTAATCCGCGACCCCGCAAACCCCCAGTATCGATTTGGATCTAAATGGCAAAAGTTGTCAGCCATATTGGCGATCTCGAAAACACCCGGATATCAATTTTGGGTCGAATCGGATCATAAACGATAAAGTCGCCCGCCATCTTAAAGCCGCCATCCTGAACTAAATTTTTGAGTAGAAATTCGTAATCGGCGAAGCCGAAGACCACCAGATAATCTATTTTGATCGATTTGGACCATAAATGACAAAAGTCGTCCGCCATATTGGCGCCGCCATTTTGAATTTCTAAATCTTGACCAAGAATTCATAATTGGCGATCTCGAAAACTCCCAGATATCGATTCTGAATCGAATCGGGTCATAAACAATAAAGTCGTCCGCCATCTTGAAGTCGCTATCCTGAACTAAGTTTTTGACTAGAAATTCATAATCGGCGAACCCGAAAACCCCCAGATATCGATTATGATCGATTTGGACCATAAATGGCAAAAGTCGTCCGCCATATTGAGTTTCTATAATTAGCGTGTTTATGGTACTACAAGAAACATTAGATTTTTATGAAATATTATTAGCCTTGATTTTGAACAACAAAATAGGACAAATTGCAATTTGTTCAGTTACTATTTTCAATTATACTAATGAGATTAGGTAATAGTTCACCTGCTAAATATTTATTAGGAAGGTTTACGTTTGCTCAATAAGAAGTTTGTATTCTAGCGCCTACATATTTTCAGAGTTTATGCAATGACAAGCGGCTCTACCTTCAACTAGACCTCAGTTAATGTTCTATCAGTGGCTTACCGTGTGCCCATTACACGTAAGATTTCTTAGGAATATTTTGCCTTTCAAATTATTGTGTGAGTTTTCTCACCGGCGATATACCTAGTTTTCTATGATTGTTTAATAACGATCCGTCACTATAATTACTCTACGAAGTACAAACAGTGGAGGCCAGAGGTCGGTGCTTGGACCCATTGGTCCTGTATGCCTTGCTCATATTAGAGGGGGTTACTTCTCGTCGAAGCGCTGAACTGGGACGTCTTGTCTGTTTAAATTACATCGACCAACCGTGTTTTACATTGTTGAACAGTCAAACACAATTTGGTAGTTGCCGTTTGTGTAATTCTATGATATTTCACATGAGTATTTAATCCTCATTTACCACATAAATTCTATAATGCACGAACATGACATGATTATTGTCCTCTGTTTTCCATTAAGTTTTATTTTCTCATAGTGATTATTACCACACTAATTGCTAATCAGCATTTAACCGGCCTTTTTGTCGCATCTCTAATTACAACCAAAATAACACGGAAATACTAATGTATAATATGGTTCTTATTATTTGCATAACCAACTCTGAAACATATCACAGTATGTCATTACTAGAGCACCGCAAACTTTCCTATATAATATTTAGACAATTGTCTTAAATATTTGGATTGTTTTTAACTTCATGTTTGGTTATTTGCTACAACAATTATTATAAAATGAAATGGTTTCTGTGGCTACTGTCCTAACGATTACTGTCTTTTCTTTCAACTTCAACTTTCTAGTACTACAAGTAATAAACTAAATAAATATTTCATTTCTACAAAATAAAATAGAAAACCAACTTCAACTATGAATCCACATTGCAATCTTGATTAATAAAATAGGAAATAAATGCTTTTATTCATATACCATGACAAATACAAGTAGCAAGAATATATAATATATAAGACACATATAATATGGCATATGAAAAGGTAAAGTTCATAATAATAATAATATAAATGATTAACTAGGTTTCTCAATTAATAAACAGTGGGTTCAAATTTATAAGATATTTAAATTAAGTGATTAATTTCTAAATAGTATCAATAGTATAATAGTATTCTAAATAGTATCAGATAGGAAACCGTGATATTAAACTTTACATAAAGAACGATCAAGGATTTTTGTTATTAATTAGCAGACAGTGGGATGGGATGTTTCACTGGTGCCGTGACCAGGATTATTATTAATTAATTGATAGAGGGGGGGGGCAAGTGTTGTAATTCTAGATAATATAAGAACAGTAATGACCGATTTAGACAAAACCGACATATGGAAAAAATCCGTGACTCACATTACAACAAAGAAAAAGAGTATCCCATTTTGCTGTCTGCAGAGCCTATTATTCAGATAGGGAATGATTCTAGTAGTGAGCTTACTGATGACTCCGTTTACAAGTGACCATTTTTTTTTCTTGAAACATTGGCAAAGGGTTACAAAATATTTCTAGTTGTTTAAGTGTATGCAAAACAATGGTACTTACGTCGTGTTCTGTTAAAATATTATCCCCAAGACTATTAATCTCCTTGATTAGAGGTATATCTTTATTATTGACTTCCACATGACTGAACTTCTGTTGCAACTGCTGGAACTTCGTAGTCTGATTATTGCTCGTCTTCTGACTTTTCTCTATAATCAAATCTTTGGGCCTATAGTCAGGAATCGTCTCAGTCGACAAGAAGGCAAATTTCCGCTTATTGTTATCGATAGCGGGCGGCTCCTGCACCTTGAAATGGCGCTGTTTTATTGAGGTTATGTTGAGAGCATTAGTGTGTTCGCCTAGGACAAAATATAGAATATTCCATCACGTTTAAAAATGCTAAAACAACATTTCTTACCCGTTTTCATAGACATAAGTACAGGCATTGCATTAGTCCCTTTGATCCATTCTTGAGCAGATAGCGCAGGCTTAGGTGCGGCAGTGTCGGGGTACAAGTCTTCGTGAAACTGGTCGCTCTTGCGAGGCACGATCATGCTTATCGGTTCGCACAATCCTTTGGTCGCGTGGAGTTTGTAGAAGCGGAAAACCTCGCACTGGGAAGGGTTCAAGCCACGTTTCGGCATGAAGCCCAACCCACGCTGAAAACAATACATTGGTATAATTCACGAATTGGAACTATCGGTAGAACATAGAAACCATCAGATTATGACATGGGGTATATTCGTACCCCGCACATACTTGATCATTTTATCCTTTGAATTTGAAGGTTAATATCCTCAATAAATGTTAAATTTCCAAATCCAAACTTTCACACTTTCTGTTACAATTATTTATTGTTTACCTGTGGATTTCCTGATAAAAATTGATTCAAGAAGTGAACGTAAGGTGCTTCGTCAGTTATCTCATAATATCGAATATTGCCATCTCCTTTCCCGGCTAAGAAAACTATATTGGTGTCGATGTCGTAAAATGGAAACACGATACCAGAGGAGCTGTCTATGGTATCGGTGTACAGAGGTTTTGAGATGTCGTTTTGGTCCCATACTGAATACTGGCGATCGGAATGTCTGGAAAAGCCGGTGGTAAGTAGACGTCCCGTCGACCCCAAGAAAACTACTTTACTCGCCTTGGAGCCAGCGTGACACATACCTTCCTGAAAAACGAAATATATAAGGTTCAGACAACAATGGAGACAAATCTTATGGGTGGTTCCCAGATTAGTCAAGATAGAAACAAAAATATGCGAAAATCACGATTGCAACAATTAAGTCTGTGGTCGTTACTCAGTCTGTTGTTATTATAAAGAAGACTGATTACGTTCAGATCAAATTTTTCGAGTATTTTTTTCACATCAAACAGGTCAGTAAAGACTTACCGATTTTACAATCCCACTTCTGGGTTCGATAACCCTCAATTTCTTGTCCTTACAAGTTGTAGCAAGCAAACTGCCATCTCTGTTAAGAGACATGGAGTGAATAGCATCGTGGTGGCAATCTATAACATTTACAGCTTCTCCCTTTTCTATGTCCCAAACGATGACCTAAATGTAAAATGAAAAATGTAGAGAACATGTGTTTTTTTATTATCTTATTTTAGATTATCGTTTACAATTTTTTAAAAGAGTTATCATTCTTATTACTGAGAGAGAGCAATGGCATTAAAGTCCTTTTGAGATTGACTGATCTGTTACCTACCAATTTGATTCCATATACAGTAGGTAAGTACTTAACAACATTGAACATCATGAAGATGTACTTTCTAAGAACTCTTGGCCACATCCTGGCTAATTTCGTTTCTATCGTAGAAGGATCTGATAGAGGTCTCGAATTAAATGTAACTAAATAAGCTTGCAAAGAATGTAAGGTATTTTTGACATAGAAGGTATTATTTTTAAGTAAATTGGGGCGTAAAGATTTGGTTTCTTAAATAAATAATAAATTCAAACCGCTTTTTGTTCCGTTTGTAATTTGTTTATTATTTTGTTCGGAACTGACCTAAATAATAACACAAAAACTTCAATAAAAATTACCTAATCCATATTCATTCAAATATCTCTCGAGATAATTTTTTTTAAAAAGACAATTAAGCTTAATCACTTAAATAAAATCATTCTTACAGCTCACTAAAAGGATCATAAGAGACATTTAGATAAGCTACTTAATTAACCATTCTTATGATTAATAAATACTTCCGTTTATCTTATCATTAAGAATAGGCCGAAGTTATAAAACGTTTTTTGACCATGTCACGGAAAAGAATTACGGGACGATAAATCTTAAGTTGATTGTTTAGTCGCCGTCGAGCTAAAATTTTTAAATGTGTTATAGCAGGGTCGTTATATACTTTAAATAATATACAGAATATAAGTTCTATTAATATGTTGATTGTGATTGTTTCGGCGTGATTGACTTTGATAATGCTCATAGGCGTGCGAGCTTAGTATGAAAAATGAGGAAATAAAAAAAAATTGAATTTTTTTAGCAAAAACTTTAATTTTAGTTTCGCATTTAACATCATCAGGAACCTCCTTACACCACATTCGTTTTGATTATTATATTAACATTATAAAACTCTGGGAATATAATTTGTATGTATTAATATAAAGTTTTTACACAAAAAATAATGGAATAAATATGTCCATGAAAAAGCCGCAAAAAAAGATTTAAAATACAAAAGTTCTGTTACAGGGATGAAACATGCCCCCCCCCCCCTGTTTTCGAGGACGCTGAACACGATGGTGATATTTTCAAGGTTCCCACCCTTCAGCAACTACCCCTGAACTGGAGAAAACACCCCAATTATGCGTTTTTTCCATATGCGGATCGGTTTTTTGGGCGGGTAGACCGTATGAAATTTAACTATACAAAATCTTATTCATTGCCGGGATCGAAACTACCACCACCTCCTAATATTAAAATACAGTGGTGGCTAGTGAGTTTTAAAAGTGAGGCAGCAGGAGGGCAGGCGGGTGGTCCGCGTGCCGCAGGCGAAAATTTAAAAAATTCAAGGTCATTGTGTTTTTCTAGCATTTTAAAAATGTCTACCATTACACAAATGTATGTAATTTTCTCTTCATGTTAGTCGGTTTAATTCTCGCGATATTCTCTACAGAGGATTATAACTAAGAGAACTAAATCCATTTAACAACAAATAATCCACCACGTCTGGACAACAAAAGATGTCGAAAAAATTTTCACCCAGAGCATTCATTTTTCGACCGCCTGTTAAATATTTTATATATGTTTAAGCCACAAATTGCCACTATTCTAATACCAATAACCGCTCATTCTCTTGTGAGAGATGCTCAACTGAAGACACGGAAGTCTGAAGTGTAGGTACATGCGCTAGAAAGAGATGGGATGCCAGAGGCTACTAAGAGAACACGCCAAGCATTCAAGGTCACTTATCACATAAGGATAACATGTTGAAATGGAAGCTAAGCTTCTCTTAGCCTCCAGTTCATCTGACCAAACGCGATCCGCAATGAGAGGCCAGGAAATATATATACGCGGACTATCCAGACCGTTACTACGTTACATGTTTGTGGAAAAGAAATTTCAAATTTTTTTTTGTACACTGAAAATAAATGAATTAATAATAATGATAATAATAAACACCACAGAAATTAGACAACCCCCAATTCCACAAGCCAGGGACTTGTGCGGAAGGGGGTTACACATTGAAAAAACGTGGACATACAACCATTTCCTCCGACAGTGCCAGAGCCAGGATTCGAACCTGGTGGCGCGATGCCCGTGAGATTAATCGCTATTGCCACCTCGAGCCTTAACCCACGCGGCTATCGACCAGACAATTAACAATATTCAACATTGAGAACTGAGATAAAATTACGTAGATATTTCTACTTGTAGAAAATATTAGTTTGGAGATATTCTGCTTCTCCCAAAATTGTAGAGGAGGCTCAGCCTCCCCTGCCTATCCCGACGAGCCGCCACTATTAAAATATCCCCCAAAAAATCAAAATGCATGAAAACTTGTTTATCCCCATTTTCGAAGGTGCTCAACACGATGGTAATATTCCCTAACCACGATGTCAATACTATTTCATCCCCCACTATCCGTCAACCACCCCCAAGTTAGGGAGGAAATTAACTTTATCGGAGTATTGCCGTTTACAATGCATAACCCAGTGTGGGTTTACCATTGACCAACACCTTGAGTTTTACGATGAGACCACGCCATTTGTTGTAAAAGTATCCCCATCACTGATAATATGTTTTTTCAAAAAATGTGTGTAATTTAAAAACAAACCATCTACCCAGAAGCAATATTCCAATCTCCTCTCTGCGTCTCCTTTCATAGTGTGTAAAAACTTGGGCTTATATGATTCTAAATTATGACGTTTAAGGCACCTCCAAATCAAGTTTAGAGATAAATCACTAACACGTGGTTCAGTATTAACAGCGTCTAATATTACTTGATCCAATGGACGATCGGCAACGTTGTATTTTTTGGCTGGAAGTTTGGATACATTACCAGTTCTATTAAATATTCTATTAATCGAGCCAACGGTAGTGTAGTGAATCTGTGGGGGTTCTGGATGTCTCAAATTGAAGATACTAGATGCATCTCGATAAGAGTGCACACCGTCACCAACAATTCAATTTTATCAGTAATATTTAATTGTTGTGCAATTTGACATTCGATACAATTGTCAAATCCATTCCAAAGCACTCCATGTTAACAAAGATATTGGTATGTCCAGTTGTAAGTATTTAAAAAAATAGTTACTAATTTTCAAATATCGATTTCATAATAGTGTTTTGGATAAAAAATGTGTCCTACTGCTTAACTAGCGTCATTATTACACGACTACCAATTTATGTAAATATCCGACAATAAATAATTCGGATAGTATAGTTCAAATGTGCTTTTTAGAGGGCGGAATATTAAACATAATATTTTTAGTCGCAAACTCCTCTATAAATCCTTATTTTACTATAAGGAACCTAACCAGACTGCAACCAACAGCTACTCTCCGGGCTATGTGCCCCGCCGAGCGCTGAATTACAAGTTACAAGCCTGGCGCGTTAAGTGTAATAATTGCATATTACCATCAAAACGCTAATGCTTCGATTGCAACAAACACCAGCCGAAAGACTGATCCTACTTAAAGGAGCTCCCTGGCAAGGGAGCTCCTTTAAGTAGGATCAGTCTTTCGGCTGGTGTTTGTTGCAATCGAAGCATTAGCGTTTTGATGGTAATATGCAATTATTACACTTAACGCGCCAGGCTTGTAACTTGTAATTCAGCGCTCGGCGGGGCACATAGCCCGGAGAGTAGCTGTTGGTTGCAGTCTGGTTAGGTTCCTTATAGTAAAATAAGGATTTATAGAGGAGTTTGCGACTAAAAATATTATGTTTAATTCGGATAGTAGGATGATTATTTTTGAAATCTTAGATATGATTTTTTCTGTAAAGGAATGAATATTTTTTAACGAAATTTGGTATACAGGGGTTTTAGGTTATGCCGGACAAGATTATCTAAAACAAAAACCCTATTCAATCACCACAGGTAATTACGACCCCCCTTTATCCCGGAAGGCTCTAGAAATATAAATTAATTGGATGGAATCTGCGGTAGGTTCTTGATTAAACATATTCAATAGAATAATTATAAATATTCAAAAGAATAATTACAGTACGCACTTGGTTTACTGTTTCATTAATTTTGTTCAGATTTCTCTGACATATGTTTCGGCTTTGCAACCATTATCAAAAAGTTTTTAAGACTCTTTGATAATGGTCGCAAGGCCGAAACATATGTCAGAGAAATCTGAACAAAACTAATGAAACAATAAACCAAGTGCGTATTGTAACCATTCTTTTGAATATTTATAATTATTCTGCTAATATAAATTCCTAATTTTTGCCAAATTCTTTTGATCATAGTAGGTGTATTTAATTTCGAAAAAAAAATGTGTTTAGATAACTTTTTAATAACAATCTGAAACACAAGAAGTACACCAAATTTGATCTAAATCGATCAACGAATGGCCGAGAAATAGGGGTGCAGTAGTGAAAATGCAGACACACTATTAAAAATGTGTACCAAAACGTTTCAGATAAATTCATGTTTGGAAGATTTATACCAAAACAAAGCTTTTTGCTTAAGTCTGCCCCATTTCTAACACTGAATCCGCGGACAGTTCAACCTGTAGAAAACTATCCATTTCTTCGCCTAATATAATCCGGCTATTAAATAATGATTAATGTACTTTTCCACGTTTCCGTCAAGCAATTAAAGTTACATAAACCAGCTAGACCACCACAATTTACCCACATAAATGTGTGTTTATTACAGAACAAAACCCATCATGTCGAACAATTAAATTACGATTAATTTCTACCTCACATTCCAAACTAATAAAACGAATTAATTCTACAAAAATAATTATAAAATTACGGCACGTAATTGCCTCATTTAGTAATAAGAACTAAATTAAGGCTTATGAAGAAGAGAGAAAAGCAAAATCTATAACGGCTGAAAGTGAAAATTTTAGAAAGTTAAACTTGAACTTGCTACACAGCTAAAATGCACACATCTTTAAAATAGTAGCATTCCTTTAACTCAATTAACTCGAATATGTTAATTTTACGATAGAAATCGACAAAATTGCAATTATGGCAGAGAAAAACTTACTAGGTGGTCGAAGCCGGCGCTGAACAGAATATTCTCTGCTGTTGGGTGCCATTCTATGTAGGCGACACGTCTTTTGTGACCCTGGAGCTCCACCAGCCAGTCCGTGAGGTGCATGGAGAGACCTTCGTCGGGGATGTGCCATAACTTAATCTAAACAAACAGGAAATAATAATAACAAATAAACAATGAACTATTCTAATTATTATTGATATATAAAATATATATACCTATAAAAAAATGTCTTATATACAGGGTGTACCAATAAAAGTTGCCGGGCGTAAGATTTCGGAAAATAATACACAGGGGGAATCTTTTAAGGCGGCCATTAGAATATTTCCCACTTATAGATGAGATAGACATTTGTGATTTGGTACCCCACAATAGTCGACCAGTGCGAGTCTGAAAATCATACATTCAAAATGGCGGCACTTCCGGAAATAACGGAAGTCGATACCAACTTGCTTATTTTAAATGGAGCACCCTACATATTTTCGACTTTTCGAAGTGACCATAAAATTATGAGTCGAGACATGTAGCACAACCCATACCTAAAACGAGCAGTTTCGGAGATATTTGACATTTTGTAGAAAATTTGACAGGTGCAACGGTTTGTAAGAACCGTTATAACTTTCTTCGTGTAGGACATCCTCATTTGCTCTCTGACACGTAGCAAGAACACAAGATGAGCCACTCTCTACAATAAAAATAACTCCCATAATAGTATACCAAGTGTGTTATGTTAAAGTTACAACTTTTTTAAATATTGGCGATTTTCTTAAATGTCCAAGAATTTTTTATAAAAATTGCCATCAACTTACCCAGCACGTTTGAATTACACCCACGAAGACTTTTACATTTCTTTATTATTTATAGAGAAGAATGTGATAGAGTAATATCAAGAACATGTATAGTTGAAGTAATCAGTTCCCGGCACATAAAAAACGCAACAAAAACTTTACGACCTCATTAAAATACCGGTACTCTCTGTCCGGATGCTCGCAAATCGACTCATAGGTTTAATGTGCATCGGGTCGTTTAATGACAGGCATGCCGCCATGGCCCGCGGCGATAATAATTATGTTTTGGTTGGGTTTGTTGAGTGCAGGGAAGTCCTTACTTGGACTATAACACATTTGCTTTGCTACTCGATACCGACAAGACTGTTATTTCCGGAAGTGCCACCATTTTGAAATTATTATTTTCGGACTCGCAATGGTCGACTATTGTAGGGTACCAAATCACAAATGTCTATCTCATCTACAAACTGGTAATGGGGAACGATCAGATGGCGCCGCTACTTTATCGGCGACACTCGGCGGCAGGCCTTTAAAGTTTTTAGGGAGATGTAGGTACAGCCCGCAAAACATACAATAGAGTTGAACTTGAACTTGGTTGAACTTTCACTTTTATTCTGGAATATTTTGCCTACTTCAATATACCAGACGTTCTCCACCAATTTTATTAACAATTAAATAATGTTTTAAAAATTTTTTTCTCCAAAACTATGGAATTTAGACCACCCTATGTTTATAAGACTTTTTTCTTTGTCTGGTAGTTCCCCATTACCAGTTTCTTTTAATGACATGAAACTAATTACACCCTGTATAAAAATATATAGGTGTTATTATATTATGATGCTTTATACAAACGAACATACAATATACATACATCTACCTATCATTTCACAACTTTTAGTCATAATTTATTAGTTGATAAGTCTACAAAATAGTGTTACGTGTACAATAAACGATGTTTAAAATTGGGCATGTATTATTGTATTACCTTGAAAAGAAAATTAAGCGCGCCTCTGGATGGCACGCGTCGAGGTCGATTTACAAAGGATTGCCGCGTTTTTGTTTTTTATATCGTTTCAAACTAAGATTGGATAAATTTCATACAGGGTGTTGAAAAAAATTAAGTTATTTATCTGCTTAAAAAAATGCCGTAATTAACTTTTTTCGAACGGAACGGATGTATTATAATAGGTAAGTATTTATTTGTAGGTTTATCTGTAGGAATTGCAACTGCTGCAGAAAAATACCTACTATGATGCATCAATGGAAAGGTATAGTTTAGTACAGTTTTGCTTGGCAGTCAAAAAACGCAACAAAAACTTTACGAGCTAATTATTAACGCCGGCCGGTGAACCATTCGGCATGGTCTCATCAAACAAGCTGACCTATAGAGATAAGTGAGTAACTGTATTTTAATGAGATCGTAAACATTTTGTTGCGTTTTTTGATTGCCCAGTAAAGCTGTACCCGACTATAATTCACTTCATCAGATAATATATCCGAAATAGGATAGGATGTTTCATATGAAAAAAAATCGATTTTTTATTAATGGATAATTATATAATATTAGATACAACTGGTCAGTAATCTATTATAAACATTTATCTGTGGCTTATATTTTTTTCTGTTTGCAAACACCGGTGGATTTGTATACCGTTCTTTGTGGATTTTTTATAATTTAAGATCAGCATAGATCAACAAATACAATATTTATTAGTAGTTATCAAACGAAAACATTTCGTTCAAGATCATCATAACAAAGAAATATGTATATATACTCACAGTGCAGTCGTCAGAACAAGATGCGATTACATTATCGTTAAAAGGATTCCATTTAATATCTAAAATTGGACCGGAATGACCCGTCACCCTACTAGCGTTGAAGTCCAACCTTCCGGTCTGAAAATACAAAAACAAACAGATGTCATCGGTAATGGCAATACCACACGTGAATTAGAATTTTCGGCTACTATTTACAGGCGCCTTCTTCTTTGGTTATTTAAGGAGAACAAAATTATTAAACATCAATTAAATTCAGTTAAATCAATTCATTTCAATGTCATTTATTTTGGCCACATGCAATTTCTCTGAAGCAAGAAGTGGGGGCTATAAAATTATGTATACTGTATGTATGTGGGAGTTATAAAAGTCTTAGTTTAAATGTGCTTTTAGAGGGCGGAATATTAAAACATAATATTTTAGTCGCAAACTCCTCTATAAAATCCTTATTTTACTATAAGGAACATAACCAGACTGCAACCAACAGCTACTCTCTGGGCTGTGCCCCGCCGAGCGCTGAATTACAAGTTACAAGTCTGGCGCGTTAAGTGTAATAATTGCATATTACCATCAAAACGCTAATGCTTCGATTGCAACAAACACCAGTCTGCAAGTGGTGTGTGACGACTGGCACGAGAGCTCCTTTAAGTAGGATCAGTCTTTCGGCTGATGTTTGTTGTAATCGAAGCATTAGCGTTTTGATGGTAATATGCAATTATTACACTTAACGCGCCAGGCTTGTAACTTGTAATTCAGCGCTCGGCGGGGCATACAGCCCGGAGAGTAGCTGTTGGTTGCAGTCTGGTTACGTGCCTTATAGTAAAATGAGAATTTTATAGAGGAGATTGCGACTAAAATATTATGTTTTAATATTCTGCCCTCTAAAAGCACATTTGAACTATGCTAAGCTCAGTCAGGCTATTTATTTTTCGATTGCAACAGACACTGGACCGCTAGATGGCGCCTTCTGACTGTTTTACATTTCGCTATCCCAAAGATACCGAAATGTGCTAAATAGTCAAGTGATTCTCGGGGACAAATACTTTCAATGGTGTCGGTCGTCACATGCCTACCTTGCAGTGACGAGAGCCAACAGCTCGAAACTGCAGTCTGCAAGTGGTGTGTGACGACTGGCACGAGAGCTCCTTTAAGTAGGATCAGTCTTTCGGCTGGTGTTTGTTGCAATCAAAGCATTAGCGTTTTGGTGATAATATGCAATTATTACACTTAACATGCCAGGCTTGTAACTTGTAATTCAGCGCTCGGCGGGGCACATAGGCCATGAGAGTAGCTGTTGGTTGCAGTCTGGTTACGTTCCTTATAGTAAAATACGGATTTTATAGAGGAATTTTCGACATAAAATATTATGTTTTATAAAAGTCTTGTTTTAAAATTCCAATTCTCGAGTTGCAATAGGCACTTACTAAATAATAACAATAACGTGTGTATTAGAAGGAAAAATATATGATACATCTCAATATTCGCGACTTTCTACGTCTAAAGAACCGAGCATTTTGTTGTTAGAAGTGCCTACATTCGGAAGCCGTATCACGACAAAGATATTGCTACATCTAAGTGGGTTTACTACAAATATTTGAGAAATTTTGTCACTGCATATATTCTTCACGAAAAGAAGCAAAGAAAGCCCATCCAATTCATTTTTTTTACTCGAAATTCGCAACTCTATCCATGAATTCAAAATTGTAAATCGAACTTCACAATTCTGTCTCAGAATTCACAATTGTGTCTTGGAAATCACAACTCCAACTTAGAATTCAAATACGAAAGTCGGAATTCACAACTGTAAGTGTATTAGAATTCATACTTGTGTCTAGGATCACAATTGTTAAATCAGAATTTTGGAACTGTGAATTCTAGACACTGGCAAATTCCAACTTAAATAACCGTGAACTTCGATTTACAAGGGGACGGTAGAACAGTGGTTAGCGCGTCTAGCTTTCACTCTGAGCATACCTAGCGAAGTGGGTTCGAGTCCCACCTACTGCAAAGTAATTTTGAATTATAAACTACCCCCAAGAAGTGGTTCGGATCCAACTAGAAACTGTAGGGCTCCGCCTCCTTTACGCACATAAGTCTAGTCTTAAGAGGGTCATACAAGTGATCTGGAAGGCGGTTAAAACATTTATAACAATGGCGAATTCGGATATACAGATGTGGATCTTGACTCATAATTGTGAATTCTACATTACAATGACTTTTCATAACTGGATGTACTTTCATAGTAGTCCAGTTGAATTAGCATTTTGTCAGCACCTAAATCTGAATGGATAATTGTGAAGTGATTCATGAACAGGGAGTATCAAAGGTAATATAGTCTAGTATCCTTTAACTTGGCGTGTGTATGTATGAGTTAATATTTCCGTACGATTTCATTTTCTCTTGTACACAAAGATCCAGAAATATTGTCCACGTAGACAATGTTTCTGGACTATTGCTTTAACTTTGTGTACAATATGGGAGAAAATGAAATCGTACGGAAATATTAACTCATACATACACACGCCAAGTTAAAGTATACTAGACTCTATGTGCATACTTTCTGGATGAAAATTCGGTGGCATTTATTCTCAGATAAGCTGGGAACGGTTGTACATTTGCAACACCATTCATTATACAGGGTGACCCACGGTGGGTGGAGTATTAAAAGTATATCAAGAACGGATCAACTGATTGCTTTGAAATTTTGGTTACCACGATGGAATATGATCTCTCCAATTAAAATATTTTCGAAAGTGCGGTGGTGCCACTTATACGGAAAACTGGCAACATCTTCGTTGTTTTAAATGGAATAACCCTGTATATTTTTGCATTTTTTGGATCGTCGTCTCTTTCTGAGTAATTTTTGTTAATATTTCCCTATACCTATCTCAAGCCGTTTTCGAGACAATTTTTTTCTGAATTTATTGCCAAAAATTTGACTTTCAGTAAATCGTGTTTTCTCCTACCTACGCAACAATAAATATTTAATTTTTTAGTTACGGCTATACAAGGCCTGGGGATTAATGGAGGAGATGCCCCCAGGCCTTGCCTAGCTGAAACTAAAAAAATATTTTTTAATTGTTGCATAGGTAGGAGAAAACACGATTTACTGAAAGTCAAATTTTTGGCAATAAATTTAGAAAAGAATTACTATCTCGAAAACGGTTTGAAATAGGTATAGGCAAATAAACAAAAGTTGTTCAGAAAGAGACGACGATCCAAAAAATGCAAAAATATACAGGGTATTCCATTTAAAATAACGAAGATGTTGCCAGTTTTACGGATAAGTGGCAACGCCGCGCTTTCGAAAATATTTTAGTTAGAGAGATCATATTCGACTATCTTGGCAACCAAAACTTCAAAGCAATTGGTTGACCCGTTCCCCATATACTTTTAACACTCAACCACCGTGGCTCGCCCTGTATATCATTAAATTCACGAATGTTACGTATATCATAAAACGAGTTTACCAAGACAATAGATAATCTCATATTAACAGACCTAATAGCAAATGCCATGCAATGTTTCTGATCCTAATTTCAAATTATGTCTAAATGGCCCATGCTTGTATGACCCAAAATCACTATTAACAAATACACCTAGAAAAATCCTTACGCAATTAATGGGGATAACGATGAAAGCTCCTCCGCCTGCAACTTCTGTGACCATAGCGATGAACTTGGGGTTGACGGCGCAGAACTGGGAGTCGTGCGCGTTCTTCGTAATCTGAACGTTGTCGTAGCATTTTTCTCTTTTGGCCGGTTCGCCATAAACATGACGGAATTTTGAGCTTCGCACTCCGCGAAACCATAGCTGAAAAACAACATTCTCTGAAAAAATGCAACAATTTTACAGTCGTAATAATATTATACACACAAATACCATAGTAGACACCATATTAACGAGGCATATTCAACGCCAGGATAACATACCCTGCCCGTTGACTATTAGCCATAGGGAATGAAAAATGCAACATCGCGCTCGTTGACGAACATGTATTGATTGACAATGCTGCTGACTGTGCGGGTTTGGTGTTGCGAGCTTGCGAGGTTATCACATTTCTCACTTACTTTCCCTTCCCTATGTCTAATCAACAATTACACATACGATATATGATATACATTGATTTTAATCTATTAGTATTAATAAAGTCTTTGCAAGTCTTAAAGGCGAATCTTAACATTCTATAAAATCTGTTATTAGGTTACTCATATGTTTGAAAGGCTCATCATAGATACTAATACAGCGTTGATTGGCTTATTCCCGAATTAGAGCCCTGTGGAACTCCAGAAGTAAGATGCTATTTCATTAAATTGATCACAACAACTTTGTACAAGTTTCTTATTAGTACGACTTAAGATGAGACTCGAAGAAGTCAAGAAGTATTAGGGAAAATCCACCAATTCCAGTCGTGGCCATGAAATAATACCAACTATTTCATCTGGTTTAATTTAATTACAAACAGTCTTTCTTGTCTGTTAACTAATGCAAAAAATTTCACGAAATTTGCTTGTTTTAAAAGTGAACATTTCTTTATGTGAAGTATATCTTAGGAACTCAGTCATGTTCTATTAACTATTATGTATCTCTGATAGCATCCCAGGAAACAATTGTCTACAAAACATTTATACGATAAAATAGCTCTAAGATTTTAAAAATTCGTAACTTTCTAAATAATTGTTGATATCTTCAAATTTTAACGTAGACCTGTTACCAATAGAGTAGTGGATTGTTTCTAGTTATTGAAATCATTCGTCAGCCCGTCTAAGGGGATGAAGCGAGGGGATGAAATATTTAAATATCGTAACATTTTAAGTGGTTTTAAATGATTTCAGTGTCTAGAAACAATTCACTACTCTAGTGGTAACAAGTCTGTGTTAAAATTTCGACACATCAAAAACTACTTAGAAAGTTACGCTTTTTTAAACATTTCATCTCCTCGGTTCAGCCCCTTAGACGGACCGACAAATGATTTCAATAACTAGAAACAATCCACTACTCTATTAGTAATACGTTAAAATTTGGACACATCAATAATTATTTAGAGAGTTAATTTTTAAAGTTTTAGAACTAAATATTTATTGTAATTATTTACCCCTCTTCGTAAAAAAAAATTCACTTCTAAAAGAAGCAAATTTCGCGAAATTCTACACTCTTTGCATTCGTTAAGAGACAAGAATCGATTGTTTGTAATTGAAACATATTATTTCATGGCCACGACTTTATCGATTATAGTCCTACAGAATGTGGTTGTGGATGATTTCACACCGGTCAATCTTAGCTAGTTTCTCGAAGTTAAATGAGAAATTTTGGCACATAACATATACCGTCCCACCATTATCTTATGCCAGTTATAACATGGATACAAAGTTAAACCTGCATGCTGATGTTTAGAGCGGATATAAAAGAAATACAATATTTTTAAAGAATGAATTCCAGAAGTTTCATTTTTAGAATGAACATGTGACTAAAAATATTGGAGATTATTGAGCAATTGAGAAATATTGGATTTTTAATACTTCTTTAACAGTCTAGCTTTGCTTTTTACATACTTAATAACATTTGAATCAAGCCAGGGTGGATAGTTATCCACTCTTATTTGTCTCATGCAACAGAATTGCAAAGTTGTTAAAAAAACCGCTGCCCAAGGAATCACTACATCCACATCCAGATTTTGTATCCAAGTCTTATACACACTAAATCCCAATTAAATTTTTTATTCCCTTAAACAACCCTATCCTCAATTAAATTTTTTACTCCCTTTAATGACAAGGTGGGGGTGGGAATGGGGGTGGTAGAGGAGGTGGCTAATGCCAAAAATTTTTTAGAGTCCCTTGGTTTTTGTATACACATTAAATCCCAATTTAATTTTTTACTTCCTTTAATAATAGGGTGGAGGTGGCAATGGGGGTGGTAGAGGGGGTAGCTAACGCCAAAAAAATTTTTTGAGACGTTTCGTTCTTGTATACACATTAAATAACATTTAAATTTTTTGTCAACTTCATAATAGTGTGGGGGTGGTATTGGGGGTGAGAGTGGAGGGGGGGGTGGCTGATGCCAAAAAAAATTTTGAGACCTTGACTTTTCGTACATGCCCTGAAATGCAGTTTTATGGACTCTTATCTGCTTACTTTGCCTATTTACCCTTATTTACCCCATTTACCCCCGAACCCTTCAACAGAATTAGATCAAAATATAATTTAGTTCCAGATCCCGTTATAATACATAAGTGTACCAAATTTCAAGTCAATATCATAAACGATTCCAGAGTAAACGTGCGCACAAAAAAAGGTTACAGACAGACAGACCGATAGACAGGGATTTTTTCGCTCAAATTTAAAATCTCGACGTTTCATGAAATTTTAAGCCTATTTCGACAAAAAAAAAAATATATGTATATATCATCGGGTGTAACAGGATCATGGTATACCCCCCCCTTTTCTCCCTTAATTTTAGAGATAATTGATTGAAATTTAGGATATACTATATACATAATAAGCGGCACTTTTGACATACAATTGATGTTTTTCACTTCCGGTTTCGCCGGAAGTGACACTAACTTTCTAACTTCTAACAACAAGAGATGAAAAAGTGGACATGTTAATTAATCTCTTGTATAAATTTGCGGCATTTTGAACACAATTAACAAGAATTTTAAACAAGTTTTAAAAACACAATAAAACCACCGTTAAACCAACAAATGTTTGACAAGCTAAATATTTCACTGTTTTCAAAGCCACCTTAGTTACTTCATAATATTTATTTGATTATAACAAAATTGTATTTTCTTATAGTTATAATTTTGTTTGTATTTATCGCACATTTTAATACGACATATGAATAAATTCCTTATTAATAGTACTTCCGGCAAAACCGGAAGTGAAAAAAAAACAATTGTATGTCAAAAAGTATATATCCTAAAGTTCAATCAATTATCTTCAAAACTAAAGGAGAAAAGGGGGCACACCATGATCCTGTTACACTCGGTATATATATATATATATATATATATATATATATATATATAATTTCCGAAAGCTTGACAAAGTAACAAAAGAGTTTTTCTTTTTCTGTTTTGTGGCCGTAAACTTTTCACCTCTGACTGCAACCTCAAGATACACTACGTGTGTTTAATTTTGGTTTTCTTAACTAGTCAGTCAAGACTACCCTTCTTCTTTATATATATATATATATATATATATATATATATATTTGCGTTACTACACTTCCACTGGATGTGGAAGTAAAACTAATACAGCTGCTTCAAAATCATCAATTTCCGTTAAATATGATCAGATACGAACCACTGTATCGAAAATCTTGGAAAAATCTGTATAAATTACATCTATCTGGCTGTATACTGACACCCAACGATGAAGGTTATCACTGTTTGCCCTGTGGTGTATACAAACACTCATTGCGAAAGGAATATAATAAAGAAATTAATGCTCACTAACTTGTTGCTCATCATTTTCACACATCTTAATAACTATTTTGACACATATGCAAAACCATGCAATACGCAATATTCCATTCGAGCAATTAAATTATTACTAAACGTTTTATTGAGCGAGATAAAATTGTAGTGGGAACCGTTAAAATACTTGAACTCATGAGAGATTAGATAGTTATGGTTATTATAAGCAGAACCAGAAGATAGTAAAGTAATTTTATGATTGCATATTAGGTGCTAAAATCAGCAGCAGGTCTAAAACGTTGCATGCATAATAAAATTATATAAGAACTATTTACAAAAAAATGCAATGCAGAAAAGTTTCTGAAACGGAAAGATGCTAATATTTTGTTTCATAAAATAGTTTATTTATGCCTTAAAATGAAAATATTAAGAACTAATAATCACTTTTGATGAGCCTGATATTAAAATTTTGCAAAATAAAAAATATTTTTATTTAATTATTGATTCTTAAAATTATGGTATTTGTAATGCCCCTTTGTTTTTTCTGGCTATATCATATAAGTTTACAGTAAATCTAAGAACATGGGTTAATTGTTTTATAAAATATTATGTAATACTATTGATATCGCCATATGCTACGTGTAAATCCCTCTGCTATTTGATGGCCGAATACTGGACGGCGTTTCATTTACTCGATAATCCAACGCTACTTACCAGTACCCTGAATGACGTGGGAAGTGAAAGCAAGTATAGTGTATACGACCAGAATTGAAACCGTATAAAAACTAAAAGTCGGCAAAAACAGCCGGAGGTAAACAGAAATGTTTGTCATAAGAAAAACAATAAAGAGATGCCGACTGTTTTTTCCGGCTTTTAGTTTTTATACGGTTTCAATTCTGGTCGTATACACTATAGATACGTAGGTAGTTTATTAATAGACTGAATATTTTGCGTTGAATTCTACGCGGCAATAATAGTGCATTTTGTGAGTCGGATGGAACCTTGAAAAAATATGAATTTTTCTTAACCTAACGAGACTATGCCCCCCGTAATTGAGGATGCTAAACACGATGGCGGTGGTCACCCCACTCCCCCAAACGGCCAGAAACCACCCCCAAAAGGGGTAAACCGCGTATCCGCCGTCTTCTACCACACAAACCTGTGTTACTCCTGTTTTCGAGAATGCTGAGCACGATGGTGATGTCGAGACCCCTCCTAAACCCCCGCCAACCCCCTAAACTGCCAAAAACCACCTCCGAAAGGGATGAAACACGGATACTCCGTTTTCTCTCGGCTAAACCCGAGGATGCTGAGCATGAAAAAAATATCGCTACCTCTCCTCGCTCAACAAATGGACAAAAATATCATTACACTCTTACTTCTTACTAAACGGGCAAAATTATCATTATACTCGTATTTTCTTTATGTTTTAACGAAGAATTTAATTCAAAAGTACGCGGGCTCGCGGCGGCGAAGAGTACACGCAGAGATGAGATGTTATCTTGTACACATAATCCCGCGCAGGATCTCCACCCCGCGTCAATATAAGTGTTTTATATTTATATATATATAGTAATCATCATCCGGTACGTATTCAATAATCCGTGAACTTACTCACTTACTTCATAAAACGGCGTATCAAAGGGGTAGTTTTGTCCATTTAAGGGGTCGGTTTGCCTCGGGGAGAAGATACAGTATCATCATCGTGCTCAGCATCCTCGAAAACGGAGGTAACACAGGTTTCGCTGGTAGAAGAAGATGGCAGATACGCGGTACCCCTTTCGGGGGTGGTTTTTGGTCCTTTGGGGGGTGGGGTCACCTCAAAGAGAGATTTAACCACCGCCATCGTGTTCAGCATCCTAGAAAACAGGGGGGAGGGAGGGGAGGGACATTGTATCGTTAGGCTAAGAAAAATTCATATTCTTGTCCGACTTACAGAATGCACTATAGACTTAATCATATCAGGGAAGCTACATTTTTTTTGACAATAAAAAGATTGTTCTATGCTCGCAAAAGAATGTCTAGTGCTTATTAAATACTACGACCATTTATTCCAACTTTTTAAAACATTTATTTAACGTCGGTCTATCTCTGCTACTGAGGCCTGTAAGGATCTTTTACTTGCCCAACATTTAATAGACAAGGGATCGACGGTTTTACATCCCCTTCGAAGGATGGTATATCCCTTACACAATCCTCGCCTAAGATTGCATAGCTTCCGCACATACACTGACATACAAGCCGCTAGGAGAAGTGACTCGAGAACTGTATTCAAAATTATTTTCTCATTTACCCAAATACCCATGAATCTTCTTAAAAGTTGTAAGTACGGTCCTTACGTTCTATTTGCTCGGTAAAATGTTAACAATAAAATTCTAATACAGCTGTTCGAACATCCGCTTGGGTTGTGACCAGCGCCAACAAAAAACTACTCTATGAATAAGATTTACCGAATAAAAATTTGAGATCGGTTCGAAAACAAACCCAATCAAGTGTAGTTTTAAAATTACGCCCCCTGATATCGGTACTTACTGCCTTCAGCCGGCCCTGCTGTCGTTATAAATATTTTGCATAAGTACTGGTACAATATGATAATTTATAACCATTATCAATATTTAGCAGTCTGTTGGATAAATATAAACACAAACACTCTTTATTTCTGCATAAATACACCGTAAAATTTGTTATTTATTATAAAGTGTTGCAAAATGATATTAATAATGATAATAAAACCCTCATCTCATATTTTACGTCAAAAACGAAAGGAAATTCAATTATAACATGATTATTCTTAATCTCCTCAATTAATATAAAAGTGAAACCTGTACGACTTCTGTAGCAACACTTTTACTATTTTCCTGTAGAACTGGTATTTATATATTAATAAATGTATTTACAGTTTGCTTAAACACCTGTTATCAGTATCACCAGGCTAATAATTAAAAAAATCTCTTTCTATGAAACTGATAAAATTATTGACTGTGTTACTTCATCGCGTGATATTTGCGGTAGATAATTTTTCATGATGTGAAGTAGATGTGACTCAGTATTTTCGTATACCAAAGGTAAATTAGGATTTTAACCTGACTGGTCAGAACAATTTTTTTATAAAAAAAAAATGGCTAAACTGAGCTCACAGTCCAGTTTTGCAGTTTCGTCGAGGACGACGTATTATTTATTTAAAAAATAATTTTTTTTTAGAGTGCTGTTAAAAAATATCACGAAAAATGAAATACTGCGAAATTAGACGTTTTTAAAAAAATATTATTTATCTGAAAACTTAAGGAAAATGTAGGTCTTACAAAACACATTTGAAGAGCTTATCCCTCCATCTATTAAATTTACCGAGAAGCTCCTGGTCTTCCACCGACCAAGAAAATATTTAATTTCACCCTGTAATTATTTATCTTAATTTTATGTAAAGATGAAAATACATAAAATTGCCATTTACGTGATCGTCTAGTTTTGCAAATTAGGACCTCAAAATACGTTGTGTTTGTAGCAACCTAATTTTATTATTATTTTCCCCAGGTTCTTTTATGTAAAGTTTGATACAAATTGTTTTTATAGTTCTGATATCAAGACTAGAAAGTGAATTACTCTAAGTCGGTCAGACGAAGTGAGTTTAAGTTCAAAAAATTTTCAGCCATATTTTTTTTGACGTTTGAAGAAAAACAAATTTATTTCAAAACAATTGTTGGAGCAAATAGCCCAAACATGAAATTGAACAATCCAAATATTTGAGACAATTGTCTAAATATTATATAGGAAAGTTTGCGTTGCTACAGCAAAGATCATACCATATATATTTCAGATTAGGTTATGCAAATAATAAGAACCATGTCATGCAATAGAATGTCCGTGTTATTTTTGGTTAATTTAGAGTTGCAGCAGTCGCCAATATAATTATATAAATTAAGTTGTAAATGAGAGCTTAAACGCTCACGTAAAATATCGTAGAATGTTGGTGAAATCTCCCTAAAGAAATTAAATCAAAAGACAACCAAAAAGTTGCGTATGACTGTCCGAAAAATTAACAATCCCGCATTGTAACGGCGCCCAATCAAGACGCCGAAAAGTCATTTATCAAGTTAATACTTCAAAGCTTTGTTAGCTCACTACATGTAGAATTAATGATATTGCAGTATTAAATCGCAGGTAAAAATTGTAACAATCAAACAACCTTGTGGTTGTTCAAATGTGCTTTTAGAGGGCGGAATATTAAACATAATATTTTTAGTCGCAAACTCCTCTATAAATCCTTATTTTACTATAAGGAACCTAACCAGACTGCAACCAACAGCTACTCTCCGGGCTATGTGCCCCGCCGAGCGCTGAATTACAAGTCACAAGCCTGGCGCGTTAAGTGTAATAATTGCATATTACCATCAAAACGCATTAGCATTTTGATGGTAATATGCAATTATTACACTTACACTTAACGCGCCAGGCTTGTGACTTGTAATTCAGCGCTCGGCGGGGCACATAGCCCGGAGAGTAGCTGTTGGTTGCAGTCTGGTTAGGTTCCTTATAGTAAAATAAGGATTTATAGAGGAGTTTTCGACTAAAAATATTATGTTTAACCTTGTGGTTGCAATGTGAGAATTTTCGCAGTATATTTTGAACACAAAGCATTCTTGTAAAACCTTACGCGATATACGGCGGACACGGGAACTACACTTTTATCTTTATTAAACTGAAGAATAATTGAAATGAATGTTGATTGGTCACTTATAAAATAACTTGTCTTTAAATAACACAATTTTTGTAATAGTAATTTTCAATTTAGTGAACGTAAATTCCCCTAACAAAATAAAAATAAGAAACGCCTTTATTGAAACAAAAAAAAATAATATGTTTCATGGGCGGGAACAATAAGTAAAACAGCTTTGAAGAAGTTGGATATGAGATAAGTGTCCAAAGCGAATAGTTCTATTATGTATTGCAGACCTGCACTGGGCCTACAGAAGAGATAAGAGGGTGCCGATATTGATTTAACGTGATGAATGAAGACCAAAAGTGTAGTTTCAATTGCATATTCAGTCAGTTTAAAGCAGGAAAAGAGTGTGATACGTGAGCACATCTTAAGTTGAATATGAAACGAGAACAGGAGTTTTGCACTCTTTGTATTCTTCTTTTTTCTATGGTATCGATGAAATTACTATATACTACATCACAATAATTAAAGTAAGATAGGACCAGTGATTCACATAATATTTTTCTCAAATTGCGGCTAAAAAATCTACTACTATACAATAACTTTAAAGATCACATACGCTTAGACAGTAGAGTATTTACATGCTCAGAGAACTTGAGATGCTGATCTAAATTCAATTCTAGATTTTTTACTGCGCTTTCGGGGGATAAGATCTCACCATCAATGTTTTTAAACTAAGGTTTTCACAAATAGAAGCTAAATCTGTCTTAGGTCCGAATAATATTAGTTTGCATTTTAGGATTAAATTTTAAGTTGTACTCTTGAAATATTTATTTAATTCGCTATTTATGTTATTTTGAACTACTAACGAATCTCTAATATGAAAGCTATTGCATACTTGGTATCATCGGCATATGCTTGTATTTTACAGTTTTCTACTGAATATAATATGTCAGAAGTGTAGATACTAAACAATAACGGACCTAAGAACGAGCCTTGAGGCACGCCAGATAGAACTTTCACAGGAGGTGAGATAACATCATTAAATAGTACATTTTGTGATATTTAAGTATTGAAATTTTACCTAGCCTTCGAGCTAGCCTCATTATACTGATTGAAAATAATCGCTGAGAAAATTGGAATGCAATTTTATACTACTTTCTTGACCAAGTCAAATAAAATATTATTACGGTATTGGCATATTTTTGGAATAAAAATAGGAAATTTTTTATATTAGAAGACAGACGTATAAGGTGTGTTTCATAATCTTCAGTTAAAAATGTCAAATCATGTAATGAAATAGCTGAAAACCGACAGGAAAACTAAAGAAAATTCTCTTTATTTCAATTTTTGGTCATTTTTTGCATTAAAAGAATGGTTATAAATAAATACAATTTTAACATGCAAAGAGAGGGGCGAGCGTAGGTGCGTCTTTACTATGTACATACTTCGATATGCGATGTAAAGCAACGACAGGCGCAGTTAGTACTTGGATGGTGACCGTTCCAACGGAAACCGCGTTCTCGCCTCGCACATCTTCTTGTATATCAGTGTATGCGCGGAAGCTATACAACCTTAGGCGAGGGTTGTATAGGAGATATACCATCCTTCGGAGGGGATGTAAAGCCGTCGGTCCCTTGTCTATTAAATGTTAGGCAAGTAAAAGATCCCTACTCTTCTTAAGGGAAGAGGTTCGGCAAAATTCCTGGTTGGGGGTAGCTCATCTACAGGCGTCGGTGTTAGACCTCAGTAGCGGAAATAGGCCGACGTTAAATAAATGTATAAAAAAAAAAAACATGCAAAGAGACTTCAAATTCTTTTTATGGACCTGCAACAACTACAGTTAACAAATACTGCAAGATAATTGAGTTTTAATGAAAGTGTTTAGAGACCTTTTCAAAACTTCTGTTAAAAAAACTGCCTTTAAGTTTAAATCTGTCTCAAGAATCGTTGATTTATGAGGTACCCATTATAAAACACAAGGCGTTTTATTTTGTTGTATTTTACAAAGACAAAATAAATTCAAATGACAAACGCATTACACTTTACTGATAAATGTGACTGAGGTGGGTCGAAAAATATTCGATCCCCACAAAATTTCAGCATATTTAATATTTACCTATGGACTGTAGTTCCCGCGTATTCAGCGCTTCTGAATGCGTGCGCCGTTCCGCTAGGTCGTAAAGGGGCGTGGCGACAACGGTCAGCTGACCAAACAAAAACAACTTGGCAAAGAAATCTTGATAAATTGATTTAAAAAAAATTAAGCATCCTAGAGGGGTATTCCCCGTATTAAAATTGTAGAGAATTTCTTTCTCTACAATGTGATATATATATTTTTAATTATTAGAAATATTTTATGGCCGTCCTGCCGTGTCAAAGTCGAGTGAGGCCAATTTGTTGATAGTTTTTATTTATTTACAAAATTGCTACTATACCCAAGTCTTAAGAGCGCTCCGGATATAAGCGGGAAAGACGGTGCAATTTACTCTCATATAAATAATTATTTTAAAAAACGGCTTTCACTAAAAGACATTAAAAACATGTTGCAATGTGGGACGATGAGGGAAAAAAAAGTATATATAAAAAAATATTTTTTTTTCTTCTATTTTCGATTTGCAAAAATAATTCTTATCATCCCACATAGGTATTATTAAAATAAACATTTTCCCTTCTGTAGAACTAAAATAAAATTAGCCCTAATGTCCTCAAATGCACCGAGAAATTTAAAGATTAGGTATAATAAATTTGTCCAATGTCATATTCTATTACATCTCTATCTCTCGCCTTCCAAGCACACCGTACATTCAGCTGCGTCATTTTATTGACGTGAAGTCATTTACAATTAAAATTGGAAGCATGGATGACTAATACACTCTGAACAGCTCTTAAACATTTCAATATGTTGTTCCTGACATTTTTTCACATCGATTTATCATAAAATTATGCCCTGAGAAATAAAATCCAAACGATAGATTAATTTTATTGTACTAGAGTGTATTTTATACTAGCACTAATTCAGGGCATTTCAAAGCGAATTTTCTCAAATTTTTCAAATGGAACACTGCATTTTTGAATTGGGACGCGTTAATTCTCTATGATTTTTGTGAATAATATTCAATACCTAAAATCGATATTTCCAGAGATATTTTTACTTTTTCGTTAAAAAACCGTTAAATTATAATACTTTCATTTCAAACTGATCTAGTATAGCCATGATTTTAGCATAAAGTGAGATTAATTGAAAGTTATCTTATTGACATTTAATTATTGGCTATTGTGACAAAGTATTTACACTTATTTTAAGTTATAAATTAGTTTAAAATTCGCACTTTCCAATAATGAATTTTGCGAGAGAAGAAATGGTCGATATGGTTTATATTCTGGGTGCGAGTGATAAAAATTGTTTGCTATCAACTCTAATTTATAAGGAGCGATATCCGGAAAGTGGACAGCCCTCTAAAAAATCATTTGACAGGTTGATGGGACGATTTGACAATACGGGGAAAATGGAATATGAGAAAAAGGAATGAACACAAAATGAAGTAAATGACGAAAACAGTCATATTTTTCAGTGTGATTGAAGATCCTCATGGCAGTATAAGAGAATTGGCAAGAGAAAACGATATAAGCCGATCTTCAATCCATCGAATTCTACAAAAAAATAAATTTCCTCCCTACCACGTTCAACTAATGCAGAATGCAGGAACTGATTAACAGGATTATGAAAACCGAATACAATTTTGTCAATGGGCAAAACAAATAATAGGACAACAAAGGAATTTTTTTGACTTTGTTTTGTTTTCCGATAAAGCAACGTTAATCGTTATAATTTTCATTATTATGACACAACCAATTCTTACATCTCACGAACAAATAGCCAAACAAGATGGTCGTTGAATGTTTGGGTAGGAATTGTTGGAGATTATGTGACAGGATTACATTTTTTTTATGTAAGTGTGAATTTCCGGTAATACTAAAGGAGAACGGAAACCTCGAATTTTTGCGTGATTTTTTCAGGATATCCTATTTTGGGGTCGTAGAACACGAATTCGAAATTATTTTTGCGTGCATACGAACCGTTTCTCCAAAAAAAATTTTTTAAAATTTTTCTTATGACACGCACTTTTTCATGCACTAATTTATACACCAACAGCACTTGTATATCGTCCCTTTCCTTATTAAGATCACACTATGGCCTTTATAGAACAATAAACCCTTCACTTATGGCAGAAAACTCACTTTCTTTTGCATAAAAATAAAAAGATAGTTTGTAAAATATCACAAAACAGCTACTCGAAACTATACAACTGTCGAATTGTTAACCCGATGCGCATGCATTTACAAAGTTGTGTCTAAAGTATCACTTGCCCTTCAACACACGTTCGCGCCCGTCGACGCTTCGAAAGTGTCTTGAAGGGCAAGGGATATATAATAGTACTTAGCATCTTATTAAATCTGGGGCAGACGGCGTTAAGTATTATTTATAAACATACATATCCCTTGCCCTTCAAGGCGAGAATGTGTGTACTTAACGCCGTCTGCCCCAGATTTAATAAGGGGCCAAGTACTATTATATATCCCTTACCCTTCAAGACACTTTCGAAGCGGTGACGGGCGCGAACGTGTCTTGAAGGGCAAGGGATATGTATGTTTATAAATAATACTTAGCGTCGTCTGCCCCAGATTTAATAAGGTGCTAAGTACTATATATCCCTTGCCCTTCAAGACACGTTTGCGCCCGTCGACGCTTCGAAAGTTTCTTGAAGGGCAAGGGATATATAATAGTACTTAGCATCTTATTAAATCTGGGGCAGACGGCGTTAAGTATTATTTATAAACATACATATCCCTTGCCCTTCAAGGCGAGAATGTGTGTACTTAACGCCGTCTGCCCCAGATTTAATAAGGGGCCAAGTACTATTATATAGCCCTTGCCCTTCAAGACACTTTCGAAGCGGTGACGGGCGCGAACGTGTCTTGAAGGGCAAGGGATATGTATGTTTATAAATAATACTTAGCGTCGTCTGCCCCAGATTTAATAAGGTGCTAAGTACTATTATATATCCCTTGCCCTTCAAGACACGTTCGCGCCCGTCGACGCTTCGAAAGTGTCTATTAACTTTTAACTTAACTTTATTAACTTTTTCATTAATTTATAGTTCATCCGCATTTTTTTTTCTTTATCGTGTTGTACTGTTCATATTCTTTCCAAATCTTATTAGAAAATTGTTAAAACCGGAGGTATTTGAACTTTACCAGACCCGTCGTGCCTTTAGATACCAAACTTTACACATGCGCAAACAACGCATGCAAATATATGTAATCAAATGACAGATGGAGGTTCATCTAATACAGTTTCTGTGAATAATTCTGATTTTTATGCAAAAGAAAGTGAGTTTTCTGCAATAAGTGAAGGGTTTATTGTTCTATAAAGGCCATAGTGTGATCTTAATAAGGAAAGAGACGATATACAAGTGCTGTTGGTGTATAAATTAGTGCATGAAAAAGTGCGTGTCATAAGAAAAATTTTCAAAAATTTTTTTTGGAGAAACGGTTCGTATGCACGCAAAACTAATTTCGGATTCGTGTTCTACGACCCCAAAATAGGGTATCCTGAAAAAATCACGCAAAAATTCGAGGTTTCCGTTCTCCTTTAGTATTATTTAGTTATATTTGTTGAAAACACAAACTTTGAGGAATCGAATTTGGTTCATCCTATATGGGTGTAATGAGTTTAGGCCAAAAATATACCTATCTATGCAATCAATATAGTAATATCCTGAGCTGACTTAGACCCTATACGACCACCCACAGGATCGTAATGCTGCTAGAAATACGCATCAAACATTAATTAATAATGTTTTATTTATTCACTAACTAAATATTTCCTGCTAGTTAATAGATAGACACAATATACCATTAATTAGTCTTGCAAGTAATTAATTCGCGGAAGAAGTGATCGATTATTAATCCACTTAAAAGCAGAACACTCCGCATAGTGTGACATCATCTTTATTTAGATCTTCATTAACTTTCATTAACAGACATTAAAAACAACACTAATATAATTACCTACTTTCATCAATCCAACGTTATTAGTCCTCTATAAACCATCAACTAAAATTACCTTTGACATCGTGAAGCGATTATTCTCCAGAAATCCCGCACGGCGCACACTGATGCAGAACAACGCGTAATACTATAAGATTAACAACTACCTGTCTGTAAACAAAACACTAAATGATAGTATTAAATATACACCGCAAATGTACACAAACAAAAATTAGCATCGAGGTAAGTGAGAAAATACCGCAGAATAAAAAAGGTAGATGGCTGGCACACCTTTCCAATTTTATCTTATCGTTTACAGTCGAGATAAACGCGATTGTCGAATCGAGGGGCTTTCTACAAAGAATTTTCTGCACAACGTACAACGAAAATTACATTTTAAATTATCAGTCCTACGCACATGATGAACGACGATGAGTCAGTCACTCGTCAAATTTTGTGATGCTCTTCGCTCGCATTCCCGCGCTCGAAGATATAAAACTGCTACTCGGGGTCAAGTCAGTTTACGTTGTGTGTATATAAATTCTTGAGAAACTGTTCCGACGTCTTGTCTTGTTATATGGCTTTTGATCAACCATGCTGCCGCATTTTTTATAAATACGGGCGGTTTATTGTAGAGTTGCTACTTTTATAATATAACACAGGCACTGGGTAATTAGTTGATTGTTTGTTGTAAGGAATGGGTCGTAACACAATTTTATTTGGATTTTTGTTACATTGTTTTATACCAGTGTTTCCAAGACCTCTCTCTGCCGTTAGAACTTCCTACAGAACTTAAAAGAAACATGACGGCGATTTTTATTCTGTAATCATTACCGAAATACTTTGTCAACAATAGCTTATCTAAAATCGCACAAGTAAATGATTATACTAGATGATAGTTGACCTACTTCTCGATCAATTTCAACCGTCATTTGATGGAGGGACTCAATTTTTCCTTCTTAATTTCTCATATACGCGGTATAGGAAAGTATTGAGTTTTTGGTGAACTTACCCGTTTTCACGTTGCATGAAGCCCAAGAAATGGTTTTAAAAAATTATATGAATATTTTTTAAAAAAGCTTTCATTTAAATGCTCCGAAGCACCCTGTATATACCCCATATATAAATTTAGTTTTTTCTTATTTATTTCCCAATTCAAGTAATTATTGCAGTTAATTCATTTCATTTTTACATTTAGTTAGTCATTTAATATTGAACACAATAAAGTTACCAAAATGCATTTTAAATTACATTCTTTTAAAGCAACGTTAAACGCTACATTTGTGTGAAAGAATTTACTTAAAAATCGTGTCTAGTCACAGCATTTGTTTACAATGGACACGATAAGCGTCAAGTACTTCTGTTACTTCTGATAGGGTGAAATCGCCTGTCGTTTTCTATCTTAAGTCATGCAAAGGACGAACTCTGCAAACTACGACGCATATAGACATTGAAATTTATAATCTAAACATTTCCAAGCGTGGGACCACGAAATTCGTAGCTTTCATGTGAATTGTGACGTCATTTTTACCATATAAAAGAAGATCATACTGTTCAGAAAAGGAGATGCATTTGGAATCCCACCTGACGTACTTGCAGACTTCGGTCAGCTCTACTTAGGAAATAAAATTAAACCACGCTCAAGGTACTTTGCAGACTTCGGTCCGCTGTACTTGGGAAATAAAGTTCTAATACACCATTGCATCGCAGTATTTCGTGTTCGTTGTACTTACATCAAAGACAATCACTGCTTAACGTACACTTTATGAAGTGCCGTTTCAACGTCTCTACGATGCCCTACGAGGACGTTAAACATGTAGAACCTGGGGGAGAGCATTCACGGGCGATATAACGCTATACAGAGCGCACAGAAATTCAGCTGACATAAATTTCTAAGGGTGATTACTTTCTTATTTCGAGACTCTACTTTATTATTTGCAATTGCATTAATATTCTGGTTACGGGGTGTTTAAAAAAGGTTTAACTGACGCATTTGTGGTACTAAAAGAATATTAGTTTTTTATGAAATACTAGCTTTGATTTTTAACTATAAAGAATATTATATTACAGTTTACTTAGTTATGAATTCATTCACGAGTTTAATTCATAAAATTGTACTTTCTGAATGTTTTACTAGGGAGATTTGCGTTTGCAAAATAACAAGTTTATATTCAAGAACTATCTATTTAGAGCTAAGTATGCAATAACAAGGTACTTTATCACAGACTAGTCAAACTTCATGTCTATTATTATTCTGCAGTTTTTATAAAACAAATAGTAGACTTTCGTTTCCACCACATTGCATGTAAGGTTTTCAAGAAGAATGCTGTAAGAAGTCCAAGATGAAAATCGTGCACCTGGACAGACTGGCGAAGTTTGTTGGGGACTCTAGCCTGACCGGGACGTTCAGGCTTAAGGTGGAGGCAATTTTATATGCACACCCAGCCCTCTTACGAAGAGAGGTCTAGGTGGTAGAGTGAAAGGAGGCCTGCCTAGTTAACTACCGGTAAAACGGCACCAACTCTAGGCCAACTGGCAAACTACCATTACCACGGATGGACTGAAAACGGTAGAATAATCTGAAATGATAGATTAGAGGGATGGACTGGAACAATCTGGAGGGAAATGGACGGATCGCGAATAAGCGCCACGGATATATATGAAGCGAATCCAACGCACGGAGTTAGTTATGTATTAGACGAGCAAATGATCATATAAGATAACGAACAGTAATAAGTTGTAACTTAAAGCAGTGAATCTATATAGTGGATTAAAGTTATAATTAGTATGTTATTATAATTATAAGGACTAATTATTGTAATTTAGTGGTTAGTGAAAATTCTCATTGTAATTATTGGATCTATGTTTGGGGGTGTTAACTGCGGAGAATGTAAACACGTAACATTATTTTTTTCCTCTAAAACGTGTTAAACTATATTGATTAAATTTGACATCCTGATACTATCTTAGTACCAGTATAATATGACATGACTAGTTGCTTCTAGAAAATTCAGGAATGGATGTTGCAGGGGGTGTGATTTAAAGTATTAAATAATTATTATTGTTTCGAAAACTGCAATAACAATTTATATCAGACTTAATACATATGTACTCCATCAGTACCACTATGAGATGACATGACTGAAATTCAACTTGCAATGGGACCTTATAACTGGAGGGTCACCGATTTCCATCAGTTTTTGGTAGAACTAGAGCATAAATAAAAAAATACGTTTCTTGATGTCGACCGTACCAGACGTTACCAATTTTCCGGCAACCCCTGTGGCCAATCTTCAACAACTATAACTTCCGCTTACCCTATCCACCTTTACTGACATTTCATACCTTTTGTACCTTTAAATCTTTCCTGTCCCCCTCTTCCTTTCTGTTTGTAACCTTTTTGTTGCGTTTGTTTTTTCTTGTTTTCTTTTTGTACATTTTTGTCTCTAAATTCATTTCGCTTCACAATTTTTTAGAAAATCAAAACATATACAACCCAAATTTCTTAAAATCAAAGTTTAGGCCAGCCATGCGCAGCCCAGCATTGACTTATCTCGCGGAAGGCGTCTCGTTCAAATTGAGGTGCTAGCGTCAGATACGAAATTAAAGTGATCAGTGCGCAAGTGTTTTAATTTAGTATGTAGTTTTTATTCAGTTTTGTTAAGTTTGTTCTTTAAACATGTTCCTAATTTTAACACCTTTTATAATTCGTCTGCGACGGAAGAAGCCTAGGTTTAGTTGTTTTAATTTTCTTTTTAGCCGAACCAGTCCCACTCCGCCCGGCCATGCAATCTGCCACCATATTAGCGCGGTGGTTGCACGGTCGGACCCGGTGTGGATTCTGGAGAGGTACTGTTTTATATTAGAATAAGAAATAAAGTCTTATTGATTGATTATTGATTGATTGGTCTGTTCTTAATAATGGAAACAACGTTGAAGACACATTTTTATGAAATATTCTATGAAATCTTTGAAGCTTGTTTACCGACATTCAGACCTAATAAATCCAAGAAATACCCTCCATGGTTTACTTTTACTATTATTAAAGGTCATGAAATTAAAAGCTAGGAAACTGAAAGAGTAAAGTTGACATAACGATTTTAAATATTAATCAAAAATGATATTGACAACTCGTATAGAAACTACGTTACAGCTGCTGAAAATAATATAAAGAATAATCCTACTAAATCTGGAGATTTTTAAATTAAAGTACTTTTGTTATTTAGAATCAATTCAGACTTACAATTTGCTTAAAACATTTGTTTATACTAATTTACACCCAATAAACAATTAATACCGTGAGTTATCACCGTGTACGCTGTTGGTAAACTAGTGTGAATATTATATGCAGAAATCAATCCTTGGAAGAGATTTTGAATTCCCCCGATTCTATTTTTCAGAATTAAAATGAACCATTATTGTAAGACCGTTACAGAGCCAGTGGCTGTTCACTGTTGAAAACGACGACAGCCAATATTTCGACCACTGTATCGACAATTTCTTCACTGTAGCTACCTGTGCCCTCATCATACGCTGATACAGAAACTGGTGTTTCTACGCTTCACTGGCGCTCGAAGCAAAACATCGACGAAAGAATGTTGCATTGTCTGTCTGAATATTTGTTAAACTGTAATTCGAAAACGGTTCAACACGATTTAGTAGAATTTCTTATAGTGTAAATCTCTCTAACTTAGAGAATATGTTACGTTATACTCGATATGGGAGAGATTATGAAAAAATGAAAGGTTGTGGGAAAATAAGAAGGGTGAGAAAGATGGGATAATGTGGTAGTGAACGATATGGTGGGAAAAAGTTGGAGGACACACGGGGGCGTGGTCGATTGCATGACCCGTAATTAATAAACCGAGCAAGAAATATGAGGGCCGCCAACTCCAGGCTAGACAACGTTGCAAATCATTGCATAATTTCAGGTTCAATTCAATGAATTTGTTAAAGTTGGTTCGCGAATAGAAGGAATGGAAGGACCAAGATATTTGATTACAATTTTTATTTGATTTCACTACTCACATCGTAGCTCAGTCAGCTAGAGCGAGTTATGTAGCCAATTTGCTTTGGTCAGACTTTGCAGTGTTTTGGATTTGATCCCCGGTATAGTTGCCCGCAAATTTACTGTGCAGATAAAAAGGCAATAAAAAATTTACGACCTCATTAAAATACCTTTACTCCTGTATTATTTCGTCCGCAAATTAAGTCACTTCCCTTTACAGGTTTTTAGTGTATGTCGGCTTGTTTGATGACACTATACCGAATGGTTCAACGATGTTAATAATGAGCTCGTATAGATTTTATTTCGTATTTTATGTGCACGGAAGCTCTGAGGGCGACTATTCCGACACTGGAAACGTCGTTATTTCAAATATGTAACCTCTTTGCAGTCAGCCCATGTCTTTGTGAGTTGTTTACTATATTATTGTGTACTGTGTTTATCTTTGTTTTTTTCCGAATCGTCCCTAAAAGATGGACACTACATTCCAGGCACCCTGTATAAACTGTTCTTATAACAATGTACCTTGATCCATACAGTTTAGAAAGAAAGGTGATTGAAGTGAATTTTATTGCTTATATTATTCGTTCAGAAATAGACCATATCCAGGAAGCATGTAACGTGCAGTCATATAAAATAAACAAACCTTTATGAAATGCAGAACATCATCTTGCATGTCTGCTTTCGTAATACGGATAGATAACGCAGAAGGTTGCAATTGTGAAACAAAAGAAAAATATTATATCCTGGAAGATTTCAAATGACTGACTTACGTTGCTGCGGTAGAGGAAACAAAAATAATGTGAGAATTAAGTAACCCATAAATTTATTATTCGCAACATCCCATGGGTATCAAGGTAGTAGTATTAGAAATACAGAGTTTGTCTAAAGGTAAGTAAAAAAAAATACGTAAACAAAGATAATTGACTCGATAATTCATAAATCACCAATAAATATACCTATAAGAAACCAAGAACTTCATCCACAGCATATATGCAAATGCAAGAACTTTTATCATGTGACTTTAATTACCCCTAAGATTTTGTTGTTTTATTCTCGACCAACAGTTATTAATTTTTACAATAACACTCTTTTTACGGATGAAGCTTACCATAAACGGAAAGGTACAGTCGTGATCACAATAAGATTTCCAATGCAGTTGTTGCAAACATTTTTCTTGTTTGAATCAGACTTCCGATCGTTTATTTTAATCCCGCCTACTGGCAGAGATTAAAGCACATGACCGCGTTTCATTTACAAGTTTTTGCATGGGTTTAAAGGCCACAAATGGCAGTATTTGATATTTTAAATGACACTAGCCTTATTAATAGCAGCAGTAAGCCTGGAAAAATAAAAAAACACCTGTATATGATACGAAACAGCAATAAGGAACACGCACAAATTTTAATATCAATAAAATTAGATTCTATTTTTATTAAAAGAGCAATTTGGCTTGTTAATTTCATTGAAATATGTTGAATTTGGCATACAATTGTATTTGAAAGGGCGACATTTTACCCACGCGGTAAAACGGGTTTGACGTCACTATGTAATTTTGACGGTTGACATGCCAATGACGTCATATAATTTATCTACTTTTGACGTAGCCATGAATGTCGCGATAAAATAACTCTTCTAAATTAATTATTATTTAGGGGCAAGCGTAGGTGCGTCTTTACTATGTACATACTTTGATCTGCGATGTAAAGCAACGTCAGGCGCAGTTAGTAGTTGGATGGGTGACCGTTCCAACGAAGACCGCGTTCTCGCCTCACACATCTTCCAGCGGCTTGTATATCAGTGTATGCGCGGAAGTTATACAACCTTAGGCGAGGGTTGTATAGGGGATATATCATCCTTCGGAGGGGATGTAAAGCCGTCGGTCCCTTGTCTATTAAATGTTAGGCAAGTAAAAGATCCCTACTCTTCTTAAGGGAAGAGGTTCGGCAAAATTCCTGGTTGGGGGTAGCTCGTCTACAGGCGTTGGTGATAGGCCTCAGTAGCGGAAATAGGCCTACGTTAAATAAATGTATTAAAAAAAAATAATAATAATTATTGTTGTTTTATTTAATGTACATATTCGTTGAAACGCCTTATAATAATCACAAAAGTTCACACTTGCTTAAAATAACTAGTAAATATGGACACCTAATTGAGGAATACGATGGTGGCAATGGTATACACCCCAATTTAGCGTAAACCACCCTTTTATGCAAAAAACCACTCCCCTTGCCGGTTCGTCGGGTATGGGCGTGCGAGGGCTTGTCGACCTATCGTCCACAAATCATCCCGTTCGACCCCCAACACCCTCAAAAACCAAAGTACCTTCAAAAAGCTTCAAAACGAACAGAAATTGGTACACCTCCGTTTTCGAAGGCGACAAACGCGATGGTGGCAATATTTTCTTTCTCTTTTTGTAAAAATTCATCAGGTTTTGCTCCTGGGGCGTTCAACTGCATGTCAAATATCAAATTAATCCGATTTTTCTTTGTTAAAATTTTTTTTGCTGTGAACCAAAAAAAATAAAAAATGAACAGGTAGTGGCAAGTGCCATCAAAGGACAGACAACTCCTTAGTAGATGCCCGAATGAAAAAGGCACTCGCTGGCGGCAACCGACTAGGCGGTGCTTAGAACACCCAAGGCAGTCATATTCAACCCAGGATTTATATTGTTTTGTACATTTTTCCTGTTTGAATAATAATAATAATAATAATAGGTCTTTATTTTCTCAAAAAAAAAAGTATCAAGATTAGATAATATAATTTAAAAGAATACGAGAAAAACGCCGAAGATCAGGTGGCCGTACAAGACGAACCTCTGTATTTAATCTTAAGCGTAGATAATAGCAATATGGCAAAAAAAAACAATCAGTATTACTAATAACAGATAGTATGTATGTAGTAACATAATATTTGTAGGCACTAGAGTAAGAGAAAAATTAAATTATATTTTTACACTAATTAAAAGAATAATTCACCTATGGAGCATTCGTTTGATTCATTCAAAAGATATCTTCTTAGTGTGAATTTAAGTTGGTAAAGATTTACTTTTGATATATGAAGGAATGGAATTATATACTTTAGTTATTTGATACGTAAATTATCGTTTGAGTAATTCTGTACGATGGAGGGGAGGAGTAAGTGTACCTTTGAAACGAATATTCAAATTGTGGACGTCTGTTCTATATGAGAGTTTTTTTGTTCAAGTATTTGGGAGTTTTATTATTAATAATTTTATGGTATAAACAAGCAGAATGCAGAAGTCGTCGCCTAGACATATTGAGCCAACTTAACTGGATTAGTTTATGTGAGATACTTTGATGGCGCCTAACTCCAAATATTAGTCTCAAACAAGAGTTTTGTAGAACTTGTATTCTACGCGTATCCTCCGCATCCAAGCAAGGACCATATACAGAATCGGCAAAATTAAATCTTGATAAGACTAACGATTCGCATAAAATTGTTTTAATTTTTTTATTCAAATAATGCCTGATATTATATATTACTTTTAAATTTGTATATGCTGCACGTATACAGTTATTAATATGCAATTTAAATCTTAAATTCGTGTCAAATGTTACCCCCAATTTTTTTGCATTTTCTTTAAAAGGTATATAATGCCCGTCAACATATAATTGCATGTTTTCCTTTACTGTTGATATATTATGATGACCGAAAACTAAAACTGATGTTTTACTGGTGTTAACATTTAATGCATGACATCTGGATTTTTCAATTAGAGTATACAAGTCTCTATTAATAGCAGCCATTGCCTCAGTCCATTTCCCTGAATCAAACGAAAGGTAGTTGAGTGTCGTCAGCATAAAAGTGAATTTGACAATACTCAGCCGCTTTTTCGAAACCTGACGTATATAACGTATATAATAGCGGTCCTAGGATCGACCCCTGTGGGACCCCGGATGACACATCGAGAGGCATAGACACACTATTGTCAATTCTAACACGTTGTGTTCTATTTTGTAGATAGCTACCAAAAAAGTTAACTACACTAACATGAAAGCCCATAGATTCCAGTATAGCGAAAAATATTTCGTGGTTAATCGTATCGAATGCTTTTGTAAAATCGACGAGTACCAGCGCTGTAACTTTTTTTTCGTCCAATCCTCTCAAAATGTCATCCGTGATATTTAGGAGGGCAGTTTCACAACTACGCAAAGGACGGAAGCCAGATTATTTCAGGTAGCAATTGAAATTTTGTTAAGTGATCCCGCATCTGACACTCTACCTCTTTCTCTAAGACTTTTGATAGGATTGGTAAAATACTAACTGGGCGGAAGTCCTTAAATTCTTCAGGGTTGTTTTTTTTTTTTGGCACTGATTGTACTAAGGCTTGTTTCCAGGAGTCTGGAAAAATGCAATTTTCTAAGCTAAAATTTATTATGTGGGTAACAAAAGGCAATATTAAAGGACAACACATGAGTAAAAATTTAATATTAAGACCATCATTTCGTTTTTATACCATATAGAATTTTCTGAACATTATACTCAGAAGTAGGCTTAAATTTAAATGAGTCAATATTTGGTTTAATATTATTTTTATAATGAGTTATGGTATCTTGATCTGCAGGTAATTTTGGGATGCAATTTATGAAATAATGATTAAGGTCATTAACATTTTTTAATTCGTCCGGAATACTATTTAACCGCTTAGCTATATTTAAAGGATGTGGCTATTTATACATACTGTATGTATACGCAATTGGCTATTTATACATACAGTATGTATACGCAATTGGCTATTTATACATACAGTATGTATAAGAAATTGGCTATTTATACATACAGTATAGCCGTCGAGGGCAAGGGACATTATCTATCATAAACAACTATACTACATCAAAAAATATTAACATATTTAACCCAACGAACTAACCTAAAGAAATATTCGTATTACGTATTTTAGTTAACAAAATGTGGTAAAAAAAAACTGTAGCAAGCGGATTCGAACCGTCGACCTCACGTGTGAGAATCGGGAACACTAAGTATTACACCACAGACTGCTGATGGTTAACCTTATAATTCTTACTATATCAATATGTTTGAACGTCATCGCGCATGTGCGGCGTGAATTGCCTGGACAGTATGTATAAATAGCCACATCCATATTTAAAAGGCGCAAATCTTTCCAGGTTTGATTTATGCCGTCTACCCTCAGTCTATGTTCAAAATATGTTTTTTTTTTCATTTCGGCAAACTAGCGTTGTATAATTTTTTAACATTCATAAGAATTATGACTGAAGGCTGTTTGGAATGGAAACTTTATTCTGACCACTTAGGTCTTAGGTGTAAAATGTGGTTTATGCATGTTCGAGCATATTTTAGCGTCAATGCAAAAAATTATTTTAAATTTTTCGTAATAAATGAATAGGACAATGAAAAAATTGTCCCCAAAAGTGGGCGCCTCGAATACCAGATTTCAACCCATGTGACTTATTTTTTAGGGCGTATTGAAGAATGCAGTTTATTCTTCGCCAATTGATGCGCAAAAACTTTAGAACTGAATTATTCACAACAGTAACACCATTAAAAAAGTCCTTAGATTTGGGAAACAGAGAAAATATTGGAAATTGAACAATTACTATTTTAGTTTCTTTAACAATTAAAATCTGTAATGCATGTATTTTTTTAAATTTTGCATAAAGTTATATATTTGCGTTATTTTTCAAAATTTACAGCTCATTATGACTATTTGGTTACGGGACAAGTAAAATTGACTCTCACCCAGGTCCCGGGTTCGATTCTCGACTGTGGGACTTTTATTTTTTCGGAATAACAAATTAGTACTACTTTAGTTTACTCGGATATCGGACGGGTCTCTTGTTTTTGAATGTGTAGCCCCCTCCTGCACAAGGCTCCCTTCAGTCCTTAGGGACAAAAGGGATCCTAAACTACCTGTCATGTTTAACAAAAAGTATGTCAGCTTATTTACGACTCGGTACTGGTAAATTTTGTTTGAAATTCAGAAACTTTTTTAACTTGTCAGCAAACAATGACATAAAATAAACATAAATAAACACAAAATCTAAAATTTTATAAACACAAACAGACGCAGAACAATACAGTCTTAACTAAATCAAGCATCTACGAAAAAAATGCAAAAAAGCTTACCTGCGAATTGTTGGTCATATCGTCACAGTCTTTCAAAACACCCATCCGATCCAAGTAGCAAGCACTATTTCACAATCAATACTGCAAAGAAACATCGAAAAAATAACACCAAAAGCTAAAATTAAATAATAAAGAACTAGTAGGTAACTAAGACAATCAAAACGAAAGCACAAAAATAAACGAGATATCAATCAAACGACTCAGCACATTTACGCTAGTGAACTAAAAGTGAATCTACTAATAGATTAATAGTTAATGTTGAGAAATTTCCCCTCTATAGCTATTAAGCTCCCTCCACTGCTGGGGGCAAGTGAGGCACTGGCCAAGACGGTCCTTGACCAAGAATTTACACGGTATTGCAACTATTCAGGTAAAATTTAAAATTGACAAGTACTAAAACTTTTACAATTACAGATAAAAGTAAATATGCTGATTCCTTTGAATAAAACACCTACACAAAACTGTTGGATCTACATAGTAAATAAACCAATAAAACAATGCAAATCATAAATGGCTGGAAAGTAAAATAGGAATATTTTTTTATAGGTCGCTAATCAACGAAAGGATGCACTTTACAATATTACAATACCATACTATAATTTTACCTCTTATTGGTCTCTCTGGATGTTTATCGTCACAAAAAGGATAAACTGTGTGTGATAAAGTGTCTAGCAAAAACTGTGTGATTTTTCTGTAATAGCAGTAACAGATTCGAATCAAAATGTGTAAATATTGTCAGTTACGTATACTTTGAAATAATACTAATGGATGCGCACAACTATTTGTTATTTATACAACGAGTAGCGGAGCTAATATTCAGGGTTGGGCAAATGTGTAGAAATACCTGATTTCTCGCTAAACTGTAATTTCGAATAGAAAATACCCTTAACAAAAGTTTTTGTAGTATTTTTATTCTATTCAGTGACGTACTTTTATTTCGATAAACTACTCTGTTTTTCGAGATATGACGTCATCGGTAGTTTTTAAATGGATCACCCTGTATATTTTTACATTTTCATATAGACATTTTTTCATCAATAAAAATGATATAGGGTTTGGTGGGTGTGCGACTTGTGGTTTTATAAATATTAAATAGCATAATAAAATAAAGAGATGGCTGTTTACATCTTAATTATCAACGCTATCTCATAAAAAATCATATAAAAAAATATGTTTAAAAAAGCTTTTATTGAAATGTTTTAAAAAATAGAAAATAAATTTTGAAGTCATTTTGTTACATTATATAATTTTTTTTAGGAAGTCTCGGGGTCCGCAAATTGTGTACCTAAATTATGTATAATAGACTTCCGCAAATTGCGGACCCGAATTATGTATAATAGAGTTCCGCAAATTGCGGACCCGAATTATGTATAATAGAGTTCCGTAAATTGCGTTATCAAGACCTAACATTGTCAAATTTCAAATTCCTACTTTACATTGTTTTCGAGAAAAACCTCTGTGATAGACGGACACGAAAGTGGTCTTATAAGGATTCCATTTTTCCTTTTAAGGTACGGAACCCTAAAAATGTAAAAGTTAAAATACAAAAATTTGTAAGAAATTGTTTATTTGTTAACGAATTACATACAAATTCACAAAGTATAAATATGAATTGTTTACATGAACTTAAAAATACAAGAACCTAACCCAACCTAACTTATTTTCATTCATAATATCTCCATTCAAAGGTTAGTTTGGGTTCTTTAGTGAATATGTACAATCAAATATTTCGCATCTTTTTGCATTTTTAGCGACAAAAACCTTGCTCCCCCAACGGGAAAACCAAAGATTTTAGCAAAAAACCCTTTTAAATTTTGGCCATTTTCGCAGAAGTCACTAAACTAAACTATTACCTCCTTACTTAATGGTACTTAATTTTCCTAATATTATTGCATTTCAAATAAATTTTCATTACCCACAACACTACAAGTCTACAGCACACACCCAGCGGTAAAAAGTATGGTTATGATTTTCGGAAAAATAAGATAGTAGTCCGCTATTTGAGGACCTTGAACAAATGGAAATACGGGAACGCAAGTTGCGGAATTGTAACCTACAGAATAGAGGTCCGCAAACTGCCCATATATTTTACATTTGAGGACTTCCAGTGAACAGGATAAAGATACGCAATTTGCGGACTCCGAGACTCTTCCTTTTTTTTTATGATACAAAAGCTTGTCGCGAGATTTTCCTGTGAAAAGGAGATTGTTCGCGACTAGCTTTTGTATCATAAAAAAAATTATATGATGTAACAAAATGTTGGGTTTAATTTATTTCAAAATTTATTTTCTACTTTTTAGAGCATTTAAATAAAAGCTTTTTTAAAAATATTTTTTATATAATTTTATTTTTTACTTTTTAGTCTTTTGATATGGCTGTAATCCCCAGATATCGATTTTGAGACGAATCGGATATCAACGGTAAAGTCGTCCGCCATCTTGAACTAAATTTTTTACTATGGGCGGCTTCAAGATGGCGGACGATTTTACCGTTTAAAATCCGATTCAACTCAAGATCGATATCTGGGGGTTTTTTAGGTAGCGAATTATGAATTTTTAGTCAAAATTCAGAAATTCAAAATGGCGGCGCCAATATGGCTGACGACTTTTGTCGTGTAGATCCAGATCGATCAAAATCGATATCTGGGGGTTTTGGGGGTCGCGGATTACGAATTTCTAGTAAAAAATTTAGTTCAAGATGACGGATGACTTTACCGTTTATGATTCGATTCGTCTCAAAATCGATATCTGGGGATTATAGCATATCAAAAAATAAAAGAAAAAAAATTATATAACAAATATTTTTTAAAAAAGCTTTTATTTAAATATTCTAAAAAGTATAAAATAAACTTTGAGGGAAATTAAACCCATCATTTTGTTACATTATATAATTTTTTATTATATAAAAACTTGTCGCGAGCAACCTCCTTTACACAGGGAAATCTCGCGACAAGCTTTTATATCATAAAAAAATTATATAATGTAACAAAATATAATAATAACACCACAGGTAATTACGACCCCCCCTTATCCCGGAAGGCTCTAGAAAGGCCTTGTGTGGGAGGGGGCTACACATTTAGAAAGGGACACACACCCAATATCCGTCTATAGTGGAAAAATCCCTCTTACAGTATTTTCCACTGCCACGACCGGGGATCGAACCCGGAACTTTTGGAGGCAAGTGCGCTCACCTCTCGACCACCAGTCATACATCAAATGATGAGTTTGATTTACTTCAAAGTTTGTTTTCTACTTTTTAGAGGATTTGAATAAAAGCTTTTTTTAACAATATTTTTTTTGTTCGAAATTATAGTTTAGCAAGAAAGCAGATGTTTCCACACGTTTACCCAATCCTGTTTGAACAACTTCGATATTGTTAGAACATTTTGTTTTGGAAAAAATCCTAAAGCATGTTGGTTTTATTTTACACATTATTTGCAATTTATTCATTTAAAAAAAAATAAGGGGTAGCTTTAATTTGCGTTTCCTTTACACACGGCGATTCATAAGTAAGGTACAAAAGTTACACGGTGCCAGAGTTAAAATTTAATTTTTTATTTTCCTTAGTAATTTGAAGATTTTTAATTGTCTTGTGAAAATTAAAGAGTGGGGGATATTTGCGAGGGAAATGTTATGCTTGACCCTACGTTAAGTACAAGAAAGTTGGCAACTGTATCTACTGTATCACGAACTAGTATTCAATGTATTTTGAAAACCCACAACTTCCAGCCTATTAAAATTAGTCTGACACGAGAACTGAATGAAGATGATGGTGATCATCGTTTATAATAATTCTGTGAGGTAGTAAGTGAGCGAGCGACTGAAAATCCACATTTTCTTTTTAACATTTGTTTTAGTGATGAATGTTCTTCTTTTAAAACGGTACGTTTAATCGTCGCGATTATTGTAGTTATTGGTCCGATTCTAATCCCCGAATATTTCATGGAGTATATACTTAACGTCCCGAAAAATTAAACGTTCGCCCTGCAATTTTTGGCGATCGTACTCTTTTTTCCTAGAAAGCAATTTAACAGGAATAATGTATTTGTAACTTCTGGAAGATACAGTTGACCCAATGTTAACTGACGTTATTGAAAATGATCAAAATTATTTGGAGGGTCAGTTAACATTTTAACAAGATGCCGCTCCTGCGCATTATCTTCTGCCTGTTCGTCAGTATTTGGATTAACACTTTCCGGATCACTATGGATTGGGCGAAGAGGTTCCATAGATTGGCCCTTACGATCACCAGACCTTTCTCCATCAGACTTCTTTCTGCGGGGTCACTTGAAAAGCAGAATTTGTTCTATTCCACGTGCTTCATTGGAAGATATCGCCAAATCACTCCAGAAATGATTCAAAATGTGCGAGAACGTTTTCAGCAGAATCTGTATTATTGCATGGAAGCTGGACGTTGGCAGTTCGAGCATTCACTGAAATGACAATTTAAGTAGCTAGATTGTACCTCACAATTATTTTCCGTAAATAAATGTTTGTTTTTTTTTCGAAAAGGGTACATGTAAATTCCAAAAACTGCGTATCACTGTTTAGAGAATTCAGGGGGCTTTCCAATAATATACGTGGCTCCAATTATATACGTACGCTATGTTTCATGTACACTTGTAAATGTAAATATAAAAAATAAAATAAAAAACTTTAATAACAATAAATGCTGGACAACGGACGACATTAATTCGACAAGGTCAAGCACATCGAAATATGTTTAGGGAAATAAAACCAGGTACTAGCAATACTGATATATGAGTACAAATGTAAAGAAAATGAACACAAAAGAAATATAAAAAAAGCACAGCAAAATTATTACAACAAAATAAATAATGCGGTAAATAAATCCAAAGAAACCTGGAATGTTGTAAAGTCTAAGATAGGAAAATACAAATCTTCTAATAAATCCCATTACCTTAAACATAAACAATGTAAATATATATGATGATGGAACTTTTGCCTTACATTTTGCCCAGATTGAGATCAATAATGCAGAAAGTCACTTTGGATATAATTTGTCACTACCGTGCACTCTCCCCAAATATTAACAAATTCATTATATATCTACGAAGTATCAAAAGATGAACTTCTTTGCGTAATCAATAAACTAAAGAATAAGAAATCAGTAGGACTGGATGGTTTAATAGCACAAGTTATTAAAAATATCTCGAAGAATCATTGACATATTATTAATAAAATATTCATACAGTAAAATTTTTCTAAGATGACACTATCGGCAATAAAACGCCAGACGAAGAGAAATGCATATCTCACCTTTTCTCGCGCCTATTCGAGCAGAGAACGGTTGCAGCCCCGCCCCTAAGTTTGTAGATACACGTGGTTTCATTTCTTGTCTTGCTCAAGAATTAAATAAGGATAACTTCTGAAAGTGTAGATATAAAATAAATTCAAGTCACAAATCCCGGCCTGTACTTATTTCATTATTTTTATTTACACTTTCAGAAGTTATCCTTATTTAATTCTTGAGCAAGACAAGAAATGAAACCACGTGTATCTACAAACTTAGGGGCGGGGCTGCAATCGTTCTCTGCTCGAATAGGCACGAAAAAAGGTGATATATGCATTTCTCTTCGTCTGGCGTTTTATTTTTGGTAATTATTCACTGCTCTGAATTTATATTTATTTTCTTGGTAATTTTGGACTATATATATATATATTTCCAGTATTTTCTGTAAATATTAATTTTTTAATTTGTCTTTGTCATATTTTGTTAACTTGTGCCTTCAGCAACTTATAGTAATTTTCAATAAACCGATCGCGTCTAGTAAATCCAGGCAGATATTTTACCGTGAATAATACCCTCAGGGGACGCTGCCTTTAAGTGGGACATTCCGGAAGTGTACGCTGATATTTTGTTACAAATTATTGTGATTTGATTTTAATTTTGCAAATAAATTGGGACACTCCACCTGAGCCGAACTGTAATAAATTAATACCAAACACGATCGTAAAAATAAACAAGGACAAATCAATATCTAGTAAAAACACTTGACGTTTGAACCTGTTGGCTAGTAAAATTTTCTGCACAATAGTAGTTATACTGGGTTATTGTCCGCGAAATACTCAGTCGGGGACGCTGCCTTTAAGTGGGACACTCCACCTGAGACGTACCGTTATTTGATATTTTTAAAGTAGATTCGCGGGGTATTTTCCGCGAAATTATCAGTCGGGGACGCTGTCTTTAAGTGGGACACTCCAACTGAGACGTACCGTCTTATTTAATAATTAAACATTCCATGACGGGGTTCACTATGCACTTCAAGTTCGTAAATATAACTGTTTCATAATATCAAAAAATCACTTTGTTTTTGCTATAAATTTCAAAATTTTAATAATAATTTGTCTGTCATAAATTTAGTCTATTAGGAGAAATTTGAATTAGAGAAATAAAAAAGAGGAAAAATTATACCTAACTAAAATTTGAATATTTCGGAAACTTGGGTAATTAAAAATTTTAATATATTTGAAATATTAATTTCTGTATTATTTTGTGGTTTTCCTGTAGATATATATGTATATATATACATTTCTTAAAATACATACAATACGTCTTGATTTGATTTTTGGTTTGAACTGTAAATATTTTCAATATATTATTAAACTGTCTTGCGTGCGTTATTTTGAATCTCTACTCTAATTTGCATAAGTCTGAAATAATAAAAGTGTTACAAATAATAAAATCATTACAGCTGTCCATTCCTTGAGAAAGACGGGCTACGTTTCGACCCCTGGTAATAAACCGTCTTCACTGATTCTATCTGGGGCCTTTATTATATAGTTAATAGAGAAAGTGGTGTCTCTGCACTTTAAACAGAAACTAGCGCTTGCAGCAAAAACCCACTTGTACTAGATATAGAGCGCAAGTTACAGTACCGAAGTAGCGGCGTTACAAAAGCCAGGAAGATGACATGGAAAATTACATGCAAATATCACTGCTTAGTGTTATCTTTGAAATCATAGAAAAAATTATTTGCAACAGGATCACAGATTATTTAGAAAGACACCATATATTAACAGATAGTCAACGTGGTTTTAGAAGGGGAAGATCAGTAGAGAGTGCATCTACTAAGTTATTTGATTTTATTTACAGTGAGGTGGATAGAGGAAAATATATTGTGTCTATCTTATTTGATCTATCTAAAGCCTTTGATTCTGTAAACAGTCCTCTCCTAGTTAGTAAATTGGAAAATATGGGTATAAACGGCAACATTCCCGATCTAATAAAGCCTTTTATGGATAACAGAACCCTAACGGTTAAATATAATGAAGCTTAGTCTGCCCCACAAGCTATTACTCTGGGACTACCTCAGGGATCTATCCTGGGACCTCCAATATTTTCCATTTACATCAATTATCTACCGTCGCACATTAGCAAGGGACTCACAAATATGCATGCAGATGATACTACTGTGTGTATCTCTGCATCTAGTACTGATGAGCTTAGTTGTGTTAGAAAAACAACTGTAGATGAGATGAGTGCCTGATGTGATCGAAATAAGTTAATATGAAATAGGGATAAAACAGTATAATATTCATAGATTTTAAACTTAGAAGAAATATATTACTTTGTGATATTCCCTTAAGTAAAAGCACAAAATTGTTGGGCACATGTATCGACAGCATACTGTCGTGGGAACAGCATATCGACTATGTTTGCAATAAATTAAATAAATCTTATTTCACAATTTATCAATCAAAAAACATGCTCAGTGAAGAAGGTTTAATTAATGTATATTATGCTTTGGCTTATTCGTATATAACTCAAAATATACATCTTTGGGGAAAATCCAGTGGAGTATCCAGAGTATTTGTGTTACAAAAAACGATTAATAAGATTGATATAAACTTAAGTATAGAGAAACACGTTTATTTCCAGGAAAATATTAACTGTACCATGTGTCTATATTTACAAGTGTCTGATTCACGTAAAATGCAATCTGCATGATTTTCATGTGCTGTTTGACAATCACTCACAGATATAATAAAAGACACGGGAACTTATTATCTATTCCTCAGTATAGGACTTCGACTTTTAAAGAGTCTCTTATTATAATAGGATAATACTATATAATAGCCTACCTGAAAGTATTAGAGGAGTAAACTTATTAAGATATAAGAAGAAAAAATTAAGGACTTACTGCTGAATAGTGGGTTACTACAGTGTGAATGCATTCTTAGACAGATCTACACATACGTAGTCTCTAGTTTTTAATTTGTTGTTTGTATTAGCTTGTAAGTATACCAAGTAGATACCTATACGTCTTTGTCTCTATCCATTATTTTAATTTATGTATCAACGTGCTATGATGCTATGCAGTATTATTTTTAATTTAGATGCTGACTTGCCATATATACATATATTGTATCATACAAATGGTTAATAAACATATTATTATTACTATTCGCCTCTCCTTCCTATTTCAAATCGTAGCTCGAAGGTTGAACTGACAATGTTGAAATTCGAAAAACCAATTTTCTCGCTCCAAAATACTAGTAATTTTACAAACAACAGAATTTAACAAAAATTAATCGTTCTACCTCGATTTCTCTTTCTCAAATTAATCTAGCGAAACAAAATTATTTTACAAGATTTTCAAGCAAGACATATCAAAGCTTTGAAAACAATGGATCGTCAGAACTATAATAAATCGACAAAAAAAGGATAAAAAGCGACAAATAACAATGATGGTAGGTTTTTAAAGTTTTATTGTTTCGTCATGGGTCACTTGGCGTTAATAAATAGAGAACTTCCTATTAGACTTGAACATTCAGTTTTTCAAAGATTAATGTAACAGTCAGGTTTAATAACAAAATTAAACCGTATCAAATCAAAAGAAATTTGTGTTTCATACCGATAAGAATTAAGCACACAAGATGTTTCGGAATTATTGTTTCTCATCAGCAGAGAATAAAGAAAAACGTTACTATGTTAGAATATCATGGGTACCTTCGTTACTAAATGTATAAACCTTCGTCAGGGATAAAATAATATTTTATAGAAGACATTTTTGAACGTGCTATATCTATTTCACATGCATACCTATCTGTTCGTAAAATACTTGAGACATTTTTATTGGCGACCTTCAAATAACCCATGCCGAGCAAACAAACATTAAAACAATTATTACCTTTATTGCTATCGATCTATTCTGCTTTCTTTATTCATATAATACACTAACAAAATCAATACACATATTAATGAGTTATTTTAATAATAAATACACATTTGGTAGGATTTATCGGATTTGATTCAACTCAAAAGAAAAGTGAATAATTTTTACTCATATAGAAAATATTTCTGTCAAGGTATTTTCATCATTGTCTTACTTTAACCTCCCTGCGAAGATTTCTTAAAACAGGCCCTGTAAAAGGTTAAGCAATTTTTAAATGGATAAGCCACATTAGAAAGCTAGAATCATTTACAAACTGTAATTTAAACTATTAATAATGAGGCGAGTGGGGCTTGCGCCACCCGGGCGAAGCCACTTCATACGAGATATACAGAGTGTTAGGAAATTCGTATCTTTAACTTTGGACAAAGATAGTACTTATTAATATATAAGAAAAGTCCCTATTAACATGTGCCCGGAAATGCTTTCTAAGGGAGGTAAGACCCTTTGAAAGTGGTGTCCAAGAGTAGGTGTTTGTTTAATATTTCAGTAGCCTTTTGTGTTATACTCTATCCAAAGTCAGTTTAAAAAATTATAAATTCGGCGTCTTTACCGGGGATGCCCGTTGCTATGCAAAGCACGCTTACACATATTATAATCTTTGCTTGCACGTTTGCACGTTTACTTGCACGTTGCTTTGTTACCATCATTTTTTGTAGAAAATATAAATATATTAACTTTGATTTAATTCGAAAGTTTCGTTTGTTTTTAAAAATCAACTTCTCGAATTATCAGAAGATAATTCGTCGTATATAAGATCATAGTCTGAGGATATATTAAGTCGGCTCACTTCTTTCACCTCGCTGGAAATGCCGGTGTTTTTTGCAGCCGTTATTAATGTTAACACGTGCTGAATTGCTGTATACGAGGGTCAAATTATAGCGATAACTAGTTGGTACTTCTACGAGGGTCGATCATTAAGATTGCTAAGTAAAACATAAATTTGCATTGGCATTTTTTATTTATGTCGTTTATGTTTTATGTTTTACCCAGCAATCCTTATGATCGACCCCCGTAGAAGCACCAACTAGTTAACGCTATAATTTGACCCTCGTATATAGCAATTCAGCACGTGTTGACATTAATTTACAACCGGCTGCAAAAGACGCCGACATTTCCAGCGAGATGAAAGAAGTGAGCCGACTTAATATATTCTTAGACTATGAATGAGATTTGGTGCTTTGTTTAATATCAATAAGTTATTATTTCATAATACCAACCCAAATTAAATCCAACCAGTGGCATAAAGAAGAGGAGGGTGTATTGCTTTTCAATCCAAAATATTTTTATTTCATTTTCTCGATATTTTCGTATATCTGAAATATTGTTTTCAGATCAAAATTACACAAAGAAAGTCCTCTTGTGAAACAACGTAAGGCCAACCATTTTTTGTAAAAATTGATTTAAATCAGTTATTGCGGGGTCATTCTATGGCCCTGTATACTAAATCTCTCTTTGGTTTAATTTTATAACAAATAAAGAAAGATTTAGAGTTTAGCAATGATGACCACCTGCTCTAGATTGTATTTTATAAATAATTTTGATATTTTAGATGCACCAAAAATGCGGAAATAGATTTAAGCAAGTAATTGATTTCACCAATAAATATTTATTAATAATCACGCAAAAGATACTAATCATTTCTGTCAATACGTAGTGCTTAGTTTCATTTGAAGATAAATCTGGATTTCCTCATTTCTCCAACGTTAACAATGAATAAATAATATACCCGTGAAACAGCAGCGGTGAAAAAATTATAGCTTGGTACACTCGTATCAGAGGTTCAACCGAAACGTTTCCCAATTTTACTGTTATATTTATTCATCTAATTCTATAAATTGGATTTTAAATAACAGTACCGTTACTCTCCGTTAAACAGAATCATCCTTTTCCTGATTTCATAAAAAAATAAATGGTCCGTACAATAAAACCTTCTTTTAAAAATGGACGTCTATGAAACTGCTTGTTTATTATCACCAGATAATTCAGTGTACATACCATTAATTTTCCTATCGTAATCAATAGCGTTTAGACGCTCGAAAATGCTCACTGAAAATAGTCGATGTCGCTAACAAATTGCGAAAAATAGTGGAAAAAAAAAACTTAAGAAAAAAAATATGCTGGATGAGTAAACGAAAAAATGATTCAGAAAAATAACGTCGGGGGAAACTGATATTTGATACACCGGATGAAACAGAAAGTACCTACTCCCCCCACTTTTTTCTACAGTTTTAAAAATAAAATTCTGAAATTTGGGAAATCAAATATAGGTATCAATGGTCACATTTTGACCATTCGGTGGTAAAAAGTCACTTCCGGTATGGCCGGAATTGTCACAACTTTCTTATTTTAAAAAGCACCCTGCATATTTAAGTTACTTTTCTCCATAAAGCTGTAATTTCTCTTTCCAATGCTTTTTTCAGATTTAAAATCGGATGAAAAATAACCTTGGAAATGGCATTTAGTTGCTATTTCTAGTTGGCTTTGGAATTCAGGAACAAATTTTAAAAAATTGGAAGTAGTCTTTGAATTTGAATAAAAGGGCATTTCACAACATATTAAATGTAAAATCGGTCTATTTTGCTCGTTTGCTTGGATTTAGAAATGTTTTTCCCATTTTTCCATTCCAAGGAAATTCAATTTGTCGTAACAAATTTTTCAAATAGTACCCTGTATGTTTTATTTTTTTATCAGATAGAGTGGTAAATTTGTTTTAGACTGGTTTTTCCCGATTAAAAATTGGATATAAATTAAAATAAATATTAAGCTTTTTGTAGAAGCGTTTCGAATTGTGTACGTCCCTGAAGTTAGCATTACCATATCGAAATTTTGCAATGTCAATATATGGATTAATTGTCCGGTTTTTTTTTATCGTAAATTTGTTGTGAAAAGAAAAAAATTGTCGAGCTTCATTTAAAAAAAAAAGAAAAACATGGTAATGCCTACTTGATAGTCAAGTTAGCATTACCACGTTACGAAACGGGCTAAAATGGTGGAAAAATGGTATGGATATGAAAATAATTTGCCATGAATTTGTCGTGAGCAAATAATATGCGGAAAACCACCCCTTAATGATTTACGGGGGTGGTAGTGCTCAGTACAGAGAAAAACTTATTAATTATTCTATTCCTGTGTAATGGAAATTCGCGACATACTCTTTTCTGACCCTCTGTGAGGGTCGGAGTCACAGAGTAGGGTGACTGGTTTTTTGTAAAAAACAAAAAAAACTAAAAAAATAAGCGTCTTTATTAGAGAAATACAAAATCAAAGTCATATAGAGCGAAATTTAGTCCAAGGACTACTCTTACACTTAACTATATAAGACTTAAAATTAAATCTAACATTAAACTAACACACAAAGAGAATTAGATCGGGAACAAAGAAAGAGAAAAAAAATACATAAAAAACAGGAAAAAAGTAGTGAAATGCTTTCTTAACTGTATATAAAATTTACTTGTTTGCTTTTTCGAATTTGAAACGCCTCTACAAAATATTTAATATTTATTTTAATTTATATTCAATTTTTAATCGCGAAAAAACAGTCTAAAGCAAATTTACCACTCTATCTGACAAAACAGAAAACATACAGGGTACTATTTGAAAAATTGGAGTTATAACAAATTGAATTTCCATGAAATGGAAAAATGGGAAAAACATTTCTAAATCCAAGCAAATGAACAAAATAGGCCAATCTTACATTTAATTTGTTGAGAAATGCCCTGTTATTCAAATTCAAATCTAATTAGAATTTTTTAAATTTGTTCCTGAATTCTAAAGCCAACTAGAAATAGCAAATAAATGCATGCCATTTGCAAGGTTTTTTTTTCATCCTATTTTAAATCTGAAAAAAGCTTTGGAAAGAGAAATTACAGCTTTATGAGAAAATTGAATTAAATATACAGGGTGTTATTTAAAATAAGAAAGTTGTGGCAATTCCCGGCCATACCGGAAGTAATTTTTTACCACCGAATTGTCAAAATGTGGCCAACATTGATACCTATATTTGATTTCCCAAATTTCAGAATTTTATTTTCAACACTGTATAGAAGAAAGTAGGGGTGTAGGTACTTTCTGGGTCACCCGGTATAGATACGCGTTTTTCCGCTCTAGCGGAAATTTTTAGTTCTGGCTGGTCTCGTTTTAAAGAAACTTTAATTTTGAACAACGTTTCCCTTTACAGTTTCTCTCTAAACCCCATATGCTCTGAGTTATATGCATTAAACAATGTTGCAGCTATGGAGTTTTTATTTTTTTGGCTAAGAAATTATTTTTTGGAACTTTTTATACAAGAAACAAAAAAATTCCAGATAATCTCTTACTTGTATATACGTATTGTGACTGAGCTAGAGCTATATAAGTAAGAAAACCTACGTAGATTAGATTAGATTAACGAAGGAGCTGGTTGTTTAGCCTTTACCACCGCGACCTTTTCAGGTCTATTGTGATGCTCCCAGAATATCTTCCTTATAGTACCTCATCCAGCTTTGTCCTTTGTACTAGACTCCACAGCTTTGATAAAGGCCCTTTTGTATAGCTGTCCGCCCTTGGTTTTTCTTCTCCAAGTACTTGGAATCTCAGCCTCACCAGGCCTTCACAGTGGCACAATACGTGAACTGAGGTTTCCTCTTCCTCTTGGCAGAATCTGCATGTCGCGTCCTCTGCCAGGCCCATTAGACTCATGTGTCTATTGAGCCGACAGTGGCCAGTTAGAAGGCCTACTATTACTCTGATGGCCTTCCTATTCTGGCTTAGTAGATCTTCCGTAAATTTGGCCGAACGTTCTTTAATGAACTCCTTGGCATGTCTCTGTCTTGGGAGATTCCTCCACCATTCCAGAGATTTATTTTGCACCTATTCCTTAATGGCTGCTCGTATGCATGGCTTTGCCACGCCACAAAACGGCTCGGGTCCTATTGGGGCTTCAAGTGGGCCTTCCTTGGCCAGTTGGTCAGCCTTTTCGTTTCCTCTGTGTCCCTCGTGTCCTGGTACCCATGCTAGGGTCACTCTGTACTGACTTCCCAGCTCTGTAAGGGCGGTCAAGCAGTCCCAACCAATCTTGAGTTGATTTGCATGGAACTGATTGCTTTTATTGCCGCTTGGCTATCAGAGAAAATGGCAATCGACTGGTTAACAGTGCTTTGTCCTATTATCTCCCTTGCACAACAGTGTATGGCGATCACTTCAGCCTGAAACACCGTTGCGTATTTCCCTAGACTTATCGGGATATTGGCTTTTGACCTTGTCCCGTAAATCCCGGCTCCGACTCCTTGTTCTGTCTTGGAGCCGTCAGTGTACCAGACTGTTTGTGCTGTTATGGGAGGACCGTTTTTCCAATCCTCCCTGTCTGGCATAACAGTCTGAAAGTTCTTGTTGAAGTTATACCTTGAGACCATTACATCCGTGGGCATGCCTAGAATGGGATCTGCCCTCATCTCCGAGTATAACTTCTGGTAGTCCGTCCCGTGTTGCTGGCTAATTGGCGTTTGGCCTTGCATTAACCTGTGTACCACTGACCGAGCTTCACCTTGTATGAATACGTGTAAGGGTGGCAAGTCCAAGAGGACCTCAAGTGCAGCCGTAGGAGCAGTTCTTATAGCCCCCGTGGCGCACAGGCAAGCAAGCCTTTGTACGCCACTTAACAGCCTTATTGCTCCCGACTGCACCGTCTTAGTCCACTATACCACTGATCCATAGGTTATCATGGGTCTCACTACCCTGGTATATAACCACAGGTTCATTTTGGGATTTAACCCCCAGTTTTTTCCACACATTTGCCTACGCCTTCCCAGGGCGATTGTGGCTTTCTGTGTGACTTTTTGGATGTGAGAATTCCATGTTCATTTTTGGTCAAAAATGACTCCTAAATATTTTGCCTCACAGGCAAATGGAATTTCTACTCCGTTGGGCCTTAGGGGCTTTAGGCCTTGCAGTGCTCTTCTCCGTGTGAAATTAACGACTGTGGTTTTGTAGAAAGTCCTTCCTTGCAACACCATTTGTCGACAACACTTAGGGCTCTTTGCGAACGCTCCGTTATTGTATTCGCAAATCGCCCCTTAACGACTATTGCTAGATCATCAGCATATCCTAAGTAATAGAAGCCCTCTGTGGAAAGTTTCCGGAGGAGTTCGTCAACCAGGGTTGGCCATAGTAGTGGATATAGTACCCCTCCCTGGGGACAGCCTGTGCTCACTTTCGCTTCAATGGAAATCTCACCTACATTAGATATTATAATACTATTTGCTGACTTTAATCCACCGGCAGATCGTTGTTGGGACTCCTCTGTTTGATAATGCACTCGTTAGTGAGTGTGTTGTTGCGTTACTAAACGCTCCCTCTATGTCTAGGAATGTAACTACTGCCATTTCCTTGTCCTCTAGGGACTTTGCTAGTAGTCTGTTTAATTCATCCAGCGCAAGGTCTGTCGACGTCCCTGGCTGGTATGCATATTGACGTTCACTCAGGGGATTTTTCCTTAGTAGTTCGTCTCTAATGTACCTATATATCAGTCTTTCCATCGTTTTAAGTAGGAAAAAGGATAGACTTATAGGCCTATATGACTTGGGCGTTTGGTCCGATAATCTACCTATTTTTGGTAGGTAGATGACTCTCACCTTCCGCCATATTTTTGGTATGTATTTCCAAGCCAAGCAGGCTCTGAATATTTTACATAAGTAAGGCATTAATACCTCTAGCCCCTTTTGGAGCAAAATTGGATATATTCCGTCCATCCCAGGAGATTTGAGTGGTTGGAACTTACTAATTGCCCATCTGATTTTATAAGGTTTTATAACCTCGGTGGCCAACCTCCAGTCCGCAAGTTTGGGCCTTTCTGGACTTTGGTCTGGATAATGCCTATCCTCTAGGTCTGTTAATATCAGTGAGCCCGGAAAGTGTGCCTCCATGAGCAATTTAATACTTTCCGTCATTGTTTCTGTGTAGGTTTCATCATCCTTTCTGATAAAACCTACTTCGTTTGCAGTACAACCGTCCTTGGCCAGGATTCTATGGATTCTGGAAGCTGCGGGGCCATCACTGACCTCTTCGCAGAATCTCTTCCATGAGTCTCTCTTTGCCTTGCGGACCTCTTTATTGTACTGCGTGAGTTTTACTTTATAGGTATCCCAGTCTTGGTTGGATTTGGCCCTATTAAATAGCCTTCTAACCTCAGCCCTAAGGCCTTCCAGGAGGTTACTCCACCAGACTGTTTTACCCCTGGTTTTCCTTGTTTTCTCCGGACAGTTTTCCTGGCAGGCAGCTACTATCGCCTCGTTTACCTGTTCCACTTCAAGGCTCTCTATATTTCTTCCAGACGCTATTCCTCCCTCTAGATACCCTCCGAGGGACTCTAAATATCCTTCCCAGTTGGTATCTCGGGGATTTCTGAATTTTGTCTCCGTTACGTAGTTTTGGTTTTGAAAACCTTTTGATATACCCGTATATTTTCTGATTGATCATATCACCCGTGTGTGTACGTACATGCGAGATTAAAAGACAACTGTGTAAGTGTAAATCGCACAAAACGTTTTGGCACATTTTTTTGGTGTACATCTGGTCGGACAAACCTGTTAGTGTACAATTTATGATTAATAATTTATTAGTTTAATTTCTATTTTGAAAGCAGATTATTTATAAATTACGCTATCCGCTTGGCAAAGAGAGAAAGGGTAAGGCTGTAGACACACTATCGAGAGCAATAAATAGTCAACGTATGGGTTCAACAAATTGTTTAGATGGGAGGGAGTTGCGCAGATTTTTAACACGTTAATCATTTGTTATTTTAAGGGCGAAATTTGGTGAGTTTTGCCAGCAATAGTTTTCAGTGCAGTCGCAGCCGAAAATAGACCTTCGGGATCTTTGCATATCCGCTTTCGCTCGGCTGTTTATGAATAGAAAAAATATTAGATACAAGAGATAATCAAAACAATAATCTATGTATTTATGGATTGACATCTCTTCTTTTTTTAGTTTTTTTTTTAATGAAATTTACAAATACAAAAAGTAAAACAAAGTAGAGGTTTATTAGTGAGTTTTATTAACAAATATGTCTGCAAAAATTGATTTCCAGATACTTAAATAGAATTTCCACAATGGATTTCCTGAACCGTGAAAGGTTCGCGAAATCCAAGAAATCTGAGAATATTCTATATCTACTCTCACTCGGCTACTTATGAAAATTAAGAAAGTTATGTGGCATACTTGATCCAATATCAGTTTGAAATATTATACATCAGGCAGCGCAGCGTTATCAATATAATTTATCACCTGGTATATGAGATAACCAGTTCTGTACTGTGCGTGCAAAACTGTTTTCGTGGAATCGGCCAGTGCCGTACATTTATTTAACCTTGCACGGTTGTACCTAAGAAATGCAGGGAGGTAGGTTGCGGGGGGGGGGGAGGAGCAAGGAATTAAATAATTTTGCCTCTAAAACGGTTCTAACGATTTTGATTAAACTTGGCACATGAACACTCCCCTAATACCGGTATAAAATGACATGACCAGTTGCTCCTAGAAAATGCAGAGAGGGAAGCTGTGGGGGGTGAGTTCGGTCTACTCTTAAACGGGAAAGTTTGTCCGAGTTGTCGCGGACCGATTCTTTCCGGGGTGAGAGACTCCTCGGTTATACTACTTTGTCGTATATTAATATTTGTAAAGTATCGCTAATTTTACCTCTCTGCGTCAAGTAACTTGGTCTAACGCACAATAAATATATTATTATTATTTTCTAACAACTGTGTTAAAATATAACAAAAGTTTTTTTCTGGTGTACGAACAATTCTTAACAACAACGTCTTCATTTCGGTGCCTTTCTAATTCGCCCAGTAGTCCATTCTCATATAGCCCAAAATTCCGTGTAGCTTGGATGCTCTGCCAATTTTAAGAAACCTCCAGAACACAAAAGTACTGCCCTAATATAACAAATTTTTCGAGGTTGGCATTCTGGAAAATTGTTGTAAAAAATATGGCGGATCAAAGATGGCGGCGCATGACTCTTTTAAACAAACGAATTCTATCTCCGTTATCTCTTAACGGATTTTAAAAAACGAAAAAAGCAACTACTCACCAAGGGGTGTTACAAGAAAGATCGTTTAGTTTTTTTTAAATTCGCAAGACCGCGTTAAGAAGCCAAGCCATCTTAGCAGCCCTTTCAGGCGTGATCCATTGAAGGAACAGGTTGTGCTTAGGCTTGGGGCTGTAGTCTATTTTGTTAGGCCGTAATTTGTTTTGATTCGCGCCATAAGCTTAGGCTTATTGTCGAAACTGAGCCCCCACAGGTCACTTGGGATAAGTCTTGCGAATTGATATTTTAAATTCATTTTTGTAAGGTGTATTTTTTTATATCTTAGGGTTGCCAGTATCCCTCATATGAGGCAATTTTTTTGGTGTGAGATAATTGGTACCTATATCATCTTGCTGATGTAACGGCCATATGCATGGTCATGTTTTAAGAAGAGAGGTCAATAATTGAAGGAATCTGAGTCGAGTCGATTTTTTTTACCACGTAGACAGTGGAGACGAATTTGAGAGTGGAGGCAACGTGTTGCAGAGGGGTCCTTGCAGTAATACCTGATTTTGAAACGAAGTTACACCAGGGCCTTCTGTTTGGTGGTATCGTTTATAATATTTTTTTATTTAAAATTTCACTTTTCAGATATTTTTTTAGTCTTGTAAGAAATGGTACCATTTTAATTAAATTTAACGTTTTCAAATATTTATACAAATTTTCACATTAATATTTTTACCTGTAATTTTTTTAAATAATACTTGTTAAACCTTGGTCATAATTTAATATATTTTTTTATTATCAATCATTCAAATTTTAACTTAACTCATTTTTTTACTATTGCTTATTAAATTTATTCAACTGTCTCATAATCAAATATTAAAGTCAACTTATTATTAACATGTGTGTTTCCTTTCTTTTACTCATTTAGCTGGATATATATTATTGGTGAGCTTATTACGTAACTTAGGTACTCAGTATTGTTTTTCTTAGCGTTCACAATACTCCTGGTTCATATAATAAGTTAAGGTGGCGCCCTGAACATCTATTTTTTTTATGTATATTTATACTCACTAATTTATATTTTTTTATATATACAGCAAGTTATCAAATTGAGTAAATATCGAACCACGACCTCGCTTTCCCATAACCCAGAACTGCCGAAACACTTCCTGTTTTTAAGCCAAGGGGTGTTACAAGAAAGTGGCGCATCCAACGTAGCGGGCACGATTTGTTTAACTTTGCATTTTATAAATATCTTAGCCACCAATAATCTGTTAAGCTGTTGAGTGTGAGAGGGAAATACCATAGTTAATCAACATTCTAAGTATCTTATTGACCTATCATTCTGAACTTATTTATTGACCAGTTACATTTTTTATCTGCTCCTTTTTTACGTTGTTGGTATACCTATTTGTGAGTTATTTGCGATTTTACATTTTTATATGGTTTGTCGATATTTGTTGTGTGTTGATGCTTTTTTAATCTGAACAATTTTCTTACATTTTTTTTAATACCTTTCATTTCATACGTTACATACATAAACATGGAACCACATAATATGAAACTAATTTATCGTCTTAGTGATGAATTAAATTATGAATTACGCATAAGAGAGGTGTTAATGCTGGTAGAAAAGATGCAGCAGCAAAACGCAAGATTTTGCACCGGTTATTAGATACTGACCGCACTCGTAAAGTAGATTATTAGATCCAAATTTTGACTATGATTCCGAAAATTAAAATGGTACCATTTCTTACAAGACTAAAAAAATATCTGAAAAGTGAAATTTTAAATAAAAAAAATATTATAAACGATACCACCAAACAGAAGGCCCTGGTGTAGCTTCGTTTCAAAATCAGGTATTACTGCAAGGACCCCTCTGCAACACGTTGCCTCCACTCTCAAATTCGTCTCCACTGTCTACGTGGTAAAAAAAATCGACTCGACTCAGATTCCTTCAATTATTGACCTCTCTTCTTAAAACATGACCATGCATATGGCCGTTACATCAGCAAGATCCAATTATCTCACACCAAAAAAATTGCCTCATATGAGGGATACTGGCAACCCCAAGATATAAAAAAATACACCTTACAAAAATGAATTTAAAACATCAATTTGCAAGACTTACCCCAAGTGATCTGTGGGGGCTCAGTTTCGACAATAAGCCTAAGCTTATGGCGTGAATCAAAAAAAATTACCGCTTAATAAAATAAACTACAGCCCCAAGCCTAAGCACAACCTGCTCCTTCAATGGATCACGCCTGAAAGGGCTGCTAAGATGGCTTGGCTTCCTAACGCGGTCTTGCGAATTTAAAAAAAACTAAACGATCCGACACGCAGGTCTTAATTACAAACACAAGTCACAGACTTGTGCACTTGGCAAAATCGAAAGATGAGAAGAAGAAGAGGAGACAATAAATTGAAATTTATAACAACATAACCTTAGAATAGAGAGTGTGCTACTATGTGTTTCTGAAGGAATAAATAAAACAAGTACATAAAAAAACATGCTGTTAAACCAGCCAGGAAAAGAGGACGTCGTGTGTTTACCATATTTCGGTGTTAACCCAAAATAAGGTGTCAAGTGCTTTTCAACCTGAACAAATTATAAGTGCAGTGTTAATTGTTTGAAACGGTGCCGCATTATTTTCATTATTATTTATTTAGATATTTACTGCATGTGAAGCATGTTTTTGCAGGAAAGAAAGAATAAAAAAATATTTATGTTTGTCTAATAAATTCCTTTTCATGAAATTTTTCACGGCAACCAGTAATACATTTGTCCACATACTGGGTGGCCTAACTTACTATGCCCTAATTTAATTTTAAAATTTATTATAAATAAAAAATGTAACATATGCAATGCTACAAGTACAGCGTTTATAGAAGAAAAATAATACTGACATATAAAGTAATATTTTGTAAATTTCTTAGATAAATGAAAATATCGGAATTAATTTATTAAGTTATTTACTTTTAGCGGAAAATCCATTGTAGTACATAAAAAACTCTTCAAATATATGTTATATAAAGAATTCAATGCTGATTTGAAATATGTTCTCACTTTGGTTTTCAAGTTATATACGTTTTAAACGCCAAAAACCTTGCGCGTGTCGTTTTCCAAAACGAAATAATCTAACGGTGCAGTGCAGTAGCGGTTATGGATATATTTAATGGCAACAGTTCTAAACTTTTCAAAACAAATTACTTCTAACAGATGAATTATTATCTATTACAGTCATTATGCATAATAGTATACCTAATCAACTATATATTTAAACAAAAACATAAATAAATAATAATTGTTTTTACAATGTTTTAAATTAAATATTTATCTTTTGATATTCCCCCTGAAATTCTAGCAGAAAATAACCACGGGGAAACTGATACTTTACTGTGCATCGTACAATAATTATTGGAGAAAAATACGGTATCAGTTTAACTGTAGACAGTTCCGATACAGACATTCTTATTACTTTATTAAAATATTATAAAGTGTTACCTCAAGAAACAAATATATTAACAGGACGTGGAAAAAACAAGAAGAACTAATTGGCTAAACATATCACCGCTACTTTAGGCCCGGTTATTAGAGAAGCTATCCTTGTATTCCATGCATTTACTGGAACCGATATAACTGGAAAATTTTTCAGGAAAAGCAAAGATGTGTTTTAGGATATTTTTAGGCTTAAATGAAGTTGACAGTATTTTAAAGTCGTTTTCTTTACTGGGTTCGGAGGAAACACCAAATGTTGAAATGAATATACTTCGGCCGAAAACTCGAGTCAGTAACGCAGAAAATAAGCGGCACTCTCGTCAAAGGATAGTAGCTCTTATTTGATACTAAAGCGGCACCTCGTTCTACCATATAATCCCATTGAATCGAGAGAAATATATTAAGTTTTATCCGCCTACTAGAAATGGAAACCACGACTACCACAAACAATTTTAATGACCTAGTCCACCGCATATAGTAAATGATTTAACGTGCCGCCGCCTTTATACCTAATAATTTGCTCGACTAACTATTCAGTCGTAAACCAACTTGGTAAGAAAGAAAGAAATCGTATATCCCGGGCATTCAGTGGCGCCACATGCGTATTTATGTACGTATATATAACATAATAATATTTCATAAAATAAAAAATAAATATAATTAAATTTATTTTCACGCTCAACTCAGTCAGAAAGAAAACTGGAGTTCTTTTAAGAAAATTTTAAATGGCAGGCATAATTTTATTAGAAGTGGAATACTTACGTAATCCGACATTAAAACTGTAGAATGGTTGATGTTTATAAAAATTTTAACCATGCCAGTTTTTCTTATTGCCCAGCAAGGACCAACGTGGAGGCGTGAGCATATTCCTTGCCGGGAAAGGATGGTGACAGGGTTGTTCATTAGAGAGTAACAGGTTAAAAAAGAAAATAAATAAATAGACTTACAGCTTAAAAATAAATAACTGTTCTACCAACATAAATAAACTTTCTTGTTAAAATATAATAACTAAAAACAAAACATACCAAAGTTAAAAATAAATAACTGTTCTATAACAACATAAATAAGCGTTCTTGTGAAAATAATATAATACAGAACAAAACTTACCAACAATAATTTTCCACAATAAATAAGTCATAATATCACAATCACTACATGACACTATCACAGATTATCACTCACTCACCACTGTCACTATCATTGCTGGCGTCTACATTTATTATTATTGGCTCAATCACTGCATCAATCCGAATATCCATATTCTGCATTTTTTCTTCAACTTTTTTAACGTGCCCTATACATTTTTGCCAAGAAACAGCTTGTAACTCTTTTTAATGCATTGAATAGAAGGCCTTTTACATGTTCTAATTTAAAAGTTCTATTTTCTCTTGCAACATTCCCCTTTACTTCAGCCTAAATAAGCTCAATGGGATTGAGTTCACAATGGTATGGCGGCAGCCGTAATGCCTCAATACCTCTAGCGTTAGCCATTTCATCCACAATATATTTCTTATATATCGGCGAATGCTGTTTCGCTAGGGTTAGCAGTTCGGCTTTCAGCGAAGCACGATCGAATAGTATAGGATACCTTTAACCATTCTTGAACTTGCGCTTTTTGCCATGTAATGGTTGGTAATTTTTCCAGTAATCGACTGTGGTACGGGGCGTTATCCATAGTAACAACAGATCCGGGTTCAATCTTAGCGAGAATTTTTGCAAACCATTCCTCGAAAACATCCGCGAGGCTATTTTTCTTTCCTTTTGCAAATACAAAGTTCATATCATGCAAACATTTTTTTAACGTCGATTTGCCCATTTTGGGTATATGTTCATCATCATTCAGGGACTGTAAATTCATTATCATAGAAGAATTTATGAACCTTACGTCGAATTCCATTTTTCTGGAAGTTGTCTAAGATTTTTTTCTTCTTCCAGACTTCACTTTAGGTTTCTGAACATCCCCTTCATTTTTTCTTCTCTTAAAATTCTGTAAATGGTCCGCTCACTCACGCCGGTATACCTTGAAGTCATGTTAACTAAACCTGCTGATCCTGATTTCTGTACCATGGGATGATCTTTTTCCAATGCATGATATACATTCAAAATAATTTTCTTCTCCTTGAAGCTTAATGGACACTTTCTAGTGGTATGAACTTTTACCACTTCTTTTGAACCGAGAATCGCTTCCATTTTTGCACATTTAAAAATATTACGATATCCCACAATTAGACTTATTTTCACTAAAGCACTAACAAAGTAAAACTTTAAGGCACTGTGATACGTAATTTATAAACAAAAATTAATGCCGCCCAATTCATAAATAATCCACACTATAAATATTTCACAGGAAATAAAATTTTAAGGCGCTATGATACCACAAATACCTAATTTATAAACAAATTAATACCGCCCAATTGATAAACGACCGCACTCTATGTGTACACTGATTTTAAACTGAGTTATAACGGTTTAACGCACCAAACACCGCTGAATACGTGGGGAATGTTGCCAGATTTAAGCATAATATTTTAAATTTCATGCATAGTTAATTCAATCCGAGGACTTTCATTACTTCGAAATTGATGTTATTCGTCAAAATTCTCAAAACATACTATATTAGGGAATTTACAAAATTCGTAAATCCGCACGCCCCTGGCTCTACTGACTAGAGTTTTCGGCCGAAGTTATAGGAACTTTGAAAGCTTTATTTGAAATGCTTTACAAATCTACAACGATTACTTCTGTCAAGAAATTACGATGGAAATTATATTCTATGAAAGGACATCACCTACGCTTAATGCTCTCGACAGCGCAATCTTATTTAAATATATTAATTTAATCGAATATTGCGTTATTTAGTAATGTTGGGTTTCTTAGGGCAAATTTTATAGCAAGGGTACGGAAGTTATGTCATACCATTATTCAGAAACTTACCAATCCAGACCTATGTGGATGGAAAAAAATGAAAGGAAGTTTATATGCGGCAGTTCCAATAAAGCCACCTGCTCCTGAAAGCTTATTGTTTTTAAGAGCGCTCCGGATATAAGCCGGAAAGACGGTGCAAATTACTCTCATATAAATCATTATTTTAAAAAAGGGCTTTCACTAAAAGACATTAAAAACATGTTACAATGTGGGACGATGAGAGAAAAAAAAGTATATATAAAAAAATAAATTTTTTTCTTCTATTATCGATTTGCAAAAATAATTTTTATCGTCCCGCATAGGTATCATTAAAATAAACATTTTCCCTTTTGTAGAACTAAAATAAAATTAGCCCTAATGTCCTCAAATGCACAGAGAAATTTAAAGATTAGGTATAATAAATTTGCCCAATGTCATATTCTACTACATCTCTATCTCTTGCCTTCCAAGCACACCGTACATTCAGCTGCGTCATTTTATTGACGTGAAGTCATTTACAATTAAGATTGGAAGCATGGATGACTAATACACTCCGACCAACTCTTAATAAAATGTGGCTGTAAAAAGGAATGCGCCAGTAAAAGTTGCAGTCGCAAAAAAATTCTTATATTGTACCGAAGCTTGTGCAATGTGCATGTACAGAATTTGAATGTGCCAACATTGAACCAACGCCCATATCTGACATAAATGATAATGACGATACGAAACTTGATATATCTGCGGGTGAATCGGGTAAGATCAATATACAGGGTGTCTCACCGGGAAATGAATCGATCGATATAGAGAAAAGTACGCATCAGAAAATTTTGAAAATTTAGATAATTACTAATGTCGGTGTGGCCAATCCAACTAAAATAATTACAAGCAGCTGGCACTTCCGCTTATACCGGAAGTCGATACTAACTTGCTTATTTCAAATGGAACACCCTATATATTTTTGAGTTGAAAATATGTAGCATATCCTGTACCTAAACCTAGCCGTTTCAGATATTTGACATTTTATAGAAAATTTGACAGGTGCAACGGTTTGCAAGGACCGTTATAACTTTCTTCGTGTAAAAGATCCTCATTTGCTTCTTGTCACGTAAAAAGAACACAAGGAGAACTACGATCTATAACTGAAATAAATTCAATAATATCATACCAAGTGTTCCGTTTTTCGCGTTACATTTTGTCAACTTCAAACCGCGAAAACTTGTTTAGGTCAAGTATAAAATTGAATTCCTTTTTTTCTGATATTAGCATTGTGGGGGTTAAAGTTACAACTTTTTGAAATATTTGCGATTTTATTAGAAATTCATGAATTGTTGTAATCATTTCATCAAAATAGCCATGATTAGAAACAATCAGTCATTATCTTATGTCAAAAAATGCCAGCACGTTTAAATTACACCCACGAAGATTTTTTATATTTGTTTATTATTTATACAAAATGTGATAAAATAATATCAAGAATTTGCAGCACATTTGCTACTCGATATCCAGAAAAACGGAAACCGTCACCAAACACTGTAAAACGCATACTGGAAAAATTTTAAAAATTATGGCTCTGTCAAGGCAAAAATGCAAAGAAGAAAGCCTATTGTTGATGACGAAAACATTGAAATAGTCATTCTGGAATATTTTCATGCATTTTCAAGGATGTCACTAAGACAAGCTGCTCTGGAATCGGGACTATGCAAGGATTCAATTCACAGAATCTTATTAAAACATAAGTTTCACCCGTTTTCATTCCATATGGTCCAAGGATTAAAAGAAACAGATGTCCTAAGAAGACAGAATTTTTGTGAGTTTATTCTAATAAGGTCTGAGGGTCACGATTCTTATTTGGGAAATATTATATGGACACATGAAGCAAAATTTACTAAAAATGGACTTTTTAATAGACACAATTCGCATTATTGGAGTGACTCAAATCCTCATATGTTCAGAGAGCGAAACTTTCAGGAAAGTTGGCAGTTCAATGTTTACTGTGCCATAAAAAACGATAGAGTGGTGGCATTACAATTTTATCGGCTAGGTTTAGGTATAGGAGATGCTACATATTTTCGACTCAGAATTTTATGCTCTTTTCGAAAACCCTAAAATATATAGGGTGTTCCATTTGAAATAAGCAAGTTGGTATCGACTTCCGGTATAAGCGGAAGTGCCAGCTGCTTGTAATTATATTAGTTGGATTGGCCACACCGACATTAGTAATTATCTAAATTTTCAAAATTTTCTGATGCGTACTTTTCTCTATATCGATCGATTCAGTTCCCGGTGAGACACCCTGTATTTTAGGTAAGAATTCTTTCAGAAGACTAGCAAAAAATTTAGGTCTGGCTGACAGCTGCAAGAACTTTCATATACGACATTGCTGAAAATGTTATATCCATAAAGTATTGTTTTTATCTGTATTTAATATCTAATAAATAATGTTTATTTTTTCTCATACTTTTTTAAATAAATGATTCGTCGCCAAACTAAGAAAAATGTTTTCAAACTTAGCATATTTAATAAGTACCTGTCTTAAAACGTTATGAACTTCTGTTTTTAAATTGCTAGTGTCCATAACAGCTACTAAACTCTTGGTAGGTTCTCTCGATCGAAAAGCTACACGAAAAAGGTTTTTGACCTTTAAAACTCTTATTATTTAAATTAAAAGCAAAAGCGAGGACATATTTAAAATCAGTATTAAATTCTTTACAACTTATATTTCAAGAGTTTTTCATGTACTATAATGGATTTCCCGCTAAAAGTAAATAACTTAATAAATTAATTCTGACATTTTCATTTATCTAAGAAATGAGAATGGAATATAGTAGTAGGTGCACTGCTAACAGTATCAGCTTAATATGTAATTTAAATTCGTGTAACATGAAATATGTTCCGGTTGAAAAATATCACCTGTACCGTGTCAAAAATTTGCATTTTTTGACATCCCAACAAGCTTTACAAGTGTTATTTACCTATTATGTTACCCACATACATAGCCTGCTTTCTATTTTACACAAATATGAATTGTTCTGTATTATTTATTATGTGTGATTGAATAATAACTGAAATAGTAAACGTGGATTCTCAAGGAAATAAAATAATGCCTTATGTAACTGCAAAAGAACAGTGTTCATAATCAAAATTAATAGATTCTGTTACGATTTTTGATTCAATACGGTAGATGAGCTTGAATTTCTTTGTTTCGTAATGATGGCAACATTTACGTTGCTTTGCTTTATAAATTACCATTATTGAAACTTAAAAAAAAGCTTACAAAATGCGATTGCTCCGAACCATTTGAAATGGTCAAATTATTTTATATATACTTATCATCGAAAATAATGATATTAAATGATGCCATAAACTGCCGAGTGAGACTTAAAATAATTCACGTCCTCTTTCTCCTATTCTGTAATTTGTTGAGAAAAATGCTGATTTTGTATCCAAGAAGGGCATATAATTGTGATAAATTCAACCCCCTCTTTCATCCCCTACGCGAAAAACAATTCTTCAGAAATTTTAAATGGAAGTAAGGATCAAGTGATACTTACTGATCCGGGGTCCGTCGCCCCTTTTTTTAAACTGATTAGGTACTAACAGGCTGAATTTTCATGAGTGGCTTCGTTTTCACGAGTTTCCCAACTTTTCTCTCTGCGAAAATTCTCGATAGAGGTATGCAAAGTTCTACGCAGCCGCTAAACATGTTGATCGTGGAACTGACACTTTCATGGTTGGGGAGCTGAATTAGCTTTGGGGGGCACGTGCTCCTGTGCGCGTTAGGAGCAGCCGCCACTGACTAACGGGCTGATTTTTACACTATTGTTTAATTAATATTCTTGAAATCGAATAGTCAAATTGTCCTACAAATTTTCTGGCAGGTTTTCCCCCACATGATGGTTTAATAAACGTTTAATATATGAAATTATGATTTAAATTTCGTATATATTTAATCAATGTCTATGAAAAGCGTTTATTTCATAAACGATTTTTATACGTATATTATAAATGTATTTCTCCGAAAATTTTCGGAGTAACGCAGAATATCTGAAAGCTAATTAGTTGAGACTACATTTCTGTCAAATGTTTATTGTAAATTGGTGAAATTTGCACTCGTATTTTTTCAGCCATATTATAGTTTTTAATATACGATTTTTAAATGTATACGATAAGTATGTATTTGGGCAACGTTTTTTATAGGCATATCATAAACAATTGCATTTAAAAGTTCAAAAATTATAACAATATCTGAAAATATGAGTAAAATATTTACTAATCAAAATCTGTAATAGGCATGATAAATGAAAATATTCGTTCAGTAATATTGCAGTTTATAACATACAGTTTTTAAACGTATATCAATCTGCATCGATTACATTATTTTAAATATACCAATAAGGGTAGCAAATATTAGGTTGAACATTCTCAGTTCACTATTAAAATTAATTTCGACGAAAATTCAAGGACACATACGATTTCAATATGAAATGCCTGCATAAGAGTTTCTCATAAATATATGCATCTCTCTCATGGTCTCAACGGTCCAGCTGGTGGGCAAATGCGAATCGTCGTGTTAATTGCCGTTTTGTGTGGTGGTACTCAACTTTAGTAGTGTGCCGTGTGCCTTTGTGATTCAAACAAAGAATATTTACTTATTTGTTTTTGCATAATACATATTATTTGATTAAAATTCAACAAGTGTTGTGTTGATGAGCCGCCCTGATCCTTGAGTTATCACGTTGTAGTGCGTTAAAGTTACAAGAATGAACCAACTTGTGATTAGTAAGAATTATTGTTTATCTAAGAGTTTTTATAGTAACTGCATTTTTTTTTTCACAGAAGGTGTAAAACTCTGCATGGCTAACGTTGAAGGCGTGAGTGAGACCAGCGACAATAAAATTAGAGGGGCGATTTAAGATTGACTGAAGCTTGCCAAAAGCCGCTATAATTACAATAATAATAATAACAAATAGACTATATTTTTGGATTTTATTAATTAAATTAATTAATTAAGAGTAATGAACAATGTTGTGTTTTGTTATCGTTGTCAAACATTCTAGGTCCCCAAGGGTGAAATGGTATAAATGATAAAATAGTTTTATGTATTTAGCCAATCCCGCCGAAAAAAGCAATACTTAATATAAAAAAACTAAATATTGTCTGAAAGTTATTTGTGGCATTCTACGAATATTCTTTCCTATTATTTGGGTTTTCTACCACATGTATTATTATCCTCTTCAAAACAAATCGCCAAATCTACAAAATAATAGAATTATTGGAAAAATGCCTCTGCGCCCGTGACGTTTGCGCCAAAGGAAAAGTCAGAGGTTATGTTTTGCAAATAATATAAATCGGAATAAACACAGAAATAATGTATTTTGCTGACGTTTCGGAAAGTAATCTCTTTCCGTTTTCAAAGCTTTTTTTTGGAAGAACTCTTATTTTGCTGTGTATGTCAAATACACAGCTTTAAGATTCTGTTTATGTTATTTCCATAGATACTTACTACTTACACAGAACATAGAACTGATGACAGGGAGCAGAATTCAAAAAACTGTATTTACAATATCCCGTGCGAATGTGATAAATGTTATGTGGGTGAGTCATCCAGACCTTTCAGTGTGAGGTTGGATGAGCACAAGAACTACATTAGAAAAAATGAAATTCAGAAATCAAATATTTGTGAACATGCTTGGGAAAACGGACATATAATAAACTGGGACTCGGCAAAAATTTTAACAAAAGAAACAGATACCAAAAAAAGAAAAATTAAAGAATCAGCAATAATTTTATTAAATGAAGATAAGTGCGTATCGAATTGTTCTGTAGATATTTGTACAACCTGGCTACCAATGTTAAAAGAAGAACTTAACAAACTCAACATTATCTAAAAGAAAATATCATGAGTTCTATGTTCTGTGTAAGTAATAATTCTATTATTTTCTAGATTCGGTGATTTGTTTTGAAGAGGATAATAATACATGTGGTAGAAAACCCAAATAATAGGAAAGAATATAAGTTGTTCATCTTTCAACTTGGAAAAACATGGCCTAACTATGTGTTTCATTCATGTTTTCTCTATACGATTTTTAAGCGAAACAAACATTATTGCACCTCCAAATATATTTTTTTTATTTAAAAAAAACTGGGCAAAGTTACCTCACGATTGGGGTTAAATTGCCTTCGCTTGTAAAATCATTATAGAGACAAGTAAACTGACGCTATAGGATACTTTGCCCAAGGAATAGATGCCTAAAAAGGCGGTAAAAAATTTCGAATTAAAAATTCAAATAAAGATAGTTATAAACTAAATATTTTCAACTTTTATTTAAGTCTTACATTTTAATACAAAAAAACATATAAAAAGTAACATTAATCCTATGTATAAAAATACTGTCATACTTCAACAGGCACTATGAAATATTTTTTTTGGCAGTCAGATTCACTTTAATATCACATAGGTAACCTGATTATATAAAATGTTTAGATAATATTATGGAGTTTAAGCATAATGTAGATATATTTTTATATTATAATGTATTTTATAGTCTAGATGGGTATTTTAACCGCTGACTTAGATTCAACACTGCCTGCGATTTTTTTATTTTGTTTTTCATTGTATTAAAAGTCTTTATTTTGACACGTCCTATGTATATACTTTGTACTTGATCTCTTTTTGGATAATAAATTTAAAAACAAAAATGGCCACAAATTGCACTGATGAGAATCCTTGTCCAACATCCACAACGAGCCAGTTGTGTGTGCTACAATTACAACCGAAGAAAGACAAGCCTTTCTGTATGAAACTATAGATACGTTAGGTCAACCTCATAATGTTTACAAGAGTGTGGTATCTGATCCGGGGACACCCTGTATATTTAATTTTACATTCCTTAACAGAGATGGCTGCCACTGCTAAACAATTTAAAACTATCTATGCAAAATTATGTATCTTTTATACCTATTAATTCCTGCTCAAGATCCATGTCAGTGTATAATTAACCACCTGTGATCGGACCATGATTTATATGGATTTCTAACGATGTAATTTTAATATTATCTGAAAATCAATTTATAAAAAATAATAACTTGAATTTCACTTTAAAAATTTATCAGTGTGTAAAGAATACCCTACGGACTTAATTTAAATTCTCGTAAATCATACAAAATAAAGCATTTCTCTTTGTAAAAATTTCTAATACTTATGGAAAAAATTCTTACGCGTTTCAACGACATAAAAATAATAATTAAATATATATTTTTGTAATTGTCTGGTCGGATTTACTTCATTACTTAAGATGTATTATTACTTCAATAATTGAGGTTAACGACACTTGTACTTGTATATAGTTGAGGAAAATTAATCGGATAATTACAAATGATGACTTTTTATATATTGCCACTGTCCTTAAATGATGTAATTCTTAGTATTCAATAGCCACTTGGTTAAATAACGAGTTACGCAAAATTTAATTACTAAATTACTTAATATCTATATTTGACGCACTTAACATAAGGAGTGAATGTCAAAGAACCCACCAAACATATCTAAACTCATCACATTTAAAATCATCAAAAAATTTCATCGAAGAAATTTTCCGTAACTATAACGAAATATTTTGCATGAACACCGAGCGACCGCTAAAAACATCGTCGGAAGAGATCTATACCCAGTATTTTGCAAATGATCATAAAAATCAATCCGAGAGAAGACTAATTATAGTAACTGCAACAAACAACATCCCGGTGATGAAAGATTTCAATTTACCTTTACAAAATTTTTATTTTTACGGAACTGCAATGAAAATTGCAATTTTGTAAACTATTAAAAAAAATTCGATCCGCGAATGTAATTATTTAAGTGCAATAAATGCCGTCCCGAGAATTTGTTTTTCGAATTTATAACGAAATTTCAATTTTTTTTAGGAACAGCAACAAAAATTTCACTTTTGAGAACTATCATAAAAATCGCTCCACGGAGCGTACGTAACTGCAATGAATGTCTCTGCACGGAGCGTAATTTGCGTAAGTATAAAGAATGTCGCTCCGACCACCAAAATTTAGTAACCATAGTTCAAGTAGGAATAAACTGAGACAAAAAAATATAACAAACACTTTACGACCTCATTAAAATACCATTACTCTTTGTGCTACCTCGACCGACCCTCGACCGCAAAGCCTCTCGCTCGTTTTTAATGTGCGGCGAGTCGTTTGATAGTTTAATGTTATACATACCGCCGGTGGCCCGCGGCGATAATAATGATGTCGTAAAGTTTTTGTTTAGTTTTTTTTTGTCTCAGGATTCCTTACTTGGACTATACTTTAAGAACCGACTTTTACTTCCCAATAAAAATCTTTATATCGAACCGACGTTGTGTAACACTGCATCTTAGGCATAATATTGAATATGAGGACGACTAAAGAGTTATAGTTCAAGTAGGAAGAAACTGAGACATAAAAAACATAACAAAAACTTTACGACCTCATTAAAATACTGGTACTCTTTTTTGTGCTGTTCGCAAATTGACTCGTTTACCTTTATAAGTTTTTAATGTGCGCCGGGAATGTTTTATGTCAGGCTTGGCGCCATGACCCACGGCGATATAATTATGTCGTAAAGTTTTTTTTTCGTTTTTTATTTACTGGGATCTATTTATTTCAACTAGCGCCATGGCCCGTGGCGATAATAATTATGTCGTAAAGTTTTTGTTAGGTTTTTCTGTCTCGGGAATTTATTACTTGAACTGTACGTATTAAAGTTTCTGAAGGGAGTTTGGCACGACGGCAAAATTTTTGAAGGTAAATTTTCCACTTTTTGCAGTCGATTTTGGCGGTAAATTTATACTATACATATGAATATAAAATAATTTTTAGTATTCTGAATTGTTGTGATTCAAGCATTCTCAAGCTCTAGTGTGAGCGTCCGAAAATATTTGAGATATTTGTAAAGTATATACGATTGGAATTGAAACCGTATAAAAATTAAAAGCCGGCAAAAACAGTCGGCATCTCTTTATTGTACATGGGCGGAGGTAAATAGAAATGCTTGTCATAACAAAATGATAAGATTTTCGGTTTTCGGGCGTTATTATATTATCCTCTGCTTCAAATGGTCTCCAGAAAGCCATGGTAAATTAGTAAATAATTAAAATATTTTACCTTTTATACAGTAGTAAATATTTATAAATATGAACAGTAACTAATTAAACTCCTACGCTTGATATTATAATAGGTATTTATGCGCTGCACTGGCACATAGACAGCACGATATTAGACTTCCACGTTCCAAGATAAAGAAACGATTTACGAGTTTTTTTGTGCTAGTAGGCCTGTCCGTTTTATTACCTTTAAATCAGTGCAGTCGTAGATGGTTCATTCAGGCTGATTACATTGCCAGTCTCGGACTCGCCTGCACAGTTTCAACTACCGTTCGAATCTCAATACCATTGCCAAATATATAGGACAAAATATCAAGTTCAGTACGCACGGTCCTGTGCTTTAAAACTGACCAGTTTCAATTCCAATCGTATATACTTTAATACGTGTAAAGACAGGCAAGCTAAAAGCCCACATAGTCCTAAATATTGAACTTTTGATTGAATCTTTTTGTGTCAATCGTTTTGCTAAAAACTTAAACATTGGATGGTAGTGGAGACTGCATTGCTCGAGTCGCCCTAATCCTCACCATGTGTGGTATAGACCGATACTCAAATTATACGGTTTGTATGGCAAGCACTCCTTCTTTACCTCTATATTCAAAGTGACAGACTAATAATCTATCAGATTCCTCAGTTGAGATTTGCAGATATCATCTTAGTTGCAGCACTCGTTGCAGCATCGTAGACTACGGCAATCAGCGTCAAACATTAGATAGTTGTTGAGCAACAAAATAACGTAACGTTACCAAGATACGGCAACTTTACTTCACTACGTATCTACAAATAACTTGTTACCAAAAAGATATTCGTTGAACAGCTCAGTAATCAATCGTTACCATTGACCATAGATAATAAAATGTACCATCTTTGACAGCCTGACCTAACCTAACCCTACTTTACCGGTATTTTTCTCGTTTGGATTTTGAAACCTTAAAACTAGTGTGCAGTTTAGTAAGAGTGTAACCTCAAAAAACTGAAGTGTAATGTTAGCGTACACATAACGTTAACTTTATCTGTCCGTAAATAACGTAGACCGTTAACGTATTTCCTAATTGAAACTGCGCATGCGCAGATATCAAAACAGCGTTACGGACAAGCTGTGAATATGGTTTAGGTGTAAATTACGAAAATTATAAATACAAATTTGGCAAAACAGAAATATCAAGGGGCGCGCAAAGACCAGGCTCCATAACGTTGTATATTTTTGGCGACCCCATTAATGCAAACTTTCTATTCGGCTTTACCTGTTACATTAAAGAAAGTACCAAAACAGTACTGGGAGGTTCATCTGTTGACGAATAGTATACGACAAGCATAGAATTTATGATAGTTTCCTTAGATTTATACAAAGCCTGTTATTTATAGTCGAGTTCAGATTTACGGTGCACTAAAAACTTTACGACCTCATTAAAATACCGTTAAACTAGTCGCAAAAGTAATTGCGCACAGGCACGCAATTGAAATATTTAGATCAGCAACTCCGCCGTTCAATTATAACAGCGCGTTATGGTCTAGTATTAGTAATATGTACATTCTAATTCATGAGAATTTTAAGTTCGGCTCTATACTATTTCGTTCGCAAATTGACTCGCTTACCTTTATAGGTTTTTAATGTACGTCGGCTTGTTCGATGACACCATGCCGATGGTCCGACGGCGATAATAATGAAATCGTAAAGTTTTTGTTGCCTTTTTTGAATGCATCGTAAATCTGAGCTCGACTATACATTAAAAAGATCACTAAATCAGCAAAACTGGCGCGCAGTCCTCCGTCCGATTCAGTTCGACTAATGTATATAGAAATTATCATGGAAATGCATTCACTAATTAATCAAGTACCAATAAGAACCGATCAACATAGATTGCCACGGTGACTAGACTACTAAATTTTAAAAAATTAGGTTATGAAGTTGTCGAACAGATTCAACAAGAACAAGGCACGGTAATGCGGGTGTGGATCCGATTTATCCAATGCAATACTGTTAATAAGAAGTTTTGGCCGAGTTTTATTTATAAGTTCAAATTTAAGATGGCAAAATGACGATTTAGTTTATCCTCATTTTTGTGGATCAGCGGATTGGAAAATGCCCACCGAGTTAAATCGTGGGGGTATGACACCCCAATATGCCCCCATGGTAACGCCTCTGGAAATAAGTTCACAATTTTCACTACGTCAAACTTTGAATATATGAAGGTACTTAAAATTCATATCTTGTTTTATTACATAAAAAGCTAAAAACGGATCTGAAGCAATTATTATGTCGTTCCATTAACCAGTTATTAGAAAATCGCATAATCTATAGCTCCCCGAGGGAGAGGGAGCATTTACAGACCTACGTTAATAGGAACTTTTTAAATATTTTTTTGTACCCAATCGCCTTAAGTATGACAACGAAATTTTCGGACAACCTGTATAATAATTATCTATTTTAAAATATCGACATCGTAAACCTACCTACTTTAAATAGAAAAAGGTACGGCAGGTGTTTTAAAGTATCTAGGTATAGTACAATAATATTAGGTTCAATGTACCTATACCTCTTGAATATTAAAGTATATGTCATCGCGATCCACCGATTAGTGATTATAAAATAATATAAACGTGACACCAAACACGTATCTATCTATAAAATGAATTTTCCATATTTAGAAGATAAAATGTACTGAATTCTGAATTAACGCTGTATCAGAAAATTGAGGACATTCTGGGAAATTCATATACAACTATTGTATCAAATAGCTCTAGATTGATTTATTAAATATAAAAATGCAATTATATATTTTATATACAAAAACACCCTTAATACAACCTATAATGGCATTCATTTAAAGGTCCTGAATGAAATTAACATACCCTTGTAACTGGTTTTGTACAAGATCTGTTGTCTATAACGTTCTTCAGTTTCTCCCCGACTTTCTGCGGTGACAGGTTTTCTTTATTAGTTTCTTTTTCACTGATCATAATAAGTACACAAAACCGCGATGGGAGGCACAATTTACAATATTTTTTTTACGCGATTACTCACAACAACGTTGATTTATTTCGCCGCCCGCTTTCAACAGAAAACAACGTCAATCATTTGTTTTCGTTTCGATCCGTATTTTTGCAGTGTCTCAAATCTCATAAAGTATATTAGTTTTTATTATATCAAATTTAATTTTCCTGTTCACGTAGGTAGTAACTTTTTCATTTCTCATGCACTTATCTCAGTATGATGGAACTAACCTTTATTATGTGTGCAATGTACAAACAAAAATTCTTTAAGAATTATATGCTGGGAATATCTTCGTAACTAGAGACACTACAGAACTTACCGTATTGATACTAGAGGGAACCACTCGTCACTATCAATTTGACAGATTTAGGTTATGTTGAGATTGATTTTCTTGTAAAAAAACCGGTTGTAGTTTATTAATAAAATGGTAGAATCTCAGGAATCTAATCAGAAACGATGGGGCCACCTAAAGAAAGTCTTGGAACGGCCAGGACCCTTCACCCACCCAGACTTTGAACCGGGCACAGAAACTTTGGATTTTATAATGTCAACTTGTAAAATTTTAGTAATAGGAGCAGGAGGATTAGGATGTGAATTGTTGAAAGATTTAGCTTTAATGGGTTTTAAACAGCTTCATGTCATAGATATGGATACCATTGATTTATCAAACCTTAATCGACAATTTTTATTTAGACACAAAGATCTAGGTTCTTCAAAATCGGAAGTTGCTGCAGCTTTTATCAATAAAAGGATAGCTGGTTGTCACGTTACACCGCATTTTTGTAAGATACAGGATTATGACGAGCCTTTTTATAGGCAATTCCATATAATTGTATGCGGATTAGATTCGATCGTTGCAAGGAGATGGATTAATGGTATGCTTATTTCTCTTCTGAACTATGACAAAGGAGTTTTAAATCAACAAAGTGTTATACCTTTAGTGGATGGAGGTAAGGTTGAGTGTAAATTAAATTAAGCCATTTCAATGGTGTAATTGTAGGTACTGAGGGATTTAAGGGCAATGCTCGTGTTATCTTGCCAGGAATGAGTGCCTGTGTAGAGTGCACTTTAGATTTATACCCACCTCAGGTCAACTACCCATTGTGCACTATAGCAAATACTCCCAGATTGCCAGAGCATTGTATCGAATATGTAAAATTAATCTTATGGCCAAAAGAAAATCCATTTAATACAAATCTAGACGGTGATGACTCCCAACATATCTCTTGGGTTTTTGAAAAGTCCCTGGAAAGAGCTTCGCAATTCAATATTCCTGGTGTTACTTACCGCCTTGTACAGGGTGTTGTTAAACACATTATACCAGCCGTTGCATCAACGAATGCTGTCATTGCTGGTGTTTGTGCCACAGAGGTAATATTTCCATTTTAGCTTAATTTTTGTAAACATGTTCGGTTTTTCTAGGTTTTTAAAATAGCAACCAGTTGTTGTCTCTCTTTAAATAACTACATGGTCTTTAACGATGTGGATGGCATATATACTTACACATACGAAGCTGAAAGAAAAGAAAACTGCTTGGTATGTTCTCAAGTACCACAAGTTTTAGAAATCGAAGATCCTTATAAAATGAAACTGAAACAATTGATAGAATTACTCTCAGAAAGTGCGGCTTATCAAATGAAGAGCCCAGGATTAACAACGGTCATTGATGGAAGGAATAAAACCTTGTATATGTCAACCATTAAAAGTATAGAGGAAAAAACTCGAGATAATTTAAATAAAACTCTGTACGATTTGGGACTTAAAGACGGGCAAGATATAGTAGTAGCTGATGTCACATCACCTAATACTTTAGTAATTAAGTTAAAATATTTAATTAAAGATGTTGAAATGAGCTAAGTTATTAATTTTGTAATAAATTGTTATCTGTTTAAATAATCTTTATTTCTCTATTTATAACTAGAAATTATTGAAATTGGAATGGCTCAGCCAAGATTTTTTAAATCATCAATTTGTTCTAAAATGCTTTTTACAATTTATATTTGTTTTGAAATAAACTAATTTTGTATTTGTAAATTTATGTTGTTTCTTATATTCAGTAAAAATATATAAATATGTAGATAACAAAAAAAAAATTCTTTTTTCATAAATCTAAGTGTGATTATTGAACGTTAAAATAGAATTAATTGCATTATAGTTCTATAATATAATCAAAATTTTACTGCAATTTATTTACAAAGAGCGATCACACAACTTATTGGTGTAGTTCTTAGTCGTAATGAGAACTTTTGACACATCAAAGCATAGACACTTGAAAACTATATTGAGGTGCGTTTCGTCAACCCTATTGACATCATCAGAAGTTTATTGAGACTCTCCAGATAATACCAAAATGGTTGATGAAACATGAAACGTGCATCGTTTACGTTATTCTAATTTAGTCTTTTGACTTGTGGAAATTAGGACAAGGGTAGTTTTTTTTATCTCGGCTCTATTAATTAGCTATAATAAATCCATGATTATTTGATAAATATTTTTTAGTTTTAGAAATAACAAAGCAACAGTTATCGATGGTTGAAATGATTTTAGAAGCGCCTAATATCAGAAAATAACCTTGTTTACTCTACGTAATATTATGCAACACATAAAATGAAACCAATTTGATTTTCCCGCGGCGAAATAAAATCTCGCGCCTCCCTGTGACGATTACCTGAGTCACGTGACTTTAGTTGTGGGATAATGGCGGACGACAAAGATGTGGTGGAGAAAACCATTTCAGAAGACCTGGTGGTTACCAAGTATAAAATGGCAGGAGAAATTGTTAACAGTGAGTTAATGTAAATTGAAGTCTAGATTTTCGGAATATCCAAGAATATTTTGTGTCACGTTTTTTTTTCACTTTTCAAATCGTTCCTAAAATCGGAGGCCATATGGAGCGTGGCTCTCGCTATCGAAAACCACATGGTTTTGAAATTTATATCCATTAATAACTCTAAGTTTATAGAATCTTCACTCTTTTTTTCAACAACGAACATATAGTAAGAAGTAGACTATACTGAAAATGTGTTATTTATTAGATTTATTTACTTCCTGTTATGGCATTGTTTTCCTTATGTAAATGCTTTATTTCCAGGGGTGCTAAAACAAGTTATAGACAAATGTGTGGCTGGTGCTTCTGTTAGAGAAATTTGCGAATTTGGGGATCAGCTATTAACTGAAGAAACTAGCAAAGTTTTCAAAAAAGAGAAAGACCTTAAAAAGGGCATCGCCTTTCCCACATGTGTTTCAGTTAATAACTGTATATGCCATTTTTCACCCGTCCCCAGTGAACCAGACTATATCCTTAAAGATGCAGATGTGGTTAAAGTGTAAGTTAAATCCTTGAAAAGTTCATGAAAGTTTCATAATGTATTAACCTTGAAGTATACTTCATATTATTTTTAAATTGTTGTTGAACGTTGTTTATATTTGTATATTGTTTAAACAGTGCCTCCCTCAAATGCTTATCCATATTTGTCATTTTGGCTTTTTATTGCGAAGAGTTTTACGTAAGATTATGTAGGTTAGTAAATCTCGTATTTAGATAGTGCGTGAATAATACATTAACTCTTATTTCATACTTAATGACAAATTATTTTAGCTAGCAAAAGGTCATGTATTAACATTGTTTTTTAGTGATTTGGGAGCCCACATAGATGGATTTATAGCTGTTGTGGCTCACACAATTGTGATAGGTGCTTCTAGTGAAAATAAAGTCACCGGTAGAAAGGCCGATGCAATTTTAGCTGCTCACTATGCCTCACAAGCCGCTCTGAGGCTGCTAAAACCTGGAAACGAGACGTACGCAATAACTGATGCTGTGCAAAAAGTTGCGGAATCCTTTAAATGCAAACCAGTGGAAGGTTCGTGAGATTTATTAACTTTGATTTTCATAGTTGTATGTTTTAAATGATGATTTTAAAATTCCAATTGATCCCTCTGACAGTGGTGATTGAAAGAATCTATTCTGAGATAAGCTCGATGTCCAAATGAATATTGTAAAAAAAAAAGTGAGTAAATTAGAATTTACTGATTCCAGGTATGCTCAGCCATCAGCTGAAACAGTTCAAAATAGATGGAGAAAAAACGATAATACAGAATCCAAACGACGCTCAAAGGAAAGAACACGAAAAATTTGAGCTCGACAAGCACGAAGTCTATGCGATGGATGTTTTAATTAGTACTGGTGAAGGTATCGGCAAAGAAACTGATACCAGAGTATCGATTTATAAGAAAACTGATGAGATGTACCAGTTAAAACTAAAAGCATCCAGGTTTTTCTATACTGAAGTTAGGACAAAACATGGTAACATGCCTTTTAACTTACGAAGTTTCCAGGATGAGACCAAGGCAAAGATGGGCGTTGTTGAATGCGTGAAAAATAAGCTAATTGAACCTTTCCAAGTACTCTACGAAAAACCAGGTAGGTTCAATATAATTTCTATTACCTATTTTTCATTGGCTGTCGCGGATGTCGCGAAACATGATGATTTGTTTTTTACTCCAATTGATCCATCTGAAAACTGTGATCAGAAAAAATAGTGTCTGATATTTTAAAAAACATCGCTAAAAATATACATATATTTTATTTGTAATTCGTATTTGTATCCCTTGTTTTCCTTTTCAGGTGAATTTGTAGCCCACTATAAATTTACAGTGTTATTAATGCCAAACGGTCCACACAAAATTACCGGTTTGCCTTTGGAATCTGATCTCTACCACTCAGAGTATTCTGTCACCGACCCCGATCTTAAGTTAATCCTCAACAGTTCTGCCAATCCAAAAGCAGCCAAGAAGAAAAAAAAGAAGTCTGAAAGCTCTGCCGAACCTCAGCCAATGGAAGTCGAAGCTGCAGCTTAAAATAATACGTATTTGGGTTTTCTCAATCAAATATTTTATAAATGCTTGTCACCCTTAACTGCTGTTTTTTATAGTTTTTTATATGACACGACTCGGGCTTCATTTCTAAATCGACATTTTTTAGACAATCATACGTTCAGGCACACTTTTCCCGTCACTAAATGGTCACAACTTATTTTAAGTCAATTGTTTCACAGATTCTGAAGTACAGCATGGAGTAATTTTAATAGTAGTAAATTATGCTTTCAGTTTCTCCTTATTTTTCACCAGTTGTATGATTATTATATTAACTTATACCTTTTCGTTATCTTCACGATTACTTATTTTAAAATCTTTACGTCTTTTTTTATATCTATAGGTAAAGATTGTTATTTTTTTTAATAGGAAGGAACATTCAAGATATGTAACGTACTAAATTTTAGAATGCTGTAAAAAGCAATGACAAATAAAATGTTTGGTATTTTGAATTAATATATTTTTTATTCCATCGTGCAACTAACCAATCAAAATAAATCGTGGTCCATGGTGCGTTTTTAAGGGGGCTACAAATTTCATAACTTATTAGTTGTTTATTAATTTATTTGAAAATTAGGAAGAAGTTGACCCATTTTGCTTAAAATCAGAGTTGAGACAAGTACTTTTAAAAAGTACTCCCAGTATAAGTACAAATACTTTGAAAAAGTACTTAAACTATTAAGTAATTTACTTGAAATTTAAGTAACCAGTATAAAGTAATTACTCCGTGAAGTGCCCGTAAGTACTTAAAATACTCACTTTTAGAAAGGTTTTCATTATTTACTGAGGTTGGTTAAGTCTTTTTAAACACAACATGGAACAGTGGCCGGGTGAACAACGTGCTTTCATAATCGAGGCGTTTTTCAAAGCGAATGATTCGTATACAGCTGCAAGGCAGATATTTTGCAACTACTGCAATATTTGGCGTGTAGCTGATGCACCCTCCGCGAATTTAGTGAGGTTATGGGTCAGGAAGTTCAGAGAAACAGGTACAGCAATCAGAAGCACCCAGGTCAGCCAAAGTCTGTTAGAACCCCTGAGAACATTGCAGCAGTACGTCGTGCAGTGATTCGACATCCAAAACGCTCGACCCGTAAACATGCACAGGCATTACAGATCGGTCAATCAAGTGTGCAACAAATTCTTAAATGGGATTTACACTTTTATCCCTATAAAATCCAATTAGTGCAGTTTTTAAAGCCTACAGACCACAATAGGAAGAATTTCTGCGAAATGATGAACTTTTTTTGGAACGATGGTGGTTTGGAGAAAGTCATCTTTACCGACGAGGCTCATTTCCATTTGGACGGCTATGTCAATAAGCAGAATTGCCGATATTGGGCCCCTAACAATCCAAAAAGAAAACATCAAAAGCAGCTACATTCCAAAAAGTAACAGTTTGGTGCGCTATGATGGCAACTGGGATAATTGGGCCTTACTTTTTCAAGGATGCCAGAGGCAGAGTTCTATCAGTAAACAGTGAACATTACTGTGCAATTCACGGTTACGATGATATGACGTGGTTTCAATAGGATGGTGCCACGGCACATACCACAAGAATATCCATTGACGCTGTAAGTGAACTGTTTCCAGGCGCTGTCATCTCCAAAGGTGGTGATATTCCGTGGCCTCCAAGGTCACCAGACCTTACCCCAATGGATTTTTTTCTGTGGGGGTTCCTCAAGAATCAAGTGTACATCGACACTCCAAACAATATCGAAGAGTTAAAGGAGCGTATTCGAAACGAAATCAATAACATTCCCATTGAGATGTGTCAAAGAGTTTTTCAGAAACTAAAAATTATTTTGCAGGAGTCTTATGAACAAGATGGCAGGCATATGGACCAGATTATTTTTAAAACATAAATCCGCATTTGTCAAAATTAGTATTTTATCAATAAACAGTTAAAATGTTTTGTATTATATTAATGACGCTTATTTAAAAAATGAATTTTACTCTTGGTCACCCTGTACTTAACACATTCACACATTCGCTGCCACCGGCCACTTATGGGGACGCTTGGCTCTATCTGCCTGTGCCACTGACCACTTACTTGGCCAGTTAACGCAGAAAAATCTTAATTTATAATAAAAAAGAAATCTTTGGTCATAGCTATAAACAGCTGTAACTCGTTAACCATTCATCGTATGAAGGTCACTTGGAGCTCATTTTACAGATAGTTTAATTCTCATATTCAAAATTAGATTTTCTTTAACTTTGGATAAACTATGCATACGATCTATCGTTTTCGAGTTTTTATCGATTTTATGAAACAAGTGTTCTGATAGCGCGCTATAAAGATGTTTAAAAATTTAGATCTTTGGTCATAGCTTTAAACAGCTGTAACTCGTGAACCATTCATCGTATAAAGGTCACTTGGAGCTCATTTTACAGATAATTTAATTCTCTTCAAAAAACCTTTAGTGTCGTTATTGCATAAAGCCATTCAAAAAATTGCTATTTCTCAAAATGCACTTGAAAATGACAATTTTTCATGTTTTTCCCCTTTTATCTCCATTCACTCGTTATCAAAACGATTTCATACATACACCATCATATTGAAAATTAGAAATGGAAATGAATAATAAAAGGAAATGGCTCATAATCGAATTCTCTACAACTTTCATTTGAAACATTTTGCAAACCGAACGACTATTTTTGAGATTTTAACGAAGAACGCGCGCGTTTCCGTTGTGTCGCAAAACTGTCAAAATTTCAAAGAATCTATCTCGGCTCCAATAGGACGTACGAAGTTAAAAAAAAAAAACGAAATTGTGAGGACTTTTATTACCTATAATTTTCATGTGTACATGTACATTTTACAGTAAAATTGATATTTTTCGAGGTTTTTGCGAAAAACCAATTTTTTAAATCCATTTTCTTTTTGTAAAAGAAAGTCAAAGCGCAGGGCAATAAACAATAGTTACCTATCAATGTTATAATTTTAAGTTATCGGTCACATTAATTCAACAGGCATTAGAGTAAAACAAGGCAAGCACTTTTATTTTTAAAATATATATTTGAAATGAACTAAAATAAAATCTTCTGTAATTCATACCGGACAGTGTTCTCGGGTTTTTATTTTTTCCTATTGATACAGAAAACATTTTGTTTTCTTTAATGGGGAACATTCTTTATTTTATCCGCCAGAGAGCACCAGCTGTACACAGTTGTTTCGCCACAGGCTAATACAGACGTCCAACTCTCGGGATTTTCATGTATTAGGTTTTATTTTTTAATGCTGCATTCGCGCATAAGTTGTTTACTACCTCGCGTCGATAACAGATTTGGATTGACCAATACAGGCGTAGGCGCATCAAAACTGAGAACTATGTCATACCACTTGGCGCATTAAATAAAGACAAAATATCTGTGAAAATAACTTAAAACGTTCCGACAAAGTTGGACGTCTGTATTGGTTTGTGGTTTTGCCGTCAATGTCAATACAAAAAGTATGTCAGCTGCGCTTTTAAACGATTTATTGACCAACTACCATAGTCCTTTTTATCAATTTCGCTCATCTCTACGAATAGGAGATTGGAAAAATCTCGGAATCAGATATTTAAACTATTTAAAGGTTAATATGTTGAGAATGACATTAAACCAAGTACGTATGGCGCCATCTATTGGATATATTAGGAACTGGCTTGGATTGTTCCCCCATTTTCTACTCGAGATTTGTTTGGCGTTTGACCTAATCGTGTGGGACCCTAGGCTGTTGCCTGGGCCTATGAACTTTAAATTTTGATCTGTAGAAATGAAAAAATAGGTTTGAATCTGATACGTGAAATGTATTTTAAATAATAACAGAATAAGAACAAGTTTATTAAACAGTACTTAAACACCCTGCCATTGAAGTTTTAAAGAGGAAATTACGTTTCATATCTATTTCTAGAACCAGCATATCATTATCACAATTCTACTGTACAAGAATGCTCATTTTATGTTTATTATGTTGCGAATATTTCAGAAGGTCCGTTTCATGCAATGTTTAAAATTTTATATATTCCACAAAGTTTCCCTTCAACCAACCTCACATTTCACATTAATTTTAGTTATCGAATATTTTGAAAAATCCGTCTCATTTGCCGTTTAAAATTTTATATATTCGTCACAATTTCGTTTCGACTTACCTTATATGTCGCTAAAATAAGACCATTTGTGTGTTCATATAATGTTCTTTACATTGTATGACTGGTGATTGAGAGGTGAGCGCACTTGCCTTTCACCCAAAAGTTCCGGGTTCGTTTAGATCTATCTCATACATACTGAAAAAAATTAATTGTACGTATAACCACTGCTACTCGTGGCATACTTCATAGAATCCCATTTAGTAAGATTTTTAAAAAATATTTTTTTTTCTAATGTCTCATTTTTACCTGCCCCGTATATGGCAATATGATATGACAAAAATCGTTAATTTATGTTCAGTTTATCCCCCAAACATTTCCAATATTACAATTTTATTTAAAAACCCACAAATACTGACTAGTGAAATGGGTAAATAAAAAATTTAATTACCCACCTACAGAAACTAAATATACATATGCAATGTGTCGCTTTTAAGCAACACCAGTTTTTCACAATTTCTTTTTATTTGTTGCTTTTTTTGTTGAAGTGCATTTTTTGATTAATTGGATTGCCTACAAAATTCTAGGGCTACTGCCACTTTATGTAGCATGATCATGATAGCACAATCATAATCCAAACTCAGTAAATAATAGGACTCCATGTTTGATGGATTTATTTCACAAAATTGTTCAAAACATTTTAAATTTTATAAAAAATACTGAATATTTAAAAGTACTTTTACTTATTTATAAATACGTACAAGTAACCAGTACTTTTTAGTCAAAATACTGGGAGTACAGGTAGCAGTACTTTAACTGCTACGTGCTGCAATATACTACACGTCATTCGGGTGTCTGGTGCTATATGTGTAGTAATATGCTGCACAAATGGGGTCTATAACTGACGTGCCTGGACTTACATTAATTCTATGTAGAACAGTGTAACACAACGCTTGATGCTACCTACCTATCTTTAAAATCCTTTGAATTAAGTTATTTTTACATTGTTAAACATTCGTCTTAAAAAAATCAATGACATATACAAGTAAATCTTTTTATTTTGTGTAATAATTGTCAGAAACATAAAAAAGGCTAAATATGTTGAAAGAAATGCATATGTAGTAAAAGAAAAATCATTTATTTTGCACTACTCTGAGCTAGACATTCAATAGATAAATGAGGAGTATTAGGACGTGCAGGATATACATGTCACTGTCGATGTTGTTTTAAATGCATAAGATCTTCCTTGAGTGTTTGTGACAAGCCTGGTAGGCGTCATGTTGTACATCTAGCCTGTGACAACGACGATCGTGTGCAAAGTAGTGCAATACAATAAAAGTGCCATTTGGTGAGGTGTGTAGTTATACTATACACAGTAATTTTTCAGTTATTCAGATCAGAGAGAGAGAAATCTGATAAGAACATATTGAAACGGTTGTAGGCCCCCACCATATATTTACTAAAAGAAATCCTGGTCACATGTACCAATGAAGTGTTTGTGGGGTATGTGTCTTTATTACACATAAAACACTGGTAATTTTGTTTTCTAGTTAATTACTATTTATTTATTTGAAGGATAAACAAATAAAATTGGCCATTTGCGTGGTCGTCTAGTTTTGTTAGTGTAGGACCCAAATTTCGTTGTGTGTGATGTGTGTGTAGTAACCGTTTTTAATTACCCCAGATTCTTTTATATAAAGTTTAATATTACTTGTTTCTGTCTGATACGATATACCTTAGAAAATTAATCACTATGTAAATTGAAATATCTGGTAAACTTAAACACACTGTCCATTAATTGAGAGACCTAGTTAATTTGATATATTATTTATGTAGTATTTTATTACTCAAGACTGCACTGTACATTTATAGTTGAAGTTCGTTTTCTATTTTGCTTTTGAAATTAAAACATTTATTTAGTTTATTACTTAAAGGTAAAGGTGAAAGAATAAGACAATAATTGATGGGAAAAAATAGTAAAAAAAAAAATTTATTTTATATAAATTGATGTAGCAAATAGCTATACATGAAATCAAAAATAATCTAAATATTTGAGACAATTGTCTAAATATTTTAACAGGAAAATTTGCATTGCTATAGTAATGACCATACTGTGTTCTGATGCAATAATAAGAACTGAGTTATACAAAAATATGCTGTGTTATTTTAATAGTAATTAGAGTTGTGGCAATGGCCTGATAATAGAGCTGTTAACAATCGCTAGGTAATAATCGTTTGTAATTAAAGTTGTTAGCAATCGCTTGATAGTAATGATTTATTATAATGTTAGCAATAGCCAAATAATGAATCGAATGCAAAACAAAGGACAAGAATCATGTCATGTTTGTACATTATGAAAATTAAGTTGAAAAATGAGCGTTAAATACTCTTGTAAAAGATCATTGAATGCTGAGAAAAATCCTTTGATTATAATTAAAATAAGCAGTCTACCAAATTTTGTATGACTGTACAGCAACGTAAAACAAGGTGGGTAGATGCAAATCAAACAGACGAGACGTCCCGGTTCAGTACTCGACTAAAAGTAAACCCTTCTTAATACGAACAAGTATACGGGCTATTAACCCAGTACTGACCGATGGCCTGTACAGTTTGTGAGCGCAAGGTAATCAAGTGGATGGATCATTATTAAACAATCATAGAAAACCAAATGGATCGCTGGTGAGAAATCTCAGATAATCATTTGAAAGGTAAACATTACGATGACATTTTACATGTCCAAAATTAGGCACACAGTAGCCTTAATAAGTACAGCAAATGAAAAATAATGGAAGTGAAAGATTCGGCAAAAGTAGTTTCATATATCCTGAAGTAAACGAGTGTGAGAAAGAATACAACACAAATTGGGAAAAGAAAGTTGGATATACTACTCCCAGTATGCTTCACATTTCCTGAAATCTTATTTTTATCACCTTGTCCTGTACCAAAGCAGGGAATTGGTGTTGTTGCGGCAAATGGTGTAGAATGCGGTGGAGAAACTTCAATTAGTGCGCTGGCAATATAATAATCATCTGCCTCTCTTTCACGTAAGTAATTTTTGTTTTCTTTCTCGCATTCGTTTACTTCAGAATATATAAAACTACTTTTTCCGAATCTGTATGTGGAAAATGTAAGTGGTTACTGGTTGCTAATAGGTACTCGATGAAAACTTTGAGCTCTCAAAAAATCACCTCCCTGTTAAATGGAGAAGGAAAATTATTTCGAATGAGGTGTTCCCAAGCAGTGTGTTTAGAAGCACTTTTTAATCTCGGTGTTTAGTACTTCAAGTTATTTATTAAAGAGGTTAGTGCCCAGTAAAGCCGCAAAATGTTCAAGCACTCAAAAAGGTTTGAGAATAAGGCATAATTTTCACATGAAATTTTTATATTAGAAGCGAGCATAAAAACATTGTAAACATTTGAATTCGCACCCAGTTTTAAAAGAAAAAAGATGAAAACAAACTTGAAAAAGTTAATATTATGACAAAGAAAAGGTATAGCTACATAAAATGTAATAATTCGTAGGAAAATGTTTTAAAATAAATTGTTTTCATTCGTAACTTTTCCTAAGTTAGCTGTGAAACCAAATATTGCATTTGAAATTGTAATTTTACCCTCGTTAGATAGATAGATCATTTATTTCATCAGATATATATACATCAGAATGATTGTACAATATATTTGAAGAGATACGTCACAAAAATTTTAAAATCCACTTCACAAACAGTAATAATGATACTAACAAGTACATAGATAATTAAATACAATATATATATATATATATATATATATATACACAAAATACAATATAAAAAACATTACGTGGAGAAAAATTTATTCAATATGTAACAGTTTCTGTCTATTAAGTATTTTTTGAGGAATCTTTTGAAAATATACTGATTTGCAGATTTCTTAACTTCCAGAGGTAAAAAGTTAAATAATCTACAGCCATTGCATAGAATGCTTCATTGATATAATGAGGTAGAATGAGAGTCAGGTTGAAGCTGAAATTTGTGAAGAGTATCATGGTCATGGGCAGTTATATTTTGAGTGCATATAGCTCTGTTTTTAAAAACAAAGCAGTAGTCTTTATAGATGTAGATACCAATAATTGTTAGTAGGCGAAATTGCTGAAAAGCCCCTTTACAAGATTCACAGTAACCTAAATTTGCAATCTAACATGATAACCCAACATCATAACATTATTACTAGTTTGCAAAGGAAATTTATTGTTCAAATTAAATATGGACCTTTGTGATTTAAATAGTAGTGTTTTATCTTGGTTGATCAGTAAATAATTTTTCTGAGCCCATGTTGTAACCATATTACACACTCTACAAGAGAGTGTCATTAGAATTTTTACACTTTCAGCTGTTATAAAGATGTTAGCGTCATCAGCAAGTTTAGAATCAAAAGTGAACTCCTAAGTCTTTGAATGACTAGTCTGTACAAGACGACACCTTGCAAACTATCATAGAGATCCGTTTTTCTAGTAAATAAAGCTATATATACTTTTGTGCATTATTAAGGACACACCAGCCATTAAGCCTCTTTAGATTGTTTTGTAACCTCGCACAGTCTTGGACAGGAGTTAATTTGAGTAATATATGTATAAGTTATCTCCATAAAGCAACGTTTCCGTCCCGAGATCAGATATGATATCGTCCACAAACAAGTTAAAGAGAAGCAGACCCGGTAGAGACCCTTGAGGAACACCAGAAGAATTCAACAGAACTGTGGCTGCAGTGTAGAACATATTAATATTGTTTTAATTAAGTTTATTAAATCCATTGATAAACCGAATGGGGCCATCTGAGCGGGTGTGTGGCATGTTCAGGGGCGCGGAAAATACAGTGATCCAGTCAATTTTTTTTGCAAATTAAATAAGAATATTTATCTATTAACACAAATATAACATTTGTTGCTTTTGAAAAAATATAATAACACCATCGCACCTCAACATGGTAATAATAATAAATTCAGTATTCAAAAGTGCCTTTTGCTTTCTTCCACACTTTTTATTACAAGTTTAACAAAATTCAAGCCCTGCCAAGGAATTGAGGGAGGGCATCATCAGGGTATTGCACGCGGGCGCTCAAACTGCTAGTGGAGGACCTGGTGAAAAAAGAGTTGACATAATTTACCTTGTCATACTCTATTTTTCTTAGTTTTGTCTATTTCGGCAGCTTTTCTTACATAAGTTTTAATGAAAAGTTTCTCTCGAATTTTTTTTTCACAAATAATTATGACCCAGTGAAAAGTCCAAAATGTAGTGCTGTAATTAGGGCCGGATAAACATGAATGGGGACCTGTAGGCTTGTTCAAAATCAGTGATTTTTGGAAAATTAACCTCCATAGCTTTCTGGATCTGGGGTGTAAAATAAGGACCTTTTTATTCACTTATTGCTTGCAATAAATAAATAAAACAGAGCAGGCCGGTATATTACACATGGTCGATATAGTGAGAATCGCGTGCTTAACTGAGGGGGCGAGAGTTTGATTTGTCATTCCAAATTTCGAATGAAATCATTCATTTTTTTATTTGTAGTAAAATCAATTCTCAAGACAATTTGGTGTGGGGGACCCGAGGCAATGCCTCATTGCCTTGGAGTTAATCCAGCACTGCTGTAATAACTCATTATTAACATAAAGCTGAATAATATGAGTTAAAGTATCTGTAAAAATTTCTTTGTTCTTTACTCGTACAAATAATGATTTGAACGTAAATTTTATAACACGGTAAAAGTTTTCAAGAAGTACAGAATTGCTTGTGTTTATTACTTATTGGATCTTCTCCCAGTGCAGTTATTTCTCTCACTGTTCTCCCAATATTGTAATACATTATATGCAATGCATGCTAACGGTAGATACTTGTGAACATTATAAATGTAATAAATTTGACGACTATTGGTAGTTTTGATAGTGAATGAAGAGGTTAACAAAAAGAACAACAGAGTTTAACCAATGTAATGGGACATCACACTAACATTTATATAGACTACTTTTTCTCTACAATCTCTTTTGCAGAAAACGAACTGACGAAATTTTTTATATCCTGATTCTCCAGTGCTTTATTGATGCCTTTTGTCGTCCATTTATTCACGAACTGTGGTAAATTGCTAATAAATTGAAATGTAGTCAAGACGCCAGCATTCCAACTCTGCTTTATTATACTGGACAATTTGTCTGATTCTGGCAATGCGGGCAGCTGAAATAAAATCCTTAGTTATGTCAGAAATAGATGTTACATAACTATCTTAACCTCAATTGGTAATTGTGATTTTACATCTTCGACATAGGGCTTTACTGAATCCTTAAATTTTTCGTACGTCCTTACAGATTCATTACTTTGTTTCCAGATCCCTTGTTCATTTATATAATGCACAGCTGCTGTAGCTAACCCTACTTTGATGACAAACCTAGAACATAGAATGTGAAATTAAGTTCTGATAAAAAAAATATTTACATTTTTATCGTTCGACCATAACGACTTCCAAATACATTTATAATATTTGAGTACAAGTACACTGGATCGTTTTTTCCAAAAATATTTTGAAAAAACGTCATGATTATGTACAGGCCTACTGATTTTTTTCTTAAACTTACTTGAACATGTTTTAGTTAAAATGTATGTATAATTTATATCCTAAATTTAAAAGAAAATAATCGACGACGGATGTTATGACAAGGAATGGAATGAAACTGTTCACAGACGTTGGTTATTTGTGAAACTGTTCTTCCTTGCCTCGTTCACTCTACAAGTTCCACCCATTGACAAAATAGACGTTCCACCCAACACCACTTGATTGTTCACTACAACCAACCTTCGACCATTCAAAATACTTGAATGGTCGAAGCAACCAACACTACAGCAACCAAGTACAAAATTACAAACAGACTACACCAAACCAGGTTTTACTGATGTGCTCTGAGCGGATGACACAGAACACCTCTAATGACGTATTTTGGTTTACGCATGAATGGTTGCGTTCATCACGGTGAGCGATCAGCAAGGATGGTTAACCATCCTTGAGCGATCAGGTAGCGCTCACTGATCACATGCTTAAACTACGCTTTTTGCACTGTCCTCATTGGCTTCTTGCATAATGATACGTGATCATATACTTATTAACTATATACTGGTAGTGGCTATAAGCCCCCGTTGTACGGAATTGAGGCTTGAGAAGAAGATAGTTTTCTATCTCTGTGGAGTATTTGGAACTTAACACGCATGCTTTAACTTTACAAAACCAACGACGGAGGACCGCGCTCTTGTAACATACACAACTTTTCTGATTAGATTGTGATTATTCACCTTCGATATTTTGTGAAACTGTCACATTCTCGCGCCGGCATTCCGCTACTAAGGCATGCGCACCATACCTCGAGTACTCTGGAAGGTTAGAGCGATAAGGCTTTCCTTGGCATCAAGCAAGATACGAACGAAACTCATTGTATATAGTTAATAAGTATATGTACGTGACCGCTCAGTTAGCGCTACCTCGTGAAGAACGCGACCAATCAAATAGCAGGCACGTTGATCTGTGTCGTGTTGTTAGAGTTCACTGGTGTCTTATCGGTACGAGTATGGCCACATTGGCCACCGGTGTCAAGGTTTGTAAAGTAAGACACCGGTATGGCTATGGTCCCCTATTAATAATACCATCCTTCGGAGGGGATGTAAAGCCGTCGGTCCCTTGTCTATTAAATGTTAGGCAAATAAAAGATCCCTACTCTTCTTAATGGAAGAGGTTCGGCAAAATTCCTGGTTGGGGATAGCTCGTCTACAGGCGTCGGTGTTAGGCCTGAGTAGCGGAAATAGGCCGACGTTAAATAAATGTATAAAATAAAAAAATAAAAATCAGGGAAATATGCGGGAATTTTCCCTCAAAAATAAATTCCGGGAATTTTACATCACTGATCCATGCCCATTCTGTTCTGTTGAACATACCCTGTCAAGAGGCTAATGTTTGTTGCTCAGTAGAATCAAAGAAGATTTAAATATAAAACAAACTATACGTAAATCTTTTTTGGTAGAATATAGTACGTTTTCATTTGGATTTCCCCGGAGTTGCTTTCAAATAGATCCAAAAGCATTTGGTACAATTTGAAAGACTTCCTAGGGTAATTTAGCCTTTAGCCAACATGAATTGGCGACACTGTCTGTTGTATCCATATGAAAGGTACGCCATTTTCTAGGTATATTGTTACTGAATGAGAAAAATTAATATCAATTATATGATAAAGTGACAAAGTAGTGTATTAAAGGCAAGTTCGATCAATTTACATTCTCATTCCATAACGAGTGTATTTTCAACGTAAATTTCGAATTTTAAGATGGGCGAGGAAGAAGCTCCGCCACCAACCCAAAGAGCCAGATGTTTTTTTGATGTCTCGATTGGTGGATTAGGTAGTGGCAGAATCGTGTTTGAACTATTTACAGACGTAGCCCCAAAGACTTGTGAGAATTTTAGAGCTCTTTGTACTGGTGAGAAAGGACTCGGAGAGGAGACCAAAAAACCATTACATTACAAGGTTGGTGAACCAATTTACATTGGATGGTTTATATTGTCTAATAACATTCATTATTATTGAAAATTTAATTAACTACAGTACAACAAATTGTTACAAATTTACTTAAATATAATTGCTTTGGCTCTTATGCTGTGGGAGTGCTTTTTTCAGGTTTTTTTGTGATGGTTGATATGTGGTGTTTTAATTTTTTTGTTTGTCATTACTAATCTGTTATCATTTACACCATTTTTTTTGCAATTCGAGCATCTAGTCCGGGCCAATGTGTCTGCTACCGTTGTTCTATGGTCATAGATGACAGTAGTATCCATGTCGCATTCTGATTTTGATATGCGTGGCGGCGTAAAGTTGAAATTACGATGCGGTGCCATGGTTGGGTACATTTATTTTAAGTTGTGAAAGGCGTAACTGATTTTAATAAGTATGTGATAACTTCCAATAGAACTCTGCTTGCGTGTGACAACATTTGATATGATTAATAATAGGCATCATTACCCTAGTAATTGCAAATTATTTCTGCAAAACGTATCCATACTAGTCCAGTAAAACATGTTACTCAAGGAAACGATGATACACAATTTCACAGCAGACAGTGTTGCATCAAAACATACAAGAGAGGAAATTGTTTAAAAAATATGCGGAATAAAAGCCTCTCTGTGTTTTTTTTTTCCGAATTTGGGGTTTGGTTGAGCAGAGAACCAAATTAGAGTATTTAAACTAGTTATTATTAGTTAGGTGGGGCTATTTAAAGCAGTAAGAGTGCTAAATAAAAGGATTTTAAAAAATGGAATATATTCTGAACATTATACTATTGCCTCTTGTAATTCGTCAATGTTATGTAATCTATTTTTAAAAACATTGTTCTTCATTTGTCCAAATAAGAAATAATCACAGGGCATTAGATCTGGAGACCGTGAAGGCCATAGTCCCTGGCTGACTAATCGGTCATCGTAAAACTCCCGTAAAAAATCAAGTGAAGCTCTTGCTGTATGGGCAGTAGCGCCGTCTTGCTGGAAATAACCATCTTGCAGTTCATCATCATGCAACTGGGCCAGCAATGGCTCTAAAATAAGAGTTTGATACCTTTGGGCATTAATTGTTTCACAAAAAAATATAGGGCCTATAATTCGCCTTCTGGATATTGCCACCCATACACCAACTTTTAAGGGGTGTAGATTTGTTTCTACGTAAGTGTGAGGGTTTTCTGTAGCCCATGTCCTGTAGTTCTGACTATTGATATAACCTGTTAAGTGGAACCATCAGTAAAATAGGTTAAATCCAATACATTGTTGTTATTTAAATTTCTGTTGAACCAATGACAATATCTTACTAGACTTTCAAAATCAGGGGGGTAATAGTTCTTGAACAACGGTTACCTTATATGGATGCAAATGGAGTTTTTTGAGTGCTTTATTAATTGTTCCTACCGAAAGACCTAAAAAAAATAAATTTCGTTGATTTGTCGTTTAGGTATATTAAGAGAACCGATTCACAGTTTTATATATTTTTTTATTTGCAATCAGGTTTTATATATAAACAAGAGTTTTAGTAGGTATCGTTATTAGTTGGTGATAATAATTTTCACTAAAGAAATCCATATTTTATATTTTCAAAAAACTAAATTTAAATGGTATGTAACGTATTCAGTAATTAAAAAATTTAGTGTAAAAGTACCTACCTGTTTGAGCGGACAACTTTGGTATGGATTTTGTCGGGCTTTGATTCATTCTTTCTCGAATGTCGTTCATAACCACTTCAGTTGAAACAGTTGGCCTACCAGTGGATTTTCCCTTGCAAAGGCAGTGTTTCTTTGCAAAACGATCGAGTACATATTTACGTTTTGAAAATGTGTCATATGGAATATTTGCGTCAGGAAATTTTTCCATAAATTGTTCGATGCATGATTGCAATGAATACTTCCATGATCCATCTTCGTTGCGAGTTCCACTTCAAAAATGAGCTATCAAAATGAAGGCATCTTGCTCTGATGTAAAAACCATTGCCAGACAGGACTAGAATAAAATTTACAAAACATTACTTAACCTAACATTCTTTTTCTCTTTATCATTACTCACCAGAAGATAACTGATGTAAATTATGTAGTTCTGAAAAGAACTGATTAGTACTCAAATAATAATTAAAACAATTCAAAACTCGTGAAAAAGAACTGATAATTATGCAATATCCACCAAAACACTACTACTATGTCTATGATATGACATTAGACATTAAAATAAATAGTTAATTGTTAGGATATGCCTACAAAAAGACTGTGCGGCGTTAAATATTCTGCGTAGACAAACCGTTGCCTTATTGGTTTCGCTGGGCGTGTTCAGTTTCAGAGCTAATTAAACCGTGCTTTCCGTCGAGATTCCGTGTAACTTCGTCGAAAAAAACCGTCAGCAAAGATAATTGAAAACGTATCCTTAGATACATGTAATCAGCCAATGAGGGCTGTGCAAAAAAAAATGCTCTACTTAGAGTGTTAGTTCAGGGTTTGGTGATCCCCCTGTATAGTCACCGGCCACAAAATTTTATTATAGTGTGCCTGCTATGAGCCCTGGGAGTTTACGTGGAGACAGGCACACTGGCTAGCTGTTCCTGCGGGGGTCGTGGTTCGTTTTGAGGGTGATTTAGGGTTGTGGGTGGTAATAAGGAAAATTTACGAAGTAAAATATAAATAGCCAAATTTATTACACTGTTAAAAATATCCAAATATGGGTATACAAATACATATATATAGGACGCAAGAGTAAAAACAGTTAACTAATATTATACAAAAAAACCACTGGTGGTTGACGCTGAAAATAAGGTCTGCCGCCGGTCGTGATCACGTCTGGCATGCCATCTAAGTCTGGGCACTTATGCGTATTAGCCTAGCGTAATAATGACTTTGTTAAACACTTAGAATTGAAAAAAAAACTTCAAAACTATACAAAACGAACAAATGCAAGGGCTAAAATCGGTTGCGTAACCCAAATAGTGATACCTAATATTTTAAAACTCCACTGTTACAAATTGGCAAAAACAATAGGTAAAAATATTAGGTTATTAAAAACAATTGTGTACAAAGAAAAGAGTTTGTCCGCAAATGGCGCAAGTGAATAGAATCAACTAATATATAAAATATTCGACACTGACAACTACTTGTATAAGATGAAAATATTAAAAATGTTTCTCCAACTACGGAGTTCAGTATGAAAGTATTAATTGTAAAACGATACGCTTACAGTTGGCTGCCGGTGGTGATGTCCTAGGCGTGCTCCCCCAACCTGGACTCCGCTCTCACTGCAAAACGAGCCCTACTTCTTAGCTGCCCCTCGTATATAGCCGCAGCAAAATTGGTTGGCGATAAAGCTGATGACAGGGGTTGATTGTGTGAACTGATGACAAGAATCAATGCTAAAGCTGGTTTTAAAAAGCTCTACAAAGAAGAACAAGTCTTAGACACTATTTCTCGCCCACCAAAAAAAAAAAGGTTGATTTCGGGAAATAAAAATAATCTGAATATAAGAGAGAAGATAAACTTACTTGGGGGTTGTTTATCGGCTTAAAGTAGCCTTCTCGTCCTACGAGAGAGGTATATAAATGACGTCGCAAAAACTTCAGCTGGAGGCGGCTCGGGGCGGCCGAAAGTAAGGAAGAAAAATCCAGCAAAACTGCTCTCGCGGCGAGAACAATAAAACAAACACACTAAAGAAAATTAGGTTCGTTGCCACTTAAAAAAAAACCTTTCCACCATAAATCCCCAAATTGGGTAAGCACAAAATAGCTGCAGAGGTAAAGGTCTCTTCCTTCTCGTTACGAATCGCCCAAACTGCGTACCCCGCTGTCAAAAACCGGGACTCTAACAAAAACTCAGAGAATTCAAAAAAACCTTATCAGCATTGTGCCGTCGCTTCTCTGTAAAATATCCACTTGTTAAAATTAGATGACCAACTATACCTATGAAATCAAATAGTAATAGTATATTTCAACTATGTTGCGGGGCCATAAAGTGGACCGTAACATACATACAAATTAAAATATCCCTAGTATGGAAGGTTCTGACATGGCTAAAACATGACAAGCCTAAAAGATGAACTAAAAAATCACGTGTCCTGTGATCATTATTGAAAGCTCTGTATGTGGTCCCCATAATTTGGCTCTATTTGAAAGATCTTTTGCTTATAATTCAATAAAAAATTTTAACAGTCTGTATCCTATAATAAAGTCTTTGCTATCAGTTTCCACATTCAGAAAACATGTCAAAACCCATATTATTTCTTTCCGAAAACTTTTAGGTGTTTCCTCCTTTTTGTGTACACTGTACAGTGTACAAGCTTGTGAATTATCACTTTTTTCTCGTATTAATGAATTCCTGTTTTTCTTTCAGTAGAGATCTATTAATTGTTAATTTGTTGGTAATATAGAGGTGGTTACATGGAAGAGCAACAATGTTGAACATCGCCACCTACATAAAATTGTTGTAAATTTGTATTTAGCTAGATAAATAAAGACACATTATTATTATTATTATGTATGATGAAAATGTTAAGACCAAATTGCCTTTCACTTTTCAGGGTGTCATTTTCCATCGAGTTGTAAAAGATTTTATAATACAAGGAGGCGACTTTTCAAATGGAAATGGTACCGGGGGTGAAAGTATATATGGGGGAACGTTTGAAGGTAAGATATTCGCACTATAATCTTATATAATGCATTATACCTGTTTTAATAAACTTTGTGCAGATGAAAATTTTGAGCTTATGCATGATAAGCCGTTGCTCCTCTCGATGGCAAACCGTGGAAAGAACACGAATGGCTCCCAGTTCTTTATGTGAGTAAAATCGATAGTGGAATACACTTAGTGAGGAATTTAAAGTTATTTCTAACTATATAAGAATACCCTTAAAATGTGACCCTAGAACTTCTCTTTCAGCACCTGAGTCATTACAATATCAATTTGTCATTGTAACAAATTGTTATTGGAAATTTTTTATTTACAAACTTTAAAGTTTAAAAAAAATGTCAGCAAACGTAAAGTAGATGTTACAGAACAGTAACTTTTGTTGTTCTGTAGCTGTGCCTCTGCATCCCAAACCAGGCTACGCTGATCATATCTTGTCAATTTTTGTGTTATAGTACGACGCAACCGGCCCCCCATCTCGACAAGTAAGTTTTTGCGGAGTGAAATTTCTCTGAATATTGTTTATAATGTTTCTTTTTTTTTCTAGTGTTCATGTGGTTTTCGGAAGAGTTGTTGGTGGAATTGATGTGGTCCGACAAATTGAGGCATTACCAGTTGACGCTAACAGTAGACCTTTGCAAGATGCCAAAATTATCAAATGCGGGGAACTTGTGAAGCAAGTCAAAGGTGAGTTTTTAGAGTAGCATAGGACTTTCATTAGGCAGGATTTTATGCTTAGGGCTACCTTTATTAAATTTTTATGTTTGTTTAAATAATGGAAAACATGGTAATAGTCTTGTAGCAAAATATTCCACAACAATATTAGAATGCAGGTTTTCACGGCCGTTGTCTAATGAAGTAGATTCTTCCGAGTCTTGCCGTGGTCGTCGAACTTGACTTGACGTTTCGCTGATCATCCTATCAGCTTCTTCAGAAGGATTCTAAATACTGAATTTGTTGTGTTACACTCCTCGTTATATACCTACGCGCCGCTTCGCTGCTCATTCGTCGTGTTTGGTTGACCGTGACTTACTACGGTGCTGGTACTTGGCAATACCAGTCTCCACGTGTTACTAAGTCGATACCCATCCTCTCTGTTAAAGTTGTTCACGTTTTTCATAATTTCCAGTGATTCCCTAATGATTCGCGGATAATAGCGCGTATTCCTGTCTAATAAAATATTGACGTCCTCGTAGTCGATTTTATGGTTCTCGTTATTATGGATATATTCTGCTATCGCTGACCTATCCGTGTATCCAAATCTGGTATTTCTCTGGTGTTCTTTGATTCTGCACTGGATACTCTGTCTTGTTTGTCCGATGTAGCTCTTACCACATGTGCACTTCAACTGGTAAACACCTTTTGATAACAGTTTGGGAATAGGGTCTTTGACTGAGGGAAGCATCTGCTGTATTTTCTTCACTGTTCGAAACCGTACACCTACTTTCTTTTTGAATAAAATCTTCTTCAGCCTATCTGTGACTCCCGCGATGTAGAGTAGGCATGCATACGTTGTTGGTTGTTGCTGTTCTTCTTCTGTAGTTCTCTTCTGGTTATTTACTACTCGTATATTGCTTTGACTGTATCCGTTCTTCTCTAAAGCTTGTTGGACATTCTGTAGTTCCTCGGGTTTGTTATCGTCGTCGCATATTGTGTTGGCTCTGTGGACCAAGGTTCTAATTAACGCTCTCTTCTGTTGTGGATGGTGGTGAGAAGTCACATGTAGGTAACGATTGGTGTGCGTTTTCTTTCTGTAGACACCGTGGGCCAGCTTGCCATTGTGTGACCTTTTCACTAATACATCTAAGAAAGGTAAAGCTCCATTTTGCTCGGTCTCCATTATAAATTTGATACTTGGATGCTGTTTATTCAAACGGCCACATGGAGAATTATCTTTATCTGTTTTCTTCGACCACATGGAGAATTATCTTTATCTGTATTCTTCGACCATTTGAATAAACAGCATCCAAGTATCAAATTTACAATGGAGCCCGAGCAAGATGGAGCTTTACCTTTCTTAGATGTATTAGTGAAAACGTCACACAATGGCAAGCTGGCCCACGGTGTCTACAGAAAGAAAACGCACACCAATTGTTACCTACATGTGACTTCTCACCACCATCCACAACAGAAGAGAGCGTTAATTAGAACCTTGGTCCACAGAGCCAACACAATATGCGACGACGATAACAAACCCGAGGAACTACAGATTGTCCAACAAGCTTTAGAGAAGAACGGATACAGTCAAAGCAATATACAACGAGTAGTAAATAACCAGAGGAGAAGAACAGCAACAACCAACAACGTATGCATGCCTACCCTACGTCGCGGGAGTCACAGATAGGCCGAAGAAGATTTTATTCAAAAAGAAAGTAGGTGTATGATTTCGAACAGTGAAGAAAATACAGCAGATGCTTCCCTCAGTCAAAGACCCTGTCCCCAAACTGTTATCAAAAGGTGTTTACCAGTTGAAGTGCACATGTGGTAAGAGCCACATCGGACAAACAGGACAGAGTATCCAGTGCAGAATCAAAGAACACCAGAGAAATACCAGATTTGGATACACGGATAGGTCGGCGATAGCAGAACATATCCATAATAACGAGAACCATAAAATCGACTACAAGGACGTCAATATATTAGACAGGAATACGCGCTATTATCCGCGAATCATCAGGGAATCACTGGAAATTATGAAAAACGTGAACAACTTTAACAGAGAGGATGGGTATCGACTTAGTAACACGTGGAGACTGGTATTGCCAAGTACCAGCACCGTAGTAAGTCACGGTCAACCAAACACGACCAATGACCAGCGAAGCGAAGCGGCGCCTAGGTATATAACGAGGAGTTTAACATAACAAATTCAGTCTTTAGAATCCTTCTGAAGAAGCTGACAGGATGATCAGCGAAACGTCAAGTCAAGTTCGACGACCACGGCAAGACCTGGAAGAATCTGCTTCAACTTCAATATTTTTTAATAAGCAATTCTTAATTGTTTGTATAACTATTAATAAAATATTTAATGCCACTATAAAAATTTCTACATTGTTTAATTAATAAACAATTCAATTGTCTAAACAATCATACAATCAATAAAGTGTCCCAATGTTGTTTGTACATTTAATATGCTATACACAAGAAATATATGTGTAGGGTGTTTCATGAGGTATGTAGATTAACCTCGTCAACCTGCTTAGGTCATTATACCAATTTTGTTAGTATATTATTCAGATTATTATTATTTATACCTATGCTCATTCCTCGCTTTTTGCCCGCCATCTCTGCACGTCATTTGACCACATTTGAAAATATGTCTACACAGGTATAGTTGAAATTACAAATATTGTCTTTCACGTCATCATCCTGTAATATCTGAACCAAATCAACTCAAGGTTACACAGAATGTCACGCATGGGCGTATCGATAAACGCAAAGCGGAAGTATTTTGTAATGGAAAAATGTAGACAATGATATCATGCAATTCAGTGAATTTTAACGAAGTGTTTATTTACATTTATATTTGTCAAACATATAGAAATAAGAGTTACAGAAAAAGTATTTTTTTGAGAAAAGTTAAAAAGCACAACAGACATTAATATGTTTGTTACCCATTCAATATCTTGTTTGCTAGTAAAACTATCAGTTTATTTAAAAAAAAAATTATTAATTTATTAGAAACATACATACATTTGTATAGCATATTTATAGAGTATAAAAATATCTTAGTAATAAATTACCGTATTAACTATTGGAACATTATACTATATAAAGTATATTTGGTTTTAGTACTATTTCCAGGGAAGAGTAAAAGTTTTTTACATATAACACAATTTTAATGATTTTTCACTTTCGAAAACTTATGCAATTAATTCTTTTTTTAAAAATTTTAAATAATTACATCGTTTTATATTCTCAGGAAGTTGACCAAATACAATAGAACCTGTATAAAACAACATTTTGTCTAATCAGTTTGACTGAGTAGCCTCTATAAAAAAAGTCATCTACATTTCATGTATTATATGCCAACAAAAACAACAATATGCTATCGAAAGCAACACCCAATACGAGTTATATTAGTATAAAATATGATAGTGATAATGAGGAATTTGAAACACCAGATAATATCTTATCTAAATTACGCAACAAACTTGCTGCGGAACTGTCAATAAATGAAGAACTAACAGAAGCTAATAATGGATTAAAAGCAAAAATTCAAAACCTAGAAAACGCAATTCAAAATAAAGATGAAATAAATAACAAATGCGATAGTTGTGTGTTACTTGAAACAAATTTACGGGACTCGCAACAGAAATTATACAATATGCAAAAAGATAATGACATAATAGTTCAGGAACTAAAAACAAATTTGGAAAAACATAAACAAAAATTAATTGACATGCAAATGGAAAATAATTTGCTAAACCAATAACAATTGACAGATATTTGAATTGGGAAAACCATATAGAGTGTAATAAATTGCGAAGCAACTGTTATGGTTTGAGGTTTATGTCATTACACTGTAGTAGTGATGTACTCATGAGCCTCTATTATGCAAATTTCCACTCACATTTGAGATATGGTACAACGAACTGGGGCAACAGTATGCATATAAGTCAAGTATTCATTTTGCAGAAGTATGCTATACGAATTATTGCTGGCTTAGGCTTTCGTGAGAGCTGTCGTACTACTTTCAAAAACTTGAAAATATTAATTGTAGCCGGTGTCTATATTCTGGAGGTCTGTACATTTGTTTACAAGAATCAAGAATCAGCATAGGTTTTTTGCCAATCAAGTCAGCCATAACCACAATACAAAGATTATTACAGCCACAATCTCACCGAACAGCTTTGCACCAAAGAAGCTTTTACTACAATGGTTGCAAATTTTTTAATGCTCTAAGCGACAAGATAAAACTTTCTCCGAATTTACATGTTTTTAAAATAAAATTGAAAAAAATAATTCTGGAAAAAATTGTTATGATGTTGATGATTTCTTACTGTACTGGTTCGATTAGGTACCCTTAATTTTATGTGCTTTTTATTAAGACTTCGCTACACCCGCAGTTTTGAACCTTTTATTTATATTTTACCTAATTTTTTTAGTGTATTTATTTTTTATGGATGTATTTCCTGTTTTATTGACTTAGTATATGTTATAATTCAATGTTTTGTTTTTTTGACAAAATATTTATTTTTTGTTTTTCTATATATATATTTACACTTTTTATATAATATTGTAACGTGTTTACAATTTTCAGTAAACACTTTGTGGATTCCAAATAACTTGCAACAAGAATTTTCACAAACCACTGATTTATTTAATCACTAAAATTACACTAGCAAATACTTAAAAATCACACAACTAATAATAACTTAATCTAATATAATTTCACTACTTTTAAAACACTAAGCACTTTACTTTTCTTCTTAAACTTGTCAACTCTTGTCTAACCTAAAAACTCTCTTGTCTGTTTACTTCACTAAACTGCATACTTCACTCAACTGAATTGTTCCCCCATCTGCTGGAGTCACCTCTTTATATACACACTTGGAATCCTTCTAGAACTCTTTTCTAGAATTCTCCATAGTTTTCTACCATGTAATAGATGATTGTTCGTCAATTGGCTCATAGACGGCGCCACCCTACTAGTCAGGGAAGTAACTAAGCTTCTGAGGAAAACTTTGAACATGAACTTAATCACATCTTTCCTTGTTAGAGGGCAGCACATAACACTATGTTTGATATTTATTTGTTTGACTTAAAAACAAAACAATTTCTGTTTTATACACCAATAAATATTATTATTATATGTGTATAATCTCTCAACAAATTTAATTTCATTTTTTAAATAATCTGGAGTCAGTTCGTTTTTCGTTTTAAAAATCACATTTAGTGTTCTGAATTCGCTGTTTAACATTCATAAAATGAAATACATTTATATGTATTATTTTTTTAATACAGCTAAAATGCTACGAACGATCAATAGGCTGCGAAAAACCGTTAAATGGCAAATTTCCTTAGACACATCGCATCATTAGAAAAAATGTATTTAATAATTTAAATCAAATAAAAAAAATTAGTCAGAATCGCTCTGTGTGAAATCGTCATCCAAATTAACGTTAATAATAATTTGTGAGACATTCTCCAGAATCTTGAACCATGTGTTAATTAAATATTCTGTATGTTTGACAACAGAGGCCCATCTTTTCACAAGACATCTGTAGAGATTTTTCCCACATAGCCAGCACTTTGTCATCACTATATCCTTCTTCCATCGACAACATATGTATTAGGTTTTACATGTGTTTTGGCTAACACTAATAATTCTGAAGTATGGCATTCAGGAGGTTCGACTTTAGGAAGTATCGCAAGTACAATAACCATTCACCAGAGGATTTTTAAATATTGACCTAATAAGCAGAAGTGAACTTTTAACCAATAAACCAGCCGTTCACCATAGTCTACATTCAACTGGAGTTAAGGTTTTAGAAACGAAATGTGATTCTTATTCAAGCCGCGATTATCAATTTGTATTACCCAAACCTGATAAAACTCGCAGGGACACTAATATTCGGCTATTGCACTTTAATGCCTCCGCATGCCTTTTACCGACAAATTCTGCCAAGGCCTCTTTTTGTTGCCTTTGGCAAAGATCCAGGTCTCATCTAAAAAGACAACTTGTCGTTTAATGGTAGAGTTTTGGTTCTGTATATATTTGCAGTTTCGGTTATCATGCTTTTTATATGTAAATCCAATATGCGGCAATAGACAGCACAAGGATGATACACTTATGTCTATTAAGTCCTTCGTGGCTAGTTCCTCCTGTAAGGTCTTCATAATTAGATGTATTGTTTTTCTGTAAAATAGCAATTATTATTGTATGCAAGAGGCAACACTACTTCAGCAGTCCGATTTTCATATAAAATTTGTCAATAGGCCCCTTGATAATCAGGTGAAAGGTTTATGGTTTAACCATTTAACCAACTAAGCTATTTACGTGGATGGTAGACGAACTACAAAGTCACTACGCTGTAGACTTACTTTCGGAGTACATATTATAACTTGTGTCCCTCACTTCCATCATATCCTTCTGTTTTATTGTTCTTTCTGGGTTCATATTTTGCCACAGTATGTAGAATTTGTGGCTTCCTGCTCCTCACAGGTTTTCTTGCAAATCTGTTCCACCGTCACTTAAATACCAAATGCATTAGAAGCACGCTGAAAGAAAATTAATTTTATATACAACCGCTGCTATATTTAATTTTACAAATTACCTCATGGACTGCTTGCAAAGGTAAAAGGGGACCTGCGTTACATTTTTCCCTGGTTGAAGTACTCAACTAATTTCATCACCATACCTCTGGCTACTGCATCCAGTCTTTTGCCAGGCATTTTTGTATTGTTTTTTTACACTGTAAAACTAAAGTACTTACAAACAATTTTAAACAATTACAAGAAATTTAAAACGCACGGTAAGAACACTAAAAACTTATAAAAAATAGAAAATGAATAAACTTGATATATGCATCCACTGCACGCCGCTGATTGACAGAGAACTGACAGAATACTCGATGCTGATTGCGGCTACGACTAGCGGCTGTATTATTTATTTGTAAAACGCATCGTTACGTGTGGAACTTAAGTCGTAGCCCCAGGAGACGTGACTTTCTGCTTTTTAGGTCATATATGCTTTGTATTTACAAAGATAGAAAATTTGCATGTCGTTGATGATGACGTGAACAAAAACATTTGTGATTTCAACTATATCTTGTAATTTATTTAGGGAACCAAAAATACGTTGTCCTGCTCTTAATATATCTGTAAATTGTAGCTTACCAAGTCAGAAGAGCCGTGCATACATAGATAATTTGACACAGATTGGAGGGCGTATAACTTCAATCTTTTTACAGAAATACAGAGAGTAAATTGAAAGATTGAGGTTCTATGTGATTCTTAGGACCCATCCAAAGCTAAATTAATTAAAACAAAGAATATTGACATGGTGATTTATTTGAAAGTCAAAATAATGTGACTTGAAGTTACCACTGACTGATATGATGATTTTTAGGTAAAAAAGAGAAAAAGAAGAAGAAAGAGGAAGGAGAAGAGGAGCACTCGGATGGAGGAGAGGATAAGAAGCATAAAAAGAAGCATAAGAAAGAGAAGAAAAAGGAAAAGAAAGAAAAGAAACATAAAATGTAACAGAATTTATAAAGTTAATTTGTGTCAGCGAATAACGCATTGTTTTTTCCAGTAAAGAAAATAACCAAGAGTCAGAAGAAGAGGGAGAGCTCGTAGAGCCTCACCCTTTGGTCACTGTCACCGATATAAAGCCGGAAGACATCCCCGATGTGCCGGTCAATAAGTTCTTAATGAGGGGCGGAGATAACAAGAAGGATGGAGAGAAGAAAAATGACAAAAAAGGTTTAAAAACATGTTACATGTGTGGATTATATATTCACGTTTTTCCTTTTTTTGTGGGTAGATACTGGTAGAGATAGCGGTTACAGAGAGAGAGGCCGAAGAGACTGGGGTAATAACTTTAACAGACGAGGACGACCCATGACTACAAAAAGTGGTAGAATGATAAAAGGACGTGGAAAATTTGTAAGTGCAAAGTTTATTTTACTTGTAGCATTTTCTATTTGTGCGTAGAACATCAGTCTCTGTGATAGGATTTATACTGATGGTTGTGTAATTGGTGCCGTTGCCTAAAAATGACGATTTTACCGCCATACATTTACATTATTCAGTATAACTTTGTCTTCGTATTAAAAATTGTATAATTTTCTTAGACTATTCAGTCATGTCGCTTCGTTCTAATGGAATAGTAATAGCTTTGTGAAAATTATTATTATGCTATCAGAGTCACACCTCCTTTTAGCCGGAAAGGAGAGTGCGTAAGTACGTGTATGTCGCGATACATTTTCGTCGGATTCTAACCACATTGCCAAATTTAATGCATATCTCTCCACTTGGACAATGAAAATTTATATTTCAATGGAATTTAAACAAATAATCTTCAACATCAGCGGTAATTTTTTACAGATAGTGTACCACTACGCCATCCTTGCCTAAGATTGCATAGCTTCCACGCATATACCGATATACAAGTTGCAGGAAGATGTGAGACGAGGACGTGGTCTTCCTTGAAACGGTCACCCGTCTAGTACTAACCGTGCCTGATGTTGCTTTAACATCACTTGAAACATGTACATAGTAAGGACGCACCTACCCTCGCCCCCCTATCCAGAATTAAAACACAAGAATAATAATAATAAATATGAACTTCATTGAATCAACAACTAATTCGTTAGGCTACTGACCAAGGTCCTTCGGCCTAGTGTTACAATTATATATTTTACAGAGCTTTCAATACAATATTATAAAAAGTAATTAATAGATCAGTCGACTTACCTGTCAGGAAGAATGATCTTAATTATATGAGCAGTCTCGTCGAAGGATTATAACACCATGTAGTTGTAGCTTGCTGCACGAATTGTACGGCGTTCAAAGATTAAAATTTTTGAATCCTACCCTGGCTGGGTGGCTACCCAGTTCGCCTCTGTATACACTCCCACCACCCAGCCGTTGTTACATCACTGGTTTAAAGTATTTTAAGTTTAGATTGCTTTTATCACAGGTTGGAATTTTACTTTTTGGGAGGGTTGTTATAATCCTTCGACGAGACTGCTCTTATAATTAAGATCATTCTTCCTTACAGGTAAGTCAACTGATCTATTAATTATATTTCTCAGTCTCGTCTCGAATTATAACAACATGTAGATGTTTAAAGGACTATGCAATCTAAACTTAACCTCGTATTGTTTTCTTGTCATTAACATCTAAACAATACCTCTCCACAAATATTTGCTTAACACTTTCTAATGCTAGCCGAACAGTCTTCAAATTTACAGTAGTCCTATACATAATTAAATATAATATAATAATACTTTTAATTTATACTAGTTACTAATACTACAGCCAGTTTTCCAATGCCATGTATTAAAATTATTAACTCCCTGGCCAAGAAATTGCCAACAAAACTCAATAAAACAAATTACATTGCACTATAAATAAAAGCTTTGTATCAATTCCACATGCCTTTAACAAATTCTTAATCCACTCACTTAATGCTTGAGTAGATGTAGTGCATATTGGCTTTTTTATTGTTTAAATAAAGCTATTTTTGCAGTCATGTTTTACAGTTTTTGATAAATAATTAAAAATAATGTTCACATCGAGCAGAGATTGGGAATATCCCTAAAATAAGATAAAACAAGCGTTGGCTGCTGTCTACCTTTGCTAGTATTATTCCTGTCCTTTATAATTCTTTAGATACAATTTTCCAACTGTAACATATTACTTATTTTTGATCATATAGTTTGTATCCTATGCACTAAAATATGAACTAATAAAGTTGTTGGTTCTAATGTTAATTTTTCCATGGTCAAATATTCTACCGGATACAAAATTTTACAAATAAACTAACCAGATTATGGGTCCCATGTTGTATAATAGTCTTATGTTAAAAAGCACTTTTAAAAACCACTTAATATATTCTCATGATCTGTATTCATTAGTAGAACAACAGAATCAGATAAGCCTCCCTCAGTACTTCATTTGAAAAATTTAAATTTGGCTCTAGTGACCAGAGATTTGGGCCGAAGTATAGAACTGTAGGTTTTATATTCCCTGAACATTTGTCTTTTCTTCTTTATAATGCTTAAGATATAAGGTGGGAGTTCGTGTGTATAATAGGTATATTTTGTCTTCGGGGTATACTCTAAAATAAATGATGTTATATTAGCATTGAAGTTTGATATTTGCTGTCTGGTAATTTCTTGATGCTGTGAATTTCCCAAAAATGATAACATACCTTCGTTTACTTTATTAATGCCTGTTTTCAGGAAATTGTACTTTTGGACATCACTAGACTGAGTTGCCTTTTGTAGGTCTAATGTTAAAATAAGTCCAAGATGGTCTGATCCCAGGTCTGGCTTTCTTCCACTTTTAAGATGTTATTTGAGATAGTACTTGTATACAGAATAAAATCGGGGGGGGGGGGGGGGTATCGTTATTATGTGACATTACACAAGAATATTTTACTATTCCATCGATTTTCAATTAATTGGGACTGGTTTTACATATTTTTAAATTGCATATTGAAACACCCCCCCCCCCTCAATTAATTATAAATGGAAATCCTGGTCACGTGAACCAGTGAAACAACTCAACCCCAGTGGTGTTAATTAATATCAAAATTCTTAATCGTGAAGCAATCAAGAACTTATTAATTCCTACCCAGTAATTATTTATCTCAATTTTATATCAAGATAAATAAACAAATTGGCCATTTATGTGATCGTCTAGTTTTATGTGTTTAGGACTTTAATTACGTTGTGTGTGTGTAGTAACCCTTTATAATTACCCCAGGTTCTTTGATTTAAAGTTTGGTATTACTTGTTTCTGTCTGATACGATATACCTTAGAAAATTTATCACTCTGTTATTGTAAATACACTGTAAGTTTGGATACACTGTATATTAATTGAGAAACCTAGTTAATTTGATATATTATTTATGTAGTATTTTATTACTCAAGGTTGCACTGTACATTTATAGTTGAAGTTTGTTTTCTAATTTATTTGATTGGAAGGAAATCATTTATTTAGCTTATTACTTGCAGGATGAAAAAGGTAAAGGTGAAAGCAAAGACAATAATTGATGGGAAAAAGTAGTCAAAAAAAACCCATTTTTATTTTATATAAATTGATGCGGCAAATAGCCGTACATGAAATCAAAACAATCCAAATATTTGAGACAATTGCCTAAATATCATAATAGGAAAAATTACGTCGCTATAGTAATGACATACTATACATATTTCAAAGCTGGTTATGCAATAACAAGTACTAAGGTAACACAATCATAGGCCGTGTTATTTGTAGGTGTAATTAAAGATGCGGCAAATAGCCGATTAAAATGTAATTGGAACTTTGGTGTTAGCAATCGCGCTGATAAAATAAGTTTACTGCAAAACAGAGGACCAGAATTATGTCCTGTTCGTGCATTAGAGAATGTAAGTAATAATGAGACACTCATGTAAGAGATCATAGAATGTTGGGGGAAAGCTCCCTTAATTGAATAAACAAACTGCAAATCCCAAATTGTATATGATTGTTCAACAACGTGAACAGGGGGCGTCGATGTAAATCAAACAGACAAGACGTCCCGGTTCAGTACTCGACGATAAGTATACCCCTAAAAATAAAAGCAAGTATACAGGGTGCGGGGACCCAGTACTGACCGTTGGCCTGAACAGTTTGTAGTTTGTAAGGTAGAAACGTAGTTGAGTACAAACCCACGATCGCGGTGTTTGTACTAGAGCCAGAGAACTCTTTATTAATTTGATGGATCGTTATTAAACAATCATAGAAAACTAGGCATTCGCAGGTGAGAAATATCTCACAATAGTTTGACTGGAAATATTCTAGTGAAACCTTACAGGTGCATCCAGGCACACGGCAAGCCCTTGATAGTAAACAACTGAAGTATAATGGAAGCTAAAGTCTCTTGTCATTGCATAAACTCTGAAAATATATAGTTCTAGAATATAAACTTGTTAGGGTGCAAACGTAAATCTTCCTAGCAAAACATTCAGTATGTGAAATTTTATGAATTAAATTCGTGAATGAAATCATAACTGAATAACTGGTAATATAATATTCTTTATAATAAAAAATCAAAGCTAGTATTTCATAAAAAAAACTAATATTCCTTTAGTACCACAAATAAGCCAATTTCCCCTATCCCCCCCAAACCAGAATGTAAAGTCAATATTAAATAATAACGCAGAGAAGTAAATAGGTTTGATACTTAGATAGTTATGTTGGTGAAATTGTCGTCGTGTAAATTGCGAAGTTATGTTCTAGCAGCCCAAATCTTTTAGTAGCCAGCCTGGATTTATTCGTAGAATTTATGGATGTATTTAGAGAACTAAGGCGGGCTCGAGTATTTAATCGTCGACAAGCGTCCGGCAATTAGTATCTCTTAGCAAATTCAGAGGGTTCGAAAATCGACGACAAACATCCTCGATGAAATTTGCTATGGCTGGAATAAGTATTCTTCCGGGCAAACCGAGAGGGCTCGAGTAGTTAATCGTCGGCAAGCGTCCTCTATCAGTTCTGCCAGGAGGTATAGCATCGCCTGGCTTTTATTCTGTTCTTCCAACAACGCGGTTCCAAAATCACAGTGCCAATTCTCCCATTAGCTGAACGTGGCTCGTATATTTGACACATGAGACGTGGCTCCGGTATCCTGCCCTGTCTTCGTCTTATACGTTTGCATAAAGTCGCCCTATTCACTTCATACACAACTCTCGATGCTTTGCTGGTTTTACTAATGCATTAGTCTTGTTTTTAAAACTGCCAAGTTTTAGATAAGACTTAATAACCATGTTACAAGCTATTTTAAAGTGGCACTTGACATATGTACAACTTTCTACCCCAATAAGTTAAAACGTAACGGCGCCCTGAAGTCGGCTATTATTGAGAACATAATTTCTGTTGTAAAAATAAATATTTGTATAAATTTGGAAATGAAATTAAGAATGTAATGTTTAAATAATTTCTGGTTAATTGTAGTTATAAAAGCGATATTTCCCTGAATTTAAAACAAATTTAAGACATATTTTTAAAGTAGGACGCCCCCCAGGGCGGTCTTCTTCAATATTTGTATGTAAATGTCATCTCTGAAATTTATCGTTGGCTTTCAATCTTCAGTTATAAGTTACCATATTATGAATAATAACTCTTTAAGTAGAAGTAACGAACAAAATATTGATTTTTCCTCTTCAGAGATACAGAACCCCGTCTAGGAGCCGATCGAGGAGTGGCACACCTATCCATTGGAGAAAAGAGGAGTCTAGAGTAATTAAACTATCAGAATTTGAGAAGCTGGAAGCCGAACGAAAACGTCTAGAGCAAAGAAAGAATCTGAATGGCAGGGATAAAGAAATGAGTGGGGCGGCCAGATCCAAGGAGAAATATCGCAACGACAAGTCATTGACTCCACCTAAAAGTAAAGGGAGAGAAGTGGACTACAATGCTTTGGACTATGAAGGCCAAAGCGATGAGGAGAATGAGTTTCCGAGGAAGCAGGTGCCGAGTTTGGTGCAGTATCCCCTACCTGGATCTTATAATAAGTTCAAAACTGAGGAGGAAGTGCAGAAGGAGAGGGAAATGGAAGAAAAGAAGGAGCAGGAGGAGGCTGCTATTAATAAGAGATCAGATTTCTTGGCGATGGCTCTCGGTAAGTCTAATGAACACTGTTTTAATTTAGACTCCAACAAATTAACAATTCATTTAGGCAAATATTAGTTTCACAATAGGGTTGACAACTTTTTGGGGCTTGAAAAAAGATTATTGGTGATTTTAGTTTTTGTTTTCCATCATAGAATTTGTAGTACCAATGAACAGCAAAAAAGTTCCAATAAATATCTTTGGGTGTTCACCTTCAAATTTATCCCCAAAGTAGAGCGCATATTTTCCGTGTTTGTGAGGGGCAGCAAAAGAATTTTACTGCCACTCAGATGAAATGACAGTTTAAGTTCACTGAATTTGTCAGAAAAGTCACACTGTGTAAATGTATTATTTTACTAGACTTAAGGTTTTCATTTAAAATTCATTATAGGCTGGTGCAGGATAATTTAGTTTAGATTATAATTAAGAGAAAAAACGAAAATGAAACACGAGATGAAGTGAAATTGTAAAATGGGAGTGCTGTTTAGGGGTTGAAAGTGATTTTTTGCTATTTTTGACAAAACGTTACCTCCTAGCTGAAAATGTCCTTCATAAAAGTTGTAGATAATAAAAAAATCTAAAACTTTCATATAACGCATTTTTCATTATAACCTCACATTTCCCGAAAAATGACGGAAAACCGATTTTTCGGTTTTCAATTTTTTTCTCGTAAAAGTAATTCAATTTACATGAAATTATGTGAAAATATACCCTTTTTTTTCCTTGATTAAGCATGATTCTTTTGGAATCTGGTAAACAGGTAGTTTCCGAGATATTTACATTTTTCGAAAAAAAAACAAAAAACCGAAATCTTCCATGGTGAGACAGTTATATCCCCCCTTTGTTAATTAATAGCAATAATCCTGTTCAGTACGGTACCAATGGGACGTCTATGGGGTATGTATCTTTATTACACACAAAAACTGGTAATTATGCCACCAATAAATTACTTACTATTTATTCATCTGAAGGGTAAATAAATAAAATTGGCCATTTACGTGATCGTCAAGTTTTACAAAGTTAGGACCCAAATTTCGTTATGTGTGTATCCTTTTTAATTACCCCAGGTTCTTTTATATAAAGTTTGATATTACTTGTTTCTCTATCTGATGCTATATAACTTAAATTAATCACTCTGTTAATTTAAATACCTGGTAAACTTGAACACACTGTGTTAATTGAGAGATCTAGTTAATTTGATATATTATTTATGTTTGTATTTATTATTCAAGATTGTAATGTTGTAGTTGAAGTTTGTTTTCTATTTTGATTTTAAATGAAAACACTTATTTAATTTATTACTTATGACGAAAAAGGTAAAGGTGAAAGAAAATACCATAATTGATGGGAAAACATAGTAAAAAAATCCATTTTATTTCATAAAAGTTGATGCAGCAAATAGCCGTACATGAAATCAAAAATAAATTCAAATATTTGAGACAATTGTCTAAATATTATAATAGGAAAATTTACATCGATATAGTAATGACCATACTATATATATACAAAGTGTTTTGATGCAACAACAGGAATTGAGTTATACAAAAGTATTCCGTGTTATTTTAATGGTAATTAGAGTTGTGGCTGTGGCCTGATAATGATAATTAATAATTAAAGTTGTTAGCAGTAGCTATAATGAAATTAAACTGAATGCAAAACAGAGGACAAGAATCATGTCATGTTCATGCATCATAGAATATAAGTGATAAATGAGAATTAAATGCTCATGTAAAATATCATAGGGTGGGTAGATGTAATTCAAACAGACGAGACGTCCCGGTTCAGTACTCGACGAAAAGTAAACCCTTCAGAGTACGAAAAAGTTTACCTGCTAATTAACCCACTACTGACCGATGGTCTGTACAGTTTATAGTGCGCAAGATAAATAAGTGGATGGATCGTTATTAAACAATCATAGAAAACCAAATAGTCACTGATGAGAAATCTCACAAAATTATTTGAAAGGCAAACATTCATGTGACATTTTACATGCAAAATTAGGCACACGGTAGCCTTAATAACCAAATGAAAAATAATGGAAATGAAAGTTTCTTGTCATTAGATAAACTCTGAAAATATATAAATTTTTGAATATAAACTTGTATTTTGCAAACGCGAATCTCCCTAGTGAAACATTCAGAAAGTGAAATTTAATTAAATAAACTGAATAAATAGTAATAGAATCTCATCACGTTTTCTTGTTAAAAATCAAAACCAACATTTCATTAAAAAAACATTGCTTTAGTACCACAAATGCGTCAATTTAAACCCTTTTTCCCGCCTGTAACCAGAATGCAGATTCAATAATAAGCTGAAAATTAATCAAGTAAAAATACTTAGCAAAATAGGTTGGCGTTGTGTAACTGGCACGACAAACAGTCAAATAAGCTTGTGTAAACGTAGAGTGCATTTTGTGTGGCATTACTTGGCAAAATGACCACAAAATAATCTAGTGAGTCCGGCGAACAGCATAAAGTTCTGCAGCATTACTCAATTCTCCCCCAGCTCAAGTGTGATTAACTTCCTTATTGTGTATGGTTGAGCCGTTAAAATTGCACTGTATAAAGAATTCTTTAAGCTTGGAACTTTCCTGTGGCAAGTGGCATCTGTGACCGATGAATTTGTTAAAAATAATATGTAGTTCAAAATCTCGTTTGGCTCGTAGTTTAGACGGCTGATTTTGTGAAAATAATCACAAAATAATTTATTAAGCTCGGCGAAAAAGATCGCAACGTAGCTTAGAATGTATTTTAAATGCAAATATTGAAGTTCGGTGATCTACAAGAGGTCGCAACGTAACTTCGACGTGTTTCCAAATTTATTTCCAAAGCTCGGCGAAAAGAATCGCGACGAACTTAAAGGGTTCTGTCGTCAGGTGCCGTCTATCCTCTGTGTGCCGTTGTCTCTTATTTTATAGTCTGCGGGTGATGTCACAATCTATACGGAAAACTTCTAACTCTACACTGTCCGTTGGTGTCACGTTCTGGATTGTTTACATTATCCAAATTCCACACCAGCTTGTTCATCATTTCTGGACGTTAAATTTTATCTTTCTGGCCTTTGCATTCGTAAGTTAGAAAACGACAGGAGATTTCATACTATGGGAAGCAACAGAAGTACTTGAAATTTATCTTGCCCCTGTAAACAAATACTATTACTAGGTTCTCTTTAGTTGGATTCTTTCGTAAAAATAAGAATGTAATTTTAAAATCATTTCTGGTAACTTTACTGTGTTCAATATTTGATGGCTAAATAAATGAAGAAATGAAATGGATTAACTGCAATAATTACTTGAATTTGGAAAAATAAATAGGAAAAAATTAAATTTGTATATGGGCTGTATAGTGTATATAGCCCATATACAACGGAAAACTTTATTGATGTTTTTTTTATTTAAGTATTCTATCTGTGCTCATTTTAACCGTTGAAATGTCTACTTTAAAATGTTGATATGTTGACGGTTTATTTTTCATGAAACCGCTTAAAATTGAGGAAAAACCAAAAAAAATTACTTTGAATCACGAATTTTTCATTCATTATTTTCAATTTTTTAAAAATTATTTATGTCAATAATTGATTAAATTTCATTGACAGAATTTACTTCAATGTAATATTACTAAAGTTGAATGAATTTAATTGAAGAAAATTCCTGAAACCATCTTGAAACTTTTAAATAAATAACAAATTAATAAAAAATCTTTGAAGTTATGCATATAAACCTGGTAGAAAAAAATTACAAAATTGGGAATTTGGATAATTCGGTGGTTAGAGGGGCCAGGTCGAGAGAACAGCCGAGCTTGTTCTGGGGAGTAGTACCTATTCAGTTTTAACTAGGTTAAGTAGTTGCCTGGAAGCATTTGGGATAGCATCTTTTAGATGAAGAAAATGAACAGCCACAATGCAAAAAAAAGATCTAAAATTATGTTTCTTCATAAATTTTTTATTTTTATAAAAAATGACAAAATATTTTTCTGAAGACGAAGAGCAAGTCAAAATTTGTTAGAAAAAATATCAATAAATGAATTATTTATTCAAATATAACTAAAATAGATTACTCATCGTTATACCATTTATTTAGTGAAAAAATAGTAAAATATTGATATAATATTACTTGTACTTAAGCTAGAAAACACATTCAAATCAACTTGGGTTGTGTATTGTGAATAAAATGCATCTTATTTTATTCTGAATAGAGAGTTGCAGGGCATGGTTTCTGTTTTCGTTTATTTGTTCTGTTTGATAAAATATCAAAGTATTTTATAGAAGACAGATATTTTTATTAAATACATGCAATTTTTATATTTGAGCCATTAAACACAGTTAGAGATATTTATACCATAACTTGATGATTAGAATCAGTAATGTTATTTTAATTCACTTAGTTATTGTTCTATTAATTATCAAAATGTATATAACATTTCGAACTGTAACAAGAAAATTTCGAAAATCGTTTGGTTGATAAAATTTTAGAGAAAATAAAGATTGGATGATACTAGAGAAAATAGACTGTTTTTGATGAAATTGGAGTATAGTTAAAAGAAGGAAGACAACTAGTTAAAGAATTTGGAGAAAAGAAAATCAATTTTTCAAAATTGTGGCAAATTGGAGAAAAGATAATCATAAATTATTTTAAGGTGCAGAAAACGATTTCTAATGGAACCAATATACCACTTGAATTTTGTAAGGAGTTAGCAGATTGCATCTGAATATCGAAATAATTGATACTGTGCGGCTAGAGGTTTTTATTGAGCTATGGGGACTAAAAGGTTGTAATAAACTTCTCATAAATTACTTGTACATTTTTAATAATTTGGAAAATAATTGAAAATATTTTAAATTAAAAATTTCGACCATTGATTTTATTTTTAGTATCGTATTTATGTTTTAACTAGATAGGGAATTTTATTTATATTTATTTGTATCGCACATTATTGTTCTTGCAATACACTGTTCAGTTTGATCTAAATTTGTTTCATTTACTTTGTGTTTCTATAGCTGTGTTTTTTTTTATTTCAACGATTTCGAACTTACAACTTGAGATCTAAATTAAAAATTAATTATTTCCTGTGATATTTTTAACCATTCTTCAGGCGGATATCATAGCAATATACATTAATAAAAATATACACTGGGCCAGTGAGTCTCTAGCATAACCCTTTCATGGGCACGAGGAAATTCCTGTGAATAAAATGAAATTATTTTGACATTTCACGTTGAAATATTTATGGAAACATATACTTCAGTTCGGTTTTTTAAAAATTACCCCCACTACATTTTTCTTAACAGTGGGAAGTATATTTCCCAGTGTGCATACAGAAACAATTATTTTATATTTAAATAATATTAGATGGTGTTAAATCTTAAAATTTTATTTCCAAAAAATGTAGATTATTTTCCATGAAATTTTTTAAAACATAAATTAATATACAAAGATACTTGGCATGTTGCACATAAAAATCTTGTTCTTTTTTCTTGTTCTTTTGTACTGCAGAGCCTGCATCTTCGGATAGGTAAATCAGGAAGTACATCTTCAATGGGTAAAAACTCCCTATTGGCACTAATATTTAAGAGATTGGGTTCCACATTACCTGAAGACGAAGATGTGCTCGTACAGTCAAGATGTTCAAGTTCTTCATTAGCTCGCTCATCACCTCCACATTAAGAATCACTTTCATTTTCTGGGAGACTGTAAAGGTATTGAATGGCAGCTTCAGCATGCTTCGGATTCTCTAAGTCCCACATATTACTGAAAATAAAAAAAAATAAACAATACTTTACGATACAACGCTACTAATTTTCAAAAACATTATTCCCGTCAAAAATATATATAACAACAGTATGGGCGCTGGGAATATTGCTTCCCACCTAAAAATGTCAAATTTACTGACAAACGTATAACCTCAATCTTCATTTTTATTTACAGAAATGTTCACTTCTATCTTTTTTATATGCCGCGTATAATAAAGTTGTTAGCACTTACCTGATAAAATGGATGATGTCAAGAAGTTATAATAACAACTACGGTTTAGCACATATTTTTGGGTACAAATTCACTAACGGTTAGCTTTCGCTGTCAGTTTCTAAATACTACCTCAACAACACAAAATTCCGACATTCATTTCGAACTTAGGTAACTCTCCAGTAGATGCCACTACAGGTACCGCACGAAAAAAATAATTCCCTTTGCCCATGAAAGCAATTTTAGATGGTGGGAATTTTACTTCCCAGTGCCGATGAAAGGGTTAAGACTTTCAGTATGGTACGGTGCATTGCCATGAAAAACTTATGTTTCAGAATGATTTCCCCACTTTGTTCAATTAAATTCATTCAACTTTAGTAATATTACATTGAAGTAAATTCTGTCATTGAAATTTAATGCATTATTTACATGAATAATAAAAAAAAATTGAAAATAAAAATATGCCATTTTTTGGTTTTTCTCAATTTTAAGCGGTTTCATGAAAAATAAACCATCAACATATACAGGGTTACTGGTAATTCGATACATTCCTTTGGAGATGTGATGGGGCATGATCTAAGAAGTAAATTTAGCCCTAACATATATTATGCAAAACTCAATATTTTTTGAGATATTTAATTTTTTTTGTTTTTCTCAAAAAGTAGATCTTAATGTCCTAAAAGTTAATTTTCGAAAAATCTATTTGACATTTTAAAATTTTTTTTTTACTGGATTACTTGTCCAATATTATAGATATCCGTTTGGAATGAAAAATATCTGGAAACATTTCGATCATGTGAACATCTGAAATAAAAACTTTCAAATTTTTTTTTTTAAAATCAGCTATGAAATTTACCTATTAGGTTTTTTCAAAAAAATATTAACGTAACACGCGTATAAATTATTATAAAAACTGCCTTATTTCAATAGCTATCTAACAAGGTACAAATGTTCAATGTATCCTTAATAGTTCTAAGAAAATGCTAGTAAAAATAACACAAGTAGTACGAATTTTATTTTTAGATAAACAATAAAAAACATTTTAAAAGTAGAGTTTAATTCTTCATTAATTTCAAAGTTGTACTTTATTTTTTATATGTCTTGCTCAAAATGGGAGCCCCTATTCCGTATACAGACACGGCAGTGTCTTCTTATTTCCGTCCTTGTTACTCTGGTTGTCAGATTATGCCTTATGTGTTGGGCAGCATCGACTATCCTTTGTCTAAGGTTTTCTATAGTATTGACTGGTGTGGCATAGACCATCTCCTTCATATGACCCCATACGTAATAATCAAGGGGTGTTAAGTCAGGGCTTCGTGCTGGCCAAGGTATTGGGCCCGCTCTTCCAATCCAACGGTTAGGGAAACGTTGATCAAGTAACTGTCGTACTGTCAGCCGATAATGTGCTGGACAACCATCGTTCTGAAACATCATTCGCTGTCTGACGGCGAGAGGAACATCTTCTAAAATCACCGCCAGATCATTTCTGAAAAAATTTTCATAGATTTCCCCGTTTAAATTTTGAGGAAGAAAGTGTGGCCCTATTAAATAGTGGCCAATGACTCCCATCCACACATTAATAGAAAACTTCATTTGGAAACTAGTTTCACGTGTTAACTTGGGATTTTCCTCTGCCCAATAATGTAGGTTGTGGAAATTTGTTATACCCTCGCGATTAAATTTCGACTCGTCTGTCCATAAAATACTTGTTAAAAAATTTGCACTTTCTGCATCTGAATTTAACATAAAGCGGCAGAATTCCACTCTCCTTCCAGGATCACCTTCCTCCAAGCCTTGGACAGGGGTATAGTGGTAAGGATGACATCCAACTCTACGTATCGTAGACCAAACTTTCCATTGTGACGCTCCGGTTAGTTTTGCGACTTTATTAGTTGAAATAGTTGGGTCTTCCTCAAAATACCTCAATATTTCTTCCTCATCATCTGGTTCATAAACGGGAGGAGCACCAGCGTCACTTCTTCTACATTTCACGGAGCCAGTTTCAGCGATATTTCGATATGCCGTACTGAATACACGTGCCTTTGGTAAGCGGCGGTTAGGGTACCAAAGACCATATTCTTGGCGAGCTTCAGCAGCGTTGCCGCCACAGTATCCATAGACAAACAAGATATCACCGTATTCTGCGTTGGCATACGCGGCCATGGCACAGAAAATACAATAACAACAACTACGAGCAAAATCAAAGTCTTCAATAACTAATTTAACAAGACCAACAAACTTAAGGGACACGGAGATAAGAATGTCAGTTAATGACATATATGCACAAACGTCAAAGTCAAGGACTGACTGACTTAAATGAAAATGAACGATTAGTTGTTTAATAAATTCGGCCACCAGCATTATCTTTACTAATTTTTTATTAGAACTATCAAGGGTACATTAAACATTTCTACCTAGTTAGATAGCTATTGAAATAAGGAAGTTTTTATAATAACTTGTACGCGTGCTACATTAATATTTTTTTGGAAAAACCTAATAGGTAAATTTCATAACTGATTTTTAAAAAAAAATTTTTACAAGTTTTTATTTTAAATGTTCACATGATCGAAATGTTTCCGGATATTTTTCATTCCAAACGTATATCTATAATATTGGACAAGTAATCCAGTAAAAAAAAATTTTAAAATGTCAAGTAGATTTTTCGGAAATTAACTTTTAAGACATTAAGATCAATTTTTTTGAGAAAAACAAAAAAACTTGAAATATCTCAAAAACTATTGAGTTCTGCATAATGTATGTTAGGGCTAGATTTACTCCTTAGCTCATTCCCCATCACATCTCCAAAGGAATGTATCGAATTACCAGTAACCCTGTATATATCATTTTAATGTAGACATTTCAACGGTTAAAATGAGCCCGGATAAAATATTTAAATTAAAAAAATAACAATCAGTTTTCCGTGGAAGATTTTGGTTTTTATTTCAAAAAATGTAAATATCTCGGAAACTACTTTTTTCCCAGATTCCAAAAAAAATCATGCGTATTCGATGCAGAAAAAGTATACTTTCACATAACTTCATATAAATTGAATTATTTTTACGAGAGAAAAAAATTTAAAACCGAAAAGTCGGTTTTCCATCATTTTCTTAGAAAATTTTAGGTTATGTTGAAAAATGCCTGATTTGAAACTTCCCGGCTGGTCCTTGCCTGGTAATATATATATTTTTTTTTTTTCAAAAGGTATTGGCACCATCCTCTTATAGACAGTTTATAGTCAAAAATTAATTTAAATAAGATCCACTGTGACAATTATTTGAAAAACAAAAGCTCAAAAGCACCGATGATGCCACAATTAATTGTTCTCTGTGAACCTAGCCCATTGTAGAAACGAAATTTAATGAAGACTAGGCATTTTTAAACTTCTTTCTTGGTTTTTTAAATCATATTGTTACAAAAACTGTATCCTATGAAAAAATGTTAGCCTTGTAAATTACCAGACTGGATAGATAATTTTGTTTGAATTTATTTCTCATTTTATATTGGAAATAAATAAACTTACCTTTCACGATTCTACTGTGTATCGTTTTGTCAGGGGTGCAAATAAAAACGGGAGAAGACCCCCCTACTGGCGAAATAAAACTGAGTGGTTACGCCAAGCAGAAAAATAAGAATAAGTTCCTCGAAAATGAAGCCAAAACCCACGAGGTGAACATGAGACTTCTTAAGTTAGCCGGTCAGGAAAATGTACAGTTGCCCTCTCAGATAATCAGCCACATGAACGAGAAACGAGGTCGGAACAAATTTGAGACGGAGAAACCGACGCCTGGAGGAGACAATCGTGCACACCGCAATGGTAGATTTGAGGAAAGTCGACGAAGGCCTGACAAGAGACGGTTTGAGGAACGCAGACCGTTTGGGGATAACCGAAAAGAGGCTGACAGAAAGGAGAGAGATAGACCGCAAAAAGACAGAACAAGGTAAAGATTTAACGCTAATACAAGTTACTTATTAATGATTTATTTATCTCTTGAAATGGAGACAAATCTTCTTTTGCTCTATGTCTGATTTTAATTTTTGACTAATCGTATTTTTTTTCTATAGAGAAAGAAGGAGAACTCCAAGGAGGTCTAGATCAAAAGAAAGATTGCGGAAAAGATCCCATTCTCGTTCGAGAAGGTCTAAGAGCAACGAAAGATCGAGAAAAAGGTCACGATCTAAGTCGGTGGAAAAGAAACCTAAGGCTGTACCAGAGAAAGAAAAAGACACCCGGGACATTCTTAAGATTGATAGGGACGCGGAAGAGAAATATAAGAAGTTGTTGATATTGAGAAAGAAAATGGAGTTACTTGAGTTGAGGAAAAAGAAGGAGGAGGAACAGGTAAATATTTTAACAAATATAATAGATCTGAAATTTCTAAAAATTGTCTTTTTTTAGAGGTTAATTGAGGAGAAACAAAGGAAAGCAAAGGAAGAAACCGAAATGTTGGAGAAAGCCAAGAAAGCTAAAAGGGAAGCGATTGAAAAGGAAAAATTACTGAAAACCTACAAAGTCCTTCAAGAGCTAGACGGCAAAAAAGTCTCGACCAAGACAAAACGGAACAGAAGTTACAGTTCTAGTTCCAGTAGCAGTTACTCAGACAGTTCCAGCGACCGTTCAAGGTATGGTGATCTTTTAGTTTTAATGTAGATGTAATAGATCTCAAAAAGAATTCTTTCGATGCTCCACGGACAGGCAATTTTCCTCGTTTATATAAAAAAAAATGTACACAAAAATAACAATTCGGGAATGTAATAGAATAGAGGATTAGCGAAAATTACTGCTATCTTCAGATTTGTTTTTCTTTTCTAGAAAGAGAAAAAGTAGAAGGTCAAAATCAAGATCCAGAGAAAGGGCGAGAAGAAGATCTTCTAGAAGCTCCCGAAGTAGATCTAGAGGTAAAACCCATTATGCTTCAAAGAAACACTACCGTAGATAACTGTATGGTTTTAATATTGTTTTTAATTGATTGTAAGTTTCATATATTGTATTTTGATGTGAAAATTCATTACTTATTATATTTTGTAAGTTATGCAGTTAAAGTTCATTAAAAAAGCCAACGAGACATAGTTTTTTCATTTTGAAAATGATGCCCCCAGTTCCACCAAATACAGCTTAAAATTAAAGCTACCCAAAGAAGAAAGAAACAGTTTAAATAGCAGGAGTGTGCATATGACATGGAAGTGCTACAAATTTGTCAGCAGAACTGGACTTCTGCCCTTCACATTCTCTGTCTTTGGCTCTTATGAGAAATGACTTTAGATATAAACACCGCTTTTCTCTACAAGCCATATGATAGAGGATCAGGGTAGCTACAATAAAGAAGTGAGGTTATGTCTTATTTGTTAACCCTCTAGGCAATGACCTTGAAAAATGTGCAGATGCCCCACGCGGACTGCCTCAGGTTAACAACTCTTAATCTGAGTAGGCCACAAAAGAGACTAATGAAGATAACTTTCTACAATTTATTATTACCTGTGTTATTACCAATGATTTAACTAATTAGATTTTATTTTTAGAAAGGTTGGGAGTTGTTCAACATGTAACGATTCAGTGATACCACTCCACGGTTAGTATAGATACGGTTGGATTAATGGGCGGGGACTGTGACGTTACAGTAGACCTTAGAACGCGCCATATTTGTATCGTTTGTTTGGTCACAGACACGGTTTATCAGATACTCTGTGGTTTGGTTGTGCATTGTGAACTTGTTTCTTTACTTTTGTGTATTCAGTGTATTTTAAAGACGCTTTAAAAAGACTATTATTAGGAGGTATTGTGGTTTTGTTTTGGGAAATCCACTTGCCTTAATAAAAAGTAAGTACAAGTATTGTTGGTTCATTCTATATTTGTTTATTATTTTTTTATTATTATTGTGTAGGTAAATATTGTTTTTTTTAATTAAAAATATCTTTAAATAAATTTAATATATCACCTAATATAAAGTTCGTTCGTACGTGAGAATACTGTATATAACATTTTCCTTACACTTCTTCGTATTTTTGTGTGCTATGCTAATACCTAAAACCTTGGGGTAACATATATTTTGCTTTAAAATTATGATAAGATAGGACGATAGCTTACACGCTTTTGGGCTATGTTAAAATAAGAAATACAGACTTTTTGTGCAGTAACTTGAAATTTTTTTGTCCGATTCTAGTGCGTCCCTTTCTTATTAAATCAAATTTGTATAAAATAAATAATGCCTGTTTTTTTGTATTAAAATAAAATAATAATTGCAAGATATATAAGTGGAAGCAATAACGACTTAAGAGACTATTAATGAGGGAGAACGAGACAGCATTATATGCGAGCGTAAACGAGGTCTACTTTGACGTCAATGCACTAAACGTTTTCTGATTGGTAGGGGCGGGCATAATCCAACCGTATGTATATTAACCGTGATACCACTCTGATTTTCGCCATGACGCTTTTTTACCAAACTTTGGTACAATAGGTCAGTTTGAACTATCAGCTTGGTAGGATTGTAATGATCTGAAGTATGTGTTTTAGCAATTTTAGCTTTTTTTTACGTCGTTATCAAGATATCAATGATGAAAACGTATAAGAATTAAAAGTAATAAACTGTCAATAGAGCATTAGTTCCATTTCGCTATCAATATACACTGGAATCATCGCATAGCCCCAAAACGGCTGTCCACTTATCCCGCCATATTGTTTGGCAGTTTAGTGCCAGTTTTCCGAAATGTCGGTAAGGTAGAGTTACTTCGTTTACAGAATTATAATAATATAGACGGTAAATGAATAAAATAATAAAATTAAATAACTCTCACAGAAAATGCACTTATATTTAAAAAATAAATAATATCTGCAGCTTTTAAATTTTAAAAATTGCGCTTCTCTGTTTTACCCAACAGCACACAACAAAATGGCCGCTTCACCGCACAGCTGAAAGTATGGCGGAAAGAGCTTATGCGATATCCAGTGGCGGCTCGTGGTTAATTTTATAGGGGGCACACATTTGACATTGTGAAATAATATATTAAAATTAACTTATCAGAGAACCGTTCACCATATTCTTTGTTCTCATATCGTGTGCTGTATAAAAAATAAGCCAGAAATTGCAAATGTGTCCTCCCACTTTAAGATTTAGTACATACACACACAAACAAAAACATTTTATTTATACATAAAATCCATTTTACGTAGCTGTGAAAATGTCTCACTTTATTGTCAAAGTCAGCAATTAACTGAATCATATTTTTTCAGTTGATAGCATCAAAAGTACATTAACCTTTCTTGACCCATAGTGTTCCTTAGAAAAATTTTATTCTATTTAACGTAGAAAAACCTCTTTCACATTCTCACTTCGTCATATAATACTTAAAATTTTGTACGTCTTAGATAAGCCTTCCTTCAAATTATTTTCATTAATAAATGTCAGAAGGGGTAAAACACCATTGCAGTACATATCATCCCTGCCACAAATAACTTTCAATTTAGCCCTTAATTTCTCTTTGTCTATTAAAGCATTATAAGCTCAGTCTCTGTTTTTTATTGACCTTTTCATTATGCGCTCGTATATTTTCGAGATAACCACTATCTAATGTTTACAAACTTCTACCTTTTACCTAAAACTTCATGGTCTACTAAATTATATAAATGAGTTGCACTCTTCGCATGTTTCATTGCTCTTTCCCGTAAATGTTGTAAATCGTGTACTCCTTCCTAAATCCATGGTGAAGACTGCAAATTGTTGCTTAAAAGGCAAACAAAACAGAACAGCTTATTTCGCTCAGTTATATTAACTTTATCCTCATAGCTCAGCGGTCTGTTACTTAAAATATAAGACACTGAATTCATCTTTAAATGTCTAATGTGTGCCTAAAGGAAACGAAATAAACAAATAACAAAACACAGAACTCGCGAGAGCAGGCAAACATAAATATCAGCTGATTAAGCATACAACAGTGAGTGTACACAAGTGAACTGTGCATGCATTAGAACATAAGGCGCGTGTCTTGCCAAAACAACGTCGTAAACAAAATCTGGCCAGATCTGCCACATGCAGAAACATAACGCGGTCTCCGTACACAACTGATGTGGTGCACTTTGGGAAGTAGATATTGGCAAACTCAAGTTGAAATGTAACGGTAGCGTCGGAAATTAGTTTTGGTGTTTATTATGTTGATAAAAATGTTAAAATGGATAAAAATAGAAATTAACTAGCTAACCGAATTAGCTTCGGGAGGCACGTGCTCCTGTGACCCTTTAGGAGCAGCCGCCACTAGCGATATCCACTGTATATACATCAGTGGTTGCAAACTGAACTGACTCAAATCTAGTTATAAAATTATCAGTGGGTAAATAGAGCATCTCGTGCCGTGACATCATCATGCAATTATCTATCATGCAACTATTATATTATATCAAATAATATTAAACATATTTAACCTAAAGAAATATTCATATTACGTACTTTAGTTCTTGACAAAATGTCAAGGGAAATTATCTATCATAATCAAATAATATTAACATATTTATCCTAACCTAACCTAAAAAATATTCGTATTGCGTATTTTAGTTGTTCACAAAATGTAGTAAAAAAAAAATGTAATTTAGTTGTTAAAAAAAACTGTAACAAGTCGATTCGAACCCTCTACCGTAACCTACCCACTACACCACGAACTGCCGATGAGAAACTTACATACTTCTTACCGTAAAACGCGCAGTGTCAGATGTAAGAGAAACGAGATCAAGGTTTGTAAAGTAAGATAGGTAGCATGGTAACTTGAACGGAATGGAGGGGTTACGATGAAGGCGGCCATCTTGCGCGTCATCGCGCCTGCTGAAACTTAATTGTACCTATGCATTTTTTGAGATGTTGCGCTTATTTGTTGAGTTATTTCGAAATATTTGTTGTTTTTGTGTTTATAATCGTGCAGTTATAGTTATTTAGTGTATAATCTAATTGACAATTACTGTTAAAGAGAAAAGACTCGTAGTATATAGAAGTTTGTAACCTGTGTATTTACAGAAATAATTTTAAGGTAAACAGTTTTTATTATTTTCCGTTCATAATAATAACAAATAACAATGTTACATATACAATTATTAGATGACTGAAGGAAAAGTTTGTAGTGTAGCTGTTTGTAAAAACAACTCAAAAAAGGCAAAAGAGAGTGGTGAGCTGTTGATGAGTGATTTTTTCTTATTAATTGCTGTGTCTAATATGACATGATAAAATTTAATGGCTCTCTTGTTAAATTTTATTAATAAATTATTGTATGCACATCTAATTCTAATAAAAAAATTTGCATTAAAATTTTTTAATACTACATAATTGTAAAGGTTGGCCTGGGGAAAATTTTCTACTCAGTACGTCATAAAATAAGAAACTTTATTTCTAAGTAAATCTTTTCGTTAGGGCGAAAATTAGTATCATGTATGTTTCTTCATCTATCTTATAACTTATTAAATTCGCTAAGAATTATATAAAACAATGAAATCAAGACTGAAGTCTCGGGCAAGAAATTGCACACAAAATTAAAAGAACCTACTTCAGTCCCTTGATATAAAATGTACTTCTTTAACTGCATACATTAATTAGTTATAAATTTGATATCTAGTAATGTCAATTTTAAATTCCAAGGAAAACGTTATCGATGTTAAAAATCATTAATCAAAAAAGTCAATTTATTAATTTGTGCTTGTACATTAAAAAATACAAAATACGGAATTCAAATTCATAACTAATTATACTTTTATACTAATGGTTTGAATGCCAGAAATTCGAATGAGCAGGCAGAGTGACGCGTTCCCGCATTTTTAATAGTGATCTCTGATTGGTCGAAAGTTACCATGCTACCTATGTTACTTTACAAACCTTGAAACGAGATGCTCTATTTATCCGCTTCTGTAAAATTTGTAAGCGAAAGTGAGCACAGAGCCAACGTGACTTTGATCAAAATATACACACTAAATACAAAGTGTATATTGGGTTTTAGTTTTGTGAGTATGCAGCAGATCAGCAAAATGTTTTACTATAAAATAATGTATGTTCCTGCCTAATCAAAAATAGGTTTTGAGAACTGATAGAATGTCGATAACACTTTGTATTGGAAGAATTATAAATATTTGAAACCCGCATCTCCATAAAAATATAGCCCAAAATCGCCCATCAATAGAGGGCGCTTCCAAACGACAAAATTTTTGTAATGGAAGTGAACAACAAATTTTAACCATTAGGGATATACGTATTTGTTATCATTAAAAAAACAATTTATTGAATGAGACAACAGATAACCATCCTTAACTTATCTGCAAGTTTTATTAAGATTGTATTTAATGTGTTGATTTGGAATTTAATATGGATTATTATAATTTCAATACAATTAAGTATTGTTTTTGTTGTATTTAGAGGTTAGGAAAGTTTTGACAGACGTCTGCCGGTTGATCATGTCGAATGCCACTATTAAATGGAGTTTAATTAGAAATGGTAATGAAACATTAAATCGTTTAAAACTTTAAAAGCGGAGCTGAGAAAAAGAGGTGCTATAGATTTCATGGAAAAAAAGCTGATTTGGTTGAAAGGTATATAATTACATTTATGAACTTGTTGAATTTTTTGTTTATAAATCCTCTTTTATTCTAGATTAATCAATTATGACAATATTTTAGTTAGTACACTTGGAGATGAAGATATATGCTGCTTTCGTTCGTGCTGATCATGGTAATCATGATTACCAAAAGGGCCAATGAAAAATGGGTATTTTAAAAAACTTATTTTCTATTGGCATATTCTGTAATCATGATTACCATGCAGGGCCGCGTCTAACGGGGGGTCATTTCGTGCCACGCACGAAGGCGCACTAGGCCATGGGGCGCCAAAAAGCCAATTTTATAGTATTTCGACTGAGCGGTTTGTTAATTTTTTTATAATAATAAAATAGACATGTCCTATACTGACATTTTTTCGTACCTTTGCCCCTCCAAAAAAGGGCGCCAAAAATACTCTCGCACGAAGGCGTCTCATGACCTAGAAGCGTCACTGTTACCATGTTCAGCACGAACGAAAGCAGCTATAGATTACAATTTTAAAACACCAAATTTATCATATAGTTGTCGGAAACGCTCATTTTTAGGAAATAAATGCCCTACTGTGTTAGAGCACTTTGGTTACACAGCAACAAGTTTTCATTTTACATCCTAATTAACTTTCTTTATTCAAAGACATATTTTTCGTATTGACATTGACGGACAAACAATCGAGTACAGCTGGTGCACTCTGGCGGATGAAATGAAAGAGAATGTTCCACATTGGTATTATAATATCATATCCCAAAGAGTGGCAGCTATATGAGCAGCTTACGTTCTAAAAGGAGAAGGACTGAGAATTTAACGTCGTAACTATCCTAGTCCCAGCGATTTGGGTTGTCTTGGAGTCAGGAATAGATATTTCCTATATGTAATTAAATCTATGGCCATTTGCACGCCTAGGTAACTAGATGTCGCCAGATGTCAGTGTTGCAAGCTCAGACGTGTCGTGTATTGGATCCAAGGATTGCAAAACAATATTGGATCTATGTTAATAATTATAAAATAGTTTGTAAAAGTGTTGGTTTGGCGTTGGTGCAGAGTTGTGTATTAATCGGTGAGTTTATTTGTTTAATAATTAAACACTGTGATTATTTATGAAACATTAAAGGAAAATTATCCTGAAATACGGAACAGTAATAAAGTATATTATTATATAGATATACTGATCAACTATTACCACAGATAAAAGAGTTATATACTGATATACTAATGAAGATGAGCGGAAGGTATAGTTGAGTACAATTTTGCTGTGCAAACTTTACGACCTCATTAAAAAAATATATTATTGTGCCTTGAGAAAAAAATCCAAAAATTTTAGGTTATGATGGAAATGAACGGTTTGAATCCCCTCCCTCCGCTCTTACTTTCTAAAGCATACGATAATTTGGTGTTGGCGGTATCGTTTTCATAAGAATATGGATAAAGTAAGTAATCGCAAATTGAACTTTTTTCGGAACATCTTGGGATGTGAGGCGGCAGAATTCACTCTTGACCATCCCCCCCCACACCCTCAAGATATGTCCAGATCCGGCACTGTCGTTTATAGTGGAAAATTATACCAACTGAAAATGGATTTTGCAAATGTTTCATCAGCGTACCAGGGGCGGCTTCGGAGAGATCAAACGATTTTCCATCGAATTAAAAATCGTTTCAGTTTAAAAATTTTGCATTATCAAAAACTGTATCAGGAAAAATATTTTTAATTGTGATGGAAAACTGTGTCGAATCAATAAACATTTTACAAAAATAATGAATGTGTATAGTAAAATACCTACTACGAAATTCCAAATATTCCACCGTTTACTATGATGATAGGGAAATAAATTCATTGCCACCTATTAAGGCGCACAATTTGCACTTCCAAAATGATTGAAAATAATGTCTTATAGCTTGCGACGTACTACGTCTTCAATCGGAAAATGCAAAATAAAATCTGATTGAAATAAGCCCGCAGCAGCCAGATATTAGTCCTAAAAGAAGGACTACAGTACAGGGCCGTGTTGTGCATCGTCAGCCGCAGACTAGTTTCAGAGAGTTGTGTCTGCTCGTTTCGAGCTTGTTAGCTCTCATCAGTACAACATAGGAATGCACAACAACCCTACGTTCCTCTAGTCTATCATTTACAGACGAGAGGAGTCCGCAACTTATCGAATATCTCCATCTGGTGGCGAGTTATTGCAATCAATGTTGGCGAAAAACTCGGACTAAGTTATATTAACAGAAATATAGACCAACGCAAAATGAATTAATTATTGCAAAAATAATGAATGTGTAGCAAAATACCTACTACGAAAGTCCAAATATTCAACTGTTTCCTATGAAACTGGTTGGTGATGGTGTATGAATAAACGATTAAATAAATTAATAAACCTTAGTGGGAAGTAATAAAACCATAACCAATAATTAAGAGATAAAATTATAAGTAATTACAGGTTTGCAAACAATTAATCGCGAGATTAGCAAACTTGTCAGGATGACACTTTGCGTTTACTGAAAATTGACTTTTTTAATTTCTGAAATTGATAACAAATAATGAATGAATATCTATGATTTTCGTCTACAAAAAATACAATCCTCGTATTTGTTCTAATGAAATAAAATATATTGCATCTTGCACCTGATGCCTGATGCCATCTGTTAAAACTTATCATTAAAATTAAATCTAAAACGTGCTGTTGGGTGGAATGACAGAAATAAGAATTAATGTATGTTAACAGAATATAGACATACCTATGAATAAAAATATGCACTTCTTAAAGTAGACGTTGAAACATTAAAAAACATCGAAATATGCCATTTTACTTGGTAATTTTAACTATGGTGCATTATTATTCAGTCTTTGGCCTTATTGTGGGGGATATTTAAATAAAAATCTTTTCAGGCATTCATGGTACTCCACAAAAAATAAATCAATTTCGTAGGTGCGCGATAAATATTCAAATAGTTTCTATGATTCAATCGCCTTTTCAGGTCCGGCTCAAGGGCTAGGCAACTAATTCAACGTATCTCTACACTCTAATGGGCTGCCCTTACATTAACGAAAACAATTCTTATGTTATGAGAGATAGAAAATCCCAACTATCTCTGTTCAAACGGAAATAGTATGACTTAATAACCTTTGGTCAGTCGTAACCAGATTGCCGAATTTACGCATATTCCTAAGCTGATGATTGACATTCATATTGTAACATTGTAACGAATTTTTTCCGGTGCTCTGACAATATTTCTCAGATATCTAAAATATTTTTTCTTCGAACGTCAGAAAAACATGACATTTCTTAACTAATTTCATGGCATTAAAGTTTGACATTTTAGACGGTTGTGCGTTGCCATTAGCAGCGGAGATAAAAGTACTTTTTCTGACACTGTAATTTCTGACGTCTCTAATTGCCGGACTCACTTTGTTTGTCCGGAAAATCTACATACTCGTCACAAAAGTATCACTTTTATTCCTAATAAAGCAACACACTCTAGTTTCTTCGAACGTCAGAAAATCGTGACATTACTCATTTCATGACATTAAAGTTTGACATTTCAGACAACTGTGCGTTGCCATTAGCAGCGGGGGTGAAAGTACTTTTTCTTCCGCTCGAGGCAGACTTTTACTTCCGTTGCTAATGACAAGGCACAGCTAATTTTTAAATTTTTTTTATAGCTAATCTACGTTTGACGAAAAAATTATATGTCTTATTCGGAGTGAAAGCTATTTTTGTGACTCGTCTGTAATTGCTGAACGAACGAAGCGAGTGAACCTACAGACTCGTCACAATAGTATCACTTTTACTCCTAATAAAACAATATACTGTTACGTGTTTACACCCTATAGTAAACATTCTCCAAACGCAGGTTTAATAATTGCAACAAGAACTGTTACAAAGCACTGACTTATTAATCACTTAATTACAATGATAAGTCCTTACAATTACACATACACTAATTACAAGTTTACTCTACTATAGTCTCACTAATATAATTCACAACTTGTTACTGTTTTTTATCTTATCTGATCTCTTCCATATCTGAACAGTCCGCGTGCGCGCCGGATTCACCTCTTATATACCGTGGCAAAGGTGCTCGAATTCTCTATAATCATCTAACGTTATTCGTGGTGTTTCTGGTCATCCACGTAATGGCAGTTCGGCAGTAGGCCCAGAGATGGCGCCAACCTACCGGCTGTCAACTAAACAGGTCTCCCTTCACTCTGTACCAGGGGCTAATTAAATTTCTCTCCGTCAGAGGGCGGCACATAATAATACTATTAATACTTTAGGGAAATGCTACAGATATATTTTACAAATATATTATGAACGTTTTATTATTGTTTAGTTGAATGCTCTTCCCGAGATGTTCCGTCTTCCGAATCCGCTTATTTTTCTACGTTCAAGTAGTTTTTAAAACAGTACAGAACATTTTGCTTACATTTCCATGGGAATACATTTTTATTTTAAGAAAGCTGAGACCCCATCCGGCACCTCTTTAAACCCGCTCGTGTGTTCTGTTATAATATCCTCCGACCGCGGTGTAAATTCATAAATGTACTGCTGGTTGCGTCTGGAAAGAATGCTATAATTTGTTTCTATCTTGGATAGTATCAGAATAGACCGCGGGTGGACTATAATCACAGATCTCGTGCGATCAGAAGATCGTAAGAAGATTCAATTTCTCCTTTTTTGTCAAGATGTGGTGGGTGGTCCACGGTAGGGGCTATCTTCTCAGCATAAAACGGGAAACGTATTCTCACTGTTACAAGAAGATGGAGACAGTGAGTCTACTTTTCGACTCCCTGTCCTTCGTCAACGTTCACACCCAAGGAGAGATAACAGAATCCTCAGTCAATTCTTATTGTATTTGTTTTGGTATGCGAAACAATGATACTTTGGTATTTTTGCAGTAAACTTGGCTAATCCAAATTTGGAACTTTATCTAGTTAGCCAGGATCTGGGGTTTATGAGTCTTTTGTTTAATATATACTTAAATTATCTAAAAAAAAATAATGGAAATCCGAAATAAAAAAATTACTGGGGATTCAATTATGTAGGCAACTTTAAGACAAAAAACAATGAAAATGATAAAATTAACATAAAATCTAGCAAATAATCTTCACAGATTTATTGAAGCTTTTATTTTTATGTACCTAATTTTAGAACATTCTGTATAAAATAGGTACTGCTCGCAGATTTTTTTGTTTTAATTGTCATATTTTTAATTTTAACCCTCCCAAAGATGCTAGCTTATTTGGTGAAATCAACCGGATTTATTGAAGGGATAGAGAATCCGCGGTTTGTACGCATCGCTATCCTAATTGGTGTAGTATAAATTCTAACAGTGCCAGCGGTCTGTGCCGTTCTACGATAGGTCGAATATATTCCCCTACAGTCCCCACCGCTCGCCAATACTCGTGGCGTTTACTGCACCAACCTTTTCTTAGAGACTATTTTCTTCTTTATTTTCTTCAATAGAGATACTGAAAAACCGCCCATTCTGGGTGATCAGTCATTTACCAGGATGAGGCAAGGCATATCTTTATATGCTTAGTACAGATATTTTCTTTAAATCTATCCATTTCATAGGGATATCATGTAGTGGATGTGAAGAAAGAATTAATTAAATTTAATTAGCTAATTTATTGTCATCATGCCAAGATTTACTTAGATTGACAGGCGGTTTTATTTTCCCTCCATTATCTACGTTCATTTTTTTTCTCGAGTTAGTAGGTGAGGGTAAAAATTTTGGTGTCTCCGCTTGGTCTGTGGTCATATCAACTTTTCACTCTTGCAAACCAATACGCGTATATCAGACGCCAATGTTAGCAAAAAATAACACTTTCTCGGCGAACCTAGTATAATAAGTACGAAAATTAATGATTTATACGCCTGCTTTATTTTTTTAACACACGTATGCTAGGAAAATAACAAAAGAGGAACGTAAAACTGTGAAAGATGAAGGATTATAGAGGCATCTGGCAAGCTGCTCGCTATTGGTTCTGCCGTAGGAGGCATCAGCATGATCAGAAAACATAATTTACACCCTATAGATTTTTAATATTATCATACATTTTTATATAGTAAAAAGTAGAATTAATTGTGAAATGAAATTATAAGTGAATATTTTTTTTCACCGGGGAAAAATTGTTCTACACAACCCGCTGAAGTGTTATAGATACTCGTGGGTTGTCATTTTTATGCTGGTTATGGACTTGAAGGAAATTGATCATATTCATGTAATTTTTGGCAAAGCTTTTCATTGCTGTCATACGTAATTAAATTATATTAGCAGCATTCTTATAAATCGTAAAGTCCCTGTGATAAGTTGTCTGCCAACTGTAGGTTTAATTATTTTTTTTTATACATTTATTTAACGTCGGCCTATTTCCGCTACTGAGGCCTAACACCGACGCCTGTAGACGAGCTACCCCCAACCAGGAATTTTGCCGAACCTCTTCCCTTAAGAAGAGTAGGGATCTTTTACTTGCCTAACATTTAATAGACAAGGGACCGACGAAGGATGGTATATCTCCTATACAACCCTCGCCTAAGGTTGTATAGCTTCCGCGCATACACTGATATACAAGCCGCTGGAAGATGTGTGAGGCTAGGACGCGGTTTCCATTGGAATGGTCACCCATCCAACGACTAACTGCGCCTGTCGTTGCTTTACATCGCATACCGAAGTATGTACATAGTAAAGATGAACCTACGCTCGCCCACTGTAGGTTTAATATTTAAATCACAATAACAACAACTTTAATCAACCGGTAACTATTTATTATTATTATTATTATTATTATTATTATTATTATTATTATTATTATTAGCCGTTACTCGAGTCCGAGTATAAAAATGTTACAGTCGATAAATTGTGTACAATAAAAAACAAGTAAAAGGTGTAGTCTGTTGTAATTCCCATTCATCTACGGTGCACACGACTATGGCTATAGAGGCCAATTCGGGAGAGCACATGTCGACCGCAGTCAGGACAAACATAGACCTGGTTAGGTCTTGGATTCGGCCTTCTTGCAGCAATATTTCCTTGATAGCTGGCCACAACCCCCCGCCATTCGGTTCTATCCGCTGCAAGTTGTTCCCATTGCTCGTCTGCAATACCGCACGATTTTAGATTTTCATGGAGAGCGTCTTTGAACCTCTTTCGTTGACCGCCACGCTTTCTTCTACCGCTTAGCAATTCACCATAAAGTGTACATTTAGGAAGGCGGTTATCATGCATACGATGAACGTGACCTGCCCATCTTAGGCGTGCTCTTGAAATAAGCACCTCAATTGGAAGGCTGTTTGCTCTCCTGAGTACTTCCACGTTTGATATGTGATGGAACCAACGGATTTTCATCATACTTCTGAGGTGTCTTTGCTGAAAACGTTCTAATTCTTTCACATGACGTCGGTAAGTGACCCAGCTTTCACATCCATATAGCAGTGTTGGAATGACAACTGCTCTGTAGACAGCCATTTTCGTTGACAAAGCAAGGTCGTGGTTGTCAAATACTCTCTCTCTAAGTCCCCAGAGCGCTCTAGATGCAGCGTTAATTCTATTGCGAATCTCGCTGTCCATGTTTGCTTTGTCATTAACAACGTTGCCTAAGTAATTGAACTGATCCACCACTTCAAGAGAATTTCCGTTAAGTGTAATGTCTATTTGGTTCACTTGATGAGGAGTTGACATAATCTTAGTCTTTCCAATGTTGATTTTAAGTCCCAAGGAATCATAGCTCTGGGCATACACATCTAAAAGTTCTTGAAGCTCTTCCGGCGTAGAGGCTAAAAGTGCACAGTCATCCGCATACTGGAGATCACAAATGAATCGTGTGCGTGTCTTCGTGAAAGCTCTAAAGCGCCCTATGTTAAAGAGACCGCTGTCAAAACGGTATCTGAGACCTATTCCTCTGACTGTCAGTTTGTTGTCAACAATAATTGTTAGAGCAGTGGTAAACAAATTAAAGAGTAGGGGTGCCAGGACACATCCCTGCCTAACTCCAGTGAGGGTTTGGAAAGGTTCGGTTGCCTCATTATTATACACAACCTGGGCGTTGTTGTTTGTATGTAGACTGCGGCATACTTCCACAAATTTTCTAGGGATACCTAAGCGGAGCATAATTTTCCAGAGTACTTCCCTGTCCACCGAGTCAAACGCCTTGGTTAAATCAATGAAGGCCATGTGAATTTCTCCTTGATGTTCGAGTGCTTTTTCTTGAAGCTGTTTAAGTGTGAAGATTAGGTCCGATGTGCCTCGGTTTGGTCTAAAGCCACTCTGTGTTTCAGGAAGTAACTTTTCCATAACAGGTGTTAGCCTATTTGCCATCGCTTTAGTGAGTATCTTCCCTCCAACAGCCAGGAGAGCTATACCCCTGTAATTTCCACAGTCCGCAGCGCTCCCTTTGTTTTTGAAGAGGTTGATTAAAAGTGTATCACGAAACTCCTGCGGAGCTTGACCACTTTCCCACACGACATCAAACAGTTTTTTGAGGTAGGGTATGAGCTCCGACGACACAGCTTTAAAGATCTCAGCTGGGAGTGAGTCGGCGCCGGGAGATTTGTTATTTTTTAGCTGCCCAATAGCGGTTAAGATCTCTTCCGTTGTTAGTGGTTTATCTAAGTCTTCGAAGGTGTCATATTGAGGGATAAGATTTATAATATCGTGATCGGCTTGACTTTGCTGGTTAAGAATGTTAGAGTAGTGTTCTTTCCATCGGGCTCTTATTTCCTGGTCTTCTTTGAGGAGATTTCCATTTAAATCTTTAATAGGGCACATATTTTTCCGACTGGGGCCGTACACTGCTTTTACTCCTTGAAAGAAATTCCTGTAGTCGTGTGAATCGGCGTACCTTTGAATTTCTCTGGCCTTGCTTGCCCACCACTCGTTCTTTATTCTTCTGATTTCGCGTTGCGTTTCATACTTAGATTGGGTAAAAGCTGCTGCTTTTGATGAGTCGTTAGGGTGGTTGATAGCGTTTTGGAAGGCAATATGTTTGCGGTCAAGAAGTTCTTGTATAAAAGCTTCATTATCATTGAACCAGTCCTCCTGTTTTTTACTTGCTGCAGTTCCAAGAATTTCCTCACTCGCATTTTTTAAACTGTCTTTAATTTGTGTCCAGGTAGCAGCGACATCTACAGAATTGATTTCTTCTAGTGCACTCAAATTCTCTTGAACTTTTTGCTTTAGCTGTTCGACGGTTTGTTGGTCACGCAATTTACTAATACAGAGACGGAGTCTACGTTTTACTTGAGTTCTTCGGCGTTTGGGTCTCATAACAATTTTCATTTTAGAGACAACAGGACGATGATCGGTCCAACATTCGCTATCAATGCGCGCCTTTGTAATTTGGACGTCCTTGAGATGCTTCCTACGTACGATAACATAGTCCAGTAGATGCCAGTGACCTGATCTGGGGTGACGCCAGGTGCCTTTAAATTTATCCTTTTGTCGGAAAATGGTGTTTGTTATAACTAAATCATGTTCGGCGCATTTAGTTAGGAGTAGTTGACCGTTAGCGTTCATGTTGCCTAAACCGTTCTTGCCTATGATGCCTGGCCAGGTGTCTGCATCTCTCCCTACTCTAGCGTTAAAATCGCCAAGAATAACGAGTCGTTCCGTTTTAGGTATTCTACAGAGGGCTTCTTCCAGCTGTTGATAGAAGCTTTCCTTGGTTTCGTGACTTGCATCCAGAGTGGGAGCGTAGGCGCTTATTAGATTTACCGCGTTGCCATCTGATAGCTCATAGCGTAGCAGCATTAGACGCTCGGATAGGCCTTGTGGTACTTGTGTTAAGTTGGATACAAGTTGATTCCGAACGGCAAATCCTACTCCATGTTGTCTTCTTGAATTGGCGGGAAGACCTTTCCAATAGAAGGTGTAGTACTTTTCTGTGAGAGAGCCTTCCTCCAAAAATCGAGTTTCGCTGAGAGCTGCAACGTCAACATTGAGTCGGTGAAGTTCTCTATCTATTAGAGCAGTTCTTCTTTCAGGCCGATCGGTGCGAGTGCTGTCGTTCAAAGTACGAACATTCCAAGCGCCGTAGATGAAAGAATTAGTTTTCTTGGATTTAACTTGTCGGTGTTTTTTCGACATTCGATGAGGTGTCCCTGTGGGCACCCTCCCCCGGAGATCCGATCGGGAGGGTATTTTACCTCCGGATGATTTTGTCCCACTTGAACGCTCCATCATTTTTTAAAGCCTTAATCGACTGAAAACGAAGCTGCATTTGAAGTTTTAGCTGGAGCAGGTATGCAACTGACCAGCTCGGTTGCGGAAGGCGAGTGGTGTGGTCCCATGGCACAGAAGGAGACTGCGACGATGGGGTAACCAAACGATTCCAAAAGCAACCTTTGTGTGCGGTGGGTTATTTTTACCGCACTCTTCGTGAGAAGGTGGATGTGCTCACGGCAAAAGGTAAGGGTTATTCCGCCCTTACTCGGTCGTTAGAGCCTCGTTAGTGAAAACAGGGTGCACCAAGTTCAAATTGAACTCATCGGGAAGGTGAGGTTAACAATTGAGTAGGAGAGGCTATAACTTGCGCTTCACTACCCCATTACACCCCTGGGTAACTATTTAAAGATGTATTAAATCACAAAAAAACAACAATCATAACAGGATATAACCATCAGCCAATCAGCGAATGATGATATAATTATTTGATATTCCTCCAATTAAGAGCGAGCATAAAGGCGCGTAATTTAAAATGTCAGTTTATTTATGTTTCGCAGGATCCAATAATAATCTATGTTCTTACGGATGGTATAAGAAAACGCTGCTAATAATTACGAGCGTGGCATTTTAAACTATTGAAATATTCACACTTAATACAGCAATTTTAAAATTATTTTAATGTTATTTTATTTATTTACACAACTCAACAGGACGAAAGTCCCAATTACATTGCTATCATTGACAGAGACATTGAATAATAGTGGTCTAAGAACTGACCCTTAAGGGACACCTGATTCAGCGTTAAATTCGACAGTTTTGGGCACAAGTCAGTAAACATATTTTAATCTATTGCCTAAATATGAAATAAAGAAACAAACAAATTCACACGGTAATCCAAAATTTGTCAGTTTATTTATTAAAATACCATGGCCAAATGCCTTAGAAAAAACTTGGTCCCTTTCATCCAGTACTTCATAAAGATACTGAGTAAAGGGTGGCGGTGCCGTACTTGAAAAGATTGATTGTGACGTGTTGATTTACCCAAGCCTTTGATAATTTTTTGAAAAATTTCTCACATAACGCGTTCCCGACTTCGTGTACAACGGGTGGAACATTGCTATATTATTTTGTAGATTCGATGCACCACCGGTGGTACACGGTTTATCTCACATTGCATTACACTTAAAATCATGAGGCTATATGTTAGAGAATTTTCATGTGGATAAGGCTACAGTAGAGGTACGTGTACCACCCGTGTTGCACCGGTTTTTAGATTGGAGGTGTAACATTTTCTCCCTTATTGGATCGTTTCTGCGCCTCCTTTACGATGGCTAACGCAACGATCTTTTTAGCTCTGGTACTCATTTTTCTTTTACTGCAAGGTTACCTGGAACAACAAGTCATTTTGTAGAATATTCGTCGATTTTTCATAGTGACCACCGGTGGAGCACGTCAAAAATGAGTAATGTATTGAAAAAATATTCACAAGTTTGAACAAAAACACATTTTACAATCTAACAAACTTACAAATCTAGACACAGGGGAATAACAGCGGAAACCATGCATGTCGGGAACGTGTTAAGACTTGGTTTACACGGTTTAGTCGAAACATTAGTAAATCACCGAATTTAGCTATCAGGAACACATATAAGTGCTGTGGTATAATTTGATATAAGTATAGTTTGAATAATAAATACGTAGGTATTTAAAACGCCAGGAAATGTACGGATTTTATTCATATATGTGTGTAATACTAATGTTTATAGTTATTTAATAAAGAGGAAATTAGTGAGCCATGTAGAAACTTTTTTGTACACCCTTAATAAGAATCTGTACCACAATGGAAATTACTTTTGAACATTTCCCATCTCAAAAACAATGCGTTAGTATTCTGTGGTCTAAGAGTACTATTTTAATTGTCATTTTCGAGAACTAAAGTGTAGAAAGTGGCTTCTGTCCCTCGAGGGGTAAAAGAGATCTGTACTTTACTCCTTGAAAACGATTATCACAATAGCAATAGTAAAAATTAAATAGTTTGTATCTAGCTCAGTGTACTAAAACGTCTTACTAGCAAACTGAATTGCTAGCGAAGTGGGTTCGATACCAGCAAAGCGAAACAATTTTCCATTAAAAAAATTGCCCCAAGAGTGGTTCGGAGTCCACAATAAACTGTAGAGCCTCGTCTCTCTTTACCTAACACAAATCCTTGAGATCTTCCAGGGGGTTACCTCGGTAACTTGAGAGGCGGTTAAGAAAACATTTTTAAGAAAACAATATACCACAAAGCGAAGGTGCTTTTTAATTCCTCCTGTAATTGATCTTTATAGGTGACAAATTTGATGTTAGTACGGTATTTCAAACGGGGAACACTTTGAGATCTATTTTAACAAAAACGAAACCGATAAACCGGGAGCAGAATTAAAAAAACTGTATTTACAATATCCCGTGCGAATGTGATAAATGTTATGTGGGTGAGTCATCCAGACCTTTCGGTGTGAGGTTGGAAGAGCACATCAAGAATTACATTAGAAGGAATGAAATTCAGAAATAAAAAATTTGCAAACATGCTTGGGGAAACGGACATAGAATAAACTGGGACCCTGCAAAAATTTTAACAAAAGAGGCAGATAACAAAAAAAGAAAAATTAAAGAATCAGCAATATTATTAAATGAAGATAAATGCGTATAGAATTTTTTTTTATATCTAACACCGACGCCTGTAGTCGAGCTACCCCCAACCAGGAATTTTGCCGAACCCCTTCCCTTAAGAAGAGTAGGGATCTTTTACTTGCCTAACATTTAATAGACAAGGGACCGACGGCTTTACATCCCCTCCGAAGGATGGTATATCACCTATACAACCCTCGCCTAAGGTCGTATAGCTTCCGCGCATACACTGATATACAAGCCGCTGGAAGATGTGTGAGGCGAGGACGGAGTCTTCGTTGGAACGGTCACCTATCCAACTACTAACCGCGCCTTACGTTGCTTTACACCGCATATCGAAATATGTACATAGTAAAGACGCCCCCCTGTGTATCGAATTGTACTGTAGATATTTGTACAACCTGGCTACCAATGTTAAAAGAAGAACTTAACAAACTCAATATTATCTAAAAGAAAATAACATCAGTTCTGTGTAAGTAGTAAGTATCTATGGAAATAACATAAATAGAATCTTAAAGCTGCGTATTTGGCATACACAGCAAATAAATGTTCTACGAAGAAAAGCTTTGAAGACGGAAAAAGACTACTTTCCGATTTTTCATTTTTTTTTTCATGTTATTTTATTTTACACTGCATCGTATTATTTTGTTTGAATTAAGTCCTTTTGAAGAATATAAAACAATTGGTGAACGAGTGGTACGTTCGCATTGAATAATCAAGGAGGAGAAAATTCTAGAAAGTTAACTAGGATTACAATACAAAATATAATAATATAATAGGTCCTTGTCTTAAGTTTGCTAGTTTATGTAATGAAAGCAATTCTGAATTCTGTTGGCTCGTTTTTAAGTATTATGTAAAATAAGACGGATGATATTTAACGCACTATTTGACCTTGGTAACGCGCCCTTAACAAGTTACAAGCAATAAATATTATTTCCCAATTTTTACACCTTATACATACCTATCTACGCTACTGTCGTGATGGTTCTGAGAGAGGTCGAGGAATGGACAGTGAACGCTTGTATTATTCATTCTAGAGGTCAATATTATTATTAGGTAAATAATGGCTAGGTATTTCCTATTTCATAAAAATATCTTTTATTAGGTAGGTATTTCGATAATAGCCAAAACTTGCAAATTAATTAAATTATTTCAAGAACATTTTATAGACCTTGCTTTAAATACCTACAATTTTTTACCTGTACATTGTACATATTTTATATTAAGAACAATTAATAAGTAAACATAAGTTTAATATAATATATGTGCTTGTTTTAAATATCAACAACAATTTATACCTGGTATTAAATTAGATGAAAGATTAATAAGTAAACATAAGTAATAATTGTATTCTTTATAATATAGGTATATAATCATAGGAAATATTTATATTACTAATTGTGTTATTTCAACAATTACACATAGATAAATACCCAAAGAAAATGACAAAAAACCATGTATTTGTATAGGAGATATTATATGTGAAACCTTTTTTACTATTAAAGTAGACCCTATCATTTTTTTAAATATTTTATATAATTATAAACTATTTTAATATTCAAACATTTTTAACTTCAAATTTAGGCGTTATCTATATCAGTAATTCAATAAATATTTATGAAAATAATAAAGTAGATACCATCTGATCCGCTTCCTGCAAACAATGGATTAACAATTAATGTAAAACTATAAACAATTAAACATCAATATTATTAAATATAACAAATTACATCATATCAATTTATTGTGTTTACTTAGTATACTTGACACATATAATCATAAAACACTTCTCTTGACCTCTCCCAACACTCCATTTAATTTAAATTACCCACTTTAGATAAGAAAATTGTGTAATTACTGTTTGTTTTGATGTTTTCCCAAGCTTTACTATCGCAGCAAAGCTCTGTAATTCATTGATTGAAATTTTTCATTTATTGAAAGATATAAAAATACGCACTAGTGCGTGATATCTCCCCCGAATGCTTCATTATTTGACGAATTAGCATATTTTTTATTGTCCGGTAGTGAAAGAATGCGAAGAGCGCATGTGCGCAGCGTATATGCTAAAATGTGAATGGTTGGCGCTGGCACGGAAAACTCTGAACTTCTAGCCAACTCGATCAGCATTGAAACGCGCTATTTTAGTCCGTGTGTGTTGTTTCTAGTGTGGTGGGTGATATTACGTGTTTTTTAACAATTCCAAATGAATACTGATTTATGGCGTTACGAATTCTTCAATTCAGCGCTCTGTTTGCAATAGGATTTTACTTGGGCCCTACATCATGTAAGTTTTGTTATATTAATTTCCCTTTTTAAAAATTCCAAAACATTATATTCGGATTATGTATCAATATGGCGGTTGTTTTGGTAGTGTGCGAATGTTTCCGTGTTTAATAAATGTTTACCTTCGATTTTTAACTTGAATAGTAATCGGTCCGGTATTGTGGGTACTTGCTTTCACAAATTTTACATGAAGTCAGTTCAAGTATGTTTTTATTTTTGCTGTCAAATTGAAAACATGGACCATGTAGCATGCTTGCGATACACTGTCAAGAATTAGCATTGTTATTTTGTTTACGTTGCACACTAGACGTTTAGATCGTTTTTTCCTACGTACATTTCTTAACGTTTCTGCACTTTTATGGCAAATCTTAGGCACCTCAGGTACTGACTGGTTAATGCGTAATATTTTCCATTTCCTTAATTGGACCTTTCATTACTACTTACAGTTATGTTACGAAATGCGGCAGGAGAGGAGATGTATGTATAGGAGTAATTTATAACCATGCTTCCCTTCTATTTTTATTAAATAATTTCTTATGAATTAAATCAATAAATGTACGCCTTATAACTTATCCGGAATATTTTCCAATAAATGTAAATGAATTAATCGTTCTTGCATGGTTTATGCAAAGTAATTCTTAAACCATTGTTTGTTTTTGTTTGTAACATGCTTGATTTACATTCCCATTTTTTTTTATTTTCATTTTGAGATGAAAAGATTGATTGACCTTGTATCGAGGTATTTGACTCTACCAATGCCACTATTAATTCGTCTTATGAGCTAAAACAATTAATACTCGTTTCGAAATAAATACTGTTTTCAACTATAGTCAGTGGAATGTGCCTATCAAGATATTTTCAGAATCCTACCCACCTACTGTTTAAAAATTATTATGTAACATGTAAGGATGTGTTCCAGAAAATTGTAGGAAAATAATAAATAACAATTAATTAATCAATTCCATAATCTTTCTTTAAAGTTTACGTGTTAATGAGAAAATAATGCGCACCTGCTGGCTTGTAAATTTAATTATTATTTGTTATTGTGAGACTATTTTGTGTATAAATTGTTTTTTGTGCATTAAACGTCGATGTACTTCAAATATTTGATCTAATTTGATACCCCCCATAAACATAAGAAATGATTCGGTAATACTAAAGGATAACGGAAACCTCGAATTTTTGCGTGATTTTTTCAGGATACCCTATTTTGGGGTCGTAGAATACGAATCTGAAATTAGTTTTGCGTGCATACGAACCGTTTCTCAAAAAAAAAAAATTGAAAATTTTTCTTATGACGCACTTTTCATGCACTAATTTATACACCAACAGCACTTGTATATCGTCTTTTTCTTTATTAAGATCACACTATGTCCTTTATAGAACAATAAACCCTTCACTTATGGCAGAAAACTCACTTTCTTTTGTATAAAAATCAGAATTTTATTCACAGAAACTGTATTAGATGAACCTCCATCTGTCATTTGATTACATATATTCGCATGCGTTGTTTGCGCATGTGTAAGGTTTGGTGTCTAAAGGCACCTTATTAAATCTGGGGCAGACGGCGCTAAGTACACATATTAGCGCCTTGAAGGGCAAGGGATATGTATGTTTATAAATAATACTTAACGCCGTCTGCCCCAGATTTAATAAGATGCTATGTACTATTATATATCCCTTGCCCTTCAAGACACTTTCGAAGCGTCGACGGGCACGAACGTGTCTTAAAGGGCAAGGGATATATAATAGTATTTAGCACCTTATTAAATCTAGGGCAGACGGCGCTAAATATTATTTATAAACATACATATCCCTTGCCCTTCATGACATGTTCGCGCCCGTCGACGCTTCGAAAGTGGCTTGAAGGGCAAGGGATATGTATGTTTATAAATAATACTTAACGCCGTCTGCCCCAGATTTAATAAGATGCTAAGTACTATTATATATCCCTTGCCCTTCAAGACACTTTCGAAGCGTCGACGGGCGCGAACGTGTCTTGAAGGGCAAGGGATATATAATAGTACTTTAGCACCTTATTAAATCTAGGGTATTTGGCGTTAAAGCATTGTTTATAAACATAAATCAAGACATGTTCGCGGCCGGTCGACGTTTCGAAAGTGTCTTGAAGGGCAAGGGATATATAACAGTACATAGCATCTTATTAAATCTGGGGCAGACGGCGTTAAGTATTATTTATAAACATACATATCCCTTGCCCTTCAAGGCGCTAATGTGTGTACTTAGTGCCGTCTGCCCCAGATTTAATAAGGTGCCTTTAGACACCAAACCTTACACATGCGCAAACAACGCATGCGAATATATGTAATCAAATGACAGATGGAGGTTCATCTAATACAGTTTCTGTGAATAAAATTCTGATTTTTATACAAAAGAAAGTCAGTTTTCTGCCATAAGTGAAGGGTTTATTGTTCTATAAAGGACATAGTGTGATCTTAATAAGGAAAAAGACCATATACAAGTGCTGTTGGTGTATAAATTAGTGCATAAGAAAAAGTGCGTCATAAGAAAAATTTTCAAAAATTTTTTTTTGAGAAACGGTTCATATGCACGCAAAACTAATTTCAGATTCGTGTTCTACGACCCCAAAATAGGGTATCCTGAAAAAATCACGCAAAAATTCGAGGTTTCCGTTCTCCTTTAGTATTACCAATGATTCTATTTAGGTATGTTAAGTTATAAAGAAACAGGTAAAAACTTGATTTAAAGAGTTAACACCCCAGCAAACAGTTTCTATAAAATTAGCGAGAGGTCAACCACTGCCGGAAATACGTGTACAAATTGTCAGGCATAGCACGGGAATATCCCGGAAATACTCCGGAATACTTCGAAAATAATCGAATCAAGAAAGCAATGAGATATGCGTCAGATCATAGTCTTGGTTGTTTATGCTTGTCTCGGCGCTTAGTATTATTATTGTGTTAAAATTTCAATATAGTAAGTAAGGGGGGGCTCAAAGTTTTTGTCCCGTAGAAGGGAAAGGGTTAGGGACTTCGGGCCGAGGTCATTTTCAAGTCAAGTCAATTCTCTTTCAAGATTTTTTTTACCCCGAATTAGGGCCTGCACGCGCGCGTGATCCATTTATAGAAACGGACGAGCGGATTGGGACGTGTGTTTGTGAGAGTGGGAGCGCAGGCTCCTCCCCCGGCATCTCGCTATACGGTTGCTGAATTGGTGCGCTCGTTTTTATAAATGTATCACGCGCGCGTGCAGGCCCTAATGATGTTAAAGCTTAGGGGTAAAATGATCTTGAAATCTTGATTGCCTTTGAAAATGATCCCAACCCGAAGTTCCTAACCCGTTCCCTTGCTCTTCTATAGGGCAAATACTTTGAGGGCCCCCCCCCCTCTCGCTTCCTAATCATCCGATCGCAATCTGGTCGGGCTCAAATCAAAGAGAAAAAAAATCCACATTCGATATAGAAAAAGAAATTTCCTTCCTGGCGAAAATGACTTTCTAATAATAATAATAAATTGGTTATTTCGTAACCATTTGTTTATTTATGGAGAAAATTGAAAATATCTCACGTTTGTTGCACGATTTGCGGAAAAAATTGCGGAAGTTGCAGCAGTTTTAATTTCATTTACGTTTACCCAACCTGGGGTAATTGGATCATAAACGTAAAGAGGGAGTACTTAAAAAAAATAAACGTGTGGTGCGGAATACTTGATTGTAGAATTGTTGGTCTTTTTTTGAGAGTAATTTGAATTAACGTGTATTTCTGAACTTTCTGGAAAATGACTTTTGGGATGCACTATATAACTACCAATTCAAGCATGCCAGAATTTAAAATTTCAATTAGATGGGTCTCCTGTGCATAATGCAATAGTGGTAAAAGCTTAGCCGAATACAAATTTTGAAAATCGGTGGATAGATTGAAACAGTCCACTTATTGAGTGGCCGCTAAGATCACCGGACTTGACTCCACTCGACTTTTTCCTGTGGCGTACACTAAAGCAAGTTGTTTACAAGTCAAGGCGTAGTCAGTTGACGAACTACGCGCTAGAATAATTGAAGTATGTGCAGCTTGTACCCAAGAACAACTCAATGAACGAAAAAGGTTTGATAAGTGTTGCGAAAAAAACGGTGGATTGATGTAAGAAGGAGAAATATAATTAGCGTTTACTTTATATTCCGGCATTCCAATAAATTTGATAAATGTCGTTACTAACAAAAATACTTTTTTCAATTGTTTACAATTTTTATTCCATGAATTACTTGATAAGAATAGATACAATAATAAGGACAATATGATTTGGAATTATTAATATGCAATATTTCTTTATGAAATTTTGTACCGGCCCATTTCAGAGGGCTCTTAATCCAGTGGTGTACTCAGATTTTTTATTGGAAAATCGCTAATACGGTTTCGTGAATTTTCAGTCCCAAGAAATTACACAGTAGGCCTTGGTTTTTGTTAAAAAAATGTGTCACTTCATCCTAAAGTACAGTTTCATACGCTCTACATTTAAAAAAATATTAAAATCGGATGGTAAATAAAAATTTTGTGCGGGTGTCCCGTAGCTTACCACAGATCTGTCTGTCGGACGAATCGCGTGTGAATAGGGCGCTTTAAGCGCGTATCTGTCTGGCTCGCTGTCGGTGCTCGTCATCTTGGACCACGGACGGCGAGCAAGACACGTACGTCGAGCGCGTGGATACACACATGCGGATCTGTCCGACGAACACGTTTATCGGATGGATCCGCTGGACATATTCGCACGTGAATAGGCCGCTAGACTAAGCCCCTTTTCACACTAGGCGACTTGGTAGTGCGGCTGAGGCGACTAAGTCGCGCGGTTCTAATCTAAAGACACGAGCCGGATGAGTCGTCGCGGCTACCTGCAGCTCAGGCAGCTAAGTCACCTAATATGTAAAGGTATAGGGACATCACGTATAAAGGGTGTGCACGACTCAGGCGCACGACTAAGTTGCCTTGTGTGAAAAGGGGCTAAAGACTCATTGTTAAAATAATGATGAACTTGATAATCTGCGATAAATAACTAGAATCATATGTTTGCACAGATGTAGTTAAAGAAATTATAATTTTTTCTGATTTGTAAAGAAAAACTCTTTACTTTTTTCTTTTTGTTGGATGTTTTGCCACCTGTGTATCAGAAAAAAACGATACATTTAAATTGAATGTTATGACACTACATTAATTATAAAAATCAGATTTGACAGATATTTCATACATAAAATAGTTTGGGATACATTTGATTGTATACATTTCAAAATTTTCAAATTTAATTTTCTCGATGAAGAATATACAAAATTCAAAAAGCCTTATATTGCTGGATAGAGAATAAAAAACCCTTTCAAATGAGCTATCACACGCACCCTTTTTCCGTTTAAATTTTTTTATAGGGGTAGCCGAAGGGGTAGCTGTCACTTCAAGCGGGTTGAAGGGGGTGGTATAAAATTACGCTCAAAAAATGTCATTTTAGAATTAAAAATTGACGTGTTTCAGGATTTCATAATAAAACCATACCTGTATGCCGAAATGTTCGATTGCTATTTCAGGACACCCTGCATAGGTAGGTACTGTACTTAGATAGATATTCACATCGTAAATACTACTTACTGTTCAGCATACACGAAGCAACTTATCTTGAGAATACGAAAATGTAGGTTCGAGATAATGGTAAAAAAAACAAACCACCAAATTCTTCATTTCGAGCCCCGTTCGAACGACATTTTATATAAAATTAGAGGATCAAGAACGTAATGGAAGCATTTGCTTGGGCAACGTCAATAATAAGCTGTCTTTTGTTTGATATCCCTCCATCGCCTCCTACATTTTGTTTTCTAATATAAAATATGGCCTGCCGTATTGTAGAGCCTGGGTTGGCGTTTGTAAAATATTCATCGCAAACTATGATGACTAAGATTCTGAATTATTAATCATCGTTCATTACTACAATATAAATAATTACAGGGATGTCGGTCGAAGGTATATTTTATACGAGCTAGGTTTCAGCTTTAAAATATTGCAAGTAAACTAGATAAAAAAGTCTATAACTGGAAATTATTTTCGAACATACAGGGCGAGCCAAGAAGAAATTACACGACCAAGTGCCTTTTTTTTAAATGGAATGGAATATCAGTACATTTTTTGAAGACTTTTTCTAGATTCTATCCATTCCTGTATTAGCATTGAATATCTCCCAACCACTTGGATGTAATGAATTTTTTTGTTGAAATAATGCAATCTGCAGATGGATATTTAAAAAATCACCACAGTCACAATTATGGGTTTTAAGAAAAACTTATGTGAATACCAGTTACGAGACATCTAATTAATGTTTTTGAATCATTTTCATTTCCTAAAAATGTACAGGGTGGCCAAAAATTATTTTTCAATTAAGAACATTTTAAATTGAATTTTTTCATTTTTTTTTTTCAAAAGGAACACCCTGTATATTTTTCAACGATGTGATGCAGAAATGAAAAACGAATATTTTTTGGAAGTACTTCCCTAGGTCTAATTGCAACCAATTTCGTTTTATTGAGCAATAATTACAAAATTCAAAAATAAACTTAAAAAAGAGGTTTCTTCAAATAACTCATTAGAAAGAATTATAATAAATGGTCCACATGTTGCCCATTTAGATTGACACACATCTCTATGCGCTTTTGAAATGAGGTTCCCACTGTTCCTAAAACTGCCGGTGTGATAGATGTAAAGGCAGTTATTATTATTTCCTTCATATTTTGTACTGTTGTTGGTGTGTCTCTATAAACAATTTCCTTCACATATCCTCAAAAAGAAATTCATTTTTGTAAGATCTGGGGATCTAGCAGGCCATTTAGTGGGTCAATTTCTTCCAATCCATTGATTAGGGTAGGTATTATTTAAGTGGTCTCTAACTGGATTTAAATAATGTAGTGGAGCACCATCTCGCTGAAACCACATCCTATTTCGAATTTTTTTAGGAAGATTTACCAAAAATTATGTCGGATAGTTTTCCAAAAAATGAAGATAAATAGCTCCAGTCAATGTACCATCAAAGAAATGTGGCCCTATTACATGTTCTCCAATAATTCCTCCCCAAACGTTTATAGGTCATCTGTGTTGGTTATCAACTTGCATAAAAAGTGAGATTTTCCGAAACGAAATGATTAAACGGACATTTTTTGTAAGTACTTGCCTATGGCTAATTGCAACCATTTTCGTTTTATAAATACATAAGTGTTTTGTTTTTCGATTAAGAACATTTTAAACTGAATTTTCTCAATTTTTTCAAATGGAACACCCTGTATATTTTTGGAAGATGTGATGTAGAAATGAAAAACGAACATATTTTGTAAGTACTTCCCTATGGCTAATTGCAACCATTTTCGGTTTATTTTTCAATTAAGAACTTTTTAAATTGAATTTTCTCAATTTTTTTTAAATGGAACACCCTGTATATTTTTCCACGATGTGATGTAGAAATGAAAAACGAACATTTTTTTGTAAGTACTTCCGTATGACTAATTGCAACCATTTTCGTTTTATAAATAAATAAGTGTCAAATTCAAGAATAAACTTTAAAAAAGAGGTTCCCTCAAGTAATTCATTAGAAAATTTTTGTAATAGGTGCTCGACGTGTTGCCCATTTTGATTGACACACGTTTTTATGCAATTTTGAAATGAGGCCATTTAGTGGGACCATTTCTTCCAATCCATTGAAATGAGTAAATACTATTTAACCGGTCCTTTACCGGTAATTTTTTTTGCTGTTTTCGTTATTCGACAAGCAATAAAACTAAAGTTTGGTATAAATTATCGTGCACAAAGGAGCATTTATCACACTTATCGGTCGTTACAATTTGTATTGAATTTAAAATATTTGGAATTTTACAATGTGAATTTTAATAAAGTGGAACTTGTAGACATGACTTTTGTTTTGGGCAAGTCAAACAGAAATTGTTTACTTGCCAATAGAATTTATCACCAACGTTATCCTTAAAGAAGGATTCCTGATGTTAGCAGCTTCCAAAACCTTCTCGATAGATTTCTGGAAACTGGAAATGTCGAATACAGAAAAAGTGAAAGAATGAAACGTGTTGTGCACGAAGAAAATGAGTTTTCTGTGGTGCTGGCAACGGTTGAGAATCCCCGTGTTAGTCAAAGAGAAGTGAGCTCATTAGTAGGAATAAGTAGACGGTCTGTGGGTCGAATCTTAAAAACAAATAAGTTGCATGCACATCATATTCAAATGCACCAGGAAATTATCTGATGACGATTTTCAAAAGCGCCTACAATTTTGTAATTGGGCCAGAGGTGATATGCAACATGATGTCAACTTCTTCAATACTGTTTTATTCGGTGATGAGGTAACTTTTTATAAAAATGGATTTGTTAATAGGCACAATTTCCATTATTGTGCTTCGGAAAATCCTCACTTTTTATGCAAGTTGATAACCAACACAGATGGTCTGTAAACGTTTGGCGAGGAATTATTAGAGAACATGTAATAGGGCCACATTTCTTTGATGGTACATTAACTGGAGCTATTTATGTTCATTTTTTGGAAAACTATTTGCCACAATTATTGGTAAATCTCCCTGAAATAATTCGAAATAGGATGTGGTTTCAGCAAGATGGTGCTCCACCACATTATTTAAATGCAGTTAGAGACTATTTAAATAATACCTACCCTAATCAGAAATGGACCCACGAAATGGCCTTCTAGATCCCCAGATCTTACAAAAATGAATTTCTTTTTATGGGGATACGTGAAGGAAATTGTTTATAGAGACACACCAACAACAGTACAAAATATGAAGGAAAGAATAATAACTGCCTTTACATCTATCACACCGGCAGTTTTAGGAACAGTGGGAACCTCATTTCAAAAGCGCATAGAGATGTGTGTCAATCTAAATGAGCAACATGTGGAACATTTATTATAATTTTTTCTAGAGAGTTATTTGAAGAAACCTCTTTTTTTAAGTTTATTTTCGAATTTAGTAATTATTGCTCAATAAAACGAACTTGGTTGCAATTAGCCCTAGGAAAGTACTTACAAAAAATTTTTCATTTCTACATCACATCGTCGAAAAGATACAGGGTGTTCAATTTGGAAAAATTGAGAAAATTCGATTTAAAATGTTCTTAATTGAAAAATAATTTTTGGCCACCCTGTACATTTTTAGGAAATGAAAATGATTCAAAAACATTAATTAAATGTCTCGTAACTGGTATTCACATAAGTTTTTCTTAAACCCCATAATTGTAACTGGTGATTTAATATCCATCTGCAGATTGTATTATTTCAACAAAAAAAATCAATACATCCAAGTGGTTGGGAGATATTCAATGCTAATATAGGAATGGATAGAGCCTAGAAAGAGGCTTCAAAAAAATGTACTGATATACATAGCATTCCATTTAAAAAAAATAGGCACTTGGTCCTGTAATTTCGTCTTGGCTCGCCCTATATGTTCGAAAATAATTTCCAGTTATAGACTTTTTTATCTAGTTTACTTGCAATTTTTTAAAAATTTATAGCTACCTATCGTAGAACTCAAGATATCGAGGTCCGACGTACTATTGCCACACCCTGTACATATATCATTGCTTTGTTTCAGTAGACTATTTTTGCGCTCGATAGATAATTTCTAGAATTTTCCTCGAGATTTTCAAAGTGATTGGAGTGGTGATCGATTTTTACGAGATCATTATTTATTTGCTAGGGCGGACCCTTAAATGATTTAATCTGGGAAGGATAAGAGGGTGATATTGATGATAAAAGAGGAAAACTCCTACGGTGCGGGCACCTCCCCGAGTCCTCGTCCCTGTTTGATCCGTAACCGTTGGAAATGAAAAAAAAAATGTTACAAACTCCTAATTTGGTTTAACGTGGGACGTGGGCTAAATCTAGAAGTAATGGAATAATAGCCGAGTCATCACGACGAGTTAGGAAGTGCAGGGAAATAACTCGGGACTCGATTTCTTTTTACTTGAACGCTTTGACATACCTACCCCAGTAACAATTTAAATGCTGTTTAGTCCGGCTCACGTTTTATAAAGGTTTTATGAAGGATGTTTGCAGTTTAATAGTTTTAAATTGTGTTTATTTGAAATCAAATGTATGTCTAGAGTACAAGAATTTATCGAGAAGCCTTGTAGTATGTCTTAAAACTTGACCATAAAACTTTTTGGATTTTCTCTGGCTGTCGTTTTGTAAATGTTTTATTATTACTGTTAAAAGGAATTAACAAAACAGTTTGGTTTTAAAAAGTCTTCGAATGCAAATTTGACCAATTCAAGCAATTATAAAACTATGAAGCGCTCAAATGCTTTTAAAATTGCTTTGTAAAATATACATCCAGAAACCCGGTTTCGGAGCTAATTTTCTCTCTCTCTCTCTCATGCGAGTGCGAAACGGGACCGGGATTCATATACAACAAGCTGTTGCTTTCTGCGCCATCTGGATTCATCATAATTCAGTGGATAAATAAATACAAGTGAATGCAAATAAGTGATGACGAAAGGAAGTGTGAGTAATAACGCTTGAAAGGCACGAAACGATGTTGTTTATTGTCTGCCGTGGCGAGTTATAAACGTCGGTCAAGAAGAGACTAGAGAACAGAATAGCGTTTACGTCAGCGTCAAGGCAAAATTTCCTAATTTTTGTGTACACTCAAGGTGTGTTTACAACCTATTCGGCTCGTAATCCGACACCGGCACTCAATATGTTTTTGCGATTAACATTTCAATTTTACAATACTTAATTTCGTTTCTGAATGAGCCAAAACAACTAAAACCAAATTAATACGAATTGCGTTAACTTTAAGAATATCCAAAATAACAAATTTGTAATTATCTGATGTAAAAAATGGAAATGTTTAATCGCAAAAACACCTTTGAGTGTCGTGTCGGATTACGTGCCGGATAGGTTGTAAGTGCACTTTTAAGGGTGTTTACACATCGACAACACCACTGCTAGCGCCACCAATACGTATTAAGTAGATAACATTGAAACTGGTGCAACAAATGTTTAACACAGTTCGCATTACATATTGAGAGAACACTTTAAAAAAGTGAACAATTAGTTTCACGTCGAGAATTCCCTAGAGGCGATACTGTCAGCGCTAATGCAAATCGTGTATTACGTGGAACTTTTAACTTATGACTGTTTTTTATGCTTTTTGTAAAATTGTAGCAATTTTGAATACATTTATAAGTTGCCGAATTCAAAAATACCTGGCGCCATCTGTGATTCTTTTGTTTAACATGCATAATAACTTTTTGTACCTGTGAAAAAAATGTATCTGTTCGTTGCTAGGAATTTTGAACCTGTTCAGAGTTATATCGTCGTCGGCCTGAAATCCGACACCTTTAGCCCGTGGATCAGGTCTACAATGTACGTGTTACAAGAAATATAAGTATGCATATAACCCATACTCATAAATGTGGTCCAATTAAAAGTAGATCAATAGAATTTATTACAAATAAAAATAATGTTTTAATCCAGTCAACAGGTACAGGGAAAAATGAATAGCGCTATTTTTTTCTATTACATATGGAATGTCTTTTGTGCTGCTGCTTTCTTGCATAATTGAATGGATATCCCAGCCAGCGAAAAAGGTACCCCTACTACGGTAGTACTACCAGAAGTAAAGACAAAGTAGAAATTCAAGTATAGTAATCAGTTATTTACCTACATTTGGAAAATAAAGTCCCGTGCTAGATTCCAACCGTGGAATCCAACTTCAGATTTTTTGTTGTATTGTTATGAAAACAGTGTTGAAACATTAATTGTACATGATTTCAACAATTTATAACCTACAATATTTTGCTTTTGGCTATCATTATGTATTTAAAAAATGTATTTCACAATAAATCGGGTTTAAAATAAGCTCTACACGATTTTAGAAATTTCTGATCGGTAATATTTTACTCCTTACCATCAATCAGTGTACATTAATAGGAAAAATAGAAAAAACTTAGTCTGTTAAAATAAATAATGGTAAAAATCAGCTCTACATGATTTCATAAATTCCTAATCTGTATTTTGTTACGGTAACAGTAAGCGATTTTTGTTATATTTTAGTCTGTTAAAATAAAATAAATAACGGTAAAAATGAGCTTACAAGATTTCATAAATTTTCAATCTGTACCAGAAAGTAAAGGTGGTCAGAAGGTGTGTGGGACTACGATAACGGTAAAGCACTTTTTGTTATTGTCTTCCAGTTTGGTTTATGCAAAGGTTATGTTGCTCATCATGAAGTATATATTCAAAAAGATAAACATGAGAAAAGCTTGGATTGGGATTTTTAATCCGTAATCAAGGGATGAGGGTGGTAAAGAGGCACGAAGAAAAGGTGTCAGGGGGAAGAGGGGAGTAGGATATGATAAAGGGATGATGGACGGTCAGAATAGAAAATTAGCTTGTAATATACATTGGCAGTGTTGGGGGTTATAGATCTCCTGTATCCTCTTTTAAAACCGTCTCCTCCTAAGAAAGCGGTCTCTTATCAAAATGTGCAATAAAACAATGACGCATTTATTAAATACACCATAAAACTTATTAGCTTTTAATATACGTGAATGTGAGTGAAACTAAAATCTCTTAAGAAAATTGGATTATGATAATATATTAATTTGACAGGAATTCTGAGGCGACCGACGTTTACAGAATACTAAGTCAACAAGCAAGTGGGATACAGTTAAAAACAGTGTTCTTATTTTAATAGCTTTAATTAACGAATTTTTTAAATTTCTAGTGTTACCGCACTCCACCGTATTTTTATTAAGATTTATTTTTGTTATGCGTTTACCTGCCCTCCTCCCTCTCACCCTCACAGTAAAGGAATACATAGCATTTTTTATTGTTAATTAGTACCCCCGGATATAGTTTTCCATGATATTAATATATTCACTAATTACATCTATACCTGATGTCTGTTTTGCTTGGCCTATTATAGAAAATTAATGAAGTAATCATTAGGCATTTGTAAGTGTCTTAAATCGTATATTTTAATGCTAAGTGATTCCCTTCTCTGAATTATAATAAACGGCAAACACCGTCAGGTTCCATTTTCTACATCGTTAGTGAGCTCCTACTGATTTGGTCATAGAATTTTTCCGGTTTGTCCAATTGGTCAGGCCGACCCTGCCGTTCGGGCAGCGGCCTCCACATTGTTCGTGTTGCAGTTTTGAATTCTTCTAATTACATTCCTCATTTAGATTCCGCAGTTAATTTCAATTCTCTTCCCACTGAATTATTTGTTGCACATGCAGCGCGGGTTCATTAAACCTGTTTGACAAAAATCGAAGACTTAATGAGAGGCAGGGCTGTAAAAAGCAATTTTGCCGGTTTTTTTTTAAACTGCGATTGTGTAGCTGCAGGGTTTGAACTGATTTAAATTGTTCACAATTTCGTTTTTTTTTTTTTAACTTGGTATGACTTATTGGAGTCGAGATAAGTTTTTTTTGAAACTTTGACAGTTTTGCGACGCAACGGAAACGCGCAAGTTCTTCGCTAAAATCTCAAAAATGGTCGGTCGTTCGGATCGCAAAATGTTTCAAATGAAAGTTGTAAAGAATTGGATTACGAACAATGCCCTTTTATTTTTCATTTCTATTCTATCATTATTGGCAGAGATATGAATTTTTGAACGTCTTTATAACGCGCTATCAGAACACTTGTTTCATGATAAAATCGATAAAAACTCGAAAATGATAGATCGTACGCATATAATGAATCTAATGAAAGTTAAAGAGAATAAAATTTTGAATATGTCGGTGTATGTCCAAAATCGTTTTGATAACGAGTGAATAGGGTTTTCCCAGAAAAAAAAAATATTGCTGAAATACTTAACTCACTTAAAAAAATGATTTATGGCATATTTATTATCTTATTAATTTTACTAATAGTAACAAAAAAAAACTTGAAGTTTGAAAAATATTGGGTTCATTTTAAACAGCCATAAATTGGCGCGTTGCGACGTCAACACCCTGAAATCCAATCACAGAGGTTGTCTCTGTTCAAGATTGTTTATTAATCTTGGTCTCTGTTAACATAACATAACCTCTATTTATTGACAGCACTCAGCACTTTTCTACTTTAGGTAAATTATCGGCGGCACCTTTAACATATCCCTCTTCCACTTGATTCCATTTTGATTGTAGAATTAATAAAACATAAACCAGAAACTGATAAAATAATATTTTCACTCCAAACAATACAAACATAAAAATATAAATTTAACGTTTTAGGTTAGTCATCTGATGTGTAATAATAATAATAATAATAATAAACGTCTTTATTAATTATAAGAAAAATCTTACAAAAATGGGTGAAGTTTAGCCTAAGGCTACTCTTGTCGGTGAAGGTTAAACCTAAACTACAGTACAAAATATTAACGTCCGGCGCTTTCACGAATAACTTGTGCGGCATTTATCTGGATTCTGATTGACCAATATTTACACGTCCACTGCTTTAGACCAATCACAGTACAAGCATTACAAATTGAAATTCTGAGAAGTTTTAGAGGAAAGCTTTCTTTAACACACAGTTAGAATCTATTACAAACTAATTATATCCATAATCTCATTAGTTTTCCGGGCAGATACGTAATTCTGGCGCGTAAAAATGCCCGTTCTAAAAAGCGGTGAAATTATCAGCAAGTTGTTTTAACGATATTTTCTTAGAAATAATTCTTATTAGAAAAGTAAATTGTTGTAAATTAATAAAATGTTTTATTATATAATTTTCACGACACAAATTGTTAAAATAAAATTAGTGGGAAAACCCTATTAAGATAAAAGGGAAAAACATGAAAAATTGTCATTTTCAAGTGCATTTAGACAAGTAGCTATAATATAATAATAATAATAATAATAATAAAACATTTATTTCTCAAATATATTTGTGTTACAAGGTGAATGGTACAGACAAGGAAATAAATAGATGTATTTGTATATAATATCTTATGTCCTGCTTAATACCAACTTTGTTACATTATTATACTGACAAGTACTTTACCTTTTATAAAGGTGTGGAGAAAGAACGAAAATTAAGTATACTGCATATACGTACATACTTTGATATAAGCAAACACACAATGCCTTTGTCCCATTTGGAAGTTCAGTGTGGCTTCTCTTTTTTCTTAATTACTACGCGTGCGCAATACGGCTTCAGCGATTTGCACCGCCAGATGAAACAAAGTAAATACATGAATATATGTAGTAAGTAGCAGGAGAGCACGTATAAAGCGAAAATACAAATCGTGGAAAAGGACTATGAACATTGCGTTTCCAGGAATTCAGAAATACTATAGTAAGCATTGGCGTGAAGTAATGCTTTTAAATGTTTTTTGAAGATCGATATGCTTCTAGCATTTTTTATATTGGACGGTAAGTGGTTAAATATTTGTGTACAAGAATACAATGGACCTTGTCTAACTTTATTATATTTATAATTTGGTAATAGGAGCTCCCTATTATTCCTTGTATCATAATTATGTACATCAGAGGCAGTTCTTAAGGAATTCTTATTTTGAAATATCAGTACACTCACTTTATATATATAGAGATTTGGTATAGTAAATATTTTTAATTTTGAAAAATATGGCCTGCATGATTCTTTTGGGTGTAATCTACAGATTACTCGTATGGCTCGTTTTTGTGTTACAACGGTCGCTGTTGATCTTACATCCAATTCTCCTCTTACTTTCCCGACTCCATAGATTGCCTTGCTAAGTTTTTTATTTAGTTCTTGGATATGAAAATCCCATTTCAAATATTTGTCAATGTACACCCCCAAGAACCTGATGTTTTTTGTAGAATTGATTTCGCCAAATGTAGTATTAAGATTTATGTCTGGAATGGTGATATGTGATTTTTGAAATGATATATTTTTTGTTTTGTTATAGAGGAGTTTGCGACTAAAAATATTATGTTTAATGTTTTGTCTATGTTTAACAATAATTTATTTGTACGAAACAGTTCTATTATTTCATTTAATTTTTGTTCAGTTTGTGTGGTAAGTGAGGGGAAATTTTTATTATTAACGATTATACTTGTATCATCGGCAAACAATGAGAAGTATAGTTCGGAAAAATTGAAGACTAAATCGTTTATATATATCAAGAAAAGAACTGGACCCAGTATCGATCCTTGCGGTACACCACAATTTATTGTCTCGTGAATTGAACATTCCTTTTTAAGCGTATTATTAGTGTGATCAGTTATTTCGACATATATTTTGCAACCTGTCAAATATGACTCAAACCATTGAAGAGGGAGACCTCTTATAGAATAAAATTGTAATTTTTCTAATAAGATTTGATGATTAACACAATCGAAAGCTTTTGACAAGTCGCAAAATATGCCAATAACATAATCTTGGCGCGCCAATAATTTGTGGATCTGGTTAATTAGTGAGTATGTGGCGTCGCTGGTGCTTCTTTTTTCCCTAAAACCATATTGAGCGTCACTTAGAATATTGTTTATTGTAAAGTAATTAACCAGTTGTTCGATAGAACTGTCTTATCCCCTTTTACTAAATATGCCAGAGGCTTTTTTAATGAGTCGATATATTTTTTTATTAGTGTAATAGGAATATTATCGTATCCAGATGATTTTTTACTTTTGAGCAGTTTAACTATATTGCATATTACATGTTCATCAACTGGCTGAAAGAAAAAAGAATTGTTTTTATTGAATTTAACTTTATTTAATTATTCGACATGACTCATGTTACTTTTTAAATTTGAGGTTAATTTGGCAGCCTGGCTAGAAAAAAAGAAAGCAAATCTATTCGCTACTTTGTTAGTATCACTGATTACTTCGTTCTCGTCAATTATTGTGATATTTTCCAGTTCGTGTGCAGGATTTTTTGTTAGCGAGCTTATATAGTCCCAGGTATTTTTATTTTGTTATCTGAATTTGAAGGTTCTTTTGAAAACTGTTGTGCTTTTGCGCACTTTATAACTTTTTTGAGGACCTTACAGTATTTTACATATTCTATGAAATTCTGGTCAGCGCTCTGATTTCTTAAACATATTAAGTTACGTTTATTTTTACATGAAATACGGATTCCTTGGGACATCCAATCTTTTTGCTGCATTTTTTTGATGTGGTTTTAATTTGTTTCTCTGGGAAACTAGCGTCAAAACATGACTTTACGTAATTATGAAATATATCAAAGGCATTTTGTATGTCATTTTCGTTATACAACATATATGACCAATCAACTTTATCAATTAACGATTCAAATTTTTTGTGGTTCCTGCTATTAAATATTCTTATTTTCTTTGAAAAACTAGGAGTAGCTGCCTCTACATCATTGTTAAATTTAATTTATTTGCCCTTGATGATCTGATAAGCCAGTTTCTATTACTTCCGTAGTAGAAGCCCGCTATTTTTTTACTGGCTTTAACAATAATGACACTAAAGGTTTTTTAAAGAGAGAATTGAATTATCTGTAAAGTGAGCTCCAGGTGACCTTCATACTATGAATGGTTCACGAGTAACAGCTGTTTAAAGCTATGACCAAAAATTTCTTTTTTATGCTGTCTCAAAATTTAAAACTTTTGCATTTTTTCATACCTTTTTGTTCGAGTGACTGGCCTAAAACTATTTTTTTGATTTTGTAATTCATCAAAAGCTCACCATCGATTTTTTGCACGATCACAATATATGGGAAAGTAAAAAAAAACAGACCCGCCGAAGAGTTCCTCTTATTGATTCTTGTAGAATTTATTTTGCCTCCACTAGTCACTTAACTAAGTTTTTGTTGAGGTAACAGCGTTACCTGTGAAGAAGCGAAGGGTTGGCAATGGTCATTTGTCCTTGACCCGTGTCTTCCGGCGTAGAACGGCTCTATATAGTAGCTCAGTGACCTGCTAACATCTTGTCCGTAGTGTAACTTCGGAACTTCTTTTAGGGGATATCTTTATTCATTCAAACTGAGGCCCTAATTTTAAATGTTCGGTAGTTCGGTTCTTAAAGTTATTGTTAACCGAAAACTTACTGTCGGACCAGTTTACATCGTGAAGGTTGCTGCTGGCTTATGGAATGAGAGACGTAGCAAGGGCATAGACAGCGGTTTGTCGCAAAGGAATATTTAATTTTTTAGTAATGCTTCAGTATAAGTATTGTTTTAACGAAAATCTCTAGATTTTTGTTTATTTGTGTGTGTGTAATTATTCAACATGAAACTACAGGGTGTGAGACTTCCACAGTAAACTATTGTGATTCCGAGAACTACGTGAAGTACAGAATTAATCATTATCACTACCGGTTAAAATCGGAAATATTTTTTCTGACAAATTTGAAACTCAACTTGGTGTTCCGCAAGGGTCCGTGCTGGGACCTCTGATATTTTTATTATTTGTCAATGACCTACCAATACATGTTTCTGCAAATTGTATTGTAATGTATGCAGATGATATCATGCTAGGGTTTGATGCAAACAGTCCAGCCGAGCTCCAAGATAAGTTTAATTTCATTTCCAGTCAATTTACCAACTACAGTTGGAAAAATGGTTTAATTGTCAATGCAGATAAAACAGTTGCTATGAATTTTTACAATAGAAAAATAACAAATCACCATTTTGATATAAAAGTCAATAATGTGTCAATAGAAACTTCACCTTCAAACAAATTTCTAGGGACTTATTTTGATGCTGATTTGAGCTATAATAGCCACATTGAACATGTGTGTAAAAAAATTAATAGTAGTTATTACGCTATATTACACTTAAAAAATGTTGTCGACACAAAAAGCTTAATTAATATTTACCATGCACTTGTTAATTCGGTGTTTTCATATAATGTCATCCTGTGGGGAAATATGACTGCTTTCAATTGTAACAGAATATTTATTTCGCAAAAAAGAATTATAAGACTCATGTTTTCATTAAAACCTACAGTTTCGTGCCAACCATTATTTCGGGAGCACAAGATATTAATTTTTCCATGCCTTTATATTTATAGCTGTATTTTATTCATAAAAAAGAACATTGGAAAATTTGAAACTAATGCTGCCAACCATAATTATTGTACAAGACTTGGTTCTCTTATAAAATTATCTAGACATCACTCTTGTTTATATGAAAAGACCCCATCGTATGCTGGAAGCAAATTGTATAATCATTTGCCTGAAAATATAAAGTCAACAATCCCTTTGCACCAGTTCAGAGAAAAACTAAAATTATTTTTGATTAATAAATCTTATTATTCAGTGAGTGATTACTTGAATGATGAGGGAATAAATTAATTCTGTGATAATTATATATATATATATATATATATATATATATATATATATATATATATAGATGTGATAAATTATTTTCTCTTTTTTTTACTCATAATGTTTTATTATGTATATAAATGTATTTTTTTTGACCTGTCTGATATCATGTATAATGATCTAAAGGACTAATAAATTATTATTATTATTATTATATATATTGACCCCCCTCTTTATTTCTGTTATTATTAAAAATAGAAAAAAAGTTTCGTATAAAAGTTGTATGATCTTACCTATATTTTATTGAAACGTGATCAAAGAAAACAATATCATGTATAGGTCACGTGATCCGAAATAAATATATGTTTTTTTAAATGGAACACCCTATATATTATTGAATTTTCGAGAAGCACTTTTTCCCCTGATTTCAAATATATAATATTGTATAGGGCTATCTTAAATATTTCTTGACACCATTTCTATTTATAACTTCTATAAATCTGTTTGGCATATAATTAAATAATCTTATACAATAATCATTACTAATAATAATTTTTCCATGCATTATTTACTGTTGCCAGTAATTCTTCGGCATTCCGTGGTCTCACATTTCGTTTTTGGATACTTCTTACGAGTAGTCCCCATACTTCTTCCACAGGGTTAAGATCTGGACTATGACTGGGCCAGTTAAGAGCATTGATGTTGTTATATTGTGAAACCAGTTAGTTACGGTATGGTATAAACGGAACAATTGTCTTGTTGAAATATGAACTCATTATTAGGAAATAATTGTGACACAGAAGGGATAATATTGTCTAAAACCCTAATACACGTTTCACTATTAAATCGTCCCTCAATATGCCACAAAACACCAGGACCACTGCCGATATCCAAGCCCACATATTGACGGAAAATCTACCACTTTTATCATTGTTAGATATATATTTATCATCGAATCGAGTATTCGGAGGGCGTAAACACGAATACGACCGCTGTGTGTTGACTGGAAAGTTTTTTCGTCTATAAAGATTACATTGTTCCAAAAATGTACATCATGCGCTAAAAATTCAAGCGCAAATCCTACTCGAGCTTCTTTATGTTCAGCTTTAAGTAAGTATTTCTATGCTGCTGCATGACAGCGTATCCGATTCTCTTATTCGCCGGCGACCAGTACTATACTCGATCCAGAAAAATTCGTTTCTTCAGTAGCCTGAATAACTGAGCAAAATGGATTTTCTACTAAAGCATTTACCAATTGCAAATCTTGTTGTTGAGTTGATATCCTTCGCCGCCTTGATCTAGAATTTCTACTAATCGTACCGTTTATTCTCCACTTTCTTAAAGTGTTACACACTGAGTTTTTGTCAATATTATAACGCAGTGCAATTTGTCTCATTTTCCATCCTTCTGCTTTAGCAGCAACTCCAGATTTAACTAAATCGCTTATATGAGGCATATTCGTTTTTTGCACACTTGCAATAAATTATGACAACTTACTGACAATGTCACAAAAATTAAAGTTAGATGTACATAACTAGATTTTAGCAAAATACCGTTATAAGACTTGTCCTATTTTTTTGCTCACGACCGTACTTACAATTTTGTTTTCATTGGATTTGTTCACTTTTAAGAACAAAGATTTATTATTGCCAGCCATTTTCGTCATTGTTAACATCCTACCAGATGCAATTTTATAATAATAATAATTAAACATAATAAGAATTTCAGTATTGCTAAAATTTGGATATACTGTAACTTAGCTATAAAAATATTTAAAATTAATTTGCCAGACAATAATTCGATTGTATAAAAGGAGCCAGACCGATTTAAGTCAGGGACTAGAGAGCAAGTGCGCTAGAAGAGTATTCGATTATGCGTTGGTGGCGCAAGAGACAAGCAGTGACAGTTGGTATACTTTATACGAGGATAATTGAAACTGGTCAGTGTTAAAGCACAGGACCGCGCGCACTGAACTTGATATTTTGTCCTATATATTTAGCAATGGTATCGAGATTCGAATGGTAGTTGCAGACGAGTCCAAGACTGACAATGTAATCAGCCTGAATGAACCATCTACGAGTGCACTGGTTTAAAGATAATAAAACGGACAGGCCTACTAGCATAAAAAAAACTCGTAGATCGTTTCTCAATAGTCAACGGTGGACTTGTGCTGTGCTGTTAATGTGCCAGTGCAGTGCGTAAATACCTGTTATAATATCAAGCGTAGGAGTTTAGTTAGTTATTGTTCATATCTATAAATATTTACTACTATATAAAAGGTAAAATATTTTAATTATTTACTAATTTACCATGGCTTTCTGGAGACCATTTGAAACAGAGGATAATACGCCCGAAAATCTTATTATTTTTATTTTCTTATGACAAGCATTTCTATTTACCTCCGCCCATGTACAATAAAGAGATGCCGACTGTTTTTGCCGGCTTTTAGTTTTTATACGGTTTCAATTAAGTTCGTTTACACTTTACGGTTGCGGCTGCTAGTTTTTAAAATGTCATCATCGTCGTCCCTACAACGGCGTGTCTGTACTTAACATTATTTTAAAAATTAAAATTTTTACCTGTATAAATGTTAGGCGCACAGGTAAACGCAACGTCTCCCGCCAGCCAGACAGCCTTCATCCTATCCAGATAGTGCAAGGAAGGGGATATAAAAAACTAGCCTTCTTAAAATTCTTTCTCGAAAACGTTGGCAGCTCTTAGACTATAAATACTCCATATCTCCTTAAGTATTGACCCTAGCGCAAAAGTGTGAGTGTGATCCAAAAGTGGCTTGGCAGCAACACCCTACTACTCATCCAATGGGGTTGGGCCAGGCGAGAAGATGGGATCCTGAACCCAGTTACCACGAACGACCTTGTGGCGCCCGACGCCGCGTCGTTTTGAACATGATCTTTTGCTGATGCACGACTGGGTGTGGAGTGCGCTGCGGTTGCCGCAAAGCAGGAATTGCTTGCTCCGTGTCTGCGGCGTGTGCCTGGGCTCATGTACGAACGAAGCCCCCATCGAAGGCAGTATCGATGATTAAGAAACTTTAGATTTTGACGAAATTTAGTATCCAAGATACATCCTTGCGCACTAATTATTTTATTAACCTTACCACAATAAAATTGTGAGAGGTTACTAAAATTGGTTCAAAAACGAAAATTCAAATCTTTACGTTTTGAGGTCCTAGGAACCAAAAAATGTGGTTTTTGGAAAATGTCCGTGTATGTGTATGTGTGTTAGCACGGTAGCGCCGAAACTACTGAACGGATTTGAATGAAACTTTGCATGTGCGTTTCTTTAGTGCCCCAGAATATGGTTGAGATCGGATTACGTTTAGTGCCGTTTTGACGCAACAAGGTGTTTATTTTATAATTACTTTCAATGTCCAATGGAACCATTGAAAAGCAGTTAAAATTCTGATTTCAACGATATATCACACTTCCACCCTTTCGATTTGGTTTCCGTGAAAAAAATTAAAAACAAAGCAAATATGAAGCATAGATCGCATTTCGCGTGACATGATCGATGCGCGTAGCCGTTACGTCGTGAAACTCGTCACTCGTCACATCACGTGTTTCTTCACTGCTCTAGAAGTAGAGCGGATTACGTTTAGTGCCGTTTTTAAATGTATATACAGACAAATCGAAGAATTAAACTAGAAATATTCGTCTAAAATCTAGTAAAATTACTGAAATGCTAATGTTTCATTTAACAAAGACAGCCGCGAGCAATCGGATTGCAATGAGCAAATTTTGACGATTGTCATTGTCATCGTTTGTCATGCGATAACGTTGATGTCATGTCATGTTATAGTGAATACGACCAGAATTGAAACCGTATAAAAACTAAAAGCCAGCAAAAACAGTCGGCATCTGTTGCGGAGGTAAACAGAAATGCTTGTCATAAGAAAAACAATAAAGAGATGCCGGCTGTTTTTGCCGGCTTTTAGTTTTTATACGGTTTCGATTCTAGTCGTATTCACTATAATAAGATTTCGGCATATTTCTAACTTTTAGTGACTGCACCAGTGGATTGTCACAAACTTTAAAGGTAGATGTAACAATATCAATATGATATGCTTTCTGTACCTTCGTTGGTGAATTTATTATAGATTATCACTTTACAAATTTTCAGTTTGTTGCTTGACAAATCTGTATAGTATTTAGGATAACTAGACTTTCTTAGTCGTTCAAGTGATGTTAAAGTTGTTAATATCCTAATAGTACATTATTCAACGAGCGATAATGTAGGTAATAACTCGCATAGATGATTGTAAATTCATTAAGTTGAGGATTTTTTTAGTGCCCCAGAAGATTTGAAAAAGTTTTGGATGAGATCGGATTACATTTAGTGCCGTTTTGTCACACAATTTAATGCTCTTTTCGGCTTCAAAGATCCATCGAGTGGGGAGGTTCCAGCCGCTTCCAGTAGCTGCCGATTTTTTAACAATAACCATTTCATTTAAACAATAAACATTTCATTTTTAACAATAAAAACCGGTAAGTATTGACTCTAGCGCAAAAGTGTATAGGGCCCTTTTTGTAGAGAATTTTATATAGATTAATCTAGTATATGAACATTTTTTCGCTAGAGGCAGTAATTTTTTGAGTTATTAACGAAAAACTGTTAACAAGGGACCTTTAGAGTCCCTCCCATCCCCTTAGCTTCACTCCCAACCATCAGTACTTTTAGTATGTTGTTAAGGATATCTTCCTCTACAACTGTGCCAAAATTGAGTTCTACGTGTATTTTTTCCGCTATTTGGCCATTTTTGGTTCGTTGCCTGTGCTATTACCTTGCTTTTTATGAATATGATTCAATCCACGTTTAGGTAATCTTGTTTAGTTACTGTGAATTCTAATTTCATATACCGAAATCTGCTTTTTGTTTTTTAAAATTATTTGTTTCATTATTCAATCTTACGCAGACAGCGAACGAATGCATAACAAATATTTTTAATGAGCGGCCGTTCAAGATGTTGCTACTATTCGGTGACCTCATTTGCCAAATTCCCATTCAGCAACTAACGAAAAACAGTATCGAATTTCACCCCGATATGCAAAAGTTCTCGGTATCTCACAGTTTATTATGACAAAATGGACAGACGGTTGGCCCATACTTATGCATATTCTAATAACCGGCTTCTTTGTATTTTGTTTAGTTACCTAACTGACCTCAGCCACTGCGATATTATTTCGGGGGGTCATGTATTTTAAACAAAATGCATGGCTTTTGTCCAGGAATGAGGGACCACTTTCAGACGTTCCTCTCGATACAATAAAAACTCTCCAAGGACACTTGGCTTGCGTATTTTGCCTTTGATCTCGTTTTCAACGTATTCTAGTCGTTACGTTAATTCCGCAGTCGAATTTTAAATTCAACGGCGAGCGTCACCTCTGAATACTCATTAATTTTATTTACGAAAATATTAACAATGCTCTTGCAAAGAAAGTGACAGCCTGGTGGGGACGACGTGGGCGTTTTACAAAGCGAATTATAGGTTAGACTCCTACAAACGTACAAACAGTAGACTGTTAGACAGACGTGAAGAGGAAATTTCAGCTGGATTTGCCAGCAGAACACTTCGTCTCTGTCGTCCTCGCTACTTAGTGCATGTAATAGATAATACCACTAAACTGCAATGCGTTTTGGCGCACACCGAAATAGTCCCTTGATGTAGGACTATGGAAATGAATTCGTAAAAAAAATTGTAGAAACTACCTTCGTTCATTCGTCATCCAAGATTTGCGTATACAGGGTGGACCATTAATAATAGGCCATGGTTTAGCGGTAGATTCTTTGGGCTAAAATATGCTTTAGTAAAATGTTGCTGTGGAAAAAGATACAGGGTGTCAAAGTTCAAATTATTCTTTCGTTTTTTTGCAATAACTCAACAGCCTCATAACTGATTTTCGCCAAATTTGCTAGAGGAACTTTTTTATTCTAAGAAACAATAATTTATGTATTACATCACGTTAGATCATAGAGGGCGCCGCAAAACCTGTAGAAGTATACTTTATACGAGGATAATTGGAACTGGTCGGCGTTAAAGCACAGGGCCGTGCGCACTGAACTTGATATTTTGTCCTATATATTTAACAATGGTATCGAGATTCGAATGGTAGTTGAAACTGTGCAGGCGAGTCCGAGACTGGCAATGTAATCAGCCTGAATGAACCATCTACGATTGCACTGGTTTAAAGATAATAAAACGGACAGGTCTACTAGCATAAAAAAACTCGTAAATCGCTTCTCAATAGTCAAAGGTGGACTTCTGCTGTGCTGTTAATGTGCCAGTGCAGTGCGTATTTACGCAGCTATTTACCTGTTATAACATCAAGCGTAGGAGTTTAGTTAGTTATTGTTCATATTTATAAATATTTACTACTATATAATAGGTAAAATATTTTAATTATTTACTAATTTACCATGGCTTTCTGGAGACCATTTGAAACAGAGGATAATATAATAATGCCCGAAAATCTTATTATTTTCTTATGACAAGCATTTCTATTTACCTCCGCCCATGTACAATAAAGAGATGCCGACTGTTTTTGCCGGCTTTTAGTTTTTATACGGTTTCAATTCCCGTCGTATACATTTTACCACAACGTTTCGTCAAAAAAAAATATGAAAAATTCTTCATTAGATACAGGTCCTGCGGCGTCCTCTATGATCTAACGTGATGTAATACATAAATTATTGTTTCTTAGAACAAAAGAAGTTCCTCTAGTAAATTTGGCGAAGGTCAGTCAATAGGCTGTTGAGTTATTGCAAAAAAACGAAAAAATAATTTGAAATTTGACACCCTGTATCTTTTTCCACAGCAACATTTTACTAAAGCATATTTGGTTATATCCTCATATTTGTTTTAGTTTTTAGTAGTATAGTTTAGTTTTACTTAGTTTTGCATAACAAAAATTGTGACGTAACACAGTCTTTTGATTCGTTAATTAATGAGGATATACATCACCCTGCTTTGGTCATGTCAATTGAGATGAACGCCACTAAAGACCTTACTAATAATTTTCCACCTAATCATAATATTAATTATAATTTTTGCAAATGTGATTTCTCTAAATTATGTGTTAACCTCCTTAATGTTGACTGGTCTTTTCTTCCCTCTCTCAATGACGTCAACAGTATATGCATTCAATTCTATGATAGATTTGATTTGGAGTTTGAATTGTGTGTACCAAAGAAATCGGCCTCGCGGAATAATAATAAGTACCACCCTTGGTTTAATGGTAGTATTATAAAAAAAATTAGGCTTAATGAACGTCTCAGAAAAATGTGTTCGGAAACCGATGATCTTTTTGAGGAGTTTAAAAAGGTCAGACGGGAAGTAAAGTACAAAAACTTTGTACAAAATACCGAAAATAATATAAAAAGCGATCCTAACAAATTCTGGGCGTTCATTAATGACAAGAAAGGGTCAACCGGTGTTTCAGATGAAATGTTCTTTGACAGTGCTTCACTTAATAGTCCGCATGATATTTTAGATGCATTTGCCAGATTTTTTAGCCAGTCATATTCTGATTTCCATTAGACGCCGAGAATAATTCTATCGATAACGATTGTCCAAATAATAACCCTACTGTTAATATACATTTTTTTCATGAGACAGAAGTTCTCCAAGCCTTAAAATGCATTAAACCTAAAATGACTGCAGGTCCCGACTCCATACTAGCATTTTTATTGAAAGACTATGCTATTATTTTTGCATATCCTCTAACCCTAATTTTTAACCTTATTTTAAAAAATTGTCAATTTCCGGACTTATGGAAACTTTCCAAAGTCTGTCCTATTTATAAAAAGGGGAATAAATTAGATATTCAAAACTTCAGGCCTATTTCTGTAATCTGTAATTTTTGCAAAGCTTTAGAAATCCTGCTTCACGACAGTATTTATTGTTCAATTAAGTCTAAGATATCTATTCACCAACATGGATTCATGAAGGGGCGTTCAACGACAACTAACTTATTCTGTATAACTCAGTATATTTCTGAATCCTTAGATGAACATCGCCAGACTGATGTCATACATATACGGATTTCTCCAAAGCATTTGACAGGTTAGATCATCAGTTACTCTTAATCAAATTAGAGAAAATTGCCCTTTCATACTCATTAATTCTCTTATTCAAGTCTTATTTAACAAATAGGTTTCAGTATGTTACTCTTAACGGATTCAAGTCAATTTAATTTGCTGCTACCTCTGGTGTTCCCCAGGGATCCATCTTGGGGCCTATTTTTTAACATATTTATCAATGACATAACGGACGAAATTGATTTGCCTTGCCTGTTATATGCCGATGACCTTAAAATTTTCTCAGTTATAAACCATATTGATGATTGTTTTCAGCTTCAAGCTTGTCTTAGTAAAGTAAACAACTGGTGCTTAGTAAATAAACTACCCTTGAATGCTACATCTCCGATTTTTTTTACTATCATTTGGTTAGTGATACTCTTCAGAGGCCTACAACTTTTCACGACCTAGGCGTAATCTTTGATAGCAAATTATCATTTACCAACCACATTGATACCATAGCCTCTGAAGCTTTTAAGGCTCTTTAGTTCGCACCAGCCGTGGATTTACTAATACGGATACATTGAAAATCCTTTACCAATCATTTGTGAGGTCGAAACTTGAATATGCATCACTTATTTGGTGTCCCAGTTACGATGTTCATAAGAGCAACCTGGAAGCAGTTCAACGCCGGTTTGTTAAACTGCTTTGGTTTAAGTCGGATGGTATCTATCCAGCTATTGGCTTTCCGCAGAGTCAGTTGCAAGGTTCTCGTTGTCTACTCTGGAAGACAGGCGAATATGCGTCTCTTAAGCATTCTTATTTAAAACGCTACACAATGATCTTGATGTTCCTGGAATAATTTGCAAATTAAATCTTCACGTCCCTATATTAAATTCTCCTAATGACCAAGTTTTTTATTTACCCACTCCACCAACTTATTAAAAAATTCGCCTTTATTCACTATCTGTAACAATTTTAATAAACTGTGTAGCAACCTCGATATTTTTAATTGCAGCCTTAATGATATAAAAGCTGAAGTTTTTAATTAATTTAAATACTTTCAAATTACTTTTGTTTTTCTTACACTGAATTTTAATCTTTATTTCCTTCTGTCTTTTTCTAAGTTAATACAGCACATGTACCTCATTAAACTTGTTTTTAATTATCTGTAATTTACACTTTGTATTTATTGATGTTTTTGTTAGTTTGTATTATTCTCTATGCTTTTTTTTGTTTGTTTTTTTTTTGTCTTATATCGATTTTTAATGTTTTATATTGTACTCTACCTTTATGATTATTTTTTATAATTCTATTCCTGTTCTATAATTGGGTATTTTACCTGTTGGGCAGTGTATGCAATAAATAAATAAATAAAATAAATATTTTGGCCTTGAACTATGGCCTATTATTAATGGTCCACCCTGTATATTATTATGTATAAGAGAGAAACTCTCCAAAGTTTGACGTCATATATACATCATGACGACTACTATTATTATTAATATTATTGTTACTGTTGGTTTACTTGAAGGGTAACAATCAGCTCTCTGAATTTCCGAATATAATTCGGAGTTGTATTTGAACTGGCCCTTACCAACCTTCGCTTTTGATATTTAAATCAACAGTACATTCATCGACTGATATTACGGTGGATTTTTCTCGCCTAAACACACTAAAAAAGGTTACTTCATTATCAGGTAAAATTCGCAATATAACATGAAGCTTTATCTGTGTTTACTTTCTTTATTTTTATTTTACATGGCTAGCACAGTAACTGTTGGCACATCGTTTTTTCAAACCTACCTACGCATTGGTTTTGGAATTGTCATTCAGGAATTCTTTGTATTTGTTCAAGGTTTGAGTGGACAACGTGGGCTCGGATATTAGCGACCCTTCAACGTGCACCACCCGCAAAAGGGATTGACGTCTATTTTTGATAAGAAATTACCTAATTTTTATATTTAATATCGATGTTCGTCATCTAAACATGCCATATATATGTTTGTTTCTATAATGCTTTTTAATCGTCTTCCATGTCACCTGAACGATCCTCTTAAGTCTAGGAAATCTAAATTTGTCCGAGTAAAGGAGACGGGGCTCTACAGTTTATAGTGGGATCCGAACCATTTCACACAGCACCCCATATTTTTAAAGCTTTTAGTAAACTTGCAATGTTTGTTAGTTTGTTTAGGTCAAATTTTGCACGTGTATAAGTCCGGTGACAATACACTTTAACATTTTCATATAAGAAAAGACAAGATGGCGGACGGCTTTATCATTTATGATTCGATCCGACTCAAAATCTATATCTGCGGGTTTTCGAGATCGCTAATTGTGGATTCTTGGTCAAAATTTAAAAATTCAAAATGGCGGCGCCAATATAGCGGACGACTTTTGCCATTTAGATCCAAATCGATCAAAGTCAATGTCTGGGGGTTTTCGGGGTCGCGGATTACGAATTTCTAGTCAAGAATTTAGTTCAAGATGACGGACAACTTTACCGTTTATAATCCGATTCGTCTCAAAATCGATATCTGGGGATTACAGCATATCAAAAGACTAAAAAGTAAGAAATATTAAAAAAAAAGCTTTTATTTAAATGCTCTAAAAAGTAGAAAATGTACTTTGAAGTAAATCAACCCATCATTTTGTTACACTATATAATTTTTTTTATGATATAAAAGCTTGTCGCGAGCAATCTCTTTTACACAGGAAAATCTCGCGACAAGCTTTTATATATAAAAAAAAAATTATATAATGTAACAAAATGATGAGTTTGATTTAAAAGATTAATTCAAAGTTTATTTTCCACTTTTTAGAGCATTTAAATAAAAACTTTTTTTAAATATTTTTTTATAAATTTTTTCTTATACCGTCACATTAATTGCTCAATTCTAAGTAAAAAAGGTATAAGGCACTATGCGGCTAAAATTGATAACTACGAGAAAATTTGAAGAAAAAAAACCGACATAATTTAAATGACCCCGCACAAAACCAATAGAAAAAAAAATCAGTCGAATTGGCTGAAATTTTGCAGAAAGATAGTTTTCAGCATGCTGATAAAAGTTTTTCAGAAAATTTAAATGGCGCCAAATACGTAGGAATTTGAAATGGCACCGTTGAAGAATTTTTGGATAATTTGCCTTTGAACCAGTTGGGGACTTCTTGGTACTAATTAGATGGTGCTCCCGCTCATTGCTAGCGGACGGTAACAACGGTCCAAGTTCTTTGAGGATCGCTGGTTACGGCGCTTAGACCCGTGGGATTGGCCGGCTCGATACCCAGATCTAACGCCGTTAGATTTTTCTTTGGGCCATTTTAAAGGCCCTGATTTATAAAATGCCAATAGAGAATGTTGGAACAGTTGCAGGAGCGAATCCCTACATACAGCACTAGCAGAGATTCGTCTTGAACAAATTCTCGAAGCTGTTTTGTTTGAAGAAACAAGAGTTATGAAAATGTTTGAAAGTAAATGGACAACAATACGAACATATTAACTTTTTTTGTTACTCTGTTAACTTAATCAAATAAAAACATTTGAAAAATCGTAAAAAATAGCATTAAATTTATTTTTTTAAATTTAATTTTATCACAAGATATCAATATATGTTTTTAGAGGTAAAGAAGAAACATAAATTTTAGTGACTCCGGACCTGGATTTATTTGCATGTCTTACATGTACTTCTGAAGGATCGTTACTATATTAGTTGGTACCAAATATGAATCCATTGTCCCATTCCCTGTCAAAGTTATGACAAAAAGCAGTTTTTGCTACAAATTATAAAACACAATGTACAGACAAATTTTAATGGTCCCACCTACTGCTAAGGAATTTTAAACTATAAATTGTCCCCAAGAAGCGGTTCGGATTCCACTGCAAACAGTAAAGCTCGGTTTCCTTTATTCAGACAAATACAAACCTCCTAGATTTAAGACATCTTTCAGATAAACTGTAAGGCAGTTAAAACTAACAAAATATTTGTAATTTACTGAAACGCACTCAGCACACACAAAGATTACTGCTGTTGTGCTTGTCTTTTCGAAAGCATTCGACACCATCAGGCATTGTCTCTTGTGTGCTAAACTGCATCATTATGGTCTTTCTGAGCTATCGGTTTCCTTTATTAAATCATATCTAGTCAATGGGACTCAGAAGGTTGCATTTGGTAATTCCTGTTCAGATGGTATTCCAGTTCTATCAGGCGTACCTCAGGGCTTAGTTCTTGGGCCTTTATTTTTTCTATATACACCGCTGACATATTACGCTCTGCAAGCACATGTAAAATTCACGCATATGCTGATGATACTCAGGTTTACTTAAGTTTTTCGCACCGAGATTCGACCGCTGCCCAGAAACAACTTAACCACGACCTTAATATTTTAAAAACCCAAGTCCCTACAGCAAAATCTAAAATTATAACCAAGCAAATGTATACTTGTATTATTTGGTTCAAACAAAAACCTGGACAATTTTGAAATAAATATTGATGGCAGGCTATTTCTTGGTTATATAAGTTATCTTCACCTAAAATTTTATCAAATTTGGTTGAATTTTGACCAAGTTAGACGTAATTAATTTTTTTACGTTTTTTCAGTATATAAACATCAGGGTATAGTTCAAGTAGAAAGAAACTGAGACATAAAAAACGTAACAAAAACTGTACGACCTCATTAAAATACCGGTACTCTTTTTTGTGCTGTTCGCAAATTGAATCGCTTACCTTACAGGTTTTTAATGTGCGTCGGAAATGTTTCATGTCAGGCTTGGCGCTATGGCCCGCGCGATATAATTATGTCGTAAAGTTTTTGTTAGGTTTTTCAATCTCGGGAATTTATTACTTGAACTATACCATTCTCGTTTCTTAACTAACATTTTAAATCCAAAATAAATTAAAACTGAAAAACCACCCCTAAAAATGACCAGTTTACCCTTTTTTCGCGGAATATAAAGGGTTCCCTCACCTACTTGATGTAGAAAACTCAGGTTATTCTTAGTTTCGCCAAAACAAACTTATTATTCTATGTCGCGTTGCTCCGTGTAAAATGTTCTCTATTGCCTTATTTTTGGCTATTTTTACTGCACTAATTACTTACTATTTTTTTCTTTATTCTTTTGTATACATTTTTCTTTTTTTTTTTGGGGGGGGGGGGGGTTAAGTGTAAAAGTGTAAGAATAGAGCTGGATATACTAGCTAAACTTCGCCCTTTACTTAAGTTACTGTGCATGTTATACCTGTATCTTAGTGTAATAAAGACGTTTATTATTATTATAAAACTGTTTTATTAATACTTTATCGATAGAAAAACTGATTCCAAGAAAAGAATTTCCAGGCAATTTTAACACATTGACATCCTACTATCATCGAGTTATAGTCCAAGTAAGGACTTCCCGGCAAATAAAAAACGTTACAAAAACTTCACGACATAAATATATTGCCGCGGGCCATGGCGCCAAGCCTGAAATCAAACGACCCAACGCACATTAAAAACCTCTCCCGATGCAAGCGATACCACGTGACAAGCAGAGACCAACGACAAGGAGGGCTATTCTAGAGCACCTTTAGTAGCCCCCCCCCCCGTCGTTGGTTTCTGCTGGTCACGTGATGCATGTCTCGGTCTCCGGTCGCTGTCGTTGGCATCGGGAGAGCACCTTAAAGGTAACCTAGTCAATTTGCGAACAGCAATACAAAAGAGTACTGGTATTTTAATGAACTCGTAAAGTTTTTGTTGCATTTTTTGAGTCCTGGGATATTCCTACTTGGATTATACGTGCAAAGTTGATAATCCTTTTACGAACACCTACTCGAAGAATAGAAAATTGTTATGTCCGTGTGTTTGTTAACTTTCCTAAAAAATTACTAGCTTATGAAAATTTGCGCATCAGTTTTACAAAGTTGAAGTCAGCATCTGTAACTACACAGATTGCGTTGAAACTATGGCCTCCCAAGTTTTGATGTATACAAAGTTTTCACTTCCACGCCATGATAGAAACTAAATTAATTTAAAGGGTCCCTCTCGATTCCTTGAATAAACTTCCGATATACAGGACACGACATTCGGCCCTTAAAGTTTGCTTTTATAGTGAAATGGCCGTTTTGTTCTATGGGGGACGGTCTGCGTTAAATTTAAATCCCTTTAAGCGAACGCGGCTCCAATGTAGTGTCGAGATTAACATATCCAGTTTAGTCCCCGGGTAGCTGTCAGTAAAAGTAATCCTCGGATACGATTTTTTTTCGTAGAAAGGCACTTTAGGGGTAAGAAATTAGAAGAGTTAGTTCTAGCAATGAAAGCCCAAAATGGGGCAAAAAAAAATTAATACATATAGTTTCGCCGCCATCTCGATCTTTAGGTCCAATTTTTCGATTTTTTATAAATATCTCGAATACTAACTGCTCTTTGTCCGGTAGAGTATAAAATCCATTATTCTCTTATTTATTTTTACTAGCTGTAACGGTTACCGACTTCCAGAACACAATCTAGGGTCACGATTGTAAAAATGTGTTGCCACAAGATTTGAGGAAAACTTAGCAGCCACTTTACAAGATCATTTCCTGTTAATTCGACCAACAAGAACAGACTGTCAGTTAAAGTAATGATCATTGGCATAGGATCGTGATGTTGACATACTTATTGTATACACACTTTGAAGAAATCATCATCTCCTGGCAATGTGATGATCGTTACCGATGATGAAGACTTACTCGTGTTGCTAATACCCTTGACTCCAATGGATAAAAACCAGGGGTAGGTAAAGTGGAAACCAAAACCGTTTCCTCTTAACGAGCGCAAAAGAGATTCGACTCAAAGTTGAAATACTCTTTCTCCACGATTTCAGTGGTTGTATTACCACATCAGCTACCTACGAGGACAAGGCAAAAATAAAATTCAAGGTGCTGCAGCAGAATCCACAAATTCACTTTAAACTTAAAAACAGGCGACTGAGGCAGGAAAAGCTTTTTTCTAGCCCTATATGGAGCTAGCTACCTCGAACACAACTTCTCTCAATCAGCACAGGTTCATCTATTTCCAGTGGTAAGCTAGGAAAGTAAAACTAGACCTTACTTGCATCCCACCAACCGAATAAGGTTACGTTCGTTTATAGTGTAGAAGAATTCCCACTGAGTTTTGGGGATGGCAAAAAAGAACTACATTCTTGTACCCGTGAATGATCAATAAAATGTTGTAAATGAACGTTGTTGTTTAAAAATGAATTACTCGAGAACGGCTTGGTTCATTGAAGTGCAATAAAAGACGCAAAAAAATTTTTTTTGTTGAAATAGGCTCTAAAATGTCATGAAACATCGAGATTTTAAATTTTAGCCGCCACCCCCCCCCCCCCCCACTATCACCCCCAATACCACCCCCACACTATGAAAGGGAGTAAAAAAATTCAAATGTGATTTAGTGTATATACAAAAACGGAACGTCCAAAAAAAAATTAAAATGTGATTTAGTGTGTATATAAGAACGAAACGTCTAAAAAAATTTTTTGGCGTTAGCTAAGTAGTTTTAAATTAACTAATTTTGCAAACAACTAAATTTATTGAGTGAAAATTCATGTCACTACACCTGTCATGGTAATGCCTGTATCGCACAAGGGGTTTTTCCAGATGTACTCAAATGCTCTCGCGTCATATCAGTCCAAAAAAAAGAAGATAACTCATCCCTTGATAACTATCGCCCCATATCTGTCCTTCCCATTTTTGGGAAGATATTTGAGAAGATTTTGGTAAAGAGATTGACCAGCTATCTTGATAGGCATTCACTTATCAGTCCTGATCAGTTTGGTTTTCGCTCCGGGCGTTCGGCCTCCCAAGCTGTTCTTAGGGTCGTGAGCGATATAGTTGAGGGTCTTGAGGCAGGTCTTCACACATTTATCTCACTGTGTGATCTCTCCAAGGCCTTCGACTGTGTCTCTCACGACATACTAATAAAAAAGTTACGATTATGTGGTATTAGAGGATTACCTCTTACCCTTTTTGAGTCATATTTAACAAATCGCAATCAGTGTGTGTCCATAAACAATAAGAATTCTGATTTTCTAAATGTCACGTACGGGCTACCTCAAGGTTCTGTCTTGGGACCCCTACTGTTCATACTTTATGTCAATGACTTTTCTCAATGTATGGACCCCACCAAGACTATTCTGTTTGCAGATGATACCACGCTCCTGTGTTCTGATAAAAACAGAAACAACTTATTAGATCTCTCATCATCACACGAAAAACTAGCTCAAAATTGGTTTACATCAAATAAATTAACGCTGAACCATAGGAAAACGCAAAAGCTCACCATATTTTCAAACAGACATCTAACTACGGGTGCCTATGTAAAACTCCTAGGTATTTATCTGGACGATAACCTTAACTGGTCACGTCATATAGAGCAACTTATTCTGAAGCTCGCTAGCGCTACTTTTCTCTTCAGAAAATTAAAATCTTTTATTGATTTTAACGTACTGAAAAATACTTATTTTTCTCTTTTTCATTCAAAACTATGTTACGCAGTTGTCTTGTGGGGAAATTCCTCACATGCAATAAAAGATTTTCGGCAACAAAAGAAAATTGTAAGAATTCTTGTAAATGTCAACTTTAGAGAACACTGTCAACCTATATTTATTAAAGAAGGCATTATGCCTCTTCCTTCACTCTACATATATTACAGCTTGATCAAAATTCATGAGAGCGTCTACAATTTCTCTACCCACTCTGATTACCACCAACAACATACTCGTTCTGCAGGCCTTCTTATGAATCCACGTTACCGTTTAGCAGTTAGTAAAAAAAACTCCCTCAATTTAAACCTTTACAATCATTTGCCTACACAAATCAAGCAGTTAAATCTAGTTGGTTTTAAGTCAAAAATTTAAAAATGTATCCTAAAATACTGTTTTTATTTTGTTGATGAATATTTACGAACTCCATACATACAGTGACCCTATAAGCATGAATGTTGTATGCATTTACTTGCAGAATATTTGTCATATACATAAAAATATTGTGATATACTGAATGTTAAGACATTATTTTAATTTGATTGTTTCTGTTAATTGCCGACTGGTAACTAACCAGATCCATGTATTCTGTTGACTTACTACAAATATTGTGAAAAATGTGAATGTAGTCAAATAAAGTCTATCTATTAAAAAAAAATTGCTAAAAATAATAAATATTTGCTTATCGGATCTCTCTCTCTTGGAGATGCCCACCTTAAGTGTTAAATTGTCTGTGTGTGTATGCACATTAACGTTTAAGTATAGCTCTGTTCTATATCTTTGCTCCCTATCCAGTAATTTAGTCCGGTCAATTTAGACATTCGAAGGTGCATAAAGTCCCAACAAGCTGAAAATCAGTAAAATTGTTTAAAACGTAATTATAAATAAAATTTAAAAGTTCCCCATCATTCCCGTGTATGGAAAAAATTATACTCGAGGTCAAAGGTCAAAAAAATGAGTTTTTCGCGATTTTCAGCAAAACGGTAAGTTTTATCATAAAAGTACTCCAGACAAAAATTGTAGATTATAAAATTATCTATAAAAAAATGTACCAATACTTTTTTTCCTACAAGCCACCGTTTCTGAGATATAACGACTCAAAAAGTTGTAAAAGTTGTTTTCCTCATAATATGCACAGGTTTCCACGCCACCTATGAGGTAGTGTACTTAGCGCGTTTTTTTTAACGTGGTTTCCCTAGTAGGCCTACTCCACGGGTCAGTTGTGATCCTGTTTAATTTGAAACTATTGCAAAATAACGGAAAATTTCAAAGATTGATAAAAGCGATGTAAATTAAAAAAAGTGGTGAAGTTCATTCGTCTGATTCGTAACTTTCAAATTCTTCTTGTTCTTCTTCTTGATCTTCTTCTTCTTCTCCTGCTTGTTCTTCATCTTCATTTTGGATGCAAGTAAATTGCGTCAATAGCGATGTATCGTATGACACTTCGTTGGAATCAAACGAATCCTCCACTGTTGGTGATTCAACATTAGAGCACGACCGGCCTTGACAATTTGTGCATGCCAGAGAACAAAACAGTCCGACTTTTTTGCAACCACATTTAGCATTGCATCCCTTTTTCAGTTGCAAAAAATTGTGTTCAGCAGTTTTTCCGGCGCAGGTGGGAGTAAAGTTTGAACTGGCTCTAATATATTGTTGACCAACTTCCAACCCCAGTCTGTAGGGTCTAGCTGATAACCAAGCCACACTTGAACTTGGTAATATACCCGAAAAAGATGTTGATGAGCAGCAACTGAGGTTGGAGGAAGACAAGCTAATTGAACTTGTTTTTTATTTTTAGTATTTTTAACGAAACATGCATATCGATGCTTATCTAAACAGGTAGTTTTTTTAGGAGCTCCGTACATAGAAAGAAGAAAGCGGATGCCGTTGGTGATAACTTCTTGTTGAGTTGAATTACTCTTTTTAAAAACTTCAGCACATTGAATTAAATCTTGTTTTTCAAACATTTTGAAAACTGCTGTTTTACCCCTCCTGAAAAATGCAGATGTCGTATCACAGCCAGTTATTGCGTGTAAAAATATTACATGATTTTGACACTTTACAAAAATAGATAAACTTTTTGATGAATATATATCCGATTGATGTTGAGCTTTTCCTGGTTTTAAGAAGAAAATAGTTTTTTCAGTTGGCGTTCGAGCAGTGAGTAATACGAGTAAGTCTACATCTTCACCAACAACAATAGTTGTATTTGTTACACTGGCGTATAAATTAAGGGACTGGGTTTCATTTTACCTGATATTCTTATAGTTATAACTTATGTATATTTTATATTTTAAGTATAAGTTACAATGACCGATAGAAAAATATTTCAACATATATAACAACTCTAGAGATGTATATACGTGGCGTACTCATGCATATTATGACGATAACAACTTTTACAACTTTTTGAATCGTTATATCTCAAAAACTGTGGCTCGTAGGAAAAAAAGTATTGGTACATTTTTTATAGATAATTTTATGATCTACAATTTTTGTCTGGGGTACTTTTATGATAAAACTTACCGTTTTGCTGAAAATCGCGAAAAACTCATTTTTTTGACCTTTGACCTCGAGTAAAAATTTTTCCATACACGGGAATGATGGGGAACTTTTAAATTTTATTTATAATTATGTTTTGAACAATTTTACTGATTTTCAGCTTATTGAGACTTTATGCACCTTCACTCTCATTTTTTGGTCTAAATTGACCGGATTAATTGGGTCCTTTGACCTGTTGACTGGTTGTTGACTAGTGTATGTAAAATAAATAAATAAATTAGTATTTAATAGCAAGCTCCTCACTTTACCCCTTTTGGTTCGGCGATAGACATTGTTTTGGCAAACGCTTTGTGAAAAGGACGACGCTTTCCGCAGCATAATTGATTCTTCGACAATTTTCCCATCAAAAATTTTCTATTCCGAGCTGCGCTGAGTAGAGGAATACGTCTTCGAATTGTGTTCTCTCTGCGCTTCTTGCCTATTCAAAATAAGCACTGCACGTTAAAGAGCCACAGTTGGTCCTTAGACATGAAATAAATAGGTTTGTATGTTAAGCAAAAGGCAAAAAATAAAAACGAAGCGAGTTAAATTTCACCTTGTACTTTGCTCGCAATGTATATGCGTACTGCCAGCCTTTTTTTGTTTTTCCATCCGTAATGGAATGGGTCGTTCATTCACTAAGAATGTGTGTCTCTCACTTGAACATCTGTTCCGCAGATAACAAGTTGGTATGGCTAAAAATAATTTTATAATTAGTGTTTTGTTTACATAACAGCAAGTGTTATTTTGCTTCATTGGTTGTATTTTTGGTTTTGTGCGGCCTTATAGTGGGCATAAATAGATTTATGCAATTGTCCTATTAATAAGTAAGCAAAAGCACGCGATACATTATGGAACTCGCATTACTGAGGAATTCTAGCAATAAACTTTGTTTTATCGATATGGTATATATTTTAAGGTGACATTAACAATGAACGACAGCCATTTTGCCGAATAGTTCCACCAGAGAAATTAGAACCGCGAACAGACTTTTGGACTATCTGGAACGAAAATATCACTTCCGGTCGAACCGGAAGAGACATCAACTTTTTTCCTTAAATAGAATGACTATATTTTCTTGATGGTTTCTTATCATGCATAAAATTCTAAGTGCAGCAGTTTTCCTATTTAAGAAATAACTGTTTTCTTCTTTCCGGACAAGTCTACAACCTTACTAATAATTTCCAAAGCCTTCTTCATCTGCCGTGGTCATTTTAAAAAAAATTAAAAATTCAGAAAAACCATTGCACTTAGAATTCCACGCTTATTAAGAAATTATCATTCCTTTTAAGAAAAAAAGTTTATGCCACTTTCGGTAAAATATGCAGACTAGACTATACTTCTTTATAAGAAATATTTTATATAGCGATGTCCTCCGCAGAATTTCACTTGTTTTCCTTTACCAAAAAGACATTTCAAATCACATGCCTGGAGTTTCCTACGAAAATGTTTCCGTCTCTGCTACAGAATCTTTACATGACATCGTGAAGGCGTCACATTTTCCTCTTCCAAGGAATAAACGTGAAGGTGTGAGATAATTTAGAGATCTCCAATATTTTACGCTTAAGAAATTGAATTTTCTTACCTGTCCAACGTTCTAATTACAGTTATGTTTTGTTAAGACATAGTAAACTTGTCCTTAATATATTTTCAGTTGTTCCTTATATGTATACAGACTGTGTATCAGGGCCCTCGAGAATATCTCACTTAATATCGGTCGTACAAAAAAATTATTTTTACGAACATTGTGCCGATTTATATAACCTACAAAATGGTTTAAAGACATTTGAAATCCATGGCCTACTTTAAGAGTTATGGCGGAAAATATCGAAAATGCGGAAAACGTCTAGGTCAAATATCTCCGTTATTTGAAGAGATACGAGAAAAATTCTAAGGCGAAAATTTTTTGCAAAACAGAGTGTTTCAACGAGGTGTTGTCTAATTTTTTTCAAAACCGTTGTATTTTGAGATTTACTCTTCAGGCTGTTAAAAAAATTATTTTGAAACGGGCTGGAAATGGCGCCATTAAATAGAGTATTTTCCTCCCTTTTCAACGATATATCACATGCCATATTTATTCATTGGTACTACGTTAGTAATTATAAAAACATTTTTACCAATAATTTTTTTTAACAAGCATTATACTTGCCGTGGAGGAGTATGACTAAATAAAACGGTAAAATAATTCAATAAGTTGTTCAAATCTTTGCTATAATAAAACATTAACACAATTAAGAAGAATAAAGTAAATTCAGGTAACAAAAACAAATTAATAAAAAAAAGAATATAGCACACAACATTAATATTTATCTAATCCTTAAAATAATTTTTAAGAGATCATATCAAGTGTTCAAAGTGTCCACCGCGATTTCTTATGCACAATCGAACGCGGCGAGGCACTGCATTTAAAACATTACTCAGCATTTCGAGGGTAACTGTAATACATGCCTGTTGAATTCAGCTTTTAGGTCCTCCACATTTTGCGGTGTCGTCGAAAACACCTTATCTTTAATATACCCCCATAGAAGAAAATCCATTGGGGTTATATCTGGAGAACGAGGGGGCCATCGAATAAATCCATTGGTACTTATCCAATGTCGAGGCAAAATTTCGTCTAAATAATTTAGGCAAATCTGGGAATTGTGGGGAGGAGCTCCACCTTGTTGAAAATATTGAAAGTTGTGTCGATTCTCTAAAGGTAGGTCATCTAAGAATTCATTAAATTCATTTCTCAAAAAGTTTAGGTACCTTTGACCACTGAAGTGACCATAAAATAAGGACCTATTAAATTGGTGCCTAAAATACCTATCCACACATTTATTGAAAAACGATTTTGAAACCCAGTCGATCTATGCCAGTGTGTATTTTCAGAAGTCCATTTGTAATGAATATTGCGATTAAAAAATCGGCAGCTACTGGAAGCGACTGGAACCTCCCCACTCGGTGGATCTTTGAAGCCGAAAAGAGCATTAAATTGTGTGACAAAATGGCACTAAACGTAATCCGAACTCATCCAAAACCTTTTCAGATCTTCTGGGGCACTAAAAAAACCCTCAACTTAATGAATTTACAATCATCTATGCGAGTTATTACCTATATTATCTCTCGTTGAATAATATACTATTAGGATATTAACAACTTTAACATCACTTGAACGACTAAGAAAGTCTAGTTATCCTAAATACTACAGATTTGTAAAGCAACAATTTGAAAATTGGTAAAGTGATAATCTATAATAAATTCACCAACGAAGGTACAGAAAGCATATGATATTGCTATATCTACCTTTAAAGTTTGTGACAATCCACTAAAAGTTACAAATATGCCGAAGTTTTATTAACATGACATGACACCAACGTTATCGGATGACAAACGATGACAATGACAATCGTCAAAATTTGCCCATTGCAATCCGATCGCTCGTGGCTGTCTTTGTTAAATGAAACATTAGCATTTCAGTAATTTTACTAGTATCATGCGAAATGTGATCTATGCCATATTTGTTGTTTTTAATTTTTTTCACGGAAACCAAATCGAAAGGGTGGAAGTGTGATATATCGTTGAAATCAGAATTTTAACTGCTTTTCAATGGCTCCATTGCAAATTGAAAGTAATTATAAATTAAACAACTTGTTGCGTCAAAATGGCACTAAACGTAATCCGATCTCAACCAAAACCTTTTCAGATCTTCTGGGGCACTAAAGAAACGCACACGCAAAGTATGATTCAAATCCGTTCAGTAGTTTCGGCGCTATCGTGCTAACACACATACACACACACGGACATTTTTCAAAAATCACTTTTTTGGGTTCCTAGGACCTCAAAACGTAAAGATTTGATGTTATCTCAATTTTCGTTTTTGTACCAATTTTAGTAACCTCTCACAATTTTATTGTGGAGAGGTTAAAATCCATTATTGGAAAAATTTGCCTTGTCGGACCCAAAGTATTTTACTACATATTAATGGATCGGCACGCTTCTTTTCCAACAGCCTCCTTGGTTTGTCCCCCGCTTGTAAATTGTGAACTTTTTTGGCTTTATAACACCGGTAACCTTTTTTCTTTAAATTTGAATTTCTCTTAAATGATGTTTCCAAATTTTCTGTATTTTTATTTCTTACATAATTAATAACTCGGTTTACCTTATTTACATTATCAGTAACACTGTTCAACCTTGTCTTCTTCTTTAAAAATGAACCATTATTTTTCAGTTTCGTAACAAATTTTCTGAATAGTTTTATTCGGCTGTAGTGCTTGTGGAAATCTGTTTCTATATTCTACTTGAGCTAATCCAGAGTCAAAATTGCAATATGTAACGAACATATTATAACGATCAATGTGTGTGAAAATCATTTTTGAAAATACTAAATTCTTAGACGAGTGTCAAAAAATTAAATTGTCAAGTTTGTTTTTTGCCAACTATTTTAAAATAATTGAAATAATAGTGAAATCATGAAATACAAACAAATTGATATTATACTTAAATTAATTGGTAAAGACATTTTAACTTTCTCAGCAAGAAGTGACGCTTTTATGGAGGACCTCTATACATAACTGCTAATACTCTTTCTATAATGGCTCCATGTTGCTTTCTTGATTATTATTTTGTTTTTGGTACCTGAATTTACTTTATTCTTCTTAATTGTGTTAATGTTTTATTATAGCAAAGATTTGAACAACTTATTGAATTATTTTATCGTTTTATTTAGTCATACTCCTCCACGGCAAGTATAATGCTTGTTAAAAAAAATTATTGGTAAAAATGTTTTTATAATTACTAACGTAGTACCAATGAATAAATATGGCATGTGATATATCGTTGAAAATGGAGGAAAATACTCTATTTAATGGCGCCATTTCCCTCCCGTTTCAAAATAATTTTTTTAACAGCCTGAAGAGTAAGTCTCAAAATACAGCGGTTGTGAAAAAATTTAGATAAAACCTCGTTGAAACACTCTGTTTTGCAAAAAAATTTCGCCTTAGAATTTTTCTCGTATCTCTTCAAATAACGGAGATATTTGGCCTAGACGTTTTCCGCATTTTCGATATTTTCCGCCATAACTCTGAAAGTAGGCCATGGATTTCAAATGTCTTTAAACCATTTTGTAGGTTATATAAATCATAACAATTTTCGTAAAAATAATTTTTTTTGTACGACAGATATTAAGCGAGATATTCTCGAGTGTCCTGATAAAAGGGACAGCCTGTATATGAAAAAAGATGTATCCAGACTGTGCAGGACAATGCACTAGAATGCACTGGCGCATATTAAATCGTACATGTATCCCAATATATTCAAACCTATTTAAATGTGCTTAGTTGTGTATTTATGGCTATTTAGAAATATTTAAATGTGAGCAGTAAAATGCATTTCATTCGTTTTATAACTTTCGTATGCATCAATCTTATCGAGATGCATTTTTTCTGCGGACTTGCTGTAACAGGCAAATAGCTTGGCTTGTAGTTTGGGTATACAGGGTATCTCAGAAACACCAGTCCATCATGAATAAAGGATACGTTTAATTTCATCCAAATATAAAACAGGAATAGCTGATACTCCTGAATGTTTATGTGGAGAAATTGCAGATCTTCAACACATAATAAAATACTCGAGTCCCCCCCAATATTTTCATAAATAGATCCCCATACAAACACCCGAAAATACGAAAAGTTAATTTTCCAATAAATTTGGATTCTTTGTTCGATACAATAAGTCATACGGTATTACTACAAAACTTAGATGATATCTGGATAGTGGCACAGCGCTTAAACTAATGTATAGTTACCTAACAAATATAGAACACAATGTGTAGAAATAAATGACCACAGATGTAGTTTTGCAACAATTGAATATGGTGTACCGCAAGGAACCATACTAGGTCCCATTCTGTTTATCACCTACCCAATCAATCTGTTCGAAATTAACACAGAAGATATCATCATTAGTTTTGCTGACGACACCGCCATTTTCTAGGAGAGTGACACATGGTACAACTTAAGAGAAAAGGCACAAAACGACCTCAAAGATATGAAACAATGGTTTGATAATAAGCTTCTTTCGTTGAACTTTGAAACAGTATATGCACCTTTTACACCATAGTTCCTCTCTACCACTTTACCACGCTTTAGAAATAAAAGATGATCAGCAAAATACGTGTTCAATATCAACACAATTACATAATAAATCCCTAGGATAAATTATCGACTGTCATCTAAGGTGGGATAGGTAAATAAACACCGTCACCAAAAAGCTAAGAATTACATATTCATCTTTTTAAATTTCTAAAGCAGGTATTTTATATTATACATTTAAAAATAATATATATGATCCTTGTAGAGCCATATATCAGGTACGGTATAATAGGGTGGGTTACAAGTAATGTAAACTTAATTAGAATTAGCTCAAAAAAGAATAATTAAAATAATCTACAACTTACCCACTACCTACCTATCCTACTGATTCTTTACACAAGGACACATCATCACATCTAGTGCTCAATTTAAGATTAGTGGGGAATATCCAATAGTGTTTTTAAGTTCAGTATAGGAATTGGAAATCTGTATAATCCGGTCAATTTAGACATTCGAAGGTGCATAAAGTCCCAACAAGCTGAAAATCAGTAAAATTGTTTAAAACATAATTATAAATAAAATTTAAAAGTTCCCCATCATTCCCGTGTATGGAAAAAATTTTACTCGAGGTCAAAGGTCAAAAAATGAGTCGCGATTTTCAGCAAAACGGTAAGTTTTATCATAAAAGTACCCCAGACAAAAATTGTAGATCATAAAATTATCTATAAGAAATGTACCAATACTTTTTTTCCTACGAGCCACCGTTTCTGAGATATAACGACTCAAGAAGTTGTAAAAGTTGTTATCGTCATAATATGCACACGTTTCCACGCCACCTATGAGGTAGTGTACTTAGCGCGTTTTCTTTAACGTGGTTTCCCCAGTAGGCCTACTCCACGGGTCAGTTGTGATCCTGTTTAATTTGAAACTATTGCAAAATAACGGAAAATTTCAAAGATTGGAAAAGATGAAAGCGATGTAAATTTAAAAAAAGTGGTGAAGTTCATTCGTCTGATTCGTAACTTTCAAATTCTTCTTGTTCTTCTTCTTGTTCTTCTTCTTCTCCTGCTTCTTCTTCATCTTCATTTTGGATGCAAGTAAATTGCGTCAATAGCGATGTATCGTATGACACTTCTTCGGAATCAAACGAATCCTCCACTGTTGGTGATTCAACATTAGAGCACGACCGGCATTGACAATTTGTGCATGCCAGAGAACAAAGCAGTCCGACTTTTTTGCAACCACGTTTAGCACTGCATCCCTTTTTGCAGTTGCAAAAAATTGTGTTCAGCAGTTTTTCCGGCGCAGGTGGGAGTAAAGTTTGAACTGGCTCTAATATATTGTTGACCAATTTCCAACCCCAGTATGTAGAGGGTCTAGCTGATAACCAAGCCACACTTGAACTTGGTAATATACCCGAAAAAGATGTTGATGAGCAGCAACTGAGGTTGGAGGAAGACAAGCTAATTGAACTTGTTTTTTATTTTTAGTATTTTTAACGAAACATGCATATCGATGCTTATCTAAACAGGTAGTTTTTTTAGGAGCTCCGTACATAGAAAGAAGAAAGCGGATGCCGTTGGTGATAACTTCTTGTTGAGTTGAATTACTCTTTTTAAAAACTTCAGCACATTGAATTAAATCTTGTTTTTCAAACATTTTGAAAACTGCTGTTTTACCCCTCCTGTAAAATGCAGATGTCGTATCACAGCATTCACAGCCAGTTATTGCGTGTAAAAATAGTACATGATTTTGACACTTTACAAAAGTAGATAAACTTTTTGATGAATATATATCCGATTGATGGAGCTTTTCCTGGTTTTAAGAAGAAAATAGTTTTTTCAGTTGGCGTTCGAGCAGTGAGAAATACGAGTAAGTCTACATCTTCACCAACAACCATAGTTGTATTTGTCAAATTGAATTGCTCTATTGCTGTTTCAATAATCAATACATCAGCATCATTATTAGCTTGCTTTACCAATATATTTTCAGCAGTAAACTTTTCTTTCAACATTGAAATGAACCGAGACTTGTTGTGAGTATTTGTAAGAAATTTCTGTTGACTGGTTGGAACTGTCGTAAGTTCATCAAATAAAATATCAGAAGATGAAGATGTTGCTAAAGTTCGACGACGTTGTTCTGCAGCTTTGATATTTCTCGTGCAATCATCATAGCCATCAAATACGACAGTAACTCTGGAACCAAAATGTCGACGTACATACTGAATGTATTTATCTAAGATAACGTTGAATGTTTCTTCGCTATCCCACACAACGCGGTGTAGTAAGTATCCTCCGTCAATGATGTATGTCGCATTAGTGTTGTTAATATCGATATTTACCTTTTCAAAACAATCGTAAATGGCAGACTTCTGTGTTTTACGCATCCCGATGTCATCAAACAACGATAAAGGGTAGGGAGCTAATTCATATTCAAAATATTTTTCTATTTCATGTTGAAATACTGTAGTAATACTCATGCGTTGGAACAATAATACAGGGTCAATAGGTACTTTTTCTTCATGAACTTTTATGGTACTAGTCATAGCTAAAAGAGGAACAACTTTGTCGGCGCGTTTTAATTTAATATTATTGAATGTCAGTCCTGTCATTTTTGCCATAGAAGCAAGTCCAACTTCACGAGCTTTATAACAATTAATTTTATCGTCACCAACGACACCACTCGCAATAGAAACAATTTTGTTAACCTCTGGAAAAGGATCATGCGTTGAGAACCACTCTAAAAGTCTTCGTATGTCTTTAGCATCTTTGTTTACTCGTGAATCACTTGCACTTCTTATAGTTATATTTTATATTTTAAGTATAAGTTAAAGTGACCGATAGAAAAATATTTCAACATATATAATAACTCTAGAGATGTATATACGTGGAGTACTCATGCATATTATGACGATAACAACTTTTTGAATCGTTATATCTCAGAAACGGTGGCTCGTAGGAAAAAAGTATTGCTACGTTTTTTATAGATAATTTTATGATCTACAATTTTTGTCTGGGGTACTTTTGTGATAAAACTTACAGTTTTGCTGAAAATCGCGAAAAACTCATTTTTTTGACCTTTGACCTCGAGTAAAAAATTTTCCATACACGGGAATGATGGGGAACTTTTAAATTTTATTTATAATTATGTTTTGAACAATTTTACTGATTTTCAGCTTGTTGGAACTTTATGCACCTTCACTCTCATTTTTTGGTCTAAATTGACCGGATTATGTAATATAATAATGGGTTTAAAGAGTTCAAACACTGTTGGTTTAAACGAAAGTTATTGTAAATTACTTTGTCAAAGATTACTTATTTAATAAATAAACTTATCATCTGAACACGGAGTATTTCCCAATGTACTAAAAATAGCTAAAGTGGTTCCACTATTTAAAAAAAAAGAATACTCATCTCGTTGAAAATTAAGGCCGGTGTCTATACTATCATTACAGTATCTAAAATTTTAGAAAAAGCTTTATAATAACATTTTTTATCAAAATTTAGTATATCAAATAAGGCTCAACATGGTTTTAGGAGGAACAGATCTACAAATTCAGCTATTTTTGAATTCCTAAATGACATTTACGAAAATCTCGATAACAAAAAAAAAAAGGCTGTAGGGAAGGTTCTGCCATTGGACCACTTTTATTCATTTTATTTGTAAATGATCTTCCTTGATAACGAAAATATAGTTATGTTTGCTGATGACAATAGCTGTATTTGTAGGGAAAACAAAATTTTGGATATTGTAAAGAACACGCAAACTGTTTTAAATAAATTTGTAGAATGGTTTAGCTGCAACAAAATTTATTTTAAATACCGCTAAGATTGTTTTTATTCAATTTACACCTAGGCTAAAATATCTTGATAATAACTACCTTCTAAAAGTTCTAAAGTGTAATGGTAAAAGTATCGAGCAAGTGACCAAATTTCTAGGTTTATATATCGACAATCTCATATAGATAAACTTTCTAAAATTATGTCTTCAGTTTGCTTTGCTTTATATAGACTAAAACAAGTAGGTAATAGGAATATTATGATGTATTATTACGCAGCTATGTACTCTTGAATTAAATATGCAATAACATTTTGGGGTTGTTCACATCACAACATAAGAATGTTTCGTCTGCAAAAAAAAGCTATTCGGATAATTGCTGGCGTTCCTAAACTCACATCATGTCAAACTATTTTTAAGGAATATAATTTATTAACTATGCCATGTGTTTATATAATGGAAACTTTAATTCTTGTAAATCAAATCATGAAAAATTTGTACAGAATAATCATTATCATGTTTACAATAACCGGAGAGGAGAAAATTTATTACCTCCTTTCCTTTGTTATTTATTTTTGAGAAAGAATCGAGGCAACAAATGCGGACGACTAGCTGGTTTAAGTCGGAGCAGAGAGCCGTGGATCCAGAGTATTCGTAAGAGTGGAGAAACTTACCCTTTTTGATATGTACAGCATAAGCGACAGATTTCTGTTTAGTTCGAGAAAAGGAGGCAAAGAAAAATTGATGTTAAATTGGGCACCATCTATAGTAAAATAAGTAAAATTGTCTCTTTTTCTCGAATAACCAGTCTACTATAGATCAGACTGAAATTATTGGTAAGAGAAATAAAAACATAGTTTAAAATGAATGTTAAAATATATTACATGAATAATAGACAAATCGGTTTGTAAAGACTAATTGAAATTTCAAACAAATTTATACCAGGATCCTAGATTGATTATTGTTGAGGTGACTGGTTCTGGGATAGCAATCCAGGCCCACAATTGTCTCTTGTTGTCAAGAATGGAGTCTAAGGGTTTCCTTGGCAATTTACGTCTCTTAATGAAATGGGTTGAAGATTGTAGGAAAATTAACCAACTATGTGTGGTTTATTAAAAGTTAACGAAATTTTATCTATATGAAAGATAAGCTGTGCAAAAGCTATGCAGGAATGAAGAAGTTATGCAGAAATGTATAAGTATATATGTGCATAAACATATAAGTAATATAAATATATAGAAATATATAAGTATTTAAGAATTTAAGTATCTAAATATATATGTATATAAATATATAAGTATATACAAAAGCTGATTTATTAGACTATAAATTGCCAAAAAATGAAAAAGAAAGGAAAAATATTTTAAAGCCATGTGGTACATATGGTATTTTAACTACTTATTAAATTAAAAAGAATTGACCTTGAATTTAAATTTATTTTAAAAATAATTGAAATTACATCAAAGACAAAAATTGAAGATTAATTAAATTTTAAATGAGTAATAAATATATTTTTTTTTTATATACATTTATTTAACGTCGGCCTATTTCCGCTACTGAGGCCTAACACCGACGCCTGTAGACGAGCTACCCCCAACCAGGAATTTTTGCCGAACCTCTTCCCTTAAGAAGAGTAGGGATCTTTTACTTGCCGAACATTTAATAGACAAGGGACCGACGGCTTTACATCCCCTCCGAAGGATGGTATATCTCCTATACAACCCTCGCCTAAGGTTGTATAGCTTCCGCGCATACACTGATATACAAGCCGCTGGAAGATGTGTGAGGCGAGAACGCGGTTTCCGTTGGAATGGTCACCAATCCAAGTACTAACTGCGCCTGTCGTTGCTTTACATCGCATACCGAAGTATGTACATAGTAAAGACGCACCTACGCTCGCCCCCTGAGTAATAAATGAAATTACCTGTATGTTGTTGTTAACGCGGATATAAAAAATGTAATATCAAATACTGAAGTCCACAGTTAAAATTTATATACGTTCGAATCAGTACAAAGGCTGCAAGCAAATGATTTTCTGTTGAGTTTTACTGATAAGGTAATTTTTTTTTGTCCTACTTACTGGAAAATAATGCTACAAAAAAAACTTGAGAAATCTAATTCCTAATGAAATTGAAAGCTATAAAATATAAAAATAGTACAGGTATGGCCATCTGTCAAGTGTTGAGTTAAGCGCAACAGCCTGTCTGATGTAGATTCCCGTACTCACAACTAAAATAGTGGCATATGATCGATAAAAGGAATCTATAATAAAAGTTTTTATTACTTCCATCCCACAGCTGATTTGCCTTTGCCTCAGTTTGTAATTTCTATTTTGTACATAACCAACAATATGAATAGCTGTAAATAAATAGTGTGACTATGGTGAGAACTCAGTAAATATATTACATCTTACCTATGGGATATACTATATATAGTAACGAGAAAAGGTAAGGAAAATAACCATATGTACTTACATAGTAAACAAAAATATAAAAATTGAAATATAGGTATCTGTTGTAAATAAATGTTTTGTAGACAAATTTTTAATTGTTTCCTGGGATGCCGTATAGAACGGAAATACATAATAGTGTCGAAAAACATGACTGAGTTCCTAAGATTTAAAAATATGTACATGAAATGGTTTAGCAGTTATACAAGTAAAATTCTGTTAGTTGAAAACAGTTTCACTTACAAAAACTGAATTAAAATGATACACAGATCGTGCCAAATATAACCAAAATACTAGTTTTTATATAAAACTGTTAAATGGGCATAGGCCATGTAACAAATTATAGCTTACCTATCCATAACTTAGCAATATATGAAAAAGAAATCCTGCATATATTGGTATAAAATTGTACAACAAATTACCTGATGAAATAAAAAATATTAGAAAGATGCTTTCCTTCAAGAATAAGGTAAAAAAAAATTGTTAATCAACAAATATTACTACGGTGTTCAAGAATATCTAAATTAGTAAAGTATGTATGTATCTGTTCTTTTATTTCTACTTATGTATTATCTTTTATTTGTGCTTCTGCATATAAGTTTATATATGAAACTTTTGTGATTAATTTTATTTGTAAGTTTGCCATGTGTGTTTTATGTTGTTATATATTACGAAAGTTTGTAGCTTGTAGTTTACTGAATTTTCCTATACTATGTATCATAGTCTATTGGAATAAATATTATTATTATCAAATACTTGTAAGTTCAGAATGAGAACAATATAGAAATAGAAAACTGGGTAATTGCCCATAAGTTTGGAAATTTCACCAAGCAATAAAATAAAAAAAAGTGCAAAGTGTTTTCATACTATCCCAAAATTATTTGAAACATCGAATTCCTCCATTTTCCTCCCAGTAGCGTATATATATTTAAATCCGTCGATAAGTTTGTGTAATAATGTATGCCATGCCCAGTCAGGTGATTATATTAAAACGTTAGCCGTACCATCTGGCCAACCTGTATTTTTGTTTTCTATAATACTCATTTATAATAACCTGGAATGCGTTATAAATGACGGAATGTCAAGCGACTATTGCTCGAACGAAAAAACATGTTGGTAATCAGATTCCTTACATATAACTTGATAACGAGTTCTTTCCTATAACTGTTCTAATCCGCTGACATTTTCTAGGCAGTTGCACTTTATTTGTTGCGTTGTACCGAGCGGCACAAAGCTACATATTTAATCAGTCAAATTTTAATCTGAAAAATTCGTTCTAATTTGATGAATGTGAAGTTAATCGGCATTTTAAAAAAAAAATCGTTGTATAGTCGGGTGAATATTTACTGGGCAGTCAAAAAACTCATTAAAATACAGTTACTCTCTGTACTATCTCGCCTGCAAATTGAATCACATAGGTTTTTAATGTACGTCGGCTTGTTTGATAAGATCACGACGAATGGTTCACCGGCGTTAATAATTAGCTCGTAAAATTTTGTTGCGTTTTTTGACTGCCCAGTAAATATACATCCGACTATAACAGAGGATTTATAAAACAAAAAAATTATACTAAACAAGAACGAACCAGATAGCATTTAGATACGAATCAGGAGAAAATTATGCGTATTTTTAAGAATAATAAAAGGTACAACTTTGTTGGATATATTTTGAAACATTTTATGAAACCAAATGAGCTCTAAAAGACAAAGTTTTGATTAGGTACTGGAGGTACCCCGCAGGACTCTATTCTAGGGCCTGTTTTATTCGTACTATTTATCGATGATCTCCCTGATTTTATAAAAGGCTACTTCACTGTACTGTATACTGGATGGTGCGTCATTCGTTGTCACCAGTAGAAATAAAAATAAAAATCAGATTGAATATAAATCAGTTGTTTCTTGCAAAGCAAGATAGTAATGATAATAATAATAAATAATAAATCGCCTTTATTTATAACTTACAGTGAGAAAAACAAAAATACATTCGACATCGGGTCGCTCTTATATACAAACGAGAGAAATTAGAGAAATAATATAAAACCATATATAGTCCAAGTAAGGACTTCCTGAGCGAAAAAAACGAAACAAAAACTTTACATCATTATTATCTCCGCGGGCCACCGGCGGCATGCCTAACATCAAACGACTCGCCGCACATTAAAAACGAGCGAGATGCTTTGCGGTCGAGGTAGCACAAAGAGTAGTGGTATTTTAATGAAGTCGTAAAGTTTTTGCTGTTTTTTCTGTCTCAGTTTATTCCTACTTGAACTATACAAAAAAAATATAAGAATACAATATAAAAATTATCTATTTGATAGCAACCAGGCTTTGACTTATTTGCTAAATGAAGTAATATTGGAAAGAAGTTTAAGGTTCAAGGGTAATTTGTTAAAAATTTTGACGGTGTTATATGTGAAACTCCTCTGAAACTGCACGGTATTATGTTTGGGGACATTATACAGGGTACTTAAAATGAGTAGAATGTTCAAGTGTATCGCCATCTTTTTAAAAAAAACATTGAACATTAATGCATAGATGGTTCGTACTACACCAGTCAGACACGGCTTTAAGGTAATTCTGGATCATTCTACAATCACTTATCGTCCTTACCTCTTTATAGATTTTCAAATCATCCGCCAACATTAATTTTGAACAGGTAATAACATCATTAATATCGTTGATGTAAATGAGAAATAGAAGTGGTCCTAAATTGGATCCTTGAGGTGCTCCGGACGCATTAATGTAGTAATCCGAACGAAAAAGCTCGTACTCGACAAACTACCTGCGGTTAAATAAATAAGACGTAAATATAAATTAGTTAAGCCTCCGGAAAATCCAAAGTTATCTAATTTATTTATTATAAATATAGGTCGATTTGATCAAAGGCCTTCTAAATATCCATGAATACTGTCTACTTGTCCTTGTTTATCAAGAATTTCAGAGGCAAACTGAGTTAAACAGGTTAAGTTTGTGATCGTAGATTTTTTTTTATCTAAGAATTCGTGTTGATGCAATAAGGATAAACGCGATTATATGTATGTAATTCGAGTAATTTTCCACATATCAGGAAATGGAGCTGTTCTTAAGATTGAATTATAAAGGAAAATTAGGGGTTCTAACAAGGCACGACAACAATCTTTAACAAAAAAGCAGGGAATACCATCAAGCCTGAAGTAAATTTGCCTTTTAATTTCTTAGATGCTTTACTAATAAATTCTCTATGTATGGTACTTATATAAAGGGATGAGTCATTTTGCAAATGAAGCATCCGAAGTACGATGGACATTGTGGAAGTATTCACAAAAAAAAACGAACAACTGATTGAGGATCATTAATAGTGTTGTTATTTACCATAACTCCTGGAATTGTAGAACGATAAAAGCCTTGTGCTAGCTATATCAAAAATCAATTCGAAAAACGTTGTCATAATTTATTTAACCCCATTAATAAAACGTGTACTGCCTGCACGTTAATCCGATATTAAGTTTTATTACCTACTCTCTTTTATAATGGCTATCGTGTTCTCGTGTTTGGTGCATTATTGAGGCATTGTTAAGCGGCCACCTTAAAACACTCCAAATTTAAATTTTAAATGAGTGAATGCTGGCCTTTATTAATAGGATAAATAAATGTATTCAAAAGTCATTATTTAGGGTGGTTACTGCAGCGTAAAAACATAACAGTTATATTTTAATCGAATTAGGAACGGAGGAAGGCAAGGAAACATATATTTTAGGGTAATGCAGGTACAGTCCATTTTTTACCGTCATTGTCCTTTAATAATGATATAATAACAATTTTGTTGAATGTACCATCATGTATTGGCTGTCACATTATTTTACTTTATTTTTATTTTAGAAATACAACATCCAACAGCACAAGAACGAGATAGGAAACAACAGAACTAATTCATAGAGTACTTATAACAAGACGCTTTCTTGGGGAGTCGTGTTTAAATAAATTTTTCTCACGACCCCCCATTTTCTATCCTTTACATATCCTGTTGGATGTTACCAGATCTAGCAAGTTATATAGGGAAAGATCAAAGTAATTTAAAAAAATATATAAAACCGTTGTAAGTCCTGTGATTGCATTATTAATAACCCATAAACATCCTGCCGTTTTTGCAATTTTCCTGCGGCCACCTCCCTTTAAATCTTATCTAACCGCCCTCCACCCCTACCTTCCATGAAATGATTCAATTACTGCCATATAAAACGATACCCTCGTTGTCCTCACCTCAGAGTGCTTCCACCCACATAGCTGGTGCATTTTTTACACCCTCCGGAACGAATGCTTTAGGGTGTGTCTTCTTAGATACCCTCGGGGGTGACATAAAAATCTACAAGGTTGCAGTGCCGTGCGAGGAGGAAGTTATTTCCAGTAATTGACAATATCTAACGCTATATATTTTTTTAACACTGAGACGATAGCTTTATCGGGTTGCATATATATAATGGGTTCGAGCACCACAAACTACAAAATAATATTTCATTTCAAAAATGTTACTATTATTTCCTCCATTTTTGGCCATTACGAGCTAGCGTTTTGGCCACTATAATAATATTAATAGAACTGTTCTTTAGGATATCTCTGAACCAGTATGTGAATTTATTAGAGAAAATAATCATTAAAATTCATCCAAGATGGGATGGAATTTTTTCAGTCGTTAACAAAAGTACCACATGGAGGTGTCTTAGGTCCGTTGTGTTCTTAATATTTGTCAACGATCTAGTAGTCGTTGTAAATAGTTATTATTTGTTAATTTCTTTTTGCATATGATACTTTCCCTGTTATAACCGTTAATATGTTATGTCACAATAAAATCTTAATGATAAAATAATAAATAGTAGTTTGTGCAACGAGAGTGGATATGTTAGCCATATCGCACGAGAAAGAAGTTTGAGCGCGACGCCGTAGGCGGAGTGCCTCAATCTTTCGAGTGCGATATGGATAATCCACTCGAGTTGTACAGTATACTTTTTCTACGACCGGATTAAGAAAAAACTACAAATAATAGTTTTAATCAAATTTTAATATACAAACTTAGCTTTGCTAAATCTTATACTCCAGGTGCAAACATTTTAAAAAAACTTCAGGAGCCTAGCGGTTATATGTACGCTTCGAAATGCCCAGGCGGCGAATATGCTATTGAAAGCCCACATGGCTCGTGCCACGACGTACTATGACCGGTGGAAGAGAAGGATCAACGAGGAGAAATCAGAGGCCATGGTTTTTTCCCAAAACTTCACGAAAAACAAAATTATTACTCCAATCTCGATCAGGGGGGTGAAAATTAAAACAAAAGAAACCGTGAAGTATCTGGGGGTTCATTTAGACACCCGACTGACCTACAACAAGCACATAAACGAGACGATACGAAAAGTATACTCCCTGTCTAGGAGTCTGTACCCTCTGATGACCGGGAATAGCAGACTAAACAGAAACAACAAAAAGTTGATTTACACGGCCGTCGTGAGGCCGGCCCTTACATACGCGGCTCCGGCGTGGTGGAGCGCGTCGGCAACGACAATAAAGAAACTGTCAATTCTTTAACGCAAGTTCTTTCGCCTCATTTCCAACTCAAGCAGATACACCTCCCTCAGAGACTTGTACGCCCGCTGTAACGACATCGTTCCACTAGCGGACTTCATTAAAACCACTTCTCAAAGGTTTTATCAACACATACTTGGTAATAGTCCGCTAACAACCAACATCAAACAAATAAGAGAGCATAATGCACCATTTCGGATTAAACACAAATTACCGTACCAGGAGCTACCCATCTTTCGACAGCATATATAGCTATCCGACCCCTTACCAAAATATTATATTTACAGTAAATTTCTTAACCTTTTCTGTTCACTTTAACCGTCCTTTATTTTTGTCGGTTTTTGTTACCTTTTTGTTTTGAATTACTATCTTAAAGTCAAGCAAAACTATTCAAAATAACTACAACATTTCGAACGAAAATTAGAAATTTTATCATAAATTTAACGGCTGGCATAGCCGCTCTCGCTCAGTATTCCATTGCCTCTAGCGAGTTTTTTCAGTGAGTTTTTCCCGTCTCAGCAGCCAACAACCTACTTAATGTTTTATAAGTTAACTGTTTTTTATATTCTTAGTTTAGTTAAGTCACCTGGACATTCTATTTATCACGCCCTAATAAACTTGCTACGCAGGTAGGAATAGGGCCTTTTAAGCTAGACTTTTAATTATTTTAAACTCTATCTCGGTCTCGCTCCGCTCCAACCTCTCAAATACCACGGTGCCCTCGTACCCTGGATATTCGGCTGGATCAGGTGCGAGTATCCGAGTAGATCTTTTGTACTTTTAACGACAAATAAATTTGATTTGATTGATTGATTGACGCTTCGAAATGCAAGAGATCATAGGTTCAATCCCCACATATAGCTACTTTTCTTTTTGTCATAATATATCTCTAAAATTTTGTCTGTATATAATAATTTCAATAAAATTTTAGGTGGTATACCGTTTATCGATTCTTCACTGGAATCACTCATTTTAAATTATTTTCTAGCTCAAACTGCGCGAATACACACTGACAATTACTTTGACAGCTTACGCACTAACTTGAATTTTTTAAAACGAATAGTTGCCTATGTACTTAATACACGAACTGTGATTGGTCGATTTCATATCCATCCTAGAACGTATATGAAATATATCCGTTCAGTTAACTGGAATGGCCCACTTATCCATTCTACAGACTGTACGGAAAACAGCAAATTTACATAAGGGAGTAGAAAAAAGATATTTCCTTACTGTTTTCTTTGATGGTTACGAAACTAGAATTTGGTCTTTAAGTTAAAGCTTGCTAAAGTCTATATAAAATTAATCTCTAAAATTTCTGGTCTTACGAATAGACAAATGAGATGATAACATTGAGAGTCGAACGCAAAAACTATGAGTTCCTGGGACGTTCTAGAATGACAGATTAGTATCAGAAGAAACAAACAAAAATGTAGGTACTTACTCAATATAGCCTGTAAGCCCTATTATAGGCAACACGACAAAGTCACTACGTATATATTTTACTGTCCACGTTTTTCTAGAAAAATATGAATTTCTAAAACGTAATATAAACAAATTGAGCACTCATTGTATGTATCCCATCATAGATAAGAACAAATAAAAAAATATATCTTTATTAGGAACTATACGTTACCGTGACGTCTGATGGCAGAGAAATTGCATGCCTTTTGGCCGAGAAGAGGTTAGACCTTTTTTCAAACAGTTGCCGTAGCTACATTTAAATTTCTAAAAAATTTAAGGAAATCGGCTGATTGTAGTATCTGCTTTTGTTAACTAGACGAATGATTTGTTCCTTAAAACAGATATTGACTTATTTCTTGGTTTGACCAATATATAGTTTTCATAATTCAAATCTTGTCAGATTTTAATACAATGGTAGCCGAGTTAACTTCGTTTACTTGTTTTCTAGAAACTTAACCGTATCCCTATTTATTTATTTATTTATTTGGAAAGTATACAACCGTGCAAAAATTACGTGTTTACAAACTAAATTAAAGAAAGTTGGATATAAAATGAATAATTTTGGTACAGAGTATCCACAACCTGATGGCAAAATGTGGTAAAACCATTGATTTTTAAAAGTTAAATCATGGCCGGGTCGGAGAAGTCCGGAGGAAATTTAAACGAGAAACATCCAAAATTACTTAACATGGAGTCTGGAAAGAAGCCTTGTTTCTCGTAAGCCTGTAAAATCAGGAAATAACGACTATGTAGTAAACTGTCCAGCATGCCATGCTCCTGGGTTCCAGTCGCAGCTCGAATATGTGATAATGTCGGCAGGTTATGGTTGTGTGTCCACATGTTCTTTAGAAACATCTTCAGGATTTGTTATCTACTCACTTTCTTCGAGTAAAGTTGTTACATATATGTGATTTTTTATTTTAAACGACAAAGACAAGTTATAGTTTATCGCCATATTTTCTGTTTTAAATAAAAGACAATATTTTATTTATCGTTGTTCTGTTATAAAGTTCCTTCAGCTTTATATTCGCAGATGTTTAGCGAATAAAAAGTCTGATGGATGATATGAGTAGGACCATAAACAGATTTGTTTTTGTATCATTATGTAAGCTTACATATTTTTTAATGATTTTCTAAAAAAAACTTTGCTACGCCTGTGACATTGGGGTGTGCTATCGACCGTGTTTTCAACTAGGACAAGCTGCATTGAGTTCAATGTACCCTCTACTGCATGTAGGGCGGCTCAAGGGGTGGTTCGGGGTGAAACGTATTTAGAACAACGCCACCATTAAAAATAAAAATTTACAGAAATTACAGCTTTTCTGGGAACGCGAACTTTATTGTAATGGGGATTTTTTATGGAGATTGGTAATGTGTTTGTATAGTTGTCGAAGAAAAATTCTAATGTCAAGGTGTGAGCTTTTAATCATGATCTTTTACTGACAAAAATATATCAGTTTCATTTTGACAACTGCACGTTCGTTACGTACTTAAGACCATTGAAATTAGATCGGGATACAAGTTGCAAAAGGGCAAACTTCCACCGACCGAAAATGTAGGTTTTCATATGCACTTTAAAATGTCATTCAGATATTTTTTTTTACCTTTATCTCTTTAGGTTTTTAATGAAGCCCCAACTTATAATTAAACTCTTAAAATACTTTTTAAATTAGGCCTATATTATGTAAAATATTCTACTAAATCCATTTCTAGCGGCGCAAAGCGATTCGAGCTTTCGTTCATATTAATTTTCCACTCTTCCTCGGTGATACAAGATATTATTTGTACTTCTTGAAATATAATTCATGATGTCGCGATAATTAAAAATGATGTGTGGATGGAATTTTGGGCGGGGATTGGATAATGCACGGTGTACTCGGAGATACTGAAATTTGTAGGAAACAATGTAATGTCGGAGCACTTTTTGTATTTCTAAAAGTAGAAGTAGTACAACTAAGTTGAAGGCAGCATAACGTATCAAAAACGGTAGTTTATTCATGTATTCTACTTCAAATGTTGTTACAGTTCAATTTAACATTTATACATTATTTAAAAAAATTTCTAAATCATTACTTTATCTCTTACGTTTAATGTCTAACGAATTCGTGTTATCCGTCGTCACGCGTAATATTTATTATTTAGTTGTCTATATGAATTCGCAATTGTAAGGAATTGTTGCAGGTATAGGCATGGCTTTATACATTTTGTTGTGTAGCGTGTTGCATATACTTAAGCTCTCTATTTCTGTAATTCTTAAGCTAGGAAACCAATAACTTTTAATTAGTTTATAGGTAGATTCCTATAACCGACTGACGATCGGTAACACAGATTTATTTCTTCACAATAGTTTTTGGCTTAGGTTTTGTCTTCCGGTAGTCTGTCACTTTTCACGTGTAATTGGCTCGAACGCTTGGCAATTTATTAAGTGGTAATTTTACGTGCTCGTTGCGATTTTTGAAACAAGTAATTTCACCATTTTGGGATATTTTCGCAACGTTACTTTTCGATTTTCCATTTATGTTTGGACGAGTGCATATTTTTATGGTATTGGAAATCGATTGTCTTCATTGGAAGGATCTATACGTAAAAGCCATTTTTGCCAAATTTACACGAGGCCAAGGACATCCAAGGTCAACAACATTTCTCTAGGAAAACCCTCCGAAACGAGGTAATTATTTTATTTTTATATTCAAACTAGCAAAATATCACTTGTAGTAAATTGTTCAATGGTAAAAATTTATTTTTAGGGTTTTATTTTCACCTACGGTTTCGTCTAGGATTTCGTAGTTTTTCATACGATTTTTTTTTGTCTCCTGATACGAACGAATAACTTTTTTCCACTGGTCTACACGTACTTATGTTACTTCTCCTTACTGGACTGGAATTTCTTTTTTGTGGAGAGCCATCCATTTTTTTGGGTTAATTGATAGGCTGGAAGTTGCCCATTCCTGAAAATTGAGCCGAAGCTGAAGCCCTGCTGCCTGCAGTTTGTATCCTTCTTGCGCCATATATACATTGAATTTTTCTTAAAAATATATTATAAATTTTACTAAAAAAATTTCACCACTGTACCTATATATATATTTTTTTTTAAATTTTGCTAAACATTTTATGAAAATATTCTGTCAACTAATTATAACATCTAAGATATTTGTTGGGGGTTTAAGCACTTACGTAAGACGCGTATACCCAGTTAGATATATTTTTTTTTGTGTGAATTTGTCTACCATCCCCTACGTTATTGTACTCTTGAATGTTATAAAGTTACTTCGTTTATTGTCATTAAAAGATAAAACTGAATTTGAATTTTTCATTATCGTCTCGCTAAGTAATTTATTTAGTAAATTTAAGGTTACATTGTACTTGAGCTGGTATTTGGAGAGGAAAAATTTACTTGGCGCCCTGATACATCATAGTAATTTAGAACCCCGACCATCTCCACTGTTAGTCGGCCGGCAAATACCGTTATGTCAACAGACAACGACCAACTAGTTACGACAGATTGAGTTTTAAAATTTGACGTAGCAATGTAAATTTAATACTAGGTTCATTAGTATTTGTATCTTTTTAAAACTTTGGTAAATCAACCCTATGAGCACAAATGTAGCTAGCAGTTTTCATCAATGACTACGATATCGTTGATAATTTATATTAGCCAACAACTGACCTGGTATGGACTCTTGAGGGGCACTTGATACTGCCAAGTATACGACAGATCCAAACCCACCAGATACGATGCCTGTTTAGTAAATATGATTTAAAAAGATTGATTAGGGAATCGGACCAACCAAGAACACGAAGTTTATGGTCAAGTCTGTCGGAAGCCTTAGAGAAGTCCGTATAAACTATGTCTGTTTGTGGTTGCGTATGAAATGATTCCGTTATGGACTGGGTGACAAATAAGATTCGTCGTTGTAGACTGGCCTTTTATAAACCCATGCAATTTCACTAATTGTTTGTAAAATTCATCGTTGTTAAAAACATACATAATGATGGCGTATTTTCCTGTATTTTTTCTATTTGAAAATAAAAAACTGAAGTTCGTTTTCGCCTAGTGACGTCATCATAACTTTAAATTCAAATAACAATTTTCTAGCGATACGTGACACATTTTTTTATGGCTGTCAAAATATGTATGCGTACGTGATTATGGCGTTTTATTGACGTTTTACGTTGTGCTTTCTTATGGCGCAGCAAGAAAATGCACTTCGGGCTTGTATGTTTGTGTTCCGTGTTCCCGATGAACGAACATTTTGTCAGTTGTGTAACATTTGGGATATAATGAACTGTTTTCAAAAGTGAATGATTCCATGCTGAAAATAGCTCAAGCATGTATTGATAACGATTTGCGTTTTGAACCCTTAAAGTTCCTTAATTAACTTCTGCTCATTCCATCGATCACAGGTCGGTAGATTATATAGACAACACCCTCGTTTAATATTGTTGTTTACAGTTTTTCCACCCTGTACCAACTACGAATACCACTAAATTTACCTATTGCATACGTACGTTATATATTTGTTCTGTGAATATTTACTAAAAAATTAATTGTTTGTTATTTTTGCTTTACGAATGTACCTATACAGAGTATTGTATTGCGGGTACTAACTTCATATCATGCGAGGAAAAAACATTCATCACATATTTGATATACGTCTCGCCTCAGGAAAAAATATCCAAGGCAATTCTTTACAAGGTAAATAAAAAAGGAGGCCATTTAAGAAGTTCGTATTGTTGAGGAGACGTATTATATTATGTGCAGAATATAATTCGTCATGTTTTTGAAATAAATAACCCAATATTTGGATGTATATCAAATATTCTTGTGCTTGTAACTTGTCGTAAGTCTTGAGCAGATTATTGTTTTGTTTATGTTGATACCAAATAACTCTTCTCTCTTCTTAAAGTTGTCTGAAAGTTATTTGTGGCATTCTACGAATATTATTTTCTTTTATTTGGGTTTTCTACCACATGTATTATCCTCTTCAAAAACAAATAACCGAGTCTACAGAATAATAGAATTATTGGAAAAAAGCCAATGCGCCTGTGACGTTTACGTCAAAGGAACAGTCAGAGGTAAGCGAAAATTTACGCCCTTTTCTCCAACGATGGCAGGACTACCCCAGACCGGTTTCGACCTATTTTTGGGTCTCGTCAGTGCAGTGCTGCAGTGTAAGTGAGCATACCTTCGATAGACGGGGGTCTCATCTCATAGACATTGTTAAGCTCTACGGTAGTAGAGCGTAACTAGCGCCATCTTTCAGTAGTGTCGAAATCGGTCTGCAGTTAGTGACATCCTGAGATGAAGGAGGTCTCGCATCTTCCTCGTAGCATTCGAGCAATCCAAGTCATCGTATTTTAGTGCTAACTGTGTTAGACAAAATATGGCAAATTTTCCCATTTAATTCAGCACTTGTCGCCGGCATGTAGAGGGAGAATAGCTGTTTTCATTTAATTTGTTTAGTTCTTATTTTATATAAGACACTTGTAGATAGGATGGAATATTATAATTTCTATTTTTATGTATTTATAACTCCATTACACTTACCAAACCCGCAGGCAAGCCAAGCAGGACAGCAGGAGGAAAATTTCATTAATCTTTACATTTAAAAGTGAAAAATTAAATCGGAATTCTACCTAAAACCATATCGTGTAGAAAACGGGAAAGTAGGCGTTATTTTAGTAATATTACAAAGAATTCAGCGTAAAAATAAATCGTATTTTTAAAAGGCAAAGCAATTTAGATGGGGTTGTGTGAATTTTAACTACAAAAAACAGCAATTTTAATAAACGAACTCTAAAGTAAAATTGGTAAACAAGATTCTAAAGAGCGAACAATTTTCTTGCTTTGTAAAGTTCCACAATTATGTATATATTTCAGTATAAGTTTGTGGCGTTGTAATACCCAAGTATATCTACTAATTTTGATAAATAAGGTGCTGTTAGATTCGTTTTGATGTCGGAGGTGACTAATGTCACTGAGTGTATAAAATTTTGAAAAAGTCAAAATGGCAAAAACTAGCGCCAAATTGTCAGAATCATAAAAAGTAAAACCTTTTTTATTTATATTTATAAATTCACCAGTCACAATTATGGGTTTTGGTAAAAAAAATATGTAAATATCATCTACGAGACATTTGATGTTTTTAATAATGCAAAACTGTGTTGGCTTCCATATGTTAAACGTCTACCGCTTTCGAGATATTTATACACCGTGATACCCCTGCAATGTCTTTCACTAGCTTTTTTGCTGGCTATTTGTCACTAGGTGCTGGGGGAGGGGGGAAGTAAGTGTCATAACGGACGACCATGTTTCTTTTTAAATTCGAATTGAAATTTTACATCGGATTTTGGAAGTCTTTTTTGCTGTCCATGTGTACTGATGTTTTATTGACGTAATACGGATTGTCTAACTATCTCAAATATTATCATGAGCTTTTACTCGAAACAATTTTCCAAAAATAATTTACTAATGGGTTTAGGTTCATACTTATATAATAAATAACGTCAGAAACAAAAAAATAATAGATCTTCTATATAATATGGGATTTTCGTGTCCTCGCAATGATGTAAGAAATATGACAACAGTTTTGGTTAAACACGGATTGAGTACTGTGAAAGACATTTATATCCCATATGGAAATGAAGCAAATTATATACATGCCAGTATTACCAATAATGTGTGATTTTCATTTGACTTGACAATCGCATATGTATCGTTAGGAATAATAATTACAACAGCACTACGAATTTTGTTTTCTGTGGAAACGAATGACAAATGCGGAAAATTCAACTTACAAGGCCTATCAACAGTATAGCGGTAATAATAATAATAAAATACATGCAATCTTGTGAAAATATTATTGCTTTCTCCGCCGCGCCACAGGCAGGTTGTTCGGGCGAGTCTGCAGCTCTATTCTTGACTGTTCGCATTTTTAAAAGTTACTCGCATACCACTTAAATGCGAACGAAAACTCATGCTAGATATTCTTGATCATTCGCAAGACATTCGAGTATTCGCATTAAACAGCGAGTGGATTTTGACAATCGGTAAATATGCGAATGATGACATAACCTAAGTTTTTATTTTAAAATCTTTAAATTTATTACGTTCGTGATATGGTATAAATCAAAAAATAAATCAAAGGAGAGATACCGATTTGAGTAAAATTTACCAGATTGGGATTTTTCTTTATAAATTCCAGTATTAACCGCTTTTGTTCAGTAGAAGCATTAAGAGTTCTGCGTGGAGTCTCCATTACACAATAAATTATTCACAAAAAAATATTTTTCTTTGTGAATACAAATATAACCTACAACAAACTAACAATCAAGAAATGTCAGCCGACAAACTGTCATCCCAAACAGCGTGAAATTGAATATTTTTCGACACTGCGATGTTGCCGAGTGTTATTTTACGTGCGATTGATTTCGTTCGTATACATATGCGAAGTGCCGTCGAGAATACCATTTGTTGAAAGTATTCGCAAATACACCGCTCGCATTAACACGTATACGCGCAACTGCGAAGGATGTCAAGAATAGCGCTGCTGAGCGCAAATGACACGTATTAAAAATTCGATTGCTCGAAAACTATGACCCAGCGAGTTGACATTTTTCAAATTAATTATCAGGCATGAAAAATTTGATTTTGCGAAATTCGGCCCTACTAAAAAAGGTTGTAATATTTCATTTCAAGTGGCCAAAATTATTGTCTACAAGATGGCGAAGGTCCCATTTAGTTATACCTTAATTTAAAAAAAAACGGCATAATTACGGGCCAATTTTTGATATGGATTATCGAGTGGATTATAATAACAGAATTCACCATAGAATCAAAACTGTAGAAATATACAGGGTGTTCTATTTAAAATAACCAAGTTGGTTGCCATATCCGATATAACTTGTTGAGTGGCCACTTTCCAAAAATTACCATGATTACTATTAATATATTTCAGAAAACCAAAAATGTTTATTTTACGTACACGTCGATATACTTTTTAATAGGATTTATTGCCACACAATTTACAAGTACATTTTGTTTTAGACAATAGCACTAATTTTGGGTTAATTTGACGTAGATTAAGTTGTAAAAACGGATATCTACATTTTCGTACTGCTTGTGTAAAATAACAATATTTAATACCACTAAAATCGTATCTTGGAATAATTATTTATAAAAAATAGACGCGAGATTTTCACGTACCCGATTTAAAATCAACAGTTTGTCATTGTTTTTATCGCCTTCAGTAGAAAAATGATAATTTTATTTGGAGTGTTTCAATGTCGCTGACCCAACACTACGTTAGGCAGGTGTCGCAAGTCACAAGCATTCACGTGTTTGTCCTTAGAAATTTGTTCACCGTAGTTTTGTTGTCGAAAATAAAGTTAAAAGGGTACACACGTGGTGTTTGTTATGAATTATGACCTAAAAGCATTATAAATGAGCTGCTCGGAGTAGAGATTTTAATGTGAGATTTTATCTTGGTAGAATATCAAAACGCGTGCTATAAATAACGAGAAATTGTTGTTCCTGATGGATAGTTAAAATTTAACATTTTTAAATTTATGTTATTTTGCTTGAATTAACTTTTATATCTCTTACGAATTTTGATAATGCAAAAACATACCTATTTACTTAAGGTGGACATATCCAAGAGAGAGAGAGAGATCCGATAAGGGAATATTTATTATTTTTGCTATTTTTTTAATACATATATTGGCTGTTAAAAAAACTATTTTGAAACGGGCGGGAAATTGCGCCATTAAATGAGTATTTTCCTCCCTTTTCAACAATATATCACATGCCATATTTATTCATTGGTACTCCGCTAGTAATTATAAAAACGTTTTTTTTAAACCAATAAATTTTTTCAAACAAGCATTATACTTGCCGTGGAGAAGTATGATTAAATAAAACGATAAAATAATTCAATAAGTTGTTCAAATCTTTGCTATAATAAAACATTAACACAATTAAGAAGAATAAAGTATATTCAGGTAACAAAAACAAATTAATAATAAAAAGAATATAGCACACAGAACATTAATATTTATCTAATCCTCAAAATAATTTTTAAGATATCATATCAAGTGTTCAAAGTGTCCACAACGATTTCTTATGCACAATCGAGCGCGGCGAGGCACTGCATTTAAAACATTACTCAGAATTTCGGGGGCAACTGTAATGCATGCCTGTTGAATTCGAGCTTTTAGGTCCTCTACATTTTGCAGTGTCGTCGAAAGCACCTTATCTTTAATATACACCCATAGAAAAAAATCCACTGGGGTTATATCTGGAGAACGAGGGGGGCATCGAATAAATCCATTGGTACATATCCAATGTTGAGACAAAATTTCGTCTAAATAATCTAGGCAAATCTGGGAATTATGGGTAGGAGCTCCATCTTGTTGAAAATATTGAAAATTGTGTCGATTGTCTAAAGGTAGGTCATCTAAAATTGATTAAATTCATTTCTCAAAAAGTTTAGGTACTTTTGACCACTGAGGTGACCACCATAAAAATAAGGACCTATTAAATTAGTGCCTAAAATACCTATCCACACATTTATTGAAAAGCGATTTTGAAACCCAGTCGGTCTATGCCAGTGTGTATTTTCAGAACTCCATTTGTAATGAATATTGCGATAAAAAAATCCATTATTGGAAAAATTTGCCTCGTCGGACCAAAGTATTTTACTACATATTAATGGATCGGCACGCTTCTTTTCCAACAGCCACCTACAAAAAGTCGTTCTCCTTGGTTTGGTCCCCGCTTGTAAATTGTGAACTTTTTTGACTTTATAACACCGGTAACCATTTTTCTTTCAAATTTCTCTAGCACTTGTTTTATTTATATGACAAGCAATTTGAATTTCTCTTAATGATGTTTCCAAATTTTCTGCATTTTTATTTCTTACATAATTAATAACTGTGTAATGGGGTAGTGAAGCCTCTCCTACTCAATTGTTAGCCTCACCTTCGCGAAGAGTTAAATTTGAGCTTGGTGCACCCTGTTTTCACTAACGAGGCTCTAACGACCGAGTAAGGGCGGAATAACCCTTATCTTTTGCCGTGAGCACATCCACCTTCTCACGAAGAGTGCGGTAAAAATAACCCACCGCACACAAAGGTTGCTTTTGGAATCGTTTGGTTACCCCATCGTCGCAGTCTCCTTCTGTGCCATGGGACCACAGCACTCGCCTTCCGCAACCGAGCTGGTCAGTTGCATACCGGCTCCAGCTAAAACTTCAAATGCAGCTTCGTTTTCAGTCGATTAAGGCTTTAAAAAATGATGGAGCGTTCAAGTGGGACAAAATCATCCGGAGGTAAAATACCCTCCCGATCGAATCTCCGGGGGGGGGGGTGCCCACAGGGACACCTCATCGAATGTCGAAAAAACACCGACAAGTTAAATCCAACAAAACTAATTCTTTCATCTACGGCGCTTGGAATGTTCGTACTTTGAACGACAGCACTCGCACCGATCGGCCTGAAAGAAGAACTGCTCTAATAGATAGAGAACTTCACCGACTCAATGTTGACGTTGCAGCTCTCGGCGAAACTCGATTTTTGGAAGAAGGCTCTCTCACAGAAAAGTACTACACCTTCTATTGGAAAGGTCTTCCCACCAATTCAAGAAGACAACATGGAGTAGGATTTGCCGTTCGGAATCAACTTGTATCCAACTTAACACAAGTACCACAAGGCCTATCCGAGCGTCTAATGTTGCTACGCTATGAGCTATCAGATGACAACGCGGTAAATCTAATAAGCGCCTACGCTCCCACTCTGGATGCAAGTCACGAAACCAAGGAAAGCTTCTATCAACAGCTGGAAGAAACCCTCTGTAGAATACCTAAAACGGAACGACTCGTTATTCTTGGCGATTTTAACGCTAGAGTAGGGAGAGATGCAGACACCTGGCCAGGCATCATAGGCAAGAACGGTTTGGGCAACATGAACGCTAACGGTCAACTACTCCTAACTAAATGCGCCGAACATGATCTAGTTATAACAAACACCATTTTCCGACAAAAGGATAAATTTAAAGGCACCTGGCGTCACCCCAGATCAGGTCACTGGCATGTACTGGACTATGTTATCGTACGTAGGAAGCATCTCAAGGACGTCCAAATAACAAAGGCGCGCATTGATAGCGAATGTTGGACCGATCATCGTCCTGTTGTCTCTAAAATGAAAATTGTTATGAGACCCAAACACCGAAGAACTCAAGTAAAACGTAGACTCCATCTCTGTATTAGTAAATTGCGTGACCAACAAACCGTCGAACAGCTAAAGCAAAAAGTTCAAGAGAATTTGAGTGCACTAGAAGAAACCAATTCTGTAGATGTCGCTGCTACCTGGACACAAATTAAAGACAGTTTAAAAAGTGCGAGTGAGGAAATTCTTGGCACTGCAGCAAGTAAAAAACAGGAGGACTGGTTCAATGATAATGAAGCTTTTATACATGAACTTCTTGACCGCAAACATATTGCCTTCCAAAACGCTATCAACCACCCCAACGACTCATCAAAAGCAGAAGCTTTTACCCAATCTAAGTATGAAACGCAACGCGAAATCAGAAGAACAAAGAACGAGTGGTGGGCAAGCAAGGTCAGAGAAATTCAAAGGTACGCCGATTCACATGACTACAGGAATTTCTTTCAAGGAGTAAAAGCAGTGTACGGCCCCAGTCGGAAAAATATGTGCCCTATTAAAGATTTAAATGGAAATCTCCTCAAAGAAGACCAGGAAATAAGAGCCCGATGGAAAGAACACTACTCTAACATTCTTAACCAGCAAAGTCAAGCCGATCACGATATTATAAATCTTATCCCTCAATATGACACCTTCGAAGACTTAGATAAACCACTAACATCGGAAGAGATCTTAACCGCCATTGGGCAGCTAAAAAATAACAAATCTCCCGGCGCCGACTCACTCCCAGCTGAGATCTTTAAAGCTGTGTCGTCAGAGCTCATACCCTACCTCAAAAAACTGTTTGATGTCGTGTGGGAAAGTGGTCAAGCTCCGCAGGAGTTTCGTGATACACTTTTAATCAACCTCTTCAAAAACAAAGGGAGCGCTGCGGACTGTGGAAATTACAGGGGTATAGCTCTCCTGGCTGTTGGAGGGAAGATACTCACTAAAGCGATGGCAAATAGGCTAACACCTGTTATGGAAAAGTTACTTCCTGAAACACAGAGTGGCTTTAGACCAAACCGAGGCACATCGGATTTAATCTTCACACTTAAACAGCTTCAAGAAAAAGCACTCGAACATCAAGGAGAAATTCACATGGCCTTCATTGATTTAACCAAGGCGTTTGACTCGGTGGACAGGGAAGTGCTCTGGAAAATTATGCTCCGCTTAGGTATCCCTAGAAAATTTGTGGAAGTATGTCGCAGTCTACATACAAACAACAACGCCCAGGTTATGTATAATAATGAGGCAACCGAACCTTTCCAAACCCCTACTCTTTAATTTGTTTACCACTGCTCTAACAATTATTGTTGACAACAAACTGACAGTCAGAGGAATAGGTCTCATATACCGTTTTGATGGCGGTCTCTTTAACATAGGGCGCTTTAGAGCTTTCACGAAGACACGCACACGATTCATTTGTGATCTCCAGTATGCGGATGACTGTGCACTTTTAGCCTCTACGCCGGAAGAGCTTCAAGAACTTTTAGATGTGTATGCCCAGAGCTATGATTCCTTGGGACTTAAAATCAACATTGGAAAGACTAAGATTATGTCAACTCCTCATCAAGTGAACCAAATAGACATTACACTTAACGGAAATTCTCTTGAAGTGGTGGATCAGTTCAATTACTTAGGCAACGTTGTTAATGACAAAGCAAACATGGACAGCGAGATTCGCAATAGAATTAACGCTGCATCTAGAGCACTCTGGGGACTTAGAGAGAGAGTATTTGACAACCACGACCTTGCTTTGTCAACGAAAATGGCTGTCTACAGAGCAGTTGTCATTCCAACACTGCTATATGGATGTGAAAGCTGGGTCACTTACCGTCGTCATGTGAAAGAATTAGAACGTTTTCAGCAAAGACACCTCAGAAGTATGATGAAAATCCGTTGGTTCCATCACATATCAAACGTGGAAGTACTCAGGAGAGCAAACAGCCTTCCAATTGAGGTGCTTATTTCAAGAGCACGCCTAGAATGGGCAGGTCACGTTCATCGTATGCATGATAACCGCCTTCCTAAATGTACACTTTATGGTGAATTGCTAAGCGGTAGAAGAAGGCGTGGCGGTCAACGAAAGAGGTTCAAAGACGCTCTTCATGAAAATCTAAAATCCTGCGGTATTGCAGACGAGCAATGGGAACAACTGGCAGCGGACAGAACCGAATGGCGAGGGGTTGTGGCCAGCTATCAAGGAAATGTTGCTGCAAGAAGGCCGAATCCAAGACCTAACCAGGTCTATGTTTGTCCTGACTGCGGTCGACCTGTGCTCTCCCGAATTGGCCTCTATAGCCATAGTCGTGTGCACCGTAGATGAATGGGAATTACAATAGACTACACCTTTTACTTGTTTTTTATTGTACACAATTTATCGACTGTAACATTTTTATACTCGGACTCGAGTAACGGCTAATAATAATAATAATTAATAACTCGGTTTACCTTATTTACATTATCAGTAACACTGTTCAACCTTGTCTTCTTCTTTGTAAAATGAACCAATATTTTTCAGTTTCGTAGCTAATTTTCTGAACAGAGTTTTATTCGGCTGTAGTACTTGTGGAAATCTGTTTCTATATTCTACTTGAGCTAATCCAGAGTTAAAATTGCATTGACAATATGTAACGAAGATATTATAACGATCAATGTGAGTGAAAATCATTTTTGAAAATTCTAAATTATTAAACGAGTGATTGAGTGAGAGTTCAAGTATTAACTAAACTGAGATGATCTGTCAAAAAATTAAATTGTTAAGTTTGTTCATAAAATAATTGAAATAATAGTGAAATCATGAAATACAATCAAATGGATATTATACTTAAATTAATTGGTAAAGACATTTTTACTTTCTGAGCAAGGAGTGGCGCTTTTATGGAGGACCTTTATACATTGGCATAACTGCGAATACTTTTTCCATAATTGCTCCATGTTGCTTTCTTGATTATTATTTTGTTTTTCTTGCCTGAATTTACTTTATTCTTCTTGTGTTAATGTTTTATTATAGCAAAGATTTGAACAACTTATTGAATTATTTTATCGTTTTATTTAATCATACTTCTCCACGGCAAGTAAAAAATGTTTTTATAATTACTAACGTAGTACCAATGAATAAATATGGCATGTGATATATCGTGGAAAAGGGAGGAAAATACTCTATTTAATGGCGCCATTTCCCGCCCGTTTCAAAATAATTGAAACACTCTGTTTTGCAAAAAATTTTCGCCTTAGAATTTTTCTCGTATCTCTTCAAATAACGGAGATATTTGGCCTAGACGTTTTCCGCATTTTCGATATTTTCCGCCATAACTCTTAGAGTAGGCCATGGAATTCAAATGCCCTTGAACCATTTTGTAGGTAATATAAATCGGCACAATTTTCGTAAAAATAATTTTTTTTGTACGACCGATATTAAATGAGATATTCTCGTGTGCCCTGATAAAATGGACAGCCTGTATGTATTAAAAAAAAAAGTTAAGGCCAAGAATAATAAAGATTTACTTATCGGATCTCTCTCTTGGATATGCTCACCTCGATAACGTTGTGATAGTCCTAATTTCTCTTTTTTGTTATTATGTTGGGATGCCTGTAAAATGGCAAGGTAAAAAAATTGCCCAAATTCGTGAGAAGTCTTAGTCCATTTAAACATTTAAGTTAGAATTTAAATTAGAAACATTTAAATTTTTTACCTAGAATGGTCGAGAAACAATTCATAATTGATAGCCACTTGTATGCGTTTCGTTTGCCGAAATAGCTATGTATGCAAGAATATGTGCTTTGACACAGTTATAAGCTAATAACGTAGTCTTCAAGGTTCTATGGAATCTCTCAACTATACCATTGCTTTGAGGATATGTCGTCGTGCGATTCAAACTGTACACTCTGATCCATAGTGACAGTCAACGGACCGCCAAAACGACATAAAAATTTGAAATAACACTTTAGCAACTGTTTCAGCATAAATGTCTGATAAATGGATACACTTCTGGCCAGCGTGTGGAGTCATTCAACTACAGTGGGAATGTAACGACATCCGTTGGAAAGTGGTAAGAGTCCAACGAGGAATGTCTTCGAAACGCCCTTTGGGCACTTCAAAATCTGAAATGGGAGTTTTGGTGTGTCTATTAATTTTGGAAGTTTGGCAGTTTAAATAGGTTTTTGGTCATAAAGTGCAGTTTGAATTTTCGGCCAGAAATACTTATAAGTCAAGTTTTTTTAGTCGTATGAATATCTGCATATGTTAAATTATGAAAGACGTCAAATACTGCACGCAAAGATTTTGGTACGAAAGGTCGGCATTTAGAATTAAATACATCGCCCGAATTTTATCAATCGAATTAGGAATTACAAGTTGTAAAGAATACTTGGCTGTACTGTTTATACCAGATTGGTTTGCAATTAAAAATGAAAGTTCATAGTTGTTTGATTGGGCATCTCTTAAAAGCTGTAAATTGAAGCGATTTGAATTTACAGAGGAAATAAAGGTTGGAGTAAAAGTAGAATGGAATTGGATAAGAGGCAGATCATTTATGCGCAATAGTAATGATGTTTCCTTTACATCATTAGTGAATGAGGCGATGTACTCTAAATAGCGAGTCTGATGTGGAGTCTTTTCAGCATGAGTGAAAAGGGCCCTGACCAACGCTTTGTGATTGGTAAAACAGGTAAATATGCAGTCTTCTAATAAATATCTAAAATGTTTAACTGACGTACAAAGTGAGAACAGTTCTCTGTTAAAAGTGAAATATCGTTTTTGAGCATATTTTTAATTTGCTGGAAAAGAAAGCTAAGAGACTAGTTAAATTAGCAGATTTCTGTTCTAAAACTGATCCCAGAGACACATTTGAACAATCTACAGATAAAGTAAGTATGACGTTATCATAGTTTGTTTAGTTTTGAGAAAACTATCAGTAGTCTGTTGGCCAAAAACTTGTATCTTTAATTCTATCATGGGCTAATATAATACTGAATATATGTAAAAGAGCTAAGATTTCTGTAAAGTCAGGTATAAAACAATGGTAATAGTTAATCATTCCTATAAACCGCTGTAGTTGTTTGAGGGTTGACGGTTTGGGAAAATTGTCAACAATGCCAATACGTTTACTGGTATGGGAAATGCCATCGGCGGAAATATGGTGGCCAAGAAAGTCTAAAGATGTCTTGCCAAAAAGCATTTAGACGGTTTAATGTCGATACCGTAGTCCTCGAGGCTTTTAAAAACAGTACGTAAATGCAATAAATGTTCATTTTGATCTTTACTAGCAAACGTCACATAGGGCTTCTGCATATTTTTAATTTGCTGGAAACGAAAGCTAAAGGAGTAATTAAATTAGCAGATTTCTGTTCTAAAACTGCACCCAGAGACACATTTGAACAATCTACAGCTTTAATTCTATCATGGGCTAATATAGTACTGAAAGTATGTAAAAGAGCTAAGATCTCAGAATCATTCCTATAAACTGCTGTATAGTTGTTTGAGGGTTGACGGTTTGGAAAAATTGTCGATAATGCCAATACGTTTACTGGTATGGGAAATGCCATCGGCGGAAATATGGTGGCCAAGAAAGTCTAAAGATGTCTTGGATTTAAAAATGCTAAATAATTTTCAAGTTATGACAGTTTTTGTTTACAAAATTACATATTATGATGTGGCAAGTTAGAATAAGAATTTGATCGTTGACATTCATTGTGTCAAGGACCTAGTGCGAAGAATAGAAACGACTTGTCAGTTCTCATTGGTTAATATGTAATTTTTTGTGCAAGTAGCAAAGTCATAAAATGTTAAAATTCGTCTTCTATTACGGTTTACCCATGGCACAATACTTGTTTCTTCTAGCTCCATTAACCTACAATTGTACGGTTCTATTACCATAATTATTTGTATCATCATTCATCATCATCACATTCCTAAAAACGTCAAAATTTCATCATTCACATCTAAAGTGTGAACTATCTGGGTTTATATAGTTTTTATAGCGTCGTAAATTCCTTCCTATTACTTGTGCAGATTTTTAAAGATTGGTAACCTCTCTGGCGTCATCTTCATATTATCTCATTTTATTATCTTGCATTAGGAAACTTATTATACAGGAATTTACGATCTCTGAAAACGACAGCTGAGTATTAGGAAGAAATCTTCAATGAACCAACCGCCTCGCAACTGCTTTTTAACTAATAGCTTAAGTAAGCATATTGGTCGATAATTCGAGGGCTATTTTGTCGAATTAACGCTTGGATACTAATCATACATCTAGGACAGTGTAATTTTATAGTATAATGAATTTTATTAAGAAAATTGACCCAGCTTTTATTGAACGTTTAAATAATCAGTTTTTATTGTAATAGAACTAAAATTGATGAAATTAAAGTTGCCGACGTAACGTTACAGCAAATGAGGAAGAAGATCTAGATATATTGTTATATTTTGAAGGTAAAAAAATAATTTATTACAAAAATAGATCGATACCTTATTTTAATATTTGTTTTAGAAAATAGTTAATAGTTTATTAAATGCTTGTCGTGAAATGTAAAAGAATTATTAAAACATTCAAAGAACTTTGAAAAAACATCAATATAGGCCTTACAAAATATTACCCGTCCAGGAACTGAATGAAGACTAAAAGCGTAGAAGATTGAGTTTGTCAGATCATGGCTCCATGAATTAGATGAAAATCCTGATTTTTTTTTAAAGAAATTATGTAGACAGATGAGTCAAGTTTTTCCACTGCGGGAACAGACGTTCCTGGGAGAATAAAAACCAAACGGTAACGTATTTCCTAATTGAAACTGATGTGCATGCGTAGTACGCCAGAACATTTTAGGATGCAATTTGTAATAATACAGCAGAAATAAAAGACATTTTTAAATATAATTGATTGACGACGTAAATTTTAATAATGTTTCATTGTATACCTGAGGCTTTTATTATCAAGCTGGTCACATTTTATTTATCTGTTTTATCATTGGAGAAAGTGCGAAATGCTTATTTGTATTATAGTGCAAGAAAGTTAGTTCGAACTTGGGTGGAAAAATTTTTTTGCGAGCTATTCTCAGTGGAAATTTATACGGAAATATATTTTGAAGTTCCATGAGATTCGGATATGGCAAGTTGGAAAAATACGGCCGCCATGTTTTTTTTTTTTTTTTTAGTTTTTTGCAAATATGTTGGAAACCATAGATTTTTAGAAAAAATGTCAAAAGACCTTCTTTAAAGAGCTCGAAAAAGTACACCTGAAAATGTGTTTTAGGATACCTTACCTTGACATAGGAATAAATACTCAAAAGGAAAAGCCCTCTCTTACTGAGTATTGTAAGACTTACAATGGGAAAATAACTAAATTTATGTAATGTTAAAATAACAGGGAATATTACAGTGAATATTCATACTCACGTAAATACAAATATACAGTGCGTGTACTGAATCATTAGCCATATACCTCCAGATAGAGCGAGAAATGTGACAACCTCGCCAGCTTACAACAAATTTATGTAATGTTAAAATAACAGGGAATATTACAGTGAATATTCATACTCACGTAAATACAAATATACAGTGCGTGTACTGAATCATTAGCCATATACCTCCAGATAGAGCGAGAAATGTGACAACCTCGCCAGCTTACAACACCATCTCGCACTTCGGCAACTTCTCAGTGTCTCAGTCAGTGTCAGTATCTGTTTGTCAGTGTGGAGTGTTGGTTGATTTTTATTTAAACATCACGCATCAGAAAATGAACTCTGTAAAAAAATTAATTAAAGAAACTCTCGATTAAAAAACTAATTAAATGAACTGTCAATTAAAAAATTAAATAAACTCTCATTAAAAAATAAATAAACATCTTCATTATTCTAAAAACAAAAGAAACAACTCTCGATAAGAAAATTAATTAAATAAAATTATTAAAAATAAATAAAAACTCCGTACAAGAAATTTTTTTACAATAATTCAAATAATCCATCTTCCTGTGCTAGGCAATAACTTAACCCGTCATAAAAATTTCTCCTTACATTTGCAAGCATTTCTGGCAAAATTAAGTTACAGGCATTCCTTAAATTTAACTTTAACTCTTCTAAGTTACTCGCCCTGCCAAATTCAGGGCCATAAACAGAGAATTTCATATGCCCCAAAAAAAAAAGTCCATTGGAGCTAGATCTGGAGATCTAGCTGGCCATTTAATACCCCTTGTTCCACTTATAATACGGTCGTGGAAAGTATTTCTCAAATACCGTGACACGTCATTTGCATTATGAACGGAATAACCGCCCTGTTGGAGCCACACTGTATTTAAATTTACCCCTTGAAGATTTTGAATGGCGGGAATAACATTGTCTTGTAAAAAAGTGAGATATTTAGCCGTATTTAAATTCCCTTCTATAAAAAATGGACCAACTACATGATCGCTTAAAATACCGATCCAAACGTTCAGTTTTTGAGGACGTTGGGTGCGACACACAATACTTCTGTGCTGGTTTTCTTGAGACCGCTATTGAGAAATAGATGAATTGTGTTTACCATGTAAAGAAAATGAAGGCTCATCGGTAAAAAGAATATTTTTTATGAAATTTTCATTCTGATTTGCCTTTTCCATAATAATTTCACAAAACTCCATTCTCCGAAATTGGTCCCCTGGATGCAATTCATGTGTTTTGGTATACCTAAAACATTTAAATCCGTTTTTTTTTCCAAACGACCGCCACAGTTCTATTGCTAACACCCAACTCCTCGGCAACGCTTCTAGTAGTCCTCGAGCTATCTAACTCGAGTGTAGCACAAATCTGTTCATCCCGCCTTTCTCTTTCTTCGATTTTTTCAGGAGGAATTTCTCTTTTTTGGTGGCATTTTTTACACTCTTTCAAACAAAAACAATTTTCAAAACTATTTACAGTGTTGTAAATTGCCTGTTTACAGGGGACAGGTCTTTCTTGAAATGTAAGAGAAAAAAGATCCCCGCACCGTGTTGCTGAATTGCCTGCATAAAACCATTTAATTATTTGTACCTTTTCCTCTGGTGTGTAAACAGAAATTATGTACGATGGATTATTTGAACCGAAAATAACGCTGTTACTTTCATCGTCGCCACTCAAGGAATGAAATAAACAGTGCAATGCCAGAGACAACCCTGAGACGCGCAACTACGTGCTAAAATTTTATCCGCAGTACTGAATTGGTTGATTGGAATAATGAAGGTAGAAGTAGATGGCGCAGATAGCAAACCCCTGCGAACCGCGAAAATTTAAATTCTATTTTATGGGTATTTATTAATATTAACAAACTATTTGCGTTTTGTTGTGCAATATAAAAACATATATTTTTTAAAACATACGTTTTAAAAATATTATGTTTTTGTATTGCACAACAACACACAAATAGGCGGTAATAATTTAGTTATACCAAATTAAAAAGTCAAATTGTTTTTTTAATATTTATTTATTTATCATTTATTTCCACATTAAATGTATAGTGTTTACAAAGGAAACAATACACAAGAAATACAGTAAAAGTCACAAACAAGATATATGCTTAAATAGGTGATAATTGATGCCAATATGGAATGGCACCTTTTCCAATAGCGAAAGTAGTGTTCGTTTTGAAGGCATAGCAACGATTTTTGACAACAGCCTGTAGCACTTTGGACTCCTTTTTAGAAGAGCCAAAGCTACAACCTTTTCTTCAATAGTCCATCTCCTACCTTTTGTGTTACGCTTTGCACAGCGTAATTGAGAAATTATGAAGTCAGCTGTGGTGTTCGACATCCCCCTAAATATATCTCTGAGTACTGATGAGCCCCTCAAATCCGATAGGGATTTGATATCGTGAGCTTTCTGTTTGCACATGAGTTTTAATTTCCGTATGTGGTCCTCTTTACGACAAACCAAGTTTATAAGTTTCAGTTTCCTTGGAGTAGCGGTTGATTTTGACAGATTGTCAATGTCTCTAAATACTGATCGTTTTCGAATTGGAGTAGAAGTATGTTCGGATACAGGAGTGCTGACAATGTCCCCCAAAACTGTAGTAGGAAATTCCTCCAACGCGTGAGGCTCAATCTTAGAAGTTGAGGCTATACCTGAAGTAAAATGAAATGGATATGAGCAATTATATTCATCAGATTAAATGTAATTTTTTTTGATTCTGATAAAATTAATCAGTAACACTAACTCGTAGTAAGTGTGCAAGATAATTCTACTATAAGCTAATTAGTGGCAACTAGAACAAGGCTAGAAAACTGAGGGTCCTTCACCAGAGACATTTCATAAAACACTTATTTACCTTCTCCGAGACCTTCTTGCACTTGGCATGTTGACGGAGTGCATGGGAAAAGTGTGGGGACTGCATTGCGGCTCAATCTGCGACTATTTAGGTCTACATAACTTTCGTCAGTAAAATGACGGGAGCATATCCTATAATTTCGGCAAGATTCACCAGTATAGCACATACCCATACTTTCTTGCCACATTTTTGACCTATAAAATAAATAATTGTGCTGTTAGAAGTACTGATAATTAGTAAACATCTTAACTTACCTTTCCAACTGAGACGGAAAATAATGAAGTTTCGCCACCTCGTCCTCCGAAAAACCACAAACATAACACAATCCAATCCGTGGCACTGAGGCCATCTCAGAACAGAAAATAACCTACAAGTAATTGTACATAAATTATGAGGAACTGAATAGGTAAAAGATATAGTTAACACTTTTTTATTATAGCTTAATCTTTGAAATTGAATTACAAACATTATGTAAAACGGATAAAATTATTTACAATATTATAACTTACCAGTTACCAAAAAATGATAGGCTTCAAACACAAAATAGTCTTTAACTTATACACAAATGTTTATAAAACACTATTACAATGAAATTACTGAAAATCAGGGCACAAAATTAGCACTAAGACCGTAAAACGACTTCCGAAATTGAGTTATCTCTGACAATACATAAACAAAATTTTGAATTTTTGACGACAGCATTGACAACTCACAGACACTTGATAGCGCGCCGAAATAGGTGTAAGTGCTGCCATCTTCCTTACCTTCCATATTGTACAAGTGAAATAGCTACATCCAATATTTTATGTATTCAACAGAGATAGGGAATAAATTTTTAATTTCGGACAAAATTTCCTATTAAGTTGCGTGTCTCAGGGTTGTCTCTGGCAATGCAACCCAAGCTATTCTCAATACGTCGCGCGCCGGCCTATCGGCCTCGTGCAGAACTGACATGGGTACAAGACACAAGCGACGTTGCAATTTTCATTCCCTATGGCTAATCGACAAGTAAACGCACTGTATAAATAAAGCCTACATATCACAGTTATTAGATCGCATCCCTTAATACAAGTTTTAGTCCACATTGAGCGATATGAGACATATCAACAGTATCTTTTATGTTGTTATATGGAGAATACTATGTATACGACTTTAGCGATGACGAGGGTGAAGAAATATTCCAAACTTCAGTTACCGATTCGGAAGTAGACACTTCTTGCAGTAGCACATCTAATACAACTACTAGAAACAGAAAAAAACGTGAATAAAATAATAATCAATATATGTAAAAAGTTTAATAAATATCTAGTGAATTTTCGAAAAAAAAAAAAATGTATATCTTACCTTCGAGAGTCTTTTTTATATAAATATTTAAAACCTGCTTACAAACACTTTTTATTATTAATATTGAAATTTTTATAATGAATAATTACACGTATACTTGTGTGCGCATACGTATAATACCGAAAATGAGGGGAAATCGCAGCCCGCATGTATATATACCAAAAATTACAAAAAATCGGCTAAATTAAAAAAAATATTTTTTAGTTACATCACGTGAAAGTACATAAGAATATCTTCATTTTGGTAAAATAAAAAATTTCGTTCGCTCATTTGGGCAAATTGGGGAAAGTTTTGAAAATTTTGTGGAATTTGAACTAAAAATGGAATTGCAGTCAATTAGGTATTTCATCATTATCAATTTTGACAACAAAATCAGATAATTTATCCCTGGAATATTTAGAGCCTGTTATCAATATAACTGACTTAGATGCTTTAATTTTTAAATTATGCTTTGAAGAAATTTTTTTTATTTTTTGTAAATTTGAGGAAATATTATCTTGTGCAGTTACTATATTATGTGGGCAAATATCAAATATTAATTGAGAATCATCTGCATATTGTACCAATTTAGAATATTCAACTTCGTCATTCATGTCTGCGACATATATTAAAAATAACAGAGGTCCCAAAATCGACCCTTGAGGTACACCTTGATTTAATAGAGCAAATTTAGATGTATTAGTCTTATTATTTATAGTTAAAGCTACACACTGTTCTCTTCTGGTTAAATAAGATTTAAAAAAATTAATGCAATCATTAGAAAAGCCATAATAATGCAATTTAGAGAGCAAAACTAATGGGTTCAATGTATCGAAAGCTTTACGAAAATCAAGTAGAACGAGAGAAGTGGCTTTATTGTTGTCTATGTTTTGACAAATGTCATCAGTTACTTTTGTAAGTGCAGTGGAGGTGCTATGATTTTTTCGAAAACCCGATTGTGTTGAAGAAGTCAAATAATTTTCATTAAAATAAGGGAAAATTTGGTTATGAAAATGTCTTTCTAATATTTTTGAGATAGTAGATAAAATACTAATAGGCCTAAGATCTTTCAATTCTGTGGGATTAGCTATTTTTGCAAGAAGCTTAACTATTGGCTTTTTCCATCAGTTCGGATATACACCATCCAGAATACAACTATTTAAAATATTTATAAGATGTTTTATACAAAATGGCAAACATAGTTTAAGATCTTTAACACTGATACGATCCGCGCCAACACTACAAGTTTTAATATTATTAATTATTTTATAAACTTCATCACTTGTTAATAATTTGATATTAAATTTATTATTTTTATTATTTTGATGTAAATTAGAATTATAGTATAGTATACTTTGTTTTGCAGAATCATTATCAGACGGTATAGAAGTAGATATGAAGAAATTATTAATTTTTTGTGGATCAGCAAGCTCACTTGGAATGTTATTATTAGTTTTATTTTTTGTTAAATTTAGTTTAGTATTTAAATCGTGGGAGGCTGTGAACTGATTTTCAAGAAATTTGAACTGAAGGTTCCTTGACCATCGGCAATAAAAGGGCGCCATTTTCGTTCCTTAACTAGCATTTTAAAGGGTCCAAAATAAATTAAAACTGAAAAACCACCCTTAAAAATGATCAATTTACCCGTTTCTGGCGAAAAAAAGGGTTCCCCACCTACTCGAAGCGGAAAACTCAGGGTATTCTTAGTTTCACCAAAACAAATTTATTGTCGCATTGCTCCATGTAAAATTTCTAATTTTACTCCACTATAACTCGGTCCTGAAGTTAAAATTCCTAAAATATTCGGTATACTTTTGTTCTGAGGCAATGAAACACATGTTCGAAGCATGCAATCTAGATTAATCTCCTAAATGGTGACATATTCCCAGTGTGCCAGCCATATCATCACTATTTAAAAACTACCAACAATTATAACAGCGTTCACTTAACTATTGTTTTGTTTACAATTAGCAAATGCGTAGGAAGTACGCATTTTGTTATGGTGAGTGTTCGGTTCGGGTGCGTATATACCGCTAATTTCAGCGTTGCGTTCAATTTGAAGGTCGTTGAGGCCCCCGTTGGATCACTATAAACTCACGGAATACTAAAAAGCATAAACCATTAGCAGGTGTTTGAACATTTTATTCCCGCCGAAGCTAAAATACGATTTTAGACCTGCGATCGGCCGAAAAGGGACGTGTACAAGGTGTTCTGGATAAATCGCTGCCTAAGCTCGAGGGCTAAGCGACGGTATTGTTCCAAAGGGCCTTCTAACAAGGCTGCTGCTCCCTAAAGCGGGCCCCAGAATCCTGATTATTATCATTGAGGAACTTAATTTAACGCAAGATGATAAAATTTAACTTAATGAAAAGATGTTTGGGAATATTTTAGTCGTGTCGTATTAAATATATTTTAATTATTAAGTGTAATTAAGCGGTGAAAAGCGTTCTGGATATAATTTGTATAAATTCAATGCTTTAATTATTTTTGAGTTCCAAAAGGGATTTAACGCTCCCTTAACTGGGCCCCTGGATCCTGATTATTAGCATTGAGAAATAATTTGGCGCAAGTTGAAACGTATAGCGTTTTTGGAAGTATTACCGAATTATATATATACCGTTCTGCTTAAGATGTAATTAATAATTTATGGATGGAGATTAATGAGAAAATGACCGTGGAGAGGGGAAAATAATGTGGAATTAGATTAAGCGAGCTCACAGTGATTACTGGAAACAGTCGAAAGCATGCGGAAGATATTTCAGTTTCTTTAAAGGAGAATTTAAATACAGTTTCCACTTGGAGGCCTGAAGACCCCATGATTGATATCGAAGCCTTAAATATTGCAATTTTGACCTGAGGGTCAAATATTTCTGTTCTGATTTTGTAATATGTTCTAATCCAGGGTCAAATTAGTGGAATATAACAATATATTTATACAAGAAAAACAATTTTTTGTACATCCAAGTAATCGGCTACTTGAAATTTTGTACTTCTCACGAGGAAAATATTATTTGGCCTAATAAACTATTGTCAGTTCAATAATACACGAATTATGAGCCGAGAAAAGGTATCTTCTTGAGTTTCATTAATACAATTATTAAAATCAAGCAAGTTTAATTTCCTCTTATTAGATTTATTCTTAATAGTGCGCTTCTTTCAAGTACTTCTAATCGTGGGGGTAAGTATAAGAATATTTTGGTGTAAACTCTTATACATCCTTAATTGAAGTAAATATCAAAAATATACCTTAGTATTTATTGCATTATTCGATTTTAATCGCCGTCTTTTAGACATAAGCGAACCACCTTTTTGGAATAAGACTACAAACAACATTGTTGGAAAAATTATAACTATTAATTGGTATTCTTGACTAGATATCAATCAGTCAAGATATGCTTTATTGTCTAAGAATGAAATACTTTGGTAATTTTAAAGGACACCGCACACTTTCTATAGGTGAAATTGGCTTCGGGTCAAATTGTTTGAATTTTTGATATGTTGTAGCCCGAGTCATTCTGATCCAAAATCATTAAAAAGTTACTAACCTCTACAGGCTAATTTCGGCGCTAGAGGGCGTCGAAGAAAAAATTTATTTTTCAGAAAAAATGCAACTTTTTCATATTAGTAAATATGTTTAGGTAAGGTTCAATATTTAATCTACATGATAGTTATATAGGGTCAGCCAACGAAATGCGGTGCGGTGTCCTTTAAGTTAAAATAAAATAAGGTAGGTAATAATATGTAGGTAGGCATAGTAATAGTTACATACCTAGATAGATATATACAACTATATGCAATAAATAAATAGAAAACCAATACAATAGTATTGAAAGTAGATATTTTACAAGTTTGTGACCATATGCACATCTAACGAATGAGCACATGTTATGGTTGAGAGTAGTCATATATACGGAAGCGCAGAAGGGCCACACGTATTTTTATTAATTGTTATGTCACGATTACGACTTGCATCTCGTAATTACGACTTATATCTCGTAATTACAACTCTATAACTCATAATTACAACTTATTAAAAAACGAAAATAAAATTCATAATATTTCAGAAATTTTACAATCTAAAATTAATTCACAATCTAGTTGACTACCCGAATATCTTGAACATGTTGAAATTTCATGCCCGTGCATTTGAAACACGTAATCACAAAACTTTCTATCTTCCTACCCCACGAACAAACATACTGAAATTCTCACCTTTGTATACCGTCTGTCTATTTTATGAGAGTCACACCAAATATCTCGCTTAATATCTATTATAGAAGAATAAAGTTTTAGAAACAGTTATCCCATTTTTTGTGAGCTGTATTTCAGTAAAAAGAACTTTGAAATCCATAGCCTACTTTGTGAGATTATATTACAAAAATCTGAAAAATAGGAAAAGCACAAACTTATAGCTTCCATATTTGAGGAGATATGAAAAAAGTTAAAGGGATGAAAGTTGACAAGACAATGAGAATAATAACAAAAAACGAAGTTGGCTTTGACATACGCTCACAAGAGCGTATTTTTGCAAAAGCAAAAATGAAAAGAAAACATCTTAAAGTAAGCCATGACACCATTAATTCCGTTTAGTTTTTCTCTATCCAACGATATAAAACGTCACAAAATTTTAACTGATAGTGTCAATATTTAGTATTTTACGAAAACCACAATTCATTTCATTGAATCGTAAAAATCAGTCATGCCATGATTAGTGAAAAACAATGTATACAGTTAAACAATATTTTTAGTCGCAAACTCCTCTATAAATCCTTATTTTACTATAAGGAAAGTAACCAGACTGCAACCAAAGTTACAAATCTGGCGCGTTAAGTGTAATAATTGCATATTACCATCAAAACGCTAATGCTTCGATTGCAACAAACACCAGCCGAAAGATCCTACTTAAAGGAGCTCCCTTGCCAGTATTTCGGCTGGTGTTTGTTGCAATCGAAGCATTAGCGTTTTGATGGTAATATGCAATTATTACACTTAACGCGCCAGATTTGTAATTTTGGTTGCAGTCTGGTTACTTTCCTTATAGTAAAATAAGGATTTATAGAGGAGTTTGCGACTAAAAATATTGTTTAATATTCCGCCCTCTAAAAGCACATTTGAACAATGTATACAGTTATTAATAAATTTGACAGATTGTCGCTGTTGTACGCTATCGAGTTCTTAGACAAATTTTATATCAGTAATTATGGTGTACACTAATAATAACAAATTCGATATGATTAGCATTTATTGTCAGTGCAATTTTGACGCTGAGATGGCAATCATGGTTTACGGAGACAGATTTCCAGATGCTCCGCAGCCAATTCTAACTATGTCTAGGAAGTTAGTTTAAAATCTAAAAACGCACGGTTCATTTTCAAAAAAAGCAGGAAGGCGAGGGCATGTTGCGGATAATGTAAGAAAAGTGAATAGAGTATCGAATTATGTTAACCAAAATGAAGAAACCTCTTTGGGACAAATTCAGAGAAACTGTCGCATAAAAACAGACAGTGCAAGAAAAATATTAAAAAAAAACGGATTTCGATGCTACAAAATGGGGAAAGTTCAACATTTAAATGAGGGAGATAAGCCGATGAGAATAAGATTTTGTAGATGGTTGTTGAATAAAAAAGGGAATGACCAGCTGATACGTAGCAAAATTCTTTGGTCGGACGAATGAAATTTTTTCTAATAATGGATTTTTCAATAGAAGTATGGATTATAAGTGGACACGAGAAAATACACATTGGCACAGAGAGTTAGTTTTCCAAGAAAGATTTTCTACGAATTTTGGGTGGGTCTTTTAGGGACTAAAGTAATTGGACCTTATTTTTATGATGGCACATTAACCGCTCGTAGATACCTTAATTTCCTGCAAAACGAATTTCAAGATTTTCTCTACGAATTAACAGTGGCAGAAAAATTAAATTATTCATATTTTCAACAAGATGGGGTCCCACGTCACACTGGTGTAATATGTAAAAATTATTTAAATCAAGTTATGCCCGATAGCTGGATAGCCACCTATGGACCCTTTCTATGGCCAGCTCGATCACCAGATATTGCTCCATTGGATTTTTTCGTCTGGGGTTACATTAAAGACAAGGTATTTCAAACTGCCCCTGAAAATATTGAGGACATCAAAACCAGAATTAGAAATGCATGTGCTCCAAAATGTAATGCGTGAGGTGTCTCGTAGAGCACGTTTGTGTATTAGAATGCATGGTGCACAATTTGAGCATTTGTACTTAGAAAAATAAATACACACATTTTCTTTTCAGTATATAATAATAATAATAATATGTCTTATTAAGGGCGAAGTTAACCTTACACTTATGGTTCTCTTACACTTAACCCTAATCACTAACATCTATTAAAATAAATTATAAACATTACACTAACTATATTTGGACATGTATGAGACAATAATTTACATAAATCCAAAGAACAGAAATAGAAAAAATATTTGTTATTTTATTTAATATTTTGTTATGCTTGTTATTTTGTTTTTATTTTTTATATTATTGTTTTTATTTTTTTTAGGGACCTTGTGACAAATGACAGCGCATTGCATTTTTAAACTTTAAACAGGGCATTATCTTAAAATTATCAGGTATTTTGTTATAAAGGTGGCAGGCGGCGTATGTAAAAGATCTCTTGAAAAATGTTATTCTAAAATTTGGGATATGTAAGCTGTTGTCAAACCGTATATTTAACGGGTGAAAGTGTGATCGAGGGATTAATTTTTCTTTTAGATATTTAGGTTTAGCCGTCGTGATTATTTTATGAAGAAATGTAGCCATATGAAGGTTACGCCGCTGCTCCATGGTCAGCCAATTTAAATCTTTTAATTTGCGCGATACCGGGTCAAGTTTTCTAATTTTGTAGATAAAGCGGATACATGCTTTTTGTACCTTTTCTATTTTTTTAATTAAACATTTGTCCAGTGCTGGACCATACACAACATCTATATAATCGAACCTAGAAAGTATCAAGGTATCACATAGTAAGGCTTTCAGCTTTATCGTTAAAGTGTTTCTAAAATTATACAAACACTTGAGCCTGGCAAAGGAGATACGGATTAGATTATTAATATGCTCGCCAAATTTTAATTTATCGTCCATTACCAGCCCCAAATTTCTTGCAAAATTTTTTGCATTGAGAGGAGTATTTTTAATTTTAATTATGTTTATATAGCGAACAATCTTATTTCTATTACACTTGCTCCCAAAAAACAACACACAAGATTTGTTTACATTGATTGTAAGATTGTGATTTTCGGATCTCGTGACTAATCTACCAAGGTCTTCATTTATCTGATCAATTGCCACTAGGACATGTTCAGGCGAAAAGGAATGGCACAGTTGAGTATCATCAGCATACATTATAGCATCAGAGTGTATAACTGCATCTTTAAAATCAAAGGTGTATATATTATAGAGGAGACGCCCAAGGATGGACCCTTGAGGAACCCCTTTATTAATAGATAAACCATTAGACACCCAATTATTCAACACCACTTTTTTGAGTTCTTCCCGTTAAATATTTTTTTACAAAATTAACAGCATTATTATCAAATCCAGTGTGATATAGTTTAGCACAGAGGAGTGCATGATTGATATTGTCAAAGCCGAGACCGTGCCATTATCAATATTATTACAATATCATCATAAACTTTTGACAATGCTGACAATATGGTAGTAGGTAGTACTGATGTATACATAGTTTTTCATTTTTTTGGATGTTCATATTGTACTTTATTTTCATTTATGAGATATTTGTTTGTTTGTTTGTATTAAATTGTAATACATAATTACTGAATTATAATTATTATAAAGTGAATTTTTACTATTAGGGCATAGCTGATTTTTACGATTCAATTATAGTGGTTTTTGTAAAATATTAAATATTGACACTATTAGTTAAAATTTTTGTGACATGTTCAATAGCGTTGGAAAAATAAGAAATAAACGGAATTAATGGTGTCATGGCCTACTTTGAGATTTGTTCTTTTCATTTTTACATAAGAGCGTGTCAAAGCCAACTGCGTTTTTCGAGTTTTTTGATACGCATTATTATTCTTATTGTCTTTGTCGTCGACTTGCATCCCTTTAACTTTTTTCGTATCTCAAATAAGGAAGCTATAACCGTTTGTGGTTTTCCTATTTTTCAGGTTTTTGTAAAATATATTTCACAAAGTAGGTTGTGGATTTCAAATGTATTTTTAGAGATATTTGGTGTGGCCCCCGTAAAATAGACAGACGGTATATGCAGAAGTTACATGTCTATTGAGAATCAACTTGATATATTTCATTCAAACATTGCAAATATTAAATTTATTATTTCATATATCCGCATCTATTGTTAAACCCATGGTTTTTATTGTGGAATGGCGTACCTAAATAAAAATAAACAAATTTCGAACGTATAATTCCACAAATTTTTAAAGCAAACCAAACATATTTATTTTCAAATGATATATTTTCAAAAGACAATAGTGACGATGACTGGTAAATAGCATGAGAAAGATATTTTTCAATCAAATGGAACCACACGCAATTAAAATATTAAAGAGTGATAAATAAACCTTTAAAAAAAACGTAAACTAAAATCGCCGGCTTAAAGATAATGATGTTACCGTGGGCGTCATAATCTCATTCAATATTTTTAATTAGTATTTTCATTATAATTTTGTTTTGAGTTAAAATAATATACCTACCGTTACTAATGACAGCTATAACTTGTGTTATTATGTAAATTTAAGTTCGATAATGAATTCGTATTAAATAATTGGGTGTGATAATGATAATTTTAGAAATGTTACACAATAAAATATCTATTCACGTATTTGTATTGAAACCGTCACTTCTTTATTACCGATGTAATAAATTCTTGTCAAATAGTTAGTGATAAAGTATTTATTTCCGCTATTATTATTGATTTTTATCAAAATATTCAATGGAAAGAAGTTTCTGATAAAATACCAAATAACTGTTATCAGCATTTATATTATTTTTATTGTTATGCCTAGGGAGCAGTTGGTCCATATTTTTATGTGAATAAACACAGAAAAGGTTTTTATTTTGATGGTTTAACTGAAATAGTAGGGCCAATAATGATAATAGTGTTGCTTTATCTACCAGAAAAATAAGTATCTCAGCATCTCAATAATCGACTGTCGTTTAAAATGGGACAGCATATATTTAATATATGTGTAATAAAAATTGAGATGCATATTTCCAAAAATTGCTCAGAAAAATTCCAAGTTTCTGAATAGTCTCGTAATGACATGTTAAAAGAAAGAAAAATACCACAATCCCATGGTACTTTATGAACACCACAATAAAGTCGAGCATAACAGAAAATCCTACAATCCATAGAAAATGTGTCTCTATAGGGTGTCTCACCGGGAACTGGATCGATCGATGTAGAGAAGAGTGCGCATTGGAAAATTTTGAAAATTTAGATAATTACTAATGTCGGTGTGGCCAATCCAACTAAAATAATTACAAGCAGCTGGCACTTCCGTTTATACCGGAAGTCGATACCAACTTGCTTATTTCAAATGGAACACCCTATATATTTTTCATCATTTCATCAAAATAGCCATGATTAGAAACAATCAGTCTTTATCTTATGTCAAAAAATGCCAGCACTTTTAAATTATACCAAGGAAAACTTTTTAAATTTATTTATTATTTATGGAGAATGTGATAAAGTAATATCAAGAACTTGCAGCACATTTGCTATTCGATATCCACAAAAACGCAAAATAACACTAACACTGCAACATGCGTATTAATCGAATTGAAGATATGGCATGAACTAAAATAGCAGAGATAAGATCAATTTAAAATATGATTTCATTTTAATTTAATAATTAGTTTAAATGTGCTTTTAGAGGGCGGAATATTAAACATAATATTTTTAGTCGCAAACTCCCCTATAAATCCTTATTTTACTATAAGGAAAGTAACCAGACTGCAACCAAAGTTACAAGTCTGGCGCGTTAAGTGTAATAATTGCATATTACCATCAAAACGCTAATGCTTCGATTGCTAGATGGCGCCTGCTGGCTATTTTACATGTCGCTATTGTAAAAATACCGGGATGTACCAAATAGTCAAAGGATTCTCGTGCTGGTCGTCGCATGCCTACCTTGCACTGACGAGAGCCAACAGCTCGAAACTGCAGTCTGCAAGTGGTGTGTGACGACTGGCAAGAGAGCTCCTTTAAGTAGGATTAGTCTTTCGGGCTGGTGTTTGTTGCAATCGAAGCATTAGCGTTTTGATGGTAATATGCAATTATTACACTTAACGCGCCAGACTTGTAACTTTGGTTGCAGTCTGGTTACTTTCCTTATAGTAAAATAAGGATTTATAGGGGAGTTTGCGACTAAAAATATTATGTTTAATTTAATAATTGTTCAAAATTCCGCCCTCGAACCTCGACACATTTTTCGCACCTTCGGATTAGTTCCTCATAGGTAGCTCTTCTAATTGAATCCTATGATATATTTTGAAATGCATTTCTTACTCTTTGCATACAATCTTCAATGGTTGTTAATGGGCTCTTATAAACTTTATTTTTAATAGCTCCCCAAATGAAATAATTCAGAACTGATAAATCGGGCGAGCGAGGAGGCCATAAGAAAGGTCCATTATTGGCAATCCATTGATCATAAAAAGTTTCTTGTAAATAATTATTAATTAAATATGCCTTATGTGGGGGAGCACCGTCGCGCATCGTGCTGATAATAAATGTTCGGCGAGAGGTAAATTTTCTAAATAGTTATTATTCAAATTTTGTAAGATATTCAGATATCTTTCACCTAAAAAAAAAAAAAAGGAAATTTTACCATACATATTAGCAGAAGAGAAAATTTAATTTACCGTTTAAATTTTCCTGATAAAATTATAATGCCACCACTCTATCGTTTCTTATGGCACAGTAAACATTGAACTGCCAACTTTCCTTAAAGTTTCGCTCTCTGAACATATGAGGATTTGAGTCACTCCAATAATGCGAATTGTGTCTATTATAAAGTCCATTTTTAGTAAATTTTGTTTCATCTGTCCATATAATATTTCCCAAATAAGAATCGTGACACTCAGACCTTATTAGAATAAACTCACAGAAATTCTGTCTTCTTAGGAAATCTGTTTCTTTTAATCCTTGAACCATACGGAATGAAAACGGGTGAAACTTATGTTTTAATAAGATTCTGTGAATTGAATTGTTGCATAGTCTCGATTCCAGAGCAGCTTGTCTTAATGACATCCTTGGAAATGCATGAAAATATCCCAGAATGACTATTTCAATGTTTTCCTCATTAACAATAGGCTTTCTTCTTTGCATTTGCTTTTTTGCCTTGACAGAGCCATAATTTTTAAAATTTTCCAGTATGCGTTTTACAGTGTTTGGTGACGGTTTCCGTTTTTCTGGATATCGAGTAGCAAATGTGCGGCAAGTGCTATTACTTTATCACATTCTCCATAAATAATAAACAAATTTAAAAAGTTCGTGGGTATAATTTAAACGTGCTGGGGTTTTTTGACGTAAGATAATGACTGATTGTTTCTAATCATGGCTATTTTGATGAAATGATTACAACAATTCATGAATTTCTAATAAAATCGCAAATATTTCAAAAAGTTGTAACTTTAACCCCCAGAAAAAAAGGGAAGTCAATTTCACACAACTTGACGTAAAAACATACAGGGTGTTCCATTTGACCTAAACAAGTTTTCGCGGTTTGAAGTTGACAAAATGTAACGCGAAAAACGGAAAACTTGGTATGATATTGAATTTATTTCAGTTGTAGAAGGTAGTTCTCTTTCTGTTCTTTTTACGTGACAAGAACCAAATGAGGATCTTTTACACGAAGAAAGTTATAACGGTTCTTGCAAACCGTTGCACCTGTCAAATTTTCTATAAAGTGTCAAATATCTCTGAAACGGCTAGGTTTAGGTATAGGATATGCTACATATTTTCGACTCAGAATTTTATGCTCTTTTCGAAAACCCTAAAATGTGTAGGGTGGATTGGCCACACCGACATTAGTAATTATCTAAATTTTCAAAATTTTCTGATGCGTACTTTTCTCTATATCGATCGATTCAGTTCCCGGTGAGACACCCTGTATAGCATAGCTATACTTACATATTATTAAATTTGATCTCTATTCATACTTGCGTATGATTATTATGTATGTATCTTAATTTATTTCCCTATAATATTCTCTTTATATAGTTGGTTGTACGGAATTTGAAGACCGCCACCTTCTCTTATTTGTATTTTTTATGTATTTTTAAATGCAATAAAGATATAACATTATTTAAATTTAAAATTGGTGTAATTAATGCAAATATTACGTGTAGTGGGCGGGTTGATGTAATTTCGTGGGTTTGGAGTGATGAAAGCAAGAGACCTATTTCACCTGAGAGTAGTCTAATTACAATACTGAGTCATTTCTTGGTCACCCTTAGATACGCATTATTCACCCCATGCACACCTTCGGAGGGTGAAATAAGCAAACGTCTGTAATTCGGTAACCCTTTAAGCTGGTGACTCCGTTTGCACATCAAATTATTCCTACTTTAAAGAGAGATTTATAAAATGTATTCCAGTATATATCGAAAATTGTATTTTTACGTGTTAAAAGACATATAAATAACTAAACATATCAAAATATAGTTTAGACAAAAATTGTTGTCGTGTGTACATGCAATTGATCATACTTATGGATATTTTTTCTCTCCGTAGACTTGTAGACGATCTAATTAAAAAGCGTATTAAAATATGGTTTTGTTGATCTAATTTTATGGTTAAAATTATGCAAACGGTTCATAAGATTATTCTCACTAAATCAGAATGGTGTTACGTTAATTAATGTTCCAGCTATACTACTGAATATATTATATTGCCTTCACTTCTAAAGATACAAAATCACCTCGAAAATGGAAAGATATATTGAAAATTGGCATGCCAAATGTAAATTCATGGCTGTGCAAGCAACAAGGAAGACTTCTTGCCAATTACACTAATTACAATAGGCAAATAGTTTACGCCGAAGATCATTTTCACTCGTTTCTACTGCCCTTTTCATTTTCGGGAAGGCACAATATACCAAACTTAAATATTATCTCCGTCAATTAGACATTTTTTACTATTTTAGTTACCCGTTACCCCCATATTGTCAAAGTTATTTGTGGCATTCTACGAATATTATTTCCTATTATTTGGGTTTTCTACCACATGTATTATTATCCTCTTCAAAAACAAATCATCGAATCTACAAAATAATAGAATTATTGGAAAAAGGCCTCTGCGCCCGTGACGTTTTTCGTCAAAGGATTAGTCAGAGGTTATGTTTTGTAAATAATATAAATCGGAATAAACACAGAAATTATGTATTTTGCTGACGTTTCGGAAAGTAATCTCTTTCCGTTTTCAAAGCTTTTTTTGGAAGAACTCTTATTTTGCTGTGTATGTGAAATACACAGCTTTAAGATTCTGTTTATGTTATTTCCATAGATACTTACTACTTACACAGAACTGATGATATTTTCTTTTAGATAATGTTGAGTTTGTTAAGTTCCTCTTTTAACATTGGTAGCCAGGTTGTACAAATATCTACAGAACAATTCGATACGCACTTATCTTCATTTAATAAGATTATTGCTGATTCTTTAATTTTTCTTTTTTTTTATTATCTGCTTCTTTTGTTAAAATTTTTGCCGAGTCCCAGTTTATTCTATGTCCGTTTTCCCAAACATGTTCACAAATCTTTGATTTCTGAATTTCATTCTTTCTAATGTAATTCTTGTGCTCATCCAACCTCACACTGAAAGGTCTGGATCCGGTTGTCGTCTGGTGGAGATATGTTGACGACATCTTTGCAATTTGGCCTCATGGTGTCGATTTACTAGATAGATTTTTGGAAAATATAAATAGTAAGGAACCGTCTATTAAATTCACATTAGAAGTAAAAAGTAGGAATGAATTACCGTTTTTAGATGTTTTAATTAGAAGGGTAAATAATACAATTGAAACAAGCGTTTATAGAAAACCAACACATACTAATAGATATCTAAATTTTAACTCAAATCAGTCAATAAATGTTAAAAGGGGTGTTGTAAAATGTTTATACGATAGGGCCAAAATAATTTCATCTAATAATTAAATATTAAATAACGAGAAAAAATGTATCAAAGAGGTTCTACTACAAAATCAATATCCTGAAGCCTTTGTTAATAGAGTTTTCATAAATGTTGAAAATAGGGACAATCAGGTACGACAAAAACCTGAACGTCATTATACAGCAATATTCCTTATGTATACGGACTATCGGAGAAGCTACACCGTATAGGTGACAAATTTGAAGTTAGGACGATATTTCAAACGGGGAACACTTTAAGATCTATTTTAACAAGAACAAAACCGATAAACAAGGAGCAGAATTCAAAAAACTGTATTTACAATATCCCGTGCGAATGTGATAAATGTTATGTGGGTGAGTCATCCAGACCTTTCAGTGTGAGGTTGGATGAGTACAAGAATTACATTAGAACATGCTTGGGAAAACGGACATAGAATAAACTGGGACTCGGCAAAAATTTTAACAAAAGAAGCAGATACCAAAAAAAGAAAAATTAAAGAATCAACAATAATCCTATAAAATGGAGATAAGTGCGTATCGAACTTAACAAACTCAACATTATCTAAAAGAAAATATCATCAGTTCTGTGTTCTGTGTAAGTAGTAAGTATCTATGGATTTAACATAAACTGAATCTTAAAGCACAGCATACACAGCAAAATAAGAGTTCTTCCAAAAAAAGCTTTGAAAACGGAAAGAGACTACTTTCCGAAACGTCAGCAAAATACATTATTTCTGTGTTTATTCCGATTTATATTATTTACAAAACATAACCTCTGACTAATCCTTTGACGTAGACGTCACGGGCGCAGAGGCTTTTTTCCAATAATTCTATTATTTTGTAGATTCGGTGATTTGTTTTTTAAGAGGATAATAATACATGTGGTAGAAAACCCAAATAATAGGAAAGAATATTCGTTACCCCCATACTGTGCTCATTCATACGTTTAAGAAAAATGAGTGGCGCGTAAGCAAAAACTGCTACGGGATCATGATCAGCGTCAAACAAAAAATGATGGAAATTACAAGTTGCGGTTATGAATTGATGCGTATGTTCCTGGGATCTCGGTCATTAAATTCAAAATTATCATATGTCTTTACGTTTCGGTTTATTAAGCATCTTCAGAGAACTATGAATTAGAGACATAAACAGTACTGTTTCCCTTTATACAGGGTATCTCAAAATACCCGCATTCGCCTTTAGGTACTGATTCTACGTGCAAAAGACTTTCTATATACTTTAAGTATGTTATATCAGATTAAAATACAAAGAGTTTTTTGGGTCGCCGATTTCAAATTCGATGTCGAAGGTGGCATTTGACAGTTGACAGCTGTCAGTAACAGTGTTAGCTGTATTATCCTGAAAAGATTTGTCACGCGTGACCCGGGAACTTCGTAATAAATCTTTTCAGGATAATAAAGCTAACACTGCTACTGGCAGCTGTCAACTGTCAAATGCTACTTTTGACATCGTAGTTAAAATCAGCAACCCGAAAAATCCCTGTAGAATACTAGCGAAGCCGCATTGAAAGGACCATGACCCCATACTATTAGCGAAAAAAATCCCGAAAAATCGACTTCCCCTCATATCTGGAAAATTATACATTTTCCGACTTTGTGGCCATGAGGACTTTTGATCAGGAGTTGAAGAGGAATAACATATATCGATTCCAGCCAGTTTCACCGCGGGCCATTTCCCATAAGAAATGTGTGGTGTTCTTTATACAGTTTCTATGGAGTCACTTGGGATGAGCTTCTAATTTGATACATTTACATATTCACTGAATATCTCCATTTAACTCGAAAATGCGTCTCTTTACGCCTGTTGCTATCTTTAGGGTTCTTAAACATTGCAATGAAAATATCTAGGAAGCTTTTAAGTTGTGTATTTATGTGTTTAAGTTTTTTATACACCCAAAAAACTAATTTATAACCCCGATAGAGGTAAATAAAAAATAAATGAATAGAACCAAGCAAATGTATTCGTATATCTTTTGTAAGAAAAACATACAGATAAAATTAAATATTTTTATATTAAGACCACAATAAAATAAACACCAGAAACTCATAATTAATAAGGCTAATTTCTCTCCCACTGTTTACGACAGCTTGACACCATCTGGCGTGTTTACTATTATCAATTTTTTTTTCTACGCCTATTACCTTGAATTTTATACATGCTGCCAAGGAGTTGAGGTTAAGAACATAATTATGAATTTCCATGCAATTTTCAGTAACGCAAAATTAATCGATTAAGATTATTATAGATATGGGTATTAATTCAAAAGTAATCTTATTAATAACAGATTCACAATAATGGTAGGGTGATCGATAAGCTTTCAGTTGTCAGTGACCCAAAATGTTGCGATTGGCAAATGACAAAATCGAAAGCTAAATACCCTAATTAGCTTACATTCAAAAATTGTCCTGTGCAAAGGGACACTAATCAAAACTTTCAAGTTATTGTGGTTTGTCCCACTTTGCATGGAGCCACCCTCATGTGTCGCTCATCTGATAACCGAATATTTTGAAATTTTGTTAGTGACTATACAGGTTGTCTCACCGGGAACTGAATCGATCGATATAGAGAAAAGTACACATCAGAAAATTTTGAAAATTTAGATAATTACTAATGTCGGTGTGGCCAATCCAACTAAAATAATTACAAGAAGCTGGTACTTCCGCTTATACCGGAAGTCGATACCAACTTGCTTATTTCAAATTAATCGCAAATATTTCAAAAAGTTGTAACTTTAACCCCCACCAGAGCCTCCACAAGGGGGGGGTCAGCTGGACCCATGGTACCGGGGCCCGGCCTTTAGGGGGCCCGGCGCCCGCCGTTCGAAACGAACGCAGTTTTATTTAGAAATCTAAAAATAAATTTTTTTAAATTTATAAATTAATAAAATGATAAATAATAAGTACAAGCTTGTATCCAGTATTGACTTTAATGACATCATAAACATTTTTGCTTTAAAAAAAAGCGAGAAATGCAAGTATCAATTGAATTCTTGAAACAGTAAAAAGGAATACTTAGTTTATTTTACTTATTTGTTTAGTTTAACCTATCTATACTTTTTAAATTTTAAAATAATATACTATATAAAAATTAAAGATTTTTTTCAATTAAATGTTGTTGATAAAGGGGCCCGCTGATGAACTTGGTACTGGGGCCCGAAATTTAATGTGTGGGGCCTGACCCCCACAATACTAATATCAGAAAAAAGGGAATTCAATTTTACACAACTTGAGGTAAAAAAACACAGGGTGTTCCATTTGACCTAAACAAGTTTTCGCGGTTTGAAGTTGACAAAATGTAGCGCGAAAAACGGAACACTTGGTATGATATAGAATTTATTTCAGTTGTAGAAGCAGTTCTCCTTGAGTTCTTTTTGTGACAAGAAGCAGATGAGGATCTTTTACACGAAGAAAGTTATAACGGTTCTTGCAAACCATTGCACCTGTCAAATTTTCTATAAAATGTCAAATATCTCTGAAACGGCTAGGTTTAGGTATAGGATATGCTACATATTTTCGACTCAGAATTTTATGCTCTTTTCGAAAACCCTAAAAAATATAGGGTGTTCCATTTGAAATAAGGAAGTGGTATCGACTTCCGGTATAAGCGGAAGTGCCAGCTGCTTGTAATTATTTTAGTTGGATTGGCCACACCGACATTAGTAATTATCTAAATTTTCAAAACTTTCTGATGCGTACTTTTCTCCATATCGATCGATTCAGTTCCCGGTGAGACACCCTGTACATACCCATAGAAGTGGGTTTTTAGACGTAACAATATTTGATTTTAGCTGTAGGCTTCTAGGATGGAAAGAAGGGACCTATTTTCAAAAAGATATATTAGCTTTTTTTAGAAAAAGGAGGTTTACTTTCGTACTAGGAAGAAGCTGGCCAAAGTATAATAGTTCACCAATCGGCCCAGAGATGGAACTATTGGTTCTACTACTGATAAACTAAAAAGCAGTAGAACCGTCTCGAATGACAGATTGGAATAACAGGGAAAACTTTAGGATAAGTGCCATGGAGTATATAAGTAACAAAGCCAACGCGCCGGAGTCAGTTCAGTACAGTTCTGAGATGAGCCAAGTGATCAGATAAGAAGAACAGTAACAAGTTGCGAATTATAGTACTGAGTCTATAGTAGATAAAAGTTGTAATTAATGTGTCATTTAAGGACTAATTACTGTAAGTAATTTAGTGACTAATAAATCAGCGGTTAAACAATTCAAACCCCCTTATACTAGATTAAATCGTAACGAGTTCAAAAGTGTTTGAGATAGGGGCCGTCAAAAATACAATTTTTTCAGCTGAAAATAATTTTTATCTGTAAAATACGAAGGGCCACACATATTTTTATTTTTTGTTATGCAGTGATTACCAGTCTCGTAATTACCACTTATACTTTAACTAGGTTTTCTTTGGTTGTGCGACCATACGTCCAAACCCGGCGCATCTATTATACAGACCAGTATTCTATTATTTAATGACAATAAGAGAACAGCCGAAGTATGTAATTAAATATCTCCAGAAAAAGTCAACGGCCCTAAAAGGAATTCATGCATGCATGCAAAATACTCTAGAGGGATATGCTTCACTTTAGTGCGTTCACCCGCTGGTGTGGGTTGAAAAAGGTAGAGAGGCACCACGAACTGGGGGATTCCTTGAGCCAGTGTCCACCAAGAAAACGTCAATAAATCCATGCCGGCTCGTAATACAACGCAGTATGTATAGTAGATTTCAAGACATTTTACTTGGAAGAGAATTGTACCAAACTGGCCACTAATAAGTTTAAGATACTAACTTTGATGTAAAATATGTCTAGCAGAGTCAAATTAGGACTTGAAAAATGTGAACTGTCTGGTCGGGAGTTTTTTATTTTTAACATGTATATCTATATATATTTTTTTAAGGAACGTTGAATATCCTATAAAATTCCTTCAACATTCTGCAACAATTCACAAAAATCAACTCTTATTGGCATATCCTCGGGGATAATTCTTGAGTTTTTCTGTAATGGAACAAGTACAATTGCTGTTCATGTAGTAACTCTTAAGAGTCCCGTTTGCAAAGCACACAACTACTAGATAAATTATAATGAAAACACTGTACCGAGAGGTGGAGCTTGCATTGCGGTTATTGTTTTGCTATTGGCGTAAATATTACCTGAGATTTCATCAGAGTTGGAGTCGAGCTCATTGTGCCGTTTGTGGAGTGAATTATCGTCAGAATGTTCGGCAGTAAACGAGGCCACAAATAACACTGAATACGCGCGGAGATATTGCATATACGAAAATCGAAAAAGAGCCACACAATTAAAAATACTTAGTTAAGATAATTTTTTTTTTTTTTTTTTGTGATAAATGTTATTATATTCTACGTTGCTGTTTTTAATTTTTTGATTTTCACATTTTAAAATTTTGAAAATTCGAAAAAAGTAATTATTTTTTTTCAAAAAATTCCACGCAGCGACACAGATTGAATTTTTATGTATTTACCCTCCAAATTTCGTATTCATATCTTCTCTAATTATGTCACAGTTATCTGGCTACGATTTCATGTTTTTCGTGAACGCAAACGGAACTCTTAAAGCGCTTTGGTGAGATGTAGGCGAAAATCACTCAATAGATGGCGCTGCAAATTTCTGAATTGAAAAATTGAGTAGTGAACAACAAAGTTTTGACATGTTGTATTTTACGATAAATACATAACTTCCTAACATATTTTAAAAGACGAACAATTATGAAATTATGCCTAGTATATGTTTAATAAATGAAATTTCTGAGTTTTGTATAGTAGTGTCAAACAATATCTGAAAAATAAAAATGTCGATTTCGGATTTTTTGATGATCGTGTGTAGACTGATCGTGTGAGGCCTTTGAAATAAGAAGATAGACCAGGGAAATTAGAACTATTTTGCCCGAAATTCCAGAACTTTGACAAACAGCTCGTATCGAGATGCGGTTTTCGGCATCGTGTTCGGAAAAATACCAGGAAAAAGTCTACATGTAGTGCACGCGCCATTTTTAGAAATATATGTATATTTTTTTCTAATTTTGACATATAAAGTGACACTTTTTAAAACTGATTGACATTATGAAACGTCTTACTTTTTGTAACTAGTTGCATAAAGTAAAATTTTATGCAATTGGTGACGAAAAATGTATTTCAAAATTAGTGACAAAAAGAATTATTCTATTTATTAAACTGTTATAATACAAGTTAAAAACATAAATTATAAATTAATTAATTATTATAAATATTGATAACACAATTATTGCAATTATTCAAATTAATTCCCGACGACATATTTTTTTCATTGCTCGAACTTGCTGTTATTTGGGAAGTGGCGCACATTGCTTTAGATGTTTCACCAAATATTTCTTGCGCTATAAGTTTCTTATTATTCATAGAATTTTCGACATATCCCTCCGCAACAGAGCTAGATTTCCAACCTCCGAGCCTCTTTAATTTTAAAATATCAGCGCCAGGATTTCTGGTACATTTTCCATTCGCATATTTTACAAAAAATCTGTTGTGTTTAAGAACCTGGGGACGCAACTTAATATATTTTCTTAATATTTCAACAAGATTCGTATTTTCAATGTCTCCAGTGGTAATTGCAAACTGCCGTATAACTTTTGTTTTTGAAGGTGGGATATCAACATGAAAATAGCTTCCTTCGTCTATAACATTTTCAACTGGAAGAAATGTTAATTCTGCTTTTCTGCATGCTCCTGCCATTCCAATTATCATTGCAACCTTAGCCATTAAGTATTCTTTGTCATCAGCTTCCACTAAAAATTTGGCAAAATCTTCTTTAATAAAAACTTTTGACTTTTTAGCACTGTACCCGTCCGCTTGACTTTTAATATATGCTACCAAATTTGTATATTTTTTAATATCAATATTCCTTTTCAGATTTAGTTCAGACCTTAACATTGAGTAAAGTGTCCATAATGTGGAAACTTTTAGATCTTTCTTACCCTCAAAATATGCAAGTAAAACTTTCTCATTAACATGTTTAATTTTCTTCTCATCACACCACGTAACAAATTTTTCGTATGCCAAATCATAAACTGCCTTTGACTTTTTGGGAATTACTGATAATAGAGCATTACCTGCTACCTCTTCAATATCGCTTGGTAGCTCTTCAGAACTTGAATTACTCATTTAAAAAAAATAAAACTAAAAATATATCAATCTCACTAAAAACCTTCCGTCTAGACTTTTTTACAAAATGTCAAACTGACAACTAACATGAAGTAACAGCAACAAACTAAATTTATGTTTTCCAAATTTTTATCAATTATATTAAATTTAATTTTTTTATTACTTTCTTCAAAATTAGAAAAAATCTTGTATGCAATACGTTACGAAATGAAATTTTGTGTAACTTGTGAATTTTTGCGAAACTCACTTCGTTCGTTCCGCAAAAATCTCACGCGTTACACAAAATTAGGCATTTCGTAACTGATGGCATAAATAGCTATTTTGTTGTTGAAATAGGTTTCAAGTGTCATGAAACGTCGAGATTTTAAATTTGAGTGAAAAAAAATTCCCTGTCTGTCGGTCTATAACTTTTTTGTGCGCACGTTTACTCTGGAACCGTTTATACCATTGACTTGAAATTTGGTTCACTTATGTATTATAACGAGATGTGAAACTAGATTATATTTTGATCTAATTCCGTTGAAGGGTTCGGGGGTAGATGGGGTAAATAGGCAAAGCAAGCAGGTAAGAGTCCATCAAATTGCAATTTAGGGCATGTATGAAAAGTCAAGGTCTCAAAATTTTTTTTGGCTTCAGCCACCCCCACTATCACCCCCAATACCACCCCCACACTATTATTAAAGGGGGTAAAAAATAAATTGGGATTTAGTGTGTATACGAGAACCAAGGGACTCTAAAAAATTTTTGGCATTAGCCACCCCCTCTACCATCCTTATTGCCACCCCCGCATTATTATTAAAGAGATTAAAAAATTAAATTAGGATTTAGTGTGTACGAGAACCAAGGGCCTTTCAAATTTATTTTGACATTAGCCATCTCCTTTGCCACCACCATTGCCACCCCCACCATAATATTAAAGGGAGTAAAATATTACATTGAAATTTAGTGTGTATAAGATTTGGATACAAAATCTGGATGTGAAAGTAGTGATTCCTTGGGCAGCGGTTTTTACTAAAAATTCACACCCGTAGCGCCACCTCTAAACATTCCCGGCCGGCTTCGAGGGAAGATCTGGACTCGGCGCCTTCGAAAACCCCCGAGTGACTGCACCCTATATGCAATTTTCTAATAATGGCGCGTGCACTATATGTGAACTTTTTTCCTGGTATTTTTCCGAACACGATGACGAAAACCGCATCTCGATACGAGCTGTTTGTCAAAATTCTGGAATGTTTTTCTTATTTCCCTGGTCTAAGAGGCCGTTTCCAAAGATGGGCATATAATTACTTCCACGTCCAGTGGAAGTATAGTAACTCAAAAAAATATATACATTTTTTTTGTTGAAATAGGCTTAAAAGGTCATGAAACGTCGAGATTTTAAATTTGAGCGAAAAAAATTTCTGGTCGGTCTGTCTGTAACTTTTTTTGTGCGCACGTTTACTCTGGAATCGTTTATGATATTGACTTGAAATTTGATACACTTATGTATTTTAACGAGATGGAACTAGATTATATTTTGATCTAATTCCGTTGAAGGGTTCGGGGGTAAATAAGGGTAAATAGGTAAAGCAAGTAGGTATAAATTCCATAAAATTGCAATTTAGGGCATGTATGAAATTTTTTTTGGCATCAGCTTCCCCCCTCTCACTATCACCCCCAATACCACCCCCACACTATCATGAAAGGGGGTAAAAAAAAATTAAAATGTGATTTAATGTGTATACAAGAACGAAACGTCTCAAATTTTTTTTTAGCTTCAGCTACCCCTTCTACCACCCCTATTGTCACCCCCACCCCATTATTAAACGGAGTAAAAAATTAAATTGGAATTTAGTGTGTATACGAGAACCAAGGGCCTTTATTTATTTTTTTTTGCATTAGCCACCTTTAGGGTACTCCTAAACACCTCCCCAACATGATCCAACCATAAAATTGCTTATGGAAAAGTTCCTTTATATTGATTTTTTGTGCTATTTTTACTGCGCTATACTGGCATATAAATATCAGCATTGTCCAGGAAGTGCTAAAGAAATTCCGGAGTGTGAATCATATATTGTCCCATATTTTGCCAGTAAAAGGAAATAGTCTTCGTAAACTGCACATTATCCAAAATTAACCATATCCGGAAGAAAAGTATCTTGTTTCAACTGGACTTTTTAATCAGTATGTGATGACAGCGAAAAGAACATATGGCATACCGCTAGAACTAAAATTGTGTTAGCTTTACTATTTTTTTAATATAAAATAAAATGTGGGAAACGATACAACTACTTCCACACTTTACTAGAAGCATCCTCTACTACTGATATGATACAGGCCGGAAGAGAACTAGTTGGATATCTTTTTGGTGGAGACGTTTTTAGTTTTACCCATAGTGTTTGTGATAATTGAAAACAAATCAGTCCAGTACCTGAAACTAAATCGAAGGGCTGAAGCGAGCTATAGTAACAAGCTTAGAAAATTTATTGCATGTATAAATTTCATCTTATAAAAATTAGTTGCAACAATTTTTGTAACATTTCCTCCCTCTATGACGATTGAAAGCGTTATATCACACTATAACCAAACAAAATCATACAGGTTGCTGAAAAAGGATTATAATCTGCGACTAGCATACCTGAATATTAAAGAAAAATCCAGGATAGAGAACTAGATGTTGAGCTGTATGGGAAACGAGACTGTAAAGAAGTTTTTTAGGAACACAGACAATATTTAAAACAATTTTTATGTTGTATGCAAGTTGTACGTTTGTCAATGTTCATGTTATTTGTTTTAAAAATTTAATAAAATAAATGAAATTAGCTGTTTTATTTCTAAGTTTATAGTAGGTTGTTTTTATTTTTGTAATAAATATAAAATATATTTAATGAAATATCACTTTGTAAGAAAAAACACTGCTTTTTGTCTTAGACGAATCTCTTTTCGCTGGGTGGGCAAATTTTATAACTGGGCGGGAATTTTCCCATGTAAGTATATCTTAAAAATGGCTTGCAAGTTTTTCCGCTAGTTTTCACTCTAATCTGAATTTGATCAGAGTTCCAGAAAAGTAACTAAGAATGTAAATTAAACAATTTTTAATAACAAAACAGTCATATGAAATGAGTGCAATTCAATATACAAAATTATCGTCAATTTATTCTAAGAAAGTACAAAAGAATTTCAATTAAAAATAAAGGAATATCACAATTCATGTAATAAAGACAATTCATTATTAATAAAAATCCTTGCGCATTTGGTTTCTTTAATTAAAAAATATAATAACCACGCTTGTTTTATTTATAAAGTATTTAATAATAGCCTCCAAATTACATTTCAAAAAGAAGTATAAACCAAAGTAGATTTTTTAAATGATTTATAAAACATTCCAACAATACAAATAAAAAGTTTTCAGATTCTTAAAATAGTGGAAATAGGTCATTAATTACAAGATACTATTTTTCCAGTCGATTGATATTTCGTTAAATTTATTGGCAATTAATTTATTTAGAGTGAACACTTATAACAAATGCTACTTGCATATATAGGATGGGGCAATAATACGTCGAACCTCGATATCTCAAGTTCCACGATAGCTAGAAATAAAAAAAAAATTAAACTAGATAAAAAAGTCTATAACTGAAAATTATTTTCGAACATACTTTTTTAAAATGGAATGCTATGTATATCAGTAAATTTTTTGAGGCCTCTTTCTAGGCTCTATTCATTCCTGTATTAGCATTGAATATTTCCCAACTACTTGGATGTAATGAATTTTTTTGTTGAAATAATGCAATTTGCAGATGGATATTTAAAAAAATCATCACAGTTATAACTATGGGGTTTAAGAAAAACTTATGTGAATACCCGTTACGAGACATCCAAGACCTAGACCCTGTATATTTTTCGACGATGTGATGTAGAAATGAAAAACGAACATTTTTTGTAAGTACTTCCTTAGGGCCAATTGCAACCAATTTCGTTTTATTGAGCAATAATTACAAAATTCAAAAATAAACTTAAAAAAAGAGATGTTTTCAAATAACTCAGTAGAAAAAAATATAATAAATGTTCCACATGTTCCCCATTTTGATTGACACACATCTCTATGCGCTTTTGAAATGAGGCTCCCACTGTTCCAAACGTTGCCGGTGTGTTAGATGTAAAATCAGTTATTATTCTTTCCTTGATATTTTGTTGGTGTGTCTCTATAAACAATTTCCTTCACGTATCCCCATAAAAATAAATCCATTTTTGTAAGATCTGGAGATCTCTAGCAGGCCATTTAGTGGGTCAATTTATTCCAATCCATTGATTAGGGTAGGTATTATTTAAGTGGTCTCTACCTGCATTTAAATAATGTGTGGTGGAGCACTATCTTGCTGAAACCACATTCTGTTTCGAATTCTTTCAGGGAGATTTACCAACAATTGTGGCAGATAGTTTTCCAAAAAATGAAAATAAATAGCTCCATCAATGTACCAAAGAAATGTGGTCCTATTACATGTTCTCCAGTAATTCTTCCTCAAACGTTTATATACCATCTATGTTAGTTCTCAACTTGCATAAAAAAGTGAGGCTTTTCGGAAAAATTGTGCCTATTAACAAATCTATTTTTATGAAAAGTTGTCTCATCACTGAATAAAACAGTATTGAAGAAGTTGACATCATGTTACATTTCGCCTCTGGCCCAATTACAAAATTGTAATCGCTTTTGAAAATCGTCATCAGATCATTCCTGGTGCATTTGAATATGATATACATGCAACTTATTTATTTTTCAAATTCAACCCACAGGCCGTCTACTTATTCCTACTAATGCTCACTTCTCTTTGACCAACTTGGGGATTCTCAACCGTTACCACCACCACAGAAAACTCATTTTCTTCGTTCACAACACGTTTTATTCTTTCACCTTTTTTTTATTCGACATTTCCAGTTTCCAGAAATCTATCGAGAGGGTTTTGGAAGCTACTAACATCAGGAATCCTTCTTTCAGGATAACATTCGTGATAAATTCTATTGGCAAGTAAACAATTTCTGTCTTGACTCGCCCAAAACAAACGTCATGTCTACAAGTTCCGCTTTATTAAAATTCATACTGAACAATTACAAATATTTTAAATTCAATACAAATTGTAACGACCGATAAGTGTGATAGATGCTCCTTTGTACACGACAATTTATACCAAACTGAGATTTTATTGCTTGTCGAATAACGAAAACAGCAAAAAAATTTACAAAAGAACATTACAGTAAAGGACCGGTTAAATACTATTTACTCATTTCAATGGATTGGAAGAAATGGTCCCACTAAATGGCCTCATTTCAAAATTGCATAAAGACGTGTGTCAATAAAGAGGCTTCAAAAAATGTACTGATATACATAGCATTCCATTTTAAAAAAAAGGCACTTTGTCCTGTAATTTCGTCTTGGCACGATAGCTCGAGTTCTATGATAACTAGACATTTTTTTAAAAATTGCAAGTAAACTAGATAAAGAGTCTATAATTGGAAATTATTTATGTTCGAAAATAATTTCCAATTATAGACTTTTTATCTAGTTTACTTGCAATTTTTAAAAAAATGTCTAGATATCGTAGAACTCGAGATATCGAGGTCCGAAGCACTATTTCCCCACCCCTGTATATACCAATAGATAGGAAACTTTATACTCTATGTATCTGTGTATAAATGTATCTTGAAATATTGTCGAAAAGTTTTCTGAGAAAATCCCAAAAAAATAAAAAATTGTACCTTTAGGGGTGGTTTTGGGGTAGTTTGGCTCCGGAGATCACTGGGGATTTTTAGTCACATAAAAAGTACCCCATAGGGAACACAATCACGCGAAAATCAGCTTGTCCCAAATTTGTTTTAGGTCGACCCATTATTTTTATTGGCCTATTATCACCCATGTTATATATATATAAATAATATTAACAATTACGTAAACTGGAATTATTAAAGAAAAAATTAATCAAAGTCTAATAAATAACAGATATCAAAGCATTCTTTATTTGTAAAAGAATTTATTAATAAAATGTAAATGCACGTTGTTGTTTTTTTATACATTTATTTAACGTCGGCCTATTTCCGCTACTGAGGCCTAACACCGACGCTTGTAGACGAGCTACCCCCAACCAGGAATTTTTGCCGAACCTCTTCTCTTAAGTTACTTGCCTAACATTTAATAGACAAGGGACCGACGGCTTTACATCCCCTCCGAAGGATGGTATATTCCCTATACAACCCTTGCCTAAGGTTGTATAGCTTCCGCGCATACACAGATATACAAGTCGCTGGAAGATGTGTGAGGCGAGGATGCGGTTTTCGTTGGAACGGTCACCCATCCAACTACTAACCGTGCCTGACATTGCTTTACATCGCATATCGAAGTATGTACATAGTAAAGACGCACCTACGCTCGCCCCCTAAATGCACGTTGTTCTTTAAACATAAATTACTCAAGAACGGCTTGATTTATCGAAATGCAATAAGATACCTTTTTTATTGCCAATGATCTGAAAATTCGTTTTTTATAATAACTTTTAGAAATATGAAAAAAATTAAAAAGTTATGAGGAAAATACTGACAGTCATCCCCTAAAACTACCCCTTAAGTAGAAGATATGGTTTGACTGATACCCTATAAACTAGTGTCCGGATGGCCTATGACTAAGTTTAAAATATGAATTGGATATTTTAAGGGAGTCGAAAGATATTGCAGAAGAACTGAAATTTATTATCCCCCTTTTGAGCGGTATTTAGTTTAGATAAAAAACTACCATTGTTTTTAGATGTACTATCAACCGCAGAAATATCGGAAGACAATTTTGGTCCACCTTGTATATCCCGAGATATTTTAAGAGATCCGAAGGAAAACTTGCTTTAGAAAATTTAAATGTTTAAAAAGCTGCTTCGATCCTCGTTAAAATCCTAATTCCAGTCTAGGTAGTTCCATTATGACGATCACACCTTTCATCTATCAACCAGCGTCTAGCCACCCAACTTGCGGAAATAGATCGAGGTACAAACAAGCAATTCTAAGACCAGTTTTATTAATACAGTCTTGAGTAAATAAGGTATGTTAGATAGGAAAGGTGTTTTATCCTCCCTCCTAGTAGGCAAGACAAGCTGCGAAATACGCAGTGCGTGGAATGTGGTGATTTCCTGTCGACTAATCATGATCATATAAACTGTATATGGCCAATAGTCTGCAATCGGTCACATGTTTCAGCTTAGATATTATACTGGAGTTGTGCATGAGCGTACTTGAAACAACTTGGAAACAAACAGTGATTTTGAGGTCACTAATATTGTAGAGTATTTTGAAAAATGTTCATATTCTTGATAATCATAAAATGTAAGAAATAATAGAATCCCAAAAATTGAAATCTGTCAGAATAAAAGCTTACCATCCGCCATTTTTTTATTGAAGTGGTTAAAATTTAAAGAAAATTTGCGAGATATTTGAATATGGCACCCATATAAGTCTTTTTATTGGTTATTTTATAGAACCCAATTTCTCATTTTAATCCTTTTGATCAAATATTGACGATTGTTTAGTAACTTACATTAGATACACGTTTATATGTGTGTAGTGACTTTAACACTATTTTTTTCAATTGTTATGTTGTGATATAGTAGTTTGTGCAACAAGAGTGGATATGATAGCCATATCGCACGAGAAAGAAAATTGAGCACGACGCCGTAGGCGGAGTGCCTCATTCTTTCGAGTGCGATATGGATAATCCACTCGAGTTGTACAGTATACTTTTTCTACGACCGCATTAAGAAAAAACTACAAATAATAGTTTTAATCAAATTTTAATATATAAACTTAGCTACTGCTTAATCTTATGCTCTAGGTGAAAACATTTTTATAAAAGCGGCAGTAGCCTAGTGGTCACATCTACGCTTCGAAAAGCAAGAGATCATAGGTTCAATCCCCCCATATAGATAGCTACTTTTTTTTTGTCATAATATACCTCTAAAATTTTGTCTGTATATAATAATTTCAATAAAATCTTAGGTGGTATACCGTTTATCGATTCTTCACTGGACAACTATTGACAATTACTTTAATAGCTTACGCACCAACTTGATTTTTTTAAAACGAATAGTTGCCTATGTACTTAATAGACGAACTGTGATTGATCGATTTCATATCCATCCTAGAACGTGTATGAAATATATCCGTTCAGTTAACTGGAATGGCCCACTTATCCATTCTACAGACTGTACGGAAAACAGCAAATTTACATAAGGGAGTAGAAAAAATGTTTATTCATTCATTCATTTTGTGTTTTTGCTTTTAGAGTTGTTTTTATTCTGAATTTTGACATTTTTTAAATTCCGGAAAAGCTTCTTTTATGGTATTCCTTTTCTTTGCTGTTTTGGTTTGTTGCTGTCCAATATTGGCATCTCCTTAGAATATATTTTGTCGTTGTTGCGTTTCTATTATTGTCAATATGATGGGTATGTATATCTTCTGTTTTACCTACTGCGGTGTTGATAGCCATTAGTCACACCCTCATGCGTCATTAGCCTAATTTGTGTCATAGGTCACTACTAATAGTCATAGTTTACTGAGACGTAATAATGTATATAGGCACGAGACACGCGCTTCTCATCCAGAGACCTATCAAAGCAATAATTTTTATCAAAGACCTTGGATCAGAATTGGTAGTAAACGTAAACAGATGAAAACGTAAGCTGATTATAAAATATAAAATTGAAAGTATGTATTTTATTTCGCGAGTTTATTTTTTTACAACAGTGAATAATTTTTTGTACTGCTTAAGACTATAGTGATATATTTCTCGGTATTTCTAAATCAATGAAAATATAATAATTTAAATAGTCCTTAAATGTTTGATAGTTAGTTAATGACACATAAAGAAATGCTCTTTATCTAAAAGTACATGGCTTGATGTAAGCGCGTATAGTATCGTTCAAAGATACCCTGCAAATAAAAAATGCAACACAAACTTTACGAGTTCATTATTAACTCCGGCAAACCAATCGGTATGGTGTCATCAAACAAGTCGACGACGTACACTAGAAACCTATAAAGGCAAGTGATTCAATTTGCCGGCGGAATAGTACTACAGAGAGAAACGGTATTTTAATGAGATCGTAAAGTTTTTGTTACATTTTTTATTTTCAGGGAACCCTTGAACGATACTATAATGCCTGCGACCTATTCGCAATCTACTCAACGCCTTCCTCACTTCGCTTTAATTTCACTGGTGAGTGGGGAAATCCATTTTGTTCTGGCTTGTTTGACAACTCTTAATTTTGCGTTATTTGTATTCATACCGGCGTTATATCTCAGTCTGCTAGGAGTGTTTGACAAGCAGGATTGGTCAGACTGTCTGTTGTTTTCTGGGTTCAATCCTTAGTCTGACACTGGTAATGTCGGTGATTGCATTTTTTGAAATACGTAACGCCCTTCCAAATATGCCTTGAATTTGGGGATTGTGATGGGATGGTACTTATGTTTAACTTTATATGTGTTCCCACTCGCAGCGAAAATATTGTTTAATTTAAACAAAAGATAAGGCCAACGCGAAGTGGATTAATTGTTACAAAAATAAATATGTACTAAATAAATATTATACAATTTCCTATAAAAGGAACTAAATCCATTACCACCTATCAAGGTGTTCAATGTGCGTTTCCAAAACGATTGAAAATAATGCACTAAAACTTGCTATATACTACTACCACCACCAGATGGAGTCATTCGACAAGTCGTGGACGCCTTTCGCCTGTAATTTGATAGACTGGAGGAACAGTGTAGGGCTGTTGTGTAGTGTTGTGACATGAAAATATACTTTACAGTAAACAATTTGGTTTTAGAACTAACACTGAGGACTGAGGACGCAGTTTTTGAACTAGCAAATGATATTATGAATCTTTTAATAACAATAAAAAATCTCTTTGCTATATTTTTAGACCTGGCCAAGGCTTTTAACACCGTAAATCACGAAATTTTACTAGAAAAACTCAATGATGTCGGAATTAAGGGGAGTCCGCTGCATTGTTTGAAGACTACTTGACAAACAATTCAAAGTATAAAAATAAATAACACTATAAGTAGCGATCAGGTAATTGTAGCGGGTGTTCCACAAGGTACTGTCTTGGGCCCGCTTCTGTTCCTATATTAACGAATTGGAAACCTTCTTGATGATGGCAGTGTCATCTCGTATGCAGATGACACAGCTATTCTATTCCAAGCTGACACTTGGGAAAATGTTTATCAGGAAGCAGAGCGGGGATTTGGTTCGGTGCAAACATGGCTTAGTTCCAATCTCTTGGGTCTAAATATAAGTAAAACTAAATATATAACATTTTCCTCCACGGCTGCTGATCAACCTCAAAAAATTGTATTAAAATACATAATTGCTTAAATATTATAACCAAAAATGCACAATGGAACTGCCCATCCATAGAAAGAACCAATGTTATAAAGTATTTAGGGGTGACAACTAAAATGGACAAGAACATGCAGATCACATCCTAACAAAAATTAGAAAGCTTTATTATAAATTCTGCGAGCAAAGAGCCATTTTAAATAATAAAATTATAAGAATATTATACAAAAGAATATTATACAATATCTTAGTTGAACCAATTTTACGCTACTGCATTGTCGTCTGGGGAGGTTTATATGATAATTCTTTAAAACATGTATTCGTTACTCAAAATAGAATTCTAAAAACCATTTTCAAAATGGATTGTTTATAAAATACGGAGATACTATATAAATAAACTAAAATTCTAAACATCAGAGACATTTGCTCTTGTCTAAACATCTCCCGAAAATACCCAGCTTATATCCAGCAACTATCCACACGTATAGTCCAAGTAAGGACTTCCTGAGACAAAAAAAACTAAACAAAAACTTTACGACATAATTATTACCGCCGCGGGCCATGGCGCTAAGTTGAAGTAAATAGATCCCAGTAAAAAAAACGCAACAAAAACTTTATAACATCAAGCGCCAAGCCTGACATCAAATAACGACCCGAGACCCGACGTACATTAAAAACCTATAAAAGTAAGCGAGTCAATTTGCGAACAGCACTAAAAAAGATTACCGGTATTTTAATGAGGTCGTAAAGTTTTTCTTGGGTTTCTTATGTCTCAGGATTTTCCTGCTTGAACTATACCAAACTAAATCAAAATCGGATGAATCATTAAAGTTACCGTTCTATAGGAAATCTCATAATCAGCGATATGTCTACTTATCTCCAAAATTTTATAACTTACTACCTATTCAGATAAAGTCTAAAACGTTCAAGATATATAGAAATGAATTTAAAAAACATATTTAACAAAATCTTGACGTATTCTTAAGGTGAGAATATCCAAGAGAGAGAGGTCCAATAGGGAAATATTTACTGTTTTTGACCATAACTTCTTAGTAGTGTTATAAATTTTCACTTAATAATTTCAAACATATGCGAAATAGTTAGATTTAAATTTAGTGGATTCTGTGAGTCGGAAAAATAGGAAAATATTTTCTAACGCAACGAAACTAGTTACTCCCCCCCCCGTTTCCGAGGATACTGAACACGATGGCGGTGGTTTAAACTCTTTTTGAGTTGACCGTCACTCCCAAACGGCCAAAAGCAACCCGCAAAAGGGGTGAAACGGGAAGACACCGTCTTATATTGAGAAAAACTGCGTCACCCCCCGTTTTCGAGGATGCTGAGCACGATGGTGGTGGTATAGACTCTTTCTGAATTGACCGTCACCCCCAAACGGCCACAATCAACCCCCAAAAGGGGTGAAACGCGAAAACACCGTCTTATATCGCGAAAAACTGCGTCACCTCCCGTTTTTTTCGAGCATGCTGAACACGATGGTGGTGGTATAGACTCTTTCTGAATTGACCGTCACCCTCAAACGGCCAATAACCACCCCCAAAAGAGGTGAAACGCGAACACACCGCCTTATACCGAGAAAAACTGCGTCACCTCCCGTTTTCGAGTATGCTGAACATGATGGGGATTCTTTCTGGATCTTCTCCCCGAAGCAAAGCAACCCCTGAACTGGACAAAAACTACCCCGTGAGACCCTGCCTTATGAAGTGGATAAGAAAATTCCGATATGACCAAATGAATAACAAATCATTGAATACAAACCGGATGATGATTCCTCGTTTGTTGACTGATCTCTTACCCTAAAAAATAGGCGCATATATAGGGTCTGGTTAGGTTATTTGGTGATTTTCAGGCGGGGAAATCTGCTGTATGGAATCAGTGGTAAATTTCATATATTTTATTATATTAACTTATGAACATGTGTATTTGACGCATACAATTACTTACTTGCTATATATATAAAAATAAAACAGATTCCTTGACGTATACAACTACATATCCACTATATATCCATACCATACATTTTTATTGACGCAGGGATGGGGTTGACTCGGAGAAATTCAAAAGCACCCCCGTCTTGTTCAGCATGCTTGAAAACGGGAGGTGACGCAGTTTTAAGCGATATAAGACGGGGTTTTCGTGTTTCACCCCCTTTAGGGGTTGTTTTTGGCCGGTGGGGGTGACGGTCAACTCAGAAAGAGTCTATACCACCACCATCGTGTTCAGCATGCTCGAAAACGGGAGGTGACGCAGTTTTTCGCGATATAAGACGGTGTTTTCGCGTTTCACCCCTTTTAGGGTTTTTTTTTGGCCGGTGGGGGTGACGGTCAACTCAGAAAGAGTCTATACCACCACCACCGTGTTCAACATGCTCGAAAACGGGAGGTGACGCAGTTTTTCGCGATATAAGACGGTGTTTTCGCGTTTCACCCCTTTTGCGGGTTGTTTTTGGCTGGCCGTTTGGGAGTGACGGTCAACTCAAAAAGAGCTTAAACCACCGCCATCGTGTTCAGCATCCTCGAAAACGGGGGGGGGGGGGGGTAACTAGTTTCGTTGCGTTAGAAAATATTTTCTTTTTTCGAGGTTTTTTCCGACTCACAGAAGCCACTAATTTAGAAAGTACGAAAATTGACATAATTTTAAAAATTAAATCTAACTATTTTACAAACAACTGAAATTATTGAGTGAAAATTCATATCACTACACCTATCTTAGTATTCCTTAGGTAGTCCTATGCTTTTTTACCAATATATGTATTAATAAAAAAAGTTATGGCCAAAAATAATAAGTATTTCCTTCACTACACCTATCTTAGTATTCCTTAGGTAGTCCTATGCTTTTTTTACCAATATATGTATTAATAAAAAAAGTTATGGCCAAAAATAATAAGTATTTCCTTATCGGATCTCTCTCTCTCTCTTGGATATCTATTTTTATAATCTTTTTTGTTTTGTTTTTATTTTCTATTTCTTTCTCATAAAATTATAAAATAAATGCGTTGAACTTGAATACTCTGTGAAGGGATAAGTGCCCATTGCTATACTTATTTTGCACTTGCCATTTTACTATTGTTTTGAGGAGGGAAATTTACATACAAATTGCATCTTGCAGTTTAGGCGAAATTCCTTCTCAACTATAAATTAGTAGGGAAATATTTTACAATATGTACAGTATTATAGTTTACTATGTGTTTCAACATTTAGTTTGTAAATTTCCTTTACCAAAAAATAAAGTTAAAGAATTCTTCAAACAAGAACAATCGGTTTGCTTGTTCTTATTTTCCAAAAGGGTTGATATATTTTAATAAAATTTTGTATTTTTCATAGCCTATATGGGAGCCACCTCAGTGCCAAATTTGATCAAAATCCGATATGCTTTTAACGTGTTGATTTGACACTGAATGACCCCTTGTATAAAAATAGGTAGTTTTATTAAGTCTTGAATATTTCAGATTCACTCGAAATAAATTTACTCCTCTCGCCCCTAGCTAGACGCGACATATTACGGATTCATAAAATGTTGTAAACAATTTTATAATCAAATTATCTTGGGGTCAGTTATTCAACCAAAACAATAGTTTTGATACGCATAATCTAGCCAGGATCTGTCTGTCCCTTGGCCGGTACGCCTCTGGACGAATTCTGTTCCATTCACCTCTAGTTTTGCAAACAACCTAGCCTAAGCTGGCTTACATCGGTCGAACTGCTGATAAAGTATTTATATGCGTAGATAATTCTATTATGTCACAGTGGCTTTCTCGGGAAATCATGACTCTGTAGGGCGGATACATAGTTAGAGATCTCTATATACGGCTTCGAATAAAAAAAACCAAACCGTACGAAATCTTTATTGTGGATTGCATTTTATTTATAGGGGCACAGGTGTGTATTTTATTTGGAAATTTTCATCGTTGCTTGTTTACAATACGTGCTATTTTGAAAATGGAGCTAAAGACCATAATTTCAATATGCCGAGTCTCAATCGGTTAATTTTTCTGGAAAATAAATATAACATGTCTTAGATTAACGCATATATATTCATAACCTTTTGAATTTCATCACATCTGTTGCCATTTGTATGAAGTAAAAGTTTAGACTGACCATTTCACTTCCGGCTCACCTGATGTGATAATAAAAGGGTCATACTTGACGTTATCCAAAGTATCACATTCCAGTAAGAAATGGAAAAAAAATGATTTTAGTTTTGAAAGAGATGCCTCGTAGCGAAAAACTTTACATGAACTTTGGTTATTTATGTTTATGTGTTCTTTATATTTCTCAAACACTGTCCAGATTTAACAGACCACTCTGTATATCTACACGAAGAAATATTAAAATATTTCGTCGACGTTTCAAATAGTTATCCATTTCCTGTTTAAGGTTTACTGAGACTTTCGTGCAACATGAGGTGGAGCCTGATAGATATAAATTGTATAGTAGTGCAAAAAATCGAAAATGACAAGTTTTGCATAATAACACACTTTAAGAGTATGAAGTGCTGTAGCCATTGTTGGGACAAATATTTATGTGCAATAAAATGAACTATGTTATTATTATTATTATTTTCAATAATACATAAAGGTAATATTGGTGAGTTAAAGATTGTCTTCGTACAAAGTGTTGCCGTTAACCAGTGTGAAAACAGCAGCCAAAGATAGCAGCCAATTTACACGATCATTCCCGAGCGGTACCATCGATATATAAAATATGAACCTAAACAATAAACATCTTTTAGATTGTTCCGATATTTTTCATTGTAAGCAAAAGGGTTTGAGAAGAAATCATCGCCCATCACAACATAAAAATACCATTCTAAAACTCCTCTGCGAAAATAATTCATCGCAACGCAGGCGTGTGGGTACAATTAACCCTTAAATTAAAATGAATAATTTAAGGAATTAATTAAGTTTGGAAATTACTGATTTTGTAAAAAATACTGTTTATCTATACTAAAACCCCACTATAGAAATAATGCCCCACAACCCAGGTACAAGAGGATAAACCGCCCCTAAATATACAGAAAATTAATAATTCTCAAACTGCATTAGATTGGAAATAAATAATAACGTGAAAAAATATTGTTGGTATATACTAAAACTGGGCTGAGCAAATATTTACTGGCAACCCAGACACAAGGTTATAAACCGCCCTTACACACAAGAAAAATTAATAACTCCCAAACCGCATTAGATTGGAAATAACTAATAACGTGAAAAAATATTGTCAGTGTATACTAAAACTGGGCTGAGAAAATATTTACTGGCAACCCAGACACAAGGGTATAAACCGCCCTTACATGCAAGAAAAATTAATAACCCCCAAACCGTATTAGATTGGAAATAACTAATAACGTGAAAAAATATTGTTAGTGTATACTAAAACTGGGCTGAGAAAATATTTACTGGCAACCCAAACACAAGGGTATAAACAGCCCTTACAAATAAGATAAATTAATAACTCCCAAACCGCATTAGACTGGAAATAACTAATAACGTGAAAAAATATTGTTAGTGTATACTAAAACTGGGATGAGAAAATATTTACTGGCAACCCAGACACAAGGGTATAAACCGCCCTTACATGCAAGAAAAATTAATAACTCCCAAACCGCATTAGACTGGAAATAACTAATAACGTAAAAAAATATTGCTGGTGTATACTAAAACTGGGATGAGAAAACATTTACTGGCAACCCAGACACAAGGGCATAAACCGCGCTTACACACAAGAAAAATTAATAACTCCCAAACCGCATTAGATTGGAAATAACTAATAACGTGAAAAAATATTGTTAGTGTATACTAAAACTGGGCTGAGAAAATATTTACTGGCAACCTAAACACAAGGGTATAAACAACCCTTACAAACAACAAAAATTAATAACTCCCAAACCGCATTAGATTGGAAATAACTAATAACGTGAAAAAATATTGTTAGTGTATACTAAAACTGGGCTGAGAAAATATTTACTGGCAACCCAAACACAAGGGTATAAACAGCCCTTACAAATAAGATAAATTAATAACTCCCAAACCGCATTAGACTGGAAATAACTAATAACGTGAAAAAATATTGTTAGTGTATACTAAAACTGGGATGAGAAAATATTTACTGGCAACCCAGACACAAGGGTATAAACCGCCCTTACATGCAAGAAAAATTAATAACTTCCAAACCGCATTAGGCTGGAAATAACTAATAACGTGAAAAAATATTGTTGGTATATACTAAAACTGGGCTGAGAAAATATTTACTGGCAACCCAGACACAAGGGTATAAACCGCCCTTACATGCAAGAAAAATTAATAACTCCCAAACCGCATTAGATTGGAAATAACTAATAACGTGAAAAAATATTGTTAGTGTATACTAAAACTGGGATGAGAAAATATTTACTGGCAACCCAGACACAAGGGTATAAACCGCCCTTACATGCAAGAAAAATTAATAACTCCCAAACCGCATTAGTCTGGAAATAACTAATAACGTAAAAAAATATTGCTGGTGTATACTAAAACTGGGATGAGAAAACATTTACTGGCAACCCAGACACAAGGGCATAAACCGTGCTTACACACAAGAAAAATTAATAACTCCCAAACCGCATTAGACTGGAAATAACTAATAACGTGAAAAAATATTGTTAGTGTATACTAAAACTGGACTGAGAAAATATTTACTGGCAACCCAAACACAAGGGTATAAACCGCCCTTACATGCAAGAAAAATTAATAACTGCCAAACCGCATTAGATTGGAAATAACTAATAACGTGAAAAAATATTGTTGGTATATACTAAAACTGGGCTGAGAAAATATTTACTGGCAACCCAGACACAAGGGTATAAACCGCCCTTACATGCAAGAAAAATTAATAACTGCCAAACCGCATTAGATTGGAAATAACTAATAACGTGAAAAAATATTGTTAGTGTATACTAAAACTGGGCTGAGAAAATATTTACTGGCAACCCAAACACAAGGGTATAAATAGCACTTACAAACAAGAAAAATTAATAACTTCCAAACCGCATTAGGCTGGAAATAACTAATAACGTGAAAAAATAATGTTGGTATATACTAAAACTGGGCTGAGAAAATATTTACTGGCAACCCAGACACAAGGGTATCAACCGCCCTTACATGCAAGAAAAATTAATAACTCCCAAACCGCATTAGATTGGAAATAACTAATAACGTGAAAAAATATTGTTAGTGTATACTAAAACTGGGATGAGAAAATATTTACTGGCAACCCAGACACAAGGGTATAAACCGCCCTTACATGCAAGAAAAATTAATAACTCCCAAACCGCATTAGACTGGAAATAACTAATAACGTAAAAAAATATTGCTGGTGTATACTAAAACTGGGATGAGAAAACATTTACTGGCAACCCAGACACAAGGGCATAAACCGCGCTTACACACAAGAAAAATTAATAACTCCCAAACCGCATTAGACTGGAAATAACTAATAACGTGAAAAAATATTGTTAGTGTATACTAAAACTGGGATGAGAAAACATTTACTGGCAACCCAGACACAAGGGTATAAACCGCGCTTACAGAAAAGAAAAATTAATAACTCCCAAACCGCATTAGATTGGAAATAACTAATAACGTGAAAAAATATTGTTAGTGTATACTAAAACTGGGCTGAGAGAATATTTACTAGCAACTCAGACACAAGGATATAAACCGCCCTTGCACACAGGAAAAAATAATAATTTACAGACCGCATTAGATTGGAAGTGACTAATCTAATAACATAAAAAAATATTTTTGGTACATACTAAAACTATGCTGTGCAAATAATTACTGGCAACCCACACTCAAGAGTATAAATCGAACTGAAATACAACGAAACTTAATAATTCATAAACCGCACTAGATTGGAACTGGCTAATAACGTAAAAAGTATCGCTGGAATATACTAAAGTTATGCTAAGAAAATAATTACTTTCAATTCAGACACAACGATATAATCCACCTTTAAACAAAAAGAAAATTAATAATACCCAAACCGCACTAGATTGAAAATTACTTATAACGTAAAAATATATATGCTGGGAAAATATTTATTGGCAACCCAGTTAGAGGAATACGCCTTTAAATAATAAAATAATAATAAAAAATTCCAGTAGAAAGTAACTAATAACATAAAAAATATTGTTGGTATATGCTAAAATTATGATGGGAAAATAGTTAGTTAATTACCAATAACGTCGAAAATTTATCTTTGAAAAGTTTCTCGTAACTCAGACAAAATGTTATAAACCACCCTTGGTGTGATAGTTATTTCCAATCTAATGCGGTTTGGGAGTTATTAATTTTTCTTGTGTGTAAGGGCGGTTTATACCCTTATGTCTTGGTTGCCAGTAAATGTTTTCTCAGCCCAGTTTTAGTGTACACCAACAATATTTTTTCAAGTTATTAGTTATTTCCAATCTAATGCGGTTTGGGACTCATTAATTTTTCTTGCTTGTAAGGGCGATTTATACCCTTGTGTCTGGGTTGCCAGTAAGTATTTTCTCAGCCCAGTTTTAGTATATACCAACAATATTTTTTCACGTTATTAATTAGTTCCAATCTAATGCGGTTTAGGAATTATTAACTTTTCCCGGATGTAAGGGCCGTTTGTACCCTTATGTCTTGGTTGCCAGTAAATATTTGCTCAGCCCAGTTTTAGCATACACCTACAATATTTTTTCACGTTATTAGTTATTTTCAATCTAATGCGGTTTGGGAGTTATTAATTTTTCTTGTGTGTAAGGGCGGTTTATACCCTTATGTCTTGGTTGCCAGTAAATGTTTTCTCAGCCCAGTTTTAGTGTACACCAACAATATTTTTTCAAGTTATTAGTTATTTCCAATCTAATGCGGTTTGGGAGTCATTAATTTTTCTTGCTTGTAAGGGCGATTTATACCCTTGTGTCCGGGTTGCCAGTAAATATTTTCTCAGCCCAGTTTTAGTATACACTGACAATATTTTTTCACGTTATTAGTTATTTCCAATCTAATGCGGTTTGGGAGTTATTAATTTTTCTTGTGTGTAAGGGCGGTTTATACCCTTATGTCTTGGTTGCCAGTAAATGTTTTCTCAGCCCAGTTTTAGTGTACACCAACAATATTTTTTCAAGTTATTAGTTATTTTCAATCTAATGCGGTTTGGGAGTTATTAATTTTTCTTGTGTGTAAGGGCGGTTTATACCCTTGTGTCTGGGTTGCCAGTAAATATTTTCTCAGCCCGGTTTTAGTATACACTAACAATATTTTTTCACGTTGTTAGTTATTTCCAATCTAATGCGGTTTGGGAGTTATTAATTTTTCTTGCATGTAAGGGCGGTTTATACCCTTGTGTCTGGGTTGCCAGTAAATATTTTCTCAGCCCAGTTTTAGTATACACTGACAATATTTTTTCACGTTATTAGTTATTTCGAATCTAATGCGGTTTGGGAGTTATTAATTTATCTTGTTTGTAAGGGCTGTTTATACCCTTGTGTTTAGGTTGCCAGTAAATATTTTCTCAGCCCAGTTTTAGTATACACTAACAATATTTTTTCACGTTATTAGTTATTTCCAGTCTAATGCGGTTTGGGAGGTATTAATTTATCTTGTTTGTAAGGGCTGTTTATACCCTTGTGTTTGGGTTGCCAGTAAATATTTTCTCAGCCCAGTTTTAGTATACACTAACAATATTTTTTCACGTTATTAGTTATTTCCAGTCTAATGCGGTTTGGGAGTTATTAATTTATCTTGTTTGTAAGGGCTGTTTATACCCTTGTGTTTGGGTTGCCAGTAAATATTTTCTCAGTCCAGTTTTAGTATACACTAACAATATTTTTTCACGTTATTAGTTATTTCCAATCTAATGCGGTTTGGGAGTTATTAATTTTTCTTGCATGTAAGGGCGGTTTATACCCTTGTGTCTGGATTGCCAGTAAATATTTTCTCAGCCCAGTTTTAGTATACACTGACAATATTTTTTCACGTTATTAGTTATTTCCAATCTAATGCGGTTTGGGAGTTATTAATTTTTCTTGTGTGTAAGGGCGGTTTATACCCTTATGTCTTGGTTGCCAGTAAATGTTTTCTCAGCCCAGTTTTAGTGTACACCAACAATATTTTTTCAAGTTATTAGTTATTTCCAATCTAATGCGGTTTGGGAGTCATTAATTTTTCTTGCTTGTAAGGGCGATTTATACCCTTGTGTCCGGGTTGCCAGTAAATATTTTCTCAGCCCAGTTTTAGTATACACTGACAATATTTTTTCACGTTATTAGTTATTTCCAATCTAATGCGGTTTGGGAGTTATTAATTTTTCTTGTGTGTAAGGGCGGTTTATACCCTTATGTCTTGGTTGCCAGTAAATGTTTTCTCAGCCCAGTTTTAGTGTACACCAACAATATTTTTTCAAGTTATTAGTTATTTTCAATCTAATGCGGTTTGGGAGTTATTAATTTTTCTTGTGTGTAAGGGCGGTTTATACCCTTGTGTCTGGGTTGCCAGTAAATATTTTCTCAGCCCGGTTTTAGTATACACTAACAATATTTTTTCACGTTGTTAGTTATTTCCAATCTAATGCGGTTTGGGAGTTATTAATTTTTCTTGCATGTAAGGGCGGTTTATACCCTTGTGTCTGGGTTGCCAGTAAATATTTTCTCAGCCCAGTTTTAGTATACACTGACAATATTTTTTCACGTTATTAGTTATTTCCAATCTAATGCGGTTTGGGAGTTATTAATTTATCTTGTTTGTAAGGGCTGTTTATACCCTTGTGTTTAGGTTGCCAGTAAATATTTTCTCAGCCCAGTTTTAGTATACACTAACAATATTTTTTCACGTTATTAGTTATTTCCAGTCTAATGCGGTGTGGGAGGTATTAATTTATCTTGTTTGTAAGGGCTGTTTATACCCTTGTGTTTGGGTTGCCAGTAAATATTTTCTCAGCCCAGTTTTAGTATACACTAACAATATTTTTTCACGTTATTAGTTATTTCCAGTCTAATGCGGTTTGGGAGTTATTAATTTATCTTGTTTGTAAGGGCTGTTTATACCCTTGTGTTTGGGTTGCCAGTAAATATTTTCTCAGCCCAGTTTTAGTATACACTGACAATATTTTTTCACGTTATTAGTTATTTCCAATCTAATGCGGTTTGGGAGTTATTAATTTTTCTTGCATGTAAGGGCGGTTTATACCCTTGTGTCTGGGTTGCCAGTAAATATTTTCTCAGCCCAGTTTTAGTATACACTGACAATATTTTTTCACGTTATTAGTTATTTCCAATCTAATGCGGTTTGGGAGTTATTAATTTTTCTTGCATGTAAGGGCGGTTTATACCCTTGTGTCTGGGTTTCCAGTAAATATTTTCTCAGCCCAGTTTTAGTATACACTGACAATATTTTTTCACGTTATTAGTTATTTCCAATCTAATGCGGTTTGGGAGTTATTAATTTTTCTTGCATGTAAGGGCGGTTTATACCCTTGTGTCTGGGTTGCCAGTAAATATTTTCTCATCCCAATTTTAGTATACACTGACAATATTTTTTCACGTTATTAGTTATTTCCAATCTAATGCGGTTTGGGAATTATTAATTTTCTGTATATTTAGGGGCGGTTTATCCTCTTGTACCTGGGTTGTGGGGCATTATTTCTACAGTGGAGTTTTAGTATAGATAAACAGTATTTTTTACAAAATCAGTAATTTCCAAACTTAATTATTTCCTTAAATTATTCATTTTAATTTAAGGGTTAATTGTACCCACACGCCTGCGTTGCGATGAATTATTTTCGCAGAGGAGTTTTAGAATGGTATTTTTATGTTGTGATGGGCGATGATTTCTTCTCAAACCCTTTTGCTTACAATGAAAAATATCGGAACAATCTAAAAGATGTTTATTGTTTAGGTTCATATTTTATATATCGATGGTACCGCTCGGGAATGACCGTGTAAATTGGCTGCTATCTTTGGCTGCTGTTTTCACACTGGTTTGCCGTTATAGTAGAGGAAGTGAATGCACTTCGGTCTTAATCGTTATGGATATTAAAAAATCACCACAGTCACAATTATGGGTTGTAAGAAAAACTTATGTGAATACCAGCTACAATACATATAATTAGATGTTTTTGAATCATTTTAATTTCCTAAAAATGCACAGGGTGGCCAAAAATTATTTTTCAATTAAGAACATTTTAAATTGAATTGTCTCAATTTTTTCAAATGGAACACCCTGTATATTTTTCGACTATGTGATGTAGAAATAAAAAACGAACATTTTTTTTGTAAGTACTTCCCTATGGCCAATTGCAACCATTTTCGTTTTATAAATAAATAAGTGTTTATTTTTCAATTAAGAACTTTTTAAATTGAATTTTCTCAATTTTTTCAAATGGAACACCCTGTATATTTTTCGACGATGTGATGTAGAAATGAAAAATGAACATTTTTTGTAAGTACTTCCCTATGGCTAATTGCAACCGTTTTCGTTTTATAAATAAATAAGTGTAAAGTTCAAGAATAAACTTAAAAAAAGAGGTTCCCTCAAATTCATTAGAGAAATTTATAATAAGTGTTCGACGTGTTGCCCATTTTGACTGACACACGTCTTTATGCAATTTTAAAATGAGGACATTTAGTTTGACCGTCTCTTTCAATCCATTGAAATGAGTAAATAGTGTTTAACCGGTCCTTTACGGTAATGTTTTTTTGTATATTTTTTTGCTGTTTTCGTTATTCGATAAGCAATAAAACCCCAGTTTGGTATAAATTGTCGTGTACAAAGGAGCATTTATCACACTTATCGGTCGTTACAATTTTTATTGAATTTAAAATATTTGGAATGTTACAATATGAATTTTAATAAAGCAGAACTTGTAGACATAACTTTTGTTTGGGGCGAGTCAGACAGAAATTGTTTAATTGCCAATGGAATTTATCATTAGGCCAGAGGTGAAATGCAACATGATGTCAACTTCTTCAGTACTTCAGTAGTGATGAGGCAACTTTTCCATAAAAATGGATTTGTTAATAGGCACAATTTCCATTATTATGCTTCGGAAAATCCTCACTTTTTTATGCAAGTTGATAACCAACACAGATGGTCTATAAACGTTTGGGGGGGGGGGGGGGGGGGGGGGAATTATTGGAGAACATGTAATAGGGCCACATTTCTTTGATGGTACATTGACGGAGCTATTTATCTTCATTTTTTTGAAAACTATCTGCCACAATTATTGGTAAATCTCCCTGAAAGATTCGAAATAGGATGTGGTTTCAGCAAGATGGTGCTTCAACACATTTAAATGCAGTTAGAGACCACTTAAATAATACCTACCGTAATCAATGGATTGGAAGAAGTGGACCCACTAAATGGCCTGCTAGATCCCCAGATCTTACAAAAATTGATTTATTTTTATGGGGATACGTGAAGGAAATTGTTCTATTGAGACACACCGACAACAGTACAACATATGAAGGAGGAAATCCTTTACATCTAACAAAACCGGCAGTTTTAGGAACAGTGGGAACCTCATTTTAAAAGCGCATAGAGATGTGTGTCAATCAAAATGGGCACCATGTGGAACATTTATAATTTTTTCTACTGAGTTATTTGAAGAAGCCTCTTTTTAAGTTTATTTTTGAATTTTGTAATTATTGCTCAATAAAACGAAATTGCTTGTAATGGAATCTTTGAACCTGATTCTCACCCACTTCAAAACGTCAGATTAAACTGAAACTTTCCACACTTATTAAAAACCGATGACAATACAATAATTTGACAACTTTGTCCTAATGTCCTCACCAGGATCATAAAATAAACAACTAACCTGTGTCGAGATTTTGGCGGATACGCCGCTGTTAATATTATTATTATTATTATTTAAATACAGTTAGGCGGCAAAGCCGTTTAAACTGACCCATATACACACGTATAAAATATTAAAATTTGATTATAATTTACTATCTACCTATCACATACTCAAAGAAGAAAATAGAAAAACAAATTATATAACATACTACAAAGCTAAACAAAGAAGGACATAAAACATAAAATTCAGTATGGTTACAATATAATTTATAATAAGTCATTATACTCACTATTAATAAATAATATTATTAAATGATTTTTAGTAAGTTTTAAAAAATTATAGTTTAAAAAACTAAAAAAAACATGCCTTAAAAACCGAACTAAAAAGTAAAAAATAATAATGCACCCCACGCTCTTACAATATATCACTGTTGAACGGTATCTTAATATTTAAACATTATTATTTTTTACTTTTTAGTTCGGTTTTGAATTTTATTTTATACTACTCTTAAGTTTGCTAGTTTACATAATGAAATCAATTTTCATTTCTGTTGGCTCGTTTTTAAGAATTGTGTAAAATAAGAATGAGAATATTTTAACTATTCGACCGGTAACAAAGTACAATTTATACTACTTTTACTTGAAGTAGTACCCATCTCTGTGTTCCACCACCCTGTAATTTAAATGTAGACTGTGGTCAGTTCGTAAGATACATGTTTAATAAATGCATCTAGTATTCCTTTTAATAAAGTAAATCTAATATTTCTTTTTTTTAGGTAAGTACATCTGACGCATGTCTGCATTCCAAGAGTTGTAAGTGAAATTTTTTTATGCATTATTTCGAATTATACAATTCAAATTTTTCATCAGAAATGTTTTTGCTCTATGCTATTGCCTATGAGTATCAGATCTAAATAATTGTTATTGCCTTTTGGCTGAGGTGCTAATTGCTTTTAATAAAAAAATTGATAAAGAATTAATAATTGTACAAGTCAAAATTATAACCAAACTACCATGTCCTCTAATTTGTAATTTGAATTTAATATAACCGTATCTTTTTTTACTTCTCAAATATGTCCAGAACCTTTGCAGAATCTCGCGCAAAGCAGATGACTAACCATATCTGATGCCTTTACTAATCAGTACAGTATTATTAGTCATATAGTACTACCAAGTTTTTTGTAGCCTGCCATATGCACAAAATATATTCTTTGTTTATTTATGTTATATCCATAGATACTTACCCAGAACTGTTTATTTTTTTATTACGTAAATATTATCTTTGTTAAGTTCATCTTTTAAGATAGGTAACTACGTTGTAAAAAAATCCAAATATTAATTCTTTTTCCAGCCTTGTTTATCATTATTTAATAGTAATAGGTAGCGCCTCTTTAATGTCTTTGGTCATATATGTGTATATACGAGGTGTTCGTTTTCAATCTTCCCCCTAAACGTATCTCCGGAATGGATTGGAATATCGTTTTCAAATTTTGGTCGAATGGGTTCTCGGAAAAGGCTATTCTGTGGAATTATTATTTCGAAAATTTTACACCTCTGTTTTATGCCAATCAAATAATCTTATCTTGAAACGTTGCCATGACAACGAGTAAAATTTCCCAAAATTTTTCTGAGAAATTCCAGAAATTTTTCTGGTACAATCTTCAATTAAATTAATTAAATATACTATTCTAAGATAACACATTTTGACGGGACTTCAAATATATAATATAATCAAATATATTGACTGATGTAAAAAATCTATATACTTATCAGTCTGTATGGACGTTTAAATCTCGTAACTCCTTTCCATTATTTAGAAAAACCCACACACAACGGTTCGTTTTTTATTTTAGTCCTAAATTTTATAATGTATTGCCTGTAAATCTGAAAAAAATAAGAAATATGAATAAATTTAAGAAAGAAATTAGGATGTATATTTTAAAAAATAAGCATAAACAATATTAGGTAAAAATCCCGGTAGAAATGCAAACCTCCACATACCTGTGTGTACACGCGTATATAGGTGTGCATACAGGTCGTATAGTTTTTCTGATGCTTCTCAGTATTATTTTGTATGTATTTTCAAATACAAAACGTACTTATCTGTTTGTTCTTTGAAAAATTGAATAATGCACGACGAAAATTCCTCTGTTGTGAAACGATACGGAATAATTTGCGTTGCAGGTCTTTCGGAGTACCTTCATCTCATACTTCAATATTTTTCTTTCTTCCTCATGTTAAAAGTGTGATCCAAAATATTAACAGTTTTCCAACACTTACACAGGGTGCCCACCACCCTGCAAAATATGGAAAACCTGGAAGGATTTAGGAGCAGTCAAGGAATCAGGGAAATCAGAAAAAATCAGCAAATATCAGGGAATTTTTACTACAATTCGAGAAAAGAAGTTGTTTCAATACATTGTTTGAATGTTAATTTGTTCGATAACAGGAAATGTAAAGGAAAAAGTTGAGATATAAGTGAAATTTTTTTTTCTACCTTTTTCACCGCTTTAAATAAATAAATTTTTACTTTCTAAATTCGCAACTTATTCAATAACAATGAGTTCTACCTGTTATATCCCTTTTCGATATAAGTATGCCGCGATATGGGTAAAAGCTTCCAAAAATATGCGTAATCATAAAAATTCAATATTAAGGTACTCGTTCTTAACGAATCAAGTAAAAAAAAATAATAGGATTCTTCTTGGTGCCGCCTGCAGCATTATTCATTTATCTCAATATCAACTTTGGAAACAGGCATTTGAATATATGTGGTTCTTTAAAAAGAAATTAAAATTTTACAATTCTGAAAAATGCTCCATATGAAGATGTATTAATTTCAGGTATATTATATGAGCCCTAAAGGATTTTTCCCTGTACCCTGAAAAATGCGTATTTGAAGTTAACCTCATCATCATAAGTCTACAGTGCTTTGTAAGCTCTGACTTCTTGCAATTTCCTCTGCCATTCTGTTCTATTTTGTGCTGCTGCTTTCCAGTTCCTTATAACGAATATAATGAACATCTTGAGTAACTCTGTCCTTCTCTCTGAAGTGCGTTCTCTTGGCCATGTTATTGTTCTTCACCTTCAATCATATGATCAACCTATCTGAACTTTCCCCCCACCTTTATTGTCGTTGTTCGTTGTATCTGCGTCGCTATATGCCTTATCATTTTTTATGGCACCAAAGATTTTTCATAAAATTTTCCTTCCGAATATGTTGACTAATTGCTTATCTTTTTTAAATGCAGGCACAACAAGTGACTTGTTTATCCTTTCTTTGTGTGTGTTTTTTTTATATTTTCCCGTTTCTAAAGTATTTGGTGAGGTCAAAGTGGCACCTATTTGCCTAGTTTTTTATAATTCTCAAGTAAATACGACTAGTGTAAATTGAAACTGATAAAATTGCCTTTTGTAAAGTAGAAATTAAAAACGGTAGAAGCAGTAGCAGTAAAGTTTATATTTTATATATGAAAAAAATCATTACGAAAAATTGTCTTTAGCTTTTCCTCATTGAATATTGAATAGAAAAAGTAATAGCAGCATTACAAAATCGATATCAAAGTTTGCGTACAAAATCAGGTCGTTGTATTCTTTCCTATTATTTGGGTTTTCTACCACATGTATTATTATCCTCTTCAAAAACAAATCACCGAATCTACAAAATAATAGAATTATTGGAAAAGAGCCTCTGCGCCCGTGACGTTTACGCCAAAGGAATAGTCAGTTGCAAATAATATAAATCGGAATAAACACAGAAATAATGTATTTTGCTGACGTTTTGGAAAGTAATCTCTTTCCGTTTTCAAAGCTTTTTTTGGAAGAACTCTTATTTTGCTGTGTATGTCAAATACACAGCTTTAAGATTATGTTTATGTTATTTCCATAGATACTTACTACTTACACAGAACATAGAACTGATGATATTTTCTTTTAGAGAATGTTGAGTTTGTTAAGTTCTTCTTTTAACATTGGTAGCCAGGTTGTACAAATATCTACAGAACAATTCGATACGCACCTGTCTTCATTTAATAAGATTATTGCTGATTCTTTAATTTTTCTTTTTTTGGTATCTGCTTCTTTTGTTAAAATTTTTGCCGAGTCCCAGTTTATTCTATGTCCGTTCTCCCAAGCATGTTCACAAATCTTTGATTCCTGAATTTCATTCTTTCTAATGTAATTCTTGTGCTCATCCAACCTCACACTGAAAGGTCTAGATGACTCACCCACATAACATTTATCACATTCACACGGGATATTGTAAATACAGTTTTTTGAATTCTGCTTCCTGTTTATCGGTTTTGTTTTTGTTAAAATAGATCTTAAAGTGTTCCTCGTTTGAAATATCGTCCTAACATCAAATTTGTCACCTATATGGCGTAACTTTTCCGATAATCCATATACATAAGGAATTATTGCTGTATAATGACATTCAGGTTTTTGTCGTACCTGATTGTCCCTATTTTCAACATTTATGAAAACTCTATCAACAAAGGCTTCAGGATATTGATTTTGTACTAGAACCTCTTTGATAAATTTTTTCTTGTTACTTAATATTTCATTATTAGATGAAATTATTTTGGCCCTATCGTATAAACATTTTACAACACCCCTTTTAACATTTATTGACTGATTTGAGTTAAAATTTAGATATCTGTTAGTATGTGTTGGTTTTCTATAAACGCTTGTTTCAATTGTATTATTTACCCTTCTAATTAAAACATCTAGAAACGGTAGTTCATTCCTACTTTCTACTTCTAATGTGAATTTAATAGACGGTTCCTTACTATTTATATTTTCCAAAAAACTATCTAGTAAATCGACACCATGAGGCCAAATTGCAAAGATATCGTCAACATATCTCCACCAGACAACCGGTTTGTTTATACAATTTTGAACATGTGTGTTCTCAAAATTCTCCATAAATATGTTGCTTAAAATTGGTGATATTGCAGACCCCATAGCCATACCAAAATCCTGCTGATAGAACTCATTGTCCAATTGAAAATAGGTTGTTTTTATACACATTGTGAAGAGTTCCATTATGCTATTTACACTTAATTTAGTTCTAGTTTCCAAATTATTATCATTTAGCAACCTGTCTTTAACTATTTTTAAGGTTTCATCTACCGGAACGTTGGTAAAAAGACTAAACTACATCAAAACTAACCATCAGATAATGAATGCTCCATTATCTGGAAATACCGATTCATATATTAAAAATAGTAAACATTTTATAGAAAAAATTTATGAAAACGATATTTATGAATCACACCTGATGATTAGTTTTGATGTAGTTAGTCTTTTTACCAATGTTCCGGTAGATGAAACCTTAAAAATAGTTAAAGACAGGTTACTAAATGATAATAATTTGGAAACTAGAACTAAATTAAGTGTAAATAGCATAATGGAACTCTTAACACTGTGTATAAAAACAACCTATTTTCAATTGGACAATGAGTTCTATCAGCAGGATTTTGGTATGGCTATGGGGTCTGCATTATCACCAATTTTAAGCAACATATTTATGGAGAACTTTTACAACACACATGTTCAAAATTGTATAAACAAACCGGTTGTCTGGTGGAGATATGCTGACGACATCTTTGCAATTTGGCCTCATGGTGTCGATTTACTAGATAGTTTTTTGTAAAATATAAATAGTAAGGAACCGTCTATTAAATTCACATTAGAAGTAGAAAGTAGGAATGAACTACCGTTTTTAGATGTTTTAATTAGAAGGGTAAATAATACAATTGAAACAAGCGTTTATAGAAAACCAACACATACTAATAATTTTTGACAATATTTTAGCTCATTTTTATCATAATAGGATATGGTAGCTACTAGGTCTTAAATAAAGATACTTGAATAAACGTGTAACTTTATAGAGTACATTTGATGTAGAACAAACACATTGTTTGAGTAAATTTTGAGAATTTAGGATAAAAACCGCTGCCCAAGGGATCACTACTTCCACATCCAGATTTTGTATCCAAGTCTTATACCAAGAAAATTTTGAGACCTCGACATTTCGTACATGCCCTAAACTGCAATTTTATGAACTTTTACCTGCTTGTTTTGCCTATTTACTCCATTTGCCCCTGAACTCTTCAACGGAATTAGATCAAAATATAATCTAGTTTCAGCTCTCGTTACAATATATAAGTGTACCAAATTTCAATATCATAAACGGTTCCAGAGTAAACGTGCGCATAAAAAAGTTTCAGACAAACCGACAGACAGACAGGAAATTTTTATTCGCTCAAGTTTAAAATATCGATATTTCATGACATTTTAAGCCTATTTCAACAAAAATAACCTTTTTTTACGTTACTATATTTCCACTGGACGTGGAAGTAAAATTAAAAAGTAGTGGAAAAAGTCATAACTTGTCTGTCTAAATTGAAAAATTGAAGTCTGAAATTAATAGAAATTTTGATAAACTTAGAAAACACTTTTCTCAAAAAATGTCCAATTTTTCAGAATACTTGAAAAAATGTAATAAAAGTTGATGACTTTCTCATTATAGTGTAATGTTAAAATTGTAATTTATTTTCAATCATATGATTGCAATATTTAGAAATTGATCTGGATTTTATTTGAAATAATCCTGAAAAGGTCAGGGAATTTAACAATTGACAATTGCTGGGTACTCTGTTACAGACTCGTCTATTTATGTGACCCAATCTACCCTCTCCTGAATCCTTGCACTGCAGTTTTAGTACACCCTGAATATAGAGGATTGAGGAAGCCCCTCGAGATGATGTAGTCTATGAGAAACTACTGCAGAAAAATATCGACTGTCTTCTTTCATAAATTTGAAACAGCACTCAGTAGAATCCTATCAGGATTTCTTAATAATATCTTCATTTGCCACACCCATCTACAACTGTAATTAATTATCAAATTTATCTAGAATCTACGCCGCTTGTTTCTGTTATTGCTCATTATATAATGAAATTGAAAAGTAACGAACTGAACTGCGTATCTACCCCTAGTCAACTCCCCCCAATAAATGTTTTATATGATTCTGCGGAAAATAACAATTTTTTATGTCCCGATATAGGCTTTCTACGTTATAAACAGTCGATCGATACCCAACTGACATTTATTTGTTTAGCCTAGTTCGGAAATAAAAGAGAGAGAATAGGAGTAATATTTTTGTTTTATTTTCCCCAGTTCCTCAAACTCATTTTCTTCGGGATTACATCAGCTAACTCCCAATTAAACGGTTCAGCAATACGGAAATGGTATATTTTTTATTTATTAGGTATTACCTTATTAAAATGTCGTTTGTAGAACGCTGCAAGAAGTTAAACGTAATAAATTAAGCCCATGTAAACGAGCACGTTGCTTATAGTTGCAGGAAAACAAATTAAAACGAGAAATAATGGTCTAAGCCAAGCGGCCTGCGGTACAGGCCGGAGCGTAAATCCTAAAATACGATGCAAAACTAACAAGTTTCAAAATTGCTAATTTACACTTGGTAATATTTTTCATGTATAATACTCTTTAGAGAAAGGAAATACAAAAACTTGATGGTTGAATTTAAAAAATTGACAACTTCTAAGAAGCGTTTATTCATTCAAAGTACAGTAATGGAAATCCGTTATGTATGTGAATTGTAGTCCAGAAATTTGTGTTGAACGGTCGGAGAAGGAACATTCAGTAGCATTAAATCTGAAGTATCTGTTGGCTTTATTAAGAACTTCTACTAATAATACAGGGTGTTTCAGCAGGAACTGCATCGATCGATATAGGGAAAAATACGCACCAGAAAAAAGTGATTATTAGATTTAGAAATTATGAAACATTTGAAGAAAAAAGATGTATATAAGTCTCTACTACAACAGAATGCTGCATGATTTACTTACGAACATTTTGCCAATCAAGCTGGCATTGTCAGGAGATATTAGAATTACAATATTACACATAAAAAGTAACATATTTTCGAAATATCGCGTGTTCTATTGTGAATTACTACATTTGAATAAATATTGTAAATATTTTCAGTATGATTTTTGCTCTAATATGCTAGGAATCCTATCATGTAATTCAATACTTCGTCAGTATTGGCTAGAAGAGTAGTTGTTTTGATTGGTTCTCCAATAATGAATGTTTTAAAGTACTTCGCTGACTAGTATATTAGCGTGTTCAGATTAGGGCAACAGTAGTACGTAATTTCATAATAACAAAAAAGTTTGTGTAAGTTGTGATTTGCTAAATACTTAAATAATATTTTCTCGCCATAAATTTATTTAAATCTTTATACACAAGTTGGCTACTAGATTGTTGCTATGCTCTGGTTATGATAGGTGTGTCCACAAAAAAATAATATACATTAAAAGTAGTGCAGAATAAAGATTTTTAATTAATAACAATATTAGAACTGTTGTTGAAAAAAGTCAATCCGAACAACAGCAGCAGCCGTAGAAATTACTTGCCTTATTTCAGTCAGATAAACACGTGTGACGTCACATGCCTGCTGGCTCGGTAGGCGCCAGATCATCTGTACGCTGCGTTAGATTTATTTCGTTAGAATAAAGTTTGATTTCACGGTAGTAACAGTGTCTTTAATTTAGAACGTCAAATAGAGTTTGTTTATTGCAGGGTTGCCACCGATCTGGAAAACCTGGAAAAGTCAGAGAATTTCGCCTTTTTTAAAATGCCAGGGAAAAGTCAGGGAAAATGCTAAAAATCTGTAAAAGTCGGGGGATTTCTGTTCATCTACATATATGATTTGTAAAAATTGGATATATTTACTACAATACGCTCGTTTTTAATTTGATGGATTGATGTTTTAAGATTGGTAGCATTGTTTAGCCCGCCAAGCAAGCAGAAGATTCGATTAGCTATCCTTGTTGCTTGCACAAAATGTTTAATAATGCAGTGCGCTTTGCCTTACAGAAACAGCTGTTATTCACATGACATATTTTTGAACACGTTTCTCTTTTTAACACCATCGCAACACATATATCTGTCTCAAAAGACCAAGAGCTCTTACCACAGACAAAATTTATTCAGTTTTTGTGTCAAATCGGGAATTGTCGTCTGTCAAAAGAAAATTGATACATGATTTTGGCTGGCAAGAAGTTTGGTTTTTTATTAATAATAAAAACTAAATAACATTTAGTTCTAAGAAACATAGCATCAAAAGCCCGTGGATCCTCGATTTCCTTCATAACCTTATAAATTCGTAAAGTTGAAAAAACTGTTTTTTACGTAAAAAAAAACTAAAGCTCGTAGAGAAAAAAGTTAAATGAGAAAGTTGTAGGTATTAATAAGATCTATCGATCCACTTTTTGTTGATGTCGATCGGTGCATTAGATTTCGAGATTAATCGAAAAAAACCGTCAAAAATCGACTTTTTTTGTTTTTCGTGTATCTTTTTCAAATTAACGTTTTTAAACTTGTTACTCGATGAAAATGTAGCCTGTGGCAAGCCAAATAAGTGCCTTTTCTCGAAATTGAAATTTTTTTAATTTTTCGTAATATGCCGATTTTTCGAAAAAAAGGTCTTCTCGGAAATCGGCTCCTCTTGCTCGACGGATAGTCCTACAGAAACGATTTTAGGCTTGTTTTTTTCTTCAAGAGTTTACTATCACGGCAAAAAAAATGATAACGATTTTTCAAATTTTTAAGTGTCCAAAAATGATACACGAAAAACAAAAAAAGTCGATTTTTGACGGTTTTTTTCGATTTATCTCGAAATCTAATGCACCGATCGACATCGACAAAAAGTGAAACGATAGATCTTTTTAATACCTACAACATTCTCATTTAATTTTTTTCTCTACGAGCTTTAGTTTTTTTTACGTGAAAAACCGGTTTTTTTTCAACTTTACGAATTTTTTAGGTTATGAAGGACATCGAGGATCCACGGGCTTTTGACGCTGATGTTTCTTAGAATTTTTTATTCTATACGACCATATTTTTTGTTTGCTGTTAGGATTTTTGGTAAATTTAACATTGGGCCGTTCCGTATTGATTGGACTAGTATTTGTCCCAGTTATCTGTAAATGGTGCGTCTCTACTTTATGGAGTTATTATTCCATGATGTGAACTACAATTTATCTAAATAAAAATGTAAATATCAGTAAATATTCCAATGGTATTGCATTCCTCAAAAGTAAGTCATGTGGTTATAGACCCAAAAAGTCAAGCATGTTTTGCAAGGAAAGGGTTGAAAGGTTTATGAACGACGCAGATGATGAAAAGTACTTATTAATGAAAGTAGTGTTTTGTGTTGATCGTTGCTGTATCTGGAGCCTGTAAGTAGAAGAGAAGAACTAACTTATTTACTCACAGAGAACATTGAAGATGCTACGTTGTTTATTAAAATCACCATTCCCAATACGAAAACCAATGTTCCGAGACTACAATACCAGAGGGAGATAGATATAGGAGCGATTTTTTTGGAAATTTTTCGCAATATACATACCTACGTCCGTCTAGTATTGATTGATCATAACCGATTTTTCATTACGTACAGAAATTCGAAGAGTATTACACAAGCAGAAGGTATACATATCATTGCTTCTATATCTAAAAAGATTCCTGAATTCGGTGGATTCCCTAGTATTAGTGAGTATACTGGGCACTGATTTGGATGATGTTCTACTAGCTTCCTTGCGAATGCAGAAGCCAAGATCGATGCTCAAGAGCCACGGAGGTTGGCGTTCGACTTTCTTGGCGGAAGGCTATGTAAAATAATCGATGAAAAATAAGAAGGCAATAGCTAGGAAAATTCTCGAGGAGGAAAGAAATTCCGCTACCATTTCCGCTACTTCACTCTACCAGGATGCACATATACAAGTTCTACACAATGAAAAAAAATATGTATGTTCGCCTAATGTACAATTCTCCGATTTGAAAAATTATATTAATATAATAATATATAATAAATATATAGTTTAAAATTCAGTTTTTAGAATTATGGCATGACAGTTTAAACCTTCCACGAAAATACATTACCACTATTATTAGACTAAGATTTGGTCATGCCTGCTTTTCCGCCCATTTGTATAAAATTGGTACAGTTACAACTTACAACCTTGTGATCTATGTGGAGTTCTGAGCGATCTTGATCACCTTTTCTTCGCTTGCGATAAGCACAAAACTGCTACAGATTCACTTGCTGCAATATGATGGCTCCGTTCAACGTAGACAATTTACTTACTATAAGTACCAAGAAAATCTATGAACTAATTAATCATTGGTTTTTTGATAGAAATTAGGTTCCGATTAAATCTTTATTAATTTTAACATTTTGTGACTGGTTGTATGGTCTCTGACCCAAAGCCGTAAAAAAATATTTAATTTCTACTAATTTGTTTCCTTCTTAAGCACGTGTGCGTAAAATTATTACATTTTTACGCACACGTGCGTAAAATACTGTCATTTCAATATCGAAATTACACTATTATATGACGATTTTACAAAAGAACTTTAGTAAGCCGGCGAGAACACATTTATTTAAATTTGTTATTTAAAATCTGTTCCACTGCACTCTATAGAATGTATTTTGGCCTGCATACCGATTAACCTATAATCAATTCTCTGCTTCCTGTACTGTCATTGCAGACCGCCGCAACAATTTATTAGAGATTGTGTAAATGCATTACTTTATTTTCACAAGAACAAACATGATTTCTCATTTTCAATCTCTGGTGCTTACATTTTGGTTTATTTATTTTAATAGATAATAACTAGACAAACCACATAAATGTAGTTTAATTGTTTTTTGGAAAATGTTGCATTCGAATGAGCTTTATTAGTGTGAATAAAAGAAACCATCTGATTCTTGATTTCGTATCAATTATTTTAGTACAACCTGTTCTGCAACTTGTACATAAAGTGGTTATTTAGAATGATATGTTTTAAAAATCGATTTCCTCGAAATTTATAAAAGAGCCAGCATCGTCTATGATGGGAATGTTAATTTGTTTTTGAAATCTTATACCGGAATTACCAAGGGACTATTTTGTTTTTACTGTAGATCTGATAAATTAAGAAATGTAAACGGTGACTGATAAATTATGTGGCGGGAGATACGGAGTGATTGGGGGGAACTGCAATATTAGATGCCCAGCATGCTAAAATAAACCAAAAAAAAGTTTCTATTAAACGCGATTCATACATGTTAAAATGTATAATAGCACATACTAGAGTCAAATTAGGATTTTAATGTGCATTGTCTGGGTATGGGCGATATTTTTATTTTAACGAATTTGGGGGTCAGGTTGAGTTCACAGTGTAGCTTTGCAGTTTCAGTGAAGTCGGCGTATTGTTTATGTAACGGTCTATTCTTATCGTGTGTAAATTGAACAAAATATTAGTAAAATGTCATATATAAATCGGCAAAAACAAAGCCTGTAGCCGCGGGGCATATTCGTATTCAAATCTAAGGCTATGATTGGTGCATTTTTTGAATCCGATTCCCTGATAAGTTGAGGTATTTAACTTCGTTTTGTTGAGAGATAGAGGATGCGCAGAGAGTGACATTCGGGTTGATGTTATGGTATGCCGAGAGCAACTCCATAAGTTCCATTCTAGAAAAAAGTTTTATTTGGTTAATGAAAGACGCCATTTAATGACGGTGTAAACAGCAGAAACGCCATATTACAAGATTCCCACTTGAAGTTCTGTTATATTTACGGTATTGGTCCGTATTCTGTACTATTTTATCAAAGTGTAAACCTTAGAAACTTTCCCAATGAAATAAAAACTTTTTGGTGCATAATGCGTGCAACCCTTCGTGAATTAGAGGTTAAATTGTAAAATTTTCTAACACCACGCCCTCCAAGTAGGTATTTGGGAGATTTTCATCAGTGCCAATTATTGCTTCATGTGACAAAGAGGACCATAAACTCTAAATACGTTCTTGCTAAGTTCACTCAATGGTTTTCGGCTTTTTACCAAAAAATAAAATGCGTGGCGCCCAACCTTCTTCTCGAGATTTCTTTTTGAAATTATAATTGTGTGTTAATACCTAAGTATCTAAATGAGTTTTGACTCCAAATTTAAAGTTTTGGCATTGGCTTAATGGAGAAGTAATTAAAAAAATCAACGAACATTCTCATGATGCATCAGTGGCCAACGTTGAAGTGAAGAGAGTGGTAACAAGAATAAAAAATCGAACACAGGAAACTGTTGAATCTACCAACCAAGTAATTAATGAGTGCATTACAGGATTAACGCAAGCCTCTCAAGCTGTTCTACCGAATGTGGAGCGTTACGAAAAATTATAAGATTAAAACGCAACGAAATTAACTGTGTCCCAACAGACCCCGCCAATCTGCAAGAGATGATTATACTGGAATTGTTCCAACAGTATGTGCCTCAAGCAGGAGTCATAACCAACTTTTTGGTATGTGATTCGGGGCCTGGATCAGATAGAATTATAATTTTTGGTAGGGAAGTTTGGCTTGAACATTTATCCACTTCAAGTATTTGGTACATTGATGGGACTTTCAAAATATCTCCTAAAATATTTAACCAAGTCCATCTTCTATAAATGCGATTTTGGGCAAGGTGTTTTCTCGGCTATTAGGGAATGCTTTCCAAATACAGTTATAAAGGGATGCTTATTTCATCTGACTCAAAATATGAGGAAGCATGTAGCTGAGCTGGGGCATGTGCGTGAATTCAACAACAATCCTGAATTTTCTTCTCAAAGTAAAAATGGCAATATTAGAATAAACAAAATAGGTATAAAATAGTATTTTTTTTATAGGTTCATACTTTAGCTTTTGTGCCGATATCAAATTTGGATGAAGCTATCGATGTTACGGAATATCTGCCAAATATTTTGCCCTTGTTGAACTATTTCGAAGAAAATTACATTAAATAAACACCACAGAAATTAGACAACCCCCAATTCCAGAAGCCAGGGCTGGTGCGGAAAGGGGTTACACATTGAAAAAACGCGAACATACAACCATTTCCTCCGACAGTGCCAGTATCGGAGCGAGGATTCGGACCTGGTGGTGCGATGTCCGTGTGACTAATCGCGATTGCCATCTCGCGCCTTAACCCACTCGACTATCGAAGAGTAAATCGTCGGGGTACTGCAAGGCGGAGTCCAATGTTTCCCCCTGATGTATGGAATGTCTACGAACATACTTTAAGTGCGCACAAAGAATTATGTTGAGGCTGTACATCGTCTCTTCAAACTGAATTGGGTGTAGACCATCCGTCTATATGGAACTTTATTGATGGTCTAAGAAAAATTCGTCGCGATGTGTACATGGAGCAACTAATTGCTGGCCAACTTCCTCCTCAAAAATTGAAGAAATTCCGTTTGATTGATGACAGAATTTTAAGAATTGAGCGGGATTTGGATAATAGAACCATGCTGCAGTATTTGCGTGCAATAGCGCACAATTATCAATCATTGTATTAATAAATCATCTTCTCATTGTTATCTTGAAAATTATTTTTTTGTTGTGACGAGGGTATGTCTCGATTGCGATCATATTCAATTAATAAGCCATTTTACCAACAGTTGAAAAGCAATGGAATTCTGATATAGCCGTGGCTGTGAAAAGTTTTCTAATAATGGTTTTTCCCCTTATCTTAGGGTTGAACTTTCCATGTGAGGTTAGGTTAGTTTAAGATGGATGAATTTATGTGAGGTTAACTTAAGATATTTCTTTGATATAACTGGTGGTGAAAAGGTCTGGCGACGAAACGGCCACGGCAAAACGGCTGCGGCGAATTGGCGGCGGCGAAACGTCATAAACGTTTGGTGGTGCCCTAGAGCAAGTTTTTGCTTAACATTTTTATGCATTTTTCAAATTTTGGTACTGGAATATGGTTCTCTGATCAAAATTACATAAACGATCATATTCAATTAATAGGCCATTTTACCAACAGTTGAAAAGCACTGGAATTCTGATATAAGCGTGGCTGTGAAAAGTTTTCTAATAATGGTTTTCCCTTTATCTTAGGGTTGAACTTTCATGTGAAGTTAGGTTAGTTTAAGATGGATGAATTTATGTGAGGTTAACTTAAGATATTTCTTTGATATAACTGGTGGTGAAAAGGTCTGGCGACGAAACGGCCTCGGCAAAACGGCTGCGGCGAATTGGCGGCAGCGAAACGTCATAGACCCTTCCAAAGGAAGCTAGGACCCTTTGAAGGTGGTGCCCTAGAGTAAGTTTTTGCTTAACATTTTTTATGCATTCTTCAAATTTTGGTACTGGATTATGGTTCTCTGATCAAAATTACACAAAAACGACCCTCTTTGTTAAAGAACGTAGGACCAACAGTTTTTTATTAAAATTGATTTAAAGCAGTTATTACGGGGTCGTGTTGTGGCCCAGGGAATTTACGTATACTGTCTATTTGTCATTTAGAATGAATTATGTACCGAGATAGTTATCGTTGTGTCATCTGCAAACATGATAACCTTGCCGATAGACATGCTGTGGTAAATCATTTAGATATAACATAAAAAGGAGAGGTCCCAGCACAGAACCTTGCGGAACTACCATTTCGACAATTTGTTCTTCCGAAATGGTATTGTACTTAACATAATTACCTGATCCGTCGTATATGACCTAATTCACGATAATATTTTGCCCCAAATATCCGTAGAATGTAGCTTTTGACTATATACTGTATATTCTACTTGATACCTCATCGGAAATTGCTTTCACCCTCGGCAAACTCGAAAATGGAAAAAAATTAAGTATCGTTTGATAAATACATGTTAGGTTTAATATTGAAAGTAAATGTTTGTATTTTCTTTATAAAATGAAAGACAGTACAAGGCGAAGTTTAGACAAACTGCTTTTTGTTTGACAATATCTCAAAAAAGAAAGAAACAGACTCATGTGCATCCTCCATGAATCTGCTGTATATCGGTTACGTAGAAGCAAAAAATTGTTGTCAGGCGTGGTATTTGGATAAAACACGGTTGTTTTTGTATTAATTACCTACCTATATCAAATTTAAGACCTAGTTTTGCGAGATTAGGCCGTAGATTACGTGGTTCTTATGGCGTGAAAAACATTAAGCCAATATTTGATACACACTTTTTTCTGGTCGAGATTAAATACTCTCGGTGGATTTCAAGTCGAGACGACTGCCAGAACAGCCCCAGGTCATAGCGTTTTCAATTTTAATTGTTAATTATTTCTCTTTTGTTTGTTTACAGCGCAGTGTAAATTTTAATTTCGCTAATTGTTTACTAAAGTGTAACGCGGAGAGGTGAAAGGTTTTACAATTTTGTGTTTAATACTAAAACATTGTTCAGCTGTGTAAAATTACAAAGTGGGCATCTCTTGTCGTTAATGCGTGAGCGGAGGAGCGGGGAACTTGCTTTTAAAGCAAATTGTAAATTTGTGGTTTCCCATAGCCCATAGGAATCATCTCGCAGAATATTATTGGCAAAGGTGGCCTCGGATGTAACTATAAGGTTCCCAGCAACCTGGAAAACCGGGAATTGTCAGGGAATTTAAAAGAGACAGGAAAACTCAAGGAGAATAATAATAATAATAATGACATATCTTTTATCACACTGAAAAAAAAACAAGTAAAAAATACAAATTGGAAAAGAATGGCGGTATTCATGTATACTATGCTCCTCCATACGCATACAGAGTACATATAAAAGTAATAAAATTATATATAAATTAAAAAAAAAAAAGCTTTTATTAAATGCTCTAAAAAGTAGAAAATAAACTTTTAAGTGGTATTTCCAGTGCTTACTGTATATGTATGGCTGGTTTATCAGAAGATACCATGGAAGGCCAGTACCTTCCATGAAAAATGTAGAAATGTTGCGAATACGGGATATGGTTTGACCAAAAAAGTAGTTTCAGCAACATCCTCTTCTTCATAAAAATGAACTTACCCCTATTTATGTCCATGTCCATATCTAATGTATGTTTTTTTTTTGTTTGAATCTGAACTTGGATATTTTAAAAGGATAAAGTGAATATTAAACATTTGTTTTACCCTGGATAAAAAATATATAACAGATGTGCAATATATTGAAATAAATAGGTATATATAATTAAAATTGTTTTTTATTAATAAACGCCTAGCTAGATAATTCATTATTTATATTATTTGGTATTTGAGAAGGCACATGTTTGTGATTGCACTACATAGTACGACGATTTTATCCAATGCACTAAAAAGATTTCTTAGTTTTGACAACATGCTTATGGGTATTGTTTCATGAAAAATCTTAATTTTTTTTTTGAGCAAACCTATAATTCTTTCTACATGAATTCGTACAGTTACAATGTTTCGTGTGTTTTCCAAATCTATAGGATACAACTGAGTTTGGCCTTTGGTAAAAGCTGGTATTTGTAGTTTTATCCTCTAAGCAGCTAGTTTTCCTAAAATCACACATACCTACGTAATTTAATTTAAACTTTATAAAACCTAAAAGGAATTTTTGTACAGAAATTAAGTACTTACCAGTTATAAAATGTTTTGAACAAATGCGACCATTTTTTAGGTGACTTAGTGGCCCCCTTTCAAAGCCTTAATCCGAGCATTTCTTCTTTCTATAGACAATGCATTAAGATGATCCCCCTAATGGTTAAAGTAGCGGGAGATCTAAAAAACGATACATTACCTTGTTCAGCACGCATTGAACAAGAGTTGTTCGGAGTGTATTAGTCATCCATGCTTCCAATTTTAATTGTAAATGACTTCACGTCAATAATATGACGCAGCCGAATGTACGGTGTGCTTGGAAAGAGAGAGATAGAGATGTAATAGAATAAGATATTGGACAAATTTATTATACCTAATCTTTAAATTTCTCGGTACACTTGAGGACATTAGGGCTAATTTTATTTTAGTTCTACAAAAGGGAAAATGTTTATTTTAATAATACCTATGTGGGATGATAAGAATTATTTTTGCAAATCGAAAATAGAAGAAATTTTTTTTTTATATATATACTTTTTTTTCTCACCATTCCACATTGTAACATGTCTTGTAGTGAAAGCCGTTTTTTAAAATAATGATTTATATGAGAGTAAATTGAACCGTCTTTCCGTCTTATATCCGGAGCGCTCTTAACAGTACAAAAATGCAGCATTTTTTATAAATTAGACCAGGATTAAACAATTTAATGATGAAATATACGCCGCAGTGTTTACATACGCAAATGGTATTGTATGCCACCCAGCAAATATGGCCGAACTATAAATGACGTCATTCTGGAATGGTCAATTTGTTGTAATTGTCGAGGTTATGTCTGTAATTGTTATTTTGTTCCTCTCATTTTATTCTCTATCTAAGTTCATAACGAAATACAGTTATGACGTCACTGCCGTTTTTGCGACACATTCGAATAGCTGAAGTTCAATATATTTTCTTAATATGTTGCTTTTAGAAATTCTCACCCAAATTAAATATATGATGAAATTAGCCCCTTCTCTATTGTATTTTATCGTTTTTGAAAATCCGTCAACAACCCAATTTAACCTACTGCCTCGTACCTATGATGAGATATAGCCATGCCCCTTCATGGTCTCTTAGGAGTGGATCAATAATAAATCAAGCAAAAATTAAGTTGCTTATTTCCATGTTTCTCAAAAACTGTCAATTTTCATTAAAAAAATGTCAGATTTCCGACGTTTCCTTTTACCGTTCGTAATCATCTTCAGATATACGAAATGTTTACATTTTTGGACCATTCCTAGATAAATGAAAAAATAACTCGATCGACAGATAAATATACAGGTCAGTCAATAAAACCATCAAACATCGCAAACGCGCATATATCTGCGATTTTTTTATGTTGTTAGAACCTCTGACAGTAGTTTATACCCAAGTTTGCAACCCTGGAAACCCTGTGGTACTCAAAAAACTGCCAAATTCTGGCACTTGTTGCAGTTCTTTCGAAAAAGCTTCCTTATGGAAGCGTTTTTTGGGTATCTTCATACTTTTGTAAAGCCAACTAAATTTGCTACAATTTAAGCCAACCCCAGGTCTCTAAGTCCATTGGTTGCGGAGAGTCAGTTAAAGATGGGCAATTTTTTCCAAAAAGTGAAAATTTTTCGGTAGGGTCATTTTCCAAGACACGTACCGGTTAAACTAATTGTCCTAGAGAAAAGTCATGACAGAAGAATTTGTAGAGAATTGAATTAGCTTCAATTTGATTCCAAAATGGTGCCTCTAGGCCTCATAGTTTCCTCAAAGACAAAAAAATATTAAAACATGAGATTTTGGGAAAATGATGAAAACATTGTACTGAATAATATTGGTATGCATTTCTTTAAAAAAACGTGCAAGAATGTGAATTTAATATTTTAGATGTAACATATGGCTTCAAATAAACATACACTAAATAAATAAACGTAAACATAAATGTAAACTATAAAATACTATTTACACCGTCAAGCACAAATACCACAGTAGTTTAGAATTTCGTCCCTTTTGGAAGGGCCGGGTCTTATCCAGTCTGGATCAGTGGGGAGTGAGGGGGAGGAGGGACGACGTTTTCTGGAGGTGGAGGCGGGTCGTCATATGGTGTTGGGTCATCCACATCCTCGTCCTCTCGGCACTCGAGCCCTGCCTTTCTGCAAGTGCACAGACATGAGACTTTGTTCGCTGGTGGCCCATCCCCGGTCACACGGCTTTTTGTCGACCCCCACCCATTTTTGTATCTGGTGGTAGATCCTCCAAGAATAACATTTTGCAGCCTCTGTGGTGGGATGGAGGCGGGCAAGGTTGACTTTGGCCGTTGCTGCCGATTTTACAAATGCTGACAATCGCAGGGTGTTCAGCGTTCCCTCATCTCCTCCATAGAGGTTCATCACGATCTTCTCGCCAGCATTTCCTACTTCTTCCTGGTTGGAGTTTGCATCGAGGAAAATGCTGGCAAGGTCTATCCAGTGGGGGTTTTTTTGAGGACGTTGCACCACTTCATCTTGCCTTGCCAGAAAAGGGCAGAGTTGGTGTCAGACCCACTGACGGCATGTAGGAGCAAAACCATCCCTCGTGGTATCTGCATTTCTCCACGTGAAGAAGTTTGTTGGATATTGGGCGCACTCTGACGCACCTCTGCCGCCTTTCTGGAAGTACACGTTCTTCTGCCCAGAGCTTAAGCCGTTGAGGAGGACCAGTAGATTGACGTCCTCCCCAATGATGAAAACTTAGTCGAACGATGAACTCTTGGTGAGGGCAGTCCTCACTATATCAGCATCGGCGTCTTCATGATATTGATGTACCTCGATACCCTGCCTCTCAAATTCAGTACGCATCATTGTGATCAGTCGGCGTTTGTTAGATTCATTTGAGAGCAGTTTTACTTGGGGCACTTTGATTGGTGTTGATTCATCAAAGAAAATGTCACTGCAGAAGAGAGAAGCAGAGTTCGCAGGCGTTCAGCGTTTTGCTCATCATAGCTGCATCTTGTGGGTATCCATCAATGTGATGTTTTACTATTTGTTCGTTTTTGAGGACACTATGAGGCATAGAGGCACCATTTTGAAATCCGATTTAAGCTAATTCAATTCTCTACAAATTTTTCTACCATGACTTTTCTCTGGGACCATTAGTTTAGCTGGTATTTTAGAAGAAAACGATAAATTCAAACAATCACAAACGTAATGGGAATAGTGGTGGGTAGTGACGATGCCTCATCACGTCTTACGTCTTTTACGTCGCGTGCATTAAAATGAGATAGAAGGTCAACAACCATGTGTGTTTGCAAGGTCCGCATTCTTAGCGTCTCACCTCGCATCCCCTTCTCAATTATAGGTTTCCCGCACTATACCCGTCTCGGAAAATGACCCTACCGATTATCACTTTTTGGAAAAAAAATTACCATCTTTGATTGGCTGTATATCCGCAACCAATGGACCTAGAGAGCTCTAGTTGAGCTCAAATTGTAGCAAATTTAGTTTGCTTTACAAAAGTATGAAGATACCCGAAAAACGCTTCCTTAAGGTAGTTTTTTCGAAAGAAACTGCAACAAGTGCCAGAATTTCGCAGTTTTTCGAGCACCACGGGAGTAGCACAGGGTTTTCAGGGTTGCAAACTGGGTATAAACTACTCTCAGGGGTACTAACAACATATAAAAAAATCGTTGATACATGCGCGTTTGAGATGTTTGCCTTCTTTTGTGTCGATATTGACTGGCCTAATAAGAAAATTTATATAAGAATATTTGTTGGCCGGTGATTAAACACGACGATGTTTGATCTTTACCGACGTAATATGTACACGTTTGATACGGCTTTAAAAAACAAGTGTTATATCAGCCATAACTTGACGCATATCAAACTGAGAATGTAGAAATAACGAATAACTAATCCTCTATAACTGCTTACATAAAAAAATACCGTTCTATCCAATCTTTTTGTTATACTATTCAATTTCAATTGTTTATTTTATTTCCGTTGTGAGATGTTTGGCTGGATATGGAACGCGTTTTACTGTGTTTCAATATAAATAAAAAAACAAAAGATAACCCCTCTCTATATGTATTTTGCAGATTTGCCTTTAGATAAGTGATAGTATAGCTCTGAAGCAAGAACTAGAGCGTTTACATATCGTAAATAACAATGTGTGTCAAGGAGAGAGGAGAATATTAAATCGATAATAATGTGGCGTAGTGTATTATCTCCCGTACTGCTATACCAAAATAAGGGATCATTTTTTTATATATTCAAATAACGGCTCCGCTATGTCCATAATGGAAATAAAATGGAGTTGAAAATAATTGAAAAGAAGCGTTGAGTTAAAATAATCATAAATCAAAAGGCCGAGAAATAAGTGGGTATTGCAAGAATTTACTTATTACTATAAATGAAACATGTTTGGACCCAAATTACTTTTTGGTTACGATCTAAATTCCACGAGAATGAGGCACACGTCTCTTCCAGGGCTTTCCTCTCAGAACGCACATTAACATATCTATGTCGAAACCTTCCTGTTTCTATTATTTGACCCTTATAACGCGAGGATGTTTAATTAAAACATTAGGAATAGAGGAAGCTTGTTCTCAGCTGCTAAAATATATATTAGGTATGTGGTGACTCTTCAGAAAATTTTATAAATTTTTTTTTTTTCGTCTTCTGGCTTTGGTTGTCTCCATGCAGCCACGATATTTATTATTATATATAGTTGTTAATCTAACCTACTTGCAATCACTAACCTGGCACAAAAACCAACGATAGAGACATTATTTACCACTCAGGGATTGTAGATAGGGACACGCGTTTCACGTCAAGATGCCCTTCATGACGACTTCCTTTAAAATTCAACGCAGAATAGGCAACGGTAAGAGGGATATGAAACAACAAAGGCTAAAACAGAGGAAAAGACGACTACACCTATATTCTGACACGATACAACCTGATGTATTCCCAAAATATTTCTTTAAATGTTTGATTTCTTGATACTGTATATAATAATGACGTACTATTTAATGGTAGAGGAATGCCATTCTCCACCAGTTCTTTGCCAGAAAATTTATGGCTGTAATATTATTCGTGCACTGGAATAGCCAGTGATTGATATCTCCAATTTCTCCATTACATTCACATAGCGGGCTATCAACAATTTTCATTTTGTATAATTGAGATTTGAAGGTACCATGACCAACCAAGCACCGAACATAGGTTACGAACATCTGTCTGTTATACGGAAATTCCTTATAAGTTGGTTTAGAAGGGAGGCGGTTATATACTTTACAATATTGATAGTTATTGTGTTTGGGCCATCTGGAGCCATTCTTCTTCTCATTTTTTCCTCATGTCCATTTTAGCGTTGGTAATTAGATCATAATATGGCAAGTACTCAATTGCCGGTCCTTTAGCCGGTTTAGCTACTAGGTCAACAGTTTCATTTCCAACTATTCCAGAGTGTCCCTTAACCCAAATAGAAAAACCTTCTTTGTTTAATTTTTTTAGCTCTATAACTTTATCCAAAATGTTAGTTATTACTTTATACTTCATAATATGTTTGGTCGGGTTTGAAATGGCAGCTAACACAGATTGAGAGTCTGACATAACAAGAATTGTCTCGAAAGAGTTACAATTTTCTATTGCCTAATCTAGTCCTTTATCAATAGCCAAGGATTCAGCCGTAAATATGGAACAATTTTGAGTTAGCTTATATCTAAAGGATAGTCCGATGTTCTTAATGAGAAAGGCACAACCAACATAATTCCTAGACTTGGATCCATCAGTAAACATTTTATGGGAGTTGGAGTATTTAGGTGTGACTTCTTGGAGCAGTTGCTTGTTACTTGTCGAATTCATATTTAGGGAAGATAATTTTGGCTTTGCAGAGCAAAACATCATAACTAGTCTGAAAGAATGGAAGAGTCTCTTCTTCGGTTATAGAGCTGTGATTTGGAATATCAGCAAAAATCTCAGCCAAAATAGGAGTTTTTTTATTTTGCCAATATGGTATTGTGAGACTAAGGGAGGCAAAAGTAGCTAATTTGATGCATATACTGTTATTGGAAATGCTTAAATTTTTTAGTACAAACTTATGGGCTAAATATCTTCTCCTCAAATGGAGTGGAGGCTCATTACGTTCGGCCAATAGGGCACAGATAGGTGTCGATTTAAAAGATCCTAGTACAATTCGTAAAGCCTTATATTGTAATCTATCCAATTTAATGAGCCTTGAGTGTGTAGCGGAATCATAAAATATGCTACCATAATCCAGTATAAATCTATAGAAAAGAAGAGCGATTTTGGGATCGGCGCCCCAAATTCGTTTGCAAGTAACTTTTAAGATATTGAGACTTTTCTCTGCCTTAATCAGACATACGGATATATGCGCATTCCAATTTAATTTGGTGTCTAAGCTGACCCCCAAATATATATAATATGGTAGGACCGGTATTGTAATATTTGCCAAGCACAAATTAGATATTTTGGATAGTCTGTGTCTAGTGTAAATAACGACAGCAGATTTATTAGCCGATATGTCAAGACCTAGGTTAAGGAAAAAGTTAGTGGAACAGTACATTGCATAATTTAGATCTACAGTGCCTTCAGCATAACTTTTATTGGTCCCATAAATACAAAAATCATCAGCATATTGTAAAACGCTAATTCGTTGTCCATAATTCTAAGGGCTAAGAACAGATCCCTGCGGTATCCCAATGTCCAACATTCGGGGGCTTATTATCCCATTAGTAGTTCTTACAAACGATTGAAGAATAAATTTGTGATGTTTGTGGCAATGTTCAACGGAATTTTTAGGGTTAATAGTTTTTCATGAAGCAGGCGAAGATTTACATGATCGTAGGCAGCAAATTTATTTTTAGCTAAGCTGCTAATTTATGTTTATCCAGGAGGGAAAGTCTTAAAAACGCATGAAATAAGTCAAAATAAAGAGGTTTATTTGTCAGTTGATCTGTATAAAGGGCATATCTTTAAATAACATTTACAGTGGCGTACTACGCAGAAAAAATTAAATTTATACTTTTCGTCATAAACTGAATAATTGAGAAGTAATAACCCTTGGAAGACAAAAGTTGGTCAAAAATTTTCTTTTTAACTAACTTTTAGATTTTTAATTTTAACAAAAAAAGACCGTTGCCCAAGGACTCACTACTTCCACATCCAGATTTTGTATCCAAGTCTTATACACACTAAATCCCAATGTAATATTTTACTCCATTTAATAATAGGGTGGGGGTGACAATGGGGGCGGTAGAGGAGGTGGCTAATGCCAAAATAAATTTTAAAGCCCCCTGGTTCTCGTACACATACTAAATCCCAATTTAATATGCGAGCTACAATATTTTATGATACACAAAAACTATTAAGTACATCCATTTCCTTGATACTTTGTTTGCATATTCTGTAGTGTACGTGTGCAATTGCTTAGTTTGGCTTGCATTTTCTTATTATAAAAACAACATAGGATTTCAAATCTCTTGTTACTCACGTTAGATGAAATATGTTAGTTCGGGCCCCACGTTAGGCGCCATTTATGTTACCTGTTCATTTCCCTTTTGTTTAGAATGGCAAATAAACAAAACAATAAATGCGAACGACTAGCTGGTTTAAGCCGGAATAAAGAATCGTAGGTTCTGAGAACTTCCAAGAGAGATGACACTTAGCCTTTTGTGTGTATGTGATATAAGTCAAATTTTGTTTCGTTTGGGGAAAAGAGACAATGAAATATTGATGTTAATTGGGCACCATCTATAGTGAAGAATGAGTAGATTTGTCTCTCTTCCCTTAAAACCAGTCTCCTATAGATGAAACTGAAATTTGTTGGTAAGGAAAAGATATTAAAATGAGTGATAAAATGTATTTAAAATAATTAAAGTTTACAACATAAATTTAGAAAGTAAATTTGTAAAAATGGAATCTAAAAGTAAATCTTAAAAAAAAGTATGAATATTTATTAAAATATAATTTTGCGCTGTATAAAATTTTGATACAAATAAAATAATAATTGAAGATATTATACTAATGTAGTTCAAATGTGCTTTTAGAGGGCAGAATATTAAACATAATATTTTTAGTCGCAAACTCCTCTATAAAATCCTTATTTTACTATAAGGAACGTAACCAGACGGCAACCAACAGCTACTCTCCGGGCTATGTGCCCCGCCGAGCGCTGAATTACAAGTTACAAGTCTGGCGCGTTAAGTGTAATAATTGCATATTACCATCAAAACGCGAATGCTTCGATTGCAACAAACACCAGCCCAAAGACTGATCCTACTTAAAGGAGCTCTCTTGCCAGTCGTCACACACCGCTTGCAGACTGCAGTTTCGAACTGTTGGCTCTCGTCAGTGCAAGGTAGGCATGTGACGACCGGCACGAGGATCCTTTGACTATTTGGTACATCCCGGTATTTTTACAATAGCGACATGTAAAATAGTCAGCAGGCGCCATCTAGCGGTCCAGTGTCAGTTGCAATCGAAAAATAAATAGCCTGACTGGGCTTAGCATAGTTCAAATGTGCTTTTAGAGGGCGGAATATTAAACATAATATTTTTATTCGTAAACTCCTCTATAAAGCCTCCTCCTCAGCGCCTGCTGACTATTTTACATGTCGCTATTGTAAACAAAAGTTGTTAATGCAGACGCTTGCTATATACTTGCCACAAATGTTAATGCTTGCTTGAAAAATTGAAAGGCTTGCAATATACTTGCTATTGCAATATCTTGCTATATGCTTTCAAAATGATGATAAGAACTAATTTGCAAAAAAAAAATAGATAGAAAAAATATTTTATTACCATGTGGTCACATGTTGAATTTTAGTTACATAAAATTAAAGAAAATTGAATTTAATTTATTTTAAAAAATGAAAGCACAAAGAAAATAATTGAAAATGAATGAAATCGAATTAATTAATATATAAAATTTATCTGTATTATGTTCAAATACAAAAAAATGTGGACTATGAATGTAATATTAATTTCTCGTGGATCTCATAATCGAAAAGTTCGTAGGTGTCAATCAGTTGATATTTGGAAGATAAATGGCCACGTCAGATGATCAATTAAGAAGGTAGTACAATTTAAATTGCGATGCCAATATATAAACTTAAAAAAGCGTATTTTTCCTAGACAAAATGAAAACTAATATTTTGAGAGTGTCGCCATCTATTGATGAGAGACTCAGTTAATTAATATAGGAGTGTACCATAATCGGATTTCTTTTCTGGTTAGGTTTCCTTTCTCAATCAAATTACAGAACCGATACGTAATCGATTAAAGAAATGTTTAATCAACAATAGGTTGACATTAAATTGCATACATAACCTAGTAAGTACAAATTGTCCAACTAAAGCAAATTATTTTCAAACTGTATTGTGATGATCCAGTAAATACATTATTACATTATATAAGATACACTATTTAACAAGGTATGCCTGTAAGATGTTTTAGAGGTAAGAAAAACTAACTACATGTAGTACAGAGTAGACAAAGTAAACAAATGACATTTAAACGAATGTAAATATTTTACAGGCTTGGTAGACATTAGGTGATCTGAAGTTATAACAGAGATACATGATTTAGTGTTAAAAAACATGACGAAGTTCCTAAGATACACAAATAAGTATATAAAACAATATGAAGTAATGTATCAATTATACAAATAAAATTCTATTTATTTGAAGTAATCTCACTTAAAAAACTAAATCAAAATGCTGTACAGATCGGCTAAATATAAATAACTATAAGATATTTTCATAAAGTTGGTAAATGGACATAGACCATGCAACTAACACTTTTTGTATAAATGTTTGTTTCTTACACAATGATTTGTATTTAAATAATAATAAATTCAGAAATGAATCACTAAGATATTCAATGATCAGTCATACTCTTTGCAATCAAATCTTTACTTTTGCATTTACTGGTTTTCTCAGCCGGTTTTTCTTTTTCTGTAGCATCGGTTATTTAGTAACGCTTTTATAGAGTCCTAAATTTCCTAGAAAATTATGTCATCTCGAAAAATCAACACGGATTTTATAAAAATCGATCAACAATTGCAAGAGCCGATCTCTTGCAAATAGTTTAAATTACGTTTATGAAAATCTGGATCGAGGAAATAAGGTAATTGCTGTCTTCATTGATTTATCAAAGGCATTCGACTGCGTAAATCATGACATTCTACTAAAAGATTGAGTGTTATGGTCTGCGGGGTCAGTGCAAGTCTGTTCTCCAATCTTATCTAGCTAACCGAAAACAATTTGTTGAATTTTGTAATACCAGGCCAAGTGAATTAATGGTGGACATATGAGTCCCTCAAGGAAGTATACTAGGACCATTATTATTTTTATTATATATAAATGACATAGACAGTGCTTTTTCTACTTTTTATAATGCTTTTGCAGATGACATAACTATCATTGTCAGTGCCGAAAGTGAAAAACAGGCTATCGCCAAGCTAAACGAAAACTTGTCTGCTGCTGCAAATTATTTTAAAAATAATAGATTTATTCTAAACCAAGAAAAAACATACTCGCTGCAGTTCCATCCTATTGCTTCGAATTATATATCTAGTCGTTTACTTAAGCTAAATCGAAAGAGCTTTAACAAGTAACGGAATTTAAATTATTAGGAATTTTCATTAATCTATCCCTCGATTGGAAATTTCATATAAATTTCCTTTGTAATAAGTGTGCCAGTACCTGTTTTGCGTTGAAAAGGTTATGCCAAATTTCCAGCGCTTACGTGGTAATTTTTTTTTATTATTCTAATTTTGAGTCTCGTTTGAGATACGGTATTACCTTTTGGGGGAACTCATCAATGTCAAATGGTGTATTTATGTTGCAAAAAGGGCCATACGCTGTATGTTTGGACTCAAATACCGAGAGTCTTGCAAGTCCATATTTATTGAGAATAATATATTAACCTTACCATCACTGTATATTCTTGAAATATTAACTTTTGTTAAAAAGAACCCTACTCATTTCAATTTTCAAAATGCCTTCCATAATTACCCTACGCGTCATGGTTTTGATTTGTAATATAATATACATCGAATGGAATTATATAAAGCCAATCCCTATTACATGGGTATCAATTTGTATAATAAAGTAGATAATAGTATAAAAACCATACCCAGTATCAAGAAATTCACATCTGCTGTTAAATAAATGCTACTAAAGAAAGCTTACTACTCTGTTAATGAATTTCTTGTGTCTTAAATCAATGTATCTTGTAATAATTAACCAATTTTTTTTCTCATTTTTTTAAAATTTCTATGCTTGTAGTGTTCTATGTATTTTCTATACATACATGCATGAATGCATGTACGGATTCATTCATGGGTGTATGTATGCACATTTCTTCTGTTTCTTACTTATATCTGTTAATATTTTTTGCATATGACTTGTCCTATATCATTTGTATGATCTCTTGGACCAATAAAGAATTATTATTATTATGCAAAATTTCCACAGAGTGTGTGTAGCTTAATTGACTATTTGCTTAGTATGGTTCATTATCTCAAACTCACACAAATATATTTATTACTAAGTAAAAATACCCATTATTTTGACGCCGTTTTCTCTTCCCTGTATTCTTCCCTTGAAGTTCTGGGATACCCTTTGTAAGATACTTTCCTGTCGAATAAATTAATAGTTTTTCAAAATTTTAGGTCATTTCTTCCTCGGAGCTAACAGTTGACACCGTTGAAACTATCACTCTTAATTATATAAAATTTAGTAAAAAAATATTGACGTGGTTTGAACCATGAACCTCTCGAATATTAGCATTAATTTTACCCGCTCATGACGAAGGTAGAACTTAAATCTGTATTTATGATTGACTATGATACTTTTCGATTTTTTCACTGATTTCGGAGCATTATCTAAGAGTGTGGCAAACTTTAATTTGTAGAACATGCGTATGATACCAATTACTTACGATACGATAGTAACTGCATTGTGTAGCTACTAGCTAAAAACGACCCTCGACTCTTAAAATCTCCACCTTGAAATGGTCAATAATTAGGTTACTTTGTCGCCGGAATGATGAAAATTAAACAGATTGCATGAATCTTCGTCAATCTGAAAATGTGATGCGTGGACATAGTGCATTGTAGCGTTCCCAGAATACACTAATAACAATTTAAGTAAATTAACTTGGAAGATCTGCAAACAAACAAGGGCATCTTGAGTGAAAATAAAAAAATACGACTCAGCTGGCTTCGGTCGTAAAATTTATTATTAAATACCATTTTACCATTGATGCTATGCAAATGTTTTTATTTTTATCAGCAGTAACTTTCATTTTATTACGGGAATAAGTAATCCAGTTTTACGATCTCTACGAAACGAGAATTCGCTAAGAATTTAGCAACATTGTAGAGGATTTTGTGCGGATGACGCTTGAAATACGTTCAGTGACGTGGGTGAGGTCTGAAACGTTTCGAGGAAACCGATATTATGTACAAACTAGAAATGGCAATCCTATTCTGCCGCACAAATAATGATTTATTTCTTTTTTTTACCGTTTTATTTATATTAATATCCAAAAGGAGTTCAGCCACCGCTATTCCAACACAACACACACATACATGCATTGTCAGACAACTACACAACACCCATTCCATACGACATTGCCATCTGCCGTAGCTAAGACTCGAACTCAGAAGAGGTAACAGCAACTAACCGTGTTATATCTCACCCAATCACAGTCTAGACCACTACTACGTGACAAATGCCAATCATCCACACCCTAGTTAGGATTCGAATCTGGGAACCATTGATCCTAACATGTAAGCATTATATCAGTCAGTCCATTATTAAAAGTCACTATTTAAACATTGTCTATTTCGCTACTTTGATCACTTTGTTCTTATCAAGTAACAATTTCAGTTTTTACACGCTTTATATTAGCTTCACCTGTATGTTTGTTTGTATGTAACGGAATGTTTGAACGTGATTCTCATCCACTTCAAAATGTCAGATTAAACTGAAACTTTGCACACTTATTAAGGACCATTGACAATACAATAATTTGACAACTTTGTCCCAATGTCCTCATCAGGATCATCAGGATGAAATAAAAATTTTAAAAAATGACTAATCTATTGTCCAAATTTTGCCGGAGGCGCCGCTGTTATTAAATAACTTATTTGCCGTTGTATAAGCCCTTGTTAAACGCTAGTTGCAACTTTAATAATTACGTTATGATGTAATATTAATTATGTACCACTAGCGGATACTCAGCGGTTTCGAAAAGCAGGTGAGAAATGTGCCGAGGGATGAATGGCAAGAGGATGACTAAAAAACCGAAATACTCCACTAACTAACAGAGAAGTCTGCAGACGAACATGACAGTTTAAATCTCCCAGACAAAACCGACTGTTGGTGGTGAAATCTGTCTAGTTGCCCGTGGCATAACCGTGGAATTTCGGTTTAGACAAAAGTTTTTGATGAAAACTATTTTGTATCTTTTTATAAACAAAATTTCGATTTTTTTTTTAATCATTTATTTAACGTCGGCCTATTTCCGTTACCAAGGTCAATCACCGACGCCAGTGGTGTTACTAATGTAACATAACCACTATTTTTACGTTTTTGTTTGGAATATTCATTCGATTTTGTTTTCCATAAAGTTGGATGTTCTTTATAGATTTCGATAAATCCCGATAAAAACTCTCTACTTATAATTCTAGTATCCGTATCAGCAATTATTGTTCGTTATTAAATGTATACAAAGACAAATAAAATTCCCCAAAAAATATTCCCAAAACCGACAAGAGTTTATCGGTGGGACAAAACTGTGTTATTTATGGCCACAACGGATTTAACCTGCGTTGTAAGTTTGCCGACTAGTCTGTACAAGGCCGAGTCTGGTATAGTCCAAGTAAGGACTTCCTGAGACAAAAAAAAAACTAAACAAAAACTTTACGATATCATTATCGCCGCGGGCCACCGGCGGTATGCCTAACATCAAACTATCAAACGACTCGCCACGCGTTAAAAACGAGCGAGATGCTTTGCGGTCGAGGGTCGCTCGAGGTACCTCAAAGAGTAATGGTATTTTAATGAGGTCGTAAAGTTTTTGTTGTTTTTTCTGTCTCAGTTTATTCCTACTTGAACTATACTCGTTGGCACACTAACGTACAGTGAAGTCTGCAATTTTTCACTGTGCCTGTTAAAATCCGCGCAAAAACTTCTGTGTGTGTGACCCGCCCTTCCCGGATAAAATTAAACTGTTTGAAATCAGAACCTACATAAGACTGCTTAGTTTTAAAGTGGTTTTATGATTATTCGATCGTTTCCCGCCTAAATTTCCACCCTATTTGCTAGTGATTTATTGGAGTATCATTAAGAAGTTTTAAATAATTTTTCTTTTAAAATTACCCCTATTTTTAATTTTTCTCCACTTGTTGGCGTTGACTTAGATATTCTGTATACGTCACCTCATAATTCTTGTCAATATATAACCTCATTCTGTTAAAAAGATTTTAGTTTCAGTCACGAATACTAAAAGCTAATAAGATTTATGCTGTATTTAATAAACGAGTTATTGTTTTATTAATTCCTTTAAACATTAATAATAGAACTTTTACAAAACTACAGCCAGTGAAAAGGTTTTATGGTCAAGTTTTAAGATGTATCACAAAGCTTTTCAATAAATTCTGGCACTTTAGAAATACATTTAGTTTCAAATAAACCTAATTTTAAACTAATTAATCTGCAAACATCTTTCATAAATCCTTTATAAAACGGGAACCAGACTAAACAGCATTTAAATTGTTACTTGGATTCTTTCACTTCACTATCCAATATCGAACTAACTCGGATCTGACAAGCATTCCAGATTCTTCTGTAATATTCTCGGCTACTTCTAGTAGAAATCTATTTCCTAGGACTGGTTGCCGAATCACCACCACTCTAACAGTGTAGCCAACTGCCCAGACTTCTACAAAGAAAGGCATACGCTACAGACCCCTGTACGTGTGATGTTTTTCTTAGTAAGCTTTCCACGTTATTCGCTCTTAAAGGTTGAATCGTGAAAAAAAAAATACTGTAGATTATAATGACCGTTGTGAGACCCTATGATAGGAAATTAGTAAAAATATAAATATACCTCTTTCACATCATTTAAGCGGCCTTGCTTTTTACACTAGAAGATATCGACAAAGTTTGCAACTGACATTTTTATTTAATTTTTCGTCCGCTTTGCATTTCATTACGAAATAAAAGTACCCAGTTTAAATAATGTTTAATTTATGGTCAATGTTTTATTCACCCAAAAGAGCTGCATAATGGATTATTTCCCGTAATAATTACAGAGGAAGGTAAATGACAAGCATTAGAAGTTGCTGTCTTGTAAAATTTCTTATAATTGTAGTTACCTCGGTGAGAAATTGTTACGAAGTTGTTATTCTAATTAAAATTAGGATAGTGTATTCATAAGAAATTTAATATACCATTGGCGCGACTACGGAGGCATTGGGGCAGGTACCCCCTTTCCGCTATAATTGAGCGAAACTGTAAAGATATACCAGGTGTAATTAGTTTTGTCAAAAAAAAAACTGGCAATGGGAAACGACCAGACAAAGAAACTATATCCTCGGTGAAATTAACGTCCCCGAATATTCTTCTTTTAACAGTTATATGGCAACGCCTACACTAAAAACTATTCTTCCACAAACTTCCAAAACTTCATGAATTTAAACCAGTATACAGGGTGGACCGTTAATAATAGGCCATAGTTCAGGGGTAGATTCTTTGGCCCAAAATATGAGGATATAACCAAATATGCTTTAGTAAAATGTTGCTGTGGAAATAGATACAGTATGCCCAAGTTCAAATTATTTTTTCGTTTTTTTTGCAATAACTCAACAGGCTCTTAACTAATCTTCGTCAAATTTGCTACAGGAACTTTTTTTACTCTAAGAAACAATAATTTATGTATTACATCGCGTTAGTTCATAGAAGGTGCCGCAGGATCTGTATCTGATAATGAATTATTTTCATATTTTCTTTTTTGACGAAACGTTGTGGTACTTCTGACCAGAAAATCTGATGAGGGCGTCATTTCCACGTATAAAAGGTATACTTGGTAGAACTTGATAACTCCAACCGTTTTCGAGGAAAGTGCCGTTAAACGTTTCAATAATTTTTTGAAAGACAAATTCAAATTTAATGAAACAAAGCTCGAATTTATTGAAACAAGTACAAAATATAAATGAAAATAGAATCGTAATAACAGCGTAAACTCTTTCTCACTTTCTTATGAACAGTATTCAAATTCCAGTGCGTCTGCCCGACCTATCTTACAACTGTTTTTTAATAGATTATACGGAATAAGTATACTTTATACGGGCAAAATTGAAACTGGTCAGTGTTAAAGCACAGGACCGTGCGCACTGAACTTGATATTTTGTCCTATATATTTAGCAATGGTATCGAGATTCGAACGGTAGTTGAAACTGTGCAGGCGAGTCCGAGACTGGCAATGTAATCAGCCTGAATGAACCATCTACGACTGCACTGGTTTAAAGATAATAAAACGGACAGGCCTACTAGTATAAAAAAACTCGTAAATCGTTTCTCAGAAATCGATGAGGTGTGCTGTCAATGTGCCAGCGCAGTGCATAAATACTTATTATAATATCAAGCGTAGGAGATTAGTTACTTATTGTTCATATTTATAAATATTTACTACTATATAAAAGGTGAAATATTTTAATTATTTACTAATTTACCATGGCTTTCTGGAGACCATTTGAAACAGAGGATAATATAATAACGCCCGAAAATCTTATCAATTTCTTATGACAAGCATTTCTATTTACCTCCGCCCGTGTACAATAAAGAGATGCCGGCTTTTAGTTTTTATACGGTTTCAATTAAGTTCGTAAACACTTTAACTACCTATACAATTTTGATCTAGCAAGTGGCGTAGGTGATACACTCTGTATATTTTAAAGATTTATATATTATATATTTGAATCTGCCGCATTGCGTCGATGATCGATTCATCTGGCTATAAATTCTATTTGGTCCGACTTCTAAATCTTCCCGAACTTGAAAATGAGTCTTTTTAATAAATGTATTGGCTACTTAGGGAATTTTTGAAGAATGATTTTGAAATGATTTAGTTTTCAATGAATAATTGATGAAGTGCGTCGGTGTCTCAAAAATTTAAATAGCTAACATGCAAAAGATTTCGAATTCAGTTGGCTACTCACTTAAGAAGATATAAACTAATCTATTATTTGTCAATTTTTGTGTCGAGCAGTCGCTTAAGAAAACGTTGTTTTATTCAGATGTTGCAATTTTTGCAAACGTTTACAATATTTATGTATTTTAATTGATTTAAAGGGCCCGCGCCTAAGTTCTTTACATAAATGGGAATAATTAAATTTACAACCGTATAACGAAAATACTCCGAAAGTGGGTATTATAGAGATATATTTTTGAAGACGATAATGAACTTCACAGTTGGTGAGTCACTCTTAGCTCATGCATGATTTTCTACAAAGACTTGTTTTTTGTCAATAATGGCTTAAAAGCCAGTAGATATTCTCAATGTTGAATCACTAATTATCTTCGCGCATGATGCCAACTTCTTTAGAGATTTTAAAGTCGCCGTGTCTGTATGGTACAGTCGAGGTTTTTTGATTTGTCGTTGATTCAGCTGGCTAAGCTGTGATTGTCAAAGTTATTTTGATAGCATTTTAATAATACTAGATTTTGTTCTATTTGGAATATCAATTTTAAAAATCCGCAAGATCTGAGGAACTCATATATTTGGGCCCCACGTTGGGCGCCAAATATGTAACTACCGCAGGCAGGGTTCGTAGCAACCTGAAATACCTGGAAAAGTGAACAACACATTGAAATATCGAATTTAAGACTACGAATTAGGAGTTTTAACATTTAATCTATCGTAAATTCATAAATCATATACTTATATAATTTCGAATTATACGCCTGGCGAATTGTGAATTGGTTTCAGTTTCCCCGTGCTTGAAAATTACATCTAGTTTTGAGGATTGCGACTAGAGAAGTCTCTTTATCAGACCTGGAAAACATTTGAATAGTCGTGGGAAACCTGGAATAGTCAGGGAATTTCATTTGGTATAGTATAATGGCCGTGGGTTCGTAAAATTGGTGTTCAAATTCAAAAAAAACAATAAAACAAAATACTTTGTCATAATATCTAACATAAATGTCCGATTCAACCACAAAACAAAAATGTCCTCCACTCTACGCACACGTCCATTTCGAACCAATACACATCTAGGGAAAGCATACTAAACTTTCTAACAATCGCTTATGAGCTGAAGGAAACCTACGCACAATAACTGAGATACGCCATTAATACCAATTTTCCGTTAATGTGTGGGTTTGAATTATTGACGATTTTTTATTCATCCCTATTTCCTTTATGGCTTGCAGTGGAGTTCTTAGAGTTTTGATGGTACACTATTCATTAGAAGCGAGATATTTTAGATAACTGTAATATAGGTCAAAAGTAGAAAATTGAGCGTGAGATTCACCCCCAATTTCCTCCTATCTCGCCCCCATCTTCATTCAGATCTGTGCCTTTTCAGTCTCTGATTGATTATTTTTTACTCTTAATGGAACAAATTATTACTGCGTCATATTTAAAGAAGGTTTATTTATATGGACAGCTTATTAAAATATTTGATTTTATGAACTTGAAAAGGTACTTACAACCTTTTAGGCAAATTTTCAAAAAGTTTCTTTACAGAAAATGAAGTTCTATATGTTGTATGTATTCTTCTAAATTCTTGTACATTTCTTGATGAAATACTTTTCAGTAAAGTGGTGTCGACAACAAAAAAGCTTGAAAGTAATGTAAGTTTTGTTTTCTTGTTGAAAAAGTGTTCAATAAGAGCTTAAAAATAAAATATTAAAGTAACTGCGTTAGCTATCACATTTACCACTAGATTTCCATTATGTAGTGCACTTTAAAAGTTATTGAAAACATACATCTATTCTAGCATTTTTTTACAATTACCCTTAATCAGTTCTTGGCAGACTATCTGAACTTCGGTTAAATCTGTCCAAGTGCTTTCGTGTACTTGCTCTTTGTCTAATAGTCTATACGCGCTAGGTACGTTTCTGTATTTTTGTTTAGCTCCACGAAATACCTCTGTTACATATCATTACTGAGGTTTTCAAAATGAAATTTTCTTTATTACCAAGTTAAAAAATGGCAAGTTTTTTTTAATCGGTCTTTCATAGGCGTCCCGTTGAAATTAACTCATGTTCTGCTTAACTATTAAAAAAATTTTTGCCATATATTATTTTGCATATTTTATCTGTACGGTCGTGAGCAAAAAAATAGAACAAGTCTTAAACGGTATTTTGCTAAAATCTAGTTGTGTACATCTAACTTTAATATTTGTGATATTGTCAGTTAGTTGTCATAATTTATTGCAAGTGTGCAAAAAACTAATATGCCTCATATAAACGATTTAGTTAAATCTGGAGTTATTGCTAAATTGTCAATGAGGCAAATTGCACTGCGTTATAATATTGACAAAAATTCGGTGTAACATTTTAAGAAAGTGGAGAATAAACGGTACGATTAGTAGATATCCTGGATCAGGGCGACGGAGGATATCAACTCAACAACAAGATTTGCAATTGGTAAATGCTTTAGTAGAAAATCCATTTTACTCAGTTATTCAGGCTGCTGAAGAAACGCATTTTCCTGGATCGAGTAGTACTGGTCGCAGGCGAGTAAGAGAATCGGAGCTACGCTGTTATGCAGCAGCACAGAAATACTTACTTAAAGCTGAACATAAAGAAGCTCGAGTAGGATTTGCGCTTGAATTTTTAGCGCATGTTGTAAATTTTTGGAACAATGTAATCTTTACAGACGAAAAATCTTTCCAGTCAACACACAGCGGTCGTATTCGTGTTTACCGCCCTCCGAATACTCGATTCGATGAGAAATATATATCTAACAATGATAAAAGTAGTAGATTTTCCGTCAATATGTGGGCTTGGATATCGGCATGTGATCCTGATGTTTTGTGGCATATTGAGAAACGATTTAATAGTGAAACGTATATTAGGATTTTAGACAATATTGTGCTCCCTTCTGTGTCACAATTATTTCCTAATAATGAGTTAATATTTCAACAAGACAATTGTTCCGCTCATACTGCCCATACCGTAACTAAGTGGTTTCAAGATAACAATATCAATGTTCTTAACTGGCCCAGTCATAGTCCAGAGCTTAACCCTGTAGAAGAAGTATGGGGACTACTCGTAAGAAGTATCCAAAAACGGAATGTGACACCACGGAATGCCGAAGAATTACTGGAAATAGTAAATAATGCATGGAAAAATATTACTAATGATTATTGTATAAGGTTATTTAATTCTATGCCAAACAGACTTATAGAAGTTATAAATAGAAATGGTGCAACAACGAAATATTAATAGTTAGTTTCTTGTTAAGTGATATCCTTTGTCCTTTGATCCAGGATTTCTACTAATCGTACCGTTTATTCTCCACTTTCATAAAATGTTACACACCACATTTTTGTTAATGTTATAACGCAGTCCAATTTGTCTCATTAGCCATCCATTATTTGCTATAGCAATAACTACAGCATTAAAATAAAAAATAAATTAAAAGTGTTTTATTTCGGCTACTCATTACATATTCAAATAGAGACAGATTTACATTAGATAAAAAAAGTTTTTCTGCTCACGACAGTACTATAATTATTAATTAACATCATAGGGATTATTACATTGAGCTGTAGTCCGGCAATGGCAGAAAGAGCAGCATGATGGTCCCGCGGCCCGACCAATAGCAATTATTCTGACGCGAGCATTTGGCACAGTTGCAGTCGGTACTAATTCCTCGGTCGAAGGAGAAATTATAGTGACTGATCTTGGTATTAGGTAAGCATTTTGTTTCTTGTACCCAAACAAGAGGGGATTTAAGGATGTTACTTCTCGCTCCAAGAATCGGTTTTGGCCATATGTAATGAAGAAGGCTTGCAAAATGTGAAACCTTATTGATGCAGTCGCAGGTGGTAACTGTGCTATAGCCAATGTTTTCCCGTGATGATACATCCAATATCTTAACTCATTAAAAGTTCTTGAAGGATTATCTTTACAAATCACTTGAACAAGATACCCTTCTGCACATTGAACTGATTTTTCAATTTCCTCTTCAGATATACCTGTGTAAGTTAAACCACGAAAAACATATTACTAAGATATATTACTCAATTTCATACCTCGAGCAAAATTGATTAGAAATATTTACGGACTAGCACAAAGAGCATTGAATTTCGTGCCAATTTTGCTTGTATAATCTGCTCCAGTTAGGTGATACAGAGCAGGAAGAACAGCACACAATTCTGGACCATAAAGGGTAGCCATAATATGTAATGGAACATCCCCCTTCGTTGCTCCTGTCCCTGCTTTAATCCAAAGCCAAAATCAGATTTCTCCTGAAACAGAACTGCTACCATTTACTCCAGATTCTGCATGCGAATTGTGTCTATTAAAAAGTCCATTTATAGTAAATTTTGCTTCATCTGTCCATATAATATTTCTCAAATAAGGATCGTGACTCTCAGACCTTATTAGAATAAACTCACAAAAATTCTGTCTTCTTAGGAAATCTGTTTCTTTTAATCCTTGAACCATATGGAATGAAAACGGGTGAAACTTATGTTTTAATAAGATTCTGTGAATTGAATCCTTGCATAGTCCCGATTCCAGAGCAGCTTGTCTTAATGACATCCTTGGAAATGCATGAAAATATCCCAGAATGACTATTTCAATGTTTTCGTCATCAGCAATAGGCTTTCTTCTTTGCATTTTTGCCTTGACAGAGCCATAATTTTTAAAATTTTCCAGTATGCGGTTTACAGTGTTTGGTGACGGTTTCCGTTTTTCTGGATATCGAGTAGCAAATGTGCTGCAAGTTCTTGATATTACTTTATCACATTCTCCGTAAATAATAAGCAAATTTAAAAAGTCTTCGTGGGTGTAAGTTAAACGTGCTGGCATTTTTTGACATAAGGTAATGACTGATTGTTTCTAATTATGGCTATTTTGATGAAATGATTACAACAATTCATGAATTTCTAATAAAATCGCAAATATTTCAAAAAGTTGTAACTTTAACCCCCACAATGCTAATATCAGAAAAAAGGGAATTCAATTTTACACCACTTGACGTAAAAAAATACAGGGTGTTCCATTTGACCTAAACAAGTTTTCGCGGTTTGAAGTTGACAAAATGTAACTCGAAAAACGAAACATTTGGTATGATATTATTGAATTTATTTCAGTTGTAGAACGTAGTTCTCCTTGTGTTCTTTTTATGTGACAAGAAACAAATGAGGATCTTTTACACGAAGAAATTTATAACGGTTCTTGCAAACCGTTGCACCTGTCAAATTTTCTATAAAATGTCAAATATGTCTGAAACGGCTAGGTTTAGGTATAGGATATGTATATTTTCGACTCAGAATTTTATGCTCTTTTCGAAAACCCTAAAATATATAGGGTGTTCCATTTGAAATAAGCAAGTTGGTATCGACTTCCGGTATAAGCGCAAGTGCCAGCTGCTTGTAATTAGTTTCGTTGGATTGGCCACACCGACATTAGTAATTATCTAAATTTTCAAAATTTTCTGATGCGTACTTTTCTCTATATCGATCGATTCAGTTCCCGGTGAGACACCCTGTATAATCATACTATGTAATGATCTAGCTTAAACGTTGTAACTTGTTAGAACGCACTGCGCATGACCGATCAAAACGTGCTTCATACTCTCATTGTTTGTTTCTATTTGTAATTTTTAATTATTTGTGTGCATTTTGACTTTGGTTTATTTTAAATGTTGAAATGATGAAACATTGAATGTATTAAAATATATGTAGCGTTTGTACATACATTTTTCCGTATAATATACTTTAAGCCCATAAAAATTAAACTGGCCATGTTACAGCATGGTAACAAAGAAAAATTAATGTTATGAACATTATAGATCACTATGCAATTGAGTTATCTCGTGGACCTACTAAAAAATACAGAACTATAGCTAACGGCTGTATTATAAGCCTTTGTGTAACAACGGTTTATACAAATCAAACAAAAATAACAACTTTTATAACTGTACTTGCACTATAAATTAATCAAATACTAATTAAAATTTTGTAATTTCTAAGTGCTAAACTCCATTTTTTATATGAAATTTAAAAATACTTCACCTGCAGCACCTAAGGATTACATAAATGAGTCACTAGAAATTTCCGTACGTAATATAAGTCCACATTTATGAACTGGATGTAGGAAATTCCAGTACATTTCATGGTTTATGATAGTTCAAGCAAGAACTCATTTTTATAATCTAAACAATTAAGTTAATAGCATTATACCTGAGTGTAAATAAACAATTTCGCCAATCAAGCTCATTGTACGTTTAAAAATGAAGCGTAACTATGAACCGTCTGATTGTTTCTAATCATGGCTATTTTGATGAGATGATTACAACAATTCATGAATTTCTAATAAAATCGCAAATATTTCAAAAAGTTGTAACTTTAACCCCCACAATGCTAATATCAGAAAAAAGGGAATTCAATTTTACACAACTTGACTTTAAAAAATACAGGGTGTTCTATTTGACCTAAACAAGTTTTCGCGGTTTGAAGTTGACAAAATGTAACGCGAAAAACGGAACACTTGATATGATATTATTGAATTTATTTCAGTCCTAGAACGTAGTTCTCCTTGTGTTCTTTTTACGTGACAAGAAGCAAATGAGGATCTTTTACACGAAGAAAGTTATAACGGTTCTTGCAAACCGTTGCACCTGTCAAATTTTCTATAAAATGTCAAATATCTCTGAAACGGCTAGGTTTAGGTATAGGATATGCTACATATTTTCGACTCAGAATTTTATGCTCTTTTCGAAAACCCTAAAATATATAGGGTGTTCCATTTGAAATAAGCAAGTTGGTATCGACTTCCGGTATAAGCGGAAGTGCTAGCTGCTTGTAATTATTTGAGTTGGATTGGCCACACCGACATTAGTAATTATCTAAATTTTCAAAATTTTCTGATGCGTACTTTTCTCTATATCGATCGATTCAGTTCCCGGTGAGACACCCTGTATAATCATACTATGTAATGATCTAGCTTAAACGTTGTAACTTGTTAGAACGCACTGCGCATGACCGATCAAAACGTGCTTCATACTCTCATTGTTTGTTTCTATTTGTAATTTTTAATTATTTGTGTGCATTTTGACTTTGGTTTATTTTAAATGTTGAAATGATGAAACATTGAATGTATTAAAATATATGTAGCGTTTGTACATACATTTTTCCGTATAATATACTTTAAGCCCATAAAAATTAAACTGGCCATGTTACAGCATGGTAACAAAGAAAAATTAATGTTATGAACATTATAGATCACTATGCAATTGAGTTATCTCGTGGACCTACTAAAAAATACAGAACTATAGCTAACGGCTGTATTATAAGCCTTTGTGTAACAACGGTTTATACAAATCAAACAAAAATAACAACTTTTATAACTGTACTTGCACTATAAATTAATCAAATACTAATTAAAATTTTGTAATTTCTAAGTGCTAAACTCCATTTTTTATATGAAATTTAAAAATACTTCACCTGCAGCACCTAAGGATTACATAAATGAGTCACTAGAAATTTCCGTACGTAATATAAGTCCACATTTATGAACTGGATGTAGGAAATTCCAGTACATTTCATGGTTTATGATAGTTCAAGCAAGAACTCATTTTTATAATCTAAACAATTAAGTTAATAGCATTATACCTGAGTGTAAATAAACAATTTCGCCAATCAAGCTCATTGTACGTTTAAAAATGAAGCGTAACTATGAACCGTCTGATTGTTTCTAATCATGGCTATTTTGATGAGATGATTACAACAATTCATGAATTTCTAATAAAATCGCAAATATTTCAAAAAGTTGTAACTTTAACCCCCACAATGCTAATATCAGAAAAAAGGGAATTCAATTTTACACAACTTGACTTTAAAAAATACAGGGTGTTCTATTTGACCTAAACAAGTTTTCGCGGTTTGAAGTTGACAAAATGTAACGCGAAAAACGGAACACTTGATATGATATTATTGAATTTATTTCAGTCCTAGAACGTAGTTCTCCTTGTGTTCTTTTTACGTGACAAGAAGCAAATGAGGATCTTTTACACGAAGAAAGTTATAACGGTTCTTGCAAACCGTTGCACCTGTCAAATTTTCTATAAAATGTCAAATATCTCTGAAACGGCTAGGTTTAGGTATAGGATATGCTACATATTTTCGACTCAGAATTTTATGCTCTTTTCGAAAACCCTAAAATATATAGGGTGTTCCATTTGAAATAAGCAAGTTGGTATCGACTTCCGGTATAAGCGGAAGTGCTAGCTGCTTGTAATTATTTGAGTTGGATTGGCCACACCGACATTAGTAATTATCTAAATTTTCAAAATTTTCTGATGCGTACTTTTCTTTATATCGATCGATTCAGTTCCCGGTGAGACACCCTGTATACATGATGCAAAAAATAAATTAAAAATCCACTCTGATAACCACGCATATCTAACGCGCAATCGCCAAAATATATGTATAGATAAGCACAACCTTACTGTGTTTAAAAAATCACCCATTTGTGCAGGGAGTTATTTGTATAATATATGTTACCTATACACATGAAAGAACTTCATTCTATTAACAGATTTAAAACAACACTCGAAGAGTTTCTATATAGAGATAGTTTTTATTCTTTGGAAGAATATGTTACGTATGGCACATCATTTTTACTACCCCTACTTATATGTTTGTATTTATATATTTGTTCCCCTTTTTATGTGACATGTTTCATAATGTATACTTTTATTTTTTCTTTTATCGAATTTATTTCCAAGATTTTTTTTAATCAACTAAACATTACTTTTGTATTTTTTTGTACTTTTGACGTATTCTATCCAATGTAGCTATTGGCCAAAAGAATCAATAAATATATTATTATTATTATTATTATCTTAAAAATGATACGTGCTGAAAATGTTTTACAATCATATTACTTGAATTAGGACGTTATAAATTAATTTACAATCATATATAAGTTCAATCTGCAGTTATAATAGAAATAAATTTTGTAGAGCTGTGATAATTTCAATTATAGAATAAATGTGTTAGGTACGTTCAATTAGTAGAATAAAATGCAAACGCATCCGGTAAAGTTCAGCGGTCCATTTCCAGCTAATTTGACTGAGTATTTGTTGCGGCATAATACAGTCAAGTGATAAAGTTGCTATTTTATCGCGATATGGCAGTAAAAGCCGCGTAAATAATACCCACTATTACATAATACAATTTCAAACTTATTATGTATCGTTAGATAACGCCCGTGAAGGGTAATAAAATAAACCATTAGTTTTGAACACATATGATACCCAGCGCAAAATCTAGGTTTCATATCTGGTAATTAACGTTTAAATGGTATAATAGCTACTTATTATTGCACTTTCAAGTGTTTATAAACACCTTTGTGTTGTTTAAATAAGTTGAGATATCGGCGATAAAATTGCATATATTATTTATTTAAATATACAGTGGTATGGAGGATGGCTAGTTCTCAGGAGGAGAGGGGTAGTCGAGATGGTATAAATAATTTTGGCGTGTGAATGTCCTCAAATACCAATAATGTATAACAAAGTCGACCCACATGGTGAAAATCTATAGTCTTTATTTCTTCGTTTTGTAAATAAGGCAAGCTAATAGTGGTTCCATTGTCGCTTCAGCTACATTTGATGTAGGGCCGAGCGGAATTGGAAAAAGTTTTTATATCCAGTAAATTCGCAAATTTACCGGATGCGCTGGTGATACAGGGGTCGTCAGGACGGTATAAACAACTTTGGCGTGTGAATGTCCTCAAATATCAATAATATATTTCAAAGTCTACACATGGTAAAAATCTAGTCTCTATAGTCTAGAATCCCGCTGAAGGTCCCATTCAGGTATGGATTTCGTCGGTAAAACCTACATAACATGAAAGTTTTGATCTAAGGGAACTCATAAATGCAAAGGTTGGCGGTAAAATGTGTGCACAATTTTAGTGCGTATGCATTTTCGAAGCATAAAAAATGCTGTTTTTCTAGGTATAGATTTTGTCACCGATGTTTGCACCATGTTTTAGAGCTCAATTTTCTCGCCAACCTTGCAGAACCCCCCGCTAACCCTATGTGAAGGGGTTAAAAAATGGATCCCCATTCAGGTAGGTATCGAGTTGCGATGAAAAAAAATATTTTCACGAAGCTAATCAATTTATCAAAGCAATATAGATCTTCCCCTGACAAGGATTTCATTAACCCATTGAATGTACGGACTTTGACTTCAGAATTTTAATTGGCGACATATGTACTGTAACAAATTTAAAAAGTCCGGCCTTGCAATAAAAAAAATATATATAATAGCAATCTGTCAACTGTAATAAGTGTATAAAGTGTCTAAAATTTAAACAAAACCCGATCAATAGTAACGACGTTCTGGCCAAAATAAATTTAGACCAAAATCAGTTTATCACCGTGTATCTCAGAAATTAAGAGCGACAGGAAAATTTAAATGGCCGTTCCTGAATACCCAAGTGGTCATCTACCGCCCCTGCAAATATGGACAGTTCCTCATGAAACACCCTGTATAACTTATCAACGAAATTTCACCACAAATTAATGGGAACTTAAAAGAAAAATTATTAATTATAGTTAACAAGCATGTGATTAAACAGTTCTAGAGAGCTTATCGATGTAATACAAATTGATAATCTATTCAGCGTTTATGTTTCCTTTTTATAGACAAGTATGCCATACCTATAGTTTTTCCTAATAGAAACGTAAAGTGAAGAAAGTAAACTAGTGAAACACCCCCACCCCCCTAAATGAATTATAAATAAAAATCCTGGTCACGGCACCAGTGAAACACCTCCTCTCCCCCTCTATTAATTATAAACAGAAATCCTGGTCACGCGAACCAGTGAAATAACACTAGCCCAGGTGTGGTAATTCTAAATATCAAAATCCTTAATCGTGAAGCAATCAAGAACTTATTAATTCCTACCCAGTAATTATTTATCTCAATTTTATATCAAGATAAATAAACAAATGGGCCATTTATGTGATCGTCTAGTTTTATGTGGTTAGGACTTTAATTACGTTGTGTGTGTGTAGTAACCCTTTATAATTACCCCAGGTTCTTTGATTTAAAGTTTGGTATTACTTGTTTCTGTCTGATACGATATACCTTAGAAAATTTATCATTCTGTTAATCTAAATACCTGGTAAACTTGAACACACTGTATATTAATTGAGAAACCTAGTTAATTTGATATATTATTTATGTAGTATTTTATTACTCAAGGTTGCACTGTACATTTATAGTTGAAGTTTGTTTTCTAATTTATTTGATTGGAAGGAAATCATTTATTTAGCTTATTACTTGCGGGATGAAAAAGGTAAAGGTGAAAGCAAAGACAATAATTGATGGGAAAAAGTAGTCAAAAAAACCCATTTTTATTTTATATAAATTGATGCGGCAAATAGCCGTACATGAAATCAAAACAATCCAAATATTTGAGACAATTGCCTAAATATTATATAGGAAGGATTACGTCGCTATAGTAATGACATACTATACATATTTCAAAGCTGGTTATGCAATAACAAGTACTAAGGTAATACAATCGTAGGCCGTGTTATTTGTAGGTGTAATTAAAGATGCGGCAAATAGCCGATTAAAATGTAATTGGAATTTTGGTGTTAGCAATCGCTCTGATAAAATAAGTTTACTGCAAAACAGAGGACCAGAATTATGTCCTGTTCGTGTATTATAGAATGTAAGTAATAATGAGACACTCATGTAAGAGATCGTAGAATGTTGGGGAAAGCTCCCTTAATTGAATAAACAAACTGCAAATCCCAAATTGTATATGATTGTTCAACAACGTGAACAGGGGGCGTCGATGTAAATCAAACAGACAAGACGTCCCGGTTCAGTACTCGACGATAAGTATACCCCTAAAAATAAAAGCAAGTATACAGGGTGCGGGGACCCAGTACTGACCGTTGGCCTGAACAGTTTGTAGTTTGTAAGGTAGAAACGTAGTTGAGTACAAACCCACAATCGCGGTGTTTGTACTAGAGCCAGAGAACTCTTTATTAATTTGATGGATCGTTATTAAACAATCATAGAAAACTAGGCATTCGCAGGTGAGAAATATCTCACAATAGTTTGACTGGAAATATTCTAGTGAAACCTTACAGGTGAATCCAGGCACACGGCAAGCCCTTGATAGTAAACAACTGAAGTATAATGGGAGCTAAAGTCTCTTGTCATTGCATAAACTTGGAAAATATATAGTTCTAGAATATAAACTTGTTAGGGTGCAAACACAAATTTCCCTAGTAAAACATTCAGAAAGTGAAATTTCACCTAAACTTAGGATTGAAATAATAACGGAGTATCTTGAAATATAATTGTATCCTATTTTCTTGTTAAATATCAAAGCTAATATTTTATATAAAAATAATCGAATGAATCTAGCTGGACAATTACTGTGATGACAGAGCGTTAAGCACTCTGTCAATAAACTTCCAGTGATGACATCGCTGCAGGCGCAGCTTGAGTAAAAGACTCAACAAACTAGGTGCGTACTAAACAAGACAGACGTCTCCGTCACAAGTGGCCATCGTGCCAAGACTCAGTATAAATGCTCATCAGCTGTAGGGAAATTTCCCTAAAGTTGATATTAATACGACAATCTCCGGGTGGATTTTAATTGTCACAACAACCACTTATCGAAGATGAGAACAAACCCACAATCGCGGTGTTTGAACTAGAGCCAGGGAACTCTTTGTGGTTATAACAACAATGAAAATAAATCAAGAGATTATGTGCCATTTACGTAGTTGACAGCAAACAGCCTAATAAGATTTTACAACTGCGGCGTTTTAACATTTGGGTCAATCAGAACCCCAGCTGTGCCTGTGATGACTTTATTGTAGTAAGAAACTACCGGTCACCCGACCATCTGGGGAGCCGACGACTATACGGAGCGTCGAGTCAAGTGTAATGCAGTACAGCTGATTTAAAAGTAAAAGTAATGTATTGGGCCCGGTTCCCTTGAAATGCACCTATTTTAGTGAGTCCGCTAGACAAACAAATGCCCGCAGAAATGCAGCCTGTTAGTTATTGCTAAAAACTTGTTGAATAAATACTATTAAAAGCCTGACATAAAATGAATATCTTTGATACCACAAATAAGCCAATTTCCCCTATCCCCCCCAAACCAGAATGTAAAGTCAATAACGCAGAGAAGTAAATAGGTTTGACACTTAAATCGTTATGTTGGTGAAATTGTCGTCGTGCAAATTGCCAAGTTATGTTCCAGCAGTCCAAATCTTTTAGTAGCCAGAATGGATTTATTCGTAGAATTTATGGATGTATTTAGAGAACTAAGGCGGGCTCGAGTTTTGATCGTCGACAAGCATCCTGCAATTAGTTCTCTAATTAGAAAATTCAGAGGGTTCGAAAATCGACGACAAACATCCTCGATGAATAAGCATTCTTCCGGGCAAACCGAGAGGGCTCGTAGGTAAACGACGGCAAGCATCCTCTATCAGTTCTGCCAGGAGGTATAGCATCGCCTGGCTTTTATTCTGTTCTTCCAACAACGCGGTTCCAAAATCACAGTGCCAATTCTCCCATTAGCTGAACGTTGCTTGTATATTTGACACATGAGACGTGGCTCCGGTATCCTGCCCTATCTTCGTCTTATACGTTTGCTTAAAGTCTCCCTATTCACTTCATACACAACTCTCGACGCTTTGCTGATTTTGCTAATGCATTAGTCTTGTTTTTAAAACTGCCAAGTTTTAGATAAGAATTAATAACCATGTTACAAGCTATTTTAAAGTGGCACTTGACATATGTACAACTTTCTACCCTAATAAGTTAAAACGTAACGGCGCCCTGAAGTCGGCTATCATCTGGTATTGAGAAAATAATTTCTGTTGTAAAATTAATATTTGCATAAATTTGGAAATGAAATTAAGAATGTAATGTTTAAAAAATTTCTGGTTAATTGTACTTATAAAAACGATATTTCCCTGAATTTAAAACAAATTTAAGACTTATTTTTAAATTAGGATGGGCCCCAGGGCGGTCCATTTCATTCTCTGAAACACCCCCACCCCCCCTAAATGAATTATAAATAAAAATCCTGGTCACGTGAACCAGTGAAATAACCCTCCCCGAGTGGTGTTAATTATAAATAGAAATCCTTAATCGTGAAGCAATCAAGAACTTATTAATTCCTACCCAGTAATTATTTATCTCAATCTTATGTCAAGATAAATAAACAAATTGGCCATTTACGTGATCGTCTAGTTTTATGTGGTTAGGACTTTAATTACGTTGTGTGTGTGTAGTAACCCTTTATAATTACCCCAGGTTCTTTGATTTAAAGTTTGGTATTACTTGTTTCTGTCTGATACGATATACCTTAGAAAATTTATCATTCTGTTTATCTAAATACCTGGTAAACTTGAACACACTGTCCATTAATTGAGAAACCTAGTTAATGTTTTATGTTATTTATGTGGTGTTTTATTACTAAAGATTGCACTGTATAATTATAGTTGAAGTTTGTCTTCTAATTTATTTGATTAGAATGAAATCATTTATTTAGTTTATTACTTGTGTGATGAAAAAGGTAAAGGTAAAAGAAAATACAATAATTGATGGGAAAAAGTAGTCAAAAAACCCATTTTTATTTTATATAAATTGATGCGGCAAATAGCCGTACATGAAATCAAAACAATCCAAATATTTGAGACAATTGCCTAAATATTATATAGGAAGGATTACGTCGCTATAGTAATGACATACTATACATATTTCAAAGCTGGTTATGCAATAACAAGTACTAAGGTAATACACTCGTAGGCCGTGTTATTTGTAGGTGTAATTAAAGATGCGGCAAATAGCCGATTAAAATGTAATTGGAATTTTGGTGTTAGCAATCGCTCTGATAAAATAAGTTCACTGCAAAATAGAGGACCAGAATTATGTACTGTTCATGCATTATAGAATGTAAGTAATAATGAGACACTCATGTAAGAGATCATAGAATGTTGGGGGAAAGCTCCCTTAATTGAATAAACAAACTGCAAATCCCAAATTGTATATGATTGTTCAACAACGTGAACAGGGAGCGTCGATGTAAATCAAACAGACAAGACGTCCCGGTTCAGTACTCGACGATAAGTATACCCCTAAAAATAAAAGCAAGTATACAGGGTGCGGGGACCCAGTACTGACCGTTGGCCGTCGTGTAAATTGCGAAGTTATGTTCTAGCAGCCCAAATCTTTTAGTAGCCAGCCTGGATTTATTCGTAGAATTTATGGATGTATTTAGAGAACTAAGGCGGGCTCGAGTTTTGATCGTCGACAAGCATCCTGCAATTAGTTCTCTTAGCAAATGCAGAGGGTTCGAAAATCGACGACAAACATCCTCGATGAAATTTGCTATTACTGGAATAAGTATTCTTCCGGGCAAACCGAGAGGGCTCGTAGTTAATCGTCGGCAAGCGTCCTCTATCAGTTCTGCCAGGAGGTATAGCATCGCCTGGCTTTTATTCTGTTCTTCCAACAACGCGGTTCCAAAATCACAGTGCCAATTCTCCCATTAGCTGAACGTGGCTTGTATATTTGACACATGAGACGTGGCTTCGGTATCCTGCCCTATCTTCGTCTTATACGTTTGCATAAAGTCGCCCTATTCACTTCATACACAACTCTCGACGCTTTGCTGGTTTTTACTAATGCATTAGTCTTGTTTTTAAAACTGCCAAGTTTTAGATAAGAATTAATAACCATGTTACAAACTATTTTAAAGTGGCACTTGACATATGTACAACTTTCTACCCCAATAATTTAAAACGTAACGGCGCCCTGAAGTCGGCTATTATCTGGTATTGAGAAAATAATTTCTGTTGTAAAATTAATATTTGTATAAATTTGGAAATGAAATTAAGAATGTAATGTTTAAATAATTTCTGGTTAATTGTAGTTATAAAAGCGATATTTCCCTGAATTTAAAATAAATTTAAGACTTATTTTTAAAATAGGACGCCCCCCAGGGCGGTCTTCTTCACTAGTTACTTTACCTTTTGTACGCTTTACGTCTAAATTATTCGTTGTGAATACCGTATAATAATATAATAACATACATCCACGTTATTACGACTATAATATGTATAAAATTACATAATAGCTAAATGGATGAAAGGACGATAATGAAAGGACGATAATTTCATTAATAATTATTGAGATTACTTTGGAAAGTTTGTTACTTATGTTACCATGCAGAAACTGTATACGGAAGCTGTGGAAAGGGCTGCTAATATTTGTCAGATCCTTGAAGATTATCAAGTAGGTCTTTCCAAACTTTAAACGACCAGCTCTAGGGACTTGAAACATCGATTGATTGTGATATAGCAATTTGAAAAATCAAATGTGTATGGCGTACGCTCTATTTTCCCTAATTATTCAAACGCAATGCGCTGTACATAAAAAAAACTTAAAGTTGAACGGTTATTCAAGTACTTTTAATTTTAGACCGTTGTAACCCTTTATGATGGAAATTAACTATAGTATGGCCATGTTCGTGTTTGGTTCCGCATTATACCTACTTTACATTATTTTAATTAATCAGGATACGTACACACAATGACTATTTTGCCATCTGCTGCAACTGACACTCGAACTTATGAGAGGGGACCGACTAATCGTATTTTCTCCCGCACAACCGCGGACTAATCTTCCATCTCATAGACAATATCAATCAATATGATTGGTGCCTAAAAACTACTTTTACAAGACGCGAAAACCTTTGTACAATACACACAAATACACTACTACACGCTTTTCGTTCACCATGTAAGCATCATCAAGAGGTAATTAAAACGGAAAACCAGTCTTATTGATTCCCCGATGATGTTGATATGGTTAGCAAAAAGCGCGTCGAGTAGTGCATTCGAGTGTAGTGTTCAAATGTTTGAAATTTTGATGATAATTGACGGGGTTGGGCTGATTTTAATAAATTGATTTAAATTAGCGCTACTCATTTTGGAATTGTTTATACGTGGAAAAATGAGTAGCGCTAATTTTTTCTATAACATATGGAATGTTTTTTGTGCTGCTGCTTTTCTTGCATAATTCGATAGGTTTCCCAGCTATCGAAAAAGGTACTCCTACTACGGTAGTAATATTAGAAGTAAATACAAAATAGAAATTCAAGTAAAGTGATCAATTATTTACCTACATTTGGAAAATAAAGCTTTTCTCCAACAAGTCCCTGTTAGATTCCAACTGTGAAATCCAGCTTCAGATTTTTAGTTGTATTGTTATGAAAACAATGTTGAAACATTAACTGTATATGATTTCAACGATTTTATAACCTGCAATATTTTGCTTTTGGCTATCATTATGTATTAATAAAATGTATTTCACAATAAATCAGGTTTAAAATAAGCTCTACACGATTTTAGAAATTTCTGATCTGTAGTATTTTATTCCTTACCATCTATCAGTGTATATTAATAAGAAAAATAGAAAAAAACTTAGTCTGTTAAAATGAATAAATGTAAAAATCAACTCTACACGATTTCATAAATTTCTAATCTGTATTTTGTTGTGGTAACAGTAAAGCGATTTTTGTTATATTTTATTCTCTACCATCAATGCACATGAATAGGAGAAATTTTAGCTTGTTAAAATAAAATAAATAAGGATAAAAATGAGCTTTCACGATTTCATGAAATTTTAATCTGTACCAGAAAGTAAAGGTAGGGAAATTTTATTTATGTTTTCATTATGAAACAGTACGTGATTTCACAATTAGCTGTCAAGATAGATTATGTAAAAGAACCGTGAAACTTGAACGTAGACATACTTATTAATTTATTTCTAACGGGCGAAGAAAAGCACTGCAAGTAGTAGTAAAGTGCAATGCCATAGGATACTTCTACCATTTGCTTCAAACAGTACTCTTCGTCTTCACTAGTTGTATCAGATAAGAAGAAAGAACATTCCCTTCCCATTTGCAAACTTAGGACTGTCAGTCATGTCTTTCTGAGTACCTTACTACTGGTCTCGATGGTGTCTAGGAACTTACTGATTTCGATCTTAGCACTTTTTGACCTCCCAGATCGCGTTGCCTTTAACTCCTTTTCTCAGAGTCACTAAGTATCCCTGTCAAAATTTGGACCGTCGATCAAAAATGGTGAAAAAGGTGTATCGAGGTCCTAGTTATCCTCCAGTAACGTTTTACTTATTTCTGACCTTTAGTTTGGTCACAGCACACTTTTTCCCGGAACGGTTAGTCGGATCGAACTGAAACTGATGGCAATCGATTCATGACCTACTCAAAAACAAGGGATCACGTTGCCTTTAACTCCTTTTTCCAGTCACCAAGTATCCCGGTCAAAATTTGGGCGGTCGGTCAAAAGTGGTGCAAAAGGTGTATCGAAGTCCTAGCTTTCCTCCAGTAACGTTTTACTTATTTCTGACCATTAGTTTGGTAACAGCACACTTTTTCCCGGAACCGCTTCCAAATCCGAATTCAAAAATACCACTTGAAATTCTAAAATAAAAATTTTCCCCTTCAACCTACCCCAATTGGTGTTTACAAAAAATTTTTTAAACAATAAAACGTTAAGATTTTTTACCCCAGAAGTCTAGAAAATATGCCTTATAATTATTTTCACTACTTACTTTCACTTCAACTATTTTTCAATGTCGATACTTGTTCTTCACAAATTTGATGGTGTGTTTTCATCCTTTGAACAATTTATATTTCTTTCTTACATTTTTTGCAAACTGCTGTACATCCAAGTGTTTTGAGATGGGTTTTTTATGTAAAACTGCCAGATATGATTCTTTTCTTCCCAGACATATTAATATTAACACAATTCAAAAACACTCAAATTTTCGTAAATGTAATCAATTTTTGTGTAGTTATTAGCTAGGACGGGGTAGCAGTTTTAATAGATTCCAAAATAATGTTTTAAAGTAGAGTTTGTTAGTAATTTTTAACTTAATACTTTTATATTAGTTTGTTCCGAAGAACGTCAATATAAATATAAAAACTAGGTAATTTTTTATCAGTGGAAGTTTTGCCTAATCTCCCGACGCAAATCACTAAGGGATAAGGGATATCTCATGTCAACTCATAAAGATATTTTCTAGGAGTGTATTTTCGTTACAAGAGCAAAGTAAATAATATGAGAAGGTATAAAATAAACCTCGAACAAAACGTTATATTTTATGGATCAATTCTCCTTTATCGATTGAAAAACTTCCTGAAGCGTTGGTCTTTTTATATCGATAAGGTAGTAAATAGTAAACGAAATACACGTGGCTCTATAATTTTGCGTGACCTATTTTTTTTATTTGTCCGCAGTTATTTCGGAGAAGAGGTGTTCCTCGAATTGAGCATGGACGTTCTTCTTATAATTTAATAATTTTGGGTTTAAAATAGATCTATCACTCATTGTTAAATGCGAAAGTTACTAGCAACAATTTATCTGTTACTGGTGAAATTGTTATTTAAAAAAATATAAACTCGAGGATATTCGAGAAATGTCCAGTGCCACTGAGGGTATTAATAGTGGGTTCAAACAATTATTTTCTAAATCTGTTGTGGCATGCTAATTTTGATCTTGAATACAGGGTGCTCAGCAACCGGAAAAAGTCAAGGAAGTTACAAAAATCTACAACAATTGTCAGAAAATTTTTTACTAAATTTCTGGTAAACCTTCAGGAATGGTTTAAATTCATTTTTTGAATTTTGGTTTGTTGGGGCAGAGGAAAGCATAATACGGCAATTTGGAATAAATAAAAAATTGATATTGTATTGCTCACAATGTTCGCTGGAAATGGTTGATAATGACTCATCAGGAAAATAATATGTACTAATTTTAACAAAAAATGTAAGAAATGAGGAAGTTCTCGATTCTACCAGTGTTTTTTGTGGTTGTGCTTTTCTCTGGATTCGTTCACGTGATCTTTAAAAACTGTTTTGCAAACTATACTGTAACTGTGTAATTTGCCCAAGTTACAATAGAGTTTTTGGTAAGTCTAGAGCCCAATAGGGCAGCATAAAAACACTATAAAACATAAGGATGTAAACTACAAAACATTTTTGGGCAAACCATTTCAAATACTAGTATAAAACTATACATTTATAAAATACACAAAAAAAGGCGGGGCATTTAATACAGGACCCACTAAATGTTAATTACGCCTTTGTCTATATATCTGCTGTCTATCATAGTTCGATGGCATAGTTTTATTTCAGATATATTCTGTAAGAGAATATCGACAACCACATCTTCGTTTAGTAGATATTCTGATCTAAAATTTCCCTACAATTTACGTCGCTGTTCTCAAGTGGCCAGCATTTTAGTAGTAGTATAGTTTTTTTTTACCTTCTTGTAACTTATCAGTGTAATTTTTTCACAAATTAGTGAAAACTTTTTTTATACCTTCCAAAAATACCGAACTTAATGAAACTTTGGGTGTTGTTTGTGGGATGTTCAGTAGTGCCACACCCAATTTATCCAACAAAGAAGCCCTATGAAATTTTGGGGAGGGACGAAAATCTCCTCAATTTTTCCTCTTTTTCGGTTTTTTCGAAATATTTCGAAAACGGTTTATTTTAGCGGATAACTTCAAAATGCTGGAATATGACAATGTAATTATTATTACAGGTGAAGATGTAGATCTCCTCGTGTTACTGACAGTCCTAGCCTCCACTTCCCACAAAAAAATGTATTTCGAGAAGAGTGGGAGAGGTAATGTCCCATCATTATTATATTCAGTAGCTTCATGCAAGATCGACCCAGATATTCTCTTTCTGCTTACAGTAAGTGGGTGTGACACCATTTCAACTCCCTTCGGACAAGGGAAGAAGGTTTGCAGTATTTAGGAGGACACTTCCCTGCATGACCTAGTAGCTGTGTTCAAAGACCCGGAAGCCACCCCCTACCAGATTTCCGAGGCAGGCGAGAAGTTTCTGGCGACACTGTATGGAGGGAACACGGAAACAGATTCCCTCGACAAACTCCGATACCAACTTTTTACTAATTCGGTGGCCAAACCTAAATTCCAATTGGTCAGACTGCCACCTACCAAAGACGCGGTCACCCACCATGTTTTCCGAACATATCTCCATGGCTGGGTAACGACATTGTACCATCAGTTTGGGGGTGGTCGCTGACGAAACGAGGGGTCGTCCCCATAAGGACCACACATAATATTCCCACACAACATATTGAATATCGTCTTTTGTAAATGCAAGAAAGGGTGCAGCAATGCAGTCTGTAGCTGCAAGAAAGCAGGACTACAGTGCTCCACACTTTGCAAGAACTGCTCGGGGCATGCATGCGAAAAATCGCCAGAGCCTGATTTCCAAGAAGAAGAAGCAGAAGGAGAGCACGAAGAAGAAATGATTATGGACGCTCTGCTAGACGATGAAGAAGAGCGTGAAGAAGATGAAACTCCGTACGGTGCCAAACGCCTAAAATATTAACATTTACTTTACATTTCCCTACTTTAACATTTTCCTTGCAAATTAACTTTATTAGACATTAAGAATCGCTATAATATACTACTGTGTTTTAATGTTCTTTTTTTAACCTAATGAACATCTACTAGTGTAAAGACGAGCTGGGTTATTTTATGCTCTTTCAAATCTTACACTGTATAGTATGAACATCTCAAAGGAGGAGGAGGAATCTATCCAAATGGAAGTAGATACCACAAATTTTGCACTTTTTCGAAACTATATATCGGCACCTATGGGGTCAAAAAATACATTTGGCCATGCAAATTGCAGGATATTTAATCCTCTACAATTTACTAATTTAAAGTTATCTGCTAAAATTAACGGTTTTCGAAATATTTCGAAGAAACCGAAAGTGCAAACATTTTGGGGATTTTCGCCCCTCCCCAAAATTCCACAAGGTTTCTTTGTTGGATAAATTGGGTGTAGCACTACTTGACACTCACAAACAACATCCCAAAGTTTCATTAAGTTCGGAATTTTTTTAAGTTACCCCCCAGATTTGATCCTATGATGACTAGCCTATATAGAATACAGTGAAATGAGGATCATAATCATCCCCAATGGAAGCTGCCCTCTCAGCCGTTAACTAGTGAAGTTTTCCTGCGAGACTAATCGTAACATTCAAATCCGGTACTCAGAGATACCATCTCAAGAACATAGGTAAGGCAGTAGATGAAAAATGTAAATACTGAGTCTGCGGAGTATATATTTTGTGAATGCAAGGTATTAATTCAGATTAGGTTAAAGTACCTGGAACAAGCGGAAGGCGGAATTAACGCCTGAAGACATAGTTCCAGGAAAACTGTAAGCTTTGCAAAACGTATTGGAATCCTGGACAACAATTAGCTGTAGGGTAATTCGCAAAAGATTTTTTTAGCTCGAAATAAGACTAACTCAGATCCAAACGACCTCTTAAACAATCTACAAATAAATTGAAGTTGGTTATTCGGTTTCTTCATCTGCGTGAACATCATATTTTTCTGCAAGTTCTGACTCGGTTGTGATTCTAATTTTCCTAGGCCCTGAATGATACACAACTTCTTTTATCATAGCGAACACTAGGTGGTGCACCGTTGCAAAATAACCTTTTGTTTTGTGCATTTTATGTCGTTTCTCCTACATCTTATTTATCTGCTCGTATATAAATGAAGGATATTTATAATTTTCACTTTGAACATCCCGATTTATACAAATCTGGAATTTTTTATGGCCCCAAACAGAGGCAACGTAAACGTACGACATCACGAAATAAAATGTAAACAGTCGGGCAAGGTTCAGTTCACAAAAAATAGCAATTTTATTTAAATTTTAACAGTTGCAAAAAATACAAGTGGGTGTGACAATAAAGTTAGTCCGCGTTATTGGAAAAACCTTCAGGTCATGTATGTGTGTATGCAAAAGCAAATATTTGATGTGATGTTTGAAATTATAACTCGCTTTATAAAAACTTTGATCAGGCAAAATTACACGTAAATGCCGTGAAATATCCTGGTGTTCCATTCCTCTATTATACTGGAATGAAAATTTCCCTTTTACGTCGTGAAAAATAAGCAGTCCGAGAACACTTTCCCATAAGTAAGGCATATATAAAGTACAGTATAGCTTAGTAATTTTCTTACACCCTATCGCCCATATACCCCTCCCTGCATTCTCTAAGAGTAACTGATCATTTCATCTCACACAAGTACGAAGATAGTATGCATGTATTAAACACATTAAAGTTGAATTTAATGGAAATCGTTAGAGCAATTTTCACAGCAGTTATAGAAATTAAAATTTTACACTATCCCCCTATTTCCCCCCTACATATGGAAAAGTAAGAATTTAAGTCCAAGTCTTTGGGTTTATTTTTAAACATATTTAAAAGTTTGTTATTTATTTGTTTATTTTATTTTGTAGAAATAATAGGTACTGTCGGATGGCCACCCGAGTCAATGTGCATCCATTTTTGTACGAGAATGATTATCAACGAAGTTACAGTTACGCCAACCAGGAAATGAAAATTTTATCAAAAATATTTTGTTCTCTGATAAATTCAGATCTTGGGCTATTTAATGGAAACAACACCCGATATTAGGCAATTGAAAATCCTTACATTAAGAGACAGGAGCGGTTTCATAAACCGTATGTCAACAATGCTTGGCTAGGCATACTGAACGACCATGTCAGGTCCAATAATTTTTGACGAACATTTAATCTAACTGGACTAAGATATCTCTAGAATTTCCCCAAAATATATACAGATGCAAAGAACAGCCTAAATTTCTTACCTTCCGAGATGTTTTTAACTTTAATTATCAAAACTTTCTGCAGTATCTGTTATCTTTTAATTGAGACTATATTCATGCTCCCTGGATAACAGAAAATATTAAATATGTGATCAAACTAAGAAATGCAGCAATCGATATAAAAATTATACAGGGTGTTGCATCATGAGAGGGACATAGCTTAATAGGAGGTAGAGAACATCAGTGGTAACCGGAACCTCCCATAGAAATGTCTCATTGGGCCTTCATTACGAAGTTACAGGGTGTTAAATAATTTTTGGCCAGACCTGTTTTTTGTCATAACTTTGACAGGGAATGAAATAACGGATTCATATTTGGTACGGCTAATGTACTAACGAGCCCCAAGAGGTACATGTATAAAAAAATATATATCCAGGTCCGGACTCACTATAATTTATGTTTCTTCTTTGCATCAATAAAACATCACCCTGTATATATTTTTTTGAAATTTCGATACGATATTCGAAAAGAGCAAGAAAAAACAAACAAAATGGCCTATTTCATTTTTTTGTTACACCTTCGTGGTTATTTAAATACGTTGTTAAATGTGCAAGAAAATGGATTACAGAACTCTATTAAATGAGAGGCACGTGAAATAAATAGTTTTATAACTAAAATTTGCAAAAATTCTATTGAGCCTAGGTGGTCTGGGTGAATCCTAATTCCGGCACGTTTTAAAGGTCCATTTTGGTAAAAAACTGTGGTCCTAATAAGTAATCGGGTATGAAATAACAAAATTTTTAATCAATCACAGTAGGCTTGTTCAAAGTGACAGATAATAAAAAGAAATCTCCTAAACAGTTGAATAATTGTTTGTTAGTAATTTAATGTGTCAATAATCCGCATTTAGTTAGTGAAAACTTGTGAAAATATTTTAGCTATGCCAGTAAAATTTACAAACGTGCAATATGCTGACATAATATTCATCTATGGTTTCTGTAATGGAAATGGTAGGTCGGCGGAAAGAGAATATCGGCTGCGTTTTCCTGGTCGTCGATGCCCTAATCATAAAACCTTTAGTACGGTGTTCCAGTATGCAAGACAACACGGAAAGTTTCCTACTTCTGCAGTTGTGGAGCGTGTTTTACAACAAGGTGTGCAGGAACAAAACAATATTATAAACGTAGTTCAAGAAAATCCAAATATGAGCACTAGACGAATCAGTTTGGCAACTGGTATTCCTCATTGGCGAGTATAGAGAACCCTAAAAAGAGAACGTTACCATCCATATCATATCCAGCAGGTACAGCGTCTTCAACAAGGCGACGATATCCCCCGCCTGGCATTTTGTCATTGGTTGTCTAACCATCGCCCAGTCATTTACAGAACCTTATTTACGGATGAAGCACAGTTTACAAGGGATGGAGTAAACAATTCACGAAATAATCATAAATGGGCACAGGAAAACCCACATGCGGTGCGCCAACGACGTTCGCAACACAGGTTTTCTGTAAATGTTTGGGTCGGATTTGTGAATAGACATTTGATAGGGCCACATTTTTTTGAAGAAAGATTGAATGGTGAAATTTACTTTGATTTTCTTCAAAACATTTTACCGAATATGTTAGAAAATATCGGTATAAGAGGCATGTTGTTTCAGCATGATGGGGCCCCACCACATTTTAACCTTCAAGTAAGAGAACACTTAAACAATGTGTATCCTAATAGATGGATTGGTCGCGGGGGTCCACATGAATGGCCACCAAGATCTCCTGATTGTAACCCTTGTGATTACTTTTTATGGGGCCACTTAGAAAACGAGGTTTATAGCATTGAAATTGAAAGTAGACAACATTTAATCCAGCGCATCGTTACAACCTGCGACGAAATACGGAATAATCCAGAAATGATACGTCGAGCAATTGGTGACCTTTCTAAACGCGCAAGAAAATGCACAGAATGTGGGGGAGGACATTTTGAAAATTTACTTTAGTGTTAATTACGTTTTATTTTTAAACACATTTAGTTATTGTTTTGTTATTTATTGTTAATTGAATGGAAAGTATTTTATTTATTTAGATTTTAGTTTGTTCTCTTTTCCAATTTTTATAAAATGTTGATGATTTTCTTGATCAAAGTAACTGGTTGCTTAGGCCTAAATGGTTTAAATTATCTGTCACTTTTATTCTTTGAACAAGCCTACTGTGATTGATTAAAAATTTTGTTATTTCATACCCGATTACTTATTAGGACCACAGTTTTTTACCAAAATGGACCTTTAAAACGTGCCGGAATTAGGATTCACCCAGACCACCTAGGCTCAATAGAATTTTTGCAAATTTTAGTTATAAAACTATTTATTTCACGTGCCTCTCATTTAATAGGGTTCTGTAATCCATTTTCTTGCACATTTAACAACGTATTTAAATAACCACGAAGGTGTAACAAAAAAATGAAATAGGCCATTTTGTTTGTTTTTTCTTGCTCTTTTCGAATATCGTATCGAAATTTCAAAAAAATATATACAGGGTGATGTTTTATTGATGCAAAGAAGAAACATAAATTATAGTGAGTCCGGACCTGGATATATATTTTTTTATACATGTACCTCTTGGGGCTCGTTAGTACATTAGCCGTACAAAATATGAATCCGTTATTTCATTCCCTGTCAAAGTTATGACAAAAAACAGGTTTGGCCAAAAATTATTTAACACCCTGTAACTTCGTAATGAAGGCCCAATGAGACATTTCTATGGGAGGTTCCGGTTACCACTGATGTTCTCTACCTCCTATTAAGCTATGTCCCTCTCATGATGCAACACCCTGTATATATTTAAAACTTTAAAAGGGGAGCTGAGAAAAAGAGTTCATGGAAAAAACGCTGATTTAGTTGAAAGGTATATAATTACGTTTATGAACTTGTTGAATTTTTTGTTTATAAATCCTCATTTATTCTAGATTAATCAATTATGACAATATTTTAGTTAGTACACTTGAAGATGAAGATATAGATTACAATTTTAAAACACGAGATTTATCATATAGTTGTCGGAAGCGGTCATTTTTAGGAAATAAATGTCCTACTGTGTTAGAGCACTTTGGTACACAGCAACAAGTTTTCATTTTACATCCTAATTATTAATTTTGTTTATTCAAAGACATATTTTTTCATATTGACTTTGACGGACAAACAACCGAATACAGCTGGTACACTCTGGCGGATAAAATAAAAGATAATGTTCCCCATTAAATTAGAAAAGCGGGCATACCTACAGTTTAAATACAAATCGGATTCCTAAAATATTCTGGCGTACTTTGAAATCATTTAATGTTAATAAAAACAACATTTCATGTCGCTGTACCGATCCTAATTTAATCAACAATTTTTTTATTAACAACTTACCGCAAGTACAGGGTAAATGATGATTTAATCGCTGAAAAATATAATAATTTAAAATTCCCAAATTTGGTGAGCGAGATTTCTTTTTCACCTGTCATGGTAGAAACGATTAATAGGTTATTATGATCTATTAAATCTCAAGCCGCGGGTTCTAATGCTATCAACATTAAAATGTTATCTTTTTTTCCTTCAACTTAGCGAATATTTTACATTTATCATTAATTTCTGTTTATCAAAAGGTGTGTTTCTTAATGCTTGGAAAGATGCACATGTCATTCCTGTCCCCAAAAGAGCTAACTCCATAGATATTTCGAATTTTCGTCCTATTAGTGTTCTATCCACACTGTCTAAAGTCTAATAATAATAATAATAATAATTTTTCTGAATTTGAATCCACTACTAAAGGTGTCCTACAAGGTAGTATCCTTGGGCCTCTTTTATTTTCTATAGCAAAAGATAAGATTAGCTCTACAGATTTAAGCAATTTGAGATATTGTTTATAACACAAATTTTTTTTATATCATCTGCATAATTTTTTTATCATCTGCATAATATTTTTTTATACATTTATTTAACGTCGGCCTATTTTCGCTACTGAGGCCTAACACCGACGCCTGTAGACGAGCTACCCCCAACCAGGAATTTTGCCGAACCTCTTCCCTTAAGAAGAATAGGGATTTTTTACTTACCTAACATTTAATAGCCAAGGGACCGACGGCTTTACATCCCCTCCGAAGGATGGTATATCCCCTATACAACCCTCGCCTAAGGTTGTATAGCTTCCGCGCATACACTGATATACAAGCCGCTGGAAGATGTGTGAGGCGAGGACGCGGTCTTCGTTGGAACGGTCACCCATCCAACTACTAACCGCGCCTTACGTTGCTTTACATCGCATATCGAAGTATGTACATAGTAAAGACGCACCCACGCTCGCCCCTCGTTTAATAAATAGTATACATCGAGATCATTGATAATATCATTTAAGAATAATATAAAAAAGAGTGGTCCAAGAATGGACCCTTGTGACACTCCAGAAGCCACAGAGATTTCATTAGAGACAAACCCACGACATTTAACGTACTGCTTCCTATCTGAAAGATATGATCTAAATAGATTCAGCAAAGACAAGGACAGTCCAGCTTCTTCTAGTCTTAAAACTACGATGTTGTGATTCAGCCTATCGAAAGCCTTTTAAAAGTCAGTATAAATTACATCTACCTGGCTATTTGCGTCCATATACTGAGCAATGAATTGAGTAATACTAAAAAGGTTAGTAATCGTGGATCTCCCTCTCATGAACCCATGTTGATAGGTTGTAATCTGAGTTTGAATGTACGGATAAATTATATTATGTAAAGCTATTTCAAAAGCTTTGGCAAAATTGCATATTATGGCAATACATCTATAATTTTCAATGTTGCTCTTATCACCCTTTTTGAATACAGGATGTTTCCATACATCAGGGGTTATACAGGTGTGTAGCGATAAATTAAATAGGATGGTTAGAGGTTTTGTGAAAGCATAGGCATTATCAGGACCTTTAACAAATTTAGGTTTTAGTTTAAGCTAAGCTTTGACAACGTCATCTTCAGTAAGTTTTGCAAGATGCATGTTGACTATGAATCGATTAATTTAAATTGTTGTTTATAAGGTTAGTTGGATTTGTAAACGCTGTACTAAAAAAATTAGCAAAGCCATTGACTATGTCTTGCATATCATCCGAATTGATTCCATCTAGAGTTAAGTTGTTTGATACAGTAGAACTACACTTTTTAGAATTCACGTAACCCCAAAATGACTGTCACTTTTTTTTTAAATTTAACTCAACATTTCTGATATAATTTTTATAAGCATTATCTATATCAATATTAATTCTAGTTCTGATGTCTTTAAACTGATTGTATGTTTCTAAACTGCCAGTACTCTTGTATTTTTTCCAAAGTGAGAATTTGGTTTTTATGTTAATCCGTTAAACCATGGATGGTATGTTTTATGTATACACGTGGAACATATTTAGCGAGACAACTACAACGACCAAATATACCTATTAGCACCATATTGATAGTATAAATCATGATCTTTAACCAGAATGCTGTTGAACCTCCATATCGCTAAGAAATGAGCGTTTAAAAAAAGTCAAAAAGTCATTAACAAATTGATTGTGAAAAAACTATGGCTCCCGATTTCGCGTGCCTTTTCTATGAGCCTTTGTTTCCTGTAGTAAGAAGTATATGAAACATGTTTTTTCCACGACCGGGAGTACAAATCGATTTCTATGGCATCAAAATTGTGACAGAAGTAAAGCATTTACTCCCTAGGGACGCAATAAGACAATAATTTTCCTAGGGGAGTTTTTGTTACATTTTGTTTTAACTTTTAAGCAACACTTTTTTTTCCAAAATCAATAGTTTTTTCTAAAACTCAAAAGAAAAACATTTTCTCAGACTTTAATAAAAAATTTTGCCACGCAAAAAAATTGAAGTATAAGATACCCTACATCCCTACCACCATTCTGAACATCCTGAATTCGGCTTAAACCCAGAAACATTTTTTATCAAAATCACTCATTTTCATACTGGCTCGACTGGAGTAAATATGATTTCAAAAACCGAACACTTTGACAGCAGATCAAATCCGCGAAAAAGTGCGCCCGTGTGCGACACGCTATTATCGTCGATATTCCAATTCCAATACACACCGGAATTATTCAGAAGTTATAGATAGCACCAGTAGGTGTATAAAAGAAAACACTGTGATGAAAATAATACGCATTAACTTGAATATAAATTCCGCGAAACATGAAATAGATTTAACATAAAATATAGTAAAAAAAACACTTCCCTATAGTAATACATAAATACTACAAAAAACCAAAACAATTTTGTAATGTAACGAGTACTTAAAACGATGTGAATCACTCTCTAAAATTAAACGCAATGTTTATGAAAATACTTTTGAAACAATAAATATTACGGGGGTATAAAAATAGCAGAACCTAAACGCCAAGGAAGTAAAATGGCGAGGTATAAAAACTTAACTATATCGAAAATATTACGCATAGCCTTTGATAGATTAATTCTTCATATTGTATTGATTTCAGCGAAAGACCGTGGGCCTCTCAAGGTTAGTCGTTCGTTGATTTTTATACCAGTTTCAAGAGAAATAAACAACTATCCTTGCCAAAATGAACATTAGTCGCAGAGGCGTTGCTAAGGGGGGCTTCCGGAACCAGGTCCTAATTTAGAACAATGGAAAAATGCAAAATATTTACGAAGAGCCATGAAGGGTGTATACAGTGTGTTTCAAAACTATGAAATAATTCCGGCTCAGTGGTTAAATGCGTACGTGTTAAGCCTGAGATCAAGGAGTCCCGGGTTCGAATCCTGGTTAGGGTATAGATGTTTAGTGGTATTTTTAATGTGCTACCGAGTTGGTACCAGTTTGTGTGAGATACAACACGTTTAGTCGCTGTACCACTCCTGAGTTCGAGTCTCAGCTTCAGCAGATGACAGTGTCTTAGGGAATGGTCTTCGTGTATTGTGTATATGTCCTGGTTAAGTGGTGGAATAGCTAATGCTAAATTCTAGTCGATTTTCAAATTTGCATATTCAGTTTCTGGATGCCATTTTTATTACGCAAAGTGATGAAATATTGGTAAGAAAGAAACTGTTGTCATGCTAATATTATGTTTTAAAATATATGCACATATATTCAGAAATAACCCATATACCTTCAAAATAACTTTATTACCATATACCGTGCGTGAACTTTATCCATAGAAATCCATGTAAGGCGAAAAATGTGACAATCTCGCAAGCTCGCAACACCAAACCTACACAGTCGGCAGCCTTGTCAATCAGTATTTTTTTTGTCAAAAAACCGGTGTGCACAAACGATGTTGTATTTTTCAACCTCTATGGTTAACCGTTTACTATACGCAATGTCCACGGGGCTTTGCCGACCTTGTAAAATTTTACTCCCATTTATTCGTACGATCCTATGTACCTAAGCGTATCAGTTCCCAAATGTTTCATAGTTGGGAATACATCATTTTCAAAAGTAGTTGGCTGTGGTAATTGTTCATATGCTATACGTGCTTCGTCGCTATACTGAATAAAAAAAAAACAGTGTAAATTTTCATAAATCCAAATTCACTAGATTCGCGGTTATCATCGGATCCGTAGAAGACAAAATACACTTTTCTATATTAGTGTGCTACGCGTAATCAACGTCGTTTTTCAATGACTTTTGTGAAGAAAAAAAAATGTGTTTATATGTTCCGGTGTTTCTCTGCATATTTTTTGACTGGCCAAATGTACAGCTTCAAATAATGGTGAATAAAGGTTATTATTATTACTATTACTATTATTATTTATGCACCTGAACTTACAGAAAACTACCCACAGCGGTTTCTCTCCTTAAGTTGAACATAACCGTCTTTATTTTATCAGCTCACTCTGCTGTCAGAAATTGCCACAAGTGGACCAAAAATCCCGAATACAATAATATCTGAAGAATTTAGACCTGTTAACACACGACCAGTATATGAAAAAAATTTAGGTTTTGTAGTAAAAGAACAATTGAATGCACACTATGGATAATAACATTTTAAGGCTACGAACGAAATGTCAAAAGCAGGTAACCAACAAAAAACTGCGTAAATCGCTCTAAAAAAATGTATGAGTTATAACTAAAAATGAAAACAGTCAGCGTATTATAAATAAAATGCAGATTTAGTAGAAACTAGTCACGAGTCAAACGTTCGTCATTTTTCTTTTGGTGATTTTTATTTAGCTGTTTTTACTAAAAATTGTACTTTGTACATAAAAAGAAAATGGATGAACATTTGACTTGTAACTTTTTTCTACTAAATCTGCATTTTATTTAACGGGTGGTTTTTTTACTGTGTCCGAACTTTAAATTCAAATTAAATAACAACCAAATTAGATATCTTGAAGCTATTCATTTTATGTGAAATAACTTTCAATGGCATTAATGTTTGAAACCAATTTTGGACAAATGTCCTCCGCGGTTACTTCTAACAAAGCGCATTCTGTCAATCCAATTTCCGACCACTTTTTGAAGCAATTGGGGTCTTATGTCCGCAATTGTACGAGTTATGTTGGCTTCCAAAGCGACAATAGTTGCTGGTTTATTGGATTTAACATAACCCCAAAGAAAATAATCTAAAGGCGTTAAATCTCACGACCTTGGGGGCCAGTTAACAGGTCCGTTCCTCGAAATAATTTTCTCACCAAATTGTATCCTCAATAAATCGATTGTTGTGTTGGCTGTATGACATGTAGCGCCGTCCTTTTGGACCACATCTCCAGATCAGTACCATTCAAATTCGGAATTAAATAATTATTGATCATCACTCGGTAACGATTGATTTTTAAACAAATACGGGGCCCAATGATGCCACCGGCGTACAATCCACACCATACTGTGCACTTTTTGTCTTGTTTTTATTTTAATATCGAGCAGCGTAAAATGCGTTCGAAATTTGTCGATAATTCGGCGAATACATCGCTCGGTTGGTCGATTATGTGCACCATAATATTCACGAAGTGCTCGATAAGTTTGGCTCACAGAACACTGGTTTTGATAATAAATTTCGACAATTTGCAAACGTTGCTCTTGATGATTTGACAGACTATACCGAATAACTTTGACACTAGAAGCGCGAAAACTGACAGTTCGTTTAATAACGACACATATCGGAGGAAGTTCAGACACTAAAAATGACGTATTACAATAAGCTGGTTGTTTCGTTTTCAGTTATAAACCATACACATTTGTTTAGAGCGATTTACAGTATTATGTCGGATACCTGTTATTTGACATTTCGTTCGTGCCCTTAATAGAGAATCAGTCGGGATTCAGATTCTTGTGAAACGGCACTTCAACTCATTATATCGGATTGGGTTAAGACAGTGAGCAAAATTCAAGTTATAGTTGCAGTTTTCTTAGACGTGCATCTGAGACGGTGAATCGGCAATTACTGTTATCAAAATTGGAAAAATTGGGTATTAGAGGTATTGTTAAATGGATCGAATATAACCTAACTGCAAGGAAACAAAGAACAATATATGTATACTTTATACGAGCACAATTGAAACTGGTCAGTGTTAAAGCACAGGACCGTGCGCACTGAACTTGATATTTTGTCCTATATATTTAGCAATGCTATCGAGATTCAAATGGTAGTTGAAACTGTGCAGGCGAGTCCGAGACTGACAATGTAAAAAACTCGTAAATCGTTTCTCAGAAGTCAACGTGGACTTGTGAGATGTGCTGTCAATGTGCCAGTGCAGTGCATAAATACCTATTATAATATCAATAGGAGTTTAGTTAGATATTGTTCATATTTATAAATATTTACTACTATATAAAAGGTAAAATATTTTAATTATTTACTAATTTACCATGGCTTTCTGGACACCATTTGAAACGGAGGATAAAATAACGCCCGAAAATCTTATCATTTTCTTATGACAAGCATTTCAATTTACCTCCGCCCATCTACAATAAAAAGATGTCGACTGTTTTTGCAGGCTTTTAGTTTTTATACGGTTTCAATTAAGTTCGTGTATACTTTAAATAGTGTATCTAACGTAATAGACAATAACTTCGGCGTACCACAAGGAGTGCTAGGATTTGAACTGTTTATAAATGACATAGTAAAATTAATAAACAATTGTTGAGGAGCTCTCGTGCCAGTCGTCACACACCACTTGCAGACTGTAGTTTCGAGCTGTTGGCTCTCGTCAGTGCAAGGTAGGCATGTGACGACCGAACAGCTCGAAACTGCAGTCTGCAAGTGGTGTGTGACGACTGGAACGAGAGCTCCTTTAAGTAGGATTAGTCTTTCTTCTGATGTTTGTTGCAATCGAAGCATTAGCGTTTTGATGGTAATATGCAATTATTACACTTAACGCGCCAGGCTTGTAACTTGTAATTCAGCACTCGGCGGGGCACATAGCCCGGAGAGTAGCTGTTGGTTGCAGTCTGGTTACGTTCCTTATAGTAAAATAAGGATTTTATAGAGGAGTGTTAAAATTGTTGCAGTTATATTAAATGTGGTTAAAGTTTTATTGCTACTCTTTCTAGGTTCTATGTAATTTGCAATTGTACCTCTAAAAAATGGATCCAGTAGATTATTAAAATGATTAGTGAGATTCTAGTATTAGTTACTACCTTTTGTGCAGATTTAGTATATTTTTGTATTAAGCGGGATTAAGATAATTAAAATTTTCATAGTCACCTCCGCTTCGCGGGTTGAAATAAAATCATACCCCCCGAAAACGAAAATTGATAGATCCAGGCATTTTTTCTTTCATTTAAATAGGCATAAAGCAGGGTTGGACTCTTTTCGATGGGCCACCTGGTGTTGTTTACTATATCGAAACCCTCGGCGCTAGTCCGACCCTCACTTAACCGAATTGAAGACGGCTATGTCATAAATATGAATCGGATTACATCATAAAATGTTAATCAGGAAATGTATTCGCCAATGTCTCAAATGATCATAAAAATTTCCGTAGTCGGCCCAGAACGGATCGTTTTCTTTTAATATCTTTCCGTACCGTCCTATATTAATCCATACTTATGTCGATTTAATTATTATTTTTCGTAATTATCAAAGTACAATGTAGTGGAAGCGCTTGCGTGATAAATAATACACTATAACAAACAAAGTTTCCCTGCTCTGGCCCATCTTCTAAGTCCATGATTAATTATTCAGTAGTATCCGTCTTAATGTTCTACGCATGAAAACATAAAATTTCAAATCGGCTGTGCTACAAATAAGCGTGGGAAAAAAGCATTACTTTTAGCTATTATGGAACAATAACATCATTTTCCGTATGACAGTCGAAATTGTAATAAAGATGTCTCATTGGTAGTTCCAAAATTTCCTTTTAATTATCATTAGGTATATTTGTTTAATTGGCAGCTAGATATAACACTATATCACGGTATAAAGTTGAACGACCTGTTAATACGTCACAACTACCCAGTGGCGTTACCAAGGTTCCGCTATAGAATCGGTCGATGCGATGCGAATCTAGTTTAGATAGTTTCTTTCAGATTTTCCCTGATATTGTCAACTGCGGGCACTCTTTTATTGGCGGAAACCTAACTGGTGAATCTTATTTGGAATCAGATGCAGTTGATACACAAATTACTGAAACATTAGAACATGATGAGGCACTTTCTGAAAATATCTTTGCGTTCCAAACAACGTCTTGCTGAAATGCACCCCTACATTTTGCTGTGGCCGTCCATCAGTTTTTAATGATACTATTACGTGTTTACACCCATTTGTCAACACCCCAAGCGCGAATTCGATAATTGCAAGCGAATAACACCAACCACTGATTTAACACTTAATGAACTTACAATAATTAGTCCGTATAATTGCACACAAATTACAACTTTTAACTACTATAACTTACTGCTGGTCTGTTGACTTTGTTCTTTCTCTTGATCTGATTACGTCGTTATCTGCACTAGAATTACTCCAGTGCGTTAGTTTTGATTTTTTTATACGTTAGATCCTTTCATATTCTAGTTCGTGATTCTAGACGGTCGTGTTATACCGTCTGTCTATTTTACGAGGGCCACACCAAATATCTCTCTTAATATCTATTGTAGAAGAATAAAGTTTTAGAAACAGTTGGAAAGAGGAAAAATAAATGTAATTAATGGTGTCATGGCCTACTTTGAGATTTGTTCTTTTCATTTTTACACAAGAGCGTATGTCGAAGCCAACTGCGTTTTTCTAATTTTTTGATACACATTATTATTCTTATTGTCTTTGCCGTCAACCTTCATCCCTTTAACTTTTTTCATATCTCCCCAAATAAGGAAGCTATAATCATTTGTAGTTTTCCTATTTTTCAGATTTTTGTAATATATCTCACAAAGTAGGCTATGGATTTCAAATTTCTTTTTACTGAAATATAGCTCACAAAAAATTTCTAAAACATTATTCTTCTACAATAGATATTTAGTGTGGCCCTCGTAAATAGACATACGGTATAGAATCTCCATGGTAGGAAGCACCAAGCTAGCTAGTAGCGCCATCTCTGGGCCAACTGGCGAACTACCATTCCATCGTTAGATCCTCTCTACTAAAGGGGACTACCTGTAGGGACCTCTATCGGAGTATACCCATAAAGTTATAAATTAAAGATGTTTTCTTGCGAATATTTATTCAGACATCAATCAAAGTTAACATTTGTTTAATAATTCTATGTTAATTAATTTGTTATTTTCCATCACACTGACGCTTAAAAATATATAAAACAAAGATGGCTTCCCCTGCAAAAGTAAAAATCAAACCACCGAAACATCAATATCGAAACGAACTTTGTTAACTAACATTCGATTTAACAGGTAGGTCTATAACATTATTTAGCAAATAGGCAGGTTCGATCAGTACTGACAGTGAGGTTTTTTCCATGTTTAAGGATAGTAAGTTTATTTTCACGAGAAACCACTTGAAAAGGTCCTTCGTATCAAGGGGAGGAAGTCGGTTTAAGCCCCTGTCATTTCGTATGCAAATGAATTTACAAGTTTTAATGTCAGGACTAATGTGTTTTGAAGAAGATTTCGTTAGGATTTGTAAATTGCAAGTTGTCAAACTGATTTTGTAATTTGTTAATAAACAATATGGTATTTGAGCATCAGAATGCGATTTAATAAAATGTTCACCTAGCAACGTAAGATTTGACGGTAAACAAGCTCGGCAGATGAACAAAGTAAATCATCTTCAGGTGACTTTTAAACCTGATAAAATTATTGGAAGCTCATCGTACCAATGAACGGAATTAACCCTGGCAAGCAATGAAGTTCTGAAGATTAAATGAAATCGTTCAACCATACCATTTCTCTGTGGGTGGTATGTAGTTGTACGGATTCGATGGAATTGAAAATTCATTATATAGATTTGATTCAAACTGAATTCCTTGATCAGTAGTGACATGAAGTGGACTGCTAAAGCAACAGATATAATTTGGATATAAAGTTTTAGCAACGGTTTCAGCAGTAATATTTAGGATAGGGTATGCTTCCAGCGGATGAACTGTTTAACTACAGTAAGTATGTGAGAAAAACCATGTGAAGGTGGTAATGGGCCAACATATATATAGGCATGCTTAAAACGATCTCTAGGAATATCAAAATTACCGATTTGAGTTTTCGTATGCATATTGATTTTGGAAGTCTGACAACTTATGCAAGTCTTAGTCCACAAAGTGCAGTCCGTGTTCATTTTGGGCCAGAAGTTATACATTTTTTGGTAGACGTATACCAACATGGGTTAAACTATGAAATATATCGAAAACTGCGCGCCGTAAAGATTTTGGTACAAAAGGGCGACATTTAGAAAATGAAACATCGCACCAAATTTCACCATTCGAATCGGTAATTTTAATTCTTTGTAAAGCGTATTTCACTTTTCAATTTGTGTCAGTTTGGCTTGCAAGTAAAGAGGAAAGTTCACAATCATCAGATTGAGTTTCTTTCAATAACTGTAAATTGAAATTAATTGAGTCTACAGGAGAAATTGTGGTAGATGATAAAATAGTACGTTGTTGAAGCAAGGAAAAATCATTTATACGCGATAAAGTATCAGCTATGACGATTTCTTTACCTTTAATATGACGTATGCCACTTATAAATTGTGAAATGTATTCAAAGTGTCGTATTTGACGAGAAGTTTTTTCTGCATTTTAAAATAACTCTTTTGTCAATAGTTTATGGTCAGTATAACAAATAAATATACGACCTTCTAAAATATGCTTGAAAATTGTCGAAAACAGAATATCTTTTCTGAGCATCATTTAATTTGCTAGAGAAAATGGATAAAGATTTCCAATTTTTTGTTCTAATACAGCACCCATGGATACATTTGAGCAACTCCAATTCCCAATTGTGGAAAATTATACCCATAAAATAATTAAAACTTTCAGGATAATATTCGTTTTATCAAATCTATATCTATAAAATTGAAATTAAAATTATGGTTGTTCGATGATAATATTTTGTTGATAATTGTATATTGAAAATTATTTTGTTTTACCGTCACCATGACGCTTAAAACTATATAAAAAGAACTGACTGGAGTAGCCTATGTAAGCGGATACGCTATAACCTCTGTCAACCACGGTCGTCAGATTTGAATCGGTTGGACTTTTTTTGTAGAGGTATTTAAAGACGAAAGTGTATGCAACTCAACCAGAGAAGCTAGATGATTTATGACAAAGGATTGTTCAAGAATGTGAAACCAAATGCAACCTCTCTTTGCCACCTACATATACCTTTCTTTAATAGACATTGAATCAAGAATGAAAAATTTGAACCTATTTGAATACTGGCGCCGTTTTTTATGTAGGTATCGGAATTTATTACCTTCTTGTAAAAAAAAGCGTAAGGATCACCAACTTCTGTTCTTTCAATTAGATTTAAAATGTATGAAGTTATCGCTTTGAGGTCATGTAGTATCTTGGATTGCTGGGTTATAAAATGTAATTGTAATTATCTTAACTCTTGTCAGAGGTTCCCAAAATATATAATCGTATTTATTAACATCGACGTATTTCTAGAGGAAAAAGTTTGTAGGTTTTTTGTTTGTCTGGTCGTTCCCCATTACCGGTTCATTTTAATGGCATAAAACTAATTATGCCCTGTATTAAAACATAAAATATGCAAAATATGACGCTATAAATATCAGTAATTAATTTATTAGAAATAATTAAAGTTTCACGCGTCAGCGGATCATTTCAAAGGTGTTCATAAGCGTGGAAAGGGTTGTGACGTCATATCGTGTGTTTACATCTAGATTATACAACTAACTTTGATCAGGTACTTTTTACAACTTCATAAGGAAACATTACATCTTATTTGCAATGTAAAATAAGTGAACATATTTTAATTATTGTGTGGTATCATGGTATGAAAATGCTACTGTTAAAAGATCTCATAAAATATTTATATGATTACCAGATGATTGAGGTTGTGGGTAGGAATTTCTAAGAGACTGCAGAAAGGATGAAAAAGATATTTTAGGGTAACGCTCTTCAATTCAATTCAATATAACTTTATTTTCAATTTTAATTACAGTTGCCTCCCCAGAACCCACTCCGGGTCTGGTCGTGCAACCACTTGCTTGGCTAAAAAACTGTTAAAACTTAAAATCTATACTCCTTTCCCTAACAAACAGATCAAAAAGGTATTAAAATTACATATATCTAAAAAACAGATTTTATAAAACTTAAGAACTACACATTTTTTTAAAAACTTTCACTTTTCACCAAGTAATTTTGGCACTGACGCTGACACCTCAACATAAACGAGGAGCCTTCCGCGGGGTGTGAAATCGCCGGGCTGTGCATAGGCTGGCCTAAACTGTGGTTTTGAAATTTTTGGTTTTTCGAGAATTTTGTTTTTTTTGTTGAAAATTTTTAAATGGAAATAAATGAATTTAGAGACAAAAATGTACAAAAAGAATACAAGAAATAAACGAGAAACAAACAGAAAGGAAGAGGGGGTCAGGAAAGATTTAAAGATTCAAAAGGTATGAAATATCAGTAAAGGTGGATAGGATAAGTGGCAGTTATAGTTGGTGAAGTTTACCTACAGAGGTTGCCGGAAGGTCGGTAACGTCGGTACTAGAAAGCTTAATTGAGATAGTAAACTCGCAACATCTATTAGATTATGAATTAATTTATATAAAAATAAAACCGAGTTACATTTCCTTCCGGATTATAAACTTTTAACGTCATGCCTTGTACGGAGTGGCTCATGATCACATCCTCTCGTAGGATACAAGCCGTCCTCTTTTATATACTAACAATTTTAAGAATTTTCTCTGTATATTTTCAAGAAAGGATATATGACAAATGTAATATGGACACCAAATAAGAGATCTATATTCAAGTTTCGAACGAATGTATGAAAAATACAGATTTTCTGGCTTGAATATTATTGAAATTTCTACAGTTTCTGACAATAAATCCTAACAATTCAATAGCTTTAACTGATGTGTTGTTGATATTGCTTTGAAAAGCTTAACTTTGTATTAAATGTAATTCCAAGATCTTTGACTAATTCAGAGCGTGCTAAATTAGATTGTGTTCTTGTAAAAGTTAAAACCTTATGTTTAGAAATATTAAGACTAACCTTATTGGAAACACTCCAATTATGTACATGCTAATTACTTTGCAGTTTTACACAATCCTCTAAAGTGTTGATGCTCATAAAAATTTTCAAGTCGTCCGCGAAAATAAATTTTTCGCAATCAGTCATGTAAGTAATATCATTGATAAATATCATGAACAGGAGGGGCCGAAGGTTAGAGCCTTGAGGCACTCCTGATGTTGCATTAATGATTGTTGAATTATAACCGTTATAGGAAACAAATAGTCTTCTATTAGCGAGGTACGACCGAAAAAAGTGTATTAAAGACGTAGAAAAACCGAAGTGATCTAGTTTAGCTATGATTATGTGATGGTCTATGCGATCAAAAGCCTTCGAGAAGTCTGTATAAATCACATCCACTTAGCCCAGCTTATCAATAGCCTGTGAGACAAATTGTGTAAAGACAGCTAAATTGGTGACAGTTGATTTATTATTAACAAAGCCATGTTGTGATTATACAAAACTATCTCGAAGACTTAGCAACAGTACAAAATATTGGACGATCATTTAGGACATAGGACAAATTCTAGCTAGTTTCCAAGTGTCCGTAACCGTCGCTGTTTTTAAACTTAAGTTAAAAATTGAGCATAAAGGCACAGCTAATACGTTTGAGCAATCTTTTAATAAAAATGATGGTAATAAATCAGGTCCCGATGACATTTTATTTTTGGGCTATTTTATTGCGACTTGAATTTTAGAAATAGTAATGTCACTTATGTTTACAAAAATATTGTTGTGAGTTTTCTTGTCGCTAATACTATTTGCGAGAGAAGGCAAATATACACTTTGGAAGTAAGATGCAAATATATCTACAATCTTCTGTGGTGTGTCATATTCAGCACCCCCAAATTTCATATTTCCCGGTATACGAGATGTATTTCTTTCTTTAGACTGTACGCATGCCCAAAAATTCTTTGGATCGGTTTTAATCAAAGGCATTTTCGATTTGCAGTTTAATTAAAATGCTCTTAAGCATTTGTACTCCTGAAAATGTTGCGGAGTTTTATATTTTTTGTATTACTCCACGTCCAATGGAAGTATAGTAACACAAAAAAAAAATAATTTTTTTTTGCTGAAATAGGCTTAAAATGTCTTGAAACGTCGAAATTTTAAATTTGAGCGAAAAACAATTTCCTGTCTGTCGATCTGTCTGTAACTTTTTTTTGTGCGCCCGTTTACTCTGGAACCGTTTATGATATTGAGTTGAAATTTGGTACGCTCATGTATTATGGAACTAGATTATATTTTGATTTAATTCCGTTGAAGGGTTTGGGGGGTGAATGGGGTAAATAAGGATAAATAGGCAAAGCAAGCCGGTAAGAGTCCATAAAATCCCAATTTAGGGCATGTACGAAAAGTTAAGGTCTCAATATATTTCTTGACATCAGCCACACACCCCACCCCCTACTATCCCTCCCTCTACCACCCCCACCCTATTATTAAAGGGAGTAAGAAATTAAATTGGGATTTAGTGTGTATACGAGAACGGAAGGGACTTTAAACAAAATTTTGGCATTAGCCGCTTAGCACTAAAGTGCTTGCGAGTCTTCTTGAGTGCTCGTAAGCACTTTCCGAGCGCTCGCGAGTACTTTATGCGATTACTAACCACTAAACCCTTTCATAAAGTGCTCGAAGCACTAAGCACCGTTTTTAAAAAGTGCTCCAGAGCACAAAAGTGCTTATGGTGCTCAGACGAACACTAAGCACAGTGCTTAGGAACAGCTCTGCTTTCTCCTTTATTCTAGTACATGATCTAGACTGGCAAACTACCATTCTATTGCTAGCTTCTTTCTACTAAATTGATAGACCTTTGTCCGTAAGGGAGTAACACATAACACTCATAACAGTATATACGCCCCTAAGTGAACACCTCTGGCGTGGATTTAATAAATTGCAAGGAAGGAAAGGAAGGAATTTATTAAACAATATAAGGATATGAACGGTTCAAATCAAACATGAAGACCAAATATTCTCGGTATAATCTGATAAAAAGATCTAAACATTGATTGGTGAGAATTGGATGACAGTGTGGATGATAATTATATTCTGAATAAGAAAAACGTCGTCCACGAAGAGAATCATTTATCACAAAAGTGTAAAGTATATAAAATAGAAATATAGATAATCCGAGAGATTTTAGAAAAACTTATCTGAAGTTGTGGCTATAAAATAGTGCGATGATACAAAGAACCTCTATTTCAGTTAAAAGAAGGAATGCAGAATAACTGTAAATTTGCAAACATTAATAATCACCAATTTTTTAAATTGTCCTCTCTGCCACACATAACCCCCATTAAATGAAAACCTTGGAAGGGCTATTAAAAGGCTCCTCGTTTTATATTTAACTTGGTGAAATTAGCCACGCGGATACGAATTAAATCTTATCTGGTAAAAATAAAAATTGCATAAAACTCTTCCCACGCTAATTCTGGTGTACGTACTTGTAGCCAAGATATCAAGTTTATTGTGTGATTTCGGATAAAATTAGGTCAGTAAATAAAAGTTTATAGCTACTGATGTAACTGTTAGGCTTTATTGAACACTTTGCATGTTGTTATAGCATTTTCACGTTTGCTAATTCAATGAGATGTTGTTTAAATATTTGTCGTATAAAAATATGTTTTTAGCCAATTAGCTAATCCTGAGAGAGTCCCAAACGGGGTTCCAGATTGAAACATTCACTCTGTGGATCCATGGGTCGACTTTAGAGATGCCCTGAAAGGATGATTATGACAGAGTACGCCCACGGGGATGGCTTTCGAATTTTTTCTGTTTCATTGACCGAAGACAAATTTTTTGTCTGTCGATTTGTCTGTCCCTAAGTTTTTGTTTGCACGATTACTCTGGAACCGTTTATGATATTGACTTGAAATTTGGTACACTTATATATTTTAATTAAATCTGAAACTAGATTATATTCTGATCTAATTCCGTTGAATGGTTCGGAGGTAAATCGGATAGATAAGGGTAAATAGGTAAAGCAAGCAGGTAAGAGCCCATAAAATTGCAATTTAGGGAATGTACGAAAAGTCAAGGTCTCACCCCCCACTATCATCCCAATACCACCCCCACACTATTATGAAAGGGAGTAAAAAAAAATTAACATATGATTTAGTGTGTGTGCAAGAACCAACCAAAGTATATACCAAAAGTATATACACGAATGCAACAATTTATATATAAATTTAATCAGGTGTGGGGTTACAGCTCCATTAAATTTACTACATGTTTTATGTTTAAACAGAATCGATATATTTAAACACATAATTAACTTTTTGAGCAAGATAAAATTTAAAATTTAAACGTTTTAGATGTTTGAATGCATGATCCTATTGTTTAACCTCATGTTGTTCTCCCGGTTTTCCGTGGCCTTACCCAATTTGTACAAAAATGTTTTTTTTTAATAGCCTTGATAGGCCCCTAGGCGAGAAGCGTGGGTCCCTGTTAACTTCCTTTAATCATAGAAAATTGCCAAATATAACGAACGATTTGAATGTGTTCCCCCTTTTTGATTTGTGGCTTATAGATTCATAGAAAAAATAGAAGCATACATGTATAGATTGTTCCAATTACCTATAATTGTGTTAAGTCTTGGCCTTACCATCAACATTTTGTTTTTGGCTGATTGGACTAGATCCATAGTGCCACAAAAAAAAATGTACAGGGTGGCCAAAAATTATTTTTCAATTAGGAACTTTTTAAATTGAATTTTCTCAATTTTTTTTCAAATGGAACACCCTGTACATTTTTCGACGATGTGATGTAGAAATGAAAAATGAACATTTTTTGTAAGTACTTCCCTATGGCTAATTGCAACCATTTTCGTTTTATAAATAAGTGTCAAATTCAAGAATAAACTTAAAAAAAGGGGTTCTCTCAAATAATTCATTAAAAAAATTTATAATAGGTGTTCAACGTGTTGTCTATTTTAATTGACACACGCCTTTATGCAATTTTGAAATGAGGCAATTTAGTGGGACCATTTCTTCCAATCCATTGAAATGAGTAAATAGTATTTAACCGGTCCTTTACTGTAATGTTTTTTTTTTGTACATTTCTTTTTGCTGTTTTCGTTATTCGACAAGCAATAAAACCTTAGTTTGGTATAAATTGTCGTGTACAAAGAGCATTTATCACACTTATCGGTCGTTACAATTTGCATTGAATTTAAAATATTTGGAATTTTACAATATGAATTTTATTAAAACGGAACTTGTAGACATAGTCAGGCAGAAATTGTTTACTTTCCAATAGAATTTATCACCAACGTTATCCTGAAAGAAGGATTCCTGATGTTAGCAGCTTCCAAAACCTTCCGATAGATTTGTGGAAACTGGATATGTCGACTATAAAAAAAGTGAAAGAATAAAACGTGTTGTGAACGAAGAAAATGAGTTTTCTGTGGTGCTGGCAAAGGTTGAAAATCCCCATGTTAGTCAAAGAGAAGTGAGCTCATTAGTAGAAATAAGTATACGGTCTGTGGGTCGAATCTTAAAAACAAATAAGTTGCATACATATCATTTTCAAATGTACCAGGAATGATCTGATGACGATTTTCAAAAGCGCCTACAATTTTATAATTGGACCAGAGGTGAAATGTAATATGATGTCAACTTCTTCAATACTGTTTTATTCAGTGATGAGGCAACTTTTCATAAAAATGGATTTGTTAATAGGCACAATTTCCATTATTATGCTTCGGAAAATCCTCACTTTTTTATGCAAGTTGATAACCAACACAGATGCTTTATAAACGTTTGGGGAGGAATTGTTGGAGAACATGTAATAGGACCACATTTCTTTGATGGTACATTGACTGGAGCTATTTATCTTCATTTTTTGGAAAATTATCTGCCACAAATATTGGTAAATCTCCCTGAAAGAATTCGAAATAGGATGTGGTTTCAGTTAGAGACCACTTAAATAATACCTACCCTAATCAATGGATGGAAGAAATGGATCCACTAAATGGCCTGCGCTAGATCCCCAGCTGATACAAAAAAAAATTTTGAGAGCTTGACTTTTCGCACATTGCAATTTTATGAACTGTTACCTGCTTGCTTTGCCTATTTACCCCATTTCAACGGAATTAGATCAAAATTTAATCTAGTTCCAGATCACGTTACAATACAAAAGTGTACCAAATTTCAAGTCAATATCATAAACGGTTCCATAGTAAACGTGCGCACAAAAAAGTTACAGACAGACCGACAGACAGGATTTTTTTTTTTTCGCTCAAATTTAAAATCTCGACGTTTCATGACATTTTAAGCCTATTTCAACAAAAAAATACTATACTTCCACTGGACGTGGAAGTAAAATGAATGATTGGTAAAGGTTTTCAATGTGGCCTCCATATAGACTGTCTTTATTTAAACTTATCCTAAGTGCGGTCCTGTTCACATAATCTCGTATTTTGACGGACCTCCATGCCAGGCCCTCTAGAGTGACAAGTGGACATAAAATTTGGTTTGGTTTTGTTTTGTTTATCGACTTTGTTTTGGATATAATTCACTACCAAAGTTTGTTTGTTTAGGTATTATTGCCCAAGTTCTCCCTACTAAAAATTGCACTACACCAATTACAATGCGCATATCAAATTTCCGTCCAGTATATAAATTATGAATAATTTGTCTGTATCGGATACCCAAAATGTAATAAAACGATTCGTCTATAACAGTTTCAAGGGCAACACATTTTAACTTCGTTGATTTAATACTGTAGTACGATTGTCTCGATTTCTAAGAAATATTAAAACTAAAAAAAAAAATAATCTGCTGACTGGTAACGAGTGAAAGCTTAATGAATTTACTTCTGTATTTGTCAACTGTTATTAAAAACTTTTTTTGAATATTTAAATACTGAAATAAGAATAAGTAGACGCTGAAAACTCTTTATATGCAAAAAACTTGTCGAATGCTACTTGTAAAGTAATATCTTTTGTTAGTAGCTTTATTTTGCTCGCTAGTGTGTTTATTTTCTACGATGGCTCTGAAGGGCCACAGCAAAAAATTTAAAAAGTGGAAATTTCTAGTTTTAAATTAGAACTTTCTACTTTTCAAAGTAGATATTTCTAGGTTTAAGGTAGAAATTTCTAGTTTTAAAATAGAAATTTCTACTTTCCAATTATTCAATTTTCAAGACAGAAATGTCTTCTAGTGTTATTTGCCGTCATGCTTTATGTGTTTTTTAAGTAATTATGACTATAATTGACTGCTGGGAAACTACTCTAATAAAACGTTTTAAAAATCTTTATTGTTTTTCTCAGGACTAATGAGGTGAAAAGTTATCAGTCATTAAAATCAGACATAATATCATCGTTACCAGTTTAACATAAAACATAAATATATATCCAGTAGCAAAACTTGGTCTATGAATTTTTTTTCTAATATGCTATGAGTTTCGTTGTTTAAAATATATTTTTTTATTCAATTACCGACGAAAGACCTATTTTAACTTGGAGTTGAAATTTTCTAAATTAAGTGTATCTTCCCAAAAAGTGTTATAGATGACATCATACGTAACGGCACTTATGTTAAAAAAATGTAATTCCTATAATAAATTGTATCTGGGCTTACTTTTTCCTCCTCACATAATACAAACATATGATTTTTTATACAGTGCGTATCCATATATCACAGCTTTTTACAGCAACATCTATCAGATACTAGAAGTTTTCAGTAATCTGATAAAATTTCTAGTTATGTGACATATCAAAATAGTATAAATTATTAAAATATTTAGTTCCCGCAGAATCTACATATAATAAATTGATTTTGATGCCCATAAATATAGCCAATTTGAACTGTCCTTTTAAAATGTAGGTTACCATCTTGTAAAGATATAAATACTGACTTTAAATGTTTAGGTTTACTAAAACATTTTTCGAAATTATACTAAAATAAATAAAACAGAACAATATGTAAAACGACACTTAAAATTGCAATGTAGTATAAAAAACGGCACAAAAGTTTGATGTCAAAAGTAAAAATAGTTAGATATTTTTTATTTAATATCTTGTTGTATAGTTACAACTGAAATTTATTAACATTCATCACGTTCATTAGATAGTACTAACTATTCTAAATTTAACAATAATTTTATCTCGTTTCTTAAATAAGCGTAAATATCAACTGTATCGAATGGATCTGCCTTAACTCCATTTTTTCTCTTCTAAAATTAATTCACATAATTGATAGACATCCTTGTTGACCTTGTCACAGGAAAATCGTAGAAATTTAGTCTCATTTTTACAAGCCTCAAGGGACACCATATTTTTAATGGGAATAAAATCATCTATTTACCTATCTACTTATGATCGATCAACCTTACACCACAAGATAAGTCGTTTACCACCACAAGAGAAATTGTAGTCTTAAAGTAGAAATTTCCAATTTAAAACTAGAAATTTCTAATTTTGAAAGTAGAAATTTCTACTTACTTTAAAACTAGAAATGTCTACTTTGAAAAGTAGAAACGTCTACTTTAAAAGTAGAAATTTCTAGCTTTAAAGTAGAAATTTTTACTTTTTTATTTTTTGCTGTGGCCCTTCAGAGCCATCGTAATTTTCAGTCTATAACATCGTAAAAAACAGTAAAAAATCTATTACGTACCTAGATATAGGGTGATCAAACTCCGTAGCCTCGCCCCATTTCCAATATTGCCTTATTTGCGTTTAAGAACTTCCTCAAGAGGACGTTACGACATTTCATCAGTTGTTTCTGAACAATTTTGATGACGATAGCCCTTTGACGAAAGCTTCGCGACAAAACTTCAACCAATTCTTTTTTTATGTCGACATCCTTTTATCATCAAGAGATTCTGATCCTGCCAGGAAAGATATGATTTGAACCAATGGGGAAGTCGCATAAAAAATTTAAATAGAAAATTAATACTAAAAGACACAAGGTATTAGGGGTTATGTGCATGAATTATCAGTTATTCATAATAATTAATGAAGTTTTTTCCCAACGGTCAATCTGAATTAAAAATTGCAAGGCAACCTTTTAAATAGTTAAATTCTATGCTAGTTACCCAACTCAACCGTTTCAACCGTGGAAGGCCAGGTAGAAAAACCTTTAAGTACCTGTAGGAACAATACTGGTGAATCTGTGCCGAAATTCTTTGCATCTTCTCCATAATTACAAGGTAGACTATCCGCGCAGCACCTTGGGAGGCGCGTGCATGTATAATCGAGGCATTTCATATTCAAGGAAATATAACGAGCTGGATCAGTAGTTTTGACACCAAGATCACCAGATCTTGATCTAATGGATTTTCTGGAATATTTAGTCCCTAGTTTATGGAACGCCTCCACTCACCTTATCCTGCATTTTGGAATCGCGCCAAGCAGATACAAACTTGGGGGAATTATGTCCTCGTAAAATAGGAAGACCGATCACATCGGCAGGATCAAACGAGTGTAGGTTTCTTAAAAAGGACAGGGTAAAAAACGGTACATCCTTTCAAAGTTCAAAGTGTAAAAATTCAAAATAATACAAATATGTTAGTCTCAAACCACACATGGTGAGTAAGAGGAACCCGTGCAATTAACTATTATTCAGGATTGTTGACGATCGCCTGGCACAAAAAGTTTCAATCAATAGCGCCATGTGTTTTGATTGTAAATTTTGGAATTTTTGTACAAGTTCCTAAAACGAATTTAATTTTTTTTTAATCTATCCACCAGAACTGAAGCTTGAAACTACTTGCAATGTAATGTGTCAGATTTTAACGTTGAGATACCAAGGGTTGATTACGCCGGTTTGACTATGGTAATTCCGCCAAAACGTATGCAAAATTTACCACATAGACATTACATTTTTAGGACACCCTGTATCTGTACTAAATGTAATGCATATTGATTGACACATACCCTATGTTCTCTACTGTGAACACAGTACTAAGCCTCTAAACAATAGAGTTTCATAATCAAGTAAAACCATAGTTCACGTAATACCATCTATAGTTGACAAAACATGATTACGGCGGAAATTTCCTTTACAGTACGATATAATATGTATCCTAAGTCATTAACAGGTTAAACAACGCAATAGTCGTAGTAATTCCTAATAATAGAGGACTTAAAAGATAAGAGAAGAGATATCCCGTATTACAGAAAAAGGGATTACGCAGTGGATGGTGACGACAGTGCTAGGTGTTTAGAGCAGAAAACATTGTTTGTAACCAAGGTATATTGAAATGGTATATGGTAATATATGATTAATTTCTTATCATTAAAGAAAACTGATGATATGGAACGACCAGACAAACAAAAAACGGTATATGCGAGGTCTGCAGCTCATAGTTTTCGAGAAAAAGAAATCTTAATAAAAGAGTTTGAAACTTCTGTAACATTGAGGCAGATCTTATTATATCTGACATTCATACAGCCTACTTAAGTTTCAGTGAATACTTGTTTAAAGTCTGTCTGAAAATCTAAGACATGCGGTAGTGCTTTGATATTAATTCCAATTGTAAGACACCGCTGAATAACTATTAGTTAAATATTATATCTCACTAAACGTAAACATTAATTAATTGTTATAGAAATATTACAATATAACTTTGTAGTGTTGTCTGGGAGTTGAAAAAATATGACATAAATGTTCATACAACCATATTTTGTCACGGTAGCAAACATTGGTTGTTTATACACCTCATTTTTTAAATAGTCTAACGGAGTCAAATCAGAAGATCCAGCGGGCCACCTGAGTTCTCCGTTTGTACATGTCCATCTTCCTGGATACAGGAAGATAGTTACTGGCATTGCTGCTATTATGTGGTCATACCCCATCTTGATTAGACCACAAGTCTAATTGAATTGGTACATTATCTGGCTTTTTTGATCCACTTAGGATTTTCTTGAGATTAGTATCGACAGTTATATCTGGTTATAACTTCATTATTATGGAATCGATGTTCGCCGCTCTACATAATTTATTTCAGAAAATTGTGATTCCCCTCTTAAAAGAATTGAAAATTGTACCAAAAAATGTAACCTGCGTTCATTATCTCTTCCACTATTAACTAAATTATCACACAAAGTTACAATTGCACAATTGCATATAAACGTCTTCCATATAAGACCACAGCTGGAGAAGCATGTTTACGGATAGGAGGGAATTTACACAATGTGTTTTGTTAGTTTGACCAGTGTCACTGTCCTTGCATGTTGCCACCATCTAGTAGCACTGACCTGGAAGGGAAAGAACAATGTAGGGCATCGAACCAAGAAAATCTGTGTAACTATAATGGAAATTTGATACAGGAGATTTCACAGCGTTTCGAATGTCGAAATACGAAACTAACTGCTTGGTAGCATTAAACAAATGTTTTAGCGATTTTACTGCAACATAATAATAAGTACCGTTGTTATTCACTTGTTAGTGAGGAATATAACTTTATAACTAAATAAATAAAAAAATCCGCATTCTAAATATTGACATGTAATCTAGCTAAAAATCCTCTTATAATATCGGAAAATTAAAAGGACATTCAAGTCCTGTAAATACCAATGGATAGAATACTACGTTGCGGATCTGAAAACTAATATCTCTCAAATAACTTGACATATGATTTTATTATCCAAAATAAGAACACCGCGAAATGTAATTTGACAAGTTGCTCCTTCTTTAACCAACGCAACTCAATATATTTTGGTAGCTTGGTCCAAGAAGAAATAAAAAATATATTTTTTTAAACTTGCTTTTCTTAAAGTACTAAAAAGTAAAAAATAATTGCAAGAAAAGCGAGGCGTGCGCACTTTATGTGGTTGTACGCATGATGCGCCGCACGCCTTGCTTCTCTTGCAATTATTTTTTATTGTTTAGTACCACTTTAAGAAAAGCAAGTTTTTTTTCTACTTTTTAGTCATACTTTAATTATTTATAAATCCATTCATCGGTGCTGGGTTCCCAGGTATAAACGGCATTACATTATGTCACCGGAATATTGTACCATTTGTATGAGAAAAAACGGACGTAGAAGTCTCTGATCAGGCGAGAAACCTTTTGTATTCTACGTTTTGGCGGAGGTGCCGGTTGTATAGTATATTTAATCAATTTTGAGGATGCTGAGAGCGATGGTGATGTCGAGATCCCCGCCGAGAGAAGACGGCCTATCCGCGTCCCCTTTCGGGGGCGGCTTTTGAACGTTTGGGAGGTTGGCGGGGGTCGAAAAGGGGTCTCAACATCACACAATACATGGTGAGGAACGGAACGACTTATAATGTACCAACTACCATCCAATATGCGGTTTGCTAATGGTTACACAAAAAGATTCAAGAAAAGTTCAATGTTTAAAAATTTTTGGTTGGCTTTTGCTTGCCTGTCTGTTTACGTATTATCAGTTCAATTATAATTTGGTTCGCTCCTTCCTAAAAATGCTTGAATCGTAACGACTTCGAATTATATTGTAGCAATTATAAATTCATACGTTCAGGCAAGGCGGTCCCATGCACATATGAGTACATGGTAACTATACTTTTCTGACACCGAATCACTGTCGGATTTTGTTACAGTTTCGAAAAGTTTATCGAAGGTTTTGACGTGTTCTTTAACATTCTCTGCCTCCTATTAAGGTTTGTCCCTCTCATAATGCAACACCCTGTATATAATACCAGCCAGCGATACCTAAATTTTCTGCGCAACGAGATTCCAATTTGTTTAGATGATTCCATCATTGTACATTGTGGATTCAACAATTGGTGGACCCACCGCACACTGCAAGAATGGTTTAAAAGCATTTAAATCATAGCCAGTGGATTGGAATGAACAGATTACTCAGTTACCCAGCTCGGTCACCTGACGTGTCTCCACCAGACCAGGTTACTTAAAATATAAGGTTTATGAGAAATCAAAAGAAGATATGGCTTATTTACAAAATAAAATTTATACCAATTGGGCAGCATGATAAAAATCTTCGAGCGTTTTTGCAGAAAAACATTTAAAAAAAATTAACAAAAGAAGATGTGCGCCCATGGAACAGATACCATACAATAACTTAATATTCTCGTTTAGTAAGAAACAGACTATGCATTAATGCTTCAGGGTGGTATTTTTTTACCCGAACGTAATATAATTTTTGTATTTTTGCATGTACATGTTACAGCTATTTATTTTCGCTATTCAAATGGGTATTAAACTAAATTTCACTCGGCGCATTTAAAAAATAAAACCTTTAGGTGTATTGCTTCCAATACAATTAAAGAATTATCGTTAATTACAATGGATGGGCAATAACCTTATGGACTAGCTTCGTAATGCTTGAGTGCGCGAATTATGTTGATAAATTACTTTTCATAAAACTTTTTTACTATTAAATATTTAATTCGAAGATCACAGATAAAAGTTTGGCGTTTTTGCTTTAAAGTATTTTGTTATAAATCTGGTATTTCCCATTTGTTGCCAAATACATCTGTTGCGTTGAGGTTAATTCACTGCGGTTTTCTTTGTCCTGGTCCACAATGCAATAAGTTTTTTTGTCACCTTTCGCCGGTCTTCACTGGGATGCTTACTACAATAAAACTATTTGTTTCAAATACAGTTCGGCAGGAATTCAATTTTTTTCCGAATTGTTAACATTTACAGACGAAGCTCCTATGCAGCAGCGTATTCAGATACAAAGTTTATATTAAAGACCATTGTATCTTTTCATTCACTTCAATACGTTTTAGACACATTGCTTTATGCACTTTTTTGTACTTTTGGTCAAATCTGTCGTAAATTTCAGTTTCGTTTTTTAACGTCTGTTGACATTCTTGCATTTGTACTATCGGTAAACGATATTATATTTTCTCGGGAAATTAAAGTTGCCCTTGTAATTACTACTTAAAAGTGAAATTTTGCACGTTTTAAATTATGAATTTCCACCATAAAAAATAAATTTTGATGATTTCGCTTGAACGGCATACCTGTGCCATGGGATACTGCGCGAGCAAAAGCAAAATTAACATTTTGCAAATCTTGTAACCGGCTGAAATGGTGTAAAAGGTCCCATTTTCAGGCTAGAAATTGTCCATTTTTTTTGCTTTGTGAGCAAATGAAATTTCTCAGAAAGTATTTGGTGGGATTAGTAAAGTTTGTCCACTGCCAGTTTAAAACGATATATAAAACAAGAGCGCGGCATTCCTTTGTGAACCGACCTCGAACGCGTGCCATCCATAGGCGTGCGTAGCTTACTTTTCAAGGCAATATATACCCTAAAATATTTTTAAAATCGTTTATTATACTCGTAACACTACTTTTCAGACTTATTAACCAATAAATTATAATTCAAAGTAGTGAAATGATAGGTAGGTATATGTATATTGTACGTTCGTTTGTATGAAGGATAATATAATATCTATACTTTTATATAAACTAACAAAAAACTTTACTCACTTAGTCAATGACATTTTCTACAGAACGTAAACATTTCATTAACTTAATGTAGGGAACTAAAAAAACCTTGATGTTATACAGGGTTACTGGTAATTCGATACATTCCTTTGGAGATGTGATGGGGCATGATCTAAGAAGTAAATTTAGCCCTAACATATATTATGCAAAACTCAATAGTTTTTGAGATATTTAATTTTTTTTGTTTTTCTCAAAAAGTAGATCTTAATGTCCTAAAAGTTAATTTTCGAAAAATCTATTTAACATTTTTAAATTTTTTTTACTGGATTACTTGTCCAATATTATAGATATCCGTTTGGAATGAAAAATATCTGGAAACATTTCGATCTTGTGAACATCTGAAATAAAAACTTTAAAAACATTTTTTTTAATCAGCTATGAAATTTACCTATTAGGTTTTTTCAAAAAAATATTAACGTAACACGCGTATAAATTATTATAAAAACTGCCTTATTTCAATAGCTATCTAACCAGGTACAAATGTTCAATGTACCCTTAATAGTTCTAAGAAAATACTAGTAAAAATAACACAAGTAGTACGAATTTTATTTTTAGATAAACAGTAAAAAACATTTTAAAAGTAGAGTTTAATTCTTCATTAATTTCAAAGTTGTACTTTATTTTTTATATGTCTTGCTCAAAATGGGAGCCCCTATTCCGTATACAGACACGGCAGCGTCTTCTTATTTCCGTCCTTGTTACTCTGGTTGTCAGATTATGCCTTATGCGTTGGGCAGCATCGACTATCCTTTGTCTAAGGTTTTCTATAGTATTGACTGGTGTGACATAGACCATCTCCTTCATATGACCCCATACGTAATAATCAAGGGGTGTTAAGTCAGGGCTTCGCGCTGGCCAAGGTATTGGGTCCGCTCTTCCAATCCAACGGTTAAGGAAACGTTGATCAAGTAACTGTCGTACTGTCAGCCGATAATGTGCTGGACAACCGTCGTTCTGAAACATCATTCGCTGTCTGACGGCGAGAGGAACATCTTCTAAAATCACCGCCAGATCATTTCTTAAAAAAATTTCATAGATTTCCCCGTTTAAATTTTGAGGAAGGAAGTGTGGCCCTATTAAATAGTGGCCAATGACTCCCATCCACACATTAATAGAAAACTTCATTTGGAAACTAGTTTCACGTGTTAACTTGGGATTTTCCTCTGCCTAATAATGTAGGTTGTGGAAATTTGTTATACCCTCGCGATTAAATTTCGACTCGTCCGCCCATAAAATACTTGTTAAAAAATTTGCACTTTCTGCATCTGAATTTGACATAAAGCGGCAGAATTCCATTCTCCCTCCAGAGGACCACCTTCCTCCAAGCCTTGGACAGGGGTATAGTGGTAAGGATGACATCCAACTCTACGTATCGTAGACCAAACTTTCCATTGTGACGCTCCGGTTAGTCTTGCGACTTTATTAGTTGAAATAGTTGGGTCTTCCTCAAAATACCTCAATATTTCTTCCTCATCATCTGGTTCATAAACGGGAGGAGCACCAGCGTCACTTCTTCTACATTTCACGGAGCCAGTTTCAGCGATATTTCGATATGCCGTACTGAATACACGTGCATTTGGTAAGCGGCGGTTAGGGTACCAAAGACCATATACTCGACGAGCTTCAGCAGCGTTGCCGCCACAGTATCCATAGACAAACAAGATATCAGCGTATTCTGCGTTGGCATACGCGGCCATGGCACAGAAAATACAATAACAACAACTACGAGCAAAATCAAAATCTTCGATAACTAATTTAACAAGACCAACAAACTTAAGGGACACGGAGATAAGAATGTCAGTTAATGATATATATGCACAAACGTCAAAGTCAAGGACTGACTGACTTAAATGAAAATGAACGATTAGTCGTTTAATAAATTCCGCCACCAGCATTATCTTTACTAATTTTTTATTAGAACTATCAAGGGTACATTAAACATTTCTACCTAGTTAGATAGCTATTGAAATAAGGAAGTTTTTATAATAATTTGTACGCGTGCTACATTAATATTTTTTTGAAAAAACCTAATAGGTAAATTTCATCTGATTTAAAAAAAAAAAAATTTACAAGTTTTTATTTTAAATGTTCAGATGATCGAAATGTTTCCGGATATTTTTCATTCCAAACGGATATCTATAATATTGGACAAGATATCCAGTAAAAAAAAATTTAAAAATGTCAAGTAGATTTTTCGGAAATTAATTTTTAAGACATTAAGATCTACTTTTTTGAGAAAAACAAAAAAATTGAAATATCTCAAAAACTATTGAGTTTTGCATAATGTATGTTAGGGCTAGATTTACTCCTTAGCTCATGCCCCATCACATCTCCAAAGGAATGTATCGAATTACCAGTAACCCTGTATAGACCAGGCGTCAGGGCTTTTTTTGTTAGAAAAATTACTAAGGCATCTTTTTTTCTTTCTATCGCTTCTTTTTATGTTTAGAAAGAGATTTATTGAAAATGCCCCCTCCAATTCGATCCGGAACATATTGTTTAAACAATTGAAAGGGGAAATTTTAGGGTTTTTTAAAAATATCTCCGAAAATATCAATAATAAGACAAAAAATCAAGAATAGAAATTTATTCTCCACTAAATTCTACATAAAAAAGGGTTCTACGTTTTTTTCGATTGGTGTAACAGTTTTGAAGATAGAACCGTGGGAAGGAGCGAGTCGCGGGTCACATTAGCGTAAGAGAGCAAAAAGTTGAAATTATTATGAATGTGGTAGTTAAAGAATTTAAGACACGAATTTTAGTGAAACAATTAAAATGATTGTTCAGGATTATGCTACATATTATATTTATTGTTATTCGTACAACCATTCTCCTGCTTTTGCGTTTAGGTTGGTGCCCAAGATCGAGTTGCTCTGCTATTTCTGGTTCTCTGAGTTCTTGATATTCCTTGGTTCCTTTAATGTCTTCAGGTTCTGCAGTCTCTTCAGCTTCTCCCGTCTCTTCATCATCTTCATTTGACATTTCAACGTTAAAAAACTCCTCGAGATCGATGTCAATATGTTCATCAATGCCTTCTTCAATGTCAATTCTGAGTGCTTTGACAACTATAAGATATTATTTTCAGCAATGCTGGTGGTGCAGCTTCTTTTTCAGTGGTTACTGGGAGTATACCGTTCAGAGTCCGCTTCCACCCCCATTCAGTTGGTTCCAAATCAATGTCTCCCCATCTTTGTATTTGATGGACTCTGTAGGCATGCTCTCGTGCTGCTGCATGAGTTGGTGGTAAAGAACGAAGATTGAATGAGTTTTTAGCCACTGCTTTTTTGATACTAAGTACATATAATAGAACACTTACGTTTAAGGGTAAGCGTCCACTGATCGGCATCGAAAAGACGGTACGCATCTCACGAATCGGATTTATTTTGTACACTGCGTTTACCGCTCCGGATTATCGGCATCGTCGGCATCGGCATTTTCCCTCCGCAGTTAACCAACTGGTGTTAAGAGGAGCACGCGCTATGTCGTCAGTTATTAATGAAGAATATGTTATTATCATTTGCTTATTGTCAGAAGAAGAAGAAAAGCTGGGTGCATAATATAAACATAAAAAGACCAAAGTTCGGAGAATATTACACTTTATTTCGTGATTTAATTCAAGATGATATGAAGTTCTCTCAATATTTTCGATTGTCGCATAATAGATTTGAAGTGCAATTAGATATTTTCACTCCCTGTAATAATGGAAGTGGTAAAGGGGATAGTTAATACCAATAAAAAATTTTGAGATGTTTCGTTCTTGTACACACACTAAATCGCATTTTTATTTCTTTTACCCCCTTTCATAATATCGTGAGGTTGTGACAAGCCTTGCTTCATCCATGATTTTATTTATGCTGCCCAGACGAACGCTAAAAACCAACAGAAATCAGTTATAATATTACCCTCTAATAAATTCCTGATACGGAAATACTGATGCCCTGCGTGCACTTGTCGGTATTGGTATTAACAGCATCGGCAGTGTCGGTACGCAACGGATTTTGATTTCGTCTTCGGAATCCCGATAGGAAATACCGAAGTGCGATCCGTGCGATGGCGATATGTGAACACAGTCCTATTTAAAATTAGGTAGTTAATTAAAAAGTCCTATCCGTGCGATGCGTACCATCCATGCGATTCCGATCGGTGGACCTTAAAATTCAACATCCCACAATTCTTGCTGCTGCCCTAGGCACGTGCCTACTATGCATATTGCTAAATCCGCCACTGACTAGGCCTTATTCAGTTTTAACCCAGATTTAATTTATTGTAACCTACTCCAACCTGCGTAATTTCACGCAGGCCATGTTAATTTTATAACGTCACGAAGTTATTATTTACAATGACCATAAAACATATTTCTATCCCGCATATTGCAGCAATTAATTGCAATCTATTTTCCTCTGTTACCTTTGACATTCTTATTACGTGTAAAATAGTAAAAACGTTTATGATAGATACCCTGGATTAATTATAATTTCAGGAGTGTAAATTTATGTCGTAGCACGAAATGGTGGTAGTTTTTATAAAAATATACATAAATATATCGTTAACGTTACACATTACGCGTAATTAGGAAACAAACAATTTCGCCTCGCCGCTGGAACAATTAATAGTGGAAATGATGTTTTAAAAATTCTAAATGAGGTGTTTGGAACAGTACAAAGTACTATTTTTGTCTATTACGCCTAGTTTGGTAACAGGGAAATTTATCGTGTGATTGTATAACGGTTTTGAGGAGGGGGGACGGGATGTCCTTGAAAAACATGTACACGGGCTACTTGTTTTGGGAAAAGCTAGTGAAATGTCGATGCTCCCGAAGTATCGTGAATTGATTAGCGTGTGATTTTTCTATACAGAGTGGGTCATTTGAACTACTCTACGCACTAATCCAGACTGAAACAATTTGTCGTTGACAATTTTTCTGTAATGTTTCGACGAAAAAAATGTCCAAATTCGCATCCAAACGAAATCGGCTTTGTCGATTCATCATCAGTTTTTTTTTTGAGCGAAAATGTAACCAACAATTTTTGGAAGTTTCGGACCATCCTTTTTTTTCCTTTTACTGATTTTTATATTCAGGACTTGTTTGTCTCACAATAATTATTGCCTTTAGCTATACACATACAATATAAATGAATTAGTTGACACATCCCTTCAGACCGCTTGCTTGCACCTCATTATACAATACCTATTCACTTGAATGCAAATGCATCTTCCATACAATGTAAAAAGTGAATAGATACTGATACTACTACTACTACTACTACATTTTAAAGTCCAAACGACGCGACGATTGATGAGCGTCGCGACGCCGACGCGAGAAAAACATTTTAGATGAAGGAACATTCCATTAGTACTTTTTTAAGATTTTTTTGTGCTATAATCATTTTCATTTAAATAAGTATTACAATAAGTATCAAATTTCTTATCCAAATTTATCATAATTTATTATAATATTGTTATTGTTACGATTAATAAAGCTAATGCGACACAAACCTATAAAGAATGTATTTTAGGAACATTTATTTACACAAACGAAAACATAGACCTAATTATTTAAAAATTATAAAATATGATTTTAAAATAAATAAAACTAGCGAATATTCGAAGTTAATCATAAAAGATTTTACCTCTCCATAATATTATATCAGATACTTCGAATAAGTCAGATGCTTTGCTACCTTCAAAAGAGTGCACGTCGTTTTTCTGTGGCCTGTGGTACTTATGAATAAGGGAAAGTTCATACGTTCAGTCAATGCAATTTGTGGCTTTTTATGTAGCCCATTATCCTTTCATAAATCTTGACGTAAAACTTAGTGTTATTCATTATCAAAACAAATATAACCATAGGATTGGCAAATGTAAAGTATATTTAAAAGACATTTGAGACGTGATTAAAGATTCTTTTTCGATAAAAAGCACATCAAATAAATAAATAATAAATATAATAATAAATAAACTCCACAGAAATTAGACAACCCCCAATTCCAGAAACCAGGGCTTGTGCGGAAAGGGGTTACACATTGAAAAAACGCTGACATACAACCATTTCCTCCGACAGTGCCAGTGCCGGAGCCAGGATTCGAACCCGGTGGTGCGATGTCCGTGTGATTAATCGCGATGCCCACCTCGCGCCTTAACTCACTCGGCTATCGACCAGACCAAATGTCAAAAGATAAAAAGCATAATGTAGGCATTTCAGATTCATGCGAAGTAAACAAATATGAACGCGTGTCAGGGCGTGGTGTCCTGAATGTCGCATTGCTAATTATTGAGAATAATTAACGGCAAACTTAAGAAAACAGGTTTATTATAGTAATACAAAACGGTAATATCCACCAATAAAATTGACAGCAAAAACAAGTACTTACACGAAGAAAACCCGCGTTCAAGCAGGCCCGCGCCGTACATAAGGGCAAAGTCGTGTGGTGCACGACGGCGCCGAGGCGCCGAAGGCGCCGAAAAGCCTCAAAACTGAAAAGTAAAAAAAAAGATAAGGCAACAAACAAAATTGTCAAAACAAAATTTATAATGATAAAAAAAATCAGTAAGGAATTGCTAGCTATTACATTGTTTTTTATTTGTTTATTTTTTATTTTTACTCTTTGAAACGAGGTAATCGAATTACTTCTCGAAAATGATATATTTTCCAAATGAGAGTACGCAATAATAGCATTTATTCGATCGAATACGTAACATGATAACATGAATTGTGTAAACTCAAACAAATCTGATTTTATTCATGTTTGAGCTTGAAATTTGGCTTGCAACGAGCGAACAAGCGTTTTTTTCCTGTCTGAGCTTGCAATGTACGAAACTTTATATATTTAAGCGCTGCATCGGTCGCGATTTCATTTGTTGCCTGATGCCCGATAATTAACTTAGCGAAGTGAAAAGGTGCATGGGGTAAAAGATATCTGTTTTTGAAACTTTAGTTTTTTGTAGTTTTACAGACTTTATAGTGAGTTCATCTAAAATTTATTTTTTATTTTAGATTTATTAAAAGCCAAAAACTTGCATCTCAAAAATCATTTTATATTTGATTATATAAACATCATTGTTAATTGAAGTAAATTAGTAATAATATATAATAAATTAGTAAATTTGGGGCGTTATTTTAAATTTGCACAAGGGCGCCAAAAGTGCTAGGCGCGGGCCTGCGTTCAAGTGAGGTTCCTAACACGGGATACAAACAGAGAGAACTAAAATGTCCCTAGACTACTGCCAACTGTTAAACATTACAAAATTAAGGTCCCTATATTTTGACTATATCTGACACTATTCGTCGATGGGCGATAAACTCGCGTATGTTTGTTTACATCGTATGCATCTTAATATGCTTTAGTGATTTTAACAAAGAAATTATTGGTTATAATATAATGCAATATCATTAACGGACAACTCCGTCGATTTATTTATATTATATCAAACTTATGACTCACAAATAATCCACTCGCGAACTCACGGAATGGGCGACATCTACACTTTGACAGTATAACTTCTTGACGTGTGAACAACAAATCGGTTTACAACGTGGAACAATCCAAGCTCGTTCCTAATATATCCAATAGATGGCATCATGCGTATTCAGTTTAATGTCACTGTCAACTTATATCATATAACCTTTAAATAGTTTTATAACGGTATTTTGCTAAAATCTAGTAATCTTTAATTTTTTGACATTGTCAGTTAGTTGGCATAATTTATTGCAAGTGTGCAAAAACCTAATATGCCTCATATAAGCGATTTAGTTAAATCTGGAGTTATTGCTAAAGCAGAAGATGGATGGTCAATGAGACAAATTGCACTGCGTTTTAATATTGACAAAAATTCGGTGTGTAACATTTTAAGAAAGTGGAGAATAAACGGTACGATTAGTGGAAATCTTGGATCAGGGCGACAAAGGATATCAACTCGACAACAAGATTTGCAATTGGTAACTGCTTTAGTAGAAAATCCATTTTAACCTCCGTTCAGATAGTTGCGGAATGCGAATTTCCGCTTGCGGATTTTTTTTTTTAATTCGAAATATGCATTCCAGTTAAAAGTGAACGAATTGTCTTACGAACATATCGCTACACCTGCAAGAACACTAGACTGTTTTAGAACAAATTTTATAAAAATCCTGGTGTTTTGTGCCATATTGAGGAACGAGGGGGAGAGAGAGAATAATATTTATTGGATAAAATATTCCAAAAGGCCAGCGACCGAAGTCTTTCAGCCTGTCTTACAAATATATATATATATATATATATTTTATAACATAATTATTTTTAAGATTACATAACAGTTTCAGTGAATTTAACTGGTTACAAAACAAAAAAAAAGCCTAACAATTATGTATATCATTGGTCTATTATTATTCTTCATTATTGTCCTCTGTAATTGCCTCCAACAGTGTCTTTACAGGATTTCTTCTTCTTCGGATAGTATCTTCTCGTAGTTGAATTAGAAAGGGTTGAATGAGGGTAAGGAGGTTTTCCGATTGTGAATATCTTTTGGTGAGATCTTTGAAGCGGGTCAATATAGGTTGGATACCAGTTTTTTCATATAGTGAATTATTGGATATATTATGGAGAGGGTTATTTGTGTGACGAAATTTCCTTATTTTACGTAGACTGCTTCTATATTATTCAAGGCTGGTCTTCTGCAGGTGTTGAACAGAATGAATCCATATTCAATGATGGGTCGACATATCATTGTATAAATTTTACTTGCTGTAGAAGTGTTGATGCCTTGATTCTTATAAGTTAGAGATCTAAAGTGTTTCGCTCTAGTTATCATCTTTTTTTTCATTTCTTTGGTATGGCTGTTGAAGTTTAATTTTTGATCTAACTTAATTCCAAGGTACTTTACTGACGCTGTTGGTGGCACTCTATGGTTATTTATTTGTATAGTTGGGGAAGTATTTATCACACCACTGTGTGGTTTCAGTTGTTGAAATTTGCAGGACATTTATTGTTTTTTCGATAGTTTTTCCATGGGCTATCCAGGCTATATCATCTGCAAACTGAAGTAAGTAAGACTTTACACTGTGTGTTTGTTGGTGGTTATTCGGTATGTCATAACAGTAGATATTAAATAATATTGTTGATAGTGGAGATCCTTGTGGAACGCCTTGTTCGTTTTCATATGGCCTAGAAAATGATGTGTTTATTTTGATTTTTGTTTTCCTACCCTCCAAGAAATCTTTAAGAAACCAAAAATGTAATTTAAATAACAACCCCTTGTGCCAGACGGAGTCGAACGCTTTCCTTAAGTCAATGTATATTGCTGCCGATTTGTTTCCGATTATGTTGTTAGCTTGTATATTTGACGTCATAATGATAAGGGGGTGTATCGTAGATGAGTTTTGTCGGAAGCCAAATTGATTCTTGGGGATACGTTCATCTAGTTCATTATGTAGTCTTGTTTTTATGATTTTCTCCAAGTTTTTGCCTATTACTGGTAATAAAGTTATTGGTCTATAGTTTTGTGGATGAGAATGATCTTGATTAGGTTTTGGAATTGTAATTATTACTCCAGTTTTCCATTCTATTGGAAAGTAATGATTTTTTAAACAGTAGTTGTATATGTTAATTATTTCTGTGTGTATTTTTTGTTCAAGTTTTTTTAATATATTTCTGCTAACGTGGTCGTGGCCAGGGGCTGTGTTTTTGCCTGAGTTTAGTACAATGTAGTATTCTTCTTCTGTTATATTTATATCTTCGTCCGTTGTTGGGTCCGTGTTAAAAAAGTTTTCATACCAGTCATTTACCAAGTTAAAATTTTCCTCATTGAAGTTATCATCCATGGTGAATTTAGAAGCTTCCTCAAAGTAGTCCCCAAATGCATTGGCCTTTTCTTGGTCAGCAGAGTAGCTGTTATTATTGTACGAAAATTCAGGGATTGTGGATTTGTTAGATTTATATTTGGATAGTTTCTTAATTTCGTTCCAATATGTTCTTCCTTTGGAGTAATTTATGTTTTTGCATGCATTTATCCATTTGTCTTGTTTATATTGCTGTATTAATATATTTATTTGTTTTGTAAGTTCGTTATATTTAGATTTTGTTACGATCTTCGTTTTGATTGATTTGGCGGTATAATCTTCTTTTTTGTTTTATAAGGTTTAAGATAAACGGAGGTAGTTTGTAATTAAAGAATGTTTTAACTTTTGTTGGTGCATTTTCTAATATTGAATTTTTAAGTATTTCGTTGAACTTAGTGATATATAATGGAGTAATTGGCTCTTGTCTGCTTTCTATAAATTGTATCATTTTCTCATTAACGATTTCGGTATTACATTTAGATAAGTCTAGATAAGTTTCGGGTGGTAGAATAATAGGGTTTGCTTGTAGATTAAATTTAAATTGTATGGCTAAATGGTCACTACCAAGGTCCGGTATTAATTCTATTTCGGTGATATTATTTTGAATATTTTTTGTACACATAAATACATCGGGGGTTGAACTTGGATTATTTGGCACAAGAAACGTGGGAGATGTATGAATCCTTGTAAAATTGGAGCTGTTTAAAAAGTTTCTAAGTTGATTTTTCTTTCTAATAGTATTTGGATTAAAATCTCCAATAATAATGCAGTATTCATATAGGGAGGCCTTAGTGAAAATTGTTTCTTCTATTATTGATCCATTATCAATATAAATTAAAAATATGTGGAGCTTGGATTTGATATACGGAATTGTAAAGTGCAGGCAGCTATTTTTAGAATTATTAATCCTTGGGGGGTTTTCTTTGCCCATTTGGAGATTCTTTTTCGACTGTGCTAAGCAGCCCCCTCTAATATTGATGTTAAATATATTCCCTTTTTGTTGAATTATGGTCCAGTCTCGATAGGCATTAACGTATTCCTTATTTTTTGTTTCGACACACATAAGACAATCGACATTGTTGCTTTGTATGTAGTGGCTAACAAGATGCTTTTTTGGGGAAAAACTATTTATGTTGGAATAAAGTACTTTAATATTACTCCCCATTATAATGAGCTACTAGGCCTTCTGTTGGTGACGTTGTGTTTGGTTTGTCTAGATCGAACATTAATATGTACATACGGTTTCCACTGAATACAACTGTTGTGTCTATGTTATATAGATTAATGAATCGTTTTTTTAATAGAATAATTAATTCCTGTCTGTTGGTGTATTTAGGTTTATTGAGTTTGTTGGTGTAAGTTTCTATAATATGATCGTGGAGTGTCATAGGAGTGTGTATCTTGTTGTTTTTAGTGATTTTATTGTCAATTTCGCTGGATTTTTTGTTTGTGGATTTTATTCGTGCATTTGGAATTCCTTCTATAGGTTTAACTGGCCTTTTTGGACACTTGGGGGACCATGCTTGGTGTTCCTCTGAGTTGCATGCCGTACATTTTTCTGGTAGAGGTGATGTGCAAGTATTGGTATTGTGTTTACCTTGACATTTTCTGCATGTTAGTGGTGTGTTACATTGTTCGGTTATATGTGTGAAGAGTGAACATTTTGCACAGGGAGTTGGTGTCTTGAGGAATGATTTAATAGTGAAACGTATATTAGGATTTTAGACAATATTATGCTCCCTTCTGTGTCACAATTATTTCCTAATAATGAGTTCATATTTCAACAAGGCAATTGTTCCGCTCATACTTGCTCATACCATAACTAACTGGTTTCAAGATAACAACATCAATGTTCTTAACTGGCCCAGTCATAGTCCAGATCTTAACCCTGTGGAAGAAGTATGGGGACTACTCGTAAGAAGTATCCAAAAACGAAACATGAGACCACGGAATGCCGAAGAATTACTGGAAATAGTAAATAATGCATGGGAAAATATTATTACTAATGATTATTGTATAAGGTTATTTAATTCTATGCCAAACAGACTTATAGAAGTTATAAATAGAAATGGTGCAATAACGAAATATTAATAGTTAGTTTCTAGTAGGATATCCTTTGTCCTTTGATCCAAGCTTTCTACTAATCGTACCGTTTATTCTCCACTTTCTTAAAATGTTACACACCAAATTTTTGTTAATGTTATAACGCACTGCAATTTGTCTCATTAACCATCCATCATTTACTATAGCAATAACTACAGCATTAAAATAAAAAATAATTTAAAAATCATATCTGTTGTATTTCGGTTACCCATTATATATTCAAATAGAGACAGATTTACATTAGAAAAAAAAAAAGTTGTCCTATTTTTTTCTGCTCACGACAGTACATACGCATAATTTCAGTATCTTGGAAACTGTGCCAGTCATATTTTGCTATTTAATTATCGAATGTGGTATGACACTGGTTGAAAAGACATTAATAAAATTGTGCATTATTTGACTGTTATAATTATTTAAATTTCCCATCAATCGTCTTTTGCTTCTGCTTCCAACCACCAGAGGCGCGCGTCTGATTTAGTTCCATTCAATTACGTTCGTTAAATATATAGTATCTTTAATCTGTGCGTTTTTGAACAGGATAGTGGGGGTCCCGCAATTTTTTTCCTCGGCAACCTCCTCAAATTTGAAAAACCACCCCCAAAGTACCACCCTGGGGGTAAGAAAATTGAAATTTTTATTGTGGAGAAAAAAAATTTGATATTTTACAGGAGGTGTTTCTGTGAGGAAGGTGGCAGGTGACCACGGTTGTGTAACCATCCCCGGGGGTGTTGTCATCCTTCAAAGGGGTGGATATTTGATTTTTTTTTAAAGAAACTATTTCACCTTCAAAGGGGTGGATATTTGTTGTTTTTTTTTTTAAAGAAATTATTATTTCGTAGGAGGTGTTTCTTTAAGGAAGGTGGCAGGTGACCAGGGTTGTATAACCAACCCCGGGGGTTGTTTTCATTCTTCGAAGGGGTGGAAAAAAAATTGAATGATTCATGAATGAGTACCATGTTCGTAAATATTCACACTTAGTTTTTACAAAGAAATAAAAAGGCGGTTGGTTTCCGGTTTTTGCCGTTTATTACTAAATAAATGTAGTTAATGGTAACTGATACAATCGTTTTTTTTATTGAAAGAATAGGAAATTAGTTTATAAATATCGAGAACCAAGATATCGTACAGAGTTGCGCGAAGAGTTTTTCGCCAGATGTGAGCGTTTAAAGATTGATTGCATAAAAGAACATGCGATTACTTTGACTTCAGAGGAAGAAATTTAGACATGTTTTTGATTGAATGAGATGCAAGGTGCAGCCAGCTCAAAAGTGTTGCATGGGTAGTCAAAGTTCGAACTAAACAATTCATAGAACTTTATATAAATAATATTATTCTAAATTAATATTAATCATTTATTTAACAATTATTACGTTACATTATTGTCAATACAGTTTGGTAATGGTTCAAGATTATAAAAACATATTTTCTGACATCTTGTATATATACAAGTTGTAAATATTCTTGACAGTTATTTAATTAAGCCTGTTTTCTATTGCTTTCAGCATTTGCCGGGGCCCCCTTGGATACACCACCAATAGCTCTCTCCCTCCAACTAACCGATCCCAAGGATGTAATTGTCCAGAAGGGCCAAAGCACAACCCTAAGGTGTGATGCAAATTCCTCCATAGCTGGCCACCAGGTATGTTGAATTTCTAACGATTTACATCAGTTTCTAAGTATATCTAATATAGTTTTAACTTATCCCTTTAATTGCAAGAATAAAATTTGACTCTTAGATATTTCTTTGTTAATCGCATGCGTATGTCAGTGTGATAAATTCACTTTTTACAAGCCCTTTCAGAACAACGCGAATTTTTGCTTTCATAATTTTAATATATTTTTTTTTTTTTATTCGGATGTTTTGCAAGTAATTCTCACGAAAATGCAAAATTTTTGTAAAAAAGAAATATAAATTCATGAAATAAATTCCTGTCTGTAAACAAAGTTTAATAAATTAATAGCACAATATTGTTGGTTGAGCTTAATTTTGATGATAATAATAATAATACGTTTATTTTGAACAGGTTGACACCCAATTAAAATATATAAAAATAACAATAATAAGATAAAAATTTACAAAACCACATTAATTTACATTAGATTACATAATACATACATACATTACATTACATAATTACATTAATTTATTATTTATTAATTATAAAAAAGATTAGATAGATATTATAGATTAGATTGTTATAATTATAGACTTAATCAGTTAAAAGAATCTTTGTATATATGAATAATGTGGTTTAGACTATCACAGTTGAGGTCACACATATGAGCAACTTCATTAAATATCTTGCACATGTTAAATATTGGAGACTTAACCTGAATGTTAGTTCTGCTGGTATTGACGTAAAATGCTTTGTGCAGACGAGCGTTCTGCCTTGGTACATGAAAGTTAATTCTATTTACTAAATGAATACAATCTAATTGGTTATGCAGTATTTTATATAACAATTGTAGTGCTGTGCAATTGCTTCTAAGTTCAAGCAAGTCAAAATTGAATGAATTTAGTAGTGTATTGTGATCGAAGCCCCTAACGGGATAGGACCCATTGGATTTGAAATATATATATTTAAGAAATCGTCTTTGTACGGACTCAACTTGCATTTTAGAGTTTTGATAAACAGGTGACCAGATGACAGAAGCATATTCGAGTTTGCTTCGTATAAATGATATGTATATTAATTTCAGAGTGTTGATATCCGTAAAGCTGCCCCAGTTCCTTATACAATACCCGAGTACTTTAGAAGCTGAAGTAACAATTGTGCTTATATGAGTAGAAAAACTGAGCTTGGAATCGAATGTTAGTTACTCCAAGATCCTTAAAATTTATACATCGGTCAAGAACGGTATCATTAATCGTATATACGAATAAAACTGGCCTTTTGTTATTGTAGAAGGACATTATCTTACATTTAGAGGTATTTAGTTTTAAGTAGTTATTCTCGCACCATTCATTAATTGAGTCGTTTGGATTGCTTACTTCAGAGTGGATTTTCAAGTCGTCCGCAAAAATAAATGTGTAGAACTCATAGTGAGGAATAAATCATTAAGAAATACTAAGAATAAAAGTGGCCCTAGGTTGAATCCTTGAGGGACTCCGGATGTTGCAAAAAAAGTTGCGAGAATTATATCCACCGTATTCCACGAACTGTGTTCTATTAAATAAATAGGATTCAATTAGGGATAGCAAGATATCTGACACTCCAATTGCATTGAGTTTAGAAAGGAGTAGAAAATGATCGATTTTGTTGAAAGCTTTTTGAATGTCAGTATAAATAACATCGACTTGGCCTTGTGTGTCCAATATGTCCGAGATATACTGTGTAATACAGGTCAGGTTCGAGGTGGTCGATCTTTTTTCCATAAAACCATGCTGATACGGAGATATATCACTTTTGATTTCACAATATATATTTTCGTAAATGATAATCTCTAGGATTTTGCCAAAATTGCAAAGGATAGCTATAGGTCTGTAGTTTGTTACTAGGGAGGGATCTCCTGTTTTGAGGATAGGACATAGTTTAGTTGTTTTCCATATATCTGGATAGGTACCTGTTACTAAAATAAGATTAAATAAAAAACGCAGGGGTGCTACAAAAGTATCGATACAGTCTTTAACAATGAAACTCGGTACATTGTCAACACCGGAGGTTAATTTGTTTTTCAATTTTTTTGCTGCGTTAATTATGTCCTGGTCCGTGATTGGTTTAATGTGCACGTGTGTATTGTTAAGAGAAATAAGTGGAACTTTGTGAGAGGGGTCGGATTGAAGGTACACGTCCGAGAAAAAACTGGCGAAGCCATCGACCACAGATTGAGGCGTTTCGAAGGTAATGTTGTTATAATGTACAGAGCCTGGAATTCTGGATTTATTCTTTTTGGTTTGTACAAATGATCAAAACTTGGAAGGGTCAGCGTTAATATATTTCGATATCATGTATATATACCTCATAGGCAGCTTTTATTTGCTGCTTAATTAGGGATCTTAAGGTTTTGAACTGCTCCAAGTATGTGTTAGTGTTAAACTTTTTGTAGTTTCTGTGCACCCTATCCTTTTTACGGATGTTATTAATTATTTCCAAGTTGAACCAGGGTGGGTAGGTTCGGCTGTTTTGTTTGTAAACTGGAACACATGTATTAAAGACATTGTTGACGGTATTATAGAAATGTTCGCAGGCATCATTTATGCCAGTGTAAATTTCAACATGTGACCAATCTGTCGTCTGAAACATTTCATACATTAATGGAAAAATTTGCATGCCTAAAGCTATGTTTTTTACAGGTATCACTATATATAAAATCTTTTGCTTTGAACTTGTTAAATTTATATTCTGTAGAAATTTTTTTTAAATATCTAACCAATGGATGCGATTCCTTAACGGAGGTGATTCAAATTAAGAAGAGTTAAAAAAATAAAGTTTTGTTTGCTAAATCACATTAATTTTACAGTTATTCTGCCCAGTGGTGTGAATACTAGGTACTGTTTTTTTAATCATATCGCTTTATGTACTAAAACATATTTTTTTGTAAATTCTTTAAGCGAGTGGACGATATAAACATTAAAGCAAATTTTAGTATAAGTAAAGGATTTTACGAAACATTCTAGAAAAATATGTGTTTTAGACAACACTAGAGCATGTTAATGAAAAATTTGGTATTGAAGCTGGGTAACAGTAACCATTGTAAATAAAATTTTTCAATGCTTAAAAACTCTTTGAACACCTCCCATTTTTTTTTTTTTTTTTTTGAGGTTCGTGGTTATCTGATACAGATATATTAAAAAAAACTACCAAAAATAATTAATATATCTGCACCTCTAGAATTGTTTTTAATTTGCAGGTAACCTGGTTCTATAACAATACTCAGGTGCAGTTAGATGATACCAGGTGGAGCCAGCAAGAAGATGGTTCTCTCTATGTACCAAAAGTTTTCTCAGGGAAAAGAGCCAATGGAGTTACGGGGGAGTATAAATGTCTGGTTACGAATAAAGCGGGGGCCTTACTTTCTGGGGTGGCCAAGTTAAGGGCAGCAAGTAAGTTCCTAGCACATTTTTATTATTTTTATAACCGGCAATAAAATGTTTGTTGTTGAAGCGTTAGTTACTAATAACAAATACGTCTATTTTAGCAATGGATCGGGAGTTTACCAAAAGCCCAAGTAATTTCACTGTCCCAGAATCTCAACCTGTAGTACTTCATTGCAGCATACGTTCAATGCCACCCGCTGAAATTCAGTGGGAATTCAATAATCTACCTCTACCTCAACACACAAGGTACAAAGTCATGGGTTTATTATAACTTTATGTTACTATTACATTTATTAATGACTTTTCAGATATGTTCCTCTGCCCAACGGGGCTTTATTAATTACAAATTCTCAGATTTCTGACGCAGGATCTTATAGGTGAGTTACCCGTACTGAGTATTAACCATAGTAGCAGAGGAAGGAAGGTTTGTGGAGATGGAATGATTGTAGGAACCCAGCCTTGTTTCCAGAAAGTATTCTGGACTTCTAAAGTCTTAACTTATGTTGCTTTTTTCTATACGGCATCTACACGTTTTCCAAGGTCGCTATTTGAAGGAAAAACAAATCAAGAATAATTGTCAAAGATCATAAGCTTAAAACGTTTACTTAATAAAATAAAATGTAATTATAAAAACAGCTATTTAAGGAGCGATATATTTATTACAAGTAACTAAAGTGAAGTTATAATTGTGTTTGTTTTCTGCGACATTGATAACTCTGACTTCACATGCATTAGGGCGCCTTTTGAGAACTGCGACTGTCACTTGTCACAGTGACAGACAATTTGGACCAATACAAATCAATTATTTTAAACTCCCCTGGAAGGGTATTCAAAATTCTTGGCCCTTATTCACTTAAATGGTCTGTCGCTCACGACAATCGTAGTTCTCAGAAGATTACCTTAGAATATCCAACGAGCTGTCAAAACGAGATTCAATATGATGACTATGGGCAAAAAAATAAGTATCATTTAATGCCATTGACCCAAAGATAGTTCGTTTTGTGATTTTCTGTGTCCAAGTTGTCTTTTGGGGTATATTTGTATTATTGAAAGTATGATGCCCGTTATTTGCACTGTAGTTGCTATTGGAAGTCGCTTCTACAGGAATCAGTTACTAAATATGTGCAGTTTTAAACCACAGTAAGCGTAGGTCCAGACTTCGTTAAAGCAAGATGATCTCCCGGAAATACGAGAGGATCTGTAGTAAAACATTTTATAAGATGTAAGTCTTCAGTACATCACAATTCTAGTAAAACCTAAAATTATTTTGCAAGGCCTTTTGAGAAAACATTACTTCATTGCTTTTTAGAAAACGAAAATCATCCTGCTTTGGGCTCCCATGCAGAATAAGAGACATTTTCCAAAAAAAATCTGAAGAGGTATAATTTGGTTGAAATAAAAGAGGGATTGGACAAGAGGGAAAAGTTACAATTGTCTCAAAAGAATAATTAAACACAACATAAGAAACACTGGAAAATACACATCACACAATTCAATACAAATGATTTTCTTATAGTACCCACCGGGATACGGAATCTGCCCGTCTTTCAAGTTCGTTGCATGCAGGGGATATAAATCAAGTAAAAGTCAAGGATCATAACCTCAAAGCTATATAGGGTGGGGCAATAGTGCGTCGAACCTCGATGTCTCGAGTTCTACGATGGCTAGAAATTTTAAAAAAAATTGCAACTAGATAAAAAAGTCTATAACTAGAAATTATTTTCGAACATACAGGGCGAGCCAAGACGAAATTACAGGACCAAGTGCCTTTTTTTTAAACGGAATGCTATGTATATCAGTTCATTTTTTAAAGCCTCTTTCTAGGCTCTATTCATTCCTATATTAGCATTGAATATCTCCCAACTACTTGGATGTAATGAATTTTTTTTTATACATTTATTTAACGTCGGCATATTTCCACTACTGAGGCCTAACACCGACGCCTGTAGACGAGCTACCCCCAACCAGGAATTGTGCCGATCCTCTTCCCTTAAGAAGAGTAGGGATCTTTTACTTGCCTAACATTTAATAGACAAGGGACCGACGGCTTTACATCCCCTCCGAAGGATGGTATATCTCCTATACAACCCTCCCCTAAGGTTGTATAACTTCCGTGCATACACTGATATACAAGCTGCTTTTTTTTTTTTAAATGCTAATCTGCAGATGGATATTAAAAAAAATCACCACAGTCACAATTATGAGTTTTAAGAAAAACTTATGTGAATACCAGTTAAGAGACATCTAATTAATGTTGTTGAACCATTTTCATTTCCTAAAAATGTACAGGGTGGCCAAAAATTATTCTTCAATGAAGAGCATTTTAAATTGAATTTTCACAATTTTTTCAAATGGAACAGCCTGTATATTTTTCGATGATGTGATGTAGAAATGAAAAACTAAAATTTTTTGTAAGTACTTCCCTATGGCTAATTGCAACCATTTTCGTTTTATAAATAAATGAGTGTTTATTTTTCAATTAAGAACTTTTTAAATTGAATTTTCTCAATTTTTTCAAATGGAACCTCCTGTATATTATTCAACGATGTGATGTAGAAATGAAAAACGAAAATTTTTTGTAAGTACTTCCCTATGGCTAATTGCAACCATTTTCGTTTTATAAATAAATATCAAATTCAAGAATAAACTTAAAAAACCGTTGCCGAAGGAATCATTATTTCCACATCCAGATTTTCTATCCAAGTCTTATACATACTAAATCCCAATGTAATATTTTAGTCCCTTTAATAATAGAGTGGGGGTGGTATAGGAGGTGGCTAATGTTAAAAAAATTTTAGAAGCCCTTGGTTCTCGTATACACAATAAATTCCAATTTAATTTTTTATTTCCTTAAACAATAAGGTGTGGGTATTAAGGGGGTTGTAGAGGGGGTAACTAATGCCAAAATAAATTTTGGAGGCCCTTGGTTCTCGTATACACACTAAATCCCAATTTAATTTTTACTCCCTTTAATAATAAAGTGGGGGTGGTAGAGGGGGTAGCTAACGCCAAAAAAGTTTTTTGAGACGTTTCGTTCTTGTATACACACTAAATCACATTTTAATTTTTTTTACTCCCTTTCATAGTAGTGTGGCGGAGTTATTGGGGGTGATAGTGGGGGGGAGGGGCTGATTCCATGCCCTAAATTGCAATTTTATGGACTCTTACCTGCTTGCTTTGCCTGCTTACCCCATTTACCCCCGAACCCTTCAACGGAAGTAGATCAAAATATAATCTAGTTCCAGATCTCATTACAGTACATAAAAGTGTACCAAATTTCAAGTCAATATCATGAACAGTTCCAGAGTAAACGTGCGCACAAAAAAAAGTACAGACAGGAAATTTTTTTCGCTCAAAATTAAAATCTCGACGTTTTATGACATTTTAAACCTATTTTAACAAAAAAAAAAAAAAAAATTTTTTTTTTTGTGTTTACTTCCACTGGACAGAAACGGTTGCCTCAAATAATTCATTAGAAAAATTTATAATTAGGTGTTCGACATGTTGCCTATTTTGATTGACACACGTCTTTATGCAATTTTGAAATGAGGCCATTTAGTGGGACCATTTCTGCCAATCCATTGAAATGAGTAAATAGTATTTAACCGGTCCTTTACTGTAATATTTTTTTGTAAATTTTTTTGCTGTTTTCGTTATTCGACAAGCAATAAAACTTCAGATTGGTATAAATTGTCGTGTACAAAGGAGCATTTATCATACTTATCGGTCGTTACAATTTGTATTGAATTTAAAATATATGGAATTTTACAATATGAATTTTAATAAAGCGTAACTTGTAGACATGACTTTTGTTTTGGGCGAGTTAGACAGAAATTGTTTACTTGCCAATAGAATTTATCACCAACGTTATTCTGAAAGAAGGATTCCTGATGTTAGCAGCTTCCAAAACCTTCACGATGGATTTCTGGAAACTGGAAATGTCGAATATAAAAAAAGTGAAAGAATAAAACGGATTGTGAACAAAGAAAATGAGTTTTCTGTGGTGCTGATAACGGTTGAGAATCCCCATGTTAGTCAAAGAGAAGTGAGCTCATTAGTAGGAATAAGTAGACGGCCTGTGGGCCGAATCTTAAAAATAAATAAGTTGCATGCATATCATATTCAAATGCACCAGGAATTATCTGATGGCGATTTTCAAAAGCACCTACAATTGTGTAATCGGGCCAAAGGTGAAATGCAACATGATGTCAACTTCTTCAATACTGTTTTATTCAGTAATAAGGCAACTTTTGATAAAAATCGCTTTTGTTAATAGGCACAATTTCCATTATTATGCTTCGGAAAATCCTCACTTTTTATGCCAGCTGATAACCAACACAGATGGTCTATAAACGTTTGGGGAGGAATTACTGGAGAACATGTAATAGGGCCACATTTCTTTGATGGTATATTGACTCGGGCTATTTATCTTAATTTTTTGGAAAACTATCTGCCACAATTATTAGTAAATCTCACTGAAAGAATTCGGAATAGGATGTGGTTTCAGCAAGATAGTAGCACTTTATTTAAATGCAGTTAGAGACCTCTTAAATAATACCTACCCTAATCAATGCATTGGAAGAAATGGACCCACTAAATGGCCTGCTAGATCCTCAGATCTTACAAAAATGGATTTCGTTTTATAGGGATACATGAATGAAATTGTTTATAGAGACACACCAACAACAGTACAGAATATGAAGGAAAGAATAATAACTGCCTTTATATCTATCACACCGGCAGTTTTAGGAACAGTGGGAACCTCATTTCAAAAGCGCATAGAAATGTGTGTCAATCTAAATGGGCAACATGTGGAATATTTATAATTTTTTCTACTGAATTATTTTAAGAAACCTCTTTTTTAAGTTTATTTTGTAATTATTGCTCAATAAAACGAAATTGGTTACAATTAGCCCTAGGGAAGTACTTACAAAAAATGTTCATTTTTCATTTATACATCACATCGTCGAAAAATATACAGGGTGTTCCATTTGATAAAATGGAGAAAATTCAATTTAAAATGTTTTTAATTGAAAAATAATTTTTGGCCACCCTGTACATTTTTAGGAAATGAAAATGATTCAAAAATATTAATTAGATGTCTCGTAACTGGTATCCACATAAGTTTTTCTTAAAACCCATAATTGTGACTGGTGATTTTTTTAATATTCATCTGCAGATTGCATTATTTCAACAACAAAATTCATTACATCCAAGTGGTTGGGAGATATTCAATGCTAATATAGGAATGAATAGAGCCTAGAAAGAGGCTTCAAAAAATGTACTAATATACATAGCAATCTGTTTAAATAAATAAATAAAACGTTTGGTTAACAAAATTAAATTAAATTTTCACTAAAACACAATTGAATAAAAACGTAATAGCTACAAGGGATGATATTTACTACAGGGAATAAGTGAGGTTATGATGTGTTGTTTGTTTTTCCTCTAAGCAGCGACCTTGGAAAATGTAATGTCACGCGCTGGAGCCCTATGTTTGCTCTGAACGGCCATCTTGGGTCACGTGACTTGGATTGACTAATTGGTTACAAATCTGTGTGTTCATGGGCGACATCCTCTGCTACTAGGAGAATGTTTCCTTTTCAACTTCTGTTCATATTAATCGATTCTGTTTTCAGATGTAAAGCAACAAATGTTATACTAAACAAATCGAAGTATAGTAAGACAGCCGTATTGACAGTGCTTTCACCTCTGACGGAGTCTAAAGCACCGACATTTCTACCTCTTGATATTTCACCTAATAGTACCGTTGACTTTGGTGAAAACCTCAATTTATATTGTGCTGTGATGGGATGGCCTACACCTACAGTACAATGGCTTAATAGTAAGTATGTCTTATTACTTGAATATTTGGAAAATGGACAACTGACACCATTAGTAACTTACAGCTCTTTGCAAGAAACCCGTCGGACTTCATATTATGTACTTAACAGAGCATCTGTTTTTACACCATTTTAATTAAATCACTTTGTCTTTTTCTGTTAAATTTTGCGTTTGATTTTTCACCCATTCCCCGTGTACCTAGGGCCTTGAAATACAATCATTTGTTTCCCTGATTTATTCTTTGTAGAATTTTAGGCCTATTAAAGAACAGTTTTGACTGTACAATTTAAAAAAATTAAAACATCACAATAATTTCTGTCGTTTATTTTCAGATGACAATGTAGTTATAGGGAACTCCTCCGTTTTGAGAATACTTAAAGCCAAGGAAAGCCAGAGAGGCAATTACACTTGCGTAGCCTACAATACCGTGAGCCGTATTAGTCAAAATTACCGGGTGGAGGTGTATCAGAAGCCCCAATTCAACGTTACCCCAATCTCGAAAATTTATCCAGCAGCGAGGATCGTACGATTAAACTGTCAAGCTAATGGTGTACCTGAACCGACGATTTATTGGTTAAAGGATGGTCTGCCTTTAACCTACGACACACGAATTAGGAAGCAGTCGATGGGCCTGGTTTTCAGCCACACATTTAATAGCGATTCGGGTAACAATTAAATATGTGTAAAGGTTACTGTAAAACTGACTGGAGAACGTCTCTTACAGGAATTTACCAGTGTGTAGCTGTAAACTCGGCTGGAAGAAGTTGGACAGCAGCCCAAATAAAGATAAACGTTTCCCTTAGCCCTAATCCCCCTGAAAATGTACAATGTCGCCCTTTCGACTTCAGTAGCGTGTGCTTAACCTGGAGGAAGCCTTCAACAAATGTTTCCGTGCAGGCCTATAGTGTTCATCCCTTTTATAAAGGTAACAGTTTCACTGTCAATACAAAACATTCTCGATGTTACATTAAAGAGTTGTTGAAATTAAAAGATGCCAGAAGCCCCTTATCTACAGATTTCAGGCATGTTTACCCTGCATAGATATTATTTTTACAATTGAGGCAGTATATATATTGAAGTCTTGTACCTACCAAAGAAATAATAATAATAATATAAGTTTATTTAAGATAATATACAATACACAATATATAGAATGTACAATATACAATGTATAGATATAAAATACACAATATAATGATATATAAAAAGTAATATATGAATGGCGTATAAAATGTATAAACACCTAAATAAACTAGGATAATCACAGAAGCAGCAGCAGATTGCTGCTGCTTGTGCGTGATTTTACATATATATAGCAAGTAATTTAAATAGACAATAAACAGGAGCTGACGTGTAATTTTATAATGTTTTCAGTTATCTAATTAGGTATATAGAATTTTTTATTTTTTTACGATTAATATATTATATCAAATGGCATATTTTGGATAATTATTATTGTTTGCTGGGATTATTTCTCTGGTTAACTATATTTTGAAACCTAGTTCGATCAGTATATCAATCATGGTTTGTTATATTCTAAAGTCATCTAAAATGGAAATGATTATACATGAATTATCAAAACTAGAAAAGAGATTTTTGTTCAGTAACAAAAAACAAAAGATGTTTGTACTTATCAAAAGCTAAAATTTATAATGCATCGATTTTCTTTGGTAGAAAGAAATATTTCTCAAATGTGGTAATAGTGGTGTATGGTAAACTGAAAATAGCAGAGAATAATACAATTTTTCGTAGAGATTCCAAACTTTAGGTAGTTGTTAGTTGTCCTAAAAATAAGATATTCTTAGAATATCTACCTACTGCAAGTGTCAGAACATTGTTTTAAACTCGAAAAAGGGGGTAAATTAACCTTCTTTGGAGCAATTTTCGAAAACTCATTTTCTTCGTTCACAACACGTTTCATTCTTTTACTTTTTTTATATTCGACATTTCCAGTTTCCAGAAATCTATCGAGAAGGTTTTGGAAGCTGCTAATATCAGGAATACTTCTTTCATGATAACATTGGTGATAAATTCTATTGGCAAGTAAACAATTTCTGTCTGACTCGCTCAAAACAAAAGTCATGTCTACAAGTCCCGCTTTATTAAAATTCATATTGTAAAATTCCAAATATTTTAAATTCAATACAAATTGTAACGACCGATAAGTGTGATAAATGCTCCTTTGTACACGACAATTTATACCAAACTGAGGTTTTATTGCTTGTCGAATAACGAAAACAGCAAACAAAAATTACAAAAAAATATTACAGTAAGGGACCGGTTAAATACTATTTACTCATTTCAATGGATTGGAAGAAATGGTCCCACTAAATGGCATGACATGTGTCAATCAATATGGGCAAGATGTCGAACACCTATTATAAATTTTTGTAATGAATTATTTGAGGGAACCTCTTTTTTTAAGTTCATTCTTGAATTTGACATTTATTTATAAAACCAAAATGGTTGCAATTAGCCATAGGGAAGTACTTACAAAAAATTTTCGTTTTTCATTTCTATATCACATCGTCGAAAAATACACAGGGTGTTCCGTTTGAAGAAATTAAGAAAATTCAATTTAAAATGTTCTTAATTGAAAAATAATTTTTGGCCATCCTGTACATTTTTAGGAAATAAAAATGACTCAAAAACGTTAAGTAGATGTCTCGTAACTGGTATTCACATAAGTTTTTCTTAAAACCCATAATAATTGTGACTGGTGATTATTGAAATATCCATCTGCAGATTACATTATATCAACAAAAAAATTCATTACATCCAAGTGGTTGGGAGATATTTAATGCTAATATAGGAATGAATAGAGCCTAGAAAGAGGCTTCAAAAAATATACTGATATACATAGCATTCCGTTTAAAAAAATAGGCGCTTGGTCCTGTAATTTCGTCTTGGCTCGCCCTGTATGGTCGAAAATAATTTCCAATTATAGACTTTTTTATCTAGTTTACTTGCAACTTTTTAAAAAAATGTCTAGCTATCGTAGAACTCGAGATATCGAGGTCCGACGCACTATTGTCCCACCCTGTATATGAATTACAGGAGGTGGAGGGGAGGGGGTAAATGTAAAACATCGAAAAAATTTAAGTAGAGGTTTCTTACAATAAAAGGACCACATTTTCGTTGCTTAATTTACAGATTAAGGGGTCCCAAAAAAAATTAAAATCGAAAATTGCCCCAAAAGAGGCTTAATTTACCACTTTTTCGGGTTTAAAACAACGTTCCAACACTTGCAGAAGGTAGATATTCTTGGAATGTCTTATTTTTTTTGGAATCTGAAAAATTGCATAACGCTTCGATTACCGTACTCCACTATAAACCACATAGGGCGCAATAAATTATGCTCTAAAGTTATCTGTCGTGGAAATGATCGCACGTTAATTGTTAGAACTACAGAGGAACTCCTATTCGGTAACAAAAAAGGGATGTTTGTAGTTATCAAAAATGAAAATACATACATACTGATTTTCTTTGGTGTGTACATGACGGGACAATGCCTACCCACTGTACATCATTGTGTTGCATTTTTTCAGCTCAAGGATTGGAAGTGTCACTCACTGAACTTGTTACAAATATGACCCATCACCTAGTTACGGGTCTCCGTAGCAGTACAAATTATACATTTTATATTCGTTTATACTCCAATGCAGCAAGTGATGGATCTGAGAGAGTCACCTGTGAAACAAGTATGTATTTACATACCATTATGCCATAAGAATAATTATTAAGAAGTTTCTCTTTTTCTAGCTGTTAAGGGTAGTCGCAACTTAGACATAGTGCCTACTAGTGCTAATTCAGTGATGTTGAAGTGGTCCGAAATTAGTACGGATGTACCTTGCGATGGAACTAGAAATTTCTATAAAGTACAATGGAAGAAGGAGGGGCATTCAACTATTAACATTGAACGTACCTTGAAACAGAAGTATAGTATTACTGGTGAGTTAATAAGGTACTGTTTAACGGCCATTTTTATTATTTTATTTTATACAGCTGCATGTGGTATTATAGCTCGCTTGGGCTTTGTGCAATCCGAAATATAAATGTTTTTTCTTAAATTGTAGTGGAAATTAAGAGAATATGTTTAATTAAAATATCATCTGGGACGTTACTAAATGCTCCACAAAGCGCCTTTTTTAAAAGCTTTATTTAACTTGCAAAGTTTGTTTGTTTGTTTGTTTAGGTCAAATCTTGCAATCAAAATTTATTTATTTATTTATTATTATTATACGGATTCACCATTATACAAAAAGGAAAGAAAAAGAATACATATTAAAATGAGTTAAAACAATAAAATAAAGTAATGACTAATTTAACATTGGTAAACTACTAATATTAGATTTGAACTTACTTAGTGAACACGAAAAAGGATCTATGTTGTATCTATTAAAATTCCTTATGATACGAGATATAGGAGAATTAAAACCATAATTGGTGTTGTGAAAATTAACCACAAATAAATGAGAATTTCTCGTATTATAGGGACTAACAAAAACTTTTATATCATCCAGGGTTTCGGTACAGTCATAAAGTCCGTTAACAACTTTAAACATAAAAATTAAATCAATCCTAAAATGACGAACAGATAAATTGGTTAGGTGTAGACGACTTAAAATGTTTGGATAACAAAATTGTTCATGTGGAGTTAGTTTATAATGAACATAACGAGCAAATCTAATTTGTACATTTTCAATTAAATCAACATCACATTGATAGTACGGAGACCAGATAACACAAGCATAATCTATGGAAGAGCGTATTAGGGAACAATAAAGAAGTTTTACGGTATTAGTTGATAGTTGTTTAGAATTTCTCATGACAAAGCCCAAGATTTTATTACAGGTTGAGGAAACTTTGTTTAAATGGCTTTTGAAATTTAACCTTTGATCAAAAATAACTCCTAAATCCTTAACTTCAACAACATTTTTTAAGATGACGTCATTGATATTATAGTCGTAATTGAGACAACTATGAGATCTATAAAAAGATATACTACAACATTTACTAATATTTAAGTTCAGATAATTATTAACTGACCAATTATATACATGATCAATATCATTCTGAAGATCCTGACTGTCCGATAAGCACCGAATTGTATGAAACAATTTAAGATCATCAGCAAAAAATAAAAATTTTGCAGAAGTAATAATCTTAGACATATCGTTTATAAATAAGTTAAAAAACAATGGTCCACAATGGGAGCCCTGTGGTACACCGGAACAAACATTAATTGGATTGGATATAAAGTTATTAATTCTAACCTGTTGTGTCCGATCAGACAGAAAACTAGACACCCACATGACAATACTATCACCAAAACCAATAGAGTTTAGTTTCTCAATTAAAAGAGCATGATTGACTCTATCAAATGCCTTGGAAAATTTCGATTAGTTCTAATTAAGCTAGAGCTTTGAAATTTTGCACATGTATATAAGTCCGGTGACAATACACTTTAACATTTTCATATAAGAAAAAACAAGATGGCGGACGACTTTACCGTTTTTAATCCGATTCGACTCAAAATCGATATCTGGGAGTTTTCGAGATCGCCAATTATGAATTCTTGGTCAAAATTTAGAAATTCAAAATGGCGGCCCAATATGGCTGACGAATTTTGTCATTTAGATCCAAATCGATCAAAGTTAATATCTGGGGGTTTTTGGGGTCGCGAATTACGAATTCCTAGTCAAAAATTTAGTTCAGGATGGCGACTTTTAGATGGCAAACGACTTTAACGTTTAAGATCCGATTGAACTTAAAATCAATATCTGGGGGTTTTCTAGGTCGTGGATTATGAATTTTTAGTCAAAATTCATAAATTCAAAATGGCGACCCAATATGGCTGACGACTTTTGTCATTTAGGTCCAAATTGATCAAAGTCGATATCTGGGGATTTTTGGGGTCGCGGATTACGAATTTCTGGTCAGAAATTTAGTTCAAGATGGCGGATGACTTTACCGTTTATGATCCGATTTGTCTCAAAATCGATATCTGGAGATTACAGCATATCAAAAGACTAAAAAGTAGAAAATAAACCATGAAGTAAATCAAACCCATCATTTTGTTATATAATTTTTTTGATGATATAAAAGCTTGTCGCGAGCAGTCTCCTTTATATAGGAAAGTCTCACGAGAAGCTTTTATATCATAAAAACAATTATATAATGTAACAAAATGATGGATTTGATTTAGTTCAAAGTTTATTTTCTACTTTTTAGAGCATTTAAATAAAACCTTTTTTTTTAATATATTTTTATATAAATAATTTTATTAAGACTTACTGCTGTATTGTTTTAATTGCTTGACTTATTTTTGACCTTCTTATCGTGGTCTTCTTCTGAATGTTTTCTTATTCTTCTTCCGCGACAAAGTAGAATACCATACAAGAACTTGATAGACTAAAGTTCCTTAGTTGCACAGCAAGAACAGTAAATATTTTACTAAAGTGTTGATGCTCGCATGTTATCGGTGCAGAGGCTTCATCACTCTTCTGTTTCAGGTCTTGTTCCGGGTACAAATTATGAATTTCGTGTGACTTCTACCTCATATAACAAGGACTCCGTACCGTGGATCCCTTATACTCACTCGAAAATCGATGACAGTGTTTATACAAACAGCGAAGACATGAATAACACTAACAGCACTGATTCTGTGTCTCTGCCCCCTGTACAGCTAGAGGGCGTACCGGTGTCACCGACTTCCATCAAGCTATCTTGGGCAGATGTCGCCAATAAGAAGTATTATACAATTTGTTATGTGCCGGACAAAGAGGGGATAAAGTGTGAGGATGGGAAAACATTGAAAAGGTAAGGCTTCTATGTGAACGTATTGAAACACGTTTACAATAATGAATGTTATATTTGGTTTTAGTTATTCGAATAAGATAACAGTTACCAAATTGAAGCCGAATACCACATACGAATTTAAAGTTCAAACCCACAGTTTGGAGGGAATGTCTGGACCTTTTTCGAAGTCAATAGAAGTCCAAACTCCTGCAGATGGTAAGTGCAAACCGTATTATATCTTCTGCCACAAATCTCTTTAATACAAACACAGTTTTTATTTAACATCGCGTTGGCTAAAGTTGGTATAGAAATTTCAGTAAACTCTATAAATTGTAGAATGGAAATCAGTACTAACAATGTCCGTTTCATAGTCACTAGTGTCAATAGGTATCCAAAATGCCATATTAAACAAGTAATTACAAATTAAAATACTAAAGATATTAAACAAATAAACTTTCCAAATTTTCACTAGAATAAATAATTTATAACTGCCTGACTGCACCGCACTGCCTCGTACAAATCATTTGATAGAAATGTTCCAAATACAGCATGGAAAAATACAGACCAATTAAAATTCGGCGACAAATCAAACACGCTAGGCTTCTACTCCAGTCCGCTTGTTTACGTGATAGTTCGATCAAGTCCTCGTTGTCTGTCAATGAGATTTCAGTCAGTAAAAATATGTTTAATTCCGAGCTGTCTTAATTGAAATCGTGTAAACTCTGAAATTATATATTTTACTTTGGGGTCAGAATTTTTCTTTTACTCTATTTTTATTTCTTTGTTAATATTAAATTCATACTTAATGGACTCAATTAATGTGACGTCACATATTAGGTTACCCAACATACTACTGTCATACCTAATGCTAATGGCACGAAATTAATGACTATTATCAAGCGGGTTAAAACATAGCTTAGAATTTTATTTTATTTCTACCTCACGGAAAAGATTTGAGGACTTTCAGTAACTAATTTATATTCACAAAGTATCTAAAATTATATACAGGGTGATTAACATTAAACTCCCCAGGCAGTTTCCATATTAACGAAAAGAGGTATTTAATTTCTGTAAAGGCCAATTGTTACATATTTTTGGTGGCTTTGACGTTCAAATGTTGTCAATGACAGTGGTGTCCGCTACGTCGCGACGCCGGAAAGAAAATTTTCGATGAGTGGTACTTTGAAAGTATAATATTATTAAAGTATGTTTATTTATTTATTTACGGGCATAAGCCCATTTCTAAAATACAATTTAAAAAAAGGCCAATGTCTGTCAAATTATCTAATATTTCCTATTTTAAAATTTTTTAAAGTATAATTTTTATTAACTCCTGTGTTATTTTTAAGTTTTTGAATGCGTTTGTTATTAGGGGCCATCCATGAATTACGTCACATGTTAAGGGGGAGGGAGGGGGTCAACAAAATGTGACATCATGTGACAAGGGGGAGACGAGTCATAAGCTTCGTGATGTCATGTATAAATCTAAAATATTAAAACTCTAAACTTCAACTCTAAAGAAAAACTTTAAAATATTACCAACTCTTATCAATATTGTTATAAGTGAAACGCCCAGTATATAGGGCATTTACAAATTTAAATTTTTCCTATTTATGTTTCCAAATTCAAGTAATTATTGCAGATTAATTCATAGTATTTCATCTTCTCATTTATCTGGTCATTAAATATTATACACAGTAAAGTTACCAGAAATGCAATTTTAAAATTATATTCTTTTAAAGCAAAGTTAAACGCTACAATTTTGAGACAGAATTTACATAAAATCTAGTCGAGTCGCAGGGTTTGTTTATCGTATATTCAGATAAACGTCAAGTACTTCGTGTATTCCCATAGTATGGAATCGCCTACACGTTTCTAGCTGGGCCATAGAAAGAGATAGAGAGTTGAGCGTCACTCTAAAGTGTTGCACAGTGTCGAATATTATAATAGCGTTAAAATAAACATATTCCCACAAGAAACAAGCGGAGATGCATAATCCAGGTAGAAGGGTGACATCAGGAACAATATAAAAGGAAGACGGCGTGGTATTGAAAATAGGAGAAGATAGACGACATCTGAAGGCAGCACCTTTTAAGCTACGTCGCGATATTTTCGCCGAACTTTATATTTGCCTTTGAAGTCATTCCAAGCTACGTCGCGAGTTTCTCGCCGAGCTTAACAAATTATTTTGGGTTATTTTTCATTAAGTCAGCCGTCTAAACTACTAGCCAAACAATATTATAACTTACATCTTATTTTAACGAATTCTTCTCAACCACCGACATGCTCGACGAAGACGTTCAACATGTAGAACCTGGGGGAGAGCATTCACGGGCGATATAACGCTATACAGAGCGCACAGAAATTCAGCAGGCATAAATTTTAAAGGTGATCGCTTGCTTATTTTGAAACTCTATTTTATTATTTGCAATTGCATTCATATTCTGGTTTCGACGGGGTGTAATAGGGAAAATTGACGCATTTGTGGTACTAAAAGAATATTAGATTTTTTTTAAATATTAGCTTTGACTTTTAACAAGGAAATATATTATATTGCTAGTTATTCAGTTATGATTTCATTCACGATTTTAATTCACAAACTTTCACTTTCTAAATATCTTACTAGGGAAATTTGCGTTTGCAAAGTAACAAGTTATTATTCAAGAACTATATATTTAGAGCTACGCAATAACAAGGTACTTTATCACAGACTAGCCAAACTTCATGTCTATCATTATTCTGCAGTTTTTATAAAACAAATAGTGGACTTTCGCTTTCACCACATCGCATGTAAGGTTTTTCAAGAATGCTTTATATCTAAAGTACACTAGGAATATTTTCCTACTGTAACCACAAGGTTTTCTGATTGTTGGACATTTACCTACAATAAAATATTATAGTTAATGCTCATTTCTCAACTTAATTTTGATAATGTATAAACATGACATGATTCTTGTCCTCTGTTTTGCATTCGATTCATTATTCGGCTATTGCTAACAACTTTAATTATAAATTATTATTATCTAGCGAGTGCTAACAACTTTATTTAATTATAAACCATTATTACCGAGTGATTGCTAACAGCTCTATTATAGATTATCATTATCAGGCCATTGCCACAACTCTAATTACTATTAAAATAACACAGCATACTTTTGTATAAGTTCTTGTTATTGCATCAAAACACTCAGTATATCTATAGTATGGTCATTACTATAGCAGCGCAAATTTTCTTATTATAATGTTTAGACAATTGTCTCAAATATTTGGATTACTTTTGATTTCATGTTCGACTATTGTTGCATCAATTTATATAAAATAAAATGGGTTTTTTTTACTATTTTTTCCCATCAATTATTGTCTTATTCTTTCACCTTTACCGTCTCGTCATATAAGTAATAAATTAAATAAATGTTTTAATTTCAAAAGCAAAATAGAAAACAAACTTCAACTATAAATGTACAGTGCAACCTTGAGTAATAAAATACTACATAAATAACATATATAATTAACTAGGTCTCTCAATAGACAGTGTGTTCAAGTTTACCAGGTGTTTCAATTAACAGAGTGATTAATTTTCTAAGGTATATCGTATCAGGCAGAAACAAGTAATATTAAACTTTATATAAAAGAACCTGGGGTAATTATAAAGGGTTACTACACACACACACACAACGTAATTAAGGTCCTAACCACATAAAACTAGACGATCACGCAAATGGCTGTTATTTGTTTATCCTTCAGATAAATAAATAGTAATGAATTTACTGGTGACATGATTACCAGGATTTCATTTATAATTAATTGGGGTGGGCCTAAACCTCTTCATAAGATTTAAATTTGTTTGTATCACATTTTGGCACGTGGTCTATATTTTTCATCATGCAGAGCCACTAACCAACACAAGCAATCACATAAGAGGCAACAACAGTTTTTGCACATCACAAAGAATTGCAGCTAGACGTGCCAGGGATGTTCTTTGTTTGATATTAAACGATGGTGATGCTATATGGTTGGATGAAGAAAATGTTGACACATCGAATGTTCCTAACATTATCCAAATCGAGAACGAAGTGACTGCTATGCCAATCATAAATAATATAAAGGAATGGGTTAAAGTCCATGGACACAAGATGATTAAATTTTGTATCGTTCATTTTTTGATTTTTTAAGTTTTGTATAATTTCTAAAATGTTGATTTTATAAAAAAAGATTTTTAATAAAAATATAAATAATTTTGGAAGTGCTGTTTTAATTTAATAATTTCTAAATTTAAAATTGTAAAATATATGACGTCACACCAGGGGAGGGGTCACACAAATGTGACTACCTGTGACAGGGATGGGGGGCTCCAAAAATCATGAAATTCTTGTGACGTAATTTATGGATGGTCCCTTACGAGATAATTCAGAAATGGTTGTATACACCAACGAATAGAAATTAAACATGATTTTGATCTACGGATAATGTAGAAAAAATTCCAAGAACAAACTTTAATAACAATATACTTTAAAAGTTCCAGGCATCGAAAATTTTCTTTCCTGCGTCGCAACGTCGCGGAATTATATCCTCCAATAGGAATTGAGAATACAAAAATGTCATTTAGTTTGCTGCCAACTTCAAGTTAGTTTATATATTGCACTGTCAGTTCTCTAAAAAGTTTATAACCTCATACAGTTAACAGGTATATGTGCAAAATTCCCGCATTCCGTTTAAATATCGCTGGCAAATTATTTCTGTCACCATCTTTAAAGTGGCAAGAACAGATCAATGAAAACTTATTAGATTTCCTATTGCCTCTTCTGAAAATAGTACAAATAAAATTAACTAGGTACACAATTTATAATAAAACCTTGTATAGTATTGATGTAAATAGTAAAATTAATGTAATTTTTTGTATGAAAATCGGCACCGGAATAATATTACAAAAGGGAAATTGTTTCATAAATTTTAATAACTTGTACTGCTGGCCTTTTAACTGTAAATCAGCATTTTACTATTAGAAAACTCTATAATAAAGTAAAATACAAACAACTTTAACCTACCTAATAAATAGTTCCCACTTTTCTTTTAACTTGGCATCCTTTGGAACGTTAAACTCTTTACATCCATTTTTATTAGTATGATCAAATTCAGGAACAAAACATAAAGCCATAGTTCAAACAATTTAAAAAGAATACAAAATTTTATTAGAAAAAGAAAGATTAGGTTATGAACTGTAAATTTGAAATCAAACAAGAGTAGTGAACTTAGCTGCAATTGCATTGCTTTCCGCCCATATAATTTAAATTTTCACATTCTTCATTCTCATTGGAAGAAACTGTTGCTTTTTTATATTTGGCATTATTAAAATAAAATGAAAGGGTTATTAAATTTTATATAAATACATATATTTTAACATATCTTGTGCATATGATATTGGCACTGGAAATTCTTAAATATTTCTTTCAACCGAGAAATTCAATAAAATGTATAGCATGTATGTATATTTTAGCATCATATTTTAAAGTCTTTATGATCAAGGTAATGGTTCAAATTCCAATGTTATTCGACGTGATTAAAATTTCTATAACAGTAGTATGTTTTATTATTCAAGTCCTTGTATTTTTTTTTAAACAATATCTAGGAAAAATTTGTGATAGATCTATTTTCACGCGAAGAGAACCAAAAATGCGTATAAAATGTTTTACTTCGGGGTTAAAAATTATCTTTTATGTGGCTGTGTAATTATTCCCAAAAATGTACAAAATGTGGCCGGTTAAATAAGTAAAATTGTTCGATTGGATCTACATACCATATTTGATTTAAATAAGGCGTGGCATTTTTTATTGAAAATTTATTTTTATCAATCTAATGGCATTCTATATTCTTTATTTTCCATTTCATATTTTCAATGTTAGTGCCTTTCATTACAAAATTAGTATCATGGGTATATGAAAATTTCAGAGTTAAATTTCCTAAGGTCCCTATAGCCAAGTCATTAATGAACGATATAAATCAAGTCGGACTTATAATAGAGCCTTGTAGTACCCCAGTCTCAATATTTACTGAATCTGACTTGAATTTATCGTGCACCTTTTACTGTCATCTATTTGTAAAAAAAAAAATTGAAACTATTAAAAACAGATGCCACATATCCCAAATCGTTCAAATTTAAATGATTTAGACAATCAAATACTTTGTCAAAAATCTATGAATAGACGGATAGTTGATTGTTTTTTGTCCAGGCTTGATACCATTTCATTGATAAAACAACCTAGAATAATTTATACTTTTATCATTGGTGCTGCTGCTGTGATTCCAGCATATTATTTGAAAGAAAAGAATCAGTTAATTCACCATTTACTTCGCTGTCATCTAGTTTCAACATCCTTAATAAAACGTTAATTGACCTACACTCTCAGCAGCGCACTCTATTGGTGAAAGAATTAAAAACAGTTACGGCTGTGGTACACATTTTATTGAAGGCATCACCTCAATTTTGCATGTATTTATATTTTTATGTGCCTCTTATTTAGTATCAAGCGAAATTAAAGTTAATCCTAAATAATTCCTTTAAAAAACGCATCTGCTTGTTCTTCAGTGTTGGAAAGCCGGTTTATTTGGTAAATGATAACATTTAAATAATTCTACTATTGGCTAAAAGATGGCGTTTTCTGAAAATCTGAAAAAAGATTATTAAAAAAATTTTCCAGTGCCTTCCTCAGTTTTGGACCTGAAGTACAAAGTAATAAACGAGAGCACCGCCTGCCTTCACTGGAAGGCGCCGACACACAAAAACGGCAAGCTTCAAAAGTACATTATATCCTACACACCTGATAGAGATCGACCTCTAGAGAAATGGACTGATATTTCTATTCCCGCTTACCAAAGAAAATCAAGGGCGTGCTGGCTGGGAGATGAAGACACTAATTCAGCCTTCCTCGGAAACTTGAGCTCCAACATTTACTACACCTTGTTGGTTAGAGCCGTCTCGGACGTCGGAGTGGGGAAGCCAACCGTGCCCATTGTAGTAACGACGAACCCGAGCGGCAGTTCCGATGAGCAATCACCTGATCTACAGAACGAAATAGAATATCACAAAAAAGTTGGTAAGTCTTGATTTTTAAAACTAAATGTATTTTACAAATTCTGTATCCAATATTATTTGCTTAGGGGTCATCGTCGGGGTGATAATGGCGTTAATGTGCATAGTGTGCTGCATAACCTGTATATTAGTCAGGAGACGCTGCGTGAAACGTAGGGCTTTAGCTAGAGCGAGAATGGCAGCTTCAAACAACTATTATCCCGCGGTAGCACATTATGCTTCTCACATTGGGGCTGTTCAGGTGAGGCTGGAGGAGCCGTGCGCTGCTAACGTACATGAAACGGAACATCTTGTCGCCGAAGCTCACTCTACGCACATACCACCCATTTCACCCAGCCATTTGGACACAAAGGTAGGTTTACCTCTGAAAGCAACTTGTTCTTCAGTGGGGAGCGACACCGTAATTATTATTTATGTGCCGTTTGTTATTTTTACGTTTTTTTAGGGTGGCGAGGAATTTCCGAATGGTCACGTAAATGGTTCTGCAAAGCCCTACATGAACGGTCATTTGCCCAATGGTCACGTACACATAACTGAAAATCCACAAGTAAGTCACTTTTTGTTAAAAGAAAAATGTCTGTTTTTAATAAAGCGAATGTTTCGTCTAAAGGCAAACGCAGTAGATATTAAATCAATTAATTTTCTGGCGTTTTAGACCATTGAAACAACTTAAATGTATAAAGTCGAAAATGGTTCCATTTTCTCTCGAAGAAAAATTAAACCAGTTTCAACTTTATCTTTCAAGTTCTCATTAGGTTTTGTGAAAATCAAAAATACGTATACAAGTGCATAAATTGTGATCACTGAACAAAAGGCAACGGTTTTTTAGCCAAAAACTCTAGATCCTATTTAATTTGATCCAATCTCGTACATATACATGGTGAATTTGAAAATACAAGTGACCATTTTATCTTGCAGATCCTTATAAATAAATCCCTTCTGCTTTAGTTTCTGAATTCTTCCATACATTTTTTGATAAAAATTAACCTAAATTCTCCCCTGCTGTACTGTCGTGAGCAGGAAAAAATAGGACAACTTTTTTTGAAATTGAAAATTCAGTTCAATGTGCAGAAGAGTATCTTGTTCAAGTGATTCGTAAAGATAATAATTCAAGAACTTTTAATGAATTAAGATATTGGATGTATCATCACGGGAAAACATTGGCTATAGCACAGTTACCACCTGCGACTGCATCAATAAGGTTTTACATTTTGCGAGCCTTCTTCATTACATATGGCCAAAACCGATGCTTGGAGCGAGAAGTAACATCCTTGAATCCCCTCTTGTTTGGGTACAAGAAAGAAAATGGTTACCTAATATCAAGATCAATCACTATAATTTCTCCTTCGACCGAGGAATTAGTGCCGAACTGCAACTGTGCCAAATGCTCGTGCCAGAATAATTGCTATTGTCGGGCCGCGGGACCATCATGCTGCTCTTTCTGCCATTGCCGGATTACAGCTCAATGTAATAATCAATGATGTTAATTAATAATTATCGTACTGTCATGAGCAGAAAAAAATGGGACAACTTTTTTTTTTCTAATGTAAATCTGTCTCTATTTGAATATGTAATGGGTAGCCAAAATAAAACAGATATCACTTCTAATTTACTTTTTATTTTAATGCTGCAGTTATTGCTATAGTAAATAATGGATGGTTAATGAGACAAATTGCACATTGCACAATAACATTAACAAAAATTTGGTGTGTAACATTTTAAGAATGTGGAGAATAAATGGTACGATTAGTAGAAATCCTGGATCAAAGGACAAAGGATATCCTATTTAACAAGAAACTAACTATTAATATTTAGTTATTGCACCATTTCTATTAATAACTTCTATAAGTCTATTCGGCATAGAATTAAATAACCTTATACAATAATCATTAGTAATAATATTTTCCCATGCATTATTTACTATTTCCAGTAATTCTTCGGCATTCCGTGGTCTCACATTTCGTGTTTGGGTACTTCTTACGAGTAGTCCCCATACTTCTTCCACAGGGTTAAGATCTGGACTATGACTGTGCCAGTTAAGAACATTGATATTGTTATCTTGAAACCAATTAGTTACGGTATGAGCAGCAATTGTCTTTTTGAAATATGAACTCTTTATTATCAAATAATTGTGACACAGACGGGAGTATAATATTGTCTAAAATCCTAATATACGTCTCACTATTAAATCTTTCCTCAATATGCCACAAAACACCAGAACCACTTGCCGATATCCAAGCCCACATATTGACGGAAAATCTACCACTTTTATCATTGTTAGATATATATTTCTCATCGAATCGAGTATTCGGAGTGCGGTAAGCACGTATACGACCGCTGTGTGTTGACTGGAAATTTTTTCGTCTGTAAAGATTACATTGTTCCAAAAAATCCTACTCGAGCTTCTTTATGTCCAGCTTTAAGTAAGTATTTCTGTGCTGCTGCATGACAGCATAGCTCCGATTCTCTTACTCGCCGACAACCAGTACTACTCGATCCAGCAAATTTGTTTCTTCAGCAGCCTAAATAACTGAGTAAAATGGATTTTCTACTAAAGCATTTACCAATTGCAAATCTTGTTGTTCAGTTGATATCCTTCGGCGCCCTGATCCAGGATTTCTACTAATCGTACCATTTATTCTCCACTTTCTTAAAATGTTACACACCGAATTTTTGTCAATATTATAACGCAGTGCAATTTGTCTCATTGACCATCCATCTTCTGCTTTAGCAATAACTCCTGATTTAACTAAATCGCTTATATGAGGCATATTAGCTTTTTGCACACTTGCAATAAATTATGACAACTAACTGACAATGTCACAAAAATTAAAGTTAAATGTACACAACTATATTTAGCAAAATACCGTTATAAGACTTGTTCTATTTTTTTTTGCTCACGACCGTACTAAATCAAGGTTTGTAAAGTAAGATAGGTAGCATGGTAACTTTCGACCACTCAGAGATTACTATTTAAAATGCGGGAACGCGTCACTCTGCCTGCTCATTCGAATTTCTGGCATTCAAACCATTAGTATAGAAGTATAATAAGTTATGAATTTGAATTCCGTATTTTGTATTTTTTAATGTACAAGCACAAATTAATAAATTGACTTTTTTGATTAATGATTATTAACATCGATAACGTTTTCCTTTGAATTTAAAATTGACATTACTATATATCAAATTTATAACTAATTAATGTATGCAGTTAAGGAAGTACATTTTATATCAAGGGACTGAAGTAGGTTCTTTTAATCTTGTGTGCAATTTCTTGCCCGAGACTTCAGTCTTGATTTCATTGCTTTATATAATTCTTAGCGAATTTAATAAGTTATGAGGTAGATGAAGAAACTTACATGATACTAATTTTCGCCCTAATGAAGAGTTACTTAGAAAAGTTTCTTATTTTATGACGTACTGAGTAGAAATTTTTCCCCAGGCCAACCTTTACAATTATGTAGTATTAAAAAATTTTAATGTAAATTTTTTATTAGAATTAGATGTGCATACAATAATTTATTAATAAAATTTAACAAGAGGGCCATTAAATTTTATTTCTTGTATTAAGTAATTTTTTTAGGGAAGGAAAAAAACATCAACATCTCACCACTCTCTTTTGCCTTTTTTGAGTTGTTTTTGCAAACAGCTACACTACAAACCTTTCCTCCAGTCATCTAACAATTGTATTTAACATTGTTATTTGTTATTATTATGAACGGAAAATAATAAAAACTGTTTACCTTAAAATTATTTCTGTAACTACACAGGTTACAAACTTCTACATACTATGAGTCTTTTCTCTTTAACAGTAATTGTCAATTAGATTATACACTAAATAACTATAACTGCACGATTATAAACACAAAAACAACAAATATTTCGAAATAACTCAACAAATAAGCGCAGCGTCTCAAAAAATGCATACGTACAATTAAGTTCCAGCAGGCACGATGACGCGCAAAATGGCCGCCTTCATCGTAACCCCTCCATTCCGTTCAAGTTACCATGCTACCTATCTTACTTTACAAACCTTGGTACTAAATTACTATTTTTATTAGTTTAAGAGTCATAAACCTAATCCACTAAGCCCAATTATTTACTTACACTTCAAATTCACCCTGTATATGAATATATTATAGTTTATTTGAAATGGATCCTGAAAAATCTGACTTATGTGAGACTCGATTATATTTCCAGTATTACGCGCTCGAATGCAACGGGCACGTGGATTCCAAGAAGTCCAAGCATTCCCCCCCAATACCGCTCCACTTTGAAGAGGACTCCAACTCGAATGTGAAGTCTTCAAAGTTCTACGATCTTTACAGGTTGTTTGAAAACTCGAAAAAAAACTCGAAATATCACCAGTGCAATCCTCATTTTGAGCAAAACGTAAGCAAATTGCAAAATTCGAACAGCGACGTTCAGTCCCTGGACATGAACGGGGACGACTCGTTGAATGCCACGCAGTTGACTTGTTTAGACGATTCTCTAGGCGTTAGTGTGGTCAATAGTCATAGAAGAATATCGCCTGTTTTAGGTCCTAATGGATAACGTTGAGGTTCATTATTTACAATAATGTAAATGCTAGTTGAAATTTTACATTTAACGTCATGACCAATTTTAAGCTATAACAGTTTTTGTTTTTTGTTGATTTACAATACTGCCTTATTTAAAAACACAAACCCAAAGTTGAGAACACAGCTTTACAAATATAATAAATACGATAGGACTGATTTTTTATGTTTCGTTGATGGCAATATTCCACAAAAAATCATGATATGCAACGAGTCTTCTGTTTTTAGTTTTATTTTTTGTAAATATCACTATTGCTCAATATAAACAATACTGTCATTTATTTTATCCGCATAACACCAACTCGTTAAATTTACATAGAACAAATATAGGTAGTGCACTTATTTCGAGAGTTACACCACCAAAGTCAGGTTAAATATGGGCGCGTTGGCTTGCTGTAACATATCGCAGAACTTAGCTAAAAGTAGGGTAATATGACAATTTTTCTGCGATTGCAACATGCGCCTATCGATCGACTAATGCTAATAGCCCTTTCCAGCGCAGAATCCAGAATCCCAACTTAACGAAGCATTCTCTGTATATCAGAAATAAACGGAATCTAGAAGGTGATAGACAAATGGTAACTAGTAATAATAATGATTTTTATTAGGCCTTCCAACTGGAGTCTTTCAGTCAACAAGTAATATATTGTGCTGTTCTACTTTTATTGAACTCAATAATTTGCAGTACTAATCAAACTTTAACTTGTTTATTTCCAATAGGTAAACCCAAAAAAAAAACTTTTAAACCAAAAGATCAACTTAAAATCTCTTACCTTTTGATCCGAAAGTACGTCAAATTTATTTAATGGGCTGGCTAGCTTATCTTTTCCTTCAGGAGCAGGTTTAAATTCAGTTCCTGTTTTAAAATGAAATTTTATTAAAGTAAAATTTTTAATCTGATATAAGTAATTTATTTTCCTTGATATTTAGATAATTTAGCTTTATAACAGGTTCGAAAGTCTAATACACTATTTAAATTTTAATATACAGCCTTGTCCAAAATTAAACACACAAGAACTTCTTCGTAGCTACACTCTTCTCTTTCCAAATCCAACAATTCTCCTTTCATTAATTCTTCACCTTATCTCGTCCTTATCTCCTCTGCAATTCCTATCCACAATAACACCTCTTCTTTCTTATTTACAGTCTATTTTTACTCTTCTTCGCTGATCTCCACAATTTCTTACTTTTTAATTCAATTTCAAATTATTAATCCTTGTTTATTATTTTTCTTCTTCACTCCCTAATTTTCACTTGTTCTTTTTTTTTCTTAAATTTGTTATTCCAATTTTACAACCTTTCTTTTATCTGTTGTTTGTTGTTCTATATCACTAAATACCAAAGTACTCAAAATAAACAAAACAAAACACCATATGAATTTTGATTAATTTCATTCCAAACATAACCTAACTTAAACCTCCTTGTCTTTCTCCAGGAAAACATTTACCAACTATAAAAAAAATTTCCTACTTAAAAGAAATGTCATAATGACTTAAATGTCAGAAATTATTTCAACAACAACTTAATAACTACTAACATAGATGTCAGTATCAAACTTACTGTTGACATCAAATAAAAACTTAAAAACTATTAAAACAACTCTAAACAAGTATTAACATTCTAAAACACATACCTTTCGGATCTTTAGCTAATTTAAATAAATTTTGAAAACCATCTAAAGGAAACAAACAAATTCAAACCCTGATTCTGCAAATAAAACAAACATGCACTCTTCGAAAACGTCCAATATGCGAATACATAGCAATATATTGTTTGTTAATTTAAGAAACATTTTTTTGATTCCTGTGATATGGCCCCAAAAATTGGAGGCACAAAAATTATAAATAGTTAATTGTAGAGATGAAAGGAGTAAATTCGATAAAATCTTACCTATTTTTCTGTTAGGTTTTTAAGTCCTCGATGTTATTTGATCTTTTGAATTATATTTTAGATTTTAAATAACCCTAGATGAAGAAATCTATGAGGGTAAAATCAGGTTACTTAGGTGACCACTCAGTACCTCCTGTCTATCGGGAATGTTGCATCTAAACACTATCTAATGAAGATTTGCATAGTGTGGGAGAGTACCATCTTGTCAAAACCAAATGTGATCATTCAGTATATTGTAGAGTGACAATATACTGAATGCACTCTGTGCATTACCAATAGAACATCTAAATTTGGAGTCGAATTGAGGAAAGTGCAGTAGCATTCTCTATTAACGTTACCATTTAGACGGAATGTTCTTCATCAGAAGAAACAATTTATTCGATCATATTGTGACAAATCATACACCAAGTCGATTTTGCTGCTCAATGTGTTTTTGATATGATTCTTGTCGCCAAATTACAATTTTTTTTACAGTCTTCGAACTGTCACATGAAGGTTTTCATTCATTTTTTTTTAAACCACATATGGGTATCCATTGGACAATAGATCAACTTGCCATGAAATAAATGGATGCCAGATTGAATTAATTTAACTTGTACTTTTCATTATGTGCATAGGGGATTTAATAAAGACATTTTTCGCAAAATGAGAGGTGGGTGACAGTATTGGTCGGGTCAAAAAAAGTCACATTGCGAATAGAAATCAACAGATCTGAGCGTTTTTTTTTTTAAATAGGATTTTATCGAATTTATTTCTTTCATCGTGAATTGACTGGATAGTCATTAACATGCAAAGTTTTTAACGTTCTGCGATACATATTAATTGACGGATGAGCTTTCTAACCAAAAAAATCATGTGAAATAACGAAATTTATCTGCACAGGAGCTATCTCTAACACATTTATATCGTTATTCGACCCCCAAACAAGTAAAATAATCTTTTTGTCATGTCTACAGAAACACGGATGCGATTCACGTTCTTTTGCTTATTGACTCATGTTTTTACCACAAACACTCAAAAACGCCAGTTTGCGAACCAGAGATTGCAAATTTCACTCTTAGAACATTTTCTTTGAATAGTTGAAATAAATACGACCCCAATGACATGATACGAACAGCAATACAAAATCTGTAGGTTTCAAATCTTCACCTTCAGATGGCTTTGTCTAAAAAGTTGCATGATACTGCCGGGATACATTTATACTCCATTTAAAACAATTAAGTGCTATTATTTTCAAGATAATAAAATATATCCATGGTTTAATCCAGCACTGCAGATACATTATCGTTAATATTTTGTTCACATGAGCACACGACGTACATATGTCAGATAGCATCTTCTGATTTCTTTTGTCAGTTTCTCGTATGCAGATAAGTGAGAGAATGAGATCGAATCCTCTCAAAATAAAATGTGTTGCCATCACACATGGTGCTTGGAATGTGTTATATTCATGATAAATGATACTATTAACTATAGTTCAAATCAGCATGAATGTTGTTGTTCACGTTATCGTCTTTTAATTTCCGAATCAAATCAACTCAAGGTTATGCAGAATAGAAGTATTTTGTAATGCATGCAATACAATGAATTTTAACATCTGCTGCCGCATTTAATTGGCAATTCACCTTGTGGAGTGCTTACAAAGGTAAAAGAAGACCTCCGTTACGTTTTTCGTGATTGAAGTGATTAATTCATTTCACCACTATGTCTCTGGCTATAGCATTCAGTCTTGATTTTTTTTTTTTAATCATTATTTAAATCAAAGCCGATGATAATTTTGAGAAGATTTATTTTATTGAACGAAAATAAATAACATCTTTTTTATTTACAAAAACAAGAAATAAAAAATATAAAACTGAAACACTTAATATTAATATTCTCATTATAATGCTTAACAAAAATACTAATTTTCCTGCTTTTTCAATCCTCCCCAACCTGTTTCTTATATTGGAATATACTAGTCCACAGGTACTAAAAACTCGTTACACTGAGGCTGAAGAAGCAATTGCGCAGAGAAATTGTTTCAATACAGGTATTTGTTTTTTTATTTCTTGATCATCATCAGCTTGTGATAGACACCACTGAATTCCACTGACGTTTTTTGTAATTTCTTCATCAGAGAACGTGATGTTTTTGGAGGGCAGAGACATGTCAGATCACAGTATCGACACGCAATATCTTGCTGAGAATGGCGTTTTTGTGAATTCTATTTTATTTTAATTTTATAATACTCAAATTCGTGAAATATGTAAAATTAAAATGGTTAAAAAAATTGACATGAACGTTGCCATTAAAAATTTATACGTACCGTGCACTAAGAAAAAAACAAAAAAAATCATGATTTTTAAAAATTTAAATCAATGGTTTTTGATTTTTTTAAATAAAAATCAAGTATTGTCCCACCGTAAATGAACTATTTACCTAATTACAGGAAACTTAACACATCACAGTGAGAGACACTAAAATCTTATAAAAAACGAAAAGAAATACAAAGTTAATAATTTGATGTGCATCTACTGCACGCTACTAAATGCTAAACGTTGGTTGCGACTACAACTAGCGATTGCATTATTCATTTATAAAAGTCATCTTACACTTGGAACTTCTGTCGTAACCATAGCATAAATTGATGACGTAAACAACAACGTTCGTGATTTGAGCTATAGTTTTAAGAGATTTGTTTTTTCACCTAAAATTGTTGAATTATTAAAAGTTCACTCAACAGACATTGACCTCTGACGCATTAAATGAATCTGCATTTAGCCACTGATCATTTTCAGCGAAATTAGTAGCCGCTAAAATATTAGATCTGGTTAAGCTTCATTTATTAAAGTAAAATTTTCTCAGGCACGAAATCAGAAATATTCTAATGATGGATATTATTTTTCGCCTGTGCTCTAACGTTGCCTTTGCAATAATAATTTCTTAGTTGGCTCAAAAATGTTCAGATTATTTATCTATATTGACATTATGAATTACATTCTAAAAATTTCTATTTGATTATTTAGATATTTTGATATTTGTGAAAGAAACAGTCAGTATTCATGGCAATGTTTCTGAAATGCGATGTAGTACCTTCTGAAAGGGAAGGGCTATTGCTATTAGTATTAGTTGCAGCCGACCTGAATTTGGTGACAGAAAAAGTCATAAACAATATGTTGTTATAAGTTGGTGCACCACAATATTAAGTTAATAATGTCTATAGTTGAAATACCGGTACCTGAAAAAAATTGCATATAGTTAGTCTTAAGTGAAAAATATTGTACAGTTATACTACTATTCTTGTCATATACAGGAAATAGGCAAAATAATACTTTGACGTAAAGTTGCGAGGGTTATTACTGGTTGGTTCAGAAAAAGAAACATCTGCGTTTATTTTACTTTATAGGTATGTGTATAGTTTTGCGTAAAAAAATTATTTATTTCTTATTTAATTCCGAGAACGATTAACTTAAACTCTGTATATGACAATTTTGTGTGTGTGTATGAATGATGTATATATAAAATATGTGTATAGTTGTTGAATATGATGTTAAATGTTACATAAATGGAAAAAGCAGTGTTGTTTGTTCTATATTCGACGTTACCACAGATATTTATTAATTTAAATAATATTACCCAAAGAATATTCCGTTGTTTAAAGAAAATACAATAACGTACAAAATTTTTTATAAAATGTTATTTGTGTCACAGATCTGTGTGGTGTGTGCCTTTTATATTGTACAAAACAACGATTATTTTTATTAATTCTTAATTATTCTAGAGTGTAGTGTTTCTTTTTATAGTTACCGTTCTTTTCTCTCTTCATTTTCTCAAGCAACAAAAGCCGTATGATGTAAAAATTTATGTTATTTCTTTAACAGAAACGAAATGCTCAAATAATATTAATGAACTGCGTGTAAAAATTAAAAAAAAAAATGTTATTGAACATAGCGAAAAATATTTTTTTAACCCAATCACTTCTTTTATCCGGATAGCATTTCTTTTACTATGGAAACGGTTAAATACTTAATATTTTCAGGGTTTTCAAGATTTATATACCTCATAATAACATTCCTTGTCAACAACAATAAGTATTAAAAAGGCCGCTTTTTGAACAGTTACCTTTTTTTTTTTTTTCTCTTGTTTACCAGTAACATTCCAATTTCATGTGTACAAATCAAAAAATTTAAAGCAATAGTTTTTCAATGGTTATTTTACTCGCTGTTATCGTCTTTTTTGATTGGTTAATGAAATATATATGTATAATAAGGTTAATTTTATTCTAACTGCGTTAGAAGAAAATAATATAATAGACCACTTTTGGAAGTCTCTCAACAGTTACAGCTTCATTTATATCAAAAGCCCTAGGAACCCGTTTGCTTTGGTTTCATCCATCTTAGCTTCAAAATAACTCAACAGAGGCCAGTATTATATCAACTACAATACTCTTCTGTTTTCAAAAACGTCAAATAATTTATGCAAAAAGGCAAAAAAAATGGCAATTGTGAAAAAATCACAGTTTTGTCAAATAGAAAATTAATTATTGAACAATCAATTGATATATTCCTGGACTTATAATTTTTGAGTAAATCTATTTTTACTAAAGTTTTCTCTGTACCAACTCAAAGCAATTTCCCAAAAAAATACTTAAAATAAGGCAGACTAAACAAATATTTTTCATTGTCTGCCAGCTATTTTAATCGTGGTGAGAATATTCTCTAATCGAATCGATAAATCGGCTTGTTGCAATTTTTATTTAGCAAAGGTTGACGAGTATCATATCTTTTGTGACGATAATGACATTAACCAAAAAGCTGATAACATGCAGCTCTAACCTAATTTAGATCCGGCTCGAAAGATCATGTTTTAAATTTTTAGCATACTTCACAACCAAAAGTTAGGTTAGGGCTCCCGTTGTCCACATTAACCATTGATCTTTGTTTCTCAGGGCTTTTGATAGAACTGAGTCTCTCGTTAATTTATTTACTGTTCCACATTGCGAATATACAAATCTGAGTTTAATTCTCGAATCTTCTAAATAATCTCTATTTTTCAACCAAAAGTAATAATATTAACCTATAATAATTTGTTCAAATACTTATACTGTTAAATCAGTTTTAAAATCTACCTCATTATTATAATATATTTAAATATAAGTATTGTCCTAATATTATTAATGTTATTATAGTTATTATTAATTTATGTTATGTCTCAGGGCATCGTTATAGTAGATGGATTTCTCTTCGCTTTATGATTCGGCTATAAGTATAAAATTATATAATGTACGACATCCATCCGATTAATTTAAATAATAAAATTTATTTTACCTATAAGTCTGAAATGTGAGGCTGCTAGTTGATATTTTTGCGAGCCAACAGACTATCTCGTTCTCATTAAAACTCAAATATAACCTCAAAATCACTCGCGACTCCGTAAAATCTCAAGAACAGAATATTTCAGATAAATTTTGAGGCATTTTTTGGCATTTTACCACATGTGATGGTAAGAATACATAAATATCATTTTTTTTTTTTATAAAGTAGAGCGTGTTGCAAATTATGTGGATAGATAATTTGCATTAAAAAATGATATAATGTCATCCATTATTTAAAGCATTTTAGGCCATCAACCTGTTGAATATCACAAATAAATAAACTAGTTTCACAAATCTTTTAGTTTTCTTGCTGTTCTACATGCGCAGTTAAGAGATCTGGGCATGTTTTGAAAGGCAAAGAAAAAATTCTCTCGTGATGTCTTCGTTGCTAGAATAAACGAAGCATTTCGAACTAATGCCAGAAAATGCCTTTTACGAACACCAGGGACCGACTCATTTGTATTGCTTTCTGGATTATTCGTAGAGGCTTTGTTCTAGATTTAATAATGATATGAGTATATCGCTATTTGTTTTCTTAATGGTAAGGTATTAACGTAGGAGTGTGCATACATTTTTTGGTTATATTTCTGATTATTTAAACATGTAATATACACTCTGTTTGGCGTACGTCTAATCTATAGTGAAATATATAATGTTCTTTGAAATACTGTTTTTTCTGTGGGACAAACAATTTTTTGCCTTCAGCATATTACTACAGCTTTAATAAAATGTATTTATTTTCACTTGATGTGCCGAATAATTCGGATGTTCTGTAAGTTCCTTAATTTCTATTTATATATAATATACAAACAATAGCTAGGATAATTTTTAAATTAAATAAATACAGCTGACTGATATATATTTATATTACTTGGATGAACTCTTCGTCACATCAAGTGAAATAAATTAAGACTGGTCTTGTTTTACTCCATATTGTGATAATATTTTTAAATAATCAATGAATGTTCCACAAATATATTTATGATGTCCCACAGTTGAAATGTAAAGTGTTAATACAGTTTTAAAGTTAAAAAATTTATATTGTATATTATATTTAAATGAAATGGTGTAAACGTGTTAATAATATATTTTTGTACGCTTGAATGATTGCGATATTAAAATGTATTTTAAAAAAATAAATAAATTCCCAAACAAGCAACGAGATGTTTCTTTCATAATTGTACAAGGTCTGTATACGCCAAAACCATTTCTTTCCCTCATTTTTCCATTAAGAACATCATCTAATCCGGCTCGAAGGACCACATTATTGGCTCAACTTGAAGGTGAGAAAAAATGTGCAACATAGTACTAGTACTGCTATCCAACCATGCATCCTAGCATTCATGTTATGCAAGTTGTGAGTGTAAAGTTTCAAAGGTCCCTGCGTTAATGGGCTATTTCATCCTCAAACATTTGTGCGTCGCTTAACGGCTAGAAATCAAACTAACAATATGATGTACTACGCACAAAACGAGTACTTTGACTACAAGTAAAATATCTAGTCGGGTACACTGCTAATATAATAAATAGTAGATAATCGCCATTAGTTTTTATTTGTAATCTACTCAAATTAAGAATTCTTAGGCTCTTTCTCTCCAAGCAACCACGTGCAATTGCCCTGTAGAGGTCAATTAATCGTGAAAAGTAGAGAGAAAGAGCGAAAACACGGTTATGGGTGGTGACCTACTAATGAAGCTAACATGGTTAGCAAGACGCATGTTGAGTAGCGTATTAGAGTGTAATGTTCAAATGTTTTGGCGTTTTGAAAAAGACGCAAGATATTGATTTGTCAAAAATGGCCCTTATACGAAAACGCTCCCTCCGCCCGGCCCCGGACTCAGCGTAGGGTTATCTCCTTAAACAGGGCCACGTACCATAAAATTTGAAGGAAGTCCTCAGATGCTCATTAAAAAATTCAATTTATATTGGGGAAAGCCGCTTCATACACACGACACTACAAACACATACCGGTGTATGGAGCACAGACCGCGACTATGCACAACTAACGACAAAAGCATGAACCTTCAAAATTATCAATTGTGTCAAATCTCGAACGGCTTGTGTTTATGTATGTCTACGAGTAAATAGATTTAATTTCCTGGTAGCTGTGTACATTATTCCCTCTGTGCTAATATTTGAAGTAAATACCTTAAATTTTAAGAGTCCGCAAAAAAATCCAAGCCGCTATAGAATTAAGTAGTCCGATGTTTGGGGGTGCTTTTAACATGAAGTAGTAATTGTATTGTCATATTTTATCACTATTTTGTTATATTTTAAAAACTAAATATTTAACTATAATAAATAAATATTCTCATTGAACATTTCTGTAATATTTATTTTTACTACTTAAATGTATGTGTCCTCTGAATGATTTATTTTTATTTTAAATAATTACGTAAAAGAATGGTGTAAATCAGGAAAAACACTATAAATATAAGTAGGTATTCAGATCCAAAATAATAATTTTAAAAATTATTAAAACAATGTTTGAGTCTGGTCGATAGCCGAGTGGGTTAAGGCGCGAGGTGGCAATCGCGATTAATCACGCGGACATCGCACCACCGGGTTCGAATCCTGGCTCCGGCACTGACATTGTCGGAGGAAATGGTTGTATGTCCGCGTTTTTTCAATGTGTAGCCCCCTTCCGCACAGGCCCTGGCTTCTGGAATTGGGGGGTTGCCTAATTTCTGTGGTGTTTATTTATTTATTTATAATGAAAATGTTGCTCAAACTTAGGTTGTATTCAAATTGAATGTAATGTATATCATCTTTTAGAATTCATAATAATTTCTTGTCACTTAAGATGTCTAATAACAGGTAAGTACTTTAAACAGCTGTTAAAATTATGTGACGTGATATACTTAGCTAACTATCAATATAATTATGAAGGTGTAGATTGGGAGTAGCCCGTAGTTACAACCTTAAATTATTCTGGAATATGTCATATCTTTTCACACTTCCCGCAACTATGCATTTCGTTTCAATTCCGCTAGGTGCGCGTAGTCGCGGTCAACGCTCCGCACACCGGTATGTCTACAAACTAGTGCTGATGTCAACGAAAGCAAACCTATATCTAATTATTGCGTGCGCTTCCGTAATACACTGCATTTATGGTCCTAGAGTCTTGCCACTCGGCCCCCACTCCATCCAAATGGATACATAATGGCGGCTATGGGTTGTGTGTACGCGTGCATCAAGTTTATAAAGTGGAGAGTTATTGGACGAGTAATAAGGACAAGCAGTATTAAAATCAGCGTTATTTTGACGTCTACGGCTGCGCAGTTTGATCTACAAATAAGGGATCCCTTATTATTAAGGATAGAACGTGATTATCCTTATTTGTGAAAGAATACTGCAATGCGTTAAGTTTGCCGTATTTTGACATTTCGCAACTTTGACATTTGATGGCTTGTTTACTGCTTTGAATAAGCAACAACTGCTTTGATTAAACAACAATACACAAGCACCAGAGCGCAAAGTATAGAAATAAATAATAAAAATGCATCAAATGATTTATTTATTATATTTGCGAGGTTAGACCTAGGGAATGTAGTGCGCAAGCGTCAGAAATGCAGAGAAATTACATGAAAAACGAAGGTGTTCCAATAACACATTTCTGTAATGAAATAAGGACGATGCACTAATAAAATAAGGTAGTCCCTTAATACTGCATGACAGTATAAAATTTCCAATAACCCTCTAGTATCACAAGTGTCAAAAGCAGGTTGCAGTATTTGTTTTGACAAAGTGGAAAAATATATGTAAGTAATAACGTTGCCATTAATCGTTTCGTGACGAAATCAGTCATAATAGACTGCTATTTTAATCTATTACATTTAGTCAAAATAAAAGCAACTTCGCCGCCATTACGCATCTACTTTTCATACGAACCAATCAGTGCCTCCCACTTGAGTGGTCTACTTTATAGGACCGCCTCTACATGGTCCTTTAAAATAGCGCCACCTACCTCTTTCAGATAGCTTTTCATTCTCGATGAAACTTGATGCATTATGAGACAAGGACAAAATGCACATTCGATTTTCCTTTACGTTTTATTCGGTAGACACTTATTTCGAAACTTCATTAACCTGTGCGAGAGTGTATCAAAGATTTATGTATATACGAACATATACGTAAATCTTTGAGTGTATTATCTGACTGACATTGGTAGACTTGAGTTATTTTATAAAGAAAAAAGAAGCACATATCTTGTTACGAGCTATAAATAGATACATGACTTTAGGGTTGGTTTATCAATATAGGGTTAACACTTAACTGTAGGGTAAATGTCAAATGAAACAATACAACATTTATCCTTTGGTTACGAGTTAACCTAACCATTGATAAACCGGCTCTAAATAAATTATTTTTATATTACATAAATATGTTGGTTAATCTTAAAAGCATTTCTTAAATTACGATGATCTAAAGTAGACATTTGAACTACTGGCCTAGTAGGGAATTAATCATTACTTTATTTCTAACCAAATAATAATTGTGGAATAGCTATTTCAACAGATTATTTTGCTCACTCATTACGATATATTTTTCTATTAACTGTTAGAGAAGCAACTAAAAAAGTTAAATTATTATTGCCTACAAATATCACGTCTTTAAATTTGAAATTGTAATTTTTATTTCTTTTGTTGACAGGTATCTGGTAACATTTTTCGTTAACAGCCATAATTGGTGAAAGTGTAAATCAAGGTCACGACTAATAAAGTTGACGGAAGCTCTTATTAGAAAATAAATTTTTACTATTTATAAGAATAAAACTAGCTTGAGGCTGTGATAAAAGTATTTTATGGTGTACAATATTAGTAATATCGATAGAAACATGTCCAACAAATTCGAAACGTAAGTGTGTATGCCTTTCATCTGTTTTTTCATTTGTTTATTTTCATTGTTGATGTTCCAGGTTGAAACATCACCATGTGGACAACTCTGACAGTGGCAGTGGTGATGAGGAGGTGGGTCCAAATATTACAGATTTGGGCCCGCTAGAGTACCCACCTGGGGAGCACCGACTACAACATCCATATTGCCTCTGGTTCTCGAAAAGGCCTTCACAAATACAGGGTTCGCAGGTAACATTCAAATACCATTTGTAGTATCGTAGTGCTTAAACTGCACCAGCCAAAGTAGAGTATACCTATTTTAGTTTGTATTTTAAAAAAGAAGTGTTAAATATTTATGCTCTATTAAATTAACCTGCAACCAGGAATTTATTTGTGGTTTATATGTTACTACGAACAGAATGTAGACATAAATTGAAGCTAATTTGCCTACTAGTGTAAAGTCTGTTAAAGATTTCTAAGCATGAAAGATTCCTTTTCATACCAATGTAAACTTCACTATTGTTAGAGGTCATCTAAAAGTTGCTTAAAAAGTATATGTTTCTGTGTAATTATATTATAATTTTAACGTATAAGTAATCAAATGTTTTCCATCTGTTTTTAGGGATATAGTCAGGCATTAAGGTTGGTAGGGCAGGTAGGAACAGTTGAACAATGGTGGTCGTTATATTCTCACATGGTTAGGCTGCAAGATATACCAGCACATAGAGACTTACACCTTTTTAAAAAAGGTATTAAACCTATGTGGGAAGACTCGGCGAACAAAAAGGGCGGGAAATGGGTGAGTAATATAGTAATTTTTTCTTTTTATTTGAAATCAATTGCACAACTGGAGAAATTCAGCTGACTAATAAGCTGTTAACAATTGTTTGAATTATTTAGATTTAAGTTTATTTGCTTTTAGGTTATAAGACTGCGGAAGGAGCAGGCGGGGAAAGCATGGGAGAATCTGTGTATGGCTATGTTAGGGGAGCAATTTATGGTAAATAATTTCTAATTCTTTAATAAAACATTGATTATCTACGTTTTTTATGAACAAAATAAGGACACATACGAGTTGTTTTGGGTTTACAATGTTAGTAATATAGATTACATAGTATCAGAATTTTGTCCCCTGAAATAATTTTTATTTTTAGGCAGGAAATGAAATATGTGGGGTAGTAGTATCAACAAGATATCAAGAGTACCTTTTAAGTATTTGGAATAGGACTGCTTCGGATCAAGCGACAACAGCTCGAATTCGAGACGCTCTCAAACGACTTTTAAATATACCACCAAGTGCCACGATGGAGTACAAAACACACAATGATTGCCTTAAGTATGGGTAAAGTTCCCATTTTTTTACCCAAAAATTGCAACTTATGATTTATTTTTAATAATTTTTAGGGCTGCAAAAACTATACCAAACAATGTGTTGAAAAGTTGACTGCATCAACCGCTGTAATCATAGAGAATTTATTACAAATTTGTTAATAATTTTTTTTGTTTAATGCATATTGTGTCAATGAATTTTAAACAACTTGATTCACGTTATTTTATTTATACTAAGTTGACTCAAGTTATTGTTCTGGTAGAGGGCAATAGCAACATGCCTTGCTATTAATGGTACAGTAAAATGTCCTCAAAATCCCTCTCACTATTAAGAACATTTGGTCCCTTTAACCTAGTCGTTATTCAAATTGTTTCCATTTAGACTGCAGCCCTCGTCATTTTTATTTCAATTGCAAGAAAATCATAGACAAAGATAAAAAATTATACATGTTAATATTTCTTAGATATAAATTGCCCTTACTTAAGCAATTTATAGTCTGTTTTTAAACCAGGAGGACTCTTTTGAATTTGCCGCGCTAAGCCATACACGTGATTGGTTGCGTGTTCGCCAGTTTTACACTAGGCCAAATCGTAAATTTTGACATGTCAACCAAATTTCGAAGTGTCTGTAGAAATTTGAAAGCAAAAGCACAGACTACAGTCTGTGGATCTGAGGTCTGTGGCAAAAGGAAACAGTTCTTTACAGAACTAATTATATGTTTATTTATATTTATTATATATACATATTCTGGAAGTTTTCCAATATGGATGTTGTGGCAAATTCAAGTTTAGTGGAAGTTTCACCAGTAAAGAAACATAAATAATTAGATTTGGGTGCTTTAGCATTATCTGAGAAGCAATGTGTAATAAATATGTATAAACAGGATGTTTAGTGGAAAAACAAAGGTCAAAATGTGTGAAATCGTATCTACAATTATGAATGCAGTGGGTAAGATATTGAACAATAAGATTTGTAAGATTTTACTGTTAGGAATTGCAAGATCAACTGTATTCCGTACGATAAGGAAATATACGCAGGCCAAAAAAACTTGGAGCAAGACCAGGAATTATTACCAGATTTGCAGAAGTTTTCTCGATCCTCAATAAATTCATGAAGGAAATTAATTTCAAGTAAGTTACATTCACATTTGGAAAATTTGTGTTGAGCATATCATCAAAGAGGAAGAAAAAAATGTACAAATTGGATGGAATCATGGACACTATAATTGAGCCGTTAATTATTTCTATTGGTGCTGAAAGCGACACTTCATCTGAAAGTTCGGATACAGACACAGAATTAGATCTTCAGTGATTAAATGATAAGTGCAAAAGTATTTAAGGACTTATTCTAGAGGTGTTTAAGATGACTGATATATAATTAATTATTGTTGTTATTTCAACTATGTATTCTGTAAGTTCATAAATGTAATGTTTATTACCTCTTAAAATATATATATCATTAAAATTATATATATCATTGACACATCAATTGAAAATAATTATATATATTTTTAAAATATTGTTTAATAAGTTTCGTATACCAAATCAAATTTCAAATATCTCAAACAATATTCCTTTTTGGAAATATATTATTAAGAATGTGAGGAATCCCTAGACCCATTTTTTAGTAAGTATATTAGACTGCATACACCTATACTGTACTCATGTAAGGTTGGTTGCTTAGAACCCCCAAAATATTCTAGTGTAATTTTCTGGTAACTTTTATAGTGTAAATTGAGATTCTACATTTAGTCCTCCTGATTTAAAAACAGACTATAGTAATTCCAACCACATAAACACATGAAAATCACCACTCTCACAAACACTGTAATTAACAAACATCTTACTTTATAATAAAATAAATGTGAACCAAGATATTCATAATAAGAGTAGTTGTTTTGTGCAAGTGCACTGTTTTAAATTCTTTTGGCCTCAACAGATGTCACCCTTTGTATATCAGCGAAGTGTATCTATCCTAATATTTATAGTACGCCCGCAACAGTTTTTTTTGACTGACCACAATTTATTTATGATAGATGCAGAAAAGATGACTTCCTCAGCTGACTTAGTGGTGTTGCTGATCCAGCTACTTCCTATACACGAAAATCAAACAAATGAATTCCGTGATGATTTACCATCGATACCAACAAATTCACTGACTGATAAGTGATTATGGCAAAAATATTATACACAAATTTCAAAACTGACACCAAATGAGGTTTTTCTCATGCATGAATTAGTATGTGTCTAAGATCAATCCTCACCAGATTCATCTGTTCGTGTATATGAATAAAAGGAGAGGAAGACGGGCAGATGCAGGTTCTAGAGGAATTTAAATGTCTTTGTGCTACACAGATGGTTCTAAGTATGCATCGACTGCGTAAGGCAAGATGTTCCTACCTTAGAATGTCTAGACGAGCAGACCTCTGTAAAGCAGGGCGATCTAGCAAGCAGTCAGTTTTATAACGAGCAAATAATCGACACCACGAGGCAGCCTCACGTAGTCGATACATGTCTTAATGGTGGCGTTTACCAGAAAACGGTACAAGGCCAAAAGTTCAGTTTTCAGTCTGCCAGATTTTCGCTAAAGTAGTCATTCTTCTATATTAAAGGTTAAAACTTGTATTGGTCTCGAGCGCCCTCAAATCTGAGTCTGTGCCGTAGGTCAGGAACTAGTCCTGAAGTGTGGAGTTGTTTTGAAAAACTTAACAGGTTTGTATAAATTCTGGAATATATGGGACAAGGGAAAGAAAATAGATGAACAGGTAGGGCTTTGAAACGCATCTCAGAACCTGTATTAGAAATTATGGCACGAAGGCATAAATATGTGTGAAACTGTGGGCTATGAAAACTAAAAACCTAGTGATGTTGCTTTTGGTGTTAGAAGTGCATAAAATCAAGGGGGCATTTTCAGCACTTCTTTAAATATTATCTCTTGTCACATCTCTGTTATCCCGATGCTCCGATCAAATTTTAAAATCTAACAAAACTGCTGTTCGTTCCACAGATATTTAAAATAGCAGTATATAATCGAAGCAGTGTAATTTTAGTGTTCCCACTAATTCATTAAATACCTCCTCGCGTTTCTGCTATCTTGATACTCCTAGTAGAATTGTAAAGTAGTCGAAAATTGCTGCTTGTTCTACAATTTTTAAAATCGAGCTAGACCGCTCATAGTAGCAGGAGTGCATGTAATTGAAGAGGTGTAATATCAGCGCTCCTAGTAATTACTTTATGAAATCCTGATAGAAGTTTGCAATCACGCAAAAGTGCTTTTAGTCGCACAGAAACCACTTTTCATTGCATATCTTTAAAATCGGTCTAGACGGGTACTTAATATCAGGAGCATTCAGAGGTGTAATTTCCAGCGCTCCTGATAATTCATTAAATACCTCCTCGCGTTTCTGCTATCCCGATACTCCTGGTAAAACTATAAAATCGAATAGAACTATTTTTCATTCCACAGATCTTTAAAATCGTGCTAGAATTTCGGTGCTTATAATTATGCATTCAATACCTCCTCGCGTGTCTATTATCCTGATGGAATTTTAAAATCACGCAAAAGTGCTTTTCGCATCAATTACCTTTCGTTGCACAGATCTTTAAAATTGGAACAGACGGTGCTTGGTATCAGGAGTGTATGCAATCGAAGAGGTATAATTTCAGTGCTCCTGATAATTCATTAAATACCTCCACGCGTTTCTGTTATCCTGATACTCCTGGTTAAATTCTATAATCAAGCAAATATGTTCTCCAAAGCAAAGACACTGCTTTTAGTTGCACAGATATTTAAAACCAAGCTAGACTGCGCTTTGTATCAAGAATGTATGCAATGGAAGATGTGTAATTTCAGTGCTCCAATAGTTAGTTAAATACCTCTTCGCGTTTATGTTATCCTAATACTCCTGGTTGGATTTAGCAAAAGCGTTTTTTGAGGCACAGAAACTGCCTTTAGTTGCACAGATCTTTAAAATCAAGCTAGACTGCGCTTTGTATCAGGAGTGTATGAAATCGAAGAGGCGTAATTTTAGTGCTTCTAATAGTTCATTAAATACCTCCTCGCGTTTCTGTTATCCTGATACTCCTGGTTAAATTTTATAACCGAGCAAATATGTTCTTCAAGGCAAAGACGCTGCTTTTAGTTGCACAAATATTTAAAACCAAGCTAGACTGCGCTTTGTATCAAGAATGTATGCAATTGAAAGAGGTGTAATTTCAGTGCTCCTAATAGTTAATTAAATACCTCTTCGCGTTTATGTTATCCTAATACTCCTGGTTGAATTTTTCAATCTAGCAAGAGTGCTCTTTGAGGCGCAGAAACTGCTTTTAGTTGCACAGATCTTTAAAATCAAGCTAGATTGCGCTTTGTATCAGGAGTGTATGAAATCGAAGAAGCGTAATTTTAGTGCTCCTAATAGTTCATTAAATACCTCCTCGCGTTTCTGTTATCCTGATACTCCAGGTTGAATGTTATAATCGAGTAAAAGTGTTCTAGGCACAGAAACCGCTTTTAGTTGCACAGATCTTTAAAATCAAGCTAGACTGCGCTTTGTATCAGGAGTATATGAAATCGAAGAGGCAAGAGGAATAGGTAATTTTAGTGCTCCTAATAGTTCATTAAATACCTCCTCGCGTTTCTGTTATCCTGATATTCCAGGTTGAATGTTATAATCGAGCAAAAGTGTTCTAGGCACGGAAACCGCTTTTAGTTGCACAGATCTTTAAAATCAAGCTAGACTGCGCTTTGTATCAGGAGTACATGAAATCGAAGAGGCGTAATTTTAGTGCTTCTAATAGTTCATTAAATACCTCCTCGGAGTTTCTGTTATCCTGATACTCCTGGTTAAATTTTATAACAGAGCAAATATGTTCTTCAAGGCAAAGACCCTGCTATTAATTGCACAGATATTTAAAACCAAGCTAGACTGCGCTTTGTATCAAGAATGTATGCAATTGAAAGAGGTGTAATTTCAGTGCTCCTAATAGTTCATTAAATAACTCTTCGCGTTTATGTTATCCTAATACTCCTGGTTGAATTTTTCAATCTAGCAAGAGTGCTCTTTGAGGCACAGAAACTGTTTTTAGTTGCACAGATCTTTAAAATCGAGCTAGACTGCGCTTTGTATCAGGAGTGTATGAAATCGCAGAGGCGTAATTTTAGTGCTCCTAATAGTTCATTAAATACCTCCTCGCGTTTCTGTTATCCTGATACTCCTGGTTAAACTTTATAATCGAGCAAATATGTTCTTCAAGGCACAGACACTGCTTTTAGTTGCACAGATATTTAAAACCAAGATAGACTGCGCTTTGTATAAAAAATGTATGCAATTGGAAGAGGTGTAATTTCAGTGTTCCTAATAGTTAATTAAATACCTCTTCGCGTTTATGTTATCGTAATACCCCTGGTTCAATTTTGCAATCTAGCAAGAGTGCTCTTTGAGGCACAGAAACAGCTTTTAGTTGCACAGATCTTTAAAATCGAGCTAGACTGCGCTTTGTATCAGGAGAGTATGAAATCGCAGAGGCGTAATTTTAGTGCTCTTAATAGTTCATTAAATACCTCCTCGCGTTTCTGTTATCCTGATACTCCTGGTTAAACTTTATAATCGAGCAAATATGTTCTTCAAGGCACAGACATTACTTTTAGTTGCAGATGTTGCAGATATTCAAAACCAAGCTGGACTGCGCTTTGTATCAAGAATGTATGCAATTGGAAGAGGGGTAATTTCAGTGCTCCTAATAGTTAATTAAATACCTCTTCGCGTTTATGTTATCCTAATACTCCTGGTTGAATTTTGCAATCTAGCAAGAGTGCTCTTTGAGGCACGGAAACTGCTTTTAGTTGCATAGATCTTTAAAATTGAGCTAGACTGTGCTTTGTATCGGGAGTGTATGAAATCGAAGAGGCGTAATTTTAGTGCTCCTAAAAGTTCATTAAATACCTCCTCGCGTTTCTGTTATCCTGATACTCCTGGTTAAACTTTATAATCGAGCAAATATGTTCTTCAAGGCACAGACATTACTTTTAGTTGCAGATATTCAAAACCAAGCTGAAGTGCGCTTTGTATCAAGAATGTATGCAATTGGAAGAGGGGTAATTTCAGTGCTCCTAATAGTTAATTAAATACCTCTTCGCGTTTATGTTATCCTAATACTCCTGGTTGAATTTTGCAATCTAGCAAGAGTGCTCTTTGAGGCACGGAAACTGCTTTTAGTTGCATAGATCTTTAAAATTGAGCTAGACTGCGCTTTGTATCAGGAGTGTATGAAATCGCAGAGGCGTAATTTTAGTGTTCCTAAAAGTTCATTAAATACCTCCTCGCGTTTCTGTTATCCTGATACTCCTGGTTAAACTTTATAATCGAGCAAATATGTTCTTCAAGGCACAGACATTACTTTTAGTTGCAGATATTCAAAACCAAGCTGGACTGCGCTTTGTATCAAGAATGTATGCAATTGGAAGATGTGTAATTTCAGTGCTCCTAATAGTTAATTAAATACCTCTTCGCGTTTATGTTATCCTAATACTCCTGGTTGAATTTTGCAATCTAGCAAGAATGCTCTTTGAGGTACAGAAACTGCTTTTAGTTGCACAGATCTTTCAAATCGAGCTAGACTGCGTTTTGTATCAGGAGTGTATGAAATCGCAGAGGCGTAATTTTAATGCTCCTAATAGTTCATTAAACACTTCCTCGCGTTTCTGTTATCCTGCTACTCCTGGTTAAACTTTATAATCGAGCAAATATGTTCTTCAAGGCACAGACACTGCTTTTAGTTGCACAGATGTTTAAAACCAAGCTAGACTGCGCTTTGTATCAAGAATGTATGCAATTGGAAGAGGTGTAATTTCAGTGCTCCTAATAGTTAATTAAATACCTCTTCGCGTTTATGTTATCCTAATAATCCTGGTTGAATTTTGCAATCTAGCAAGAGTGCTCTTCGAGGCACAGAAACTGCTTTTAGTTGCACACAGATCTTTAAAATCGAGCTAGACTGCGCTTTGTATCAGGAGTGTATGAAATCGAAGAGGCGTAATTTTAGTGCTCCTAATAGTTCAGTAAATACCTCTTCGCGTTTCTGTTATCCTTATACTCCAGGTTGAATGTTATAATCGAGCAAAAGTGTTCTAGGCACAGGGTTTCTGTGCCTGCTGGTTGGTTTTAGTTGCACAGATCTTTAAAATCAAGCTAGACTGCGCTTTGCATCAGGAGTATATGAAATCGAATAGGCGTAATTTTAGTGCTTCTAATAGTTCATTAAATACCTCCTCGTGTTTCTGTTATCCTGATACTCCTGGTTAAATTTTATAATCGAGCAAATATGTTCTTCAAAGCAAAGACACTGCTTTTAGTTGCGCAGATATTTAAAACCAAGCTAGACTGCGCCTTGTATCAAGAATGTATGCAATTGGAAGAGGCGTAATTTCAGTGCTCCTAATAGTTAATTAAATACCTCTTCGCGTTTATGTTATCCTAATACTCCTGGTTGAATTTTGCAATCTAGCAAAAGTGCTCTTTGAGGCACAGAAACTGCTTTTAGTTGCACAGACCTTTAAAATCGAGCTAGACTGCGCTTTGTATCAGGAGTGTATGAAATCGAAGAGGCGTAATTTTAGTGCTCCTAATAGTTTATTAAATACCTCCTCGCGTTTCTGTTATCCTGATACTCCAGGCTGAATGTTATAATCAAGCAAAGTGTTTTTCTAGGCACAGAAACTGCTTTTAGTTGCGCAAATCTTTAAAATCGAGCTAGACTGTGCTTAAATTAAATGCCGCCTCGTGTTTTTGTTGTCCTGATACTACTGGTAGAATTTTATAATCGGGCAAATCTCGTCTCATAAATCTTCAAAATCGTGCTAGACTGCGCATAGTATTAGGTGTAATTTCCGTGCTCACAATTATGCATTCAGTGGTTCTGTTGACCTGATAGAATATTTAAAACGCGCAAAAGTACTTTTCGTTGCACAGATTTTTAAAATCTGACTAGACTTTGCTTAATATCGAAGAGGTGTAATTTGTGCTCTTGACAATCCATTAAATACCTCCTCGCGTTTCTGCTATCCTGATGCTATTGGTTAAATTTTATAATAGATTAAAAGTGGTCTTCGAGGCACAGAAATTGCTTTTAGTTGCACAGATATTTAAAACCAAGCTAGACTGCACTTTGTATCAGGGATGTATGCAGTTGAGAGGTTTAATTTCAGTGCTTCAAATATACCATTAAATATCTCCTCGCTTTTCTGTCGTCCTGATGCTCCTGGTAGAATTTTAAAATTGAGCAAAGTTGCTTCTCGTTCTACAGATCTTTAAAATCATGCTAGACTGCGCATAGTATTAGATGTAATTTCAGTAGTCATAATTATGCATTCAATACCTCTTCGCGTACCTATTATCCGGATTGAATGTTAAAAACGTGTAAAAATGCCTTTCGTGACTACCTTTCGTTGCACAGGTCTTTAAAATCGAGCTAGACGGCGCTTAGTATCAGGAGTGTATGCAATTGAAGAGGTGTAATTTCACTGCTCCTAATAATGCATTAAATACCTCCTTGCTGTTCCTGATACTCCTGGTTGAATTTTATAATCAAGCAAAGAACTCTTTGAGGCACAGAAACTGCTTTTAGTTGCACAGATGTTTAAAACCATGCACTTCTATCAAGGGTGTCTGCAATCGAAGAGGTGTATTTCAGTGCTCCTAATAGACCATTAAATACCTCCTCGCGTTTCTATTGTCCCTGATGCTCCTGGTAGAATATTAAAATCGAGCAAAGTTGCTTCACAGATCTTTAAAATCTTACTAGACTGTGCACAGTATTAGGTGTAATTTCAGTACTCATAATTATACATTCAATATCTCCTCTCATATCTTATTCTCCTGATAGAATTTTAGAATCACATAAAAGTGCTTTTCATGACTACCTTTCCGTTGCATAGATTTTTAAATTCGAGCTAACTGCCCTTAGTATCAGTACATACAATCGAATCAATGCTCCTAACAATTTTTTAAATACCTCCTCGCGTTTGTTATTGATACTTCTGGTGGAATTTGAATATCCGCCAATTGCTTTTGATATCCGATAAAATGTTTAAATGGAGCAAAATTGTTTTTGGTTGCACTTTTGGAAGAAAAGTTTGAATAGCAATATGGGGACATTTTAAATGAATAGAACAGTGCTGCGTGGATGGCTTACAGTTTAAAAATCAGTTTTAATAGAAGTTCCGTACTGTGGCAGATTAGAATTTTAAAAAAACAATCAAAAACTGTTTCAATTGCAATATCTATATTTATAAATTATGCAATACATTTATTATAACATACATTACTACCATTAGCGGAAAAACACAAAAAAAATGATGATGCTGATACTACTATAGAAAAGGTAGTGAAATTATTTCATTATTACAATTCTTTAAATATTTAAGCCACGTACATAAAGTCTGTACATAATTTAAAAATCTACAATGAATTCAAAAAAATTACCTCAATTAATGTGGGAACATGAAGAATGAAACAATGTTACTGAAACACTGACGTTTTTTAAATCATTTTATATATTACATACATACCTATAATTTAATATCCTAAATACACACATTGTTTCATCACTCATCTTTTTAGAACATTTTTAGCTATACATTTTAACAATATACACTATTTGAAAAGTATAGAAGGTATTTTAATACAAACTAAAGTTATATTATTTCTTGGATGATGTTTCTTAACATATTAATCACCCAAATTTTCTCTCCTCAAGTATTTTTCTAAAGAATTAAACTCGCTAGAAAATATAATAGTAAATAGTTTTAAATTTATTACCTGATTACAAAGTAACATTCCTAGCACGAAAGTGTAAACTAGTGACGAGATAACTATTACTGTATTCATTTGGCGTGAAAATGTGACTATTTCCATGTATAAAATACATCAACTATCTTTTTACTTTATATTGAAAGGCTGAAAACTATCTTTTATTGCCCAATTATCACCACATACCAGTTGTTTGGCAATGTTGCTAGTTATTATGGCCCCTGGTATTTTCATCTCATATATTTATGACAATTTGAGATGTAATAAATGTAAAGAATGTAACACAATTATTTAAAAATAATGCCCATCAACTGTAAGCAAAATCATCTGTCTTAAAGACCTGCAAATCATATTTACATTGATTGAATTAGTATTATTACATTTTTTTAGCAGCAATTTGGGACCTCGTGACTTAACAGAAGCTAGAGCTACACGTGAAGCATCATTTGCGAATTACTCAGACAAAAAGGCAACGTTAACCGCAAGTTTTAAATAAACACCCCTACATGTTAAGATGGCAAAAGACAAAACAGTTTTATACACTGTATTTCTAAACAGTTATCAGTTAATTGTTAACCAATTCAATAAAAATATTTCATTGAAACGTATGAAGCAGATTTAAAAAAAAAGGAGTTACCTCAAGAACTCTAGTTATGGTATAAAAAAGTATGAGCAAAATGCAAAGGACCTTCTTCATTTCGTATGCGCAAAGTTAAAACTAATATAAAAACAACCGAGCTAATAAATATGGCATTCCTAAGCATTTCAGGTGAACATTATTATTTAAACTTCTTGACAGCAAATTAAACATCTATGTAGAATAAAAACTAAAAGATTGTGGCAAAGTTCCAGATGGGCTATTAGACAAAAAAAAAATCTGTTAGTTGGAATGGTACTGCTAAAAATGTCCCAAAAAATATATAGCATAAGTATATAAAAAAGAACATGGACTGTACCTTGCACCGACCCTTCGATTTGAAGGACGGCACCGGGACTCCTCCTCTCAGCTGTCGTGAACACAGATGGACCTACCTTTCGTTGATAGTCACCTTTTTATAACTTCATTTTTGCTTACAGTTACAATATGAAACTCAACCCCACACGAGATATTCTCCAGATTGAACATTGTATTCTAGATCCACGTATCATTCACAATTATCATTCAAAATTAAATACCCCCAACAGACCGATATACGTCTCACATAATAGTTCGGCAAACCAAAGAAAATTATGTAACATAATAAAAACCATTTATTTTTACTTAAAAAGTATAAAGTTATGACAAGTCAAACATCCTGAGTGTTCACCTGTGTTCACCGCACTAGATCACAGCTAAGCGTTCCTTTCCGACTATAGTACAATATATCTCCACATTCACAATTATCCCTTCAAAATTTTTTAAAAACTATATACAGTTTCTAAGCACCTGATAGAAATTCAAAATTTACAATCTCTTATTGCATTTTTTTTGTAAAAAAGAACAATATAAAATTAATTAGGTACAATTAATCTTACCAATTAAAACTTCCACAAGGTGCTGAATAAACTAGTTAAATATTTCTTTATAATATTTGATTCTATGTTATTCGGTCGCTGCTTGTTCCGCCGGTGGTTCGTCAGTCACGTCACTTTCCTGAGGCGGCCCACTTTCGTCTTGTTGTTCTGACGCTGGCGGGGGGCATTCATCACGAACCGGAGTGCTTGCTCCTTCTCTATTATCTTCTTCTATATTATGCTCTTGGTTTTCGGTCTGTTGCTGATGTTCTTCCATGAGGGCTTCTTCGCCTCCGTTATTTTCCTCATATCTAACAGGTGATCCACCCCACCTACTCCTCCTTCCCCTGTCTGGTCTCTCGCGTGGCGGCCCTCCAGGACCCCTCTCCATAAAACCAGGGGGGCCCATGTCCATGCCCTCAGGGTCCCTCTCTACGAAATCAGGGTTGAAGTCGGGGTCAAAGTCTGGGTTGAAGTCAGGGTTAAAGTCAGGATTGAAATCTGGGTTGAAATCGTGACCAGGTCTGCCTCTTCTTCCGTCATCAAACCTGGGCGGTCCTCTATGTCTAGGGTGCGGACCGTCAAACATGGGTGGCCCTCTAGGACCTGGTCCCCTAAAGAAGTCTGGTGGCGGGCCATCGAAACGTGGATTGAAGTTACGTGGTCCATCTCGGAATGGCCCTAGCAAACAAAATACCAAAGTCAGAACAACACACTAAATAAGTTACAGTACCAATATTAGAAATCATAACTTTCAAATCGGATGGATTTTGGAATAGAAATTTATTTTGAAATTGTGACGTTATAAAATTTTAATTAATTTTAGTACGTGTATTGAGTATAATAAAAATTTATAAAACCACGAAAAACTGCCAAAAATTATGTTTATATTGAAATATTACGCATTAGTCTCCATCTACGTGTATTGACACGGATCGATTGCCGTAGGTCCTACAAGTGATCCAATTTCACTTTATTCACAAGAAACTGTCAAAAATGGTGTTTTTTTGCTTTTTCTTTTCAGATGTACAGAAATATTGTTAGTGATTTTTTTCGTAATATTTTCTTAACCAGTTCTTAAATTAATGAGGTAACTACTTAGAAATCCAGGATTCTGGGCAATGTAAAGAGAAACAGAGCGCCATAGTTTATAGTGGACGATTGGCATTGATGTTAGATGCCAAAAATGGCCAATATTCAGTTATTCGCGAAGAAATTCCAAAAATGGCATTTTTCGCATTTTCTCTTGAGGTATGCTGAATTATTTAAGTGATAAATATAAGTGTTTTTTGGAGGAGATGAGAAATGTCCAGTAGAGATTACATAGAAGATACAAATTCGTCAACAGTATAGCAGTTTATATCCAACAATAAAGATTTTAAAGCCCTTTTAAATTTAAAAATAGTTGTCATTGATCTAACATTTTCTGGTAAGCTGTTAAAAAATTTACAACCCATAAAAAAAAGACCTTTTTGATACAAAGTCGTTCTATGTTCTTCGGGTAGGAGGAGATTTTTTTTTCTAGTGTTATATTGATGATCTGTTCTTATTTCATCGAATTTAGCCTTATTTTTGTAAACAAAACACGATATTTCATATATATATATATACGGCACTTAAAGTAGGAATATTCAATCTCTTAAAGGCTTCCCTACAAGACACATTGTACCCAAGATTAGCTATTATGCGTACAGCCCGTTTTTGCAAAAGGAAGATTCTATGAGCCTCAGATGATGAACCCCAATGCACAATACCATACTTAATACAAGAATGAAAAGATGCAAAGTATAGTTGTCTTACAATTGATTCACTGCATTGTTTAGATGTTATTGCCAGGGCATAGCAGGTCTTAGACAGTTTACCACACATATCATGAATATGGTTAGACCATTTCAGGTTACAATCAATTCTCAATCCAAGCATTTTGGAATCATTGGCATATTTGACGCTTGTAGTTGGAGATAAAAGAATATCGGACATAAGAGCAATGTTAGACTGTACTGTTCTAAAAATCATGCAAGTTGTTTTACTTTGATTGACACACAATTTGTTTTTTTGAGTCCACAGCATTACTTTATCATAAATTGTTTTTGCACAGTGTTCAGCATCAGCTAGGGTATTAGATTTTATTAAAATGTTTGTATCATCGGCATAAGACACTGTCAAACATGATGGATGTTGAATAAATTTCAACATATCGTTAATACAAATAATAAAAAGTGTGGGCCCTAGAATAGACCCTTGAGGAACCCCAACGCTGACAGTTTCTAAGCCCGATACAACATTTTCAATACAAACCTGCTGATATCTATTTGACAAATATGACACGAACCAATCATGAGCAACACCCCTTACTCCATACCTCTCAAGCTTCGTTAGCAATATAGAGTGGTCGACACAGTCAAAAGCTCTTGAAAAATCTATAAAGAGTCCTAAAGCTACTTGGCCTTTATCAATTGTACTCATAATACTATTCAAGAAATCGCTTAAAGCGGTATCTATACTTTTATGTTTAGTAAAGCCATGTTGACTAGTAGAGAGAGACAGAAGTATGATGAAAATCCGTTGGTTCCACCACATATCAAACGTGGAAGTACTCAGGAGAGCAAACAGCCTTCCAATTGAGGTGCTTATTTCAAGAGCACGCTTAAGATGGGCAGGTCACGTTCATCGTATGCATGATAACCGCCTTCCTAAATGCACACTTTATGGTGAATTGTTAAGCGGTAGAAGAAGGCGTGGCGGTCAACGAAAGAGGTTCAAAGACGGTCTCCATGAAAATCTAAAATCCTGCGGTATTGCAGACGAGCAATGGGAACAACTTGCAGCGGACAGAACCGAATGGCGAGGGGTTGTGACCAGCTATCAAGGAAATGTTGCTGCAAGAAGGCCGAATCCAAGACCTAACCAGGTCTATGTTTGTCCTGACTGCGGTCGACATGTGCTCTCCCGAATTGGCCTCTATAGCCATAGTCGTGTGCACCGTAGATGAATGGGAATTACAATAGACTACACCTTTTACTTGTTTTTATTGTACACAATTTATCGACTGTAACATTTTTATACTCGGACTCGAGTAACGGCTAATAAAAAAAATATTATGCAACATTAGAAAACTTATTAGTTGAGAGTTTACAGCAGACTCAAAAACCTTTGACATACTAGGTGATAGACTGATACCCCTATAATTCTCAAACAAGTTAGGATCACCTTTTTTATACAATGGAATAACTTTAGACACTTTTAATTCCGAAGGATAAATTCCCTGCTCTAGAGAGAGATTTATCAGATAAGTTAAAGGTTTTATGATATGTACAGCAATACGCTTTAATAATATATTTGATATTTCATCATGCCCAGTGGAGTTGGAGTTTTTTAATTTTAATATTAAGTCTAAAACATCTTCTTCAGACAGAGGCCGAAGAAACAATGAGTAACTAGCGCCCTCCAGACAATTATCTATAAACTGAAAATCAATGTGTTGGGGTAAATTAGATGTAACAGTTTTGGGAGCATTTATAAAAAATTTATTAAATTTTTCCGTTAATTCACTGGTATTTAAAATTTTGCCATTTTCTTCTATTTCCATACCAGCTTTAACAGTTTTTGATTTACCTAAAGTATTATTTAATATATTCCACATGGTCTTACTTTTATTTTTAGAAAACATTACCAACTTATCGTTACGTTCTTTATAAAAATTTGATAAAATATGTCGATATTCGTTATTAGCTGCTTTGAAATTATCTTTAAACTGAGGGTATTGTCTACTGAGATCTGCAAAACGTCAAATAGGCCATAAGATTCTTTGGGCCAACATATGAGGATATAACCAAATATGCTTTAGTAAAATGTTGCTGTAGAAAAAGATACAGGGTGCCAAAGTTCAAATTATTTTTTCGTTTTTTTGCAATAACTCAACAGCCTCTTGACAGATCTTCGCAAAATTTGCTTGAGGGACTTTTTTTATTCTAAGAAAGAATTATTTATGTATGCATCATGTTAGATCATAGAGGGCGCCCCAGGACCTGTGTCTGATGAAGGCGTCATTTCCACGTATGAAAGGTACACTTGGTAGAACTTGATAACTCCAACCGTTTTCGAGGAAAGTACCGTTAAACATTTCAATAATTTTTTAAAAGACAAAGAACCGTACGAAGGAGCGGCCCGTATCCCATCGCGTGCACGCTGTTACCACATTCATAATAATTCCAACTTTTTGTGCGCTGATGTGACCCGCGACTCTTTCCTTCGCACGGTTCTATCTTCAACACTATTACACCAATCGAAAAAAATGTAAAGCCCTTTTTTATGTAGAGTTTAGTGGAGAATAAATTTCTATTCTTGATTTTTTGTCCTATTATTGATATTTTCGAAGACATTTAAAAAAATGACAAAATTTCCACCTTCAATTGTTTAAAAAAATATGCTCCGGACCGAATTGGAGGGGCATAAGATAAGATAAGTTTATTCATCATTGAAGCATTACAATTGTTACATTGTGACACTTATCAGACTAGTCAAGTTATATACATCCATTCTGATATACCAAGAGATAACAAACATTCACCTACACATTGAACTATACATAATATATCTTTAAAATAGTTTTTTTTTTAATACTGGAATTAAATTAATTAAACTAAATTAAAAATGATGATTTAGGAATTCTTCCATTGAATAAAAAGCCTTATCTAACAGGTATCTAAACAATGTGCATTTAGACTTGTTAAAATTTTCGATAATACCAAACATGCCTATAAAGTGATTGTAACAAATGACACCCCGGTATACATGAGAATCTTGTCCTAGTCTCAAACGAGAAAAGGGTAGGTGTAAGTTATGCTTTTGCCTGGTGTTGTAATTATGAAACATATCATTTCTAACATGGTTACATTCATCTTTTTGAACACTTAATATTATCAGGTATATATATATAAACATGGTAAAGTTAGAATCTCCAAATTTATAAATATTTCTTTGCATGAATTTCGCGGGTGTGCTTTTACCATGCATCTGAGTATCTTCTTTTGAGCAACAAATGCTTTCTCAATATGTGATGAGCTTCCCCAGAATAGAAGACCATAGCTTAAATAGTTTTAGTACCTTGAGAGACACAGTTTCTCGCAGCTGTCTAATTACAAAACACACAGTGCACAATCTACCCACTACATATTCGATGTGTTTTTCTCATGTTAGTTTTTGATCGACAGTAATACCAAGGAATTTGATACTATCAACTTGTTCAATAGATTTATGGTTAATTTTTATGAGTGGAGCAAAATCATACTTAATATTTTTTTGTTGAAATAGCATAAAGAAGGTTTTCTTTTCATTTACAGATAATCCATTATTTATACACCAGCAATAGAATTCATTTGAACAAATATTAGATATAGTTATAGACTTTTGAAGTATATCTTCTGCAATTAGTTGATTGGTGTCATCAGCATAAATAATAGTTTTATTAGGATTGCTACATGAGTATTCTATGTCACTCACAAAAATTATAAAAAATAATGGTCCGAGAATTGACCCCTGGGGTACTCCTGTTAATATTCTCTTTGGCTGTGATTGACTATCTCCAACTGTTACTATTTGAGACCTATTCTGCAGATAGGAAGTTGCCCAGTCATTAGTAATATCTCTAACTCCAATGCGATAAAGTTTATCCAAAAGCAATTCATGGTCTATTGTATCAAATGCTCTACTGAGATCGAAATATAAGGCGATTGGGTATTCTTTATTATTTAAATATTTATAAATATTTTCGCTCAGTTCTTTAATGGCAGTTTCAGTGGATTTTTTATGTCTAAAACCATGCTGACAGTTGGGTAAAAGATTTTTTTGTTCTAAAAAACTACTTAGTCTATTATTGAACGCACAATCTATGACTTTTGCAAATTGCGATTGCAAACAAATATTTCTGTAATTATTTACATCATTTGCAGATCCTTTATTTTTAATAAATCTCTTTCTAAACATAAAAGAAGCGATAGAAAAAAAAAATCTCCATAGGAATTTTTATAACAAAAAAAACCCTGACGCCTGAGGTATTATTAATTGCTCATTATTGACTGGAAAAATTCTAGATTCTTAGATTCAAAGTTGCCAAAACTATTAAAGCCGAAGAATTCGGAACAATTAATATATTACCTGCATTTGAAAAGATATTAGAAGAAGTAGTATACCTGTAAATCTTACAATGTGTTTGAAATAACTGTTTAATCTGTGAATATCAATCTGGATTTCGGAAAAACCATAGCTGTGAAAGTGCCTTACAGTATGTAATAAATTACTTGAAAGAAGCATTTGACGAAGGTCAAGTAACAATTATTTTCATAGATCTAAAGCGTGCATTTGAAACGATCGACGGAGCTAAGCTGTTTGATAAACTAAAAGCATTAGGTTTTAAGGGGATAGGCTTAAATTGGGTGAAAGATTACATGGATAATAGAAGACAAAAAGTTAAATACGAAGAGTATGTATCTAGAGAATCATATATTAATGTTGGAATACCGCAGGGTAGGACACTAGGACCTTTACTTTTTTTTTAACATTTATTTAACGTCGGTCTATTTCCGCTGCTGAGGCCTATCACCGGCACCTGTAGACGAGCTAACCCCAACCAGGAATTTTGCCGAACCTCTTCCTTTAAGAAGAGTAGAGATCTTTTACTTGCCTAACATTTAATAGACAAGGGACGGATGGCTTTACATCCCCTCCGAAGGATGGTATATCACCTACACAGCCCTCACCTAAGGTTACATAGCTGCCGCGCATACACTGATATACAAGCCGCTGGAAGATATGTGAGGCGAGGACACAGTCTTCTTTGAAACGGTCGCCCATCCAAGTACTAACCGTGCCTAATGTTGCTTTACATTGCATATCGAAGTATGTACATAGTAAAGACGCATCTACGCTCGCTCCTAATATTTATTTTATATTTAAACAATTTATTCCTAATTTTTGAAACAGAGAAATATCACCTACTTGCCAATGACACAATGATATGCATGTCAGATACATGCATATTAAATGTTGCTGCTAAAATGAATCAAATATTTAGAAAATGTCAGTGATTGGATGGAAGTAAATAAGGAAGAAGTCATATAGGGAGATATTTTTCATCAACCGGTTACAACTTAAATTGTGTGGAGAGATTGTCAAAATAGTTAATAAAATTAAATATCTGGGGATCATAATTGGCAATGATTTGAAATTTAACATTGATTATATTTGTAAAAAAGTTGAAGTTCTTTGTAGGATTAGTCGGTTGGGTTAGATTTTAACGTTTATTATTATTTTTTTAATAGTTTCAATAACCCTATTGTAGCGCAGAATTTCAGAATATTGGAAAATAACTTCTTTATTAATACAATTTACCTGTTTTTTTTTTAAATTCTAGCTATTGTAGAACTTGAGCTATCAAAGTTGGACATACTATTATGACCATACTCTGTATAGTGTCAGAATAATATAATAAGAAATACCATTAAATTGGTGATGACCGTTACTCAACTCCTGATAATGCCAACTTTATTGTTGAATAGGGCATCGAGTTTGTTATTTGTTCATTATCATACAGCGTCACAAAAAAATGTATTAAAGTGAAAAATCAACACTCACCTCTAGGTCGTGGTCCCCTAGGGCCGAAGAACTGTCCTCTAGGACCTCTAGGTCCCATCATAGGTGGCCCCCTCGGGCCAAAATCAGGTCCTCCTCTCATCATAGGTGGCCCCCTGGGTGGTCCGAAATTGTCCCTTGGGAAAAAGTCAGGGCCAGGAGGCGGCCCCCTTATTCTAGGATCGAAATCTCTCCTACCTCCTCTCATAAACCTATTATCAGGTTCCATATCGCCTCTTGAGTGCATCCTATGTGGCGGCGGCCCATCCATTCTCATATGCGGCGGAGGAAGCATATCTGGTGGTCCGTCCATCATCATGTCGGGAGGACCATCCATCATCATGTCGGGGGGACCGTCCATCATCATGTCGGGGGGACCGTCCATCATCATATTGCGAGGAGGACCGTCCATCATGTTAGGGGGTCCGCGGTGCATAGGCCCTGGACCATTCATCATCATATCGGGGGGCCCATCCATCATCATATCTGGTGGCCCGTCCATCATCATACCAGGAGGTCCTTCCATCATCATACCAGGAGGTCCGTCCATCATCATACCTGGAGGTCCGTCCATCATCCTATCCGGAGGGCCATCCATCCTCATATTCGGAGGTCCCTCCATCATATTAGGAGGATAATCCATCATCCTATCTGGTGGACCATCTCTCATCATATCTGGAGGACCGCGGAGCATTGGAGGACCCGGCGGTCCATCCATAGGCGGCCTATCCAACAGTGGCCTGTCCATAGGAGGTCTATCCATCGGAGGCCGATCCAACAGTGGCCTATCCATAGGAGATCTATCCATTGGTGGTGGGAACTCATCCATAGGACCTCTTGGCGGTCCCCCCATTGGTGGACCTCTCATCGGTGGGCCTCTCATGAAATCTTCCTCGCGTTTGACTGGTGGCTCTTCGGGACCACGTGGCGGTGGCCCAGGTGGAGGACCGGGAGGTGGTCCAGGGGGAAGGAAGTTTCTAGGACCATTATCAGAGTTCCTTCTGTCTCTACTTGGTCTATCTCTGCTGGGTTCCTCAAATCCTCCCATGCCAGCCATTTCTCTAAGACGATCGTTAAGGTTCTTTTCCCTTTCACGCTTGTCATCTCTAGTTTCGGGTTCTCTAGGTTCCCTGCGATCTCGGTCTCTATCCCTATCGCCCCAGCGGTTGCTGCGCTCTCGTCGATCATCCCGCCTGTCCCTGTCTCTTCCCCGACTGCTGTCCCTATCCCTACGGTCTCTGTCTCGACTTACGTGGCGGTCTCTACCTCTGTCTCTATCCCTATAATAAATTTGAAATGGATATCGCTCGTAATACACACAGTAAGCACTCCTTTACTCACCTATCTCTATCCCTGTTCTCCCTGCTGTCTCTGTCCCTATCTCTACTCCTCGAAGTTCTTCTATCTTTGTCATCTCGCCTGTCCCTTCTATCATCATCCCGATTGGATCTGCCGAACTGACCTGCAATCTGTTGCAGTTGTTCACTAAGCGGCAGCGGCTTGTCTAAGGATTTTTCGGCATCCTCCATTTCCACATCCATGTTATCGTCGTGTGGGGCCGGAGGCTGTGGAACCATCGCGAACGGTTGGGTTAGGTTCATGAGGGATTCGCTTAAACTCTGCAAACTAGGTTCTGCGGTTGACGGTGGCGGTTTGTTGGTCTGCATCTGAGGGGGCATCATACTGGGTGGGCCTAAAAATTATTTTTGATAATTATATAGCAAATGCTCCTGATTGCGTATCTCGCTTCTTACATAAGCAACAAGGTTGCATATATTTACCTTGGAAGGGTGAACCGATGCCCAGCAACTGATTAGGCATCATGGGACCGGGCATGTTGGGAGGTGGTACTCCAATCGGTATATTCGGCATGTTGGGCATATTCATCATGCCCGGAGGCACATTCATACCGATCAACCGGTTGTTGAATTGGAATGGCGAAACAAGGGGCATTAGAGGTGGCTGAAGTAAGCCGCCTCCTGGCATCGGGGGAGGTTGGCTGGTATCAATGGCGGTGGATGTGTTTGATGGTACTTCCCCGATCAGGAAGTTAGGTAAGTCAGGTATGCTGACGGTTTTCTTTCCCATTCGTTCTACTTTCTCTTTCATCCATCCAGGCATTGTATCCTCATCGATCATGCCGCCGTCTTCCAACATCTCAAGGTCGATGTCTTCTTTTATCTTGCTGTATGGTATGTAGGATACTCCCAGGTCGCCTTCCCAGTAGTCCTTTAAATCTTTGCCCTTTACACCTTTGCCTGGAGCCCAAGCCAACTGCAAAGAAGAAATAATATTTCTCTCTGTTTAGATAAGTCTAATATAAAATTACAACAAAACTAAGATTTTCATATACAGTAATGATTTCTGACGAATGAATGATTCTAATTGTTAATCAGTTTCTTACCGTTATAGCTTTCGCATGTAGAACATGACCTTTCAGCTTGCCCAGGCATCGAGCAGCATCTTGTCTTCTCAGCATAACAATGAAGGCACAACCTCTGGGAGGGATCAAATCTATGCTGACTACATCGCCGAATTCGCCAAATGTATTTGACAGATCATCTTGGTGGACCAACTTGGACAAATGTCCAACCCAAAGTGTTGTACTACACACTAAAATAGAAGATGCACATTAGGAAAAATAGTGAACATTTTTAATGACTAATGTATTAATATCTTATTCTCGTTAATTGAACAATATGAGAGGTTGAACAAAACCCATTTTGATTTGAAGCTGAAGCGATGTATAATAGCGTCATTAGGCACAATTAAATCGCGATAGTTTAATACATGCGATGAAAGTTTTTAACTTTGGAAAAATGTCAAATGACACTAATATTGGGACATTATAAAAGTAATTCAGGCAAAGAAATGCTCCTATATTATGAAGAGCCTTGTTATAGTTTCACCTTCGGATAAGGGATAGATAGTACCTACCTAAGAAAAACTTCTATGCAATTCTTTATATCAATTGGAACACATACATAAGGACATTAATTAACCAAATGTACTATTTATACTACTGTAAGCTGCTTGTTCATGTTTTGCAGGATGAGTAGGTGTGTTAATACAAATTAAATTTTATAATATATAATCTTTATGACTCACCGCTAAGATGATCTTTCTTAATGGCCGGCAAACCTCTCTTCTTCCTCTCCCTATCTTTCTCCGTTTCCTTCTCCTCCTTCTTCTCTTTCACTCTATTATTTCTCTCCCCCCTCTCCCTAGACCTTGAGCGGTGTCTTCGACTAGCCGACCTAGACCTAGATCGCCTCCTTCTGTCCGGTCTTTCTCTTTCCCTTTCCCTCCTACCGCGTTCCCTCGATCTCGATCTACTTCTCTTCCTTCTATTGTTGTTGGCGAATCTTTCATCGGCCGGCGTACCAGAACGCGAATCGTCATGATCCAAAGTGATGACTTCCACATCGGCCCCGTTATCCTGACTAGAGCTCTTAATCTGTTGCTGCTGCAGCTGCTGTTGTTGCTGGTGGTGATGCTGTTGATGGTGCGGCGGGTGGTGTTGCTCGTATTCCGGCGTTTGGAAAGAGGGCGCCGGCGGATTCATACCTTCAATATAGTAGCCCTGCATCATCTGGTTGTTGCTGGGCTTGAACTCACATTCAGCGGCAAAAGGTAAATTCTAGAACAAGAATATGGTTTTGAGACATAGCGAACAATTGGATTTTACTGGGAAATTTCTTGTGTTTTATAAAAGACGTTCTTAAATTTAAGATACAAATTTAATAAAGGTGAATTAGTAATTTCTACCCGATCGCTTCAAATTATAGTTTTTAGCCTATCAATTTGTATAGATTCTAATACCATTAACCCTTTCTTTTTTTCGTTAATTTTATGACTTTCATCTAGAAGATGGTTAGCATAACAATTAGAATTTACTTTTTTCTTGTTTTTAAAATCATTTTTGTGTTCTTTCCCCTTTGTCCTATACAGAAAACGAAATAAAAATTGAAGGTTATAACAATATTTGCTTATTACCAACTAGTTGCCATATAGGGGATATGCTGATTAATGTAAAAGAGAGATGCAAGTATAAACTAATTACAAACGAAACGCTAATAAGGATGGAACTTAGTTCCAAACTCTGCTTTTTGGCGCAGTAGTACTTGTAGACTCTTTTATTTTTTGTATAGCACTCTCTTGGTGCCAATAAAAACCTATTATTAATATGTGGTTAATAGGAGTAGAAATAGAAATAAACAAAAAGTATTTTATTTTTAACTGTTATAATTCTATGAATGCTAGTGATTATGAATTTTTAATTCAATCTGAAGAAATCTTAATCGAATGGACAGTAAAAAATGAAAATATAATATTCTGAGAGATTTAAATATCAACATGGCAAGTAATTTTTTTCTGTAGTCAGAAATTAAGGAATTTAATAACAAATCATGGATTATACAAAAAAAACTGATACATTCGTCCGAATAACTAAACAGCAGTACGATTATAGATTTACTCATAACTAATGAAAATAATATTAAATTTAACATTTATTCAACACCTAAAATAACAGATCACTCAATAATAGCAGTAGATTTGGTAGAAGAAAATTATAAAATTCCAAAAAGAAAAACAATTATTAAAGATTTTAATAAAATGCTAAATTAGACCTAATGAGCGAATAATGAATACCAAATTCTACAGATACAGAACTACTTTCAAGAAAACTAGTTGATACTCTAGCAGAGACATTAAATAAACATGCACCCGAAAAAATAAAATGTTTTAAAAATGCTTTCTTAACCGCCTCTCAAGTTACCGAAGTAACTCCCTGGAAGACCTCAAGGATCTTGTGCTAGGCAAAGAGAGACGAGGCCCTACAGTTTAATGTGGACTCCGAACCACTCTTGGGGCAATTTTTTTAATGAAAAATTGTTTCGCCTTGCGGGAATCGAACCCACTTCGCTAGGCAACTCAGTTTGCCAGCCAGTCGCTTTAACACTGAGCTAGAAATAACAATTAAATCAAACTGGGGTACAAAAAAATGGCGCACTTTGGAAATTAAAGGAGAAATAAAAGAGATAACTTACACAAAAGGGTAGTAGTAACAAGGGAAAGAATAAGAAAACAAAAGCAATGAACGAAAAACAGATGATAAAAAATAATCCAACTGAGATGTGGAAAACTATAAAAGATATTGTCAAAGGAAAGGAAAAGGGTAGAGGAGAGGGAATCCTATTTATTGACAACATAATTACAGAAGATTTACAAATTGCCAACGAATTTAATACGTATTTCATAACTAGTATTGAGGAATATTAAAACATAATATTTTAGTCACAAACTCCTCTATAAAATCCTTATTTTACTATAAGGAACGTAACCAGACTGCAATCAACAGCTACTCTCCGGGCTATGTGCCCCGCCAAGCGCTGAATTACAAGTTACAAGCCTGGCGCGTTAAGTGTAATAATTGCATATTACCATCAAAACGCTAATGCTTCGATTGCAACAAACACCAGTCGAAAGACTGATCCTACCTAAAGGAGCTCTCGTGCCAGTCGTCCCATACCACTTGCAGACTTCAGTTTCGCGCTGTTGGCCCTCGTCAGTGCAAGGTAGGCACCGAAATCTGTATTAATCATTTTGTTTATGTGACATATATCTATACCAATTTATAAGTGCAAATTTAATATTTAAATAAATCATTTAATAAAAAAGCAATGTTATTCATATTACTTTAAAGTCAAACTTGAAGAGAAATTAATACAGGTAATAATTATACGAAATAATCACCCTCTTTAACATATACGCCACTGGCAACGAATTCCAAAACATAAACAAACTATTTCCATCTTTTTTAATAATAGAATGTATGAGATAGTAGGGAAACACAACTCATGTGTTAATAGGACATGCTTTGTCTACCCTATTCTGAAGTCATTGAGTAATCTTATTTATCTTATTTTTATGATGGCAAATTAACCGCTCGTAGATACCTTAATTTCCTGCAAAACGAATTTCAAGATTTTCTTTATGAATTAACAATGGCAGAAAGATTAAATTATTCATGTTTTCAACAAGATGGGGCTCCACCTCACACTGATGTAATATGTACAATTTATTTAAATCAAGTTATGCCAGATAGCTGGATAGGCACCTATGGACCCATTTTATGGCCAGCTCGATCACCAGATATTACTCCCTTGGATTTTTTCGCCTGGGGTTACATTGAAGACAAGATATTTCAAACTACCCCAAAACATTGAGGACATCAAAACCAGAATTAGAAACGTATGTGAGGCAATTACTCCTGAAATGCTCCAATTGCTCCAAAATGTAATGCGTGAGGTGTCTCGTAGAGCACGCTTGTGTATTAGAATGCATGGTGCACAATCTGAGCATTTGTAGTAGGTAGTACTGTTATACATAGTTTTTAGGTTTTTTTGGATGTTCATTTTGTACGGTCATGAGCAAAAAAAATAGGACAAGTCTTATAACAGTATTTTGCTAAAATCTAGTTGTGTACATTAACTTTAATTTTTGTGACATTGTCAGTTAGTTGTCATAATTTATTGCAAGTGTGCAAAAAACTAATATGCCTCATATAAGCGATTTAGTTAAATCTGGAGTTATTGCTAAAGCAGAAGATAGATGGTCAATGAGACAAATTGCAATGCGTTATATAAATATTGAAAAACATTCGGCATGTAACATTTTAAGAAAGTGGAGAATAAACGGTACGATTAGTAGAAATCCTGGATCAGGGCGATGAAGGATATCAACTCAACAACAAGATTTGCAATTGGTAAATGCTTTGGTAGAAAATCCATTTTACTTATTCAGGCTGCTGAAGAAACGAATTTTCCTGGATCGAGTAGTACTGGCCGCCGGCGAGTAAGAGAATCAGAGCTACGCTGTCATGCAGCAGCACAGAAATACATACTTAAAGCTGAACATAAAGAAGCTCGAGTAGGATTGGCGCTTAAATTTTTAGCGCATGATGTAAATTTTTGGAACAATGTAATCTTTACAGACAAAAAATTTTCCAGTCAACACACAGCGGTCGTATTCGTGTTTACCACCCTCCGAATACTCGATTCGATGAGAAATATATATCTAACAATGATAAAAGTGGGAGATTTTCCGTCTTAACCCTGTGGATGAAGTATGGGGACTACTCATAAGAAGTATCCAAAAATGAAATGTGAGACCACGGAATGCCGAAGAATTACTGGAAATAGTAAATTATGCATGGGAAAATATTATTACTAATAATAAGGTCATTTAATTCTATGCCAAAAAGACTTATAGAAGTTATAAATAGAAATGGTGCAATAACGAAATATTAATAATTAGTACCGTTTATTCTCCACTTTCTTAAAATCTTACACACCAAATTATTGTTAATGTTATAATGCAGTGCAATTTGTCTCATTAACCATCCATCATTTACTATAGTAATAACTACAGCATTGAAATAAAAAGTAAATTAAAAGTGATATCTGTTGTCCTATTTTTTTCTGCTCACGACAGTACTCCCTTGATTTTAATAAAATTTTACATAATAATAAAGTATATTAATACACATTTATTGTATTTTTTTGAAGTCGGTCACTCAATAAAAAAAACTTACGAAAAAAAAAAAACAAATATTGGGTTTTATCATTATTGCATATTTTCTATGATGTTCCTTTTTACGTAATTTTAGAATCATCTCTCTATGTTAAGTACTAATAGAAATTTTTTAAAAAAGGTCATCACGTTAACAATTTTCTTCTGTATCTACATAACTACCTTGTTTTGGTCCAAGAAAGTTATACATATGAATTACTTATATTCTCATCTACTAAATGATAATGCGGTTATTGAAAGGACTTCCTATCGGGGGCAGATCGCCTAACGCTTATCCGGCTAAACCCTTTGTATCTGTTCGACATTAACATAGATTTTCATTAGGCATAGATCGAATCAATCAATTATAAGGTTCTGTTGGATCGAAACCACTGATATTGGCGATCTTTTACTTTTACTATCTATAATGTGAATTCACCATAGAGCTTTTAATCAAAATAGAAATTTTACACATACCGGCACTGTCTGCGCTAGATGTTTATCAAACTCATCCTCTTGTTGCTTCATTTCCTGCAGTTTCCTCATTTTGTCAACGTCCATTTCTGGCTGCGCTCCGGCCATCGTCTGTTGCAAAGTCTGAAGTTGTCTGAGCACTTCTGGATTTGTTAAGAGGCTGTAACAAAAAAATATTAGACTGAAAATCGAGTGGGTTAAAAATTTTCGCTTACCTTGCAACAGAATCGTTAGGATTTTGTTGCGGCCTAGGGGACGGATTGACCTCATCTTCCTCATCGCCGTAGTCGAAATCCAGCAATTTCTTATCGAAGTGCACCTGACTCTCAGCCCTTGCTGAATTTTCTACATTTTTGGTCAGCAACCTTTGCAGCTGTTGGAGTTGCTGGAGGACGTTCGGGTCCGTCAAATTCTGAAATCACAGAAAACGTGTTTGTAAAACCGGAAAACAATTTTTTTTTTTTGCAAAACCAAGGCCAGAGCGAAAAAGATCTTTAGGTTCTAACCGTTTAAATTTAGGTGAATACATTAATGTTAATTCTAATTGAAATTGCTCAAGCATAGGTCTAAATAAGTTGTTCTTTTAGCTTGGATTTTAGTGCGCCTAAATGCTTTAACTGTTTTTATATTTGCAGGATAATTCTCTCAGTAATTCATATTCAAAATTACATTTCTCAACTAAAATGACAGCACGAATTGTTTGGGTGCTAAAAAAAGTATTAATAACCTTCTAACTATCCGTTCCTCACAAAAAGTGCTAGGTTATTTACTTATTCACCGAGTGAAGTTGTAAATAATATGCGTCACAATGCTTTAGTTAAAGAACAATCAAATTACGTTAAAATAAATAATTGGAACTGAAACTAATTCTTCGCAGAAGTTTTAATGTTTTTTTAAGTTACATAGAGCGGTCAAAACATAATTTTGAATCCTTTGCCAAGTATTGAGGAGGCAAAGAATATAATTATTATTATTTTTCTTAATAACAGGTTCTCATACTTTAAGATCATTAAGAAAAACATTGGTTTTGTTTTTGCCTTTTTTGGCCTTTCTTTATATCATCCTTAGGTTTTAACCATTTCCATTTAGATGAATAAATTCATGTTAGTTCTAACTGACAATGCTCAAGCACGAGTCTAAATAAGTTGCTCATTTAGCTTGAACTTTAGTGCGCTTACATTTCTTAACCGTTTTTTACTGATGGGATAATTCTCTCAATTATTCTTATTCAAAATTCCACTTCTCAACTAAAATGACAGTAGGAACGGTTCGGGTTCGGGAACCTTCTAACTATCCGTTCCTCACAAAAAGTGCTAGGTAGATTTTAATTATTCACCGAGTAAAGTTGTAAATACGCGTCGCAATGATTTAGTTAAAGAACAATCAAATTACGTTGGATAAAAAAATAGGAACTGAAAGTAATTTTTCATGGCTTAAAGATTTTCCTGTATATTTAGCCGAAATGGCCTTTTACTGAACCATAACTGCTTAAAATTGATTGCCCGTTATGTCTATAATATTGACGAAAACGATTTACGTCTGAAATACAATCCGTTCTAAATATTTCAGTTACTGATCGTGCAGAGTCGGCTTTAGGTGTTTAACAAAAACATCACATCTAAATACCAACGTTTACCCGAGGTTCTCAAGTGATAATTGTTGAATGAAAATAACATTAAATGTGAACAGTTAATGACCACCTTCTATTCAATTATCAGAAACCGCCGACTAAGTATGTACTAAACGATGTAGTTTGTTAAATATTCGTTTAATTTTTTTTATAACAGCTTGAAATCGCGAGATTTTTTTTTTATTAATAAATATTTCGTAGAACGTAATATTCTAACCCGAAAAGCACATTATGTCTTATTTGCTGTCTCTTGGCTTTTATTTTTCCGTCTAATTTTACGTTTCAGCCGCAAACGATGTTTTTATTTCGTGTTTCTTGCACTTTCTGTGACTTTCCAGTGACATAACTGATAATTTGAATATCCTCATTTCTTATTAAAACGTTCTTTCTTTGTCACTTGTTGGTATGTCAAACATTCCGTTCTGATACATAAATATTTTCATTTTTAACTTTACACAATGACATTTAACATCGTTTGAGTCAAATTTATCCCAATCTCTATGAGGATCGCCATTTGCTGTGGGAAAGATGTCTCTTAGAAGTCGTCTGTCATAACTTGGCTGTATGCTGTTAAGAAAATTCATAGGACCTCCGTCTGCATTTTGTGGCTTGCCTACTTCTATTTTGGATCATCAAGACTGCCGTGATATAATCCTCCCTTCTTCTTCTTCTTCTTATCCAAGTCTAATACTTAAGGTGGGAATATCCAAGAGAGAGATCTGATAACGAAACATTTATTATTTGTGGCCATAACTTTTTTTAAAAATATATATTGGTAAAAGTATAAGACTACTTAATTAGAACTATGATAGGTGTAGTGATACAAATTTCCACTCAATAATTTCAGTCATTTGCAAAATTAGTCAATAAAACTACAAAATATGAAGATCGGCACTATTTTTTAAATTTAAATTCACTGACTTCACAAATAGCTGAATTGGGTAAAAATTCACATCACTGTACCTGTCACAGTTCTACTTAGGTAGTTTTATAGTTTTTTTAACAATATATTTATTTTTAAAAAAGTTATGGCCGAAAACAATAAATATTTCCTTATCGGATCCCTCTCTCTTGGATATGCCCATCTTAATTACCTCTCGCACAAATATTTAAATAAATTCTTGGTAGATAGAAACCGATGCTCAAGAACATATGAATGTTGAGTATTAAATCCTGAAACGGTTATTCCTGCGTTTACATATCACTGTAGATTTTAAAAAACCGGATAACTTTATGTCGTATATTTCGCCCGTGACCTTAACACTTTACAACTTGGAACGATATATACCAAATTAGTCGAGCCTCCATGGATGCTTTCATTCCCTGGTTGATTTCCTTTGGTGGGCGTTCGTTGGAGAGCAGGGGAACCTAATATGAACAACTTATTTAGACATATGCCAGCGCAGCGCAGCATGCCAAACAAATATTTCTATGTATAAAACTGATTAAATTTTAAACGTTGGCACACTGCTATTAATTAAATACAATTAAAATAGAAAGCTTTTACCAACCTTTGGCGATTGCTGAAGCTGACGATGTGTTCAAGCCGTTTGTAGGCTGCTGAACAGGTGTGCCTAGCTCTTTATAGATGGGGTTGTTCGGATCAGCGAGATCGAACAATGGCTGGATGACTTCTGGGGGAAACACCTGGTTCTTTTGCCACAGGTTGAGAACCCTTATAATTTTGCTCTGAAAAAGATGTATAAGTATTTTACATGTAGGATGCGAAGCAGTTCGCGCAAATAACAATCTTTACTTCACATATAAAGTTTTTGTAGCAAGTGATTTTCCAAATTTGAAAAGTTCTATAAGATGACGAGTTTTTAGGGACTCCAAATTCTGGCATGAACAACGCATATCAAACAAATTACTTCAATTAAATTACTTGAAATTATTTCTTTTCTCGTAATTAGATTCTAAAATAAAACAATAATGAAATATCTCAATTACAAACACCACTTTAAAAATCATCTTAATAATGATTTTTATGCTATTCATACTTTAGCAGTTTTAAATTGTATAATCTTAACTTTAAATTGAACAAAAGGTCCCAATAAAGATTTAATTAAGTATTTCAGAGAATTTCTATATAAATATGTGTATATAAAAATTTAGAAAGATAATCTAATCTGTGAACATTAAAAAATACTCATTCAATTCAAATTATTACTACAATTATTTATAAATATATGGATACAATTAACGACTTATCACAATCAAATTTTATAACACGTATTGTAAGCTCAACATAACAGTTTTAATAATAAAATAATCAATACTTCAATTAATAACTTTATATCTTACTATTCTAACAAATAGTAAGGAGAAAATTCAGCGAGTTATATCAGAGTTTCATATAAGACAGTTTGATAACATTGTAATACTACTATCAATAGTTTTTATACTCGTACATTAAACATTCGATATAGGCGCAATAAAAAAATTATTAAGTATATGGGAATAACTATAACGTCACTTTGGCCAAAAAAATAATACTTTGTGCTACAATAAAACGTTTAAACTGAAGGCAAATATCAATATAATGACGAAAAATTGTATGTGGTGTAAAAAAAAATACCTATATGGAAATGTAGCTGCATACTTTCATGGTAATTTTAAACACAAAATACTTAATGACACTATAAAAGCGATATTTAGAGCAAATAATAAATTACGCATACTACATTGCGTTTTTATTTTGCACAAGCAGTTAGATATCCGTATCAACTAAATATAGATTCCTATAATTTAGAATATAAAAATTACTATCTACAAAATATTAATTATCAATTTTGAAATAGATTACAAGATAGTAATCACTATGTTTGGTTAGAATCCAAGATATATTACACTCTTGTTTATTCTAAAAGTTATCACTACCATCGAACTGATTATTAATTTTACCCAAATCTAAATTTTTTAAAATTTCCCGCATGAAAAATTAAACCCTACGCTATTACTCAAATTCATTCAAATATTTTTCATTCCGAAAACTAGGTAATTTTTTGACAAATCAAAAGAATAATTATAATTGTTCTCTATCCTCACTTTATCCTCTGCAGGGCACTTGAAGAGATTAATAAATGTCTGTTGCATGTTCTTGGAGAAGCGTGGCGCAAACACATCTTTATCAGAACCGAACTGATGTCTCGACTGTCGCACTATAGAGTCTATTACGTATAGTCCAGGCACTTTATATTCAGGTTTGCACTTTAAAATGAACTTTTCTACACTTTGCACTACGTGTTTATAAAATTTTATGGCTTTTATCGCGCCTCTAGTCAAGGCAGTCATTTTGGCTTTTGATATTGGAGGCTTCACCTCATACAGAGATGAGAGCTGTAACAAAAAGAAATACTGTAATATTCAGTCATAATCGGAGAAAATTATTTACTATCGGAGCTTGAAATCATGTAACAGAATAATATTTATAAATACACGCTGGGTACGCGTCTCAAATGCTCCGAACGGTTTGAAAAGTATACAACTGTATATTTACCTCCATGTTAAAAGCTTTCACTGCCTCCATTGTGCTAGATTAATGCTGAACTATATCCTATGGTTTACTAACTCGAAAACGTTTATTTTATAACTTTATCATTTTTTGCACAAACAGAACTACGTATCCATATAACGACGCCATTTTGATGTAGCATCCCATTTCGTTCCCGACAAACTGACGTAACGTTCTCTCTGCGCTCGCGCAGTGGTAATTATCATAGAAATATTTCATTTTTCAATGTTGGTGTTACCTTTGACAATGTAGCCAACTATATGCTAAAGCCTCTATCGTTACGGTGCGCTCGAGATTTCATAAACACGTGCTTGGTAAAAAAAATGGACGGTAGAAACACATTTACTTAAGGTACACTTAAGAACTTTAGCTCGTTAAGCGATAAGTACACATGTTACGCTAGAGTTCAAATGTTGTTTGGTCTGTGTAATTCAACAAATATGAACCAACGTCGTTAATATCGCTACAAACCAACCACCAATCTGACAGGACCCATCACATTTATTTCTTTATGGGCCATAATATGCACAGATCACAGACCATAATATGTTACCACGACGTGAGCTTCGATTGGCTGTTGCCTATCCAATCAAAGTTGACTATTATAATTAATCTGTACTAATGCAGTTAATTAGTACAGAAGTAACTTGTTTTTGATAAATCCAGGCCATCCATCCTGGCACACAAAAAATACAAGGTAAAGGAACGCAAAGGTGAATTGTCAAAAACTATCCCTTATTATTGGCAGTAATATTTTTATTTGAAGCCAATATTTGTGATTAAAACTGATGGCCGTTTGGTAAATGAATTATATACATTAATTACCAATGACCACGTGGATGATCTATATTGTACTGTGCTTCTTGAATTTTAAATCTGAACGATCTGAACGCAGTTGGTTTCGAGTCTTAACGACCTAGTGTTACCAGTACACTAAAAAGAAAATACCCCAACTATTCCTCTACTTTTGAGTTGTTGGCCTCAGATAAACAAGGCGTGTTTTATTGCTAGTTCGATTCTACTCTTACGAGTAGTAATTTTGATGTGTCAAAAACGGTTCATCAATGTTGCCACAAGTACTTTTGCGATTTAGTGTAAAATGTTTTGCTTGTGGATTTGTAATTTGATTTTCGAGAAACGAAAACTTTTAACTGAACTATAACAGTTCTACCATGAATCAGAATATTAAGGTACTTCTTGTAGCTGCTGCTGTTACATCAATTTTGATAATTTTCGAAGGCTGAACGCAACGGTGATTTTTAATAAGCAATGAACGAATGAAACAGGCTGACTGATGTGTAAGTTTCACGTGCTTTTGAGATCATGTCAGAGACTAACGACCATATCACATAGACAAGTTATTGCTAAGTGGACGATTTACATCTCAGTGATGAGTAATCTCTTAATAAATAGTATAAGTACGCTTTACTTATAGTTCCGTGAATTTGAAATTTATTGTCGATTTCATGTAAAATATTTACTTGACTAATTTTTATAACCTCAATTCTAAGCTTGTTTTTTGTTGTAAGACCACTATTTAGTGACTTTTTACTTTGTGACTAGGAATCTACTCTTCCTACGATCAAATTCGGTCGTAGGGAAAGTAGCAAAAGTTGAAAAAGTGGTGGTCAATAAAGCGGCAAAAAACGGTTCTACTTCTACAAGTAGAATGTTTCTGGTTACAATAAAACACGCCTAAAGACATTGAATTGTTGGCAATACTGAAACTTCAGAAAAGAAAATCACAAATTGTAGAAATGAATCCGGTAGACTCCGGGTGCGGGTCCCATATTTAACATTTAAAAAATATTTATCTGGATTTTCAAATATTTTATAAAAAATATACATATTATAATGGAGTGAAACTTCTACTTACCTATAATGGTAAAAATACAAATGTTTCAGTTAACTATTAAAAAATATTACTTACTTTGTATACTGGTGGCAATTGTATTAGTTTACACAATAATTTCTACGGAAAATATTGGAAATTATGAAGAACATAAGCGCACAACAACTCCTACATACTCTTACTTTCAAAAGGCTAATATAAATAAAAGCAGCGAAATAATATTAAGTAATTTACATACAGACAATGAAATAAGAGAAATTATAATGAAACAAAAAATCGAACGTCTTGAGAGAAAATACAACAAATCTCTTTCTATTGTTTTAAATAGTAAGCCGGTGTTGAGGCCAAATTACAATGTGCATATTTTTTACTATGCATGGTATGGTAATATAAAAATAGATGGAAAATACAAACATTGGAATCACAAATATTTAGAAAACTGGAAGAATGATGATCTTCGAAAGTACCCTACAGGTAAACATAGTCCCCCGAATGATATCGGTTCCAATTATTACCCATATTTAGGATGCTATAGTTCAGCAGACCCACAAATAATAGACACACATTTAAAACAAATGCGTGCAGCTGGTATTGGGGTTATCGTGGTGTCCTGGGCACCGCCAAACTTCACAGATTCACCAAGTCAAATGCTACCTCAGCTTTTTAATACTGCTCTAAAGTATAACGTGAAAATTTCCATACACGTCGAACCATATGCGGGGAGAAACCCTATCAACCTCATGGTACATTTAAAACAATTTTTCGGCGAGTACGGAGATCACCCTGCATTATATAAAATAAAAAAACCGTTAGGGAGAAAAATGTTGCCTGTTATTTACATCTACGACTCATATTTAATACCTGCTATGGCATGGAAGGAACTGTTCAGCACCAAAAGTGATTTAAGCATTCGTAGAACAGCCACGGACGCCATATATTTGGGACTGTTGGTAGAAAACCAGCATAAATTTCATGTAAAAAAGTCACAGTTTGATGGGTTTTACACGTATTTTGCTACTAACTCGTTTACGTTTGGAAGTACTTGGAAGAATTGGAAATATTTGTCAAGGTTTGCAGTTCATAACGGGTTGATTTTTGTCCCTTCGGTAGGGCCTGGATATATAGATGTTGGCGTGCGCCCCTGGAATATAGCCAATACACGGCATAGACGGCACGGGCAATATTATAACGTAGCCTGGCGGACGGCAATTAACGCTCAAGTTAATTATGTTTCGATCACAAGTTTTAATGAATGGCACGAAGGAACGCAAATAGAGCCGGCCAGGCCAAAATCTGCTCGTGGTGTCACCTATTTGGACTATGAACCGGAAGGACCGTTTTACTATTTAAATCTGACAAGGACCTGGATCGCAGAATTTGAAAAACTAGTAGAGTGAATTTTACCGTGTTGATTTGTATTTGACTGTGATATTTTTTGTTGTCAATAGAAACTGCGTTTTTTTTTGTGCACAGGTGTTATCATAATTTATCACCCATGAGTCACAGACAATTTCGGATGATCAAACTACATGGCTTGGTTTCAAGCAACTTTTTTTAAAGGGATTTCTAAAAACAGTATACAGAGTGTCCGGCAATTTCTGTTGTTACTTTAGGTGAAGGGTCCAGAAATATTTCGTAACAAAGCTAGGGCTCTCTGTACATGATTGCCTAGGGTAGGTTTTCAGTTAATTCAGTAACCTTTTATTCCTAATAATGTCTGAAAGTTATTTGTGGCATTCTACGAATATTCTTTCCTATTATTTGGGTTTTCTACCACATGTATTATTATCCTCTTCAAAAACAAATCACCAAATCTACAAAATAATAGAATTATTGGAAAAAAGCCTTTTTTTATTATTTTTAAAACATAACCTCTGACTGTTCCTTTGACGTAAACGTCACGGGCGCAGAGGCTTTTTTCCAATAATTCTATTATTTTGTAGATTCGGTGATTTGTTTTTGAAGAGGATAATAATACATGTGGTAGAAAATCCAAATAATAGGAAAGAATATTCTTTTATTCCTCTTCCAAATAGGCCAGCTTCAATTTAAACTCAAATGTCATAATTTGACAATCGGAAGAGTTCATAAAGTCCATAAAAAACGAGTTAATTTTGAAAAATCTCATAAACATTTAGATTGTTCTATGGAGATTTGACCACAATGTTATGATGTGATTATTTTAAATCAGCTTTTATCGAAATCTGTTGCTCCTATGATGTTTAACATTAAAGACCTTTTTTGTATCTCATATTTTGGTGCCAAAATAAAAAAAAGCGGAATAAAAGATTTTCAATTAAAGAGATAACCCTTATTGATACTAAATAACATAACAATTATCAACTCTGTAGCAAAAAGTTCCTGAAATATTAAATAAAACCCAAGCATCGCCTCAAAGTGCCCTAAGTTTCGCCAGAAAACGTTTCCAGATGCATCTCCAATGAATTTTCTCATATTTTTGTAAATCACCTCAAGTTGACGACAGGAAACTCTAAACACCTTGCATAAACAATTACCAATTTAATTAATATCACATGTTTGTCAACACCCTGTATCGGTAAATCATATGATAGACCTTGGAAAGATAAAAATGTAGCGGTTCTATGTCCATTAAGTTTGAAATGGCCTATATTTTCAAACATTTATACATTATACATTACCCGTTCGGTAGCTCAACATTTATGCGTTAAGCTAGAAATCATGGAATCATGGGTTTGAATCTAAATATGGGGATAAAATTTAAAAAATAAATACATTAGTGATTGTGATATTCAAGGGCAAAAAATAATAAATTTTTCATTCATGTTGAATGCTTTTACTTTGGTGGGGAGTAAAAAATCACTTGACGGCATACTTTTACAAATAGTTTATTGAATAATAAATACATTTTATTACAAGTGATCAATTTTATATATAAAAATATATTATAGCATTTCATTTAAAACTAGTTTTTAACATAACACACTCATAGAAGTTTTTATAAATAATCGTTTTTAAAATACTGCACCTAATAGACAAAAGTCTAAATTAAACGGTATCAAGTCTATACATATATCACATCATGATGATACAATTCTAGCTCGACAGGTATTTTTGCCCCTATTTTGCTTATTTTAGTTACTCAACAAATCCTTTCCATATGCAATGGAACGAGTATTTTTACTTAACTCTAGACCACAAACGTATAGTTCTTATTTTTATAGCTTTGTTATACATTAATAATTTATAAAATATGTTGGAAATATTTCAACTGGTGATATACAGGGTGTTTTTGAAATACATGTATAAATTCAGATCTTTGAATGCTCACCTCACTCTAGATAAACACAAACATCTTGAACTTAAGGAAATTTACTACAAAAAACTACCCTATCGTGAAATTTCCGCATAAAATATAAAAAATCAAACACACTTTACATCCTAAAAATTGTGCCAGAGAAAGTTTGGTTTTTGACAGTCAATTACTCAAACAACAATTGAAAATGAATTTCAAAATTATAAGGTAAAATACAGAAAAGAGAAATAAAGAATTCTATTATTCTACAAACAAATTTTTCGTTCATCAAACGGTTTTGTAAAAGAAATAGTATATATTTTATACATATTTTCATTACTTTTTAAAAATTGGCATGAGATTTTCATATATTGATATGACATGGCTACTCAGTTGGTCAGATTCACTATCAGTGTCCCTGCATCGAAATATTGTCAAGTACAATAGAGTTTCTGCGGCACGCGATTTTATGGACACGGCTATTTTGCTTGAAGATAAAACAAACCAAGGAATATTAAAGAACATCCCCTCAAAACGTTTATTTAGCATGGGTTGTGATATTCGACATTGTTGTTTTATTGTAAACCGCATTTTATCTTGGTAATTTAAGTGAACATTTTTTTTGTGTACTAAAGAAATTGACTTAACATTCCTTAGAATGTAATTAAATAAAAACGCAGTGACATTTTAAAGGATGATGTTTATTATAAGAAACTAAAGTGAAGTTATGATGTGTTTTGTATTTCATCCTTGAAAAATGACGTCAAACATTGTTGCCCTATCTATTCAGTTTAAAAAAAATAAAAGTGGCTTAGATTTTTCGTGATGTTTCACTCTAATGACTGACAATTCATTGATAGCGGCAGATATTGTAAAGTTAGGTAATTGTGTCAAATTCGAATTGCTGTCTTGTGAAATTTGTCTATCATATTTGAAAAAAAAATCATTATATAACAACAAAAGTTGCAATCTATATACCTAGAAAATTTTTAAAAGATTGAGGATTGGAAATTAATGCTGCATATAGGTCATACTTAGTTTCTGTGAAGAGAAATTGAAAACCGATCCTAAATCTTTCTGGTCTTACATCCAATCAAAAAAAGGTCGTACCAGAATACCAGGCAAATTAGTCAACGAAGACACACCTCAATTGATAGTCGATGGGCTTAGTAATTACTTTAGTAGTGTTTATTCGCATTCTACCAATCCTGATTTTCTAATAATCTACAAATTTTGAATGTCAGCGATTTACTGAAAATAATAATTTGAATGCCATTGGAAAATTAAAAAATAATGACATCAGGGCACGAGCAAGTTCCAAATTTTCTGGTTAAGGATTGTAAATATATTTTCGTTCAACCTTTATTCATATTATTTAAGATGGCTCTTAAAACCGCCATCTAGCACGTAGTAGAAAACTCTGGAGGATTCCAACCTATTCTAGAATGTTATGGAAGGGGATTCTGGTACATTCTAAGGGAGTATATAAAGAAGTGAAATGAGCAGGCAAGACAGAGTTTTAGGTTAGATAACAGTTGACAAGTTTAAGAAGAAAAGTAAAGTACAGTTGTGATTTAAAAGTAGTGAATTTATATTAGATTAAAGTTATTATTAGTTGTGTGAGTTTTAAGGATTAACTATTGTAAATTAAGTGATTAATAAAATAGTGGTTAGTGGAGATTCTTGTTGTAAGTTATTTGAACCTACAGAGTGTTTACTGAAGACTGTAAACACGTAACAATATAAAATAAAGTCAATAGATTTAAATCGATGTAAAGTCACAAAAAACCTCCGCGTAATTTTTGACACCAAACTCACATTTAACGATCACATTAGTTAATCTATATCATTCTCCTTATGCATGTTGGGCTTTATTATTAGAAACTGTCATAAAATGCAAGCATTAAAAGTTCTTTATTACTCATTTGTAAGGTCTAAATTAGAATATACTTCGCTTAATTGGTATCCATTCTATAATAACACAAAATATGCTATTGAAAATGTACAAAGAAAATTCTTAAAAGTCATGCCTTCCAAAGTTTACAGTTCTTATCCCGAAAGAGGTTACAATAATCAATTACGTTACTACTTGATATTTTTGAATGCCATCACTACAATTGAGGCATACTTTAGTCAGTTTAAACTTCTGGACAATAAAATTGATAGCATGCATCTCCTTGGAGAGCCGAATTTTCGAGTGCCACGGTTTCCATTTAGACGAGTAGACATTTTTAATTTACCAACCAGCTAGAACCAATTTACTGCTCCGTTCACCCATGTATATTATATGTAGTAATTTAAATAAGCTAAGAACGTTTCGTGGTATATTCAACATAAATTTAAAAGAGATACGTAGTATTACTATTGAACATAAACACAGTTTTTATAATTTTTCAATTGCACAATTTCCAAATGTACAACTATGTTATAACCTCATATAATATTATTATTATTTGTTCACAATTTAATTATAAACTATTTGTCCTGTAATTGGATTCTTGTAATTTGTTGGGCAATAAAGACTATTATTATTATTATTAATAACTAAGTTTTAGACTTAAATAATCATTGACTGGAGTCCTTCAACTTACTTGACAATTCACTGCCAAAGGAGAAAACAATTAAAACTTTTAAACACAAATTAGTCAACAAAATTTTCTGTATCATCATCATGTGAATACTTCAAAGTATGAAACAAATATGATAAAAAAATAGTGGTGCATCTGGAAGAAAAATCCTCAGGTAAATCATTGTTATTTAGCCTAGTTGATATTTTGTTTTAACATATTTCAGCAAATGTTACCTTCAAAAGTTCACTAAACCTCTATTAATTCAAACGATACGGTGTGCACCTTACAAAAAATAACAGTCATTCTTTTTCATTTTTCGTGTTTTAACAGAGCATATTTACAATTCTATTTGCACTAACATCAATCGTTGGAACATTTGAAGCTGCCATCCCTTTGGCATGGTTCATGAAAAATGGAACTGACGCAGACGCTGTTAAGAAAGAAAAATGACACTCTCAGTGTGTATATTTCAGAAGCCAATCATAGATGATCTTGACCGCATTATCAAAATTTGTCTATGTAAAATTACAAAGTTTCATTTCATTTACATAGACAATCCATCACAACTGTAAATTATTATTAAGTCCCTTATTTCTTAACAACGCATTGACTGGATAATGTTATTACAGTTGAGAAAAAATCTAGTTTCCCTGTTAAAATGTTTATATCCTTTAGAGGAAGATCCAAATCATCTGCAGATGACTCAAATCAACAAAATGGAGCTCCATCACACCTCTCAGCTCTGCTATGAATTAGGTGGAGACAAATAAATGAATGAACGGTATGTTAGGTCTCCTGGCCTTAGCCTTTTAGATTATTCCTCAAGAGTCAAAGTTACCAATTCAAATCATTTAGAAAAATTAAAAGAACCTATAAGAAACATGTCACTGTAACTTGAACATAGCCCAACAAGGAGTTGAAATTTTCACAGATTTTCAATGAAGACCTATATTTTATGATTCAATTATAAGTATACAATTTATGCAATGAGTATGAAGTCCTAGCCCTTGAAAGGAAAGGTACTCTTGCAAGAACGCCGTGGTGAGGAGGTGGGGAGAGCAACCCAAGCTTCGTTTTCAGGCGGCGGAGACTTTTTGAGATCGCAACTTCAAATTGAAGCGCACATGAAAATTTTACAATATCTCGGCTTCTAGACATCGTAGAACCTTAATTTTTTTTTTTTAATTTGGGGAACTCGACGAAATATGAACAAATAGCTAATTATGGCTCTGAGAAATTGAGAAATGCTGGAAAAATCCACGTTTTATTATCCATACTTCATTTTCAATGTGAATCCGAAAATTTTGCAATAGATCTTTTATGTTTGCTTCAATTTTGTTCTAAACTATTTATTTTTATAATCTAATTATTTTATAAATTAATGAAGCAGCCATTTGTACGTAATAAAATATTTTCGAATTGAACATAAAAATGATTGATTTTTTTCTGTGCACTATATTTATTTTCTTTATATATTTATTTTATTCACATTAAATTATTATTAAATAATACTGTTAATAAAAAATTGTTACTAATTAATGTATCACAAAAAAATCCACATAATTTTTGAATGAAATATAAAAATGATTGATCTTTTTTGTTCTTCGATTTATATGGATTTTCTCTGCATTAAATTTGTTATAAATGATATTCATTATTATTATTCTTAATGTTATAATTTTTAAATTGTTACAATCGTCTTAAAAATCAGTTTTATGATAAATGTATTTGAAAAAAGAAAAGAAAATATTTTGTATTTTCATTTAAAAACAGTAGACACATGCTACAGTATACATTTATTACTAACAATTTTTATTAAAAATATTATTTGACAATAATTTGATGCGAATAAAATAAATATATAAAGAAAATAAATATAGTGCACAGGAAAGAGTCATTTTTATGTTTAATTTGAAAATGTTTTATTACGTACAAACATTTATTTCAAGGCTGCAAGGCAATAAAGGCTGCTTCATTAATTTATCAAATATTTAGATTATAAAAAATAAATAGTTCAGAACAAAATTGAAGCAAAAGTAAAAGATTTATTGCAAAATTTTGGCACTGACGTTGAAAATGAAGTATGGGTAATAAAACATGTAGATTTTTTCCGGCATTCATCCTCAATTTTCCAGGGCAATGTAAATTAGCCTGTTGTTAACATTTCACCGAGTTACCCCAAATTTAAAAAAAAATAAAGTTCTGTCATTTAGAAGCCGAGATACTTTAAAATTTTGATCCGGCTCCAATCTGAAGTTTTGATTTCAAAAAGTTGCCGCCTGAAAACGGAGCTCGGGATGCTCTCCCCAACTCATGGCGCCATAGCAAGAGTACCTTCATTTTCAAGGGCTAGGACTTCATACTCATTACATAAATTGTATACTTATCAATTGACTCATAAAATATAGGTCATCATTGAAAATCTGTGAAAATTTCAACTTTTAATGTTTATAAATAATAGGGATATGATTTTTTGAAAAAGTTACCATCTTAACTACTATAGGTCATAGAGGGTTCATTTTTTTTTAAATACGTGTTTTTCAAACGGCTTTTCAATGCATCTAATTACAATAAGCATTTATCATAAAAAATAACAAAGTTATTTTATTTGTTTATAAGCAAAAAACACCCACCTTTTAAACAGACTTTTTAACGGCAATTTTTTGAACAAATAGTTCATTTTTTCAACTTACCTTGTAGTTCAACTTTTCAAGAATCCATTCCACTTTGTTAAACATCTCTAGATCCATTATCTTGCTTATGACGATTGTTTATACAGACGCTCTCTGGGATAAACAAATGTAATTATTCGTAAACTATCAAACCGGTCTGGCTGAAATTGCGCACACCACTTACTGCCATTATTGCCAAAGTTATTAATATTTATAAAATACTGCAAAAAGGAGGGTTTTTTGCCATTATCTCGATAATAATAATAATTAATCTGTTTATCGATTTTAACGCATAAAAAATAAAATTAAAGGTATTTTTAATACCTACAACTTTTACTATTGCATCTTTTCTTTCTCTAAAACGTAATTTGAAATTCTATGGCCCGAACAATGAATTTTCCGACTTTGGTCGTTGTTTACAAAAAAATATGGCAAATCTGGCTGTACGTCTATACTAACCCCCCCCCCCCCCTACCCCTATGACCTACAACCTTCAGATACCTGTATTATTTTTTTGCGTGAAATCGATCAACTTTTTATATGGATTAGAGTGGGAGCATGGTGAGAAATTTCTGAAAAAGTAGGGGAAAGTGAGAGAAGAGCATGGGAGAGTGAAGGAAGGTAATAAGAAGATAATAGAGAGGAGAAAATGTACTGAGGTGAGGGAATGTGGAGGAATAAGGAAAAGATGAATGATCCACATAAACATAGCCATGGGTATAAGTTAATTTCGTTAATATAACCTTTCTGTTGTCGTTTTTAAAGATGAATATGAAATACAAAATCGTCTAAATACAGAAACTCCGTCAGAGGAAGAAGTAGCAAGCGCGAACAAAAACTAAAAAACAATAAGTCACCAGGAATAGAAGAAATCTGTAGTGAACTACTGAAGAACGGTGGTCGAGTGCTCCTATCGACACTGCACAAACTAATTGTACTCATCTGGCAAAGCGAAAACATGCCAGAAGAATGGCTCAATGACGTGATCTGTCCATTACACAAAAAGGGAGAACAGCTGGTATGCAACAACTACAGAGGCATAATACTATTAGTCACAGCATACAAGATCTTTGCGAATGTACTTCATGAAAGACTCAAGATATCCTCAAAGAACATTGTGGGACAATATCAATGCGGCTTTACCAGTGAAAAATCAACCATCAACCAAATACATTCCTTAAGACAAATATTAGAAAAAACATCGGAATTTAACATTGACACTCACCACCTATTCGTGGATTTTAAAGCCGCATATGATAGCGTAAATAGAACCGCATTATATAACGCAATGATAGAGTTCGGAATACCAGTGAAGCTTGTCAAACTTACAAAAATGACAATGACCAATATTAGAACATGCGTAAGAATTCAAGGAGAAGACTCTACATTTTTTGACATAAAAAACGACAAGGAGACATGCTGCGTGCCACTTATTTAATATTGCCTTAGAAAGGGCAGTCAGACAGACCGATGTCAGGGTAAACGGAATAATATATAACATATCAGTGCAGATCCTTGGATACGCAGATGACCTAAACATTATAGGTCGAATCAAACGCGATGTAGAACAGTGTTTTATGGCTTTACAGAAGGGGCCAAAGAAATCGGTTTGGAGGTAAACCAGGAGAAAACTAAGTACATGTTGGCAAGTAAAAACTCGGTGCCAATCTGAAATACAAAGAAGAATTAACATTGCTAACCGAACTCTTTATGGTCTCCAAAAACACATCCGCAACAAAAATATCCAGCGAAGAACCAAAATAAACTTCCATAAGACACTGATAAGACCAGTCTTTACATACTGGGCAGAAACCTGGATCCTCACGCAAAGCAATGAAAGGCTACTGGGTATTTTCGAGAGGAAAGTTCTCAGGAAAATCCTCGGAGCAATAAACGAGAGCGGACTGTGGCGAAGAAGATGCAATTTTGAACTATACCAGACCTATAAAGATCCAGACATCGTCACATTTATAAAAACACAAAGATTAAAATGGGCAGGACATCTAGCCAGAATGCCAGACAACGACATTACAAAGCGACTCACTATGACCACTCCAGAAGGCAGGAGAAGCAGAGATCGACCACATGCAAGATGGATGGATGGAGTCGAAGAAGACCTTGAAATCCTAAGAGTCAGAAGATGGAAGGAAGTCGCTAGGAACAGAACGGAATGGAGATGAATCTTAGAGCAGGCCAAGATCCACCAAGGATTGTCGAGCCAAAGATGATGATGATGTATATGAAATTGGCCTGTTCGAGGACAAAATGCACCACTAATTTTTTTACCATTTCATTTGTTCCATATTTTGGTGTGGCACTGTATAAGACACTTAGCTATAATATGCGGAACACGATTTTAATATTAAATTCCGTTTGCTTCATAAAAATTTCTTATCGAAATAAAAATATAAATATTTAATTTTTACATTGTAAAAAATCAAAACTCTATAAAAATATTAGTAACACCGCTATACATATATATATCTGACTGGTGTTAAAACTAAACACCTCAATTTCAGAACACACACACACAAAACGAGCAGCATTTGCAATAATCTGAATACAACACCAGATAAATCGTCAGCATCCAAAATGATCGTCTTCAGTTAACATTTGGTCCTTCTCACTTTTCATCTTTAAAAAATATTTAAACTCTGAAGAAAACAACCAGCAAGGCTCAAACGGCTACTTAACTAATAAGAAACCGTGAACGTTTGCTATAAATTTATCAAAATTATCCCTAAACTTCAACTTTGGTTGCCGCTCACACGTCGTCGCCACGTTCAGCATCAAATTGTTAAAAGCGGCCGCGAGCCGCTCCGCAGTCATCGGGTCAGATTGCATCTGTATCAAACTTTGGACGAGCATTTGGTACTCATCTTGGTAGCAACACATGAGAGCGTAAATGCAGGTGCTCGCCGAGCTCATCAAATCCGAGTTGATCTGATGAGACAGCGTCAAGTCCATCAGCAGCTTTAAAAACGGCTTGAGCCCTTGTGCAAACGGTGTATTCAGCAAGTCGTGCCTGAAAGTGTAAGTCGCCATGCCTTGTATAAAGTCCAAACACGCCTGCACGATGTCGGAACCGAAGTTCGTCAAACCTATTTCTACGGACCGTAGCAGGGTGTTTAACAAGTCGGAGGGTAGGTTGCAAATTTTCTCGGGGTAAATGTCATTTATCAGAACTAGAAGCCTGTAATACTGCGCGCAAAGGCTCGGATATTTTAGCAGATCCAAAGTCATCAGCGGCATTATGAAATTTAGGCCGAAAAGTGAAACGTCGGATGCTGTGACGTTTATCTCCTCGTTATTTCTATTGGTGCATAAATCGATACAGTCCTTGGACAATATAAAGGTGAGCAGGTCCAGGACTAGAGCCAGGTCCTGGAAGCTATTCTCTTCGGAAAACGCCTCCGTAGATAACCGCCCCGCATTGCATTTAGCATAAGCTTGGACGGTAGCTAGGGAGCTCTCGTACAACCTCTTACTATCCAACGGAGACAGATAACAGAGCATATATTTAGCGCACTGCCCGAACAGTTCCAGGATGAGCTGTACGATGACCTGGTAATTGCTGTAGACCGTTAAGAAAACCGGTAGCTCGCTCAACATCGGGGCCAAGAAGTGAAATAAAGTTTCCACGCTAGCCATTTGCGAACCTTTCGCTATACCTATGAAACATTCTAATATATCAATAACAACCTTCTGTACTTTTTCCTCGTGGCATATCCTCGTAAAGTTTTCCTGACCCAGTAAATTTTTAAATCGTTGTTGGATCGGCGTCAAAATCATTTCGTAATAGCTATTCATGTCCTGGGGATTCTGCAGCGCAACTCCGGCTAACACGAAGCCTTTACACAACCCCCTAAGGATGTTTGGTGGTAGCGTTCCCGGTTCCATTTCTTCGTGCAGTCGGATTAAATTCCTCATGCTTTCCGTCTTTACTATATGAGTTGATCTGAAAAAAACAAATTGTAATTGAAACGAACAGCGGGTCAAACTTGTGTATTTATCCAAGAAGGTGTTGAAGCTGAAGAAATTGAAGAGCTGAAGCAGAAAAGTATTGAAGGTATCATCGAACGTTCATCCATAGTATGTAAGGCTATGAAAACCTTAATTATTTGTATCTACCGATCGCCAAAATATGATGAGGGCACTTTTTATGAATTTACTAATACCATTTGTTAAATGCTGCACGTGTCAAACTAAACTTAAAATAACTGTACCCTTTTTAGCATAAAAGTGTATAATAAACTACCATATGATATTGATATAAAGGTGCAGCCAATCAAAGTACTAAAAAACAAACTAAAAACTCTTTTAATAAACAAAGCTACTATACTGTTATGTGCTGCCCTCTAACAGGGAAAAATGTGATTAAGTCCCTGGGGAAACCTGTTATTCTGTTGATGGCCAGTAGGTGGGACGGCGCCATCTATGAGCCAATTGACAAACAGTCATCCAGCACATAGTAGAAAACTCTGTAGGTTTCTAGAATGTTATGGAATAGTATTCTGGTACATTCTTTGGGTGTATATAAAGAGGTGAATCCAGCAGATGGGGGGACAGTTCAGTTGAGTATACAGTACAGTTCTGGTTACAGAGACAGTTTTTAGGTTAGACAAGAGTTGACAAGTGATTTAAAAGTAAAGTACATAGTGTTTTAAAAGTAGTGAATTTATATTAGATTAAGTTATTATTAGTTGTGTGGGCCACAGACGAAGAGCAGGGGCCAAATGAAGCAATATAACGTCGGAGCTCCTTTTGAGAGGATTGCTATAGATATAGCGGGCCCATTCCCAGTGACAGATGATGGGAATAAATACATCCTGGTCGCTATGGACTATTTTAGTAAATGGCCGGAAGCCTATGCTATTCCGAATCAGGAAGCAGTTACTGTTGCTCGAGTTCTGGTGGATAACCCCTCTTCATCCCCAGTCAGATGGAATGGTGGAACGACATAATAAAACCATGAAGGAACATCTTTCTAAGGTGGTTCACAAAAACCAGCGAGATTGGGATCGACATATACCATTTTTCTTAATGGCATACAGGGCTGCCATTCATGAGACTACTAAACAGACTCCGGCTCGTGTAATAATTGGGCACGAGATCAGACTGCCATGTGATTTGATGTTTGGTACACCAGATAAGAAGACACTCTCCGTGGATGACTATGCAGACGAAGTTAGTTAATAGCTGAGGAATGTCCACGAGTTGGTTGTTAGCATAGCTAGTGACAGAATGAAGGCTCGCTATGACCGGAAGGGGACGTCAGCAGGATTCAAGGAGGGATATCTGGTTTGACTATATAACCCACAGCGAAAGAAGGGAAGATCTCCGAAGTTTCACCCACCCTGGGAAGGACTGTATTCTGTCATCACTCAGATCAATGACGTTGTTTACCGAATTCAACGTAGCGAGAAGTCCAAGATGAAGATCGTGCACTTGGATAGGTTGGCGAAGTATGAAGTATGTTGGGGAATCTGAATTGCCTGACCGGGACGTTCAGGTTTAAGGATGGGGCAGTGTTATGTGCTGCCCTCTAACAGGGAAAAATGTGATTAAGTCCCTGGGGAAACCTGTTATTCTGTTGATGGCCAGTAGGTGGGACGGCGCCATCTATGAGCTAATTGACGAACAGTCATCCAGCACATAGTAGAAAACTCTGTAGGATTCTAGAATGTTATGGAATAGTATTCTGGTACATTCTTTGGGTGTATATAAAGAGGTGGATCCAGCAGATGGGGGGACAGTTCAGTTGAGAATACAGTACAGTTCTGGTTACAGAGACAGTTTTTAGGTTAGACAAGAGTTGACAAGTGATTTAAAAGTAAAGTACATAGTGTTTTAAAAGTAGTGAATTTATATTAGATTAAGTTATTATTAGTTGTGTGATTTTTAAGTATTTACTAGTGTAATTTTAGTGATTAATAAAATAGTGGTTAGTGAAGATTCTTGTTGCAAGTTATTTGAACCCACAGAGTGTTTACTGAAGACTGTAAACACGTAACAATACTACTGATGAACATTTCAATGAAAACCAGTTTTAACTTGTTAATATGATATCATAACGTTAAACGTTTTAGAGATTTTACTTTTGTGTATATATTTATTTATTTTTTTTAGCTTACATGTATTATATTAAATTAAAACAATTTCAATTTCTGCTCTCATCTGCTATACACCAGTAAAAGTTTCAGTACCTATACAATATTCCTTGTTTTATAATCCATTGTTAAATGTAGTCTTACTTTATATTATTGCGTTTTGTGACTTTATTGTATTCATTTTTTTATCATACTAGTGTTTCCTTTTTACTATTTTTTTGACTTGTTCAACAACCACTGGGTAATGTACTATTTTTTTGTGAACCAATAAATTATCTATCTATATATCAACCTATCAAATGCACAGTAGTTGTCGATTAAAGTTCATAGCGCCACTATTATAAGATATGATTATACTCACTTTTGTTTCACACATACTATGTCGCAAAAGAGATCCACCGTATCCCTCAGGAGAATAGGTTCCGATTGGAAATAGTACAAATTGGACTGAATTTTCGAGATGACATAGCTAACCACTAGTTTGGCACAATCCGTATCTTTGCCTAAGCAACCAATCAATGTTGGACTTAACTGGAAGCAAAATAATCGTAAAATTAACTCATGACTATTCATTATTTACACTACCAACACACCTCTTGGTAGTAATTTTCGACCGGCAATAGATATGATAGGCACCACCTCTTCAAGAACCACATGAGGGTCGCGCCCACCTCGGGACTCATGAAATGGGCTAGCTTGACGGAAACTCCATAATCCTCGATTGTACAAAGTTTCATGACGTTAAAAACTATCCTAATTACGTGATCGCATTGGGCAAAATTTTCTGGAACTGCTATTTTTGATTCCACAGCTACCAGTGCCTTTACGGTGGCATCCAAAGTGGTTTCGTGTCTATTGTGTTGTTCTATAGAATACTGCATGATTTCGGATGGAATCATTGGCGTCTCGCCATCGCTGTCCATACATAAGATGTGGCCTGAAATCAAAATAATCCAGTGCAGGTCCTCAAAGAGATTGTCTAGGGCCGCAGCTTCCGATATATTCATAGCTCGAGTTTGCATAGTTTGGATATGATTAATTAGTTTTTCTATTCTAACTTCTAATAACCTGAAATTTTTTTAAAGCAATATGTAAAATATGGATTTCAGTTAATTTTCAATGCAAAGACTTACTTAAATAAAACAGAAAGCGCATGTCCAGGGACAATCCTCCCAAACATTCCTATGGTCTGCAGCTGATCTTTGTATCGTATCCTATCGTTATCCTCATTATCCTCTATTTCTTCTACATCGCCAACGTTATTCTGCCTACAACCATCGAGCGGTGCCAAATGGCATTGCAAATATTTATTGAATATTTGCTTGGAACATTCCGAGAGATTATTATCCATAGAGTTGCCGAATTCTTGTAAAATTGTAGTCCAGGCCTCCAACATATTATCGAAGGCGTCGCCAAAATATGTATCGTCTTCTGTCTGGTGAACAAAAAATCTTACAATTAGCGCCATTCACCAACTAGTGGCTACAAGCAGTACCAATAAATGAACTGAATGTGTACTTAATATGTCAAAAAACAAAAGATTATAAATATGCTGAGTTAACACAGTGAATTTGCAAAAACTAAAGATATAACACCTCATTAATTTCCAAACACTTAACTTAAACTCAAATAGGGTTAACTTTGAAAAAGAAGTTAGAATTCTTAAAACGCTAGCAAAAAACAATGGCTATGATGAGTCACTTATTGACAAATTAGTAAAAAATAAACAGAGAAAATTATTACAAAAACATTTTTATAACGTGCCAAATATAGAAAACAAAAAGTGGCATAGTATAAATTATGTAAATAAGGTTAGCAACTCAGTATGTGATAGATTAAATAAATTAGGTATTAATACAATATCAACGAATAGAAATAATTTAGGTCGCTTGTTGGTTAATAACAAAGAAAAGACAGAAGATATTTAAAAATCGGGGGTATATGAAATAAAGTGTGACGACTGTGATGCCGTATATATAGGTCAGAGTGGCCATAGCATAGATGTGAGGTTAAGAGAACACAAACAGTACTGCACCATAAGATACTCCTTAATTTAAAAATTACTGGTATTGAATACCAAAACAAGTATTACATCAGTACATTCAAAATACTCCAAGTCGCAAAAAGTACTTATAATACTACTATAATAAGTACCTAGAGTTCTTCAGGGAGTAATTACTTTGTTACTTAAATTTTAAGTAAATTACTTAATACTTTAAGTACTACCCAAGCAACACATGATGGTTTAATAAACGTTTAGGGGCGAGCGTAGGTGCGTCTTTACTATGTACATACTTCGGTATGCGATGTAAAGCAACGACAGGCGCAGTTAGTACTTGGATGGTGACCATTCCAACGGAAACCGCGTTCTCGCCTCACACATCTTCCAGCGGCTTGTACATCAGTGTATGCGCGGAAGCTATACAACCTTAGGCGAAGGTTGTATAGGAGATATACCATCCTTCGGAGAGGATGTAAAGCCGTTGGTCCCTTGTCTATTAAATGTTAGGCAAGTAAAAGATCCCTACTCTTCTTAAGGGAAGAGGCTCGGCAAAATTCCTGGTTGGGGGTAGCTCGTCTACAGGCGTCGGTGTTAGGCCTCAGTAGCGGAAATAGGCCGACGTTAAATAAATGTATAAAAAAAAAAAAATAATAAATAAACGTTTATTATATGAAATTATGGTTTAAATTTCGTTATCGTATATTTAATCAACGTCCAAGAAAAGCGTTTATTTCATAAACGATTTTTCTACAAATATTATAAATGTATTTATCCGAAAATTTTTGGAGTAACGCAGAATATTTGAGAAATAATTAATTAAGAGTTGAGACTACACTTCCGTCAAATGTATAAATTGTAAATTGGTGAAATTGACACTACTTGCATTTTTTTCAGCCATATTATAGTTTTTGATATATGATTTTTAAATGTATACGATAAATATGTATTTGCGCTACATTTTTTATAAGCATGTCATAAACAATTGCAACTAAATGTTCGAAGATTATAACAATATCTGGAAATATGAGTAAAATATTTACATTAATCAAAATTTGTTATAGATAGATGATAAATGAAAATATTTGTCAGTAATATTGCAGTTTATAATATACGGTATTTAAACGTATATCAATCTGCATCGATTATGCAGTCGCCAGCAACCGGGTTAGTATTGTTGTCTTTGTTGCAGAATACATGAGCATTTCTCACAAATATATGCATCTCTCTCATTGTTTCAACAGTACAGCCGGTGAGCAACTGCGGATCGTCGTGTTAATTACTGTTTCATGTGGTGGTAGTCAACCTTAGTAGTGTGGCCTTGTGATCGAAACAAAGAATATTTACTTGTTTGTTTTTGCATATATATATTATTTGATCGAAATTCAACAAGTGTTATGTTGATGGGCCGCCCCTATCCTTGAGTTATCACGTTGTAGTGCGTTAAAGTTGCAAGAATGAACCAACTTGTGATTGGTAAGAATTATTGTTTATCTGAGCGATTTCATAGTAACTGCATTTTTTTTATCATAGGAGGTGTAAAACTCTGCATAGCAAGGCGTGGGTGAGACCAGTGGCAATAAAATTAGAGGGACGATTCAAGATTGGTTGAAGCTTGCCAAAAGCCTCTATAGTTACAATAATAATAATAATAAATACTCTATTTTTGGATTTTAGTAAAGAATAATGAACAATGTTGTTTTGTTATCATTGTCAAACATCCTAAGTCCCCAAGGGTAAAATAGTTTTACGTATTCAGCCAATCCCGCAGAATAGGTAAAGCTTAATATAATATAAAAAAGCTAGTACTAAATAATAAATATTTAAAAAAAATTACTATCTACATATATATATATATACAATTGAATTATTTTTCCTTGATATCTGTAGATATATATATATATATATATATATGTAGGAGGTTTAAAATATGTACTTTTAAAAAATTGGAGATCATTATAATATTAACTTTCAAATTTAAAAACGAGTACCTTCTATCTTTTTTATAGTGTTGTAGACCGATCAATTCTAAACAATTTTGCAAAGGGAAATATATTGCAAGTAAAAAAAAACTTTAATTCTAATTTTCCTGTTATAATTAAAGAAAAATTAATATATTTTACAAAATAAGGCACTTAGAAATTAATTTGTTTCAATGTCATCTTATTATTGTTATGCAGCAATATCTATTAATAATTTTATCATAAGTAGCAAATGATTTCTGATTTAAGACATGATTTGACTTGCAAAGTTATTTGAAATCGATTAGTCTATAATACTATATAACAGAATTTCCCACTTAAATTTTGAAAGTTAAGGTAATTTTGGTAAAAATAAAGTGATGGAAACTATTTAATCATTTATTAAATAAGCTCTTAATTTATAAAACAATATAAAAAAGGTCTAAAGAACTTATAGCGTATATTCATTAACAAAGATACAAGGGTGGATTCCCTTTAAAAAATTTCTCGATATTTTCCATCTTTTTATTCTAAATTTTTTGAGAAAAACTAAATTCTTCAGAAAAAGTTCAGATTTTCAAAAGAAAAGAAAGTTTAAATAAAACAATTATAATTTACGATTACATCTGATTTCCTTTTAACTATATAGTTCACCAGCATTATGAGGCTTTGAAACTTCTATATTATTGAAGTAGATTCTTCCGGGTCTTGCCGTGGTGGTCGAACTTGACTTAACGTTTCGCTGATCATCCTGTCAGCTTCTTCAGAAGGTTTCTAAAGTCCGGACTTTAGAAACCTTCTGAAGAAGCTGACAGGATGATCAGCGAAACGTCAAGTCAAGTTCGACGACCACGGCAAGACCCGAAAGAATCTACTTCATTAGACAACGGCCGTGAAAACCTGCATTCTTCTATATTATTAATTTGAAATATGTTCACCTTACGCGAAGTCAGATATTTATATACTCTGAATATATCACCTAAATTTTGGCATTGCCAAAAAAAGTTTGATAAGCTGAAGCAACACTATAAAAAATGACTTTCTCAAAAAATTGAAAATATAAAAGTTTGGAAGTATTAGATATCCTGTGTATGTATGAATTACAGTGGATAAGTAAATGTTTGTTACACGTATACCAGCAACTGGAGAAAAGGTTTTTCATAACCGTGAGAAAAACCTTTACATCATAAGTATTATCGACGTATATGGAATATGTTTATTTGAGGTTCCACATAAAAGTATATATCTCGTATATGATGTGACAACAATATAAAGTTTTCTTAAGACGTATATATTTAGAATATGATGTACCATATATATACGTTTTTTTAAAACGTTTATATTTAATATATGAGAAGACAAATATATACGTTTGTAGCGCGGACATTCGAACGTTGAATATAGGTTGCGACAAACGTTATATATACCAGTCGTATAAACGAAATCAAAACGTTTATTAAACCATTTGGTGTTGCTTGGGTAAGAGACATCTGCTTAAAGTAATTAAGGATAAAAGAATTATATAAATTTATGTATGGATGTTTGTGTTGAGGATTGTTTCATGAGCCTGTGTATGTTTGTTTACCACACTATGTACGTATTTCTAACACCTGTATATTGTAATGTAATTAGAAAGAAATTTGTATATTAGATGATTCCTAGTTAATAAATTACTAGTACTACTACTTGTATTTGTGCTTAATACTGGGGAGTAAAAATAAAAATTTGGACTACTCGTATTGCATATTAGAAGTACTTGTCACAACTCTGTGTTGAGGAACCTGTAATTCCGACTCCTTGGCATTAATGTATTATTGACAGGTGTTGTATTGGATACCATTATAGTTAGTTCTTAGATCAGAAAATAAAACATAATAATTTCTTAATTTGTGAAACACAATTTTAACTTCAGGTGAAACGATGGGCTCAAGTTGTAATTGTATTATTAAAAATAACTATTCTAATTACCAATTCTTCTAGGGCAGCTCCATCACAAAAGTTGCACGTTAACCTGGTGAATTCGTCAAGTAGAGTATCTTGAATTGTCTCGGGAAGTTTCGCAATATCGTGTATGAAGAATATAATTAGCTTCCTTACTATATTTGATATTCCAAGGGACTCCTTATTTTTTATTGTAACACTATAACATGTTAGATTATTGAAAATCGTCGTGATAAATGAGTAACACACAAAAAATTAACCACTTACTTTGATATAAGATTGAAGAAAGTCATTAAATAAGAGTGCAGATACTTCAGTCTAACTTCGTCTGATGATACGATCCCTCCTGATAGAGATGCAAGCTGCACCAGGCACGTTAACGAGTGATGGGCCAACTGGTCCGATTCCCTCACTTTCCAATAGATTTGAAACATTAACGGGAGCAAGTCAGGCGTTAAAATTATATCTGACCAGGAGGATGTTAGTTTTAATGCTGGGGCCGTGTCCGATTCATAAACAGACTCGTAGATACCTATTAACCTCTTGGGAAGTGTGAAAAGTTAAGGAAAAATATTGCTGTATGCATTGCGTACGGTTAGGCAACCGCTATTTTACAACTACTATTAATAAACTTCTCTCTATAAATTTTTTAAATTACTGAGAAACGATAAATATTTTTTAAAAAAATACCCAGTTAGGTATGAAAATCCAACATTCAATTTGTGTCAGAAGATCCAAAAATAATGAGCTCTGAAAAAATTTCATGAAAATCGTGTTTATATAATAATAATAATAAAGAATTACTCAATAGCGGGATCACGTGCACGAAATTATAAGAAAATAAAAAAGCAATAGTTAATCCCATAACCACCACTTAAAGGTAGCAAAACCTTATTCAAATATAATCATAAAAAAAAATATGTAAATTTGCTTTGGGTGTAGAAATTTTAATTTTAAGCTATCACAAAAAATCGCACAGTGGTTAACCCCTCAACCTCAGTATCATTTAAATCTTATATCACTGAGAAATCATCTTAAAACTAAAAGTCGAACCATTCTGCATAAAAAGGATATGGATTGGTGACACATAGCCCCATGTTAATACATTCTCGGTAATTCGTAGAAGATGCCCGGTAAGTACGATCATCGTGTCTGAATATGGGGGATCATTTTTTACTACTTCCGACAGTAAATAAATACAAAATTGAAATATCCTCTTCAAATCCGTGGCCTCAAACTGTTTTTTCGCTCTAAAATGAACCTCCCACGGCAAACCAACATCTGTTGACTTGACTGTGGTGGCATATTCTTGCATTAAATTTGAAATAATGTTGCATCCTAAAATTTTCTGAAAAGTAAACAGGGAAAAATGAGAGCGAAAAACAACACATGCTAAACATACCTTGTGAGGTTCAGCATTAACAATAAGATTTTCTACTTCTTGTAGCAGATTAGCTCTTTCTCTGCCGGAGTCATCAATGCTTGCTCTCTTGACCATAATAGCTATAACTTGTAATATGCGATCTCGCACAAAAGCAGGTACTTCCCTCGTAGTAATATATTGTAGTAAATACTGTCTTAGAGATACTTTATCAGAATCTAGCAGAAAAGACCATTCTCTAATTATGGCTTCTTTCAAAACTTCTGCAGCTTCAAACATAACATAATGGTTCTGGGATTTTTCTAGAATTTCTCTGCATATAGGATAAGGCGACTTGCTTTTCCTAAAATCCAAGAAAATCCTTTCGGCGCCATGTCTTTGTTCGTTAGTAACAACATTCGGTGGGGCCTAAACACGAGTTTTTTTTTATAAAATTGACTAACAAGATACCAATTTTTTTAATAAATAAGTATTTACACTTACCATTATGATGCTCCCTGCAGTTTCCAGCTCTGAAATTATTCGTTCAGTCATTTTCACTAGTTCCTTATTTCTAAATGTTTACGTTTAGAAATAACAAACTCCGAGTAAACTTCTCTCTCGTACTTCAAAAAAATAATAGTTTCACTCAGTTTCAGTCAATGTTGCCAAAATAAGTTGGATTGTCAAAATGCAACTTCTACTCGGAGAAAAGAGTAAATTACTCCGTCCGAAACTCAATCTCGTTCTCAAGGCTGTTGCACTGACAAAGGTGGTAAATTTCACTGAACACTGAACCACAGACTGAACTATAAGTAGTTCGCTATACAGAGTTGAATGGAATGGATTTGTATTATAAAAAAATTATAGTTTAAAAGAACTAAAAAAACACTCAATAGCAAACCGAACTAAAAATTAAAAAATAATGTTTAAATATTTTATTGTAAAAAAGCGAGGGGTGCTTTCTACTATATTTTTATTGCACTCCACGCATTTTTACAATAAAATATTTGGAATATTTCAACATTATTTTTACTTTTTACTTCGGTTTGCTATTAAAGCGTATTTTTTAATTTTTTTAAACTGAATTTTTTTTCGCCAATCTCTTTTTTGTTTTTGTGTCGTAGTTTAATTTTTCATTGTTGTTCCCATGAGTAATGGACAATTAAACGGTCAACCCTCCCAGAGATCCGATATTAACAATCCCGTCGTCTCCGGCAAAGTGTTGACAGTAGATTAGTCATTTTTAAAATTTTTATTTTATCCTGATAATCCTGGTGAGGACATTAGGACAAAGTTGTCCAATTATTGTATTGTCGCGGTCCTTGATAAGTGTGCAAAGTTTCAGTTTAATCTGACGTTTTGAAGTGGGGTGAGAATCACGTTCAAAGATTCGAAAAGTTTACATACATCATAATATACAAACAAACATACAGAAGAAGCTAATATAAAGCGTGTAATAAATAATAAATAAGGTTGTCTCGTCCCCACCATAAACATCGCCAGCCAATCATAATTTCCTTTCAATAGCTAAACTGGAAGTTTCAATGAAATTTAAATATTAAACACATTAGAGGCGGCAATTAAAAATTACAAACAACGTAATCAAATTCTAACCTTTTAATGACTGATTATAGAGTAATTAGTCTGTTATGCATTGGAAACCCCTCTTTGCTTGCTCACATACCCGCATTCTTTCTTTTTGGTTATTCCTACCTGCACATCAGCTACCCGTTCCTACTTGTTAATCCCTTTGGGATGTATTAATTACTCGAAAATTTAATTTGCATGTTCATTGTGCTTGATAATAAAGCCTATAGCTGCTATGAAATTTCAGTCCCAAAAGGAAAAATATATATTGATAGTTAACTAATACCTAATCAATATTTCTTTCACCATCATTGGCTGATGGTTATTTATATCCTGTTCTTATTGTTGTTTTTGTGATAAACGTGAAAATAACGATAATGGAAAAGAGACATTTTCATTTCACTCATATGTATACATTTCTTATTTAAAATTAAAATAGTAATTTTAATATTAAAACACTCGTTATTGGCAACATTCACGTTTTGATTTATCATGTTGGCTAGGTTCTAGAGTGTTTTTTGGTTCCGTGTGCAACATCCCTCCTTCACTGATTTGCCGGTGCCCTTGAACATATATTACACAATACGTTGTTTTCCATATATTTCGAGTGCTTTTTTAATCGATTTTCTTGCTAAGTCATAGCCGGTCTTTGATCCGTTAAAGTGCAAAATGCCTACAAAAGCCGTGTGCGTCCTAAATGGTGAAATTGTCAGGGGAACGGTGTTTTTCGATCAAGCCGTAAGTTATTTGGATGCTTTATGTGTTTGTATTGATTTAATAAATTTCTAGGACGGGAAATCTCCTGTGGAAGTTACAGGGGAAATAAACGGTCTAGGGAAAGGCTTGCATGGATTTCACATTCATGAATTCGGAGACAACACAAATGGGTGTATCTCTGCCGGAGCCCATTTCAACCCTCACAGTAAGGAACATGGGGGCCCTGATCATGATACACGCCATGTAGGTGACCTGGGAAACGTAGAAGCTGGAGCCGATGGCGTTGCCAAAGTCAGCATTAAAGATAAAACTATATCTTTAGAAGGGGAGCACAGCATTATTGGTCGTACAGTCGTTGTGCATGCTGATCCCGATGACTTGGGGCAAGGAGGTCATGAACTGAGCAAGTCGACAGGTAATGCAGGCGCCAGACTTGCCTGCGGTGTCATTGGATTGGCAAAGATCTAGTTAGTTATTCGAAGCTTCATTCCACTTTGACGTTCATTTCCAGGGAGTTTTTTGGTTTATTTGTTATTTTTTTTTAGAAAATATGTTTGTATAGGCTGATCGATATTCCAATAAAGTTTTAAGTACTAGTTCAAAGGAGTTTGTTTTTATTTTAGCCGACTCTTTAAGTTTACTTGATATTTAAAAACTTATTTTTATCCGGTGGGGAAATTTGTTGCCTTATCTAGTTATTTACACGATGACAATACATTTTTTCATTAGATAATGCATATAACCATCCATTAACCAATTTCAAAGTTGGTAACTGTATTTTTCTTGATTTTATTGTATTCAAAACAGTTCTATAATTCTATTAGAGACGGCATGATTACATTTGCTTGAATAAATAAATTTCAGTGAATGTTAATGAGCACTTTAGGCAACAGAACACTGATTGTGTTGTAAATTGCATAACTTTAAAATTTATTGATCCTACCTGATCATATTAGAAATTACAATTAGAATCATCCAATAGCTTGAGTCTAAAATTCAATTTTTAGAAATTTCAGTGACACTACAAACATGTTAAAGTATTAATATTACTTTGTTTTAAAGCGTTATGCCCTAATTTCTCCTAACGAGACACTACAGGAATAGTTGGTGGCTCTGGCCATTCACAAAAATATGGAAGCGAAATCTGCAAAAATGATTTTTGGTAATTTCTTATGGATTGTAGCCCACCTATGGTAGGTTCTATTTATTGTAATAATAATGTTTTATAATAAATGTTTTTTTAACCGCCTTCGAGGTTACCTGAATGATTCTCTTAGGTCTATGTGTTCTAGACTTGTCTGAGTGAAGGAGACAGGCTTCTACAGTTTATAGTGAGATCCGAACCACTCTTGGGGATACTTTGTATCTAAAAATTACTTCGCAGTAGGTGGGGCTCAAACCTACTTTGCTAGGTATGCTCGGAGAGAAATCTAGACAAGCTAGTCCACTGAACTACCCTCGATTGTACGTCAAATTATAGCTAAAATATTATTGCAGTAAATAAAGACTTTTGTTTTGAGCCAAAGTAACTTGTGAATGTTCCAAAAAGTAAAATTTTCCTTTGTGTTAGATGCAAGAGCAATATAAATAAAGCCAAGCAGGTGAGAAATACTTTATTTTCAGATAAATCTGCATTATTAAAACAATTGATATAAAATAAATAAAATTACCAATAATTACATCCGAACAATCAAAAAGCAATATATTGATTATATCGCAAAATAGCAGCTACAAAAATATAATATACCTACTTTATCAAATATAACATAGGAACAAAAAAGTTGAGGAATAGTTTCCACAATGAACCATCCTATATTATTATTTAGATAATATATACAATGTTAAAATTGGACGGTTACATTTCAATGATCTAATGGGGTAATTGTTAGCCTAGGTCTAGATCCCCTCGTTGGATAATAGGGGAATTCTTTGGGGAAATATTGATTGTATCGCTGTTGGGGATCGTGGAACATTTGTGGGTCAAATGTTACGTATGAATTGTATACCGGTTGGGGCGTCGGTTTACCTCTATATAGGGCCACTATCAAATGGTAAAATCCAAACACTGACTTGCCAATTATATTTACAAATGATATAACAATAGGAGTCACAGCCTTAATCAAGCCTGAAAGTTCTCTTATTAACTGTAGCAAATACTCCATTAGATACTGTATCACACTGGCTCCTCCTGCTACAATTGTACCTATCAGCAGAAATATGAATATCACAGTTTTTTTCATATTCTCAAAAGTGAGAATAGTTCTGTAAAAATATATCAAATGTAATTTTAGGTTTAAAGAAATCTCATTTAGTAGCACTTTCAAATTGAAAGCCTCTGCATTTTGGTTTGAATTGGCATCTTTGCTGGAAGACATACTGAGTAAAGGGGTATGTTCTTGCTTAACAGGTCGGATTATTTCTAGTTTAAGTTTTATTTCATTCTCAAGAAATTCCACAGTTCTTACTTTATACCAGTATTTTCCAAAAACTTCCTCTTTTAATTCTACCCACAAATTATATCCCACAGGTGCTCCGATGGTGTCGGGTTCTGTTATTCCCAACCAGGGTCTCTTGATGAATCCCTCATTTATTTTTTTCTTCACAGCCAGAAGATTTGTTATGAAATCGTCTTCCCCTGAAGCAACGTGAACTACATCTCGATAAGAATTTAAAGATTCAACAAAGCGTTTTTCTTTAAATGTACCAATGAAGAGGGAATTCTTCAGCATTTGTTTCGCAAATTTTTTTATGTACGCATGGCCAGATAATCCATCTGCACTATCAGAGGATTCCTCTAATACTCTAGTCATTTTTCCAGTTAAGAACAAACCACAGGTCCACAGTTCAGATAGTTATAACATGTACCCACCTATGTTCGGGTAATTATATTTCACGTTGTTTAAATTGCACAACTTATTAGTACAGGTTATGTAATTATTTTCAATATTGAACTGGTATCTTATTTTTAACACCAGTTTCGTGAAGATTTTTCGTTCACACCATTATTCAATGTTTATTGTTTATCAACAATTCTGACCGAAAATCACAGATTCCACAGAAGTTTTTAATGACAAAAATCCAAAGAATTTATCACCTATCACAGATAAACAAACAGTTGCTTCATAAGTTCATACGTGGTTCCCACCGTCTGTGGCGTCTGTATTCGATAAAGGCATCTGACTCCTGCTAGTCTTGTTAATGAATAATAAGAGAAATGAAACAAGAAAAGATGATTCAATCCAGCATTTGTCTGCGATCAACAATTAAAAATTTGAAATGTAAAAAATAAAAGTTGTTACAACTTTTCTTCTTGGAGCTGGGCTGAAGAATGCAAATAGATAACTGATAATGTGGAATATTAAGCGATAACAGAGATGACATAATTTAGAATATTTATATTTACTCAAAAATATAATGACAGAGATGCGGTTTTAAAATGTAGGATGTGGTTTAGTAATTTACGTTTTTGAGAGATGGCAACAGTTCCCTGGGGAAAAATAATAGGCGAGAACTCAGACGCGAGAAGACGTCAAAATCTATTTCTTTTCTATGTTCTGTGTCAAAAGTGGGAAGCCAAACGTAAAAATCAAAACAAAGCGTATTCTAATTCAGTTTCGCTAAAATGACTGTTGGAGGTGAAACCAAGGCGTATTTTGGAAAAAAGTGAGTCTGAAATGTATATAATTTACCTAGTTTGTAAATTATAAAACATTATTTTTAGAAAAACTCCATCTTATCCACCTCAAGGAGTTCGGTGCCAAAAATGCCTGGAATATGGACACTGGTCATATGAGTGCAAGGGCAAAAGAAAATATCTGCATAGATCATCAAGAACTCAACAATTAAAAAAACGATTGAAATCTATAGAAGTAGGCACATCAGAATCATCCGTACGCAAGGCTTTGAGGGAAAAGTCAAAAAAGAAAAACGAAACTAGTAGTTCAAGTAGTAGTTCTTCTAGTAGCAGCAGCAGTGATAGTGACTCATCTAGCCTTAATAGTAGTAGCAGTTCAAGTACCTCTTCAAGTGAATCAGATTCGGATTCCGAATAACGTTTAGGCTATATAAATTATATTTTAAATGATTTTAATAATCAAACCTGAAAACAGGTATTCGGAGAAAGAAATAAAGTAGTTTTTTTAATGACTAAGGTGTTCTCATCGTCAAAAAAATGAATAAAAAAAATATTTCATGATTTATGTCGTAGCGTACTTTTTATTTTTTTTAAATTATTTTATAATGTTATAAATACATTGTTTGAGATATATGAACTCGAGTTTTTTTATTTATCAAAATACTATATACTTTGTTCAATAATTTAACCTGTCGTACTTTGGAGTGTTACGGAGGATAAGTAGTAAAAATAATTAACCTTGCATTATAAACCGACTCCAAGATGTTTCTCTAAGATTAAAATAAAGGACAACATACCTACATCTTAATAAATTAAATGTTACTATTTCTACATAGTGTTGGCTATCCAATTAGCGCCACATTGTTCAGGCAACCCACTATACTTCAAGAATATCATGTGTTGCCTATCCTCACATACCGTCTTTGAGGAATGTCTATAAAAAATTGTAAATATTTTTAAAATCCCGCGAGATATTTTTTATTATTATATTAAATTAATTACTGTTTTAAATAGCAGTATTTTTTTTCTAACAACAATCACACCTTTAGATTTACAAAAAACACAGAGGCGCTTAGTCTGTCCGCCACCTATTTATTTGACAAAACCACAGAATGAGAAGCTACCAGAAGCGGCACTCTCAGAGTCGCATTCTGACCATTCAAATATTACGTCACACTTTTTTAGGGGTGAAGGGGGTATTTGAGAACGTGACAACGAGTGACATGGCGGGAGGGGGGGGCTGCATCAACTGTTACGTAACACTCCTCTTTTTACGAATATTCTATCTTTTGCCGCTAATTAGCCATAACATCCTCGGTTCATTGTTTATAATCAAACATTATGATTCGTCCTTATAGACGAATATGTGTACTCTATGAGCTAGTACCTTATAAAAATTTGGAGTAAATCATGAGTACCATGTTCAAGTATGATTAGCGCAAACAAACAGCTGTTTCAAATCGAAATTGATGAAAGTAATGGGAAATTTGTATCCCTCTTCATTCTTCAAAATTTCAGTGACTCAACGCTCACGTGTTATAGGTTTGCAAAAGGAGTCCCGGGTTCAAATGCTGGCTAGGGAATGGATCTTTAGTGGTGTGTTGGTAGTAGTGGATTAGACGAGGTTGTGTGAGAGACAAAACACGCCTAGTGGTTGTACCACAACTGAATTCCAGTCCCAGCTGCGGCAGCTGGCCATAAAGTAGGGAATGTGTATATATCCTAGCTGAGGGGTGGAATGGCTAATCTCAGGGCGTTAATCTAAATAAGGCGTTAGAAATGAAAAGATTCTGTCCCTCAGTCATGAAGAAAATTCACATCAGTCTTTGCAAGAAATGTGGTTTATATTGTGCTTCAATTAAATTGCTTGAAAGCACCGTATATTAATATGTGGAGCAATGCAGCCAGTGACAAATTTGAGGTCTGTCATGTGACATGGGGAGAGGGGGGGGGTTAAAAATAGCCAAAATTAGCGTGACGTAATTATTTGTGAACGGCCCCATTTGACTATGACTGTTTTCTTTCCAAGTGCTTGGAGTCCTGGACCACAGTAGAGAACAGACCAATATTCTCATTTGGCCGGAACAGTTGGATAAGATTTTCACTGGGCATGCCATACTCCATGCCATCTCCATGCTCCTGGGCTTAAATTATTCGATACGCAGTGGACAGCATGCAGTGATGTGGGTCGGGAATTTTGCCAATGGGTGGGTAAATATAAATCAGGAAAATATGGGGAATTTTCCCCGATATTTCCCGATATTTGTAACATTTCTTATATTTCTTATTTTCGTCGCTTATAAAGACCTTCTTTTATACCTTCGCAGGTTAGGTCTTTTCGCGATTATAAAAAAGCATAACCAGAAGTCCAAAAGTTCCCAAAAGAATTTGTTTCGAATTCATTTTAGTTACAACAACAAACAGAACGTCACTTTTTTAAAATGCTCATGGAGAACGTAAACAAATCGTCACGAGATTTAGGCGTGAAGCGCATGCGTGAAACATTCTACGACACAACAGTAAAGTTTATAAATGACAAATAAATTTTCGTGAATTGCAACTGATACTGCTGCGGCAACTCCAACTGCAACCGCAATTGCAGCGGAAAAATTTATAAATCGGACTTAAAACAAAACAGTAGCAGTGGACAGTATTGGTTGCACCAGTTGTTGTGTAACTGTAGCGTAACGTACTCTGACGGATACGCTATTTTCTTCTCAATATGTTAAGTACAGAGAGTTGGCCCCGAGACAAATTTGTTTTTCGCCGATTGACAGCAAAGTGATAACTTTGCTGACTAATGTCAATCAACAAAGTGTCACTTTCCCTGCCTAGGCAGGAAAGTGCTCATTTTCCCTGCCTAAACTCCCTACGCTCAGCTAGGAATTATCAGCCGCGGCAGTCAATCTACTATTTTGCTGCCTAGTTAAACAAATAACTATTACCCACTTACGAAAGTGGCAAAAACATGAAACAACCGCATCGATAGTATCCGACAGGAAGTGGGAAAATAGTTCCGCCGTCGCCCCGCAGCTATCCCCATATATTCAATTTATGTAGTATACCAACAAACAATTCAAGTAGCGGCATATACGGATTATATCTCTAGTCTATTCCAACTCTCTGGTTATGTAGCGGTCGCTATTTTTGGTAGCGCATAGCATTTTTATGCTATAAGTTGTGATCGGTGAGCAGTTACGAGGAAAATTTAAAAAATAAACAAAATGAATAGCAGTACAATTTATTACATCCATGGTTGACAGCTTCTGGAAGTTGAGGAGAATGATACTTTTGATGAAATAGCTTTTGCTCACATATATCTAACATAAAATACTGAAAGTCGTTTTACTAAATGAATTATAAGATTCGGTAAAAAGGTATAGCTTACCATAAGACTTCTTTAAAGTTGTAAAATTTTCAAATTTCAAATGATAAAAATAAACACATATTTTGACATTTGACTGTAGCACAAAATTGTTATTTCAGAGAACGGTTCCGTAATAGGAGCGGTAGCAGAATGTTTTATACTACGTCCCCTGAATGCGACCATTCTCTATTCTGTGACAAAGCTAGTGTCACAGAACACATGTTTTCTGTGACAAAACTTCAAATTCCTAACCTAAAAATGTAACTAAAAAATGAGTATAAAGAACCACAAATGTTATACAGATACTTTTTAAATTTAAGTTCGTATTTAACTGTCTTACTAGGTGTAGTGGCTGTAGTTGGTGATTATGTAGTGTCCCATTCAAAATTACATATTTTTCAAGCTCTTTTCGACAACTCTACTCACGCAGTTATAGGCGGCTTATCTTGGTTTATAATTTGTCTTAATCATAAAAATCAGCAGTCGTATCATATACTTTTGGAAGTTGCTGTATGTTCGTTTGTAGCGTCTATTATAGATTTGGATCATTTTTTAGCTGCTAAATCTCTGCACTTAAAGGTACTAAGTTATTTCTGTAGGTATATAAAACTAAATTGACATATTTTCAGGATGCTACGAATCTTAAACAAAGGCCTCCGCTACACTGCTCTACATTCCCCTTAGCCACTTGCATTTTACTTTTATTTGCAAGTTATATTCTGCAATTACCATCTGTAAAACGTAGTGCGCTGATAGTTTTAACAGCATTTGCTAGTCACCATACCAGAGATGCAACGAGAAGGGGTTATTGGTTTTATCCGTTTGGGTCCACAGCACCTATACCATATGGTGTTTATGTAGCCGCAACTTGTTTTATACCGTATTTTATAGGCCTATTACATCGATATATAAAAATTAACAGTTTTAGTGATAGTTATGACAGGTTATCTGTGATATAATACATGAATTTATAACCCAATATGTAAATACAAATATTTAATAAAGATAGACCTTAAAATTGTATCATTTTTGCTAATCTTTATAAAGAAAAAATGCATCAGAAACATTCCAAAGAGGTTTGTTTAGGTGTAATGGTTAATACAAATCACAACCTAACCTGGTACCTACGTAATTTGTTATATATCATTTTTCTATATTTTTCTCGTTTAAGATTATTTATACATAATATTGAACATTGGGCAAGTTGGAGTTGTACTGAAAAATATTGATTATCAATTGATTGAGAAGTGATGGTATTAATGACTCATCACCCATTTCTGTCTCTATTCTCGTTTAGAACGTAAATTTTGTCTGATGCCATTCTCTATCCCTAAAAGTTGTCTACTTATTATCTAATTGAATTTTAAGGCACTAGCTGCAATCTCAGAACTGCCCCACATGAGATAATCTGTCATACTTGAGATAAGATTAATATTTTATCTTTTACAAGTACTCCTGGTTAATACTATTTTTTTTTTCATCGTAACACTCGATAACAAAGCTCTGTACTTATTTGATTTCGCAAAATTCTAATAATAAACTGAAGTAGGTAGTGTACATTGATCTTAATGGGCGTATGTGTTAAAAAACATCTTTATTACAAGTATGGTGGAACCAGAATCCATCAGCTCGTTGGTAAGTAGATAGTAGATGAAAAATTAATTAATGGAATACCTGCATTTGTAAAGTTGATACCTATATAGATTTCTTTTAATGTGCTCTTTTCATTTGCAATAACTACATACTGACCCATTTAAAAGCGGGGCACCTCTCTAAAATTTTTATTTGTTGGCCTATTTAAACAGTTTTTTTTAATGATGCAGCTTCAATATAACTACCGTATTGATGCAAAATTTCAGATCTAAATTCAAAATTTCAAGGCCTATTTCGATTTTTCTTTCAAGGCCAAAAATCCAAAAAAAGAGCAAATTTTAGGTAGATTTCTAATCTACCTATTGCAGAGCGCAGCATGTCACGACTTCGGGAACATTTCACTATAGTTTCTTTGATTATGGTATTATGGTCCCCAGACTCCAAAAATGCCCCCTGTTCAAAAGTTTATATAAATATAAACAAAATTAAACACCACGTAGGATTTCTTGAGGTTGCAATCAGAGGTGCAAAGTTTACGGCCACAAAACAGAAAAAGAAAATTCTTTTGTTACTTTGTCAAGCTTTCGGAAATTATTAATTTTTTATTATTATTTAATTAATTATTTATTTACAAGTTGTAATTATTCATGTTCATTTTGTTATAAGTATTTATTTTAATCATGGTTTTAATCTTTAATTTTAAATGATCAGTATTAAATAGTAATTGTTACTTTAAATTGTGTACCTGCAAAGGAATTTGTTTATGAATGTGTCTACTTTATGTTGAAAATGCGACTATTTTTTATTTTATAATGCATGTGACCTTAACTTTTAACCTCAAGTTAATGTCTTGAAAAAGGGAATAAATTGCCTAATTGGGAGTGTCTACAGCTCCGGGTAAATCCGTATGATTAATTTTTATTATTCCTCCGTCCAGGCAATTCACGCCGCACATGCGCGATGACGTTCAAACATATTGATATAGTAAGAATTATAAAGTTACAGATCAGCAGTCTGCGGTGTAATACTTAGGGTTCCCGATTCTCACACGTGACGCATTCGCACAACGCACAGGCGGCAAACATGCTGCTGAAGGCGCACATGGCTCGTGCCACGGCTTATTACGACCAGTGGAAGATTCGGGTCAACGCTGAGAAGTCTGAGGCGATATGCTTCACGCGTCGCTTCACGGAGAACCGCATTATCACTCCAATTTCGATCAGGGGCAACCAAATTCCCACTAAAAGATGCGTGAAGTATTTGGGGATGAGACTCGACCAAAGACTGACGTTTAATACGCACATTAATGAAACCATACGAACGGTCTACTCCCTGTCCAGGAGTCTGTATCCGCTCATGGTCAGGGGTAGCAGACTTAACAGACAAAATAAAAAATTGTTGTACACGACGGTGATCAGGCCGTCTATCACATACGCGGCGCCGGTGTGGTGCAGCATATCGGCCAAGACAATGAAAAAACTAAAAGTGCTAGAACACAAATATATGCGCCTCATATCAAATTCTGGAAGATACACCTCCCTCAGAGACCTCTACGAACGCTGCAACGACATAATCCCGATAGCCGACTACGTCCAGCATATCTCCCAAAACTTCTATTCGTTCAAGCTGGGCGATAGTCCGCTAACAAGACACATTACACAAATTAGACAGCATAATGCTCCATTTCGGATTAAACACCCCTTACCTTACCAGACGTTGCCAATCTTCCGGCAGCCACTCTAGCCAAACTTTCACCTACTATACCTTCTCTAATACTATCCACCTTTCACTGATATTTCATACCTTTCATCCACTTTAATTCTTTCCTGTCCCCCTCTTCTTTTGTTTTTGTGTATTTTTGTGTGTGTCGCGTTTGTTTGTTCTTCGTTTCTGTTTGTACATTTTTGTCTGTAAATTCATCCTTCCTTCATTAAACTCGTAACAGAATCCAAATTTTATATCAGAACAATCAAAATTTTTAGAATCCCAGTTTAGGCCTGCTTTGCGCAACCCGTAGTTGGAGCAATTCGCGGATGGCACCCCGTGCAAGTTACGGAGTCAGCGTCAGTGCCCAAATTAAATTCAGTGAAGTGCACGAACGGCGAAAGCCAAGTGATCGTTTTAACCAGTTTTAAGTTAAGCTTTCTTTCTTAAGCATTTTTTGTCACAGCACTTAATTTTATTTACTTTTGTAAAAGGAGTTTGAGTTTTTATCGTTTCCATTTTTACCTAGCCAAACCAGTCCCGCCTCGGCCCGACTTTGCGATACACCATCGCGTTAACGCAGTGGTCGCAGGGTCGGTCCCGATGGGCTCTGGGGAGGCACATTTACTGTATATTAATTTTAATAAAGTTGTTTTGAATTGAATTGAATTGAATTCTCACACGTGAGGTAGAGGGTTCGAATCCGCTTGCTACAGTTTTTTTTTTTTACCACATTTTGTTAACTAAAATACGTAATACGAATATTTCTTTAGGTTAGTTCGTTGGGTTAAATATGTTAATATTTTTTGATGTAGTATAGTTGCTTATGATAGATAATGTCCCTTGCCCTCGACGGCAGCCAATCATGCGCATGCCCGGTTTTAGACGGAGGAATAATAAAAATTAATCATACGGATTTACCCGGAGCTGTAGACATTGCCTAAATAATTTCCGAAAGCTTGACAAAGTAACAAAAGAGTTTTCTTTTTCTGTTTTGCGGCCTAAACTTTTCACCTTTGACTGCAACCTCAAGATGTCCTACGTGGTAGTCAGTCAAGACCACGGTGTAGTATATTAGGTGGTCCAACACGGTTTCTATTTAATTCAGTAGATGGCGCCCGGAATATACCCCTGCCATTACCTAGGCATAGATCATGGCATAGATAGACGGATTTCCTTTGATGCATGTAGTGTTGCATATATACACAACTAAACGGTAAAACTAAGACAAAAAGAACGAACTAAAAGGTTCTTTAAATATAATAAAACAAATCTACAGAGCATTAACTATTGTACCTATGTATACTTTATACGAGGATAATTGAAACTGGTCAGTGTTAAAGCACAGGACCGTGCGCACTGAACTTGATATTTTGTCCTATATATTTAGCAATGGTACCGAGATTCGAATGGTAGTTGAAACTGTGCAGGCGAGTCCGAGACTGGCAATGTAATCAGCCTGAATGAACCGTCTACCACTGCACTGGTTTAAAGATAATAAAACGGACAGGCCTACTAGCATAAAAAAACTCGTAAATCGTTTCTCGGTAGTCAACGGTGGACTTGTGCTGTGCTGTTAATGTGCCAGTGCAGTGCGTAAATACCTGTTTTAATATCAAGTGTAGGAATTTAGTTAGTTATTGTTCATATTTATAAATATTTACTACTATATAAAAGGTAAAATATTTTAATTATTTACCATGGCTTTCTGGAGACCATTTGAAACAGAGGATAATATAATAACACCCGAAAATCGTATTATTTTCTTATGACAAGCATTTCTATTTACCTCCGCCCATGTACAATAAAGAGATGCCGACTGTTTTTGCCGGTTTTTAGTTTTTATACGGTTTCAATTAAGTTCGTTTACTTAAACTGTATTTCTAATATTTCTATGCGTAAGTAACGATGAGACTTTATGTGTCCTGCCATCTATTGCACTACACACAACTAAACGCTTACGAAAGTCATTCGTACGGATCTTGTCGCATCACCTAATATACTGCACCGTAGTCAAGACTACACCCTTCTTCTTACGGAACTTGTGAACACTCTAGAGGGCGCATTTCTCAACGGATCAAAACGAAATATGGCAGGCATATACTTTGGGTCTATATCTCGGTGAAGTTCATTTCAAAATGGTGGCGGTTAAAATTTTTTTTTAAATTCTCAAAATTTTATTTCGAACCAAATATGTACATGTGATACATCGTTGGATAGTGCCCATCTAGCCCTACAACTTTTGTCTAAAACATGTTTTGCTAAAACACATAGGAAAAATTAAGAAAAATGCGGCGGTTCAAAATCTTTCAAAAATTCTCAAAATTGTTTCTCGACTCGATGCGATACATCGTTGGATAGTACTCATCTAGACCTACAACTTTTGTCTAAAACATTTTTTTGCTAAAACGCATAGGAAAAAGTAAAAAAATGGCGGCGGTTCAAAGTCTTCAAAAAAATCCTCAAAATTTAATTTCGAATCAAATAATACATGCGATATAGGTCGACTTTCCGACTGGCTCCTGCCACCGGGGTTTTTATCTCAAATTTGACTAGGCCACAACTTTCTTATTTTATGTAGCACCCTCTGTATATTTAAGTCACTTTTCTCATAAAGCTGTAATTTTTTTCAGATTTAAGATCGGATGAAAAATAACCTTGGAAATGGCATTTATTTGCTATTTCTAGTTGGCTTTGGAATTCAGGAACAAATTTAAAAAATTTTGAAGTGACTTTGAATTTGAATATACTTAAGGGTATTTCTCAACAAATTAAATGTAAAAAATGGTATATTTTGTTCATTGCTTGGATTTAGAAATGTTTTCCCATTTTTGCATTTCAATTTGTCATAACTCCAATTTTTCAAACAGCACTCTGTATGTTTTATTTTTTTATCAGATAGAGTGGAAATTTGCTTTAGACTGGTTTTTCCCGATTAAAAAAAATTGAGTATAAATTAAAATAAATATTAAGCTTTTTGTAGAGGCGTTTCGAATTATGGTTACTTAAGTATCTTGCAGTAAGCTATGAAAAACAGATGAGTTATTTGTAATTAGTGAAAATTTATTTTAATAAATATAACAAAAATTTTAATGAATCATTAGCAAAAAAACAAAAATGTACACAATCAAAACTAATTTATTACAAAAGATTAATCTTCTGTTTCCGTCGTTTTCATATAACTCTTGATGGAATTTGTATTTGTAGCATTTAAAACCATGTTTTTTTAATATACGTCTTACTGTCTCACGACCAATGTTTATCTCTTTTGCCAGCTCTCTTGTAGAAACATTTGGGTACACATATGTGTGAAGCCAATACATTTGTCTCAATTTCTTCGCTTACTATAAATCTGTCCTCTGCCACCTTTAATATTTTCTGCATTTCGGAATGACTGTTCTAGAATTTTAAAATACTGCCGGTATAGCTGACGACGATCGGGATATCTTTCATAATATAGACCTGCGGCCGCATGGGCATTTTTCTGACATTCGCCGTAAATTAAAAGTAAATCTACTTTTTCATTTTGTGTATATTGCATCGTAAATCGTATCTTATTTTGAATAAAGCAATAAAGCAGCTAATTATAAATTTAAAAATAATAAATAAGCATCTATTTCACTCAATAATAACGTTCTGACAGATGCTGTGTGCAATTTTTGATGTATTTTTCTTACTACAAGATATACACATTTCGAAACGCTTCTACAAAAAGCTTAATATTTATTTTAATTTATATTCAATTTTTAATCGGGAAAAACAAGTCTACAGCAAATTTACCACTCTATCTGATAAAAAAATAAAACATACAGGGCCGGTACTATTTGAAAAATTGGAGTTATGACAAATTGAATTTTCATGAAATGGAAAAATGGGAAAAACATTTCTAAATAAAAGCAAATGAACAAAATAGACCAATTTTACACTTAATTTGTTGAGAAATACCCTTTTATTCAAATTCAAAGTCTACTTCGAAATTTTTTAAACTTGTTCCTGAAATCCAAAGCCAACTAGAAATAGTAAATAAATACTAGTTTTCCTCTTGTTTTAACCTTATGTTTTTACCTACTCTACCGTGGTCTTTTTTCTGTGATGTCAAACCCAATGCCCTGACAGGCCCCTGGACGAGAAGCGTGTTTCCCTGTATTTTCCTTCGTTGCTCTTCTTCACTCTTTTTCTCCATTTTGTTTAGGTTAGATAATTTTAACATAGTGTGACTGGTTGCATGGTCTCTGGCCCAAAGCCATAAAGAAAGAAAAAAAAAATAAATGCTATTTCCAAGGTTAATTTTCATCCAATTTTCAATCTGAAAAAAGCATTGGAAAGAGAAATTACAGCTTTATAAGAAAAGTGGCTTAAATATATAGGGCGCTATTTAAAATAAGAAAGATGTGGCAATTTCTGGCCATACCGGAAGTGATTTTTTTACAACCGAATGGTCAAAATATGGCCCTATATGGACCTATATTTGATTTCCCAAATTTCAGAATTGCATTTTTAAAAGGGGACGGTAGCTCAGTGTGTTAAAGCTTCTGGCTAGCAAACTGAGATGCCTAGCAAAGTGGGTTCGATTCCCGCAAGGCGAAACAATTTTTCATTAAAAAACTTGCCCCAAGAGTGGTTCGGAGTCCACATTAAACTGTAGGGCCTCGTCTCTCTTTACCTAGCACAAGATCCTTGAGATCTTCCAGGGGGTTACTTCGGTAACTTGAGAGGCGGTTAAGAAAACATTTAAGAAAAACATTTAACACTTTTAAAACTGTAAAAAAAAGTGGGGGGTAGGTACTTTCTTGGTCACCCGGTATATGGTGTGTACTTTGTGTATCAGGGATAGGAAATAAGGTAGCTCAGTTAGGGGACGTACTACTTAGCAATGTGGGTCCAGGCCTCACCTAGCGCCATAAAATTTTTAATTACAAATTAGATATCTCCAAGTTTGGATTTTTCGAACCCGGATATTCGTCCTCATGCACTAATACACATTTATCGATTGCTCAATGGGCTGCGCCATCTTCTCGATTTATGTTGTTTTCCAATTTCACCATAAGCTTACATGTTTATTTTTTTTAGAGAAATGACTTTGAAACATACAAGATGCAAGTTGCAATATGTGCCTCGTGTGGAGTATTTGTGATATTATGTTTAATAGGTGCCATTATATATGCTTTTATTTTGATAAGAAAGATTCGAAATGAATTGAGAGCAAAACTGACGTCGTCCAATACGATAAGAAAATTCACTATTGAGTAAGTACAAATATAAATATATTATACATTTCATATTTTCAGGTCCTAATTTTCTACCTACGTAGTTTAAATTTTCTGCCAATTTATTGTTGAAATATATTTATACAGGGAAAATATTGTTACGTGTTTGCACCCTCCAGTAAACACGCCGATCGTAGGGTCAGTAATTGCAACACGAATTGTCACTAACCACTGATTTATTTATTCATTAAACCACTTGCAATAATTAGTCTTTGTAACTACACGGTAATTATATTTTCTGTCTACTATAAACCCACTAATTATTGTCATTGTACTAATTTGTTCGCTGCTCTTTATCTTATCTGATTGCGCAGGCAGGTTGACTGTAAACGTACAAAAACAAACGGGCCTTCATAAGAAGCATTCAAGAAAATATTGAAAAATTCACTAGATGTTTTTGTCAGAAAAGAATTATCAGGATGCCGATCGACTTTCAATTTATATTTAATGTTTCCAAAAAAAATTTTTTTTATCGTATTTGTTAGAATTTGTTCCAGTATATTTCCCCATTGTTTGAATTCTAATTGCCTTATTTCTTTAGCCGCCCAAAACTATTACCTTGGCATGATCCGCTTAGCAAATTCCAGTACGAGGCAGCTTTAAAATCCGATTACAACAGACTGCCCATTCCCCGAACCCGAAGCCATCCATCAGTCTCTACTATAGCAACTTATGAAAACATAAACTCCCCGGCTCTTTGGAGAAATGAGAACAACGATAGCAGTTTCTTGAACAGGAACAGAGAGCTGTACACTCCACCAAGAGGGTAGGAAATTATTTACTTTTGTTTAAGCATATTTTCTTAGAGAATTACTCAGGCATTTCGAACGGAGATACGAGTTTTTAAATCTGGAAATCTAAATAAAAGACAATGCTCTCCGAATATTTCAACTGATGACATTTAAACGGTTAGATATCCATTTCAAAATTTGAAAACATAGAACATAATGTCGGTTATCCATTCGTGTTATAATAACTAGAAAGTGTTGATAGTATCATTTGAACAGGGCCATTTTTCGGTAACTTTGAATTCAAGTTATTTAGAGCGTTAGCTTTCGGTTTTGTCGTCATATGACAGCTTTTAGTGTTTTGAAGCTTACGGAATCAATTTTTAAAACAAATAACACAGTATACAGGGTGTATCACCGGGAACTGAATCGATCGATATAGAGAAAAGTACGCATCAGAAAATTTTGAAAATTTAGATATTTACTAATGTCGGTGTGGTCAATCCAACTAAAATAATTACAAGCAGCTGGCACTTCCGCTTATACCGGGAGTCGATACCAACTTGCTTACTTCAAATGGAATATACTATATATTTTAGAGTTTTCGAAAAGAGTATAAAATTCTGAGTCGAAAATATGTAGCATATCCTATACCTAAACCTAGCCGTTTCAGAGATATTTGATATTTTATAGAAAATTTGACAGTTGCAACGGTTTGCAAGAACCATTATAACTTTCTTCGTGTAAAAGATCCTCATTTGCTTCTTGTCAGGTAAAAAGAACACAAGGAGAACTACGTTCTACAACTGAAATAAATTCAATAATATCATACCAAGTGTTCCATTTTTCGCGTTACATTTTGTCAACTTCAAACCGCGAAAACTTGTTTAGGTCAAATGGAATACCCTGTATTTTTTTACGTCAAGTTGTGTAAAATTCCCTTTTTTCTGATATTAGCATCAGTCCATTATCTTATGTCAAAAAATGCCAGCACGTTTAAATTATATCAACGAAAACTTTTTAAATTTGTTTATTATTTATGGAGAATGCGATAAAGTAATATCATGAACTTGCAGCACATTTGCTACTCGATATCCACAAAAACGCAAAATAACACTAACACTGTAACATGCGTATTCATCGAATTGAAGATATGGCATGAACTAAAATAGCAGAGGTAAGATCAATTTAAAATATGATTTCATTTTAATTTAATAATTGCTCAAAATTCCGCCCTCGAACCTCGACATATTTTTCGCACCTTCGGATTAGTTCCTCATGGGTAGCTCTTCTAATTGAATCCTGTGATATGTTTTGAAATGCATTTCTTACTCTTTGCATACAATCTTCAATGGTTATTAATGAACTCTCATAAACTTTATTTTTAATATTTCCCCAAATGAAATAATCAAGAACTGATAAATCGGGCGAGAGAGGAGGCCATAAGAAAGGTTGGCAATCCATTGATCATAAAAAGTTTCTTGTAAATAATTATTAATTAAATATGCGTTATGTGGGGGAGCACCGTCGCGCGTCGTGCTGATAAAAAATGTTTCTATTTTCGGCGAGAGGTAAATTTTCTAAATAGTTATTATTCAAATTTTGTAAGATATTCAGATATCTTTGGCCTAAAAAAAAACAAAAATTTACCATACATATTAGCAGAAGAGAAAATTTAATTTACCGTTTAAATTTTCCTGATAAAATTGTAATGCCACCACTCTATCGTTTCTTATAGCACAGTAAACATTGAACTGCCAACTTTCCTGAAAGTTTCGCTCTCTGAACATATGAGGATTTCAGTCACTCCAATAATGCGAATTGTGTCTATTAAAAAGTCAATTTTTAGTAAATTCTGCTTCATCTGTCCATATAATATTTCCCAAATAAGAATCGTGACCCTCAGACCTTATTAGAATAAACTCACAAAAATTCTGTCTTCTTAGAAAATCTGTTCCTTTTAATTCTTGAACCATATGGAATGAAAACGGGTGAAACTTATGTTTCAATAAGATTCTGTTAAATGAATACTTGCATAGTCCCGATTCCAGAGCAGCTTGTCTTAATGACATCCTTGGAAATGCATGAAAATATCCCAGAATGACTATTTCAATGTTTTCGTCATCAACCATAGGCTTTCTTCTTTGCATTTTTGCCTTGACAGAGCCATAATTTTTAAAATTTTCCAGTATGCGTTTTACAGTGTTTGGTGACGGTTTCCGTTTTTCTGGATATCGAGTAGCAAATGTACTGCAAGTTCTTGATAGTACGTTATCACATTCTCCCTAAATAATAAACAAATTTAAAATGTCTTCGTGGGTGTAATTTAAAGGTGCTGGCATTTTTTAACATAAGATAATAACTGATTGTTTCTAATCATGGCTATTTCGATGAAATGATTCAACAATTCATGAATTTCTAATAAAATTGCAAATATTTCAAAAAGTTGTAACTGTAACCCCCACAATGCTTATATCAGAAAAAAGGGAATCCAATTTTACACAACTTGACGTAAAAAATACAGGATGTTCCATTTGACCTAAACAAGTTATCGCGGTTTGAAGTTGACAAAATGTAACGCTAAAAACGGAACACTTGGTATGATATTAAATTTATTTCAGTTGGAGAACGTAGTTCTCTTTGTGTTCTTTTTACGTGACAAGAAGCAAATGAGGATCTTTTACACGAAGAAAGTTATAACGGTTCTTGCAAACCGTAGCACCTGTCAAATTTTCTATAAAATGTCAAATATTTCTGAAACGGCTAGGTTTAGGTATAGGATATGCTACATATTTTCGACTCTACGACATATTATGCTCTTTTCAAGAACCCTAAAATATATAGGGTATTCCATTTGAAATAAGCAAGTTGGTATCGACTTCCGGTATAAGCGGAAGTGTCAGCTGCTTGTAATTATTTTAGGTGGATTGGCCACACCGACATTAGTAATTATCTAAATTTTCAAAATTTTCTGATGCGTACGTTTCTCTATATCGATCGATTCAGTTCCCGGTGAGACACCCTGTATAGTGTTACCAATTATATATAATATATTTTTCATAATTTATACATTTACCGATTTTTTTTTAGAGGCGCCCAACTTTCCCCTCGTACGCCCAGTACCCCAGGACATGAGAAGAAGGATGGCCATTTTTTTTGACATTTACAAAGTATTAATACCTTGCTAATTTATTATTTTGTATAGTATAGTAGTTAAATATAATTTTAAAAAATAATCAGATACTTATCATCATCGTAACTCGTAACTTTGTGATATTATGATAGAACTATCTAAGAAAATGAAAAAGCTTATTTTTATATATTATATATGTAGGTAGGGTACCAATTAAATACATAAAATCTCACTTTATTTGCGTAGTACTTATTATCAAATAAATATATAGCATGTAAAAATACGTAATATACGAATTTATCTGAATTATCTGTATTAAAGCGGTTACACTGAAAAAATGCATGTATTGAATGTATCATGAATAACAGACCATCAATGCTTGCCTTAGGAAAGGCAAAGCGGCTTAACAAAACTACAGTACCTATCTACCTACTTTAAGATATGTATAAAGAAAATAATTAGCTTTTTAATCATTCCCTTGCAAATCGAGTAAAATATTTGTACCACGTTTTGGAGGGGGGGTAAATTGAATAAATTTTTTTGAAATATATCGACGTTTAGATCATTTTATTTAGTCGTTCTCAGGAGACATTAAGGCAATTATAATTATGTCGTAAAGTTTTCGTTGCGTTTTTTCAGTGCCGAGAATCGCTGATCTCGACTAAACTTACAGGCAATATGGGGTACCGCAAAACATGGTCCTTAGACCTATGAATATTTACACTGTATATCAATGATTAGTTTACCTGATTTATGAGGGATATCGTTAGTTCTGCTGAAGATATGGCTCTCATATCCGGATTCATCATGGGGGTCCCTGAAACAAAAAGACGAATACAATTACAATACTAAAAGATTTATCCGAATATATACAAGGGGTTTTTTGGGTCGCTGATTTCAAATCCAATGTCGAAGGTGGCATTTGACAGTTGACAGCTGTAGATGCAAACAATCCAATTAATATGTTGTGTTTGAGCACCTCTGGAATCTGGAATTGGTTGAGAGGGTGGCCAATAAGAATTATTGAACATCAGCACTTAGGCCCCATTGGGCCCCTTGTACATCCTCCATGTAGGCAGACCCTCGCCTAGGCCTCCAACCAACCTAATCTTGCGAAATAGGTGCGGTGATGCTGCCTAGGGGCATCTTCCTTACATCGGCCAAAGTAAGCCGGCGTTCTCCCAAGATGGATTCTCTAATTGAAGAGACAGCAGAACAGTGACAAAGTACATGTTGAACCGTCTGATCCTCTTGTTCACAACCTCTACAGAGGTGTTTCGCTTAATCTCATATTATGGAGATGTTTTCTTAGCGGACAGTGTCCAGCCTGGATTCCCGTTATAAAACATAGGTTCCTTCTGAACATTGCCAGATAGTCCATTGCTGTATACTCTTGTTGGGGTATTTTAGTAATTCCCTAGCAAGCTGACAGCTGTTTGTTTCATCTCGCAGCTTATTCTTGAATTCATTGTGGGTGTTCTCTTTAATTATGTGTATTATCGCCGTGATCAGTAACAGACTAGCCGGGCCCAGTCCAAAGATGCTTAGGCCTTCTACCTTCTTGGCCAGTCTGTCGGCTACTTTGTTACCACTACACTGTGCATGTCCTTTCACCCAGCATGTGTTTGAGCACTTTTATAGTATATTACTCAACACGCCAGTACGAGGTGAAATTCATTTTGGTTGATTACTGACCGAATTATAACGTGATTTTACATTTAATGCATTCACCAGTGCTAGTGAGTGAAGAATAATTTAAATAAATAAATCTTTTCCGGATAATACAGCTAACACTACTGCTGACAGCTGTCAACTGTCAAATGCCACCTTCGGTATCGGATTTGAAATCACCGACCCAGAAAACCCCTTGTATATATTGGTTGCGTTCATCACGGTGAGCGATCAGGTAGCGCTCACTGATCACATGCTTAAACTACGCTTTTTGCACTGTCCTCATTGGCTTCTTGCGTAATGATACGTGATCGCTCAGTTAGCGCTACCGCGTGATGAACGCGACCATCCTGATAAATCTTTTCCGGAAAATAAGGCGAGTTGACAGTGCCACTGACAGCTGTCAACTGTCAAATGCTACTTTTGACGTCGGATTTGAAGTCAGAGACCCGAAAAATCCTCGTAGAACACTAGCGAAGCCGCATTGAAAGGACCATGGCTCCATACTATTAGTGAAGAAATCTCGAAAAATCGACTCCCCCCCCATATCTGGAAAACTTTACATTCCAGCGAGATTCACCGGGGGCCATTTCCCATAAGAAATGTGCAGAGTCCTTTCCGAGACTTAAAAGGATATCATTTGGGTTATCTGGAAGCGGATAAAAACTATATTCTACAAAAATTATTTCCGTAAATGTTACTATTGAATTTTCGAAATCGAGAGGTATATTATAGAATATAGAATAGAATAGAATATATAGAATATATTTCTCTCTTTTTCACACAATGTGTATACAGTCGTCAAAATAAATCTAGTAGCATACAAATGTACTAAGTTAGATATATATATATAAAAAAAACAAGAAAACAATGTATATAATAAAAACAGTTAAGTAAATAACATACAACAATTAAATAAATAACATGCATAAGTAAAACACAAACAAATCTATAACATAAAAAAAAAAAAAAACTGGCTAGGCTAGAAGTCAGATAGATAATGAATTGCAATACTGAAAGTATTCTTCACTACTATAAAAACAATTTTTAAGTATAATAATGTCCTAACATTTTTTTTGAAACTTTTTATACCTATATTTTCATTTTGTAAATGTCGTGGCAAAGCATTATAAAATTTACTGGACATATATAAAAAGGAGTTTTTTGTCTTTGTCAAGCGTACACTTTTCAGGCATAAGCTTTTCTTCTCTCTAGTATTATAACCGTGAACATCCTCCTGAGTTAGAATAGAACCCAGCATAATTCTCTTTTTAATGTACAGCAAACAATAATAAATAAAACATGAAGGTAGAGTCATAATACACATATCCTTAAAAAAAGGTCTACAAGAGTCAGTAGGCTTGGCTTTAGCTAAAACACGTATTGCTCTCTTTTGTAATATGAAGACCTGTTGAGCATGACAAGTATTACCCCACAGAATAATAGCATACACCATTACACTATGAAAAATAGAAAAATATGAAATCTTTAAATAATTAGCGCTAAGTTCACTTTGTAATTGCCTTAGAAGAAATATTATAGTTGATAGTCGCTTACACAGTTCATTAGTATGATGTGCAAAAGTTAAAGAACTATCAAGAAAGACACCTAATGACTTTACAGGATTGTTATTTACATTAGAAGGTACCACTGTAAAGTCAAGTGTATTAGTTTTATCCAAGTTCAAACTTAGGAAGTTGCTAGAACACCATTTTTGTAACAGATTTTCAGAACGTTCAATGTCATTTATTATTTCATTTGAAGATTTACTTTTAAATAACAAAGTTGTATCATCAGCATAGGCAACTGGAAGAATGTTATCGTCAATATTTAAGAAGAAATCATTGACATAAATAATAAAAAGAACAGGTCCTAAAACCGATCCTTGAGGAACACCAAATTTAACATACTTCTGGTTAGATACTACATTATTCCATTTAACAAGCTGAGATCTGTTATATAAATATGATGCAAAAAGATTTAGTGTAATGTCTCTTACACCATAGTATTCAGGTTTTGTCAATAAAATATTATGTTCAACAGTGTCAAAAGCCTTTGACAAGTCATAGAATTTTGCTGTACAAAATTCTTTCTTCTCAAAAGCTTCAAAAACATTTTCAATAATTTCACAAAGTGCCAGTACCGTTGATTTGTCAGATCTGTAGCCAAATTGAGACTTGCTAATATATTTATTCTTTTCAAAATAATCTATTAATCGATTTTTAATAACTAGTTCAAATATTTTTCCAATAACAGGTATTACTGAAATTGGTCGAAAACTAGATGGTTCATTATATTCACCTTTCTTATAGATAGGAGTTATTAATGAAATCTTTAGAGCTTCTGGAAAAATACCATTGACAATACAACAATTAATCAGATCTGTAATATGTTCAAGCAGCGTATCACCCACTAACTTTATGAGCTCATTACTTAAACCATAAATGTCCTTGGATCTTGAGTTTTTTAATTTATTAATAATATTTCGAATCTCCTCACAGCTAACTGGAGACAGAAAGAAAGAATAATTAGGATTAGGAAATTTTGTTAGACTGTTCAGATAATTAGTGCTACTCATATTTTTAAATTTAGACATAATATCCTCAATGACATCAGTGTAGTAATCAGCAAATTGATTAGGAGTTAAATCATTTGATCTCATTGGTTGCATATTCTTACGTTTATTGTTTATTATTTTCCAGGCAGCCTTCTGTTTATTTGAACTTTTATTTATATAGTTATCATTACTTCTCAATTTGACTTTATTTATTTCTGCTTTATATTCTGCTTTTAGTCGTTTGTAGACATTCATTGAATCTATATTGCCACTAGCAACAGCTACCGTTTGAACAGCGTCAAGAGTATTTTTCAAATTTATTAGCCGATTATCAAATTGTACAGTGGATTTCTTCATATTATTTTTAATATATACCTTCTTTAGTTGAAAACACTCATTATATGTATTAGACAATATATGTAAGAGATAATTAGCTTTGTCATTTGGACAATGTAACTGAAAAAAATTAAACCAATTAAATACTTCAAGCTTATTGGCAAATTTTGTTATATTAGTTTTCGTCATGGGTCTGCAAAAAACAAAATCATTACTTTCAATCATCGGTATTGTAATCATGGACATTATGGCCTTATGATCAGAAAGATGAGGTTCAATTACTTTACATTTGATCTTGTGAGATAAATTACTAAATACATTGTCGATTTTAGTACTCGAGTTTACAGTTACTCTGGTATCATCATAAACCATTTCTAAAAGGTTATAGGATAGAAACAAATTTCTATAGGCAAGTAAATTTTGACAATTCATATTAAAATTAATGTTAAAATCCCCTAATAGTACAATATGTTTATTTAAGGAAAACTGGTCAAGAACTTGATTCAGTAAGCTACAATATAAATTTGAATCACCAAGTGGTGATCTATAGGTGCATAACAGTACAATTTTTTCCTTAATTAATTCTGTACAGGCAAATTCTGCATGTTGTTCAATACAGTAATTTCTTATGCTGCAGTGGGTATTCATTACGGACTCAAAATCATTGTTTTTGTATATGGCAATACCACCATGTCGAAAATGTTCACGGCTATAATATGATACTAATTGAAAATTAGTAATATTTAAATTTTTTATTTCCATTTCAGAAGTCCACGTCTCAGTAAAACATAGAAAATCAACCCTCTTTTGTGACAAAAAATACTCAATTTCGTTTACCTTATTTTTTAAACACTGTATATTGATATAAAAAATTTTAAGCGTATCAATACCTTCAGTACCCAATTCATCATCAACATTAAATTCTAGGACATTACATTCATCTGGGATAGTCTTGGATATAAAAAATGTTTTTGATTATTTTTATCAACAACTTGCTCATCAAGACTAATATTTTCTTGTAATTCAATCACTTCACTGCCAACCACATTGGAATTTCCATTGTCTACCACTTCTGCGATGTCATTTCCTTTTGATTGTTGATGTGAAACAGGTGATTCACATCTTTTTATAAAAATCAATGATTTCTTCAGACTGCACTGCCTGCTGGTGACATTTCCCCGGAGATAGCGCCGCCGCATACAGGGTTACTGGTAATTCGATACATTCCTTTGGAGATGTGATGGGGCATGAGCTAAGGAGTAAATCTAGCCCTAACATACATTATGCAAAACTCAATAGTTTTTGAGATATTTCAATTTTTTTGTTTTTCTCAAAAAAGTAGATCTTAATTAATGTCTTAAAAGTTAATTTCCGAAAAATCTAATTGACATTTTAAAATTTTTTTTTACTGGATTACTTGTCCAATTTTATAGATATCCGTTTGGAATGAAAAATATTCGGAAACATTTCGATCATGTGAACATTTAAAATAAAAACTTGTAGCACGCGTACAAATTATTATAAAAACTTCCTTATTTCAATAGCTATCTAACTAGGTAGAAATGTTTAATGTACCCTTGATAGTTCTAACAAAAAATTAGTAAAGCTAATGCTGGTGGCGGAATTTATTAAACGACTAATCGTTCATTTTCATTTAAGTCAGTCAGTCCTTGACTTTGACGTTTGTGCATATGTCATTCTTATCTCCGTGTCCCTTAAGTTTGTTGGTCTTGTTAAATTAGTTATCGAAGATTTTGATTTTGCTCGTAGTTGTTATTAGTTGTTGTTATTGTATTTTCTGTGCCATGGCCGCGTATGCCAACGCAGAATACGCTGATATCTTGTTTGTCTATGGATACTGTGGCGGCAACGCTGCTGAAGCTCGCCGAGAATATAGTCTTTGGTATCCTAACCGCCGCTTACCAAATGCACGTGTATTTAGTACGGCATATCGAAATATCGCTGAAACTGGCTCCGTGAAATGTAGAAGAAATGATGCTGGTGCTCCTCCTGTTTATGAACCAGATGATGAGGAAGAAATATTGAGGTATTTTGAGGAAGACCCAACTATTTCAACTAATAAAGTCGCGAGACTAACCGGAGCGTCACAATGGAAAGTTTGGTCTACGATACGTAGAGTTGGATGTCATCCTTACCACTATACCCCTGTCCAAGGCTTGGAGGAAGGTGATCCTGGAAGGAGAGTGGAATTCTGCCGCTTTATGTTAAATTCAGATGCAGAAAGTGCAAATTTTTTAACAAGTATTTTATGGACGGACGAGTCGAAATTTAATCGCGAGGGTATAACAAATTTCCATAACCTACATTATTGGGCAGAGGAAAATCCCAAGTTAACACGTGAAACTAGTTTCCAAATGAAGTTTTCTATTAATGTGTGGATGGGAGTCATTGGCCACTATTTAATAGGGCCACACTTTCTTCCTCAAAATTTAAACGGGGAAATCTATGAAAGTTTTTTAAGAAATGATCTGGCGGTAATTTTAGAAGATGTTCCTCTCGCCGTCAGACAGCGAATGATGTTTCAGAACGACGGTTGTCCAGCACATTATCGGCTGACAGTACGACAGTTACTTGATCAACGTTTCCCTAACCGTTGGATTGGAAGAGGGGGCCCAATACCTTGGCCAGCGCGAAGCCCTGACTTAACACCCCTTGATTATTACGTATGGGGTCATATAAAGGAGATGGTCTATGCCACACCAGTCAATACTATAGAAAACCTTAGACAAAAGATAGTCGATGCTGCCCAACACATAAGGCATAATCTGACAACCAGAGTAACAAGGACGGAAATAAGAAGACGCTGCCGTGTCTGTATACGGAATAGGGGCTCCCATTTTGAGCAAAACATATAAAAAATAAAGTACAACTTTGAAATTAATGAAGAATTAAACTCTACTTTTAAAACGTTTTTTACTGTTTATCTAAAAATAAAATTCGTACTACTTGTGTTATTTTTACTAGTATTTTTTTAGAACTATTAAGGGTACATTGAACATTTGTACCTTGTTAGATAGCTATTGAAATAAGGCAGTTTTTATAATAATTTATACGCGTGTTACGTTAATATTTTTTTGAAAAACTTTTAGGAGACATTAAGATCTACTTTTTGAGAAAAACAAAAAAATTAAATATCTCAAAAACTATTGAGTTTTGCATAATATATGTTAGGGGTAAATTTACTTCTTAGATCATGCCCCATCACATCTCCAAAGGAATGTATCGAATTACCAGTAACCCTGTATAACTATGCCATACTTGCTATTAAATAAAAAAATATATATTTTAATCACTACCGAGAAAATCGAGCATGATGCATTAACTGTGACACCCTGTACAATGAAGGTATCAAGATATAATTTTCTATCATACTGTGATGTCAACAACAAATTTAAACTTTAAACACGCAGGTATAGTACTGAAACTTTCTTGAACATAATTGAAATGCTCTTGTTAAGTGTTGTCCAGCTGGTATGCGCCTGTGGATACCGATTTTGTGAAAAAAACTAAATATTATGATCAAAACATAGATAGATGTAAAAAGACATCAGAGATATGTGGAGAACATTAAAAGAGATGATATAGCAAACAAAAAACAAGTTACTTTCACAGGTATTAATTATGGGAAGTATAGTGTAATGTCAGAAGAAAATTTTAATAAGTTCTATCCAGATAGAATACAGGAAATATCAGAGGGCATTGAAAAAAGGCACTGGGGAATACTGGGATTTCAAAATTGATGAAAATAAATCAAGCGAACAATCTCACTTACTAAGATTTGAAAACATTACACTAGAACAGCTTAAAAAATTGTGGTCAATAGTCCTCTGCTGCATGATGAACTTCGACCGGCTTTGTCAAAATAAATTAAAATTAAACACATCAAAAACAAAGTGTATGGTGATAGGTTCAAAGGCTGATTGTAGAAAATTCATGTAATTGGATTTAGGTACCGATATAAATGGCGATGCGACTGACAATGTATCTGTGTCAGAAATTAACTACTTGGGTCTCTATTTGGACCCCCAGCTCAGTTTTTCTTCTCCCATAGATTGTCTGTAAAAAAAGGGTAAAACATTCGGATTTTATAACCGTATTGCTATAGTTGTTTATCACAGTGATCTAAAATGTTAATTTATAATACCATTATATTATCTCATTTTAATTAAATTATTGCAGTTCTTTTTACTTCCACGTCTAGTGGAAGCATAGTAACGCAAAAAAATATATTTTTTTAACTCAAACCGTTTTCGATGAGTGTAGTTAAACATTTCAATAATATTTTGAAAGACAAATTAAAATTTAAAGAAACAAAGTGTATTTATTGAAAAAAGTACAAAACGTAAGGGAAAACAAAATCATAATAACAGCAACAAGTGCAACAACTCTTTCTCACTTTCTTATGAACTAATGGATTATTTTCATGGTATTGAGATAAAAACATAAATCAAAAGATTGCCTAAAATAAGGATCTAATCTTATTAGAAGACGTAAAAATAACGTAAAAGTTGACTTAATTACATTATAAAAAAATGCAAAAAAATCCATTGCTGCTGCAACTTAGAATAAATGTTCCATAAGGTCTCCACCTACTTCTATGCCTTTTCTAATTCTATTCATAAAAGATTTTCTTACATTGAAAAATACATTCTCTTCTCCTCTAATAAAATTCGCTGCGTTTTGTATTTTGTCTCATAGTTCTTCTCTTGAGTTGATAGTATCTGCATAGATTAAGGACTTCATATCTCTTCACACATAATAATCCAAGAGATTATAACCAGGACTCCTTGGTGTCCAAGCAAACTCACTTCCTCGATCAATTCATCTGCGTGGGAAAGTCTCATCAAGATAATTCCTGACTTCAATGGAGAAATGAGGGGAGCTCCATCTTGCATGAACCACATTCTGTTCCGTATGTCTAGCACGAAAGCGTGTAATATATCAGCAAGAGTATTTTGAAAAATAAAACAGATAAGACTGTCCATTTAAATTTGGAGGAAGGACAAATGGTCCCAATAATTGATCGCCAATGATACCACACCAAACGTTAATGTTAAATTCTTGCTGAAAATGCCTTTCTTTAACGGTATGAGAATTTTGTACTTCCCAGTAATGGGTATTTCTCCAGTTAAAAACGCCTCGGCGAGTAACAGTTACTTCGTCGGTAAATAAAGTGTTCTTAATAAAATTTCGATCCATGTTGTGTTTATTTAGGACAAATTGAAAAAAATTTAGCCTTTGCGGAAGATTTCTTCGAAGTAAGTTTTGTACAGGAGTGAGATGATATGGGTAGAAGCGTTCTTTACATAAGACTCTTAGGACAAATTGTTTACTCACCCCTGTTGCCGCTGTTAAACGACTTGAGCTGACATGAGGATCTTCATCCACACGAACTAAAATTTCTAGTTCTTGATCTGGAGTAATTCGTTTCGATCGTCCTACATGGTTTTTATGGCGAAATGAACCCTTTTCTCCCAAACGACGAAACAGATCTTTGAAAATCTTATGGTCTGGCTGTATTCTATTTGGATATTGCAATGAGTATCTCCTCGCTGTAGCATGTCTGCTAAAATTATTTTGTGCGGAAACACATATCGTATCCCTCATTTCCCTATTTGAAAAATTATTATGTCTAGGCATTGTAAAATAAAGACGTTAAAGAAATTAGCTCGAGGAACACAAGAACAAAATAAAATGATTAAATGACGTAAATGACAGAACTAAAACGTAACCAAGTCACACTTTTCAATAAATACACTTTGTTTCATTAAATTTGAATTTGTTTTTCAAGAAATTATTGAAATGTTTAACGGCACTTTCCTCGAAAACGGTTGGAGTTATCAAGTTCTATTAAGTGTACCTTTTATACGTGGAAATGATGCCCTCATCAGATTTTCTGGTCAGAAGTACTATACAACGTTTTGTCAAAAAAAAAAAAATATGAAAAAAATTAATCATCAGATACAGGTTCTGCGGCGCCCTCTATGATCTAACGTGATGTAATACATAAATTATTGTATCTTAGAATAAAAAAGTTCCTCTAGAAAATTTGGCGAAGATTAGTTAAGAGGCTGTTGAGTTATTGCAAAAAAAAACTAAAAAATAATTTGAACTTTGGCATCCTGTATACAATACAATACAATACAATACGTTTATTGAAAAAAAAGCAGTACAGGTACATACATTTTTCCAAAAGGAAGTGTATCAACAATGTTGCTTTACAACACTTCCTGAGTACAGAAATATTTATACATGTAAAAAAATATTTAATTTAGAACAATTTTCTAATCTTGATAGGATAATGTCTTCCTTTAACTTGCAGTTTACAGTTGCCACTGATATGCTGTGATATTGAGCTGGCAGGTTATTAATAATATATGCTACTATGAATGAAAAGGAAGACCGAAAAGATGCATTTTTGTGAGCGGGAATACAAACTTTATTTTCAACATGTCTTAGATCCCTATGGTGGATTTCAGAACGCCTATGTATTTTATTAAATAGATAATTTGGTTTTTCTGTTTTGAAAATGTTTAATACGAATCCTACAATGTGTATAAATCTCCTTTCACACATATTTAATAAGTTGAAAGCACGTAAATGTGGAGTTATATGACCAAATTGAGGCACAGTTGTAAAATATCGTACACAGCAATTTTGAATTTTTTGCAAACGGAATTTGTCTTCTTGTGAGAGACAGGGACCGTACACAGTATCTGCGTAATTTAAGTGCGATAGAACCATAGTTTCAGAAAGCAATATTTTAGTATTTGTGTTTAGATATTTTTTGAATGAGTATAACTGTTTTAAACAATAAAAAGCTTTTTTACAAATAGTATTTACGTGATTAGAGAAATTTAATAAAGGATCAAAATTAACACCCAGATTTTTAACGTTGTTGGTTGATGCAATGATCTCATTATTTACTTGAATATTCAGTTCTCTAAGATTCAATAGCTGCTGAGATGTTCCAAAAACAATATTTTGGCTTTTGTTAGCATTTAGCATAAGAGTATTTTGGATTGTCCATTCGTATATAAGACGTAAATCATTATTTATGTAAAATTCAGCCATTTGAGCTTCTGTAGAGGAGAAGCTATGCATTAGCTGAATATTATCCGCGTACATGTATAATTTTGAATTAAGTGGGAGCCTTGCTACATCCGCAATAAAAATATTAAAAAGAAGTGGTCCAAGGATAGATCCCTGTGGAACACCAGATTTAACTGATCTATAATGTGATGTTAGTATCGAGTTTCCTGTATTAACACTCGTAAACTGTTGTCTGCCGTGGAGATAATTTTGAAACCAGGAGAAAGTACTTCCAGATACGCCATACTAGCTTAGTTTTGCAATCAAGCAATTAATATCTAGAGAGTCAAAAGCCTTTGTCATATCAAGTAATGTCAGGGAGGTGACTTGCGTGGTATCAATGGCTCGCAAGATATCGTCAGTTATATTACTTAGTAAAGTAGAAGTACTAAAACCTTTTCGGAATCCAGACTGGTTAGAAGGAATTATTGAGTGTTGATAAACATATTCAGATAGTTGTTCATATATAGCCGATTCCGTAATTTTTAGAGGAACCGAGAACAGGCTAATAGGGCGCAAAACTTTAAGTTGTTCTGGATTTTTTTTTTTTTGTATGGGCTTAATACAAGATAGTTTCCATTGAGGAGGTAGAATACCTAATTCGAACGATATATTAATAATATGTGTTAGTGGGGCTGATATCCATGGTAAAGCAAGTTGTAGCATTTTAGCTGATAATCCATCGGGACCTATGGTGTGAGGTTTTTGCTTATTTGTGATCTCTACAATTTTTTGAACAGTAACTGGTTTAAGAATAAATTGAATATCACCCATAAATTTTGTTCCCAGAAATATCTCATTATGTTGTTCGTTAGATTCTAGATTAGGTATGGAATCCATAAAGTAATTGTTAATGTTGTTAGCATTACAAAGATCCTCAGGAAGGTTTGGTGGAATGTTATCCTTTACTACTCCCCACGTCTTTAAATTAGTCCACATTTGTTTGGGATTATTCTTAGTATTGTTAATGTGAAAAAAGTAAAAGGTGGTTCTTTCTTGAACTACGTCATTGTTATAGTAGTTGCGAATTTCGCAAAAATATTGTCTATGAGCAGCACTTCTGGTCTTTTTATATCTCAGCCAGGCCTTCTTTTTAATTTTTTTTAGGTCATATAAATTTTCTGTAAGCCATGGTTCTCGACGCTTGTTTGATTTAAAAGTAACTCTTTTTAGAGGGTGCTGATTAAAAAGATTTAATAGATTTGCATTAAAGAAGTCAACTTTTTCCTCTAGAGAATTAAGATTGTAAATTATATTCCAATTAATAGCAGAAGCATCCAGATTAAATGAATCTATATTAAAATTTCTGAAGCTTCGAAACTCTTTTACTACAGGTTTGCAGTCATGGCCTTCCAATTCAATATCACAAGATGTAACACTGTGGTCTGAGAAACACTTATCTAAAACTTCTACGTTTTTAACATCTAATTCAGAATTATTTATAATTAAATCTAATAGGGATTCACTTTGACCAGTTATTCTGGTGGAGTCTTTCATCAATTGCTTACAATCAAAAGCCTGAAGCAAATTATTTAGATATACAGTGGCAGCATTGTTGATTAAAATATTAATATTGAAATCACCCATCAGAATAAAACTAAATATATTATTTTCTAGTAGATAACTAATGATATCAATCAGTGTACGAACATTGATATAATGAGAAGTTGGAGGCTTATATAAAACTCCTATCGCATATAATTTATTTTCTACTGTGACTTTAACAATTATATATTCAATATCATAGACCTCCTCTTTTTCCACAGTAATATTTTACTAAAGCATATTTGGTTATATCGTCATATTTTGGCCTAAAGAATCTACCCCTGAACTATGGCCTATTATTAATGGTCCACCCTGTATAAGAGTGCAATTTATTAGTATTAGAATAGATATATTTTTACTAGCCAGTACCAAATAAAGACTTATTACTACTTATTATTATTATTATTTTTATTAATCTTTTCCCTTATTTAGAGATGAATTAAACACCATCATAAATCAGACCCAAAGGAATAATCCCATATTTATTAGCCGTTATCCTATCCACGCGCGCCGACTGCGACTTTCAAAAACTCAAAATTAATTAATTATCGTCACCAAACAAAATCCAGCAACCCTCGCTGGCGAAATCCGAAAATAACCCAGTCAGCTGTGCGCTATACCTCTCAAGTTCAGCTGTTTCCTTCAATTATCCTTCCGTCCTTTCCAAAGGCAGGATAACGGACGTTGCTGCTGCGTCCGCGCACGTTATTGGTCCTCGCAGGGGGCCATGCTGCCTTCTGCTCTGCCACATCATTGGAAGGGAGTGCCGCAAGGTAGCCAATGGAAAGTGGGGATTTCCCCTCCGAGAGACTTGTTTGCCAATGTTTAAAGTGGTATTAAGCGGGCTGTTATCGGCAGAGTGCAGTAAAGCTCTGCACAGTTGTTTTCGGATTGTGTTTGATCGAGGGCAGGAGCGCCAGCGCTACTGAAGATTGATGATAATGAGAATAATGGAACGGGAAATATTATTTGTCTTACTTATAAAGGATAATTTTAAGGCGTTTAACTTGGTGATAAATAAGTAGGCGATTGTTGTAGTTTGGTTGCAAATAACTTTTTACATGATCTGATTTTCAAAATGTTGTCTTTTGTTTTAAACTTTGACTATTCTGACAGCTTGGAGATCTCTTTAAAGTTCATGGAGGGGTGCAACTTTCTGAATTGATGACCTTTTTCATTTATTTGAAAATATAATATTTGGAGGCTTTTTATCTTTATTCAGAATAGCCCAGGCGATATCTACTTAAAATCGCCTATGTTTTGGGTAAATCGGGTAGTATGACAGTTTTTGGCTTCTAAAAATCATAAGAAATGATAATTTCACTATGCGAAAAAAATCCGTTTTTTTCACCCTATTTTTTCATATATCTCAGTAACTATTGCCTTTAGAGAAAAGTTATAGAAATGAAAAGGTTTTGTAAATAAGTTTTAAATAAGATGGAGTTGGTTGTGAATCCAAAAATTAATTTTCACTATTGCAGATGTAGCAAATTCGAAATAAAATTGAAATAGCAAGTTATTTGTGGATTTTTTTAAAATACTTATATTATACGTAGAACCTTCATATTTGGCTGAAGAAAACTTTTTAACACTAAATCTTCCCACCAAATTTTATCAAGATCGGACTTTTAGTTTTAGCATAATTTACAATCTAAACTTCACAAAAAATTTGCAAATTTTCAAAATATTGCTGAGGCTAAACAAAAGCATTTAGAAAGCTGAACATTTTTTGACACATAAAAGAGCACTTAAATTTTCAAATTCATTTTGAGAAATTAAAATCCGTTAATTAGGAGAGCCTAGGGAATTGTTTAAAAATTTGACAATTTTTTTGCTCAGCGAGGTTATGTCCCTCAGAAGATGTGTTATGTTATGTCGAAATAGGGGGGGGCCGCTGGTGAGTTTGGAACAGTTTGAATTTCCCCAGCGTCGGTCGGCCGGCGGCCCTAATGCGGAGTCCTAAGGGGGCCCATTGTGGGGGCGGAGCTTCGGCTCAACTGTGGCCATTTCTACTTCTTGCTAACCAAATTTTTAAACAATTCCCTAGGCTCTCCTAATTAACAGATTTTAATATCTCAAAATATGGATTTAAAAATTTGAGTGCTTTTTTTATATATCAAAAATTTTCAACTTTCTAAATGCTTTAGTTTAGCCTCAGCAACATTTTGAAAATTTTCAAATTTTTTTTACGAAGTTTTAGATTGCAAAATTATTATGCAAAAACTAAAAGTCAGATCTTGTTGAAATTTGGTGCCTGTTGTGTGGATAAGTACTGCTTTCTGCATCATCACGTAAATCTTATAATAATAATAATAATAATATTTATTTCAATATAATATACACAATTCACATAAATTATACAATAATCGACAATAAATTTACTTGAAATAAATACATAGATTCTACATAATGCTAACGCTTGTTAGTAGTTGCGTAAAAAATACATTTATTATATTACTTCAAAATTAAAAACAAACAAATATAAAATGCAATTTTAGCCTTTAGTTGTTGATGTGCATGTGATTACTTCAACCTCAAACAACACGACACAAAACATAAGTCAAAGACTTGCACTAAAGTGTAAGAATCATTTGAGGTTTATATAATAAGGTGAGTATAAATATAATATTATCTACGTAACATAATGAAACATCGTACAACACGTACCACGCAAAACAATTATATAGGGTTTAAGTGATCAGGTACCGAGGTAGTCTAACTAACAATATAAAAGTAACGCTAAGCATTTTATATTTATTCCTTTCAATTTAAAACGAAAAGGACAATGTAATATTGTAACTATATGGATATATACATATTGTATGTACTTTTTACATATACATATTAATAAAAAGTAATTATTATATACATACAGAAAACGATAAAAATACATATATAATAATAAAAACGTAGGTATCTACAGGCAAGGAAAAAAAATGCTAAAATTTTACTATATGTATACGCAGCATATATACACAAATACATATACACATATATACATACACATACACACACACACACACACACACACACACACACACACACACACCCACACACACATATATATATATATATACACACATACACATATATATATATATATATATATATATACACGTTTTTTTTTTTCTTTCATTGACCAACTGAAACGGTATACAATGTGATTATCTATTTGAAGATTCTATTAATTGATGGAATTTTGAGCGGGGTTGCTCACTTACCCATTTCTTTAAATGTTTTTTAAATAATCTTAATGAACTTAAGGTTTTTATCAGAGGAGGTAACATATTAAAAAGCCTTGGTCCTAAATAGGTAAAACATTTTTGGGATTTTGTTTTTTGTGTTTTAGGTACTACTGAAGATGATATTCTGAATCGAGTATTATATTCATGATCAATATTTACTAATTTATGTTTATTTTGATATTGTCTGACAAGGATGGATTGGCAAAATAGTTGGCGGATATCAAACAATTTTGTTTCTCTAAACAAATTTTCTGTTGGGTAAGTCCAATGCAGTTTAAATACCCGTTTTAAGATTAGTTTTTGTAAAATTTGTAGATTATTTAGGTGGCTATTTGTTGCTCCACCCCAAACTATTAGTCCGTATATAATATGTGTTTCGCATAAAGCGTAATAGAGGATTTTCATCTGTTCAGCTTGAAGCAACTCAGAGTAATACTTAAATCTATATATCAAGCTTCTTATTTTCTTACTTACATAGTTTATATGAATATCCCATTTAAGGTTATTATCAAGATATATTCCCAAGTACTTCAAGCTCTGAACGGATGAAATCTCTATTGGTAGGTCATAGTTATTATTTATAGTTAATATATTGTAGATGGGCAGATATCTTAAATATGAAGTGAATGGCATATAATAAGTTTTTTTATAATTTTTCGTCAGTAGTTTGCTGTTAAACCACTCAAAAATCACAAGTAAGTCTATTTTTTTTTTAATGTCTGCCAATCATTATCATCATAGAATATGACAGTATCGTCTGCAAAACTGGTTATATCCCCTTCAGCTTCTAACAAAAACAAGTCATTCAAATACATATTAAACAAAATTGGCCCCAGCACAGTACCTTGGGGGACACCGTATTCCACTGTTTTATAATCACTTAAGGTGTTGTCTATGCTTACACATTCTTCCTATTTGTGAGATAACTCTTCATTAATTCATACGGTGTGCCCCGAAATCCAACATTTTCCAAAACTTCCAAAAGCTGGCAATGGCTGACCGTATCGAAGGCCTTCGTGAGGTCCACAAAAACACATATTGCAGGTCTTTTTTCATCAATAGCATTGTTTATTTTTGAGACTACGTGCGCAATTGCATCCTGTGTGGACCTGTTCTCTCTAAATCCGAATTGTTTTTCAGATAGAATTTTAAATTTGTTTAAGTAGTTTACAATTCGCTTTTTTAGGATTCTCTCAAAGACCTTCGCCACATTTGAAATAAGCGATATTGTGCGATAGTTAGAGATCTCTAGCTTATTTCCGTTTTTATAAATAGGTTTGACTACGGCTACTTTAAAAGCTGCAGAACATACTCCAGCTTGAAACGACCTATTTATTAAAAACATTAGAGGTGCTGCTATGTAGGCACTTATACTTTTTAAAGTCTCAGGTCTCAGGTTATCGATACCAGGAGATTTCTTATTTTTTAAGGAATTTATGGTATTAATGATTTCTTCTTCACTGGTATCAGGGAGAAAGATTGAATTGGGTACATTTAATTTATCAAAATGTCGTATAATATTTTTACTTAATTTATTTGCTAGTTTTTTCCCTATTTCGGTGAAAAATTTGCAAAATTCATCAGCTATTCTCTTTTTGTCTTTGACTAGATCTCCATTCTGCGTAATAATTTCATGAATATCTTCCTTTTTTGAAGGAAAACTATTTATATTTTTTACAGCTTTCCATAAATTTGCGGAATTATATTTATTTTGAAAGATAATCTTTTGGAAATAATTTTGTTTAGTCTTTTTTATTAATTTATTTAGTTTGTTTCTATATGTTTTAAATTCTGCTACATTTTCTTATCAATATACCAATCGTTTTAAGCGATATTCCCAATCTCTTTGGTATCACTCCGAGAGCAGATATAATTACGAGAGCTATTGCGACTTTCCTCATGTTCCGCATGTGCAGAATCTTTATTATTATTTCTATTTTATCTCAGCAAGTTGGTATATTCACGGAATCAGGGAAGAAATTCATCCTATCCTGCTCCATCGAGGAATTTTCTGGTTATATGGCATGTTTCGAGGATTGCGATTTTTTGTATGACAATGCGGTTTTAGTTTGGTAGTCCTAATTTTTCAATATTGTTCTTTAAATGCTTTGTCATGACGCCTTCCATAGAGATCACAATGGAAACTATTTGTACTCTATCCAGGTTCCAGACATGCTTAATTTCAAGCGCTAGATTTTCATATTTACACGTCTTCTCCGTTTCTGTTTTTATTAAATTATGTGTGAGTGAACAACCTATTTAGATAATTGTACCCGTTTTATTTTTATTTTTAATGAGCACAATGTCAGGTCTATCATTGTGGTCCACTGTAAGAATCGGTACGTCCCAGTACAAGAGGTAATCGGCGGACTCCAATATTGTGCTAGGTCTATATATCGATAGTACGGTGGAGGAGGGGATTCCATTAAATTAAATTTCTTAGCCATTCCCGCGCGAATGAGTTTTTGCGATCTAATTGTGCCTGCCAAGATAAGCAATGTCTGCAAGTGTGGGGCATCCGGCTGTTATATGTATAGTTTCTCCTGGTCTGCTGCACTTTGTACAGACATCTTTCACATTTTTCCTTAGAATGATCTTGTCATAATTTCGAGTTCTTTGCACGCGATCTTGGATGGAAATGATGAACCCCTCAGTTGCAGGGTGAAGTTGACCTTTTGTTAACCACATTAGCGATCCTTCCTTGTCCACGCTATCGTTCTCCAAAGCTGATGGGTATTTGTCATGTAGTGTTTTTTCCTGCCAGGTGGTAAGCCTGTTCTGTTGCGAGGCATCTTCGTTATTTCTACGAGGCATACCTAACCTAAGAGCATAGTATTCCTTGTCGGCCTCTATACCTTTCTCTACGAGCTGGCCTTGATTTTGATAGAAGTATTCCCTCATGCTGGCTTCGTGTGGTTTACACAGGTTATAGATATATTTATTAGTCCACGTCATCCTTCTTTCCTTTTCAAATACAACCTTTCCACTGCAGAACGTGGATGATGCACTCTGAACTTTGTTAGCATTCTCCGACGACAACTAATAATTTTTTAAAATTTACAATATCCCTAGCATACCCCAAATAACCGTCAGGGCGGAAATATCGATGTGAAACTTTTATTATTGACGTATCACCAGATCCTCCGCCATGCTTAAAAGAAAATATTTGAAAACTACCAACAAATTTAGAAATGAAATCGATTAAAAACGTTCCTTCTCGTGGTCCACGATTCTGACTAGCAGCTGATAATTGTAATAGATACACTTAATTTACTGTATCCTTGGCATATCCCAAATAACCGTGAGGGCGGAAATATCGACCGCTATTCAATTTAGAAATGAAATTGACTTAAAAAAGTTCCTTTTCGTTGTCCACCATTCTGACTAGCAGCTGGTAGTTGTAGTAGATGTGCTTAATTTACTGTATCCATGGCATATCCCAAATAACCGTGAGGGCGGAAATATAGATCTGAAATTTTTATTATTGACGTATCACCAGATCCTCCGCCATTTTTTAAAAATATTTGAAAACAACTGCAAAGCAAATTTAGAAATGAAATTGACTTAAAAAAGTTCCTTTTCGTTGTCCGCCATTCTGATTAGCAGCTGGTAGTTGTAATAGATGTAATTTACCGTATTCATGGCATATTTCAAATTACCGTCAGGGCAACTATACAATTTAGAAATGAAATTGACTCAAAAAAATTCCTTTTCGTTGTTCACCATTTTGACTAGCAGCTGGTAGTTGTAATAGATGTGCTTAATTTACTGTATCCATTGCATATCCCAAATAACCGTCAGGGCGGAAATATCGATCACTATACTATTTAGAAATGAAATAAGTTCCTGTTCGTTGTCGTTGTATAACGGTCGATATTTCCGACCTGACGGTTATTTGGGTATGCCATGGATACAGTAAATTAAGTATATATATATATATATATATATATATTACAACTACCAGTTGCTACTCAGAATGGTGGACAACGAAAAAGAACTTTTTAAGCCAATTTCATTTCTAAATTGTATAGCGATTGACATTTCCGCCCTGACGGTTATATGGGATATGCCAAGGATACAGTAAATTAAGTATATCTACTACAATTACCAGCTGCTAGTCAGAATCGTGGACAACGAGAAGCAACGTTTTTAATCGATTTCATTTCTAAATTTGCTGGTAGTTCTTTTCAAATATGTTTGAAAAAATGGCGGAGGATCTGGTGACACGTCAATAATAAAAAAATTCACATCGATATTTCCGCCCTGACGGTTATTTGGGACATTCCAAGGATACAGTGAATTAAGTACATCTATTACAACTACCAGCTGCTAGTCAGAATGGTGGACAACGAAAAGGAACTTTTTTAATGCAATTTCATTTCTAAATTGTATAAGGATCCATATTTCTGCCCTGACAGTTATTTGGGATATGCTATGGATACATTAAGTACACCTATTACAACTACCAGCTGCTAGTCAGAATGGAGGACAACGAAAAGGAACTTTTTTAGGGCAATTTCATTTCTAAATTGTATAGTGATTGACACTTCCGCCCTAACGGTTACTCGGGATATGCCAAGGATAGTAAATTAAGTACATTTATTACAACTACCAGGTGCTAGTCAGAATGGTGGACAACGAAAATGAGCTTCTTTAAGTCAATTTCAATTCTAAATTGTATAGTAGTCGATATTTCCGCCCTGACGGTTATTTGGGATATGCCATGGATACAGTAAATTAAGCACATCTATTACAACTACCAGTTGCTAGTCAGAATCGTGGACAACGAAAAGGAAGTTTTTAATCGATTTCATTTCTAAATTTGTTGGTAATTTTCAAATATTTTTTAGAAAATGGCGGAGGATCTGGTGATACGTCAATAATAAAAATTTCACATCGATATTTCCACCCTGACGGTTATTTGGGATATGCTATAGATATTGAAAATTAAAAAAAAATATTAGTTGGCGTCGGAGTGGCAGGAAGCATTTTCGGGCTTATTTTTATATGAGTCTGTGTTTTTATAAGTATAAAATCACTCCCCGAATTTTGGCGCATTGGGTAAACCAAGTACACATTTATTTTATTTTCGCAAACCGTAAATAGACTAACTATGGAATATATTACATAATCATAGTAGTTCAAGGACACAGATATATCGATATAAATATTTATGAACGCATGAGCAACGTAACCTCCATAACTCACTCTAAGTCCAGCGCGTTATTCTAATAATTAGCGAGTTATAATTTATGTACTTAATTAAAAAATATATATATTTCATAAGCATTGAATTCCCTCGCTACATTATTCTTCTAAAGATGTTCAACTGTTCAATTGGCGAAATACTGAACAAACGGCAGATTATTGATGGAACTACTAGAATAGGAACCATTGTTTTATATTTGTTTATTAATTCATTGTTTTGATCTGTGGCTGCATGTGTTATTGTTACATTTTATATATTATTTTCATAACTATATAGTTTGGAAACATAAATACCGTTGTTTTATATTTTTCACAATTATCTGAATGATCGACTGTAATAAAATGAATCTGAGGAAAAAGTAAATCTAAATCTGAATCTGACTGCAGGGACGTTTCTTTAAAGTCTTCTTTTATCTTGTCTACATCAGACGCATATATTACCTTAACATCATCATATTTTTTGGCGTAGAACCACCCATCGAAATATTAGAACGCTATTTCCTGATACCCTGTATACGTAAAAACTAACAAATATTTATATTAAAAAATATTAAAGTCTCAATGTTCCTAATTAAATTAAATCAATTTCAGACTCAATCTGTTGGGCCGTGCATACCTAAAGTATTTATATATTTCAAGGTGCATAACAGTAACACGCGTAAGGCATAAGAAATAAAAAAACATGGTGGTAACTCGCCTCTGAATATTTAATGAGACAAATTCGAGTTGGAAATAAAATAAAAACCAGTATATCAACACACTCTAGAGCCCACAACACCACCACCCCATCCTCACGAGCATATATCGCACCGAAAAAATCAAACCAATGGGGCCCTGAGCCCATACACATATACACCACATGTCGCCCATACGTCTCTGGGAGCTCCGCGTGCTGTAGAAAGAGACAGTGCCCCGTCCGCAGCCCGCCTTTCAGCGTTTCATCGCGGGAACACTCGCAGCATCCGCCCGGACCAGTTCATGTTTAAACTGTTCGCTCGCGGATTATTTCACACCGTTTAGACAATTTACTAAAAAGGAAATATCTATCGCGTCGTTTATATATGTATTTGAGGAACACTTGACCCGGAAGTCTCGAAATTGGTGTTTGTGTATATCGAGAAGTAAACGAACTGACAGTAGTTAGTGTTTTTTTTTCTTTAAAATTAAGTGCTGTTGTACTCCTTACTGTTATTTAAACAACGACTTTGATTCGAAGGTAAGTCTATAAATAAATAGTTCTTAGATTTTCTCTGGCCTGCTTCAACACCAGAGCTTAGTCTAATTGTTTATCGCGAAGCTCCACATCTATCAATCGCGGTATGTTAGTGTGTATGGGAACTAAAGAAATATATATATCTTGCACTTTTTTAGAGATTTGTCAGTGTTTAATTTTTGTTAACCTATGTTGTTATTTAATCAACAACTTTCATCTGCATCTGCATTCGTTTAAATTAGTAACTTTGAGTTTTGTGTAGCCTACTACCGCACCGGGCACACACCTTATTGTTTATCACAAACAATTTCTTCCAATATTTGACCCTCGGTATTGTTGATTCGTTTTGAATTAGCGTTTGGCGCGAACTGAGAATGAGAAATCTAATAATCTTTATTTTGTAATGTTGGGGAGGTACGAAGTACTGATGGTTTTTGAGTCTCACTGAGGCCAATCGCCACGGACTTCGATAGTGAAAAGTTAGACAAAAATTGCAAAAGTTTTTAAATTTAGAGACAGCGTTGGAGGTCACGATTTTTATGGTTTAAACAATAAACGGGGGGTCTAAATAATTCCGAAAGTCTTAAAATCGGGTTGCGAATGTTTATGGCATTAATAACGGACATAATCTGGATTTGCAACCTCGTAAATGTCCCGGACCTTAATGAAATCGCCTATTATTTAAATAATAAAGTTATGTTAACTAAAAAAAAATGGAAAAGCTGCAAATTTTATATACTAGAATTTGCAACTTCACAAAACATCCGGAATATATTTTATCTGTTTTCTCTATCCTTCCGAGATATTTTCCAGTTTATTTAAAATTTCATTCGTACAAAAAGAATCCGGTAAAAGTTGTAAATTTATTATTGTTTTTATTAAGTTGTTATATAGATTCAGATTGATTTGCAACCCATTTATTAATACTGAATATGATTTAAATAAATAAAATCTCCCTCAATCACAGCACTCGCTTGGCTATTTTTCTTTTGCTCACCATGAGACTAATTTCGAAGCTTTATTGTAATTCAATTTTCAAGAAAAGACTACAATTTTTATTGTCCCTTTGTCATATTCCTTCCTATTCCAAACTCTCTTTTATTCATTTTAACATCAGCAACTGCGTGTCAAGACTTTTTTTATCGGAAAAACGATACATAAATGATTTACAAATTTATATTATCTATATGAAAGAAATCATACATTCTAAACTATAAATCACCGCACTGAAGAATGTAGAGGATAGAATTTCCTATAAAAAACATAAATATAGTCTAGTATACTTCTACGTAGACAATATTTCTGGATCTTTGTGTACAAGAGAAAATGAAATCGTACGGAAATATTAACTCATACATACACACGCCAAGTTAGAGTATACTAGACTATCTATAATTTTATTAATTGGGCGCCTGTAAAAACTTCAGTTGAAAAGTGACAATATTCAAATTCTAAATATAATATACAGGGTTACTGGTAATTCGATACATTCCTTTGGAGATGTGATGGGGCATGATCTAAGAAGTAAATTTAGCCCTAACATATATTATGCAAAACTCAATAGTTTTTGAGATATTTAATTTCTTTTGTTTTTCTCAAAAAGTGGATCTTAATGTCCTAAAAGTTAATTTTCGAAAAATCTATTTGACATTTTTAATTTTTTTTTTACTGGATTACTTGTCCAATATTATAGATATCCGTTTGGAATGAAAAATATCTGGAAACATTTCGATCATGTGAACATCTGAAATAAAAACTTAAAAAATTTAAAAAATTAATCAGCCATGAAATTTACCTATTAGGTTTTTTCAAAAAAATATCAACGTAACACGCGTATAAATTATTATAAAAACTGTCTTATTTCAATAGCTATCTAACAAGGTACAAATGTTCAATGTACCCTTAATAGTTCTAAGAAAATACTAGTAAAAATAACACAAGTAGTACGAATTTTATTTTTAGATAAACAGTAAAAAACATTTTAAAAGTAGAGTTTAATTCTTCATTAATTTCAAAGTTGTACTTTATTTTTTATATGTCTTGCTCAAAATGGGAGCCCCTATTCCGTATACAGACAAGGCAGGTCTTCTTATTTCCGTCCTTGTTACTCTGGTTGTCAGATTATGCCTTATGTGTTAGGCAGCATCGACTATCCTTTGTCTAAGATTTTCTATAGTATTGACTGGTGTGGCATAGACCATCTCCTTCATATGACCCCATACGTAATAATCAAGGGGTGTGAAGTCAGGGCTTCGCGCTGGCCAAGGTATTGGGCCCGCTCTTCCAATCCAACGGTTAGGGAAACGTTGATCAAGTAACTGTCGTACTGTCAGCCGATAATGTGCTGGACAACCGTCGTTCTGAAACATCATTCGCTGTCTGATGGCGAGAGGAACATCTTCTAAAATCACCGCCAGATCATTTCTTACAAAATTTAAATAGATTTCCCCGTTTAAATTTTGAGGAAGAAAGTGTGGCCCTATTAAATAGTGGCCAATGACTCTCATCCACACATTAATAGAAAACTTCATTTGGAAACTAGTTTCACGTGTTAACTTGGGATTTTTCTCTGGACAATAATGTAGGTTGTGGAAATTTGTTATACCCTCGCGATTAAATTTCGACTCGTCCGTCCATAAAATACTTGTTAAAAAATTTGCACTTTCTGCATCTGAATTTAACATAAAGCGGCAGAATTCCACTCTCCTTCCAGGATCACCTTCCTCTAAGCCTTGGACAGGGGTATAGTGGTAAGGATGACATCCAACTCTACGTATCGTAGACCAAACTTTCCATTGTGACGCTCCGGTTAGTCTTGCGACTTTATTAGTTGAAATAGTTGGGTCTTCCTCTAAGTACCTCAATATTTCTTCCTCATCGTCTGGTTCATAAACGGGAGGAGCACCAGCGTCACTTCTTCTACATTTCACGGAGCCAGTTTCAGCGATATTTCGATATGCCGTACTGAATACATGTGCATTTGGTAAGCGGCGGTTAGGGTACCAAAGACCATATTCTCGGCGAGCTTCAGCAGCGTTGCCGCCACAGTATCCATAGACAAACAAGATATCAGCGTATTCTGCGTTGGCATACGCGGCCATGGCACAGAAAATACAATAACAACAACTAATAACAACAACTACGAGCAAAATCAAAATCTTCGATAACTAATTTAACAAGACCAACAAACTTAAGGGACACGGAGATAAGAATGTCAGTTAATGACATATATGCACAAACGTCAAAGTCAAGGACTGACTGACTTAAATGAAAATGAAACGATTAGTCGTTTAATAAATTCCGCCACCAGCATTATCTTTACTTGGACTTGGACAAGTAATCCAGTAAAAAAAATTTAAAAATGTCAAGTAGATTTTTCGGAAATTGACTTTTAAGACATTAACATCTACTTTTTTGAGAAAAACAAAAACATTGAAATATCTCAAAAACTATTGAGTTTTGCATAATGTATGTTAGGGCTCCTTGCTCATGCCCCATCACATCTCCAAAGGAATGTAGAATTACCAGTAACCCTGTATAATAAAAGTTGCAATTTATAATAAAGAATATTGTATTTACCCCTGTGCAACTAATTCGATCTAGTAATCTTTTTTTAACCGGAATTCGAGATAATGTTTAATCGACTAGGAAAAAGAATTGTGAGTTGATCTAGCTATATTCTGTAGAGATAAATTTTTATCGGCATGTACGCCCTTCTGCTTTTAATTTTTGAAAAACCCGAAGAACAGCGCGATGTTGTTTACTTGCTTGAGCCCGTGTAAATATTCAAGATGAAAATGAATAAGAAACGAGTGCTCACCGCAAGAAAATAGTCAAAATCGCGAAAATTACAGAACATATTGTATAATCATATATACCGCCTGTCTATTTTACGAGGGCCAAACCCAATAGCTACGTTAATATCGAATAAAGTTTTAGAAACAGTTATCCTATTTTTTTGTGAGATATATTTCAGTAAAAAGAAATTTGAAATCCACAACTTACTTTGTGAGATATATTAAAAAAATCTGAGAAATGGGAAAACCACAAATGGTCATAGCTCTTCCTTATTTGAGGAGAAACGAAAAAAGTTAAAGGTATGAAAGTTGACGACAAAGACAATAAGAATAACAATGTGTATCAAAAAATTTGAAAAACACAGTTGGCTTAGACATACGCTCTTGTGCAAAAATGAAAAGGACAATTCTCAAAGTACACCATGACACCATTCATCCCGTTTATTTTTTTCTCTTTTCCAATTAACACCTCACGCATTACATTTTGGAGCATTTCAGGAGTAATAATTGCCTCACATGCATTTCTAATTCTGATTTTGATGTTCTCAATATCGCCAGGGGCAGTTTGAAATACCTTATCTTTAATGTAACCTCAGACGAAAAAACAAGGGAATAATATCTGGTGATCGAGTTGGCCATAGAATGGGTCCATAGGAAATAATTTGTACATATTACAGCAGTGTGAGATGGAACCCCATTTTGTTGAAAATATGAATAATTTAATCTTTCTGTCACTGTTAATTCATAAAGAAAATCTTGAAATTCGTTTTCAGGAAATTAAGGTATCTACCACAATTTGCTATCATAAAAATAAGGTCCGATTACTTTAGTGCCTAAAAGACCTACCCAAGCATTGGTAGAAAATCTTTATTGGAAAGCAGTCTCTCTGCACCAATGTGTGTTTTCTCGTGTCCAGTTATAATGCATATTTCTATTGAAAACCCCATTATTAGAAAAATTTGATTCGTCCGACCAAAGAATTTTGCTACATATCAGCGGGTTATTCCTTTTTTTTATTTAACAACCATCTACAAAATCTTACTCTTCTCGGCTTATCTCCCTCATTTAAATGTTGAGCTCTCTTATTTTGTAGCATCGAAATCCGCTGTTTTTTAAATATTATTCTTGCACTGTCTGTTTTTATTTTGGTTAGCATAATTCAAATATCCAAGCAAGGGATGTATTTGAAGGTGATTTTATTTATTTAAATCATGTTCCGTATTAATAAATGGGTTGTAAATCGATCTGAAGCTATATAACCACGTAATTAAAACAATAATAAATTTGAAACTTTTACCGGATTCTTTTTATACGAATGATAATAATAATAATAATTTATTTGCTTAAATAACAATTACGTTGTTTTAGCATTGTCACAGAGGGAGTGAAAAACATACAAATCCTAAATTACTGTAAAATAGCTAATTTTTCAAAATAATACACTTAAATAAATAAAACAAAACATTTTCACAAACAAACATTGATATAAAACTACAGTATAATTAGACAAGTAACTGAATATGAGTTCAGACATACAAGTTTCGATTTAAAGTAGCATATCATGTTTAGTCAATAAAACGAGTTTCAAAATATTCGAGTGTGTAAGGCCGTAATTTTAAAAGTAGTTTTTTACGTTTAAACTTAAACCTAACATGGAAGGCTTCGTATTTTTAATGGAAGATGATTAAACAATTTCACCGACATATTCAAGAAACTTTTTCCTGTGAGTTGTAATTTGTGTTGGGGTGTTATGATATCCTCTTTAAACCGCGTATTATGATCATGCATTATGCATTAATGTGTGACATTTTAGGTTTGATTGATTTTTTCTAACATTCTAAACAGTGTTGTACATGAAGTGCTGTAAGTGTGAGTACATTCAAGTCTATGAATATTGGTCGGCAAGATTCTCTACTTGATTTTTTTTTATTGCACGAAGGACTGCTTTTTGTAATCTAAAAATAGAGTCCCAATCTGTTGAATTACCCCATAATATAATGCCATAAGATAGCTGAGATTGAAATAAACCCATATATGCTAGGCGACAAAAGAAGCGAAGATAGCGAAAACACAAAATATATTGCGAACGTTTTATGAGGTTGCAAATTCACAGGAGTATTTCAATGCATTATTTGTATATTGTATGAAATTTGCAGTTTTCACAATTTTTTTTTAGTTAAGGATAACTTCATTATTAATATAATAGGTAATTTCATTACGTTCGGGGACATTTACGAGGTTGCAAATTCAGATTATGTTAGTTATTAATGTCACAAACATTTCAACACGATTTTAAGAGTTTTGGAATTATTTAGACCTCCATTTATTGCATAAAGCGTCAAAGTCCTGACCGTGCGAGATAAAAAAATGATAAAAAAATCGTCCTGAATAAAGAAAGTTATGCAAAACTACAAGCGGGTATGTGACCATATTCTGCCATATAAACAATTATTTGCAATGTTCCAGTCATCGTTAAAATGTTCTCCAAGGTTTGCATAAGTTTCGGATTTTGTTTTTTTTCAAAAAGTTATTACAAATTTACGTTTTTTGTTAATATAACAAAGTTCTGGGGGCGGAAAAGGGTGCAAAAACCGGGTTTGTTATTTTTTACCTCTTCCAATGTTGTCTCAAAATTTAAAAGTTATGTGAGTATCATCTGTTGCATCAATGATGCTACTCGTTTTGTCAACTTTTAATATAAATGTTATAAATGTTTTAACCGTCTTCCAGATCACTTGAATGTCCCTCTTAAGCCTAGACTTGTGCGAGTAAAGGAGACGCGGCCTTACAGTTTATAGCGGGATCCGAACCACTTCTTGGGAATAATTTATAATTTATAATTGCAAATTACCTTGCAGTAGGTGGGGCTCGAACCCACTTCGCTAGGTATGCTCGGAATGAAAGCTAGACGCGTTAACGTTTTTTGACTCTGATATTAATGTTCGAAATTTACGTATCGGCGACATATTTTAGGTCCATCCTCAATTCATTCTTGTAATGGCCTGTGACGTATGTCTTTCTGTCTGGTCAAACAAGGGTAATAAGTAACGATCGATCAGTTTGCCAGGAATATGTCTTTACTGAGTTGACTCACCGTAAAATCTGCTGAAAAGTGCGAAGTGATTTTAATGAAAGAGAAAGGACGTGGAGATTAATTTTCGCTCTTTGGCAAGTACTTTGAAAGATGATCGCATAGTCAAAGAAATTGTACTCGATGTGTGTAGATTTAGAAAGTGTAGAATTTTATTATTGAACGTACAAATTTGACGGTATGGTTAATGTATATAAATATAAATGCATATAAATTAAAATTAAATTTGTGAAAGATGTACAGGGTTATTCATTATAAATTCCTCACAACTTATCATCGTTATTATTGCCTATAAAAAAAATGTTTTAAATAAAAGTTGTGTGGTTATGATACAAAAAATAATATATATTTTTTAAATGGGATAACCTGTATATTACTAAATTTTTGGAATGATCGTTTTTCCTGATTTCAAAAATATGCCATTAGTCAAGTCAATGAAGGGGAGAATTAAAAAAATGGAAAGTACAGTTAGCCCCAAATATTTCTTTATGTCAGCAAAATACTTTATTTCTGTGTTTATTCCGATTTATATTATTTGCAAAACATAACCTCTGACTTTTCCTTTGGCGTAAACGTCACGGGCGCAGAGGCTTTTTTTCCGATAATTCTATTATTTTGTAGATTCGGTGATTTGTTTTGAAGAGGATAACAATACATGTGGTAGAAAACCCAAATAATAGGAAAGAGTACCGTGTTAGTTGTTTGTGTTTTTGGCCAGTCCGGGTAGCATATTATTTTTTTATTTTTAATTCATAAGAAAATAAATATCCTGGCCCAGAAATGAGTTCCTAAAAGTTCTTTGGGTCGTTGATTACGAATCTAAGGTCAGCTTTTCGAAAAATTAACATGAAGAGCGGAAAATCTTGAAAAATTGATCGTATTTCGACCCTTTCGTAATTTATAGACATTAGTTCAAGTTTTATACAATGTTTTAATACGCCGATTGCGAATTTTAACATAAATAAGTAAAAATTTTGAAATATCCCTGGGAAATTGTGGAATATTCTTGGAAAATGCGGACAACTGTCATTACAAGACCGTGTTGTCGTTTTCGAGGTTTTTTTGGTCACTGACGACGAATGAGATGTTCAAAACGATGAAAAATTTTTGATTTTACCGGAAAATTGTGGAAAATTTCTCTATATAAATGTATGAAGTTAAAATGCAAGGAAATGTAATGATTATGGGGTACCCCGTTTAATTACTAAAAGAAAGTACTGGTAATTATGTCACCAGTTAACTTCATTGCTATTTATTTATCTGAAGGATAAACAAATAAGATTGGCCATTTGCGTGATCGTCTAGTTCTGTTAGTGTAGGACCCAAATTTCGTTGTGTGTGTAGTAGCCCTTTTTAATTACCCCAGGTTCTTTTATATAAAGTTTAATATTACTTGTTTCTATCTGATACTATATACCTTAGAAAATTAATCACTCTTGAAACGTTTGTGGGGTATGTGTCTTTATTACACATAAAATACTGGCAATGAAGTCACCAGTATATTTAATTACTATTTATTTACCTGAAGGATAAAAAAATAAGATTGGCCATTTGCGTGATCGTCTAGTTTTGTAAGTGTAGGACTCAAATTTTGTTGTGTGTGTAGTAACCCTTTTTTAATTTACCCCAGGTTCTTTTATATAAAGTTTAATATTATTTGTTTCTGTCTGATACGATATACCTTAGAAAATTAATCACTCTGTTAATTTAAATACCTGGTAAACTTGAACGCACTGTCTATTAATTGAGAGACCTAGTTAATTATATATATTATTTATGTAGTATTTTATTACTCAAGATTGCACTGTACATTTATAGTTGAAGTTTGTTTTCTATTTTGCTTTGAAATTAAAACATTTATTTAGTTTATTACTTATATGACGAAAAGGTAAAGGTGAAAGAATAAGACAATATTTGATGGGAAAAAATAGTAAAAAAACCCATTTTATTTTATATAAATTGATGCAACAATAGTCGAACATGAAATCAAAAGTAATCCAAATATTTGAGACAATTGTCTAAATACCATAATAGGAAAATTTGCGTCGCTGTAGTAATGACTATACTATAGAAATACTGAGTGTTTTGATGCAATAACAAGAACTTATATAAAAGTATGCTGTGTTATTTTAATAGTAATTAGAGTTGTGGCGAATGCCTGAATAAACATATCACATGTCTACATTGAGAACTTAATATAGACAAGAATAAGAGCAGTGACAATAGTCTATGTCCATAATAATTAATAATTAAGTTACACATAAAATTAATAGCGATTGCCACCTCGCATCTCAAACAACACGGCTATCGGCCAGACAATACTTGTTTTGAACAGCTATGACAATAGTCTGTAAATGATAATAACATGATTAGAGCTGTTAACAATCGCTAGATAGTAATGGTTTATAATTAAATAAAGTTGTTAGCAATCGCTAGATAATAATGATTTGTAACTAAAGTTGTTAGCAATAGCCAAATAATGAATCGAATGCAAAACAAAGGACAAGAATCATGTCATGTTTATACATTATCAAAATTAAGTTGAGGAATGAGCATTGTACATGATCATAGAGTGTTGAGGAAATATCCTTTAATTATACATTGTTTATTGATTGAAATTAGAGTAGGAACAATCGTTCTGATAATCATATTAATCTTGCTGAGGTGAGAATTTACACTCACGTAAAATCTTTTAGAATGCTGCTGGGGAAATCTCCCTATAGTAATTAAATAGAAAAGCAACCAGAAGATTGCCTATGATTGTCAAACATATGAAGCCGCGAATCCGCGAAGGTAAGAAAGTGCGGTTGCATCACCCTTCAATCGAAACAAGTGACCAGACAACTGCCTGAAATATTGACATATCCCTCGTTGTAACTGAGCCCAACAGGAGAACAGAACCAGCCAATTGACCGTAGTCAATGTTTCAAACCTTTGTTAACGCCAAGAACGCCGAATTCATGTAACTATAATATTTTATTGTAGGTAAATGTCCAACAATCAGAAAACCTTGTGGTTACAGTAGGAAAATATTCCTAGTGTGATTTAAATATAAAGCATTCTTGAAAAACCTTACATGAGATGTGATGGAAACGAAAGTCCACTATTTGTTTTATAAAAACTGCAGAATAATGATAGACATGAAGTTTGGCTAGTCTGTGATAAAGTACCTTGTTATTGCATAGCTCTTGAATATGAACTTGTTATTTTGCAACCGCAAATTTCCCTAGTAAAATATTCAGAAAGTGAAATTTTATGAACTAAATTCGTGAATGAAATCATAACTGAATAACTGATAATATAATACTATGATAGTTAAAAATCAAAGCTAATATTTCATTTAAAAATCTAATATTCTTTTAGTACCACAAATGCGTTAATTAAACCTTTTTAAACACCCCGTAACCAGAATATGAATGCAATTGCAAATAATAAAGTAGAGTCTCGAAATAAGAAAGTAATCACCTTTAGAAATTTATGCCTGTAGAATTTCCGTGAACCCTGTATAGCGTTATGCCTCCCGTGAATGTTCTTCCCCAGCTTCTTCATGTTTAACGTACTCGTTGAGCATCGTAGAGACGTTGAAAGGCACTTCATAAAAAGTACGTTAAACCAGTGCATGCGAGATGCATGGCAAAATTAAATGTGGATTTTCTTGGATCGTTTGACTTGTAGTTTACATAATTCATCTCAATACTACCATAAGAACAGCTAGCCCAGAGGGTCAGCGATGTGACTTAGGTAAAATATCCATATCATAATACCATAAGAACAGCGAGCCCGAAGGGTCAGCGATGTGACTTAGGTATATTGAAATGCAATTTACTCAGGAGCACAGCGAATAGCATTCGGCGATGTAACTCGGGAGTGATAGAAGAGGCATCTCTCGGTAAACAAGCTGGTTTTCTTTTTATATGGTTGCTGATGTCACCCTTCTACCCGGATTATGCATCTCCGCTTGTTTCTTGTGGGAATATGTTTATTTTAACGCTATTATAATATTCGACGCTCAACTTTCTATCTTTTTCTATAGTTAAGGTAGAAAAGTGTAGGCGATTTCATACTCTGGGAATAAACGAAGTACTTGACACTTATCTTATAACTGATAAACAAACCCTGTGACTCGACTCAATTTTATGTAACTTTTTAGTAAAACTGTAGCTTTTAACTTTGCTTTAAAAGAATATAATTTTAAAATGCATTCTGGTAACTTTACTTTGTTCAAATTTAAATGAATAAATAAATGTAAAAATGAAATGAATTGACTGCAATAATTACTTGAATTTGGAAATATAAATAAGAAAAAACCAAATTTATATATGGGGTATATACACGATGTTTCACTCTGTTAATTGAAATACTTGGTAAACTTGAAAACACTGTCTATTAATTGAGAGACCTAGTTAATTATATATGTTATTTATGTAGCATCTTATTACTCAAGATTGCACTGTACATTTATAGTTGAAATCTGTTTTCTATTTTGCTTTTGAAATTAAAACATTTATTTAGTTTATTACTTATATGACGAAAAGGTAAAGGTGAAAGAATAAGACAATAATTGATGGGAAAAAATAGTAAAAAAAAAACCATTTTATTTTATAATAATTGATGCAACAATAGTCGAACATGAAATCAAAAGTAATCCAAATATTTGAGACAATTGTCTAAATTCTATAATAGGAAAATTTGCGTCGCTATAGTAATGACCATACTATAGATATACTGAGTGTTTTGATGCAATAACAAGAACTTATACAAAAGTATGCTGTGTTATTTTAATAGTAATTAGAGTTGTGGCAATGGCCTGATAATGATAATCTATAATAGAGCTGTTAGCAATCGCCAGGTAAAAATAGTTTATAATTAAAGTTGTTAGCAATAGCCAAATAATGAATCGAATGTAAAACAAAGGACAAGAATCATGTCATGTTTATACATTATCGAAATTAAGTGGAAAAACGAGCGTTAAATACTCGTTGTTAATATACAGTGTTGAGGAAATATCCTTTAATTATACATTGTTTACTAATTGAGACTAGAGTAGGAACAATCGTTCAGATAATCATATTAATCTTGCTGAGGTGAGAATTTACACTCACGTAAAATCATTTAGAATGCTGGGGAAATCTCCCTATAGTAATTAAATAGAAAAGCAACCAGAAGATTGCCTATAATTGTCAAACATACGAAGCCGCGAATCCGCGAAGGTAAGAAAGTGCGGTTGCATCACCCTTCAATCGAAACAAGTGGTCAGACAATTGCCTGAAATATTGACATCCCTCGTTGTAACTGAACCCAATTGGAGAACAGAACCAGCCAATTGGCCGTAGTCAATGTTTCAAACCTTTGTTAATGCCAGGCACGCCTAATTCATGTAACTATAATAATTTATTGTAGGTAAATGTTCAACAATTAGACAACCTTGTGGTTACAGTAGGAAAACATTCCGAGTGTACGTTAAATATAAAGCATTCTTGAAAAACCTTACGAGAGATGAGGTGCACATCAGGGTCAACTATTTGTTCTAAAAAACTGCAGAATAATTATTGACATGAAGTTTGACGAGTCTATGAACAGTATCTTGTTATTGCATAACTCTAAATATATAGTTCTTGAATATAAACTTGCTATTTTACAAACGCAAACTTCCCTAGTAAAATATCCAGAAAATGAAATTTTATGAATTAAATTCGTGAATGAAATCATAACTGAATAACTGGTAATATAATATTATATTTTCTTGTTAAAAGTCAAAGCTAATATTTCATTTAAAATATTAAGCTAATATTCTTTTGGTACCACAGATGTGTCATTTAAACCTTTTTTAAACACTCCATAACCAGAATATAAATGCAAATGCAAACAACAAAGTAGGGTCTCGATATAAGAAAGTAATCACCTTTAGAAATTTAGGCCTGCAGAACTTTCCGTGCGCCCTATATAGCGTTATATCGCCCGTGAATGCTCTTCCCCAGCTTTTTCATGTTTAGTGTACTCGTTGAGTATAACAGAGAGGTTAAAATGGTACTTCATAAAGAGTACGTCAAAGAATGGTTGTCTGCGGCGTCAGTACAGCGAACTCAATGTCCAGCGATGTACCCAAGGGGTGATGCAATTGTAATTTTCAGGGAGCAACAGCGAACCCAATGTCCTGCGATGTAGCTCGAGTCTGATTACCTTTTTTCATGGGCACTGCAGTTTCTTTTATATTATAAAATGACGTCACAGTTTACGCGTCCCTCAAGTCGGACGTGGGAATTGTTTACGTTAACAACACGATTTCACACTATGGGAATACAAGAAGTACTTGACGTTTATCTGAATATACAATAAACAAACCCTGCGACTCGACTAGGTTTTATGTAAATTCTGTCTCAAAATTGTAGCGTTTAACTTTGCTTTAAAAATATAATTTTAAAATGCATTCTGGTAACTTTATTGTGTCCAATAATTAAATGACTAAATAAATGTAAAAATGAAAAGAATTAATCGCAATAATTACTTGAATTTGAAAATAAATAAGAAAAAGCTAAATTTATATATGGGGTATATACAGGGTACTTCAGAAATCTTAGTAAAATTTCGGAAAATATTAAGAAAACGTAAATATAAAAATCTAAGATGACTGTGTAACATATCAAATATTATGTTTTTTAATCGCTGATGACATATTGGGCATTATAAACGAAAATAAACTTTTAGAAAAATCACGGAAAATTTAATTTCACTCCAAGATTTTGAAGGTGTAACATACACTATTACAAATTTAAGCTGGGAAACATGGAATATAAATAAACAAAACGTATTTAAGTAATTTTTTCCAAAGAATTATTAACAATATTTTATTAATTAATTGTATATACGAATATAAGAAAAAATTTATGTTCACAGTTTTAAAAATCATCATCGGATTTAGCTTCAAGAACTGGAGTTTTTTGTCCATGTCCTCTTGAATATTCATCGTTGTTGTCAATTGCATAAATCTCATTATCTTCTGTTATTATTTCTAATTCTTCATCAAGAGGTGTGTCTCTTGACTGAACATTCGTACAATCATTTTCTTTACAAATTAAGCACCTTAATGTGCAAAACATGCCACTCTTTCGACACCTACACGCTCGACCGCATCCAGTTTTACAGGAGCATATAATGACGTTTAGAATATCTTCAGGAGCCCATTTTTGGGCCAAAATATTTATTTTCTTATGAATTAGAAATAAAAAAATAATGTGCTACCCGGACTGACCAAAAACGGGTGGTTAAAAAAAAGGGCACTGCCAGCAGCCATTACTTCATTTGGCTGAATAATCCTGAGAGCATAACTAACATGTTATCATAAATAAACTAACAAGTTACCATAAGAAAATATTTGGGGATAACTGTATTTTCATTTTTTTTATTCAGGCCTTTTCCCCCTTCATTGATTCGACTACATATGTTACCCCTACCACATACCGTTTTTGAGTTATTAAACGTCGAATATCTGAGTTAAACTAGTTACTGTAAAAATGGAAAAGTTAACAGTATTAAAGTGAGCCATGAAAATGACAACTATTATGTTTGATAACTGACATTTCTTTAATGAAATAATCAAATTGGTTTACAGTGAGGAAGAAAAAAATCAAATATTTACAAAATAACAATAAAATAAATAAAAATAATCCAACGGGTTAGATCCGGAGATTTAGCTGGCTATTCTACTGATCTACGTCTACCAATCTATATGCGTGGGAAAATTTCGTTTAAATAATTACGCGTTATTACCGACTAATGCAGTGGTGCGCTATCCTGTTAGAACAATATGAAGATTTTCGGTACATTAAGATTTCCGCCATTTGGATACAGTGCGGCAAGTCCAGGAATGATATTTTGTTGAAGCAGCTCCAAATATTTCTTACTATTTAACGAACTTTCAATAAAAAATTGACCGAAACTTGTAGTCCCAACAATTCCAGTTCACACGTTAACTTTCCAGGGAAACTATAGGTATGTGCCTCCATCCTCCAGTGTGGATTTTCATGTGACCAATATCGACAATTTTGCCTATTTACAATGCCAGTTAAATGGAAGGTGTGCATTTGGCTCATGTAAATCATATTGAAGACTTACAAGGGCGACATTTAGCTAGAAATTAAAACAATAACACACAATGAATCCTAGCGATAGCAATGTAACAATACAATTATTAAAAGATACCTATTGTTGTGTACCAGCTGTGTTGTTGTTTCCAAGATGCGTATTACTCATATTAGTTTATTATAGCATAGTTTATCACACAACATTGATGAGAAACAAAAAATATTCTGACAATAATATTACAAAAGCGTTTTTAGATATTGGTTCTTCCATTTTAAGAACGTTTATACAAACGAGCCTAAAAATTTAATTTGCTTTCAGAAAAATTTCAATCTGCATCTATTTTATAAAAATAATGAAGTTTCTAGGCAGTTAGAAAATATTTAGTTTGTTTTTAAGTTTTATAAAATTGGACTGAAAAAGTAGCAACTTATAAACAATTTACGTTTAGCCATGGGCTTAGGTAAATAGCTTCATAAATGTCACTACATTATACCCATTCATCATATAATAACATTTAAGAAGGTTATGTAATAATAATAACTTTATTTTAACCCAATCTTATACAATATTATTTTTACAGTAGTTATTTTTGATATTATAAATGCACCTGATTTCACAAGGACATTGTTTTGTGTCTTAACATTTTACTAAGATATTGTTATTGACAGTTACTAGCAACTAAAACTAACAAATATAAGATTAATAATAAATTATTTACTATTCTAAAATTATGAAAATTAAATGCAATAATTGAAATACAAGTTATAAGAATATTTGATTTAATGTAAATTATGCATGATAAATATTGACAACTTTTTACAGAATAATTTACAATTGTTTATTGCCTTTATGTATTCAGGAATAATATTATATACCTTTGGACCCGTGACGCACTAAGATTTTTTGTACAAATTAGAATTTGGTCAAGGAGTAAAAAGAGCATTGCGTTCATTTTGTCTTGTATTGTGTATGTGGATTGTTGGTACTCTTAGTTCCCTATTTCTGGAGATAAATTTTGCTACATTAAGGATATAATATAATCCATTTAAATTGAAGACATTACTATCTAGAAAAAGTTGTTCTGTAGAATATCTTCTATTTTTCCACAGCATTACTTTAAATATCCATTTATGAGTCATTTTTATTGGCTGTTATATGTCCCACCCCATATTATAATGCCGTAGGTAAGTATGAATTCTACCAATGATTTATATGTCATTTTTAAAATGTTAATTGGAAGAATGTTGCGAAGTTTATACATTGACAAGTTTTCTTAGTCCATGTATTAAGATATTCGATAAGGTCATTCCATCTCGTCTCATTTAGGACCTAGACATTTAATGTTTGTAGTGTTCTCAATTACATTTTCGCACGTGCAGTTTATTAAGTCATATTTTTTGTGGAATTTTAAATTGTCAATTTTCGGTTGTAGTCTTAAACAATCGCTGAAATTAATAAACTGTTTGTTTTTGCATGACTGAGACTTAACAAATTATTGTCCATCCGGCATTTAATTTTATACAGTTCCTTTTCGCTTTTTTGGTGACCTCAGACCAGTCTGTACCGCGGAATGTTAGAGTAATATCATCAGCATATGCGATGATATCCTCACTTATGTCTCCATGTAGAAAAGGAACACTATATGTCACATTTTATGGACTACTTAATGTTTTATTAATCTTTACTAAAGCTTTTCTATTTGATAAGTAGTTTTTTAAACAATCTAATGATTCTCCTCTAATTCCTTATTTCTCCATTTTTTTCAACGATAGTTCGTGGATATACTAACGAAAGCTTTAGCCAGATCTAAAAATATGGCAATAGTTTTTTCATTTTTGTTAAGACGTTCGTGTATTTTATTTGCAAAATTAAATAAGACGTTTTCCGTGAAGCAATTCTGTCTAAATCCGAATTGTTTTGGCGATATTACGTTGTGAGACAGTGAGTGGCTATGAAGTCGAGAGATCAAGCATTTTTCAAATATTTTGGCTATGTTACTAACTACCGATATTGGTCTATAGTTGTTTGAAACAAGTTTATCGCCACCCTTAAATATAGGTGTAATAATAGCTTGTTTTAGTGAGTCTGGAAATTGTACATTTTGGAATGGAAATTAATCAAATAATGTACTATTTGTATCATTCTATAGTGATCGGTAATGGCAATTTCGCAAGTAATTGAAGTGAAATTTTGTGCAACTGTATGGTCAGTTCTCTTTTTTTTTTATAAATATGGGATCTAAGCAACTTTCACAGTTTTTTGTCACTCTGGTGTTTGAGTTTATATAAGATATATATCCTGAAGAGCTTAATGTGTTTAAATAGGAGTTTACTGTTACGTTAGGGTTTTTATATTAATATTGATATCCCCTATGTGTGCATACATTGTTTTAAATAATATGAAAAGTCGGTGATAATCCCCAGACACTACATTCAAGAATCCATATCAATTTCGGGATAATTTTCAAAGGGTTGAAATTTGGAACACACGTTTTATCAATGGTTATAAATAAAATTTAAAAAGTATCCTAAAGTTTCAGCTTTGGATCCCATGAAATTCGTCTACAAATAGCTTAAAAATGCGCTTGAATATTAGTATACTTTTTAAACTGTATTTACAGCTATAGAAAGATCAAAGTAAAATGATAAAGTGACTGGATTATAAGACAAACTTTATAAAGGCGTTAACATTTATAGTGTAGATTTACAGAGTTTAAAGTTGTTGGAGTATTGTATTGTCATCGAAAATGCATCATTGGGATAAACTTCAAGGCTCTAGGTACACGGATAGTGGGTGTAAATCGATTGCATTCTGCAGAAGCAAACAAACAGAAATTTAAAAGTAAATTGAATAAAACCATGTAAAGATAAATATCTTACTGAAATATTCCATATTTGTTGGCGCCTCGTACACAGTAATATGTATAAATAGATAACAATAATAATTAGAATTTGCATACATCTACCTTTCTCACCGTTATAGAGACATCTACAGTGAAACAGAGGACTTCCTGTATATTAAAAATATTGATTATTAGAACATGTTTAAGTTAAATCTGTTGGAATGCCATACTCAGGCGCTCGGTATAACAATAACCTAATAAGAAACCACGAAATCTCAGTTAATTGGAGAGAAATATTCACGGTCGCAACTCGCCACCCTAAAAGGTCACGTTCCAGGAGGTGAAGTGCTCGCCTGAATGAGTATGTGTGGATGAAGAAAGGGCATTCTAGTAAATGTGTAATTTGGCACGATCACGTTTGGCTATTTTATTTCCTTCCTCTGGCTAGATGTTCTGATGGTTAACAGTCTCCGTTTGGCCGGGATATGCGATGGTTGATCTAGATTTTATAAGAAATTCTGCGGTTTTCTCGGATTTTCATGTGAATCGATGGGGACATCTGCAATGCCAGTTCTTAGTCTAATCGATGTGAATCTGTTACCGACGAGTTTAGTTTCATGTGCGAATGATGGACATTTGACGTAGTGATGTGATGAAGTTGCTAACAGATATAATGAAAACTAAACGTTCGTTTTCTAAACTCTTTCTGCACGTAGACGTGATTCTGATAATTATTGTGATTTGTGTTAAACTCACTTGGATGACGGTATGGTTCAACTGATGGCGGATGTTTGAAAATTAAAGGTTTTTATAAATCAACAACTATTTTTTCATGAAAATGTTCTATAGACAAGTGCGGAAAGATCCAATTAATGGATTTTTTATACAGAGAAGTTTAAATGCAACAATAAGTAATAGAAATCATACTAAAAAATTGATAGAAGATTTCGATTAGTATTTTGAAAATATTTCATAATAGTTTTTTAATGTCTTTTTTGAAATTTTTCTATAAGTTATAACAAACGAAATAAAAATATACTGATGATGAAAATGTCAGTGAGAATCCTGCGAATAAGGTTTGCCTTGGACACACTGATTAATGTATTCTATAATCCAGATGTATAATTAAAATTATAATGCTAATACTAGTGAACATGTAAATTTTGAAAGCAAAGTGATTCGGTTAGAATAAGCAAAAGAAATATATTATAGACATAATTCTAGTTTTTCTGCATTTCGAAAATATTTAAGTCTTGAAATGTGTTAAACATACATCACTGTAACTCTACATAATGTTATTATTATTTTTCTCTGGGTATTTACTTAATAAATGGGACTCTAACCGTATCGATAAAATTTCAGCCGGAACCCTGCGAGGAACGAATTTGTTATTAAAAATACAATGTTATTATATAAACGAAAATGTAGCTGAGGCTGTAAAAAGGTTTTTGTCTTTCTGTTGTGTTTTTTTGTAAAACCCATGGTTACCGAGGAAAATAAGTCGCCCTCCTAAATTTGACGGCAAAATGTCTACATGATACCGACTGTGATGGTAAATACATGAGCATAGTTATTGTCTGATATTTTGTATTATTATGTATTTTAAACATATCATTTAAGAAATGAAGTTGCTCTCTCATTTCTCTCAATTCATTTGTGAATCAAGTAACATGAAAGTTATGGCCATTGCTAGATACATTCGTTTTTCTGGAAAAGCAAGGTTATAAGCTGCAATAAGGATGTTCGTGAACATTTCAAATTTTTGGTCAATGTCCAAATTTTCATTGTCAACAAACTCCCAAGAAGCCCTTTCTATTATACTATAAAATGTTTGACTTCCTTTTTAGGTCATAGGCCTACATGTTTTATATATTTCATCTTTAGACATATTCAACATTGGTACGGTTATTATCTGACCTAAGTGGTCCGATAATAGGTCATAGGTGTGTGAGAAATAGTGATCATGACAGAAATTTATAAAGATATTATCAAGACAATTTACACCTTTGGTGCTTTCGTGTATGCTTTGTATCAAGTTGAAATATAGAAGTAATTCAGATAAAAATTTACGTTATTAGGGTGATCCCTATTGAAACTTCACATTGCAGTCTCCCGCTAAAATAATTTGTTTGTTTTTATTTATTTTGTTTAACACGTTTTCTAATATTCTAATAGATACCTTAAAGTCGCCCAATGGTGATCGCCACTGCGGCCAATTCGCAGTGGATTTTAATTGAGAGATTATTTATATAATTTAAGGGAGTGAATTCAATTGAATTTTTAATTAGAATTAGAGTAACTCCGTGTCTCTACCTGCAGTAGAAAATTGACTCCGAGTAGCCATCTACTTGGGCACTTTTCATTTCATCTTCTGTGCACCAATGTTCGCTTAAGCAGATAACTTCTACACCTGATAACTCATTCAATAATACTGCTTCTAATTCGTTAATTTTGTTTTTAAGACTTTGTATATTTAAATGGAACACGTTTACATAACTACATAGTTTTCCTTGCCCGATTTCATTAGCTAGGTGGTTTATTATATAAAATTTTGATTTCGTTTTGCTTCATACATTTTGTGTTTTTTGAAATCATAACGCTTCACTTCTATTTCCTTTTTCCAGAAATACATTCTGTACATGTATTCCTTTTTTGAGAAAGGAGCATTCACCATAAAGCATTTGTTTTGACTGTTATCTGTAGGCAATTCTCGTACTACGATTTCTAAGTCCTTGAATAAGGGTTTATTTTCGATGAATTTTTTCACATTGTGTTCAGTGACTTGTCTTGGGACTCTATACAGATAGAGCCAGACTTTTTTTCGACTCCAATGAAGCCACTATGTTCTTCTTCCGATTCTTGAAAGGTACAAATATTTTTTGTTTTGTTCTGTCGGTTTTGTTTTCTGCCGTTAACAAGTTGAAAGTCTTGACTGGCTTTACCAGTTTGACGTGATATTTTGTTTACATTATGATTTTCGAGATTTTGTGGCGTTACATCCATATTTTGATTGTTATTAGCACGTTCATTATTCACTTTTGCCTTAATTTTTGAGTTTTAATCTCGCCTAGGTAAAAGTGGTACAATCTATATTTGCATCTTGAGTCTTCGCAATTTTTGTCTGCTGTCTAGTTGAAGAGGATTTTTCCTTCATTGTCTCTGCAGTTTAATTTGTGCTATTTTAGGAATATTGAAGTTTGTATTATTGTGTTTTTAAAGTTTAGATTATCACATTTAGTATATGCTTCTCCAATGTCACTATAATGATCATTAAATTTCTTAACAATAGCTTGTTTGTCATACAGTGCAATGTTATTGATACAAATCTTTTGGATATTTGTTTCTGACTGATTTTTGTTATGTAAAGTATTTACAGTGTGCCAAAGTTGTCCATTTGAGTTTTTATGTCCGTTTAGTAGATTTCTGTAATAACTTACTTTTGTTTATTTTAATTAATTGCACTAATTTATTTTTATACTTCTTATCTCTCATTGGCTGGATTTTGTAAACCTTTTTTGTACATTTAATTTTTTATATTTATAAAATTTAATTATTATTAGCCGTTACTCGAGTCCGAGTATAAAAATGTTAGTCGATAAATTGTGTACAATAAAAACAAGTAAAAGGTGTAGTCTATTGTAATTCCCATTCATCTACGGTGCACACGACTATGGCTATAGAGGCCAATTCGGGAGAGCACATGTCGACCGCAGTCAGGACAAACATAGACCTGGTTAGGTCTTGGATTCGGCCTTCTTGCAGCAACATTTCCTTGATAGCTGGCCACAACCCCTCGCCATTCGGTTCTGTCCGCTGCAAGTTGTTCCCATTGCTCGTCTGCAATACCGCAGGATTTTAGATTTTCATGGAGACCGTCTTTGAACCTCTTTCGTTGACCGCCACGCCTTCTTCTACCGCTTAGCAATTCACCATAAAGTGTGCATTTAGGAAGGCGGTTATCATGCATACGATGAACGTGACCTGCCCATCTTAGGCGTGCTCTTGAAATAAGCACCTCAATTGGAAGGCTGTTTGCTCTCCTGAGTACTTCGACGTTTGATATGTGATGGAACCAACGGATTTTCATCATACTTCTGAGGTGTCTTTGCTGAAAACGTTCTAATTCTTTCACATGACGACGGTAAGTGACCCAGCTTTCACATCCATATAGCAGTGTTGGAATGACAACTGCTCTGTAGACAGCCATTTTCGTTGACAAAGCAAGGTCGTGGTTGTCAAATACTCTCTCTCTAAGTCCCTAGAGTGCTCTAGATGCAGCGTTAATTCTATTGCGAATCTCGCTGTCCATGTTTGCTTTGTCATTAACAACGTTGCCTAAGTAATTGAACTGATCCACCACTTCAAGAGAATTTCCGTTAAGTGTAATGTCTATTTGGTTCACTTGATGAGGAGTTGACATAATCTTAGTCTTTCCAATGTTGATTTTAAGTCCCAAGGAATCATAGCTCTGGGCATACACATCTAAAAGTTCTTGAAGCTCTTCCGGCGTAGAGGCTAAAAGTGCACAGTTATCCGCATACTGGAGATCACAAATGAATCGTGTGCGTGTCTTCGTGAAAGCTCTAAAGCGCCCTATGTTAAAGAGGCCGCCATCAAAACGGTATCTGAGACCTATTCCCCTGACTGTCAGTTTGTTGTCAACAATAATTGTTAGAGCAGTGGTAAACAAATTAAAGAGTAGGGGTGCTAGGACACATCCCTGCCTAACTCCAGTGAGGGTTTGGAAAGGTTCGGTTGCCTCATTATTATACATAACCTGGGCGTTGTTGTTTGTATGTAGACTGCGACATACTTCCACAAATTTTCTAGGGATACCTAAGCGGAACATAATTTTCCAGAGCACTTCCCTGTCCACCGAGTCAAACGCCTTGGTTAAATCAATGAAGGCCATGTGAATTTCTCCTTGATGTTCGAGGGCTTTTTCTTGAAGCTGTTTAAGTGTGAAGATTAAATCCGATGTGCCTCGGTTTGGTCTAAAGCCACTCTGTGTTTCAGAAAGTAACTTTTCCATAACAGGTGTTAGCCTATTTGCCATCGCTTTAGTGAGTATCTTCCCTCCAACAGCCAGGAGAGCTATACCCCTGTAATTTCCACAGTCCGCAGCGCTCCCTTTGTTTTTGAAGAGGTTGATTAAAAGTGTATCACGAAACTCCTGCGGAGCTTGACCACTTTCCCACACGACATCAAACAGTTTTTTGAGGTAGGGTATGAGCTCTGACGACACAGCTTTAAAGATCTCAGCTGGGAGTGAGTCGGCGCCGGGAGATTTGTTATTTTTTAGCTGCCCAATGGCGGTTAAGATCTCTTCCGTTGTTAGTGGTTTATCTAAGTCTTCGAAGGTGTCATATTGAGGGATAAGATTTATAATATCGTGATCGGCTTGACTTTGCTGGTTAAGAATGTTAGAGTAGTGTTCTTTCCATCGGGCTCTTATTTCCTGGTCTTCTTTGAGGAGATTTCCATTTAAATCTTTAATATGGCACATATTTTTCCAACTGGGGCCGTACACTGTTTTTACTCCTTGAAAGAAATTCCTGTAGTCGTGTGAATCGGCGTACCCTTGAATTTCTCTGGCCTTGCTTGCCCACCACTCGTTCTTTATTCTTCTGATTTCGCGTTGCGTTTCATACTTAGATTGGGTAAAAGCTTCTGCTTTTGATGGGTCATTGGGGTGGTTGATAGCGTTTTGGAAGGCAGTATGTTTGCGGTCAAGAAGTTCTTGTATAAGAGCTTCATTATCATTGAACCAGTCCTCCTGTTTTTTACTTGCTGCAGTGCCAAGAATTTCCTCACTCGCACTTTTTAAACTGTTTTTAATTTGTGTCCAGGTAGCAGCGACATCTACAGAATTGGTTTCTCCTAGTGCAGTCAAATTCTCTTGAACTTTTTGCTTCAGCTGTTCGACGGTTTGTTGGTCACGCAATTTACTAATACAGAGACGGAGTCTACGTTTTACTTGAGTTCTTCGGTGTTTGGGTCTCATAACAATTTTCATTTTAGAGACAACAGGACGATGATCGGTCCAACATTCGCTATCAATGCGCGCCTTTGTAATTTGGACGTCCTTGAGATGCTTCCTACGTACAATAACATAGTCCAGTAGGTGCCAGTGACCTGATCTGGGGTGACGCCAGGTGCCTTTAAATTTATCCTTCTGTCGGAAAATGGTGTTTGTTATAACTAGATCATGTTCAGCGCATTTAGTTAGGAGTAGTTGACCGTTAGCGTTCATGTTGCCCAAACCGTTCTTGCCTATGATGCCTGGCCAGGTGTCTGCATCTCTCCCTACTCTAGCGTTAAAATCGCCAAGAATAACGAGTCGTTCCGTTTTAGGTATTCTACAGAGGGTTTCTTCCAGCTGTTGATAGAAGCTTTCCTTGGTTTCGTGACTTGCATCCAGAGTGGGAGCGTAGGCGCTTATTAGATTTACCGCGTTGCCATCTGATAGCTCATAGCGTAGCAGCATTAGACGCTCGGATAGGCCTTGTGGTACTTGTGTTAAGTTGGATACAAGTTAATTCCGAACGGCAAATCCTACTCCATGTTGTCTTCTTGAATTGGTGGGAAGACCTTTCCAATAGAAGGTGTAGTACTTTTCTGTGAGAGAGCCTTCCTCCAAAAATCGAGTTTCGCTGAGAGCTGCAACGTCAACATTGAGTCGGTGAAGTTCTCTATCTATTAGAGCAGTTCTTCTTTCAGGCCGATCGGTGCGAGTGCTGTCGTTCAAAGTACGAACATTCCAAGCGCCGTAGATGAAAGAATTAGTTTTCTTGGATTTAACTTGTCGGTGTTTTTTCGACATTCGATGAGGTGTCCCTGTGGGCACCCTCCCCCGGAGATCCGATCGGGAGGGTATTTTACCTCCGGATGATTTTGTCCCACTTGAACGCTCCATCATTTTTTTTAAAGCCTTAATCGACTGAAAACGAAGCTGCATTTGAAGTTTTAGCTGGAGCAGGTATGCAACTGACCAGCTCGGTTGCGGAAGGCGAGTGGTGTGGTCCCATGGCACAGAAGGAGACTGCGACGATGGGGTAACCAAACGATTCCAAAAGCAACCTTTGTGCGCGGTGGGTTATTTTTACCGCACTCTTCGTGAGAAGGTGGATGTGCTCACGGCAAAAGGTAAGGGTTATTCCGCCCTTACTCGGTCGTTAGAGCCTCGTTAGTGAAAGCAGGGTGCACCAAGTTCAAATTGAACTCATCGCGAAGGTGAGGTTAACAATTGAGTAGGAGAGGCTATAACTTGCGCTTCACTACCCCATTACACCCCAAAATTTAATAAACCTTCAGTTACCCAGTCTTTTTTTTGTTTATTGTTTTTTATTCGTATTATTTTTGTGTTGTTTTCAATGTATAACTTTAATTTATTTATAAAAATTTCTGTGGCAGCGTTATACGATTATTTTGATTTGTCTTGAAATATGTCTTTTTTATGTTAGGTTTTATTAGTAAGTACTTCAGGTTAATAGTTGCTTTATATCGGTGTTTACTGCACTAGTAAAAATATATTATTATATAGTTTTATGCTGCTGATATTCTCAAAGATTGGGTTTATAATGCAAAAAACATAATGGGTAAAATTATGAGGAAAGTATTGTTAAAAATAACTGAAATAATATTTTCATAAATATATATTTTGATTCTAATAAATTTATGCTTGAGAAGAATTTAGGAAAGTACACGAAAAATTACAAAAAGAAACAAAGAGGGTTAGGATGGAAGGAAAATTATTATTATATTAATGCTGATAAGACAAAGTGAATTTAGCTACTGCGTTTACCTAAAATTGGTAACGCCATTATAAGTCCATAATATGTAATCCTAAATAATGCTACATGCTTTTTTATTTGCGTTATAGTGTGTTAACAGACAATCACCTAGTTCGGTTTGGTAAAGCTTCTGTCAACGATATCTAAAATTCATGCCGATTTTACTAATCACCGGCGAATGCACCATTTTTTAAAACATTTCAATTGATAATTCATACCAACTTTGTCCAACTATGTTACAGATGAGTAAATATCTTACTGTTTGTATGCACATTGAGCACGCGAAGTAGAAACACCATGTTTTCAATTGTAGTTATTAATTAACTTTCTTTATTCTTTCCTTTTATTTGGGTTTTCTACCACATGTATTATCCTCTTCAAAAACAAATCACCGAATGTACAAAATAATAGGATTATTGGAAAAAAGCCTCTGCGCTTGTGACGTTACGTCAAAGGAACAATTAGAGGTTATTTTTTAATAAATAATATAAATCGGAATAAACACAGAAATAATGTATTTTGCTGAAAGTAGTCTCTTTCCGTTTTCAAAGCTTTGACATACACAGCAAATAAGAGTTCTACGAAAGAAACTTTGACAACTGAAAGAGACTATTTTCCGAAACGTCAGCAAAATACATTATTTCTGTGTTTATTCCAATTTATATTATTTATTAAAAAATAACCTCTAATTGTTCCTTTGACGTAACGTCACAAGCGCAGAGGCTTTTTTCCAATAATCCTATTATTTTGTACATTCGGTGATTTGCTTTTGAAGAGGATAATACATGTGGTAGAAAACCCAAATATTCGTAGAATGCCACAAATAACTTTCAGACAATAACTTTCTTTATTTCTTCTTTCTGATCTTGTCTACTAATTTAAATTACTTTATACTATTGTCCAGTTTCAACGCACATTAACAATAAAAATTACTTATTTTGCTTACATTTCGACGTATTAAGGCCCTGGCAGAGAAATTACATTGTTACAAATAGGGTCATTTTTACACTAGTTTTAGATTGTATTTACAATTCTATATAAATACGTAACAGCAGTTGTGAATAACCAGATAAGACTAATAGCGTTGTAATAATCAGTCTTAAATATTTATTCAGAATTACCATAGAATATTTTTATTGCTTTATTGTTTAACACCTACATTAAGTACTGATATACTCGCCCAATTGACAAATTAACATGTAATTATATGAGTATATTAATATTCCACTTTTTTCATGTATTTGAGTTAAAGGCATTAGCATTCTATATTTTGTTATATCCGAACAAGTTACTTCTAGTCGTCTTAAATAATGGAGACCTGAAAAATGTTTATAGTTCATGAACCTACGCAAGTATCAATTTAAGTTTGTTTTCCGTCGATCGTGTATTAACGAGTTTAATTAATGTATGCAAAATCGTTTATTAATACCCCCATTAATGTATGATTTTACTATTAATAAACGATTTTAGTATAAACATACATAAAATCAAGTATCCAAATTAAGACGTCATGTCATCAATATATCTGTCACTCTGTCAAGCTTATAATTTCTGAAATCTGTGTTATAATATAAATATTTACAAATAACAAAAATATATATTATATATATTTGGTTTAATCGAATACAAATTTAAAATCAATAAATGATTCACTATTAATAACGATTTTAGAATAAACACCCAAAAATACATAAAATGAAATGTCCATATTAAGACGCCATGTCATCAATATTTGTCACTGTCAATTTAATGGACAAATGAATTTCACAAAATGAAAATCCAAAAGGACTTAACCTGTGCAATAATAACAATTGCACAATAAACATAATCATCAATAATAACAATTCAAACTAAAAACATTATTAGTTGGAGCTGTTATTATTAATAGTTAGTTGATTTTAAATATTCTTACTCTAGGAGTTGGGAGTTGCATCTTTTTTTATTCCTATGACTTATGAAAATAAAAACGTTCGAAATTTCTTTCGTATGTCTTTTATTGTCATATTTTGTTTTTATGTTATCGTTTTCAAAGAAGTATAATAAAAAATATCGTTCATTACGCGTCCAGAAATAGATTTTTCCGTGCTTGCGTGACGAGAATTTGTCACGCGCGTACTGAAAAATCCTTATTTCCAGACTCCTAATGAAATATACTATATGTTCTCAATAAGTTTGTAGAAAGCTGCTAAATGATGTTGGTAATTACTGTTGAAATGTATAAAACTAGCTCTAAATTTTCAATACCCCTTAGTAATTTTTTAATTTTATGAAAATTCTTAAATTTTATAAAAATACTGGCTTCCAATGAAAAATCAATTTTTGATTGTTAACATTACAAAACCCAGATGATATGATTTGTATATTGAAGTGGTTATGGGGTACCCTGTTTTATTATAAATGAAATCCTGGTAATTATGTTTTCTAGTTAATTTAATTACTATTTATTTATCTGAAGGATAAACAAATAAGATTGGCCATTTGCGTGATCGTCTAGTTTTGTTAGTGTAGGACCCAAATTTCGTTGTGTGTGTGTAGTAACCCTTTTTACTTTACCCAGGTTCTTTTATATAAAGTTTAATATTACTTGTTTCTGTCTGATACTGTATACCTTAGAAAATTAATCAGTCTGTTAATTGAAATACCTGGTAAACTTGCACACACTGTCTATTAATTGAGAGACCTAGTTAATTATATATGTTATTTATGTAGTATTTTATTACTCAAGATTGCACTGTACATTTATAGTTGAAGTTTGTTTTCTATTTTGCTTTGAAACAAAACCATTTATTTAGATTATTACTTATATGAAGAAAAAGGTAAAGGTGAAAGAAAAGACAATAATTGATGGGAAAAATAGTAAAAAAACCCATTTTATTTTATATAAATTGATGCAACAATAGTCGAACATGAAATCAAAAGTAATCCAAATATTTGAGACAATTGTCTAAATATTATAATAGGAAAACTTGCGCTGCTATGGTAATGACCATACTATAGATATGCTGAATGAGTTGATGCAATAACAAGAACTGAGATACAAAAGTATGCTGTGTTGTTTTAATAGTAATTAGAGTTGTGGCAATGGCCTGATAATGATAATCTATAATATAGCTGTCAGCAATCGCTAGGTAATAATGGTTTATAATTATAGAGAGTTGTTAGCAATCGCTAGATAATAATAATTTATAATTAAAGTTGTTAGCAATAGCCAAATAATGAATCGAATGCAAAACAAAGAACAACAATCATGTCATGTTTGTACATTATCAAAATTAAGTTGAGAAATGAGCATTAAATACTGATGTAAAATATCATAGAGTGTTGAGGAAATCTCCTTTAATTATACATTGTTTAGTGATTGGAATTAGAGTAGGAACAATCGTTCAGATAATCATATTAATCTTGCAGAGGTGAGAATTTACACTCACATAAAATCCTTTAGAATGCTGCTGGGGAAATCTCCCTATAATAATTAAATAGAAAAGCAACCAGAAGATTGCCTATGATTGTCAAACATACGAAGCCGCGAATCCGCGAAGGTAAGAAAGTGCGGTTGCATCACCCTTCAATCGAAACAAGTGACCAGACAACTGCCTGAAATATTGACATATCCCTCGTTGTAACTGAACCCAATTGGAGAACAGAACCAGCCAATTGACCGTAGTCAATGTTTCAAACCTTTGTGAACTCAAAATACGCCGAATTCATATAACTATAATATTTTATTGTAGATAAATGTCCAACAATCAGGAAACCTTGTGGTTACAGTAGGAAAATATTCCTAGTGTACTTTTAATATAAAGCATTCTTGAAAAACCTTATATGAGATGTGGTGGAAATGTCCACTCTTTGTTTTATAAAAACTGCAGAATAATGATAGACATGAAGTTTGGCTAGTCTGTGATAAAGTACCTTGTTATTGCATAGCTCTAACTATATAGTTCTTGAATATAAACTTGTTACTTTGCAAACGCAAATTTCCCTAGTAAAATATTCAGCAAGTGAAATTTCATAAATTAAATTTGTTAATGAAATCATAACTGAATAAACTGTAATATAATATTCTCTATAGTTAAAAATCAAAGCTAGTATTTCATAAAAAAAACTAATATTCTTTTAGTACCACAAATGCGTCAGTTAAACCTTTTTTTTAAACACCCCGTAACCAGAATATAAATGCAATTGCAAATAATAACGTAGAGTAATCACCTTTAGAAATTTATGCCAGCTGAATTACTGTACACTCTGTATAGCGTTATATCGCTTGTGAAAGCTCTCCCCCAGGTTCTATATATGTAACGTCGTCGTAGAGCATGTCGGTGGTTGAGAAGAATTCGTTAAAATAATATGTAAGTTATAATATTGTTTGGCTAGTAGTTTAGACGGCTGATTTCGTGAAAAATATCCCAAAATAATTTGTTAGGCTCGGCGAGAAACTCGCGACGTAGCTTGGAATGACTTCAAAGGCAAATATAAAGTTCGGCGAAAATATCGCGACGTAACTTCGAGATGTTTCCAGTTTAATTTACAAGGCTCGGCGAAAATATCGCGATGTAGCTTAAAAGGTGTTGTCTTCAGATGCCGTCTAGCTTCTTCCCCTGTTCATACCAATCCGTCTTCCTTTTATATGATTCCTGATGTCACCCTTCTACCCGGATTATGCATCTCCGCTTGTTTCTTGTGGGAATATGTTTTTTTTTAACGCTATTATAATATTCGACGCTCAACTTTCTATCTTTTTCTATGGTTAAGCTAGAAACGTGTAGGCGATTCCATACTATGGGAATACACGAAGTACTTGACGTTTATCTGAATATACGATAAACAAACCCTGCGACTCGAGTAGATTTTATGTAAATTCTGTCTCAAAATTGTAGCGTTTAACTTTGCTTTAAAAGAATATAATTTTAAAATGCATTCTGGTAATAATATTGTGTCCAATATTAAATGACTAAATAAATGTAAAAATGAAATGAATTAACTGCAATGATTACTTGAATTTGGAAACATAAATAGGAAAAAATTAAATTTATATATGGGGTATATACAGGGTACTTCAATATATTAAAGTAAAGTTTTTTTCCACAACAAATAGATGGATTAAATTTATTTGTTTTACTTTTCTAAAAAAATAGTTCCAAAAGAACGACGCATGGTCAAAAATGAACACTATAGGAAAATGGCCTCATTAGGAATAACACTCTTCTATTTTCGTTAAAAAGTCTTTAAGATTTTCAGCTCTTATGAGTACTTGCATATGTATAAATGGACTCAATTTAGTTACCTACAAGTTCTTCCTGGCCAAGATAAATCAAATTGAACTTGAATAAATTCGTATAATCCTAGTTAAAACTAAATGCTCGCATGCATAGATCAATTTGTACTTGAATCAAGTCCTATAATGCTGGTTAAATCTTCATAAGGCTGCTTAGTTTTAAAGTGGTTTATGAATTTCTAACCTGTTTTCTATTGATTGATTGATTGGAGTACCATTAAGGAGTTTAAAATATTTTAAAATTTAATTTTTCTTTTTAAATTGCCACTGTTTTTAATTTTTTTCCACTTGCTTGTTAACGCTTGTTAGATATTCTGTATACGTCGGCTGGCGCCCCAGAATTCCTGTCAAATTAATATATCATAACCTCACTTTCTTAAGATATTTTACTTTCATTCACATACATTAAAACTAATAAGATTTATGGTGTATTTAATAAACGAGTCATTTGTTTTATTGCGTATTTTGAAAAGAGACCGCTTTCTTGGGAGGACAAGGTATCCACAGGAGATCTACAGGGTGGGGCAATAATGCGTCGGACCTCGATATCTCGAGTTATACGATAGTTAGAAATTTTTTAAACAATTGCAAGTAAACTAGATAAAAAAGTCTATAATTGGAAATTATTTTCGAACATACGTGAATATACGAACATACGAACATAAGTGCCTTTTTTTAAATGGAATGCTATGTATATTAGTACATTTTTTGAAGCCTCTTTCTAGACTCTATTCATTCCTATATTAGCATTGAATATCTCCCAACCACTTGGATGTAATAAATTTTTTTCTTGAAATAATGCAATCTGCAGATGGATATTAAAAAAATAACCACAGTCACAATTATGGGTTTTAAGAAAAACTTATGTAAATACCAGTTACGAGATATCTATTTAATGTTTTTGAATCATTTTCATTTTCTAAAAATGTACAGGGTGGCCAAAAATTATTTTTCAATTAAGAACATTTTAAATTGAATTTTCTCAATTTTTTTAAATGGAACACCCTCTATATTTTTCGACGATGCATAATACACCCGAAAATAGGAAAACAAGAAACGCTTTCAAATTAAGATACAAATATGCCGGCCAAAATTGCTGCAAATGATAATATCATACAATCCTCAAGTAACACATCGAGAGCTGTCTGGGACTTGATAAAACCTAGTAAAAAAATAAACTCTCCAACTTCAACACTAAATAGTAATGATTTTAATAATTTCCTTGTCAATGTCTCTGCAGACACTCTCAGTAGACTTCCAGCAACCAACACTGATCCAATGGAATATCTCGCACATATTAATGTCCCTGATACTGGCCAAAGTTTCAATGAAGTAAGTTACAACCAAATTAGAGATATTATTAGTTCCATAAGAAATAGTAAAAGTTAAGATATATATGGCTTAAATGTTCCATTAATTATAAGTATTAAACATTTAATAGTAGTACTTCTAACTAAACTCATTAATATAAGCATTAGATGTGGTCAATTCCCTGAAGTCTTGAAGATAGCATCTGTTGTGCCTATTTTCAAAAAAGGTGATACCAATGATGCATCAAACTATAGACCTATTTCCTTGCTACCTATATTGTCAAAAATCTTTGAGAAAGCCTTAAAACTACAAATTGTAAATTATCTTGAGGAACATGAACTGTTAAATAACTCTCAGTATGGATTTAGGAGTAAACTGAGCACTATAGATGCTATAATCAAGTTTACAGAAATTACACTGAACTGCTTTGAAAATGGACTCTATTCAGCATCAATATTTTACGATGTTAGTAAAGCATTCGACTGCGTATCCCACAGTATCATGTTATTAAAACTTTCTAAATACAATTTCAGTAATCACAGCTTAAGATTGATTGAATCCTACCTTGACGGGCGTAAACAGTTAGTCCGCGTGGGCCAGGATGTGTCCAGTAAATTATCAATTAAAGATGGAGTATCACAAGGATCTATATTGGGCCCTGTGCTGTTTCTAATCTACGTCAACGGCATAAAGTCTGCCCTTAATGGTATCAGCTGTCTCTTGTACGCAGACGACACAACTTTGCTGGGTGCAAGCCCTGACCTACGCGAACTAAGAGAGGATTGTAGGAATATGCAACGAACGCTGAGATGTGGTTTTCTGCTAATAAACTTAAATTAAATGAAAATAAAACTGTCACAATGATTTCATCCACGAAAGATCTAAGCAACTTAGATAACAACCCTGCTTTTGTAAAATTTTTGGGAATTAATTTGGATCCTAAACTCACATGGAACGTCCATGGCAACCTTCTAGCCGATCTCTAGCAAGGACCACATATGCATTACGTCTGTTATGAAATAGAGTATCTATGAATACCTTAAGAACTGCTTATTATGCACTGTTTCACTCTAAACTTGCCTATGGTATTCTTGCTTGGGGGCATTCGGCTAGCAGACATAGACTTTTTGGCCTACAACGAAGAGCAGGCAGGGTTGTGGGAGGAATAGGTTATCGAGCAGATGCTAATCCAATATTCATTGATTTAAACATACTAACTTTCCCATCTATATACGGATTAGAATGTCTTACCTATGTGAAAAAGCATATCAATGAATTTGCTATGCATAATGACAATCATAATTATAACACTAGAAAAAGAGATAATATATACCTCTGCTTTAAAAGACTAACTAAATCGCGTACTGGTATTGCTTATCACGGACCTAAATTATATAACAAATTAGAAAACAATATAAAACAACTACCTCTTGATCGATTCAGGTCTGCAGTGAAAAAATTCTTGACAGCAAATGCCTTCTACTCACTTGACAAGATAGGAATGTCCTTAGGAAATATTTCTCTGTAGTATTTCTATATATATGTATGTATTTTCTTTAAGGCACGTAACCTTATAGTAATATAAGGATTTCATAGAGGAGTTTGCGACTAAAAATATTATGTTTTAATATTCCGCCCTCTAAAAGCACATTTGAACTATGCTAAGCTCAGTCAGGCTATTTATTTTTGCAACAGACACTGAACCGCTAGATGGCGCCTGCTGACTATTTTGCATGTCGCTATCCTAACGATACCGAGATGTACCAAATAGTCCAAGGATCCTCCTGTCGGTTGTCACATACCTACCTTGCACTGACGAGAGTCAACAGCTCGAAACTGCAGTCTGCAAGTGGTGTGGGACGACTGGCACGAGAGCTCCTTTAAGTAGGATCGGTCTTTCGGCTAGTGTTTGTTGCAATCGTAGCATTAGCGTTTTGTTGGTAATATGCAATTCTTACACTTAACGCGCTAGGCTTGTAACTTGTAATTCAGCGCTCGACAGGACACATAGCCCGGACAGTAGCTGTTGGTTGCAGTCTGGTTACGTTCCTTATAGTAAAATAAGGATTTCATAGAGGGGTTTGAGACTAAAAATATTATGTTTTAATATTCCCCCCTCTAAAAGCACATTTGAACTTTTAATTTATTTGATGTATCCACGATGATATTCTCACATTTATTTGGATTTAAGACGAGTGAATGTTGTAAGGTCCAGTTTCTTATTTCATTTAAGTCTTAGTCAATCTTAGTCTGGGTCTCGTTGATGCCAATATATCAAATGCATACATACATAAAGCTGAACATCATCAGCGTATATATGTAAAGAACAGTACTTTGTGATTTGTAGTAGATCTGCAGTATGAATATTAAATAATAAGAGTCCCAAGATTGAACCCTGGGGAAAGTAACAAGCGTTCAGCAGAAGTTTTTCTTCCACTTGAAGTGTCAAGTTATTTATACCATAATATTTTAGCTTTTTTATTAACAATTCCATATTTATGGCCTAAGGACTTTGACATATTCAACAAAGTTAGAGAAGTGATTTTATCAGAATTAATATTGAAGTTAATATATCATCAACAATTGACATTAAAGAAGTGGAAGTACCGTGATTTTTATGAAAGCTTACTTTTGGTATTACAAATTATTGTTAAGCACATAAGGTGCTAGTTGTCGATGGATAACATTCTCGGCAATTTTTGAGGATCCGAAAGTAGTATTTCATTATTTTTAAGTATTGGCTTATCTAGTACCTGTTTTTAAATTAGCGGGACTGCTCCAAATTCGAAAGAAAAATTTATAATGTTAGTAAGGGGTTCCGTTATAATTATTGGTAAGCTAAGTTGATCTATTTTTCCGGAGATACCTCCAAAACGCTGTAAAAAAAAATTTGGTCTCCCAGATGAACTCACAGTTTAATCAATCGCTGACAAATAAATTAACAAGTACCTATTTTGGTATAATCCTTTAAAGACGACTTATCATCGATCATATATCATATTTGTTAAAACTAGCTATTAAATTCTATAAGCAAGTTATTAAAATCGCGAAGTTTATAAGCATTGAACTAAAAATAGCATATTTACAAATGTTATTAGAGACATACTAAAGAATTTTAATAGTTTCGACAAATTAGCGGGTTCACTGGACTGATGCATCCTGATTTATGTCATTTCCGATTTTATCTTTTTATTAATAAATAATAAAAGAAATATTGGTTTCTAATGTTATAATATATTGTTAGTGACTCTAACCACTTAATAAAAAGCCTTAATTTTAATATCCTTATATCGCTAAAGTTAGATTCGTTACGTTGAGCCTTTGTAGACGGAATGTGCATAGAGCAACGTATCTTCCGTCGGCTTCTGGAGTGTTCTTGTTTCATTCTCGGTGTGATTTTGTAGTATACTTTAGCAATGCAATTTTTGAATTCCTCATAATCGGTTAAAGTGCAAACGTTTACAAATAAAATAGAAAATTTTGAAAAGAACAATTTAATTATTATTTTTTTACAAAATTGCATACTTATAACTTTATCTTTGCTGACTTTGCTAAACAATAAGTTCAAACATGCTTCTAGAGGGCAGAATATTAAAACATAATATTTTAATCGCAAGCTCCTCCATAAAATCCTTATTTTACTATAAGGAACGTAACCAGACAGCTATTCTCCAGGCTATATGCCCCGCCGAGCGCTGAATTATAAGTTACAAGTCTGGCGCGTTAAGTGTAATAATCGCATATTATCAACAAAATGCTAATGCTTCGATTGCAACAATCACCAGCCGAAAGACTGATCCTACTTAAAGGAGCTCTCGTGCTAGTCGTCCCATCCCACTTGCAGACTGCAGTTTCGAGCTGTTGGCTCTCGTCAGTGCAAGGTAGGAATGTGGCGACCGACACAAGGACCCCTTGACTATTTGGTACATCTCGGTATCGTTAGGATAGCGACATGCAAAATAATCAGCAGGCACCATCTAGCGGTCCAGTATGCCAACATATCAATCGGGATTTAGACAAAATTATAGTTGAGTATCAGCTCTACTAAATAAAACAGGTGATATTATTGAGGAAGTGGATAAGGGGAAAGTAAAGCACTTGTTGTCTTAGACTTCAGTAACGCATTTGATACTCTAGACCACCATATATTGCTTGCAATTATGTAGTACACAAGTCTTACAAATGATTCTACATTATTATTTAAAAATTATTTTTGTGATCGAGTTCAATGAGTTGTTAGTAAGACAAATATTCTTTGAAAACAGTAGTTTGCAGTTGCTGGAGGGGGTCAAGAATATGGGTGTAACCTTGGACTCCCATTTAAGGTACAAAACATTTGTAAATTGTATGTTAAAAGAATCATATTGTAACTTGAAACTTTTATATAGTAGTAGAATCCAAAGAATTTAAAATTATGTGATGTTATGTGAGACTCTAGTTTTGTCACAATTTAATTACTGCGATATTATTTATAATTATTGTGTTGACAGTGTCAACAGAATATAAAGAATGCATGTATTCGGTTTATTTGTGGCATAAAAAAGTTCGACCATATTTCTTATGAATTTAAAAATTTAAAATTGTTGTCAATGAAAAGTAGATGAAATTATCATGCACTTTGTTTTTATCACAAACTGATTATCAGCAAGACTCATATCTATATAATAAACTAAGGTTTAGGACTGACGTATACAACATTAACGCAGAAAAGGTTTGCTTTCTGTGCCTATGCACAAAACTGCATCGAGCGATCATTCTCTTATAATGTAGTAAAACAGTACAACGAGCTGAGTACTTCTTTGAAGCAATATCCATTGGTAAGTTTAAGGTAAGTCTAAGCTGCTAAATATTTAGTTAATACATTTTTTTTCCTCTTTTAATTTTTTTCTCTCTCATGGTTTTCTCGTATATTTACACAGTATTACTGGACGAAATCATCTATCTTAGTTAGGAATCGCGAAAGAATCGAAGCAGCTTTGCTGCTTTGGCAGTAACTGAGCGTTCTTCTTCTTATCAATTTTTTCTCTTTTTATCGCACTAATGGAACGTTATTAGTCGTAAGTTATGTGGATAAATAAATTTCTTTATTATTTATTATTATTATTTCTATTAGAATTTTCCTTAGGATCTACGTTGTGACTGGTTAAAAGTAAAATTTGTTAAAGGGATCGAAAGGGCAGAAAAAATCCACCATGTAATCAGAAACAAACATTCTTCTACATTAATAGATAAAGAAGAAAAGGAGTAGCTATCCAAGTGATCGATTAACCGGGTTCTTCCCTTTCTGTGTGTCCTTGTGCGAGTAGGCTTCAAAAGATAAACTTTGTCTTACGTAAATGGGGATTGAAAAAGATAAAATGTTAGATAAACACATTATTTAGCCATTTTCCCTTATGCACAATCTAAGTCCTTTTTTTCAAGGAACGTTGAATAACCTGTAAAAATCATTCATCACTCTGTAGCATTGTAAACTCTTGATCGATTTTTTTCCCAACTGTTCAAACGTGTCAATTTGAGTATTATACTTGTTTGGCCTCTGTGTGCCTCGACCGAAAACTTCGGATTCAGTGGAAAAAGATCAACTTCCTTGATACACAAATAACTATTTTTATTACACTTTTAGAGCGTCAAAAAATGGGAAATTGGTGATTAAACAATTTTTAAAAATTAATAATTGAAAATATCAACTTTACGAAAAAAGATATTGAATATTTCTTGTTGGAAATTGATAAAAAAATATTTAAAAAAAATTGTTTGATGAAATTTTTTTTTCTATTTGTGTAAATAGTAGTATATTATAATACAACTGTATAAGTAAGCCTTTAAAGTACGCACCTACATGCGACATCATACCACCATCCACAACAGAGGAGAGCGTTAATTAGAACCTTGGTCCACAGAGCCAACACAATATGCGACGACGAGAACAAACCCGAGGAACTACAGAATGTCCAACAAGCTTTAGAGAAGAACGGATACAGTCAAAGCAATATACAACGAGTAGTAAATAACCAGAGGAGAACTACAGAAGAAGAACAGCAACAACCAACAACGTATGCATGCCTACCCTACATCGCGGGAGTCACAGATAGGCTGAAGAAGATTTTATTCAAAAAGGAAGTAGGTGTACGGTTTCGAACAGTGAAGAAAATACAGCAGATGTTTCCCTCAGTCAAAGACCACGTCCCCAAACTGTTATCAACTGGTGTTTAGCAGTTGAAGTGCACATGTGGTAAGAGCTACATCGGACAAACAGGACGGAGTATCCAGTGCAGAATCAAAGAACACCAGAGAAATACCAGATTTGGATACACGGATAGGTCAGCGATAGCAGAACATGTCCATAATAACGAGAACCATAAAATCGACTACGAGGACGTCAATATATTAGACAGGAATACGCGCTATTATCCACGAATTATTAGGGAATCACTGGAAATTATGAAAAACGTGAACAACTTTAACAGAGAGGATGGGTATCGATTTAGTAACACGTGGAGACTGGTATTGCCAAGTACCAGCACCGTAGTAAGTCACGGTCAATCAAACACAACGAATGAGGAGCGAAGCGAATCAAGCGCGACCTATGATCAGCGAAGCGAAGCGGCGCCTAGGTATATAACGAGGAGTGTAATACAACAGATTCAGTCTTTAGAATCCTTCTGAAGAAGCTGACAGGATGATCAGCGAAACGTCAAGTCAAGTTTGACAACCACGGCAAGACCCGGAAGAATCTACTTCATCAACATAGAGACGGTTGCATTTTTTTTGTTTGGTTGCTATGTACATTTTTATTATAAATTTGTTGATTTTTAAAGTTGGTTTCGACTTTGTGTTCGTGAATTTTAAAATGAACGAAAACGAGGACATTTTATCCGATATTAGAATGTTAGCCGAAAAAATTAAACGTCCTACAGTCTGCTAGTTTGCAATTCGCCAACGATGACCTTATGATAAAGTTAAAATAAAGATTAGTTTTGATTACCTATGTATTTATCATTAAAATTGGTTGTTACATAAGCAACTTTAGAGCTCTAGTGCTTTAAAGGCCCGATTTTGCACGCTTTTTAGTTTCAATGACATAGATTATAATTCAGGTATAGTAAAAAATTGTTCTAAAAAATAAAGACCCCCGGTTACGGTCTGGAAACATGGATTTTCATAATCGGTACTAGCTCCCGAACTGGTTTCAACAATAAAAGAAAATCCGAATTTAGGTCGAAACGACGCGACAGCACCCATACTGCCTAGTCTATATAGCGTGATTGTCAATCAAAAATCTTATAAATATGTCACTTATTCGACTGCGAGTAGAAATTTTAAAAATAGATTTTACTACCCCTATATATACATCGAATTACAAGGTAAAAGGTGTCAAAACACTAATAAAAAGCACTATTTAAGCGCATTTCAGAGCATATAATAGATTCCGTGAAAGAATGCAGATTTGAGAAAAAGGAAAACCGTTAAAAGAAACCCCATCTTGCACAATAAATATTTCAGGTTTCAGGGGTTATGTTTACCGTAAAAACAACCCTTGAACACGCGAGCTTTTATATATTTAGACACCTATAAGAGGCACAAGGGTAAGGTTTGAAATTTTAAGGGTGACTTGGTGAATCGAATGTCATTCATTATCTTTTATAATATACGCAATAATTATTATCGAAAAACATTTCTGGACGACTTTGAATTGAGCAGAAAGTTTTTTCAAGTCAAGAAATTCAGTTACAATTTTTACACATAAATGTTATTAAGGGTGCGTTACCAAGGTCAAATAGCGCGTAAAATATCCTTATTCTTATTTTACAATCGTCTTAAACACGAGCCAACAGAATTCAGAATTGATTTCATTATGTAAACTAGCAAACTTAAGACAAGGACCTATTGTATTTTATATTGTAATCCTGGGTAAAATTAAGTTTTCAAAATTTTCTCCTCCTTGATTATACAACGCGAACGTTCTACTCATTCGTTCCAAATTCAAATAATTGTTTTATATTCTACAAAGGGATTTAAATATTCAAACAAAATATAATATGATGGTGTAAAATAAAATAACATGAAAAAAAGTGAAAAGTCTGCATAATATTTGTTCCTATTAAAGTTTAATGTCGAATACGAATTTGTTAAATTCATCTAAAATAGTTGGGCGTTTTGCTACTAGAGTCAGCATCATAGCGTTGATCATTGCTAGACGTGTGTCAATGCAGGGTCGGGCTCATAGTTTTTCATTTAGCCTGCAAGCTTCGAGTGGCGGTATCATATGTAAATAAATATGTTATGTGCTCTCATAGCTAAATTCGGTGATTTACTAATATTTCGTCTTTTATGCCAATTAAATACGCGCAACCCACAATACTTCAAGATGTTTTGTGTGTCACCGAGGTTTTGTTTGTAACTGGCACGTATAAACATAAAATCACGTCGCGTTAACATTCGTACGTTTCTGTACGCCGTCTAAACTAGTGCGGCTGACTGGTGCGTGCAAACCTACTCTTATATTTCCACTTATTGCGAAAATATGGCGGTTTGATTTGAATTTATATCTCATTATATTATGACATGAATTAATTTTGAAAATGAGAAAATGGATACTTCATCGTTATCTCTTACAAACATTTACAATACTCGACTAAAAAAAATATAATATTACACCAATCTAAGTTATTATACATATTATTTATCCCGTCGTATACTCATTAATCAAGTAATATTCAAAATATCAATTTCAGCGAGGCGTATTATTGCTACAAGCCTAAACATATAGAACACGGTGTCAAGTTTCATCTGGAAGGCAAAAAAGAAGACCACCTACGTTGCATAAGGGCTTATAAGGGCGTCTCGATGTTAGAAACAGATGATCAAATATCTTAAAACTTGCTAAATTCATTAATAACTATTAATAATTTCGTTCCGGTCACAGGAACTGAAGATTAAAGGCTCGAGTGCCTTTGCTAAATTTAAAGGGCGTATACGAACGTGTAAGCGGCGAGCAAAATAAAACTATAATTTACTGGGTTGGTTTGTAAATATATATATTTAAAGGACTGCAAGAGGGTGTTTTGGAACTGAAAGCCGTGAATAATAATTTGGCACCAAACTATACAGGGTGTCTCACCGGGAACTGAATCGATCGATATAGAGAAAAGTACACATCAAAAAAATTTTGAAAATTTAGATAATTATGTCGGTGTGGCTGTGAACGATCCATGCTTTGATGGAAGTCTGAAGGACGTATTTTCTGCTCGAAAAACTTAGAAAAATTTAAAAAAAAAAATAGGAAAAAGAAAAAATTAATTTTCTTTTTCCTCAACCTTTTCTAAATTCTAAATAAAAATATTACGTTCACAAAATTTTTAGGGTTCAAAGTGACTGTTTCAGACGGAGATTAATGGATAAATCATACTTACTGTCGTTTATGCTTAACTGCGGCTCTGATGGTATCAATTGGAAGACGTCGTAACACTATAAATCTAACACTGTCTGTTTAACACTCTCTTAAAATTAAATCTGAAAGGGAAATTTTGTTAGAAAACACAAGTAAAAGACAATATAAAGTTCAAAAAATGTATATTAAATCTTTAAAAAATTTATGTTTTTACAACAACTTCTTCAGAGGAAATGTTAACAAACAATGGTCTGACCCGTGTACAACACATGGTGAGGAACGGGACGATTCATACGGTACCAACTACCATCCAATATGCAGTTTGAAAAGCTAACGATGCACAAAAAGATTCAAGGAACAGTTCATGTAACTGAAATTTTGGTGGGCTTATGCTTGCCTGTCTTATAAACGTATTTTATTAATTTCACATAAATTTTGGTCGCTCCTCGGAGCTTAAAATTGCTTGAAGCGTATCTACTTCGTTTGTATTATGCAATAACAAATTTTACGTTCAGGCAAGGCAGATCCCATGCACGTGTGAGTACATGGTAATAATACTTTTTTGACTCCGAATCACTGAGGAACCGGTTTAGGGCAAACCCCGTCAAAACGCATCATTTCCCCGTCAAATCCGACTGCTAGGAAATGATGGGGGTCCCATGTCGCTAAGGGCTATTTTCGCTATAACTTCCGATATACTTTGAATAGTCGTTGGATTAACTTGTCCTCATATTCAATACCTCGTAAGAGTTGCAGTGCTTGACAACGTGGATTCGTAAAAGGGTTTTTAATCTTGGAAATTTGGAAGTTCAAGTCCAATTTTATTATACTTTCTAAAATTGGGTGGTCGGGGCGACATTACGTCCCTGTGCAGCGACATTTACTACACTTACCAAATTAACGCTCCTCGAAGAGTTAGCGAAAATTTGGCATAAAAAACGCTCCGAAGAGCAAAAATATATTTCCAAGAATTAAAAACCTCCTCCACGGCGTTTTTACGTGAAGCACGCTTTTCTTACGAAGTATTTCCTAAGTCGGATTTTGTTACAACGTCGAAAAGTATATCGGGGTTATAGCGTTCTTTAACATGGCCAATCCAACTAAAATGGCACTTCCGCTTATACCGGAAGTCGATACCAACTTGCTTATTTCAAATGGAACACCCTATATATTTTAGGGTTTTCAAAAAGAGCATAAAATTCTGAGTGAAAGTATGTAGCATATCATATACCTAAACCTAGCCGTTTCAGAGATATTTGACATTTTATAGAAAATTTGACAGGTGCAACGGTTTGCAAGAACCGTTATAACTTTCTTCGTGTAAAAGATCCTCATTTGCTTCTTGTCACATAAAAAGAACACAAGGAGAACTACGTTCTACAACTGAAATAAATTCAATAATATCATACCAAGTGTTCCCTTTTCCGCGTTACATTTTGTCAACTTCAAACCACGAAAACTTGTTTAGGTCAAATGGAACAACTTTTTGAAATATTTGCGATTTTATTAGAAATTCATGAATTGTTGTAATCATTTCATCAAAATAGCCATTGTTAGAAACAACAAGTCATTAGCTTATGTCAAAAAATGCCAGCACGTTTAAATTACACCCACGAAGACTTTTTAAATTTGTTTATTATTTATGGAGGATGTGATAAAGTAATATCAAGAACTTGCAGCACATTTGCTACTCGATATCCAGAAAAACGGAAACTAAACACTGTAAAACGCATACTGGAAAATTTTAAAAATTATGGCTCTGTCAAGGCAAAAATGCAAAGAAGAAAGCTTATTGTTGATGACGAAAATATTGAGATATGAGACAAGCTGCTCTGGAATCGGGACTATGCAATTCACAGAATCTTATTAAAACATAAGTTTCACCCGTTTTAATTCCATATGGTTCAAGGATTAAAAGCAACAGATTTCCTAAGAAGACAGAATTTTTGTGAGTTTATTCTAATAAGGTCTGAGGGTCACGATTCTTATTTGGGAAATATTATACGGACAGATGAAGTAAAATTTACTAAAAATGGACACAATTTGCATTATTGGAGTGACTCAAATCCTCATATGTTCAGAGAGCGAAACTTTCAGGAAAGTTGGCAATTCAAGGTTTACTGTGCCATAAGAAACGATAGAGTGGTTTTATCAGGAAAATTTAAACGGTAAATTAAATTTTCTCTTCTGCTAATATGTATAGGTAAATTTTTGTTTGTTTTTTTTAGGTGAAAGATATCTGAATATCTTTATAAAATTTGAATAATAACTATTTAGAAAATTTACCTCTAGCCGAACATAGAAACATTTTTTATCAGCACGACGGTGCTTCCCCACATAACGCATATTTAATTAATAATTATTTACAAGAAACTTTTTATGATCAATGGATTGCCAATAATGGACCTTTCTTATGGCCTCCTCGCTCGCCCGATTTATCAGTTCTGGATTATTTCATTTGGGGAACTATTAAAAATAAAGTTTATGAGAGCCCGTTAACAACCATTGAAGATTGTATGCAAAGAGTAAGAAGTGCATTTAAAAAAATATCACAGGATTCAATTAGAAGAGCTACCCATGAGGAATTAATCCGAAGGTGCGAAGAATGTGTTGAGATTCGAGGGCGGAACTTTGAGCAATTATTAAATTAAAATGAAATCATATTTTAAATTGACCTTATCTCTACTATTTTAGTTCATGCCATATCTTCAATTCGATTAATACACGTTACAGTGTTAGTGTTATTTTGCGTTTTTGTGGATATCGAGTAGCAAATGTGCTGCAAGTTCTTGATATTACTTTATCGCATTCTCCATAATTAATAAACAAATTTAAAAAGTTTTCGTTGGTATAATTTAAACTTGCTGGCATTTTTTGACATAAGATAATGACTGATTGTTTCTAATCATGGCTATTTTAATGAAATGATTACAACAATTCGTGAATTTCTAATAAAATCGCAAATATTTCAAAAAGTTGTAACTTTAACCCCCACAATGCTAATATCAGAAAAAAGAGAATTCAATTTTACACAATTTGACGTAGTTATATTAGATAGATATAAAGACAAGGGACTGTTAAAATTGACAAATACTTAAATAATTGTTTACATGATGTTAATGGATGATTTCCTATCATACATCTTATAATATTTTTTTGTTTCATAAGAATTTTATTTATGTGAGCTGTGTTACCCCAAAACATTAAACCATAGCTTATTCTAGACTGAACTAGACCAAAGTATGCTAATTTCAAAATATCAAACGTTACAGTGTTTGCAATTGCCTAAAAATAAAACAGATGGTACTTAATTTAGATGCTAGTTGTTCAATAAGTTTTTCCCATTTTATGTAGTTAGCTTGTATTGATTTTGTGTTTAATTTAATGAGAGGACTAAAGTTTAATGTTACATTTTTAGCGAGAAATGACATATAAAAGGTTTTACTTGTATTTACGAGGAGTCCATTGTTAATGCACCATTCATGAAATTCATTAGCACAATTGTTAGTTCTAAGTACAGAATGGAATAGGCTATTTTCTGCTACCAGAATGTTAACATCATCTGCATACATAATTAATTTGTTTGAAGAAGTACAGGAATAAGTAATGTCATTTATAAAAATTAAAAAATAATAGAGGGCCCAGAATGGAGCCCTGCGGTACACCAGTGAGGACATTTTTAGCTTCTGACTTAGACTGCTCTATAATAACAGTCTGAGTCCTTCCATGAAGATATGATGCAACCCATTCATTAGCAGCCTCTCGAACTCCAATGCGGTCTAATTTTTCTAAAAGTAGACTGTGATCTACAGTGTCGAATTCTCTGCTCAAGTTAAAATATAATACAATTGAATGTTCTTTATTATTTAGATATTCATATATATTAGTGCATACATCGGCTGTAGCTGTATATGTTGACTTGTTTTTTCTGAACCCATTTTGGCATTCCAATAATAAATTAAAGTGTTCTAAGAAATTGTTTAGCCTTATACTATAACTAAATTCAAATATTTTTGAAAATTGACTCTGAACGTAGACATTACGTTAATTACAGACTTCATTTCTAGCTCCTCTATTTTTAAATATTGGTACTGATTTAGATGTCTTAATTAAATTTGGGTAATGACCCATTGTAAAGGATTTGTTTATTAAATAGGACAGTGGAACACTAATTATATCACCAACAGCTTTTAAAATTTGACCACGTATTTCATCAATACCTGCGGCGGGTTTTGCAGTAGTTTTGTTTAATAATTCTTCAATTTCATAAGCTGTAGTAGGATATAAATAGATGGGTAGTAGTGAATATGGAGGTAATTTCAAATTATTTGGTTTTCGGTTTAAGACATGACAAGTACAAAAAAAGTAATTAATGCTGTTACATATTAAATTTGTATCTGATATCTTTTCATCGTTTATAATTAATTCTTTAGGAACATTTCTATTTGTAGTGCCTTTCATTTCATTAATGATTTTCCAGCTCTCCTTCATTAAATTTGTTGAATTACTTAGCCTTTCATTGTTATAATTAACTCTTGCTTGTCCTACTTTTGCTCTATACAATGCTTTGATTTGTTGATACTTTGTTTTTAGAAATTCGTTATGAGTTTTTTGCAAATTTTTGCCATATCACAGACAATTTGAGGTAAATATTTTATTTCCTTTGTTAACCAATGTTTTTTTTTCTCTTGTTATTTATTTTAATTCTCTTAAATGGCAAAGCATTATTGAAATGAAATTTAAAAGTTTCATAAAATGATTCAAATTTATCATCAATACTACCAGCATTGTACATGTCTTGCCAATTTTCATTTTTGATAAGTGTCTTAAAAGTATCTAAATCTAGTATTTTGACGCATGTCGGTTCACTTATGTGATATTTACAATATTAAATTCTTTAAATATGTTGATGATTTCATCTGATGCTTTCTTTTCAAAGAAATTAATATTTACATCACCGCATAGTATATAGTAGTAGTTATTTTTATACAAATTGCACATAAGTAAGTAAGTATCTTATCTACAAATACCCTCAAGTTACTGTTTGGTATTCTATAAACAGTTATTATGTATAATTTCGAGTTATCATTCAGTCATCATCATCATCAACATCTATAAGGGCAATTGTTGACTGGTTGAACGTTTGAGATAAAATTTACATTTGCAAATATGCATACTCCTCCACGATCAGATTCACTACGGCTAAAATCATTTACTAAAATATAATTACTTAACTTAAGAGTGTGAAATGCGACTTGATAGGCTTGCGGTCATTTGTCATTGTTATTTGTCATCAATGAAATAGTATCAATTAATTCGTATAAAATTTCGTATTAGTGTTTTACTCATAATATTCTCCCAGGGCTTAACAAACTAAACGTTTTAATTGAACATTACAAAACCATAAACATAAAACTGTTTTTTCAATTTCACGCAAACTGAGACATACACATTTGTATTATTTTATTGTTCTGTTAGTTAATTTAGTAATTCAGGAATTCAGGAATATTAGTTTCCTACTCCACAAAGAATCTTTATTAAAACCGCACAGATTTTACTACTGTATTCTGAAAAAAAATTATATGGTTTAGATTTGATGTTTCTTCTTATTGGTTATAGATTTGAAATAATTACATATTATGGAACGAACGGCCAATATGCTTCGACCAAATATTTAACTATTCAATGAAATTTAACAAACAAAAATTATTGTGTATAAATTGGGTACACAATTATTGCAAATTATTATAGTTTTCTTCCCTAATAAAACTATTGTAGTATCTCGTAATGTTTGTACATCAATTGGATTTGTTTAAAACGACATAGCAGGTACTTACAATATTACACTTCAATTACATTTACCTTACCTGCCCCTTACACTCCAATTACTATTTACCTTACCTGCCCCATGGTTCCTATTTATCAAACTTTAAACTCATTTATTTTTATGATTCCGGATAAACTTAAAATCAATAGTGGAATTTCCAACATCTGGTGTGCATATTTTGGGTTGGAATGACAAGGGGTTTTTCAAAATTGTATAAAATAGGTAAATTATACCTTCAGGTCCATTATAATGTTTACCTCTGAGTCTGTGCCAAGATCTTTTGCCGTTATATGTTAACGGTTATCTAAAGATAAAGAAAAGATTAATGTCATTTTAATTTTGCAAAAAGTGCCAAGTTAGGGTTTCTTATGAAGGCATGAAAAATACTTTATAAGAAATAGTCATTTTATTATCATTCATTATCGAAATGAGAGCCTTCATATCTGATACATGTATTGTCGTGAGTAGAAAAAAATAGGACAACTTTTTTTTTCTAATGTAAATTTGTCTCTATTTGAATATGTAATGAGTAGCAGAAATAAAACAGATATCACTTTTAATTTATTTTTTATTTTAATGCTGTAGTTATTGCTATAGTAAATGATGGATGGTTAATGAGACAAATTGCACTGCGTTATAACATTAACAAAAATTCGGTGTGTAACATTTTAAGAAAGTGGAGAATAAACGGTACGATTAGTAGAAATCCTGGATCAAAGGACAAAGGATATTGTTAACAAGAAACTAACTATTAATATTTCGTTATTGCACCATTTCTATTTATAATTTCTATAAGTCTGTTTGGCATAGAATTAAATAACAATAATCATTAGTAATAATATTTTTCCCATGCATTATTTACTATTTCCAGTAATTCTTCGGCATTCCGTAGTCTCACATTTCGTTTTTGGATACTTTTTACGAGTAGTCCCCATACTCCTTCCACAGGGTTAAGATCTGGACTATGACTGGGCCAGTTACATTGATGTTGTTATTTTGAAACCAGTTAGTTACGGTATGAGCAGTATGAAGGGAACAATTGTCTTGTTGAAATATGAACTCATTATTAGGAAATAATTGTGACACACAAGGGAGCACAATATTGTCTAAAATCCTAATATACGTTTCACTATTAAATCGTTCCTCAATATGCCACAAAACACCAGGACCCCGTGCCGATATCCAAGCCCACATATTGACGGAAAATCTATCACTTGTATCATTGTTAGATATATATTTCTCATCGAATCGAGTATTCAGAGGGCGGTAAACACGAATACCACCGCTGTGTGTTGACTGGAAAGTTTTTTCGTCTGTAAAGAATACATTGTTCCAAAAATTTACATCATGCGCTAAAAATTCAAGCGCAAATCCTCGAGCTTCTTTATGTTCAGCTTTAAATAAGTATTTCTGTGATGCTGCATGACAGCGTAGTTCCGATTCTCTTACTTGCCGGTGACCAGACTACTCGATCCAGGAAAATTCGTTTCTTGAGCAGCCTGAATAACTGAGTAAAATGGATTTTCTACTAAAGCATTTACCAATTAATTGCAAATCTTGTTGAGTTGATATCCCTCGTCGCCCTGATCCAGGATTTCTACTAATTGTACTGTTTATTCTCCACTTTCTTAAAATGTTACACACCGAATTTTTGTCAATATTATAACGCAGTGTAATTTGTCTCATTGACCATCCATCTTCTGCTTTAGCAATAACTCCAGATTTAACTAAATCGCTTATATGAGGCATATTAGTTTTTGCACACTTGCAATAAATTGTGACAACTAACTGACAATGTCACAAAAATTAAAGTTAGATGTACAGAACTAGATTTTAGCAAAATACCGTTATAAGACTTGTCCTATCTATATTTTTGCTCACGACCGTACAGGCTCTACATTTTACTTCTGTTGTAGTCACTTTTAATATCATTTCCTATTTAATTTGGTCGAAGGCTTCATTGATTTTTTCTGATCAAATGGTCTTGGGTTCATACCCCTTCACCGTAGACCTTGGGCATGTTTCTAAACGTAATAGTCCAATGATGTTATGTCTGGGGACCTAACAGGCCAAGGTACTGCTCCACATCTGCCTATCCAGCTATCAGGAAAAGTGTCATTTAAATAGTCCCTAACAATTGGACGAAATTGCGCTGGACAACCATCTTGTTGGAAAATGGTAGGTTGATCAGCCTCAAAAATTGATTATTCAACTTGATTCAATAGAAATAAATACGAACAAATTGAACAGATAAATGCGCACGCGGTCAAGAGACGACAAGGCAGGGAGGAGCGAAGGGAGGAGCTCAAAGGAACACAAATTACAGAAGCTTTTAATAGTTATTTACGTTACAAGTCCGGAAAGTACTGTAACATCACTTAAAGAATGTGTAACTTACAACATTTTATTTCATACTGTGTTTTTGATATTCAGCCCATACTGTAATGGTATTGCCATATCTCATTATAGGTTCAACTAGGCTGTTATATGTGACTAGCAGAGTTTTGTTATTTAGTATAATTTTGAGTTGTAGAATTTATAGATCAGTTTTCATATTCTTCCATTTAAATAGTCGACTTGATTTCCCCATTTCAAATGTGGGTCTAATACTAATCCTAGATGTATTATGGTGGCCGCACCATGTACACAACTGTTAACAGATTTGTTGAGTAGAATGGGTTCAAGTACATGGGACATTCCAACTTTAGTTGCGGAAAAGGAGATATATTTAGTTTAACTTAAGAAGATTGGTCTAGCCAGGTTTTTACTTTTCTAATTATTGCAATGGCTTTTTGCTTTGTTTTGTCCCAAGTCTCCTCCGCACAAATTAGTATCGTATCGTCTGCATACGATATAATATTGCATGTGTAATTTTTCTGTAAAAGATCATTTATATATAAATAAGGAATAATAATAAGCTAAGACCTAAGATAGTTCCTTGGGGAACTCCAGTTCTTATTATTTTTGTTGTGCCGTGAGCATTATCTATTTTGGCTTGCTGTGGTCTGTTGGCTAGATAGTCTTTAAATAAATCTTATACTTTTCCTCTGATATATATTTCGTCTAGTTTGCTTAATAGATGAATATGAGATACAGTGTCAAAGGCCTTTTATAAATCTGAGAAGATGGCTAAATCTTTCTTGTTCGATTCGGACTTAATTAGTATAGTGCCTGTTAGTAGTTGAAGAGGTTCTTCAGTATCAATATTCTTCTGGAATCCATATTGATCTATGGGATATTTCAAAAACACGCAAATTCATGATTATCTCGAAAACCGTAAAACTTTGTACTAAGGTAAATATGACTAAAATAAATATTATTATGTATTCTATCAGCTCGACCTGCAAAACACCCGGTATAAATATAAATTGTGTTTATGTTGTCGTTTTATTTTAAACTTGAGAGTTTATTGTACTGTGAATTAAATCTGAGGCTATAGCCTTATTAACTTTAATGAAATTTTGGTGGTTTACAAAATAGATGAATGTATTTAATTTAGCTCTAGAAGTAAGTGCATATCTTCTAGAAAGTCAGGAACGGACTATGCCCAAGGGTTTTCACCCCGATATTTTTACAGGCTTATTATAAGTAGATTCCTCAAACGTTTGCCAAGAAAAAAGGTTTAAGGCACTCTTATTTCTATTCGATAAAATTAACGGTTAATAAGTTGCAATTAAAAAACATATTAATGACGTCATAGGTTATAGCTTTGTGAAAACTTGCCTAGGAATTTTCAAAAATATATCAAAGCATAGCATTCCATATGTTCCTTTTAATATGTACGAGCGATCTTCCAAAAGACATTGTACACTTCTTATAGAATTTATCCAATACTTTACGAATATGCTGTATAGTGTTCCTCTACGGGTGCCGGTTCTGAGATTCGCTATATACTGAAGCTCAAGCTTATTGTACTCAAAATAGTTTTAGTTATAACGTATAATAACAATAAGACACTTAAAGAGGTAATTAAAATTTAATATTTCACACATAATATATTTAGTACCATGGGACATGATTCAACAGATGTTTCGATGTGACCACCTTTACGATCTAAACATAACCTTAATCCTGTTAATGCACAATAAGGTAAAATTTCTCCATTGATGTTTTCGCAGGCGACTGTGATAAATATACAATAAATACCATATATTATAATTAAATAAATTAGCAATTATATAATAATTATATATCGCGGTAAATAAATATGAAACTCAATGTTTATCATTATCTATAAATAATAGCTTAGTAATGCCTAATCTGACGATTTAGGAACCCATTCTATTGTTTCAGTGATTCCAAACATTGTAACAATATGTATATATCGCTTACAGATTTTTATGTAATTTTGTTATGCAAAATAAACAGCTTTCAAGACAGTTGTCCGTCGATACGTCCGCCACGTTTCTTGTAAGCATGGTAGCCGCAGAAATAAAAAGTTCATACACTTTTTTAGATTTATGGCGCTGCAGCTTCATTTGTTATTTCAATTATATCTGGAGGAGTACAAGTAATTTTCAACAGTTTGATAAATACTAAATATTCAGATTTCAAACTGACAACTGAGAATTAATTAAAGAAATTGAAATAATTAACTATGGATAAATAAATAATAAATAAACATCACAGAAATTAGACAACTTCCAATTCCAGAAGCCAGAGGCTTGTGCGGAAGGGGATTACACATTGAAAAGACGCGGACATACAACCATTTCCGGGATTTGAACCTGGTGGCGCGGCTATCGGCCAGATAAATGGATGGATGGAAACTTATAAACTTTCATATTGTTTTCTGACGAGTCGAGATTCACCAACAAGGAATATTAGATAAACAAAACAATATATATTGGACTCAGAATTAACATTTAAGGAGGCAAGGTAATTTTCAGGAAAGATTTGGAGTAAATGTGTGGGCTGGGGTGATTGAAACAAGAATTATTAAACGTATTTTCTTTCAATGACCTTTAATAGGGGACCGATATATAGAATTTCTACAAAATGACATTGAAGAAATGTTGATGGACTTGCTGTTTCAGAACAAATGTATTATCAACTTAAGATGACCATACTTAAGACTATGGAAAAACTGCTTGATAGGCATATCAGGGACGGTGGAGACCAGCGCACCGTCCCTGATTGGTCTTGACCAATGTATCCGGACCAGTATGCATATCAACAGAAACAGCACTCCATTATCTCATAAGAATGATGGAGGAGACGCTGGAAGAGAAGGAAGTTGGTTTAGGGGCCTTCCCTGATATAGAGTGAGCATTCGGCAATACATCTTTTTACTCGATCACCAGGGCTGCCAGACCGAGAACATGCTTAAAGGCACGGTGGTATTCACATCCATGTTCGGTGAGACCCTAGGAGCTCAAGTAGCGAAGGGGTGTCCACAGGGAGGAGTTCTTTCTCCTCTCCTGTGGAACCTTGTAGTGGAGGAGCTCCTGGGGACACTCAACAGCAAAGGATTTACCGTACAATTTGTATGCTGATGACATAGTCATTACAATACGCGGCAAATTTAGCAGTACGGTCAGGGAGCTCATGCAGAAAGCCCTGAACGTTACTCAATCATGGGTCGAGAAAGAAGAGGAACTAAAAATTAACCCTCAAAAAATCACCGTCATTCCATTCACCAGGAGTAGAACCTTGGAGGGATTAACACCCTTAAGACTCTCAGGTGAAGAATTAGCAATGTCGTGGGAGGTGAAGTACCCTGGAATTATAATCAATTCCAAACTTACCTGGAACCAGCACATTGAACGGATAAAACGGAAGTCAGAAATTACCCCAACAGCAATTAGATGAATCTGTGAAAAATCTGAGGACTTAAGCCTAGCATGGTGCAGTGGCTATATACCATGGTTATAAGACCCTCGACTACCTATGCAGCTTTGCTGTGGTGGCCAAAAGTGCTGCAGACATTAGCCTCGAACAAGCGAAGCCAGATACAAAGGCTGGCATGTTTAGGCATAACGGCGGCAATGCGGTCGACTCCCACTGCGGCAATGGGGGTTCTGCTTGGTTTCCCCCCACCTCATATAGTGATACAGGGGGAGGTCAGGTTGGGACTCCTTAGGCTGTAAAACTCTGGGGAGCTGACACACCACTGCCCCTGCTTAGACCACGAGAGAATAAGACAAATTGTGGTGGACCCCATCCTTGAAATGCCGTCGGACCACATGGTAACAACATACTCCCTCCATGGACCTTTTGAGCTGGTTATACCGGATCGAGAGCAATGGAAGGGAGGAACGCCAGAATTCCTGAGTAAAGACCTCACCTGGTACACAGAACAGAACTGACACAGGAACAGGATCTGGAATATATGGAGAAAACCCAAGAACAGGCCTCAGTTTTGTTCTTGGGAAATGCAGCACTGTATTCCAGGCAGAAATTCACGCAATACTTGAATGTATTCGTGAAATTACAAGGAGAGCTTATGCAAATAAGCAGATCCATATCATCTCCTCAGATAGTCAGGTGGCACTGAAGGTACTAATGAGCCACAAAGCGACGTCGAGATTGGTCTGGGAATTCCTAGAAGTACTCAAAACACTGGCAGAACAGAATTCATAAAAACTGATCTGGGTGCCAGGACATGGTGAGGTCCTAGAAAATGAAAAAACCGACGAACTTGTCAAACAAGGATCGGCTACAGAATTCCTTGGCCCAGGACTGACCCTCGCAGTGCCTAAGTGCAGTGCAAGGAGGTGCATAACAGACTGGGTCAAAGAAGAGCATATTAGATACTGGCAGAACATGCCAGGACTCAGACACGGTAAGGCCTTCATGTCCAAACCGTGTACAAAACGAACTCAGCAACTGCTTACGCTAAGCAGAAATCAGCTGGGAACAGTAACAGGGCTCCTCACAGGACACGTACCCGTAAAGGAACACCTGCATAGAATGGGACTGTATGAGGGCAACCTTAACTGCAGACTCTGCGGAGAGATGCCTGGGACAATATACCATATACTCTGTCAATGCGAGGCTCTGGATCGCAAGAGGCAAAATATTTTTGTGGCCACAAAAATGGACTCAAAAAACACTAGAACATCTGCCGGTGATAAAACTGTTAGCTAGTTAGCAATACAGGAATCACCGGTAGAATTTAGAAACAGGAAGAGTCACAATAAGCCAATTTCGGCTGCAGTGTACCGACCTCGGTAATCAGCCCTGTACACTAAAAAAATAAAAACCAACAAGATGGGGTTCCGCCTCCTAATGCCCCTCGAATTATGGCCCATTTAGTGAACCGGTACCGTGGCCTGCCCGCTCAGCATTTTAGATGTTTTTGTGAGGTTATGAAAAACAACGAGTTTTTTATACACTCCCTCAAACGCTTGAAATTTTGGAAAATAATTCCGGCGAAGTTTTTGCAAGTATAATTCCTGCTATGTTGCGAAACACCATTGACCGAGCTAGAAAATGTCAAGAAAAAGGGAGATGCACTTTGAACATTCACTAACTTTTAATTTGTCTTTTAGTATGTTTTTTATTGTAAGAAAAAACAATATTTAAAAAAAAGCTTTTATTTAAATAATGCTCTAAAAAGTAAAAAATACACTTTGAAGTAAATCAAACCCATCATTTTGTTACATTGTATAATTTTTTTTCATGATATAAAAGCTTGTCGCGAGATTTTCCTGTATAAAGGAGATTTTAATATAGACATTGCCAAAAGTTTGTAATTTTTTGCCAACAGAGATCAAACATATTAAAAATGTAAAAAAAATTTGAACATTGTCAAAAAAAGTTATTTTTCAAAATTATTCTGATTTTATAAATATTTTAGACAATAATTGTATAATATAAATACTATATTCTAAGTTGTAGAAATTGTTACTTATAAGTATATCATTCACTAATTTTACACTACCCATTTTGTACGTTAAGAAAATAAATTCAATAGTTCACACTTGCTCACAGCACAGTACAAGTGTTTAATCACTTAGGTGCTCTACATACACAACTGCAAAATAATTTTTTTTCGCATGTACTAATCCTTTATAATTGTGATCCCTCGAAATATACTTATCCGAGGAAGAAGTATTTGTATACTTTTATTATCTATTATTATCAGCGCCAATAAAAACGATTACTAGCAAGGAAGTCCGCACAAAGCATATTTTAATTTCGATTTTTTGCGTGTATATCTTTTTTCTCAGAATTTACCTAGGCCTGTAGACATTACACCTTTTGCCTCGAACTGATATGCGGCACAATTAAAAAGAAACAATAAGGCCCCGCATAATCGTCACCTCAGTCTTCACAACCCTTAGAATAGAATATTGATTATTGATTAAAATATAATTGGTTATTGGTATCTTTTCTTAACATCTATTGATGTATCCACATCTATAGAAGAGTTCCGTGAGAACGCAAAAATTAAGATTACGATCGCGTCTCCCTTCCCTGAGTGAAAAAAGTGTTGATGTAGATAGAGCAAGGCTTTTCTAATATTTGCAACGATTTTGCTTTGTTCTCTGAGCATATTATTTTGCAATAAAACTTGTAGCGGAGTTTTTGGTATTTATCAAAGAATAGATAAATACTTCTACTATGGTTCTTATAATGATATACCACACAGAGTGTTTTAAAAATACACCACATTAGTGGGTAGATGTCACGCAATCTTATAAGTCAAAAATGCCTAATTTAAGTTCGTTACAATATTAATAATAACTATATTATAATCTCGGATTCCTTGTCAGTTTTAACATCACTTAATCATAGTTATCCGCCGAATATTCCATTAAATCCCTTTATTATTAATATTAAAAAAATCATTAGACAGTTACACGCAAATGGGGGTCGCATAGCTTTTATGTGGGTCAAAGCGCATATTGGTATTTATTTTAACGAAAAAGTCGACTCCATCGCTAAACAAAGCATTTCATCCGGTTTAGAAACTCCAAAACAATTAAGTTACGATGATGCTGTGAACTCCTGTAAACTTTTAATAAAAAGAAAGTGGTCAAACATGTGGCAAGAATTTGTTGTTACCAACCCCACAAGGTACACTAAAATTAATCCTGAAATACCATCCAAATTCTGGCATGACAATCTTAACCTACCTAGAAAGTACATAACAATTATCAATAGAATAAAATTTGGGCATGGCTGTTATCCTTCACATCTCTTCAGAATGGGTATTTCCCCTACAAATTTGTGCGATACATGTAACATTGAAGGTGATTTGGATCACGTATTCTTTGACTGTAATAAATACACAGACGCAAGTAACGAATTGTATAAACAACTGATTAATTTAAATATAGAAACCCCTTTCAACCTACTACATTTAATATGTCTTAATAATAACGACATTCTAGGCTGTCTGATATCCTTTTTATATAAAAGTGGCATAAAAATTTAGGTTAGAGTTGGCATTCCTGTGTTTAAACCTTTTATGTATAATCCGAGGCCTTTACCTGTGTTGTGTAAAATCAAAATGCCTTGACGGGCCCCTAGGCGAGAAGCGTGTGCCCTTGTTTAGTTCCCATTGTGTTCTTCTAAAAACCTTCTCTTGTTAGAATTAGATTTAGCGTTTTCAAATAATAGGACAGTGTATCTGGCTGTATGGACTATGTCCAAATGCCATTAAAAAAAAAAAAAAAAAAAAGTTCGTTACAGAGAGAAAGCTATCGAATTTTTTACTCAAAGGTTAATGAAGAGATAAGTGTTGTCCAATGTCTTCAGCAGCTTTTTCTGCATATTTTAATATTTTCTTACGTCGAATTCAAACAGTTTCATACTTTGCCTCGAGAGCTGGCAGTTGAACAAAGCTACTTTGTATTTAAAACCGTTCTCTGTAGTGCACCATTGTACAAATTCTAAATTTGTCCCTGTTCACTTAAAGCAATTTGACGCTTTTCTGAGGAACCCTTAGCTATTTTCCTATAATATGTTGAATTTACTCACTCAATACTCTATTTAGGCCAGGCGTCAGGGAGACAAAAGATATTACTACTGAAACTAGATCATTACAGACCTCTTTCAGACATACTAATTTTTCCCCTTCGCCCGCCCCCCGGAACTCCATTTCTGTGAAGTTAGCACTACCACTTTAAAATTTTGAAATCGTTTTGGCCCCATTAATTGTAGATTTTTTTGTTGCGAATTTGTTGCGTTGAGGAAAAGTTTGTAGCTCTTTATTTAAAAAAAATAACCCATGGTAATACTAACTTCACAGTGAAGATAGCATTACCGCTCATAGAAATCGCTTTAACAAGTGCACAAACATTTTTTTATCATAAAAATAATTTGTTGCACACGATTAATGAAAAAAATGTTTTTTCTAATAACTTCTGGTAATACGAACTTGATAATCAAAATAGCATTAAAACTTATGAACAATCACTTTTAATAATAACTTATAAATAAGAACGATCAAAAAAATTGCTTAAATATTTTTTAAAAAGGAACCGGAAAAAACAGCTTTAAAAAAGAGGGCAATCGCGACCGAACGAGTCCGGGTGCATCGTATAGAAAATGACACACAAAATGTGCAAGACGAGTAAGGAAGGAAATTTGCAGATAACAGGTTTCAAAAGATTTTGGGAACAAAACGTGGACTACTGTAATTTATACTGAAAATTAGTAACAGTTTACTCATAAAAACAGGCGTTCTATTTTATCGCGTAAACATTTAACTCAAAAATGTTTTCTAAGAGACGAAAAAGCACAAATCGCTAGCATTCTAGGGTTGTCATAAAAAGAGAAAGATTTCTCGAAAATATTAGAGTATATTGTCTGGTCGATAGCCGAGTGGGTTAAGGCGATTAAAGGAGCTGCAAAAAACAATTAACTACAGAATAGAGGACCACAGAGAGAGGTCCTGGAACGACAAAATAGCCTCATTGTCGAGACAGGACAACTCTCTGTGGCGAATAACAAAACTATTTAAAAAACCTTATCTTCAGCCACCTACCATCATATACAACAATGTTCCATACTACACACATACAGACAAAGCGGATGCGTTTGCCACAAATTTAAAAGAGGGTAACACTTCAACCCCTAATAACACCATGTTTCACGATAATGTTACCCGGACAGTCAACTCGTATCCCTCCCACCATCTTCTCCCTCTAAATCAATTATCAAAAATATATACCAAGGAAATTAAGTCAATTGTAAAAACCCTACCCAACCTAAAATCCCCCGAAATTGACGGAATCCCAAATATCCTCCTTAAAAAACTTCCAAATAAAGCTCTGGTGCAGATAATGTACATTACAAACGCCATTTTTAAACTACAGTTCTTCCCAACCAGCTGGAAGACAGCCATCATCATACTAATTTTAAAGCCCAACAAACCGGAACATAACGTGGGCAATTACCGTCCTATCGCGCTACTTAACACCCTAGCGAAACTGACCGAGAGAGTGATATTATTGAGACTAAATAAACACATAGACACTAAGAACATTCTCCCTAAAAATCAATTCGGATTCTGCGGGCGGTCGTTTTACGCCGAGACAGCCGTCCGGAAGGTCCGGCAGCACCTCGTGTTGCTAATGAACTTTTATACAGACTGGAAAATTCACGTCAACGAGCACAAGACAGACACGATAACTTTACATAGAAAATTCACTAATACACAGACTTTTACAAAAATACGAATAAACAACAAAGACATTGGGGAAAAGAGCACAGTTAAGTATCTAGGGTTAACTCTGGATACGAGGCTCTACTTTGGTCCCCACATTACGAATACGATACAGAGGACATACACAGCACTAAGTAGACTCTACCCACTAATGAACTGTAGAAGCAGACTAACTACTGACAACAAACTAACACTGTACAAGACGATTTTTAGACCAATAATGACGTATGCCTGTGTGTCCTGGAACACCATCTCGGACGCACAGTGCATGCGTCTACAGACCTTACAGAACAAACTACTTCGACTATCACTAAACCTTAATAGATACACTCTGATCGCGGAATTGCACGAGAGGGCGAATGTACCCTACATCAGACAGTACATTAACGATACTGCACAAAAATTCCTCTCCACGAAAATTCAGCGATCGGAGCTGACACGCAACTTAACAGAAAGACGTAGACACAATGACCCTAAACACGCCCACAAATTACTCCATCAGAATCTACCCTTGTATGATGAGTTATTAGACTGACAATGGAGTAAGACACATAACCCTCACATAACAGAGAACAATTGCACCGACATACCTTCCTCTATCCTCCTCCCCCTGCCTACCCCCTCCCCCCTCTTCTTTTTATTGATGTCGCATATTTAATGCATAGAAGTATTATTTATGTTAACAGTTCTATGTAAATAGTTTTCATTAAGAGAACATATTTTTAATCTATCCTAATTGGAATGTGGAAATTTTATTTCTTGTACAATAGATACAAAAATTCTTAAATAAGTCCAACTATTTATATACACCCTGCTGCTTGCAGAAATACAACATAAAAAGTCACTCAAGCTCCTTAGGAGAGTGAGGTTAAATCCCATCAATAATAATATTTGTATACGTGTTATTTCGGTTCCCACCAGCCACCTAACGCGACACGCAACAAAGTCTTGAACTGAAAAACACATGAAAAAATGCATTTGCAACAGTTTTTGCAGGTGGTAGTGCCAGGTTGCACTGGAAATTCAAAATTTCATTAAATTTTGCAAACACTTTTTTCACAACAAATTAGGTCTTGGTGCAATAAATTCATACACCACACGCTACAAATCATCGACGTGAGAAACAGATAAAAAAATGCATTTGCAACGGTTTTTGGCAGTGATAATACCAGGTTGTGCTGAAAATTTACGAATTTATTGCAGCGAGACATAATTTGTTGCGAAACAAGTTTTCGCAAAATCGATAAAACGTTTCAGCACAACCTGGTAGTACCACCTACAAAAAGGGTTGTAAGCGCATTTTTCATGTGTTTTTCACTTCGGCGATTTGGAAAACCGATAAAACGTTGAATTTTCTGCACAACCCTGGCATTACCGCTTACAAAAATGGTTGTAAATGCATTTTTTCGTGTGTTTTTTACTTCAACGATTTGTAGCGCGTGATCTACGAATTTGTTGTGCCGAGTAATAATTTGTTACGAAAGAAGTTTTCGCAAAAATCGATAAAACGTTAAATTTTCAGCATAACCTGGCATTACCACTGCCAAAAACCGTTGCAAATGCATTTTTTCATGTGTTTTCACTTCGATGAATTGTAGCGTGTGGTGTAAGAATTTGTTGTGCCGAGTAATAATTTGTTACGAAACAAGTTTTCGCAAAAATCGATCGAGTTGAATTTTCAGCACAACCTGGCATTACCACTGCCAAAAACCGTTGCAAATGCATTTTTTCATCTGTTTCTCACGTCGGGGATTTGTTAGTGTACAAATTTGTTGCACCCAGACTTAATTTGTTATGAAAAAAGTGTTTGCAAAATTTAATGAAATTTTGAATTTCCAGTGCAACCTGGCATTACCACCTGCAAAAACCGTTGCAAATGCATTTTTTCATGTGTTTTTCAGTTCGAGACTTTGTTGCGTGTCGTGTACAAATTTGTTGCATCGAGAAACAATTTGTTGCAAATAAAGTTTTCTCTAATATTCTCTAATATTTTCGAGAAATCTGTCTCTTTTTATGACAACCTTAGAATTCTAGCGATTTGTGCTTTTTCATCTCTTAGAAAACAGTTTTGAGTCAAATGTTTATTCAATAAAATGGAACGAGTGTTTTTATGAGTAAACTGCTACTACTTTTCAATATAAATTACAGTAGTCCACGTTTTGTTCCCAAAATCTTTTGAAACCTGTTATCTGCAAATTTCCTTACTTACTCGTCTTGCACATTTTGTGTTTCATTTTCTATACGATGCACCCGGAATCGTTCACTGGCGATTGATCACTTTTTTAAAGTTATCTGTTTTTTCCGGTCCTTCTTTAAAAAATATTTAAATAATTTTTTTGATCGTTCTTATTTATAAATTATTATTAAAAGCGATTTTTCAGAAGTTTTAATGCTATCTTGATTATCAAATTCGTATTACCAAAAGTTATTAGAAAAAACATTGAATGGTCCTACGAAGAAAAGATGGTTATCAAAATTAAAGATAAGTGAATTTTCTATTGAAATGGTTCAGGCACATTTTTGCATAGTATTAATATTATTGGAGTTGTAGGTGGGGGAAGTCAAACATCGTATCGCATCCGCGGTGTATCGACACTTTCAAAATTTCAAAATTGATAATAAATGTATTTACTTAAACTTCAAAAGTGAAAATTAAACGTAATAGCAAGTAGAAATACATGGAAATATAGAAAATTTACCGTCACTGATTTTGAATGTTAACTCGCTCAATCCTAGAATATAAACATAATTTAGGCATCTGAGCGAATTTGGCTATCTAATCTGGGCCAACATATCTCTTCAATGAAGCTGTTTTAATAGATTTCGGGGCATCTTGTCGAAAAAAGTTCACTTGAATTGGCTGATAGAGATGCTCTTGGCTGAAAACTACATTTATTGTGACGGCAACCTATACGAAAGCCCTAACTAATGTCGTTTCGTGCGGGTGAATGGCAGGACCACGGGGACCCTCTGCGTAGCGTTAATTATCGACAGAGGACCGTCTGCCCGCCTTTTACTCACGGACATGCTCTATCAAGCGTGTAACTGTCGCTTAACAATCATAAGACAACAAAGCATCAAAGACCCAGAAATATAATTCAAATTGTTCACGGTTTCTTTTCCAAATAAACCACGACGCCAGAAAATTGTGAATGTTATAAAATTAATAAACGTAAAAAATTCCTAGATATCGTCATATCTTGTTGCAGTAGGTTTTTTATAGTTTAGTTACTTTGAATTTAACAATTTTAAGACATTTTAAGTTATCAGGCAAGCTGTTGTATAGTGCAATGCAATTTTACGTGCTGTGGCGAAAGCTTGAAATTAGATGTTTTGTGATGTGGTATCGTTAATAAATTTCCTTTCGAATTTGATAAAGATGGGGATCAGCTAATGTAATAAAGTCCTTCAGATTGAGTTTAGCAAATATTAGACAGTTATACAATATATAAATCCAGGGAAATGTAAGCATCTTTTTGCTGGTATTGTGAACGATCCATCTTTTGGCGTCTGAAGGACTTCTACAATATTTTTCAAAAATGAATATTAACGTTGACAAATAAGGGTTCAAAACGACTGTTTCAGACGGAGAATAATACAAAATTTATACTTACTGTTCGTTTATGCTTAACTGCTTCTCTGATTGTATCAATTGGACGTCGTAACACTATAAATCTAACACAGTAAGTACTAACACTTCCTTAAAATTAAACCTGAAAGGGAAGTTTGAAAATACAAGGAAAAGACAATATAAAATTCAAAAATCTATATTAAATCTCTTGAAAAATTCATGTTTTACAACAACTTCAAGAAAAATGTTTTTTACAAACTATAGTCTGGCCCGTGTACAACACATGGTAAGGAACGGACGACTTATAATATACCAACTACCATCCAATATGCGGTTTTTGAGCTAAAGTTCAATATTTATAAATTTTTTGGTGGGCTTTTGCTTGCCTGTCTATTGACGTATTTTCAGTTCAATATCAATTTTGATCGCTCCTCGGAGCTTAAAAATGCTTGAATCGCAACAAATTTGAATTATATTTTGCAATTACAATTTCATACGTTCTGGCAAGGCGGTCCCATGCACATATGAGTACATGGTAACTGGTTTTCTGACACCGAATCACTGAAGAACCGGTTTAGGGCAAATCCCGTTAAAACCCATCATTTTCCTGTCAAAATCGACTGCTAGGAAATGATGGGGGGTCCCTTATTGCTAAAGGCTATTTTCGCTAAAACTCTCGATATACTTTGAATAGAGACTGGATTAACTTGTCCTCATATTTACACAATGCATGAGTTGCAGTGCTTAACAACGTGGATTCGTAAAAGGGTTTTTAATTTTGAAATTTCCGAAATTAAAGTCAAATTTTGTTACGGTTTCTAAATTTTGGTGGTCGGGGCGACATTACGTCCCCGTGCAGTGACATTTACTACACTTTCTAAAATTACGCTCCTTGATGAGTTATTGAAATTTTTGCATAAAAAACGCTCCGTGGAGCGAAAATATAAAAACTTCTTCCAACGTTATTTTTACGTGAAGCACGCTTTTCATACGAAATGTTTCGGATTTTGTTACAGTTTCGAAAAGTTTATCGAGGGTTTTATCGTGTTCTTTAACAGTATCTCTACAGAACTCTCTGTACTTTAATTTGAAGATTAATCTAATTAATCTTCTGGATGAATAAATACTCTGTTTGAATGATATGACCTGCCCCATAGGAGAATATTTAAAGAAAGGTGAGAAAAAGCTAAAGCATTATATATAATAATAATAATTTAATTTTATTTAGCATATTGCTAGTTTACAGAAATTTTTTTTACAAAATTTTTACATTATTAATCTTATTGTATAACTTTATAACTACAAAGCACAGTGGCAAAAGTACATTTCATGATATAAACAAATAGAGTATAATACATTAGATGCCTAAATACAAAGCTTTTGTCTTATGTTTTAAAGTTTGGACATTTTTTGATTGTTTAATTTCGTTTGGCAATTCATTAAAAAGTCTAAGGCCATCATTAAATAGTGATTTTTTGAGAATATTTGATTTACTTCTTTCTATATGGTAATTATCACAGTTTCTGGTACCATATGCATGCAAACTTGATCTCTTTATCAAAAATTTCTGTAGATACTGTGGAGTCAAGTTATTTGCTGTTTTGTATACTAAGATCACAGTTGATTGTTCAATTATTTGATCGACATTTAACCGTTTTAAGGAATTCAACATATCTTTTACTGGTACATGCATATTACAATTCAGTATTATCCTCATAGCTTTATTTTGTAATAGTTGTAACTTGTATATATCATCCTTTTTACAAGAAATTAATAATTACATACAATAGTTGAAATGTGGAAAGATGATAGTATTGTACACCGCTAATTTACACCAGCCAGAGAGGTTATCAGAAACTCTTCGAAAATATCCAACTTTTTTACCTATTTTTTTACATAAGTATTCTACGTGTTTAGTAAAATTTAACTGCGGATCCAAAACAACACCTAAATATTTTATTTCATCCACGTAATCTACTTTTATATTATTTATATATACAGATAAATTCTGATTTATAAACGATTGACAGTTTCTTTTGGTGCCCAGTACCATACCTTTAGTTTTTGCTGCGTTTAACTTTAATTTATTACTACATAACCATAAGTACAAATATTGCATTTCTTGGTTCATGATGTTTACAATTTCTATAAAATTTTCACCAGAAACTGAGATAAGCGTATCATCTGCGAAAAGATTTACAAAAGAGTTTTTCAGTGCACTGCAAATATCATTCATATAAATAATAAATAACAAAGGGCCCAACACACTACCTTGAGAAACACCGTAGTCACTCTTCACTTTTTCAGATAAAGCCCCGTTACACTTTGTTCTATGGTACCTGTCTGTTAAATAATTTTCCAGCCAAGCCAGAACTTTATTTTTGACTCCATACATTGCACATTTTTTTATCAGCGCTTTTCTGTCAACAGTCTCAAAGGCTCGTTGCAAATCAACAAACACACTTAGCACGATATTACCTTGATCTATATCACGTCTCCATTTTGAACACACAAGCTGTATTAATGTTTCACAGGAATGCTTATGACGAAATCCAGATTGTCCACTGTATAGTATATTATTTTTATTAAAGTACGCATATAATTGTTCGTATACCAAAATTTCTATGATTTTTTCGATGACTGGCAATATATTTATCGGTCTACAATGCTCAGGTTTTTTTGGACCACTTACTTTTGGGACTGGCACTATAAGGCTACATTTTAATTGACGTTTTAGTCCAGCTTCATTTAATGTACCAGATAGTTGCAAATTGCAAAGTGTGAGATATTTAATTTTTTACGTACCTGGTTTATTTGTAACTCCCATGACAACCGGCAGTCTACTTGTGTACACAGGAATTTATCATTTTCCTTTACAGGAAATTCATTTTGTAAACAAAATATTTTAAGGTTAACATTGATAAAAACAGTTTTGTCCGCATTTGGCATCAATCTGTTGAGATACAGTATTTTTTACTCTCGCACATAATTAATTCACTAAGAGAGTCTGCTGAAATAGTTATGGACGTATCATCCGCGTACATAATAGTAAAGCCTTGCTGCATATGTTCAAGTATATCATTTATATACAATAAAAAAAGCAATGATCCTCATATGGAACCCTGTGGTACTCCAAGAAGAACTTCTTTAGTCTCTGAATTTGTTCCATCATAGTTCAAATGTGCTTTTAGAGGACAGAATATTAAAACATAATATTTTTTTTGTCCCAAACTCCTCTGTAAAATCCTTATTTTACTATAAGGAACGTAACCAGACTGCAACCAACAACTACTCTCCGGGATATGTGCCGCGCCGAGCACTGAATTACAAGTTACAAGACTGGTGCGTGTAATAATTGTATATTACCAACAGAACGCTAATGCTTACTACCATAATAATAAGAAATAAGTGGGGTAATAGGCATTGGCGGACGGAGGAGATTAACTATAAATTGAGAAAAGAGATAGTAAATATAGGAAAGCAATTATCATAGGCCAAAAAAGCGATTGGAATGAATTCAAAATACCAAGCAATAGAGTAGTATCATGTATACGAGACAGTAAAAGAAATTATTATGAACAAAAAATAGATGAAATGAAAACGAACCCAAAAGAAATATGGAAAATATTGAAGGAAGGGGAAAGGGGGAAATAATACAAATAGAATAGGCATTATTTACGAAGGGAAAATGTATACAAATGAAGAAGAGATATCAGAAATTTTTAACAATTATTTTTTAAATAGTACTGAAGGAATTGCACTATCACTTACAAAAACAGAGAGGACAGAAGAAATTTTGGAAAGTATACCTAGAATATATAGTAGATTAGAAACATTCAACTTGTTAGAATTTCAACAGCTAAAGAAAATTGTCAGGGACATGATTAACAAAAATAGTAGTATAGACGGTATAACAAGACAAATGATTAAACTATCGTTTGAAGCAATTGGAGATGGGTTTTTGCAGGTTGTAAATAATAGTTTAGAGAAATGAGAATTCCCTAAAAATTGGAAAAAATCAATAGTAATTCCAATAGAGAAAATAAAAAATACAATACAATGTGAAAAGTTCCGTCCCATTAACATGTTACCTAACTATGAAAAACTATTAGAGTTAATTGGTAGAATATATGGAAAATAATAGACTGTTAACTAACTATCAAGCAGGTGTTCGCAACAATAACTCATGTGAAAGTGCTCTGCAGTCAGTATTGGTGGATTGGAAAAATGCCATTAACAACAGAAAAGTCGTTGGTGCAGTGTTTCTGGATTTTTAGTGTGCGTTCGAGACAATCGACAGGGATTTAATGTTATTGAAAATGAAAAAGATAGGCGTTGGTGGTTGTGTGTTAAATGGTTTCAGGATTATCTATGTGACAGATTGCAATGCATAAAATTTAAAAATTCAATATCATCAGAAAAAGTAACGCAGTATGGTGTCCCACAGGGAACTGTACTGGGACAAAAACTATTTATTATGTATATTAATTATATAGTTCTACATGTTAAGAGATGCCAAATTCAATTATTTGCAGATGATATCCTGTTGTTTTGTGTGGGTGACAATGTAAAATCGGTAATAGAAGATTTAAATTATTATTTGCAAAATTTGTTTAGTTGGTTAACCAATAACAACTTAAAATTTAATACAAATAAATCAAAATTTATGATAATAAAAAATAGGTAGTTGGCATATATCAACACTCATGATGTTGTAAAGTAATAATAAAATAGAACAGGTAAAAGAATCAAAATATTTAGGGGTTATAATAGATGAATATTTGAGCTTTTCAAATCATGCAACTTATATTACCAATAAAATAGCGAAGAAGATAAACTTATTAGAGCGAATAGGAAATAATTTAACACAATGGACAAAACAAACCATATACCAATCAATTATGCACCTCCATTTTCAATATTGTTCAAAAATTCTGTTTTTGCTCTCAAGCGCTGAGATAAATATCTTACATAAAAAACAAAATCAGGCTTTACGAATAATTTTAAAATGCAATCGATACCCAAGTATAAAATCAATGTTAGATAAATTTAAAATGCTCAGTGTAAAACAAACTTTGATATTATATACATTATTTCTCATTTTTAAAATTTTGCGTAGGTTATTACCAGAACATTTATTAGATACTTGTACATTTGTAAATGAAATTCATCATTACTTTACAAAAAGTAGTAACAATCTATATGTACCAACTGTAAGAACTAATTATGCACAAAATAATATTTTTTACAAAGGTCTTGTAACGTTTTATATAATAAGTTACCAAGTGAAATTATTAATTGTGAAAACACAAACCAATTTAATAAACTATGTTACCAATATATTATACAGGAAAAAATAAATATTGCATGAGGTGCAATTTACATTTAAGTAAACACATTTTTATTTATTTTAGTTTTTTTAAATGTTTGTGAAATTTTATGTTTATATTTATTCATTTGTATCTCATTGTATTTATAGAATTTATAAAATTTATAGAATTTATTGTCCAAAAAGAAATCAAGTATAAAGTATATGCAGAGACATAGGACGTGTCAAATTCAAGACTTTTGATACAATGAAAGACAAAATAAACAAATCACAGGCAGTGTTGAATCTAAGCCAGCGGTTAAAATACTCATCTAGACTATAAAATACGTTAGAATATAAAAAAATCGGCAGCTACTGGATGCGGCTGGAACCTCCCCACTCGGTGGATCTTTGAAACCGAAAAGAGCATTAAATTGTGTGACAAAACGGCACTAAACGTAATCCGATCTCATCCAAAACCTTTTCAGATCTTCTGGGGCACTAAAAAAACCCTTAACTTAATGAATTTACAATCATCTATGCGAGTTATTTCCTACATTATCGCTCGTTGAATAATATACTATAAGGATATTAACAACTTTAACATCACTTGAACGACTAAGCAAGTCTAGTTATCCTAAATACTACAGATTTGTAAAGCAACAAACTGAAACTTGGTAAAGTGATAATCTATAATAAATTCACCAACGAAGGTACAGACAGAAAGCATGTGATATTGATATTGTTACATCTACCTTTAAAATTTGTGACAATTCACTAAAAGTTACAAATATGCCGAAATCTTATTAACATGACATGACACCAACGTTATCGGATGACAAACGATGACAATGACAATCGTCAAAATTTGCTCATTGCAATCCGATCGCTCGCGGCTGTCTTTGTTAAATGAAACATTACCATTTCAGTAATTTTACTAGATTTTAGAGGAATATGTGTAGTTTAATTCTTCGATTTGTCTGTATATATATTTAAAAACGGCTCTAAACGTAATCCGCTCTACTTCTAGAGCAGTGAAGAAACCCTTACACGTGAATTGACATGTGATGTGACGAGTTTCACGACGTAACGGCTACGCACATCGATCATGTCATGCGAAATGCGATCTATGCTTCATATTTGCTTTGTTTTCAATTTCTTTTCACGGAAACCAAATCGAAAGGGTGGAAGTGTGATATATCATTGAAATCAGAATTTTAACTGCTGTTCAATGGTTCCATTGCAAATTGAAAGTAATTATAAAATAAACAACTTGTTGCGTCAAAATGGCACTAAACGTAATCCGATCTCAACCAAAGCCTTTTCAGATCTTCTGGGACACTAAAGAAACTCACATGCAAAGTTTCATTCAAATCCGTTCAGTGGTTTCGGCGCTATCGTGTTAACACACATACACACACACACTGACATTTTTCAAAAACAAAAATTTTTTTTGGGTTCCTAGGGCCTCAAAACGTTGATGTTATCTCAATTTTCGTTTTTGAATCAATTTTAGTAACCTCTCACAATTTTATTGTGGAGAGGTTAATATATCTACATTATGCTTAAACTCCATAACATTATCTAAACATTTTATATAATCAGGTAACTTATTATATATTTTTTTCAGAAATAGTTAATTTGTGTTTAGGTATACATAACTGCTCTTTCCCACGAGTTTCATAATCATGATAAACATTATTATTTACGAAAAGGTTTAAATTAGTTTTAACATACATAATAATTTCTTTTATATAGAGAGAGGGTAATGTTAATAATTTGTTGGCTTTAAACGTATCTCGAAAAGATCTTAGATTTGATAGCCCAATATTGTTCTAATGGCTTTCTTTTGCAAACAAAAAACTCTGACGCTATGAGGCGAACAACCCCAAAATATAATTCCATATTTTATTTTTGACACAAACTGTGCATGGTAGAACGTCAGCAGAACAGATTGGCTTACTAGGTCTTTAAGTCTGTATAATGCATAACAACTGGATTGTAGTTTAGGGCATAAGTTATTTACATGCGTCTCCCAATTAAACTTATTGTCTAAATATATGCCTAAATATTTCGTTGACTGAACTTGTTGGAGTGACTTATTGTTTATTCTCACAAGATGGCTGCTGTTCATAACTCCACTTTTGGGTGTAAAATGAATAAATGTGGTTTTAGAAGTATTGAGATAAAGTTTGTTGTTTTGAAACCAGCTTGAGAATTTTTTAGGATATATTCTACATAGTTTAAACAGTCATTCATGTTATTCCCAGTACACAAGTAGGTATTATCATCAGCAAACATTACTAATTTGTTTTGTGTGTCAATTTCTGGTAGTTCATTTATGAATAATAGAAATAATAATGGCCCAAGGACGGATCCTTGAGGGATACCACAGTCCGTTTTACGTTCATTTGATTTACTATTATTAATGTGTATTATCTTTAGCTAACGCTATTACTCAAAAATTTCGACAAAATTTAGTACATACCGATTTTGGGTGGTGATGAATCCATATGGCGTGCATATATTAAAAAAAAAACATGAATTATTAAAAATTTTAATACTAAAAACTGACGTAGGAGGCATTGAATTTTGTAGGAATCTGGTGCTTTTTCTCCAAAAATGCAGGTTAACAAGACCTATGATTTAAAAAAAAAACAGTGAAAATCACATACTAAATAAAAATTTTATAGGATGACTTCAAACCAAATGGGCCACTGTAGAAGGGGTGTGATTGCTATGACCACGCGTTTCGCCAAATATTCCATGGAATGAGTCCGGGAAGTAGCAAGTATTTCCCTCAGTGTATAAATCATTTTTACGTCGTATCCTTTCTGGTCTGAGTTAGATTAGTTTTAAATTATATTTTAATTAATCTTTCATTTCCATTCAATCACCATTCCCCATGAAATGTCGAAGTTCGCGCATTTAGAAAAGTAATATACTAAATAATTAAATAGCTATCCATGCTTTAGTATATGAGATTATGAGATAATTCAGAATTAGATTTAAGGCCACATCAGTAAAATGAATGAACATATGAGTTTAATTTCAAGAGATTAAGGAGGAAAATGCGCGTCCCGAAATCGCCGCTAAAGTGCAAACATAACGAAGGCCGTGCACAATCGATTAGGAATAGTGTGAAGTCGGGTCGAAGAGGTTTAGGGGTCATTCTAGATGAAATGTTGATCAATACGAAATTTTAAATGAATTATATTTAACTCACAAGGAAATAGTCGCAAAAATAGAATCGACCAGGATTAATGCGTAATCGCGGAAACTCGATTTAGTTCTAAATTAAAAAAAAAAAATGTAAATTGTTGTAATTATTCTCGAGGATTTTATTTTATGAACATAAAAATACAGAGGAGGAAGAAAATATATGTTTTCATAACGGTTTAATAAAAAGAAAGTGGTCAAACGTGACAAGAATCTGTTTTTACCAACCCCACAAGGTACACTAAAATTAATCCCGAAATACCATCCAAATTCAGGCATGACAATTTCAACCTACCTAGAAAGTACATAACAATTATCAATAGAATAAAATTTGGACATGGTTGTTACCCTTTATATCTCTTCAGAATAGGAATTTCCCCTACAAATTTGTGCGATACATTGAGGGTGATTTAGATCACATATTCTTTAACTGTAACAAACACACAGACGCAAGTAATGAATTGTATAAACAACTGATAAATTTAAAGATAGAAACCCCGTTCAATCTATTATACATATATTTTTTTTTATACATTTATTTAACGTCGGCCTGTTTCCGCTACTGAGGCCTAACAGCGACGCCTGTAGACGAGCTACCCCCAACCAGGAATTTTGCCGAATCTCTTCCGTTAAGAAGAGTAGGGATCTTTTACTTGCCTAACATTTAATAGACAAGGGACCGACGGCTTTACATCCCCTCCGAAGGATGGTATATCTCCTATACAACCCTCGCCTAAGGTTGTATAGCTTCTGCGCATACACTGATATACAAGCCGCTGGAAGATGTGTGAGGCGAGGACGCGGTTTCCGTTGGAATGGTCACCCATCCAACTACTAACTGCGCCTGACGTTGCTTTATATCGCATACCGAAGTATGTACATAGTAAAGACGCACCTACGCTCGCCCAGCTATTATATTTATTATGTCTTAATAATAACGACATTTTAGGCGATATCTGTTTTATATAAGAGTGGCATAAAAATTTAGATTAGAGTTGGCATTCCTGTGTATCTTTTATGTATAATCCGAGGCCTTTACCTGTGTTGTGAAAAATCAAAATGCCTTGACGAGCCCCTAGGCGAGAAGCGTGTGCCCTTGTTTAATTCCCATTGTGTTCTTCTAAAATCTTTCTCTTGTTAGAATTAGATTTAGATTTTTAAAATAATAGAACACTGTATCTGGTGGTATAGACTATATCCAAATGCCATTAAAAAAAATAAAAAAAAATAACGGTTCAATTTAGTGCATTCTGTGAGTCAGATGGAACCTCGAAAAATATGAATTATTGTTAGCCTAACGAGACCCCCCCCCCGTTTTCGAGGACGTTGAACTTGATGGCGGTGGTTAAATCTCTCTCCGAGGTCACCCCCCCAAACGGTAAAAAATCACCCTCAAAAGATATAAACCGCGTATCCGCCGTCTCCTATCAGCCAAACAGGTCTTACCCTAAGATGCTGAGCATGGTGATGTCGAGACATCACTATCGTGCTCAGCGGAAACGGGGGTAACACAAGTTTGGCTGGTAGGAGACGGCGAATACGCGGTTTTCCCCTTTTGGGGGTGGTTTTTGGCCGTTTGGGGGGCTGACGGGGGTAGAGGAGGGGTCTCGACATCACCATCGTGCATCCTCAAAAACGGTTCGCCTCGGGGAGAAGATCCAACATCACCATCGTGCTCAGCGAAAACGGGGGTAACACAGGGCTGGTTGGTAGTAGACGCGGATATGCGGTTTACCCCTTTTGGGGGTGGCTTTTGGCCGATTGGAGAGAGATTTAACCATCGCCATCGGGTTCAGCATCCTCGAAAACGGGGGGGAGCATAGTCTAGCTAGGCTAAGAAAAATTCATATTTCCGTCCGACTTACAGAATGCACTAATTGGGGCGCGCCCCATGCTTAATACACGGCTGATCTTTTAGTTCATCCTTTTTTGCTTTAGTTTTACAGATAATCGATTGAAATTTGGAACATCCTAAGTGCTTAATAATGTCACCTTTTGGCATATGGATTATTTTATTTCCATTTCCTCTTTCACCGACGAGGGACGAGGAGCTGAAATTTTTCTAAAACTTTTTGTATCGTTTACGGGGTTTATGCGGTTCTCACTGCTACTGTGGACGATCCATCTTTTGCGTCTGAAGGACTTTTACTATATTTATCAAAAATGAATATTAACGTAAATAAGGGTTCAAAGCGACTGTTTCAGATGGAGAATAATACAAAAACTATACTTACTGTTCGTGTATGCTTAACTGCTTCTCTGATGGTATCAGTTGGACGTCGTAACACTATAAATCTAACACAGTAAGTACTAACACTTTCTTAAAATTAAACCTGAAAGGGAATTTTGAAAACATAAGGAAAAGACAATATAAAGTTCAAAAATATATATTAAATCTCTTTAAAAATTCATGTTTTACAACAACTTCAAGAAAAATGTTTTTGACAAACTATAGTCTGGCCCGTATACAACAACATGGTGAAGAACGGAACGACTTATAATGTACCAACTACCATCCAATATGCGGTTTTTGAGCTAACGATTACACAAAAAGATTCAAGAAAAGTTCAATGTTTATAAATTTTTGGTGGGCTTTTGTTTGCCTGTCTATTTACGTATTTACAGTTCAATATCAATTTTGATCGCTCCTCGGAGCTTAAAAATGCTTGAATCGCAACGACTTTGAATTATATTATAGCAATTATAAATTCATACGTTCAGGCAAGGCGGTTCCATGCACAGATGAGTACATGATAAAGATACTTTTCTGACACCGAATCACTGAGGAACCAGTTTGGGGCAAATCGCGTTAAAACCCATCATTTTCCCGTCAAAATCGACTGCTAGGAATTGATGGGGGTCCCTTGTCGCTAAAGGCTATTTTCGCTAAAACTCTTGATATACTTTGAATAGAAGCTGGATTAACTTGTCCTCATATTTAACACAACGCATGAGTTGCAGTGCTTAACAACGTGGATTCGTAAAAGGGTTTTTAATTTTGAAATTTCAAAGTCAAATTTTGTAACTGTTTCTAAATTTTGGTGGTCGGGGCGACATCACGTCCCCGTGCAGCGGCATTTACTACACTTTCTAAAATTACACTCCTTGATGAGTTATTGAAATTTTTGCATAAAAAACGCTCCGTAGAGCGAGAATATGATTAAAAATATAAAATCCTCTTCCAACGATATTTTTACCTGAAGCACGCTTTTCATGCGATTTCGGATTTTGTTACAGTTTCGAAAAGTACATCGCGGGTTTTATCGTGTTCTTTAACAGTACCTCAGTCAAACCTAGCGTAGACGCAGCTGACCCGGCGGTGTCTTTTCCGGGAGTGGCAGTAATGCCTACCGTCCGCCGGTAAATTAAATTAAATCAATTGCGTTCCAAAAATGACTTTTAAAAATAAATATAAACTAAATCCACACAAAAACGTATACAATACACTTATTAATTTATGTTCCTGTCATGTTTGCAAATATTTATTTTAAAACATATGTCCGTTCTTTAATAAGATTCTAGACAAAACAAAAAGTAACGCGTTTTATGGGGCTGCATACCAGGAGTAAATGGAATGATTGAAACGAGTTCAAGTTAAACCTAACAGCCTTAGTGAACCCTGACATATGACACCCAACAGTAAATAAATCAACAAACGAACGCATTTCAATAAAACTCCGACAAAGACATAAAAATACGGAACAATCAAACAAAATATTCTCTAGAATACTAAAGTAAGGTGTACATAGAAAATGTTTCAGTATATAGAAAAAAAAGATTGTTTATCTTTCTTTATCTTTATATTTAAAAATAATTTTTTAATAATAAAAGAAATATCCGTAATTAAGGTAAAATATTTTGTTTAGTTTTGTTAACTCTAGACAAGAGTGACATAAGTAACGATGAAACTTTAATTTTGGTCATATAGAACTCGATATTTTATTTCATTTTACGAGGTCGGTCAAGATTTCTCTACTAACATTAAATCAAATGCTACTGGTGCTGATAGTTTAGCTGTTACTATATTAAGTATTTGCAGTTCAATGTTCAGTCAATTATTTTACATGTATTCCCAAGATTCTTGCCTAAAATTAACATCGGTTTATTTTCAGATTTAAAACCTACTAGTATATATACCCAGCATCTAGAGCGTTTGAGAGTTCTATATGATAAAGTCGGGGTTTCCTTGTGTAGTAGCTTAGTTATACGCTAGGTACTGTAAGGATTTGATTGTCCTTAAACACTATTCTACACGTATCATTGTTTTTCTTATTAAATATGAATCTTAGTGCAATATAAACGCTCTATTATTGTCCGTGGGACCGTGGATTTACCTCACAGAATTATATTAGAAGAGATTTAGGAATAGACCAATGCATAGTTAATAGATCAGTCGACTTACCTGTAAGAAAGAATGATTTTAATTATATGAGCAGTCTCGTCGAAGGATTACACCATGTAGTTGTAGCTTGCTGCACGAATCGTACGACGTTCAAAAATCAAAAATTTTAAATCCTATCCTGGGTGCGTGGCTACCCAGTTCGCCTCTGTACTCCCACCACGCAGCCAATATTCATCACATACATCACTGGTTTAAAGTATTTTAAGTTTAGATTGCTTTTATCACGGGTTGGGATTTTACTTTTTTGGGATGGTTGTTATAATCCTTCGAAGAGACTGCTCATATAATTAAGACGATTCTTCCTTACAGGTAAGTCGACTGATCTATTAATTATATTTCGCAGTCTCGTCTCGAATTATAACACCATGTAGATGTTTAAAGGACTATGCAATCTAAACGTAACCTCGTATTTATGTATTGTTTTCCTGTTATTAACATCTAATCAATACCGCGTCACAAATATTTGATTAAAACACTTCCTAATGCTAGCCAAACAGTTTTAAAATTTACAGTAGTCCTACACATAATTATATTATACTTATAACTTATATATACTAATGCTACGATCAGTTTTCTAATGTCATGTGCCAAAGTTATTAACTCCCTGGCCTGGCAAATCTATCTGAAAGAATTGCCAATAAAACTTAACAAAACATATTAGATTGCACTATATCCTGTAAAAAGCCTTCTAACTGGCCACTGCCGGCTCAATAGACACATGAGTCTAATGGGCCTGGCAGAGAACGCGACATGCAGATTCTGCCAAGAGGAAGAGGAAACCTCAGTTCACGTATTGTGCCACTGTGAAGGCCTGGTGAGGCTGAGATTCCAAGTACTCGGAGAAGAAAAACCAAGGGCGGACAGCTATATAAAAGGGCCTTTATCAAAGCTATGGAGTCTAGTACAAAGGACAAAGCTGGATGAGGTACTATAAGGAAGATATCCTGGGAGCATCACAATAGACCTGAAAAGGTCGCGGTGGTAAAGGCTAAACAACCAGCTCCTTTGCTAATTTAATCCTGTATAAAGCTTTGTATCAATTCCACATGCCTTTAACACATTCTTAATCCACTCACTTAATGCTTGAGTAGATGTAGTGCATAATGGTTTTTTTATTGTTTAAATAACGCTATTTTTGAATTAAAAATAAAGTTCGCGTCAAGCAAAGTTTGGGTATATCCCTAAAGTAAGGTAAACAAGTATCGACTGATGTCCAACTTTGCGAGTATTATTCCAGTCCTCTATAATTCTTTTAATATGGTTTTCCCACTGAAGCATATTACTTATTTTTGATCATATACTTTGCATCCTATACACTGAAATATGAGCTAATAAAGTTGCTGGTTTTAATGTTAGTTTTTCCCTGGCCAAATATTCTACCGGATACAAAATTTGACAAATAAACTAACAGTGGATGTGAGTCCCATGTTGTAGAATACTTTAAGGTCTTATGTTAAAAAGCCCTTTAGAAACCACTTAATATATTCTCGTGATCTGTATTCATTAGTGGAACAACAGAATCAGATCAGCCACTCTCAGTACTTCGTTTGAAAATTTTGCCACCGATTATAAATTATATATACACGGATCTAACTGAGTTAGGGTACAATAAACTCAGCTTTTTTTCCGCCTGATCATTAATAATTTCCTTTAACACTGTGGACATTAACGCAAAAAGTGGATGCATAAAATAACATGTTATATTGGTAAGACCTGGTGAAAGCATGAACACAACAAAAATCTGAATCTGATCTTCATGAAACATAATTTGCACATTTTGCATTTAGTTTTGTAGCATATAGGTCCACTTGTAGTACCCAAAATTTGTTGCAACTAACTTCAAAATAACTGGCAGGTAACTCATCTTAGTTCGAATAGATCTAAAAAAAAAAATATTTTTTTTAACTACAAACCTTTTTTGACCGTATTCGACAAGTTTTTACCCTGGATACTTTATCTAGCATAAAAATTTATCTTAGATTGAATTTTTTTTAAATAGTATTTTATTTAATATTTATTTTTTAATATAGAGTGGAAAAAAGTGGTTAAGCTTAACTTTCACGTGCAATTTATAAGACATAAAAATTATAAATATTAAAAGTAATTATAGCATTGGAAAGCTGAATTGTTCCTCTTTAAAGTGCTACCTTTTTTTCGTTTTTAATGGGTACAAATTGTCTTTATTATGTAGCGACGTTCGAGAAATGCTTCATTTCCCTGTTTGACGCGCTTGAAATATTGAGCAAACTGTAATAATTTCTCATTCTAAGGAAAAAATTTATTTAAAAAAAACTTTTATACTATTTTTTTGCAAAATTTCCCGCTCTTTCACGTGGTGCTATCCGTTTTTTTATTTTTCATTATTTTTCGAGATATTAGCAAAAAAATGAATTTTTCCGTTTCAGGGAGTTGTTTATAAGGGTTCGCGGGGGTAAATTTTGGTAAACTTTTTTGAGTCACCTTCTACTATCAAAAACTAACCTTCCATGAAAAAATTAGCGAGGTAACAATTAATTCTAACTTTTCATCAAAATTAGTCTCTGACAACTGGGCTATATAATATTATGTAGTATTCTATTATAGTGATGTTATTTTTATGGCCCTGATTTAGACACATTTGGAAGTCCAAATATTTATTAATAATTATTACTTTGTTATTTATTTATGTATTACAATGTGGTACATCTAATTTATATTTAATTATTTTTAATTTTATATAGACTGTAGAAGGTTAAGGTAAGGTGCAAGGTAGTAAATTTTTAAACTTCGCCTTGATTAAGGCATTCTTTTGGCTAAAAATATTAATTTTTCAAACAATTAATTTAACTATTTCCAACATGACCTGTGTTACGTAATGTATATATTAGACACGCCAAACTAACAAATTCATGAGGATACTAACAAAAGGGTTCTAATAAAATGCACCATTTTTTACTTATTTCTTACATCCTATATATTTAACAGACAAAATTTTATCGATATGGGGTTATAGATGGCGCAACTTCTTAGCCGCATTCGGTATTCCTCAAGGATCCCACTGAGGGCTTCTCTTGTTACTAGTTTTTATTAACGAACGATTTATTCCTTAGTTTGAGCTATTTGTTATTTGCAGGCGGTTTTTCTATTATATGTTCATGATTTTTTTTATATTGAAAGCAGAACCAATAACTAAGTATAGTTATCAGTTCTTAATAAGTAAATTTATTTAATTCTCATGTGTTATATTAACTTAATACCGAGTGTTAGAAAAGTATGGGAACGGTGGAAAATCTCGAACAATTTGCATCAAATCGAAAAATAAAAAAATACGTGTCAAAAATTTTTCAAAAAACTATCTACTGATACCAAAATGACCTCCCCACTCACCACCCTGTGGGTGGGGCGAGGGGCAACTTTAAAATTTCAAATGGAAACCTCTATTTTTTTATTGAGGAATCGGATTCTACGGCAAAAAATACGTAAATTTTATTCCGGACATTTTTTCTATTCTTGCATGGTGTCGCTGTAATCGCAAAAATGAAAAGAAAACATTACTGTTTCAAGAGTGCGTCTTGTGCCCATAAAAAAACGTCCAATTCAAAAACTGAAAAACACGTATTTGTTATTTTTACGAAATCTATCCAATGACATTGGATTCGACTCTCCCACCCCTAACCCAGTGGGTGGGGCGGGGGCAACTTTGAAATTTGTAATAAAAATCCCTATTTTTATAGCGGATTCGGATTCTACGGCCAAAAATACGTGAATTTTATATCGGGCATTTTTTTCGATTCTCGCAATGTGTCGCTGCAATCGCACAAAATTGAAGTAAACCTTAAGCGTCCATAAGTTTGTAAATATTTACAAACTCTAGCTACTCGTGTTGACAAAAAAACATTCAGTTTAAAAAACAATATCTGTGATATCTCGGTTTTTATGAAAGTTTTTTTTAAAGTGTTCTTAGTAACATGTTGTTTTGTGAAATTTCTACATATTCAGTTCCTTCCAACTTTTGTAAAGGCAGGAGCGCACTTTTGTACGGAAAAAGTTATTTCATTTTTCATTAGTTCTCGCGTTTTCTTCTGCATAATGGCTATTTTAACAGAGGAAGAGAGAGTTTCTCTTTTAATAATGCGAGGGTGGGGCGATAAAGAAAGGTCCTATGATGAAGTCGTGATTTTATTCAACGAAACTTTCCGTGTAGATCATTTGTTGAAAATCGAAGGTTATTAATCAGAAAAGCCAGTCAACAGCTTGATATGCGTGCATTTTCATTTCATAAGAATTTGAAACTTTTGAAATTTCATCCTTACAAAATTCACCTTCACCAAGAGTTATATGAAGATGGTTTTGATCGGCGACTTGAATTTAGTGAATTAATAATGGAAAGGAGTAATCAAAACCCAAATTTTTTGTCATCTCTACTTGTCTTCTCAGATGAAGCAACTTTCGAACTCAGTGGAAAAGTTAATCGCCATAATTTCAGATATTGGAGTGACGAAAACCCTCACTGGATGCTTGAAACGCACACGCAGTATCCACAAAAATTAAATGTTTGGGCAGGAGTTTTCAGAGATCGAATCATAGGACCATTTTTCATAGATGGAAATTTGAATGGAAAAAAATACCTGGAAATGTTGACAAATTAAATAGTGCCCCCAATACAAGAGATTGCTGGTGATGAGTTCTATAATGTTTGGTTCCAGCAAGATGGGGCTCTATCGGGATATTGTTAGGGACTATTTGAATGGTTCTTTCGAAAATCGATGGATAGGTCGAAGAGGAACTATTGAATGACCAGCAAGATCTCCCGACCTCGCGCCACTTGATTATTTTGTTTGGGGCTACGTGAAGAGTGAGGTTTATTTCACTAAACCTCGTGATTTGGAAGAGCTGAGGCAACGCATAATAAACATTTTTGCAGAAATATCACCTCAAATGATAAGAAGTGCTATTGAAAATTTTTACCTTCGTCTCGGACAATGCCAAGAAGTCAATGGGCACTATTTTGAACACCTGCTATAATCTTTAAATTAAAACCTGCTAGTGTAGCAGTTAAGCTGTAAACTAATTGCCTCAACTGGCCGAAATCCTCACCTTGCCTTAAATGGCTGAGTTACCTCCTTGCCTTCACTGGCTGGGATCAAGAACTTGTCTGAAGTGGCTGAATTAAGAGGTAAAACCACTGTTAGTTTTTTTAAATCAAGTTTTTTATTGCCCTGTAAAAAATGTAAATTGAAAATTACTAGCTGCTAATAAATTTACAGAATGCTAATAGTTGTTGTAATTTCCGCACGACTGTGTAAAATCCTCAAAACAGATCGGGAAATCATTCACTCTGAGATCAGTAGTGTTACTTTTCGTATTTTTTTAAGTATGCGTTCAAAACTTTCATGTTTCCACTCAATTTTTTGCGATTGCAGCGACACCTTGCGAGAATGGAAGAAAATGCCTGATATAAAATTCACGTATTTTTGGCCGTAGAATCCGAATCCGCTATAAAAGAATAGGGATTTTCATTACAAATTTCGAAGTTGCCCCCGCCCCACCCACTGGGTTAGGGATGGGAGAGTCGAATCCAATGTCATTGGATAGATTTCGTAAAAATAACAAACCAAGACGCTACTCTTGAAACAATAATGTTCTCTTTTAATTTTTTGCGATTACAGCGACACATGCAAGAATCCAAAACAATGTCCGGAATAAAATTTACGTATTATTTGCCGTAGAATCGGATTCCGCAATAAAAAATAGGGGTTTCCATTTGAAATTTTAAAGTTGCCCCTCGCTCCACCCAAGGGGGGTGGGTGGGGAGGTCATTTTGGTATCAGTAAATAGCTTTTCTAAAAAAATTTTGACACATTTTTTTATTTTTCGATTTGATGCAAACTGTTCGAGATTTTCCACCGTTCCCATACTTTTATAACACCCGGTATAATGATTTATTGTTGATTTATTAAATCAATACAATAAATCAGTGTACTATTTTTAAGTATAAAACCAAATCATCCATTGACTTTTATTATTACTATGTTTAATATTATTAACTTTCATTTATTATTTTCATTTTTTGTGATTAAGTTTTAACATATTGACTCGCCTATTGACTTCAAGCGTCTGTTAGATAGATGCTTCGTCTAAATCATAGCGGTCACTGAAGAACCTATTCCTTTAAAAGTTATAACAGAATCAAAGCTGCGATTTTATACAAAGCAAACAATTGAAAAAGCAATCGCCGGCAACCAGACAAATGAATTCATTCATGCGCGCGATAGCCCTCTTTCAGCAGTGGCCATTTCAAGAGGATTACCACCGAAGTCCTTAGTCCTGGTTTTCTCCCCTCATGTAGAGGGTGACAGACGATGTTTCGTACAGAAAGGAGAGCACTTACACTTATTGCTTTTATTATTATTCGGCATGTTTCAAATTGAGCATTCCCATTCACTCCCATTAAATACTTTGCTACCAGTTTGATTGTTGTTTGTGAAGGGATTTGCTGAGATTTTATTGTTAAGTGTATGGGTATAGCTTCTCTTATTGAATATTCTACGTTCTTCTATGTATTTTATAAGATAGATAAGAAACTAATTGTAAACTATTTATAATACGAACATGTTTTGGTAACAATTTATTATTAGAAACAAACTAATGCTTGATATTGTCTGAAAGTTATTTGTGGCACACTACGAATATTCTTTCCTTTTATTTTTCTATTTGTGGTTTTCTACAACATGTATTATCCTTTTCAAAAACAAATCACCGAATCTACGAAATAATAGAATTATTAGAAAAAAAGCCTCTGCGTCTGAGACTTTACGTCAAAGAGTTAGAGGTTATTTTTTACAAATAATATAAATCGGAATAAACACAGAAATAATGTAGTTTGCTGACGTTTCGGAAAGTAGTCTCAAGCTTGCCTTCTCATATAGTTTTGACGTATATTTTAAACTTTCAAATGGCGGACCAATAATATTAGCCATAGACTGTATCGCTAAAATCTATGACGTTATTCTGACAAGCCAATACAGATTAATAAGCCTCTTGGTGTCAAACGATTTGGTTTTCGAAATAAATGATCAGTAACACTCTATTGACAAATTTACATTTTCAAGTAATACTAGATTTGAAGAAGAGAAATAAATTTCAATGATTTTGACTATCCGTCCCACGAAGCTATCCAACTTTAAAAAGAAATAAAAACTGTATTAATTAAATAAATTTATATCAATTGCAAAGTTAAGTTTTTCCCTCCCGTTTTTGATAGATGTATTTGAACTTTTTAACTGACTTGTAATGTAATTACAAATTTTAGTTATCAAATGTAGAAAAATTATTAAGGCTCACCCTGACCTGCGTCCTGACCTTTATTCTTCTTGTCCCAAGCAACAACCATACCAAACAAACTAAACTGATAGAATTTTTAAGGAGGAACATTGATGCACAGATAACTGTGTCTCGCAGGTCATCAATTTACCAAGCTATATAACCGTAATTGCACGTTATAATGGGTTATTCTACGTTTTATTAAGTTATAATTTTTTATAAATTTGTTTAAAGAATCACAATTGAATACTTTTCTTTTGAGCTGTAAATACTTTACTTTGGAAGGTTGTGATGAATTTCTTGATAAAATTAAATCGTAAGACAGAAAAGACTAGACTAAACCAAAATATGCTAATTTTAATACATTAAGGTACACAGAATACTTCAGGCATCGAATACTCAATTTTTTCAATAAATTTTCGGTGTGACTCTCCTATGTCATTTTATAATCCAAAGTAATTTCCAGGAATTTTGTCTCTTCCGTATGAACAATTGACTGATGATTGACCTTAATTAAAAGACTTGAGTTATGGACAAGGTTTTTTGGTAAGAATGACATAAGAACTGTTTTACCAGCATTTAGAATAGACCATTGCTTAAATACCATTGCTATTGGAAATTAAAAAGTTTTTACCTTCAGCATAGACAATTGATCCAGTAGGTGTTACGCAAGACTATGGCATATCATTCACAAAAATTAAAAAGAGTAAAGGACCGAGGATAGAGCCCTGCGGCACACCTGTTGATTTACGAATCAGAACTACCGCTTGATTTCTATTATCCAGTTAAAACAAAAAATAAATTTAAAGGGTGGATTATACGTGGTATAAAAATATCATTTAAAACAAAAAGAACTCTATATAAACAAAAGCAAAAAGGTGAAATTTCGGTGGCTAAATATAAAAATTACTGCAAAGTGCTAAAAAATGTCATAACTGAAGCTAAAAAGAAAGCAAATGTAGCATATATAAACTTAACGAAGGATAAAGGAAAGGCTGTTTGGAATTTGGTAAAAAAATTTACAGGACTAAAAGGGAATCCATATTAAAAAATATTAACACCAATGAAACAAATAAAACATTTGTCCTAAACTCTATCAATAGGTACCTAACCACTTTATAAATCAGTGTCCCAAATTACAATCATCTGGTATTCATGATTGCCATGTTCAACCTTTTGAATTTAGTATATTTCTAGAACCCACGTATCCAAATGAGGTTTATAACATAATTATGACTCTAAAAAATAGAATGTCCGTAGGTGAGGATGAAATTCCAATGAAACTGCGAAACTATTAAAAGCAATAGCATCTGAAATATCTCTTCCACTGATATATATAATAAATCTAGCCTTAAGTACTGGCATCTTCCCAAAAAGTTTAAAAACATCTCATATCAAAGCAATATATAAAGAGGTAATAAAAACGATTTAAATAACTACAGACCAGCACTACTATCGAACATCAGCAAAATATTTGAAAAAATAATATATAACATATTAATATGTTTTTTGGAAAAACATAATTTGCTCTCGGATACACAAAATAGCTTTGAAAAGAAAAAAATCAACTACGAGCTGTCTGTCAAGCACTATGTAAAATCATTGACGACATGAACACCAATAAAAATACTGTAGCTTCCTCTGTAGATTTAACAAAAGTATTTGACAGTGTAGATCACAATATACGAATAAATAAAATTACAGAATTTTGTGTCAGAGGCACTGAACAAAAATTAATAGCATCATATCTAACAAATCGAATACAATGTGTAATCGAAGCAAATGAAAATTGTTGAAATAGGCGTACCTCAAAGGTCGATATTAGGTCCCTTATTGTATATTCTGCACACAAATGGCATACCTCTATTAACAGAACAATATTTAGTACAATATGCCGATGATAGTACACTGATTTTCAATGCACGAGATGAAGTTGACCTTCAAAATAATATTATTAAAACTCTAAATACAACAGAACGATATTTTACTACATTAAACTTAAAATTAAATAAAGAAAATACTCAAGTAATAAGTTTCTCAAATCAGAAAGGTAGCAGCATACAGAATGATAATATCAAATACAAATAAATACATACATATCAAACGAAAACTGTCTTACCTTGGAGTAAAGCTAGACATGAGGCTAGATTGGAAAGCCCATATTGATTCTTTGGCTCGAAATATGGCTAGTTATTGCTATACTCTAAAAGTCCTCTCACAAAATATGAATACCGAAGCTGCTTTTATGGCATATCACGCTTACATACAATAAAGAATCCGATATGGCATTATTTTCTGGGGTGTCTCTTCCGGGACAAATAAAATTTTTGTCCTTCAGAATCCTGTAAAGCAATATTTCTCCAAGAAAAACTACGTACGCTAATAAGCCTCTACATTTATTAAATCATTTTTATAGCAGAAAATACTACTTAGTTTGAAAATCATGAGAGAAGATACTTGCATCATACAAGAAACCAACATGATCTGGTAACAAATGTCTCAAATTTCACTTATGTTAAAAAAAATGTAACCTTTTCTATCATAAAAGTGTATAATAAATTACTATATGATATGATATAAATATGCAGCCAATCAAAGTACTAAAAAATAAACTAATACTCTTCTAATAAACAAAAGCTACTATACTATTGATGAATATTTTAATGAAAACCAGTATTAACTTGTTAAAATTGTATCATAATGCTTTATAGATTTTACTTTTGTGTATATGTGTATATAATATATATAACAATTTTTGCTCTCATCTGGTATATGCTAGCAAAAGCTTTATTTTTTTTGACTTGTTCATCACCCACTGGGTAATGTACAGGTTATTCACTATATATTAACCCCTCCTCTTTATTTCTGTTATAATTGAAAATAGAAAAAAGTTTCTTATAAAAGTTGTAGCATTTTACCTATATTTTATTGAAACGTGATAAAAAACCAATATCATGTATAGGTCACGTGATACGAAATAAATATATGTTTTTTAAATCGAACACCCTATATATTATTGCATTTTCGAGAAGCCCTTTTTCCCTGATTTCAAATGCAAATGAGCTGCTTTATTGCAAGAAGAGTGAGCTATGCGTGTCAAAACACTAGTGAAACAAAAATAACAAGGTAGGCCAAGAAAACAATTATTTTATTGTTTATTCAATTTTGACACCCAAAAACTTTGTATCAGAGGATGAGGTAAGTTTTTCTCTAGTATGTCAATATTTTCCTCATTATGTGCGGAAAATTTGATAATTTTTGTTTTATTGGCATTTAATTTTAAGTCGTATGGTCATAATATGGCTGACAAACCACTTATAATTTCTTGCCGCAATTCTACCAGATTTTTTCCTTTAATAGACAGCGTATTGTCATTGGCAAACATGACTACCTTATATAAGATATTGTCAGGCATTTATATATAATTAAAAAATTATAGGACCTAACGTACTCCCCTGTGGGACCCCTCTTTTTAAGTATTCGTACTGGGATATCATGAACTGGACTCATCTGGACTCGAATACACTGTCTCCTATCAGAGAGATACGATTTTAAAATATCTTAACTTGACCCTCGGGAACCATATTCCTCCAGCTTCGAGAGTATTTTTGAATGGTCTATGCTGCCGAATGCTTTAGAGAGATCCAAAAATATCCCAGCGACGTATTCACCCGAATTCAGAGAGTTTATTTCCTCAACGAACTGAAATATAGCTCTTATTGTTGACCTACCTTTTGTAAATCCGTTTTGTACATTCGTTAGTAAGCTTTCTTGTTCCAAGAAGTTTAAAATTCTATTATAGATAATTTTTTCTATTATTTTAGATACGTTAGATAATAGGGCAATGGGTTGATAATTATCGAGTTAGTTTTTGTGTTCCTTTTTAAAGATAGGTATTATAAAAGTATCTTCCAGTGCGTTGGGGAAACTACCCGTCAAGAAACATAAGTTTATTAAAGTAGTTAGTGCAAGTCCAGTTAAAATGGAAGAACAATATTTAAATACGTTAATAGGGATGTCGTCAAGTACTACAGAAGCGTGTTTTTTAAATTCATTATTACCCCAATTACTTCAGCTTCATCCGTCGGCTGTATTTTTTTTTCATACACTTATTTAACGTCGGCCTATTTCCGCTACTGAGGCCTAACACCGACTCCTGTAAACGAGCTACCCCCAACCAGGAATTTTGTCGAACCTCTTCCCTTAAGAAGAGTGGGGATCTTTTACTTGCCTAACATTTAATATACAAGGGACCGACGGCTTTACATCCCCTTCGAAGGATGGTATATCTCCTATACAACCCTCGCCTAAGGTTGTATAGTTTCCGCGCATACACTGATATACAAGTCGCTGGAAGATGTGTGAGGCGAGGACGCGGTTTCCGTTGGAATGGTCACCCATCCAACTACTAACTGCGCCTGTCGTTAGTAAAGACGCACCTACGCTCGCCCCTTTCCGTCGGCTGTAAGAAAAGTGTTTTTTGATTAGACTTAATTTTAAATTCATGGCTGTCCTGACTGTCAAAATCAAATGAATCGCAAACATTTATAAAAAACTAATTCAAATTATCTAGGGTTTCAATAAATCTTTAACGCACGCTAAGTGTATGTGGAAAAGCTTTCACGTATGAAAAGTGCTATTTTCAACATGTAAATTATATATGACTTAACATAATCACGTGCAAATATGATATTAGAATTAACTTCATATTTAATTTATTAAAAAACAGATTTAACAAAGTAAGAGAAAGCTCTTTATAATAAAATAATACTACATAAGTAACCAAGTAAAGAAATTGTTCAAACTGGCCACCATTATTTTCAATGCGGAGCTCATAGCGGCTTCTTTAAGTTTAGGAAAATATTGCAAATAAGATTAGTATGGTTTCTGTTTAAGTTATTAATTATTTCTTGAATTTTTGCTTTCATGGCCTCAAGATTGTGGTTATGATTAAAATTGACTTTGCCTTTTAAAAACATCCATAAAAAGCTATCTAATGGCATCAAATCAGGGCTATTTGGTGGCCATCGAATGGTCGCAGCATTGCCTATCCAAACGGGAAATTGATTATTTAAATGTCAGATTTTTCTATTAAGAACTTCACCTAATTCATGAAGAATTATCTGACAAAACTCCTATCTTCTACGTTTTTGGTTTTCATTCAGTTCCTGGACCGGTAATATTTTGTAAGGCCTATATTAATGCGTTTTAAAATTTCTTTGAATGTTGGAATAACTTTTTTCCATTTCACGACAAGCATTTAATAAACTATTAACCGAATTTTCTAAAACTCGATCTATTTTTATAATAAATAATTTTTTTACTTTCAAAATATAACAATATATCTAGATTTTCCTCCTCGTTTGCTATAAAGTTTGCTTGAAAAACTATCGGTCCTATTTACATGACGATAAACATTCAAAAACGTGTTTACACTGGGAATCGCTCGATTCGTATACGTCATGTAGTTCTTCTTGGGGCACACTTATATTTATTATTTTTTACATAAAGGGAAATTATTTCGACCTTTTCAGCCTCACTATAACCCATTTTGATTAAATAAATGTTAATAACGACGGTTTGAAATGTCAAAATTAAATAAACAATAAAATAATTATTTTCGTGGCCCACCTTGTTATTTTTGTTTCACTTTTTGACACGCATAGCTCACTCTTCTTGTAATAAAGCGGCTCATTTGTATTTTGAATCTCAAATATGTCAAGAAGTATTTAAGATAGACCTATACAATAATATATTTGAAATCAGGAAAAATGGGTTTATATTTATTTAAGTTTAATTTTAACTTATATGAACTTCTCGAGTGATTGGGTATCTGATTATCCTGAATTTTAGAATTCCAACTATTTTGATTTCTTCGGGAGACAGAGAAGAGTAAATATTTTAACTATGACGCGGAATAAAACGGCGCACAAAACTTAAAAAGCAATTTCTATTTGAAATGTAAACAAACTCACAAACGAGCGAGATTTCAATCTATTTATCAGAGCTTACCACCCTACATCCTTAAAAACAAAAGCGGTACACGTGGATCATCGGGATCAATTAGAAAAATATCCGGACCTTGTGCCTGAAAAGTTCTGAAGTGCCGAAGCGTGATGTATTAGCCTAATTCCGAGTTCCGTTTGCCATTCCCCTGCATTTTCGAATCCACGCAGCGTTTCATCGAGGGGAAAATGTTTTTAGTAGCAAGACACTATTTAGTTTCGGATTACGTACGAAAACATTACTAATATAATACATGAGATTTCTATTTCTGGTTCGATTGATAGATGAAATTTAATCCACAAATTTTAAAGAGACTCGTAAAGATAAACCAATAACAATTCTCATTACTAATAGTAACAGCTAGTTGCATAAAGAATATGTAAAGATAACAAAGGTACATAACGGGCACCGCAGAATGAATTCTCTTTTTTCAAAGTTAATTCATGTCATAAAATAATGAGATATAAATTCAAATACAGTCGCAATGCTTTAGCGATAAATGGAAATTTAAGACAGTTGTCAAAGAGTTCGAGAGAAATGCCAGTTTAGATGTGAATTTGGAGCGTTGGTCAAATATTCAACGTTCTTTTGCGGTTGAAGCTTTTTTAGAAAATAACTATTCTGTTGTAATCACCCATATCAGCGTTTATTTCGTCCTCACTTTCAATTAAATCCACGAGATGGAGTTCACGCCCGGCTTTATAACTAGGTAGAAATGTTTAATGTACCCTTGATAGTTCTAATAAAAAATTAGTAAAGATAATGCTGGTGGCGGAATTTATTAAACGACTAATCGTTCATTTTCATTTAAGTCAGTCAGTCCTTGACTTTGACGTTTGTGCATATATGTCATTAACTGACATTCTTATCTCCGTGTCCCTTAAGTTTGTTGGTCTTGTTAAATTAGTTATCGAAGATTTTGATTTTGCTCGTAGTTATTGTTATTAGTTGTTGTTATTGTATTTTTTGTGCTATGGCCGCGTATGCCAACGCAGAATACGCTGATATCTTGTTTGGCTATGGATACTGTGGCGGCAACGCTGCTGAAGCTCGCCGAGAATATGGTCTTTGGTACCCTAACCGCCGCTTACCAAATGCACGTGTATTCAGTATGGCATATCGAAATATCGCTGAAACTGGCTCCGTGAAATGTAGAAGAAGCGACGCTGGTGCTCCTCCCGTTTATGAACCAGATGATGAAGAAGAAATATAGAGGTATTTTGAGAAAGACCCAACTATTTCAACTAATAAAGTCGCAAGACTAACCGGAGCGTCACAATGGAAAGTTTGGTCTACAATACGTAGAGTTGGATGTCATCCTTACCACTATACCCCTGTCCAAGGCTTGGAGGAAGGTGATCCTGGAAGGAGAGTGGAATTCTGCTGCTTTATGTTAAATTCAGATGCAGAAAGTGCAAATTTTTTAACAAGTATTTTATGGACGGACGAGTCGAAATTTAATCGCGAGGGTATAACAAATTTCCACAACCTACATTATTGGGCAGAGGAAAATCCCAAGTTAACACGTGAAACTAGTTTCCAAATGAAGTTTTCTATTAATGTGTGGATGGGAGTCATTGGCCACTATTTAACAGGGCCACACTTTCTTCCTCAAAATTTAAACGGGGAAATCTATTAAAAAAATTTAAGAAATGACCTGGCGGTGATTTTAGAAGATGTTCCTCTCGCCGTCAGACAGCGAATGATGTTTCAGAACGACGGTTGTCCAGCACATTATCGGCTGACAGTACGACAGTTACTTGATCAACGTTTCCCTAACCGTTGGATTGGAAGAGCGGGCCCAATACCTTGGCCAGCGCGAAGCCCTGACTTAACACCCCTTAATTATTACGTATGGGATTATATGAAGGAGATGGTCTATGCCACACCAGTCAATACTATAGAAAACCTTAGACAAAGGATAGTCGATGCTGCCCAACACATAAGGCATAATCTGACAACCAGAGAAACAAGGGCTGAAATAAGAAGACGTTGCCGTGTCTGTATACGGAATAGGGGCTCCCATTTTGAGCAAGACATATAAAAAATAAAGTACAACTTTGAAATTAATGAAGAATTAAACTCTACTTTTAAAATGTTTTTTACTGTTTATCTAAAAATAAAATTCGTACTACTTGTGTTATTTTTACTAGTATTTTCTTAGAACTATTAAGGGTACATTGAACATTTGTATCTTATTAGATAGCTATTGAAATAAGGCAGTTTTTATAATAATTTATACGCGTGTTACGTTAATATTTTTTTGAAAAAACCTAATAGGTAAATTTCATAGCTGATTTAAAAAAAAAAAATTTTCACATGATCGAAATGTTTCCAGATATTTTTCATTCCAAACGGATATCTATAATATTGGACAAGTAATCCAGTAAAAAAAAAATATAAAAATGTCAAATAGATTTTTCGAAAATTAACCTTTAGGACATTAAGATCTACTTTTTGAGAAAAACAAAAAAAAATAAATATCTCAAAAACTATTGAGTTTTGCATAATATACGTTAGGGCTAAATTTACTTCTTAGATCATGCCCCATCACATCTCCAAAGGAATGTATCGAATTACCAGTAAGAATAGTACATTATTATGGAAAAATAATAAAATTAAGCATTTTTAAAATCCATGCATCTTCCTCAATGAGATATACTGAATTTATTACATTTGGCTGTTCCACACTGTTTTAACCTGTAAATAAATCGTAAAATAAAATATTAGGAAAGTAATCTGGAAGTATTTTATATCCGATAGAGGACCCATTGTACGTCGAAAAGTTGTTTATAAATAAGAACAAAAAAAATGTTAAGTAAACATAAAACGACATAAATAATTCTGTTTTGAATGAAAATAATACCAGTAGTGATACTTGAATGAAAGCTGAAAGTTGGAAGTATTATTTTTAGCTTTGACATTGCAGGTGTGTTTTGACTGGGCGACTTTTGTTCGAGCGATATTATTTCTTTTTCTATGCAACATTAACTACGTATTTCATGGGCGCTGGGGTCACTAAACCATATACATACACATTCACAAATACAATGTGTCGCCTTTTTATAAATTTATATAAGGTGTTGAATGTTTATGCGTTATTATTCTCAATGAAAATACTGATTATTTTACAATTAGTATTAGTATTAGATGAGGATTTCAACATGATTTTTTTGAAATTTCTATAACTTAAAAACATAAGATATTGTCTGAAAGTTATTTGTGGCATTCTACGAATATTCTTTCCTATTATTTGGGTTTTCTACCACATGCATTATTATCCCGTTTACGACAAAGGAAAAGTCAGAGGTTATGTTTTGCAAATAATATAAATCGGAATAAACACAGAAATAATGTATTTTGCTGACGTTTCGGAAAGTAATCTTTTTCCGTTTTCAAAGCTATTTTTTGGAAGAACTCTTATTTTGCTGTGTATGTCAAATACACAGCTTTAAGATTCTGTTTATGTTATTTCCATAGATACCTACTACTTACACAGAACATAAAACTGATGATATTTTCTTTTAGATAATGTTGAGTTTGTTAAGTTCTTCTTTTAACATTGGTAGCCAGGTTGTACAAATATCTACAGAACAATTCGATACGCACTTATCTTCATTTAATAAGATTATTGCTGATTCTATAATTTTTCTTTTTTTGGTCTCTGCTTATTTTGTTAAAATTTTTGCCGAATCCCAGTTTATTCTATGTCCGTTTTCCCAAGCATGTTCACAAATCTTTTATTTCTGAATTTCATTCTTTGTAATGTAATTCTTGTGCTCATCCAACCTCACACTGAAAGGTCTGGATGACTCACCCACATAACATTTATCACATTCGCACGGGATATTGTAAATACAGTTTTTTGAATTCTGCTCCCTGTTTATCGGTTTTGTTTTTGTTAAAATAGATCTTAAAGTGTTCCCCGTTTGAAATATCGTCCTAACATCAAATTTGTCGCCTATACGGCGTAGCTTTTCCGATAGTCCGTATACATAAGGAATTATGCTGTATAATGACGTTCAGGTTTTTGTCGTACCTGATTGTCCCTATTTTCAACACTTATGAAAACTCTATCAACAAAGGCTTCAGGATATTGATTTTGTACTAGAACCTCTTTGATAAATTTTTTCTCGTTATTTAATATTTCATTATTAGATGGAATTATTTTGGCCCTATCGTATAAACATTTTACAACACCTCTTTTAACATTGAACATTTATTGACTGATTGGAGTTAAAATTTAGATATCTATTAGTATGTGTTGATTTTCTATAAACGCTTGTTTCAATTGTATTATTTACCCTTCTAATTAAAACATCTAAAAACGGTAGTTCATTCCTACTTTCTACTTCTAATGTAAATTTAATAGACGGTTCCTTACTATTTATATTTTCTAAAAAACTATCTAATAAATCGACACCATGAGGCCAAATTGCAAAGATGTCGTCAACATATCTCCACCAGACAACCGGTTTGTTTATACAATTTTGAACATGTGTGTTCTCAAAGTTCTCCATAAATATGTTGCTTAAAATTGGTGATAATGCAGACCCCATAGCCATACCAAAATCCTGCTGATAGAACTCATTGTCCAATTGAAAATAGGTTGTTTTTATACACAGTGTTAAGAGTTCCATTATGCTATTTACACTTAATTTAGTTCTAGTTTCCAAATTATTATCATTTAGCAACCTGTCTTTAACTATTTTTAAGGTTTCATCTACCGGAACATTGGTAAAAAGACTACCTACATCAAAACTAACCATCAGGTGTGATTCATGAATATCGTTTTCATAAATTTTTTTTATGAAATGTTTACTATTTTTAATATATGAATCGGTATTTCCAGATAATGGATCAATAATTTTAAGTAGAAATTTTGCCAAATTATGACATGGTGAATTAATAGAACTAACAATTGGTCTTAAAGAAATATTTTGTTTATGTGTCTTTGGTAAGCCATAAAAATGAGGAGGCTTACTATGATGTGGTGTAAGTTTCCTTCGTGCAAAATCATTAAATTCATGTTTGTATTTAAACAGAGTTCTGTAAATTTTGCTCTCTATTGATTTTGTTGGATCTCTGTTTAGTTTTGAGTAGGGTCCGTCATTTACAAGAGTCATGATTTTTGTGTTATATATATCTTTATCTATAATGACTGTGGCATTACCTTTGTCTGCTGGCAATATTTTTATACTTTCATCGCGTTTTAAAGAATTTATCGATAACTTTTCTTCTGGAGTTAAATTATCTTTAATTTTATATTGCTTCTCTAAAGCAATTTTTGCCCGTATGCGATATTCATTACCACTATCTGTTGATAAATTTTGAGCCGTTTTTTCTATTGCCGCTACTATGTCAAATTTTGGAACAGTTTTCGGGTTTATTGCAAAATTTAAACCTTTTGATAGTACAAGTCTGAAATGGACAAAAGTCTTTTTGACATATTAATGACAGTCCTGTCAATTAAAGGATTATTATTTAAATTTTGTAATTGCCTAATCTGTTTTTCCCTTATTAAGTTTCTAAATTCATGTAAATGCGTACCTTTTTGCAGATTAAAATATTTTTCGTAACTCAACCTGGCATTCTGGATTATAAACTGATAATCCTGTTCTATAATGTTCCTGCTTAATTCATTCTCCGTGTAAGTAATGTCACCAATAATTCGTTCTTTTTGATATCTATGATATTGAATCCTTTCCCTAACCATGGACTTGCTTGCCTTGTCCAAAATTTTTCTGGTTTTCGCATTTTGGAAAGGTACTTCTAGCCGTAAAAACTTCGGAATTATGTCATGTTCTCGACATTTACACATTTTCTGATTTGGCTAGTTTCTTATAAATCTGAAACATTGCTTTATATTAGGCCCATACCTGTTATCTAAGTATTGTTTCCTTTGGCGTAAACGTCACGGGCGCACAGGTTTTTTCCAATAATTCTATTATTTTGTAGATTCGGTGATTTGTTTTGAAGAGGATAATAATATATGTGGTAGAAAACCCAAATAATAGGAAAGAATATTAAACATAAGAGTTTGACATATTATTAATTCATTTAATTTGTAAATATTTAATTTTTGTGTAATAAAGTGGTGATTATTAGAAATTTCTGACCAGTTATTTTTTTTACAGCAATGATAAATTTTGATCTAGACACTGCTATGTAATAACAAAATACGTATAGTGCAAGTCAGCACTGCCCGACACTCAAAGAACGCAACAAACACTTTACGACATAATTATTATCAGGCGGGCCATGCGGCATGCCTGTCATCAAACAACCCGACGCACATTAAAAACCTATAAATGTAAGCGAGTCAATTTTGGACCGAGACAGCACAAAGAGTGAAGTATTTTAATGAGGTCGTAAAGTTTTTGTTGCATTTTTTATTTGCAGGGAAGCGTCGACTTAGACTATACTTTGTCATTTTAGTTTCTACAAGGAAAAAATATTTATACAGTTACTATTATTAACCATTTTGTAGGCATTTTAATGAAAGTAATTTGGTTTTTTAGAAATAACTTGTTTTTTCAAATGGGACGGTGATGGCTTCTTGTGTCCATTAAATTGCTCTTTTTTTACGAATCCATCGATACCACTATGCTTGGGCTTTTATGGACATTTATTCAAGAAAACTGTAAAAAAGCTTGTATTTGTAGTATTTTAAATGTATAGTCATTATTTTACGGTTATCAAAAAATTTCGCATCGAGTTACCTTTGCATTTTATAAGAGAAACAAAATAATCGAAATGACAGTTCTCTAATTGAAACTTTCAGTTTAGTATTGTTACAATGGTGTATACAAATAATGAGAAAGTTGACATGCTTCTTTTTTACGGGGAATGTAATAAAAATGGAAAGCGTGCACACGAAATTTATAGTGAAAGATTTCCGGAAAGAATACATCCATCCCGACATTATTTTAAGTTGAAAAGGAACATGCGGCGGGAACCAACGGTACGCAAACCAACATTCGTAGTAGGTGAAAAAATAAAAGTTAATGTGCTAGACATAGTGCACTATGATCCAACTGCTTCTACGAGACAAATCACAGCAAAATTGGGTTCAAATAAGGGAACTGTACGACGCATATTAAAAACACAATTATAATTCTTTTAAGTACAACTTACACCAGCCTCTTTAAGACGGTGATAATGATTGAAGGGTATAATACCGTGAGTGGTTGCTTAATAAATGTGAACAAGATAACAGATTTATAGAAAATGTGTTATTCTCAGATGAATCTAGATTCACGAAAAATAGAATGTTTAATCACCGATTAGTTAGAATCAATAATTTTCAAGAACGTTTTGGCACAAATGTATGGGCTGGAATTTATGGACACCGTATAGTTGGGCCTATTTTGTTTCGTATCAAGGAACATTAACGGGTGAAAGATATCTCGAGTTTTTGCAAAATGAGATATGGGATTAAGTTACCATTAGCTCAATTTAGAAACTTATACTTTCAACAGGATGGTGCTCCTCCGCACAATAGCAGAATTATTTTCATTCATCTCACTGAGATGTATGGTGAACAAGTGATACCAACTCATGGTCCCATAAGATGGCCTGACAGGTCCCCGGACCTAACCCGTTTGAATTTTTATTTATGGGGATATCTCAAGGATAAAGTGTAAGCGGGGGACCAGTTTTGACATTAGGAAATCTAGAGAATAGAATAAGAGCTGCATTCAATACTGTAACACCTGAAATATTGGAAAACGTCATTCGGGAGATAGTGTAAAGTTCGTGGGGGAGGCCACTTTGAACAACACGTATAATTTTTGTTAATTCTAAATATTTTAATTTTGATTTTGTTTTGTTACAAAGTGTTGTTATTTAGCAAGCTTTGATTTAGAATTTTAAATAATAATAAACATACATACTTTCTTCTTCAGATAAACAGAGGAGCTCGTTATTTAGCCTTTACCACTGCGACCTTTCAGATCTATTGTGATGCTCCAAGAATTCATTCCTTATAGTACCTCATCCAGCTTTGTCCTTTGTACTAGACTCCACAGCTTTGATAAAGGCCCTTTTATATAGCTGTCCATCTTTTGTTTTCTTCTCCGAGTACTTGGAATCTCAGTCTCGCCAGGCCTTGACAGTGGCACAATACCTGAACTGAGGTTTTCTCTTCCTCTTGGCAGAACATGCATGTTGCGTCCTATGCCGGGCACATTAGACTCATGTGCCTATTGAGCCGGCAGTGCCCAATTAGAAGGCTTACTATTACTCTGATGGCCTTCCTATTCTAGCTTAGTAGATCTTCCGGAAATTTAGCCGAACATTCTTTAATGAACTCTTTGGCCTGTCTCTGTCTTGGGAGATTCCTCCACCAGTCCAGAGATTTATTTTGCACCCATTCCTTAGTGGCTGCATGGCTTTGCCACACCACAAAAGGCTCGGGTCCTATTGAGGCTTTGAGTGCGCTTTCCTTGGCCAGTTTATGAGCCTTTTCGTTTCCTCTGTGTTCCTCGTGTATTGATACACATACTAAGATCACTCTGTTCTCACTTCCCAGCTCTATAAGGGTCATCAAGCAGTCCCACGCCAATCTTGAGTTGATTTGCATGGAGCTGATTGTTTTATTCCGCTTGACTATCAGAGAAAATTGCAATCGACTGGTTAACAGTACCTTGTCCTATTATCTCCCTTGCGCAACAGTGTATGGCGATCACTTCAGCCTGAAACACCGTTGCGTATTCCCTAGACTTATCGGGATACTGGCTTTTGACCTTGTCCTGTAAATCCCGGTTCCGACTCCTTGTTCTGTCTTGGAGCCGTCAGTGTACCAAACTGTTTGTGCTGTTATGGAAGGACCGTTTTTCCAGTCTTCTCTGTCTGATATTACAGTCTGAAAGTTCTTATTGAAGTTATACCTTGGGACCATTACGTCCGTGGGCATGTCTAGGATGGGATCTGCTGTCATCTTCGAGTATAACTTCTGGTCCCGTGTTGCTCGTTAATTGGTGTTTGGACTTGCATTAACCTGTGCACCACTGACCGAGCTTCGCCTTGTATGAATATGTGTAATGGTGGCAGGTCCAAGAGAACCTCACGTGCAGCCGTAGGAGCAATTTTTATGGCCCATAGGCAAGCAAGCCTTTGTGCGCCACGTTACAGCCTTATTGCTCCCGACTGCGCCGTCTTAGTCCACCATACTACTGATCCATAGGTTATCATGGGTCTCACTACCCTGGTGTATAATCACAGCTTGGGATTTAGCTTCCAGTTTTTTCCGCACATTGCTTCCATGATCAATTTGAGACTTTCCGTCATTGTTTCCGTATAGGTTTCATCTTCTTTTTTAATAAAACGTACTTCATTTGCAGTACAATTGTCCTTGGCTAGGATTCTACGGATTCTGGAAGCTGCGGGGCTATCACTGACCTCTTCGCAGAATCTCTTGAGAAGAGACTTAGAGGAACTAACATCTCTAAAGACTCTCAACTGAAGAACAAAATCAGAGGAGATGAAATGTGTTAGGGTCATAATCGAATCCAAATTTACCTGGAACCATCGTCTTGTTATAACAAACGGAAACTGGAAATCACTGTAACTATAATTAGGCAAATTTTTTGGAAAAACTTGAAGGTGCAGCAGCTCTATACTATGGTCATAAAATCTTTGATTACATATTATACAGCTCTGGTCTGATAGTTCAAGGTGGTACGACCAACAGTTTCGAACGAACTAAGCCAGATACAAAGACTACCAGGCTCAGGCATAACAGGGGTAATGCGTTCAATTCTAGCTGCAGCAGTGAGAGCCCTATTAAACCTATCACTTCACAAATTGATACAGGGGGAGGCGAAGATGAGACTCCTTAGGTTGGAAGACTCTAGTTTTAGAGGTTTGCTTTGTCTACATTTGAGCTAGGGACAACTTATATATTTTCGCTTCGACATAATTATATTGTAAAGAATACACGTACATTAAAGTACAAAACATATTTAATATTAATTTTAGCATTAATAATGCAAATTTTTGTTACGAAATAAATAGTAGCCTTTGTCAAGCTGTTATTAAATAATCCATAAAATATGAAAACGTAATAAAAATAATGAAGCTATTGTCGACATATCAAGTATAAAGCGTCCTATGTGCGTAGATGCAAAGCCATTAAACACTAGAATTAGCAAAACGTAAAAAATATTTACTTACTAGTAAAATTATATTCCAGCGGGAATTGGTACGAGTATTTTATCTTTCGCCCGAAGATTTACCATATAATAAAATTAACAATGCTCTTAGTTAGTAAGGGTATATAGCAGATTTGGGGCCATAACTCAGATTATGCAGAGTAAACAAGAAATATTAGGGATTTAGGAGAATTCTGCTTTTAGTGTAATATGCCCACAATTCAGTGGAATATATTTCAAAAGGTTATGTTTATCCTGTATCCCTTGATATATTTAAATCGGAAGGATATAATATACAGACTACTGAAGTAACAAATTGTTATTGCTGTTTACTTTGTTTATTGTTAGATTCTTTCCTAATGAAATAAAATTTTATATATTATGTCTATAGAGTATTTCTCAAATATATCACTAAATTTCAGAAGGTAAATCTATGACCATTTTTAAGTAGAAAAGTTAGATAGGTCAATTTTTCACGAAATATGGCATATGCATTACTACTGACAAATCTGATTTGTTTGTGTTTCTGGTGCAAAATAATATTGAAAGAAAACTGGAGAGGCCCCAGCGCCGCACTGGACAGATGAGATAGTGAGAAAAATCTCACCGGGTTGTTCAGAAACCTCTTTCCAAAAAAATAACGTCATTCCTTTTGAAAAGAAAACTATCACAAAATGAGTAAAACTGGTAATGATTTCGAAGACCAGCATTGATAGCGTAATACGAAAAATCTATCAATTTTATCGCGATAACCAATAATTAAAGGAAATTTTCTGGTTTACACAGCTATCAGTTCTAATAAGATAAACGAGACTTATGGGACCGGACCGTATAACATACAAACATGTTTTCTCAACAAGTAAACAAATAGCGATAAAAAACAAAATACAAATAAACTGCGTACATAAAAATCATAAAACTCTTTACACAGATCTTGTTCCAAAGCAAACTAAATTCTATTCAGTCATACATATACATGAACAATTGCTTTTGAAGGTATTGAAGTGTCTACATCAAGACATTGCGCATACGTATAGTGTCAGACGAAATGTTATACCTACATCGTACTTGTATGGGTCGTTTTTGACGCTATAATCTATCTATAATGGTTTAACTAATTTTCAAGTCTGTGGTGTTAATTACTGTTGACATCTGGTGGTATTATTTATGATGTTGTTCCTCAGCGTGCTGGACATTTCTCATCATAATAGCCGCATGGTTGGTAGTCCAGTCAAAAAGAATGGAATGTATTTCATAATGAATTTTTGTAAAAATATTTACAGTTTTATTAAATCTTAAACCGGTGGGGGCAATATGAGTGAAACTATTAACACATCGAAATCAAAAGGTTCATCGGATTATTTACTTTTACACTTCCTTTTATTTAGCATAAATACCACTGATAACATTACAATTTATTTTCCATTTCTAGTTGCATTTGGATTAAATACAGTGACATAACTTTGCTTCTTGTGTTAGAGAAATAAATTATGAAAATAAAAATGTAGTAAATTAAATCCTCAATGAACTTAATTCATTGCCAACCATCAAGATGCACAAGTGCGTTTCCAAAGCGATTGAAAATAATGCCCTAAAACTTGCAGCATACTACGTCTTCAATCGGAAATCACAAACAAAACCGTAGTCTACCGTATTATTTAATTTATTACATTTTTATTTTCATAACAATTAATCCACTTTCCGTTGGCTTTATATTTTGTAAAATAAATTATTTAAGAACAGGACCGTATCTATGGCTTGGTGGTCGAGTAGCACAATAAAAGCTCTCAATTGGCAATAGATGATGGCTATTTTTCACCCCCCAAACAGGACTTTGAGAGAGAAATCGATTCTGCGTGTGACAGACTGATGATGGAAATGAAGGAATGATATGAAATTATTGCACCTGTTTCATCAGATTTTAGTTTTTTATTGGGCAAGTCCATGAACAATGAATCTGTGACCTATTTTAAAAAATGTGCTGTCGTTTTTGGACTTCATTATGCAAAATATATTAACATTGAAGACTTAGTTATTGAAGTCATTCTTTATACAAACTTTGCATGTATCAAGAAGTTTTTTCAATTATGAATAACAGCTAAATAAAAAGTTCAGTTGCAAAATACTGAAAGTGAGTTGTTTCTAGAAACCATTGACATATCTCATATCACAAATATTATTACTTCTATAGATATCGTTGGTTGCAGATATATGTTGAATAATTGTTTTATCTTCTCTGCCTATGCCCTATACGTACCACTTCACTTACATTTTCGTGGTGTTACGTCCCCCCCTCTTGTAATAATAATAACAATAAATAATAATAATAATCTTTATTTCTCCATTGAAAAAAACATATGTACACAAAAAGGTATACATAAGGTCGATGAAGAAAATGTCACATAAATAATTAAAAAAACAGTACCAAAAATAGAAAACAATACACTATAAAATAATGTGGCTAAAATATATAAAACATTTTTGGACTTAGTCAGACCCTAAAATAATTATAAAAATAGATTGGATTTATGTTATATGGATTTAAAAAGAGGAAAAAACAATGATATGGAAAAAGGAGATATTATAATACAATTAATTAAAAAAATCATTGACTGTGTTCATTTAAAAACATGTATACTACCCGAGGATTTAATATCTTCGTCTAATAAATTATAGAATTTACACCCTTGATACAGAAAACTTCTCTGATACATAGTAGTTCTATGACAGTCAGGCAGTAGGAGATGTTTAGATCGAGTATCATGTGAATGTCCAATTTGATTATTTAAAAAAGTGGATTTGTGTTTGTGGACATATGAACATACTTCCAGAATGTATAGGCTAGCAACAGTCAAAATTTTTAAAACTTTAAAAGCATCTCTACAAGTTTCTCTGTAACTCAAATTTAACATTATACGAATTGCATATTTTTGAAGTAAAATTACCCTGGCTGTATTAGTACTATTACCCCAGTTTACAATTCTATACCTCAGATGAGAATGAAAATTGACAAAATAAAGGGTTTTAAGGATATCCTGGCTACAATGCTTAGACATCAATTTTAGAGAAAAAAACTTTTTCGTAGCTTTACACACAGATTTTCAATGTGATGAGCCCATTGCAGGTGTTTGTCAAAAGTGACACCTAACAAATTCATCACAGGTATTTAACCATTAAAAAGTGTTAGGCCTTCGGAATTGTTATTTAATGTAAATTGTATGGAAACAGTTTTAGTTTTATTTAAATTTAGATTATTCTTATAAGACCAGCATATAATTTCCTGATAAATTATTTCAGTGGTTGTTTTTACTTCCTTCGAGTTATTTCCTGTAACTAGAACATTTGTATCATCTGCGTAGCACACGACATGGACATTTGATGTTCTTTGCAAGTAATCGATAATGTCATTGGCAAACAAAATATACAATAGTGGTCCCGAAATTGAACCCTGTGGAACTCCTTGCTTGACCCAGCAAGTCTCGCTTTCAGCTCCACAGGCCATTTTTACAAGATAGGATGAAAATATTTCCAAAGATTTTCTCGAACACCATATCGTGCGAGTTTAGCTTTTAAGCAACTGGTGATCTACCATATCAAAAGCTCGCGAGAAATCTCGAAAAAGACCTAGAGCAAATTTTTTATTGTCCAGCGCCTTAATAATTTGGTGATGGAAATTACATAATGCCGACTCAGTGCTTTTATTAGTAGTGAAACCATGTTGAGCAGGAGAAAGCAGATTATTTCTTTGCAGAAAGTTAAATAACTGCTCTTTGAGATGGAGTTCGAAAAGTTTTGAAAAACTACATAATAAACTAATAGCTCTGTAATTACTATACTCATTTGGATCTCCTTTCTTATAAAGGGGATGGACGATTGCCCTTTTAAATTTGCTGGGAAAAATACCATTCTCTATGGAGAGATTTATTATGTAAGCTAACGGATAATTAATGACACATTTGCATTTTTAAATTAAATTATTAGAAATATTATCATAGCCGCTAGAATTTGAGGATTTTAGTTTATCTATAAATAATTCAACATCAGTAGTAGAAACTGCAGATATATATATAGATCTATGAAAATTAGGCACATTAGATTCTAAGAAATTAAAATCGCGTAAGGCATTTATATTTGTGGTGCTTGTGAAGTGAATATTAAAGCCATTAGCTACATCTTCAATCGGTATTTCATCGCCATCTTTTTTAAAGCATATATCTTTAGAAAGTCAACTTGACCCCTGAATTTTTTTTATTATGTTCCACATAGCTTTATTCCTGTTACTTGAATTGCAGATTTCACGATCATGATACTCCCGTTCATATGTATGCACATTTTTTTTTTACCAAAAATTGATTTTGGGATAACTTGGGCAAATTTTGCTCGAATCATATGAAATAATGAATAAGATGATAATACCTGCACATGGCCTGCCATATTTCAAGTCAATAGCTCGATTAGTTTGGATACAATGCCATTTTTTCGAAAATTTTACGAAATTTTAAAACGCTGTAACTTTATGGCTGTTTATCGTACGACAATTTTCTCCCTGTTAAAATGTAGTTTTTTATGTACTTTTGGGTAATATGACTCAAAAAATCTTTAATATAAAAATTCGATCAATTTTCGGCCATTTACGGCATACATGTACTTGCGCGCAGTGATTTTCTATTGCACAAGGTACATATAACTTATATAGATGTTTGTATATGTAAATATAAATCGTGTGCTCTAGAAAATGTTCGAAAAAATGCACAAAAGAATATCGGATTTAACGGAGGAATGGTAGAAATGGTAAAATACACAAATCACATTATATTTACATTGAAAATATTAGATTAGATTTATTTACCTACATGTAAAAATTTTTTAAGCTGATTTCTTTTTTTTACGGACTTTGATGCTACTTGTATTGGTCGCTTTCCTGTACTTCTTATGCTGGATGTACTCGAAATACTACTGTGAGAGTTACCCGTTTCTGAATCCGTCACAGCATTAAAAATTTCGTCGGTTTCACTGTCGCTAAAGTAATATAAATCACTCTCACCATCGCCCATCATGTCATCAGTAAGTTCATCGACTGGTGACCCACTGACCTCTTCAGAATTTTGGCAGTTTGTATTCCGGCCAAAATGGTATAAACTGCAACATTCTAAATTCAATTTCCTGCATGAACAAGATTTAGTTTTGTACCCAGCTTTACAATCACAGGCGATGATTTTTAACAAATCTTCTGGAACGAGTGGTTTGTCTAGTTGTTGGCATCAGTCCATTTTCCATTTTACACCAGCCGAACTAATTGCATCCTTAGTTCTTTCACAATACCATCGACGAATTTGATAAAATATTCTTAAGCTGTGATAATCAGTCGCACCCTCGGTTGGTGGTGGAGAGGACAGTTTGACATCAATTGCAACATTTTCTTTGTTCAGTTTTCCGACACATTCATACTTTAGTAAACCTAATGTTTTCTTATTTTTCATGGAACCACCACTAAGAGCGGCTATTATTCTCTGCCCACAAGATTTTATACTCTCGACATATGCGTTCTCATTAATTATGAAGGACGTCCTGGATCAGCTCTGGATACTTGACAACTATGTTTTAATGTTTTATAGGGCACACGAATTATATTCACCTATACAAATAGCTATATGTACCTTGTGCAACAGAAAATCACTGAGGCAACATTCGTCTTAAAAGGAATAGTCAACAAACAGAACTGTAGATACTGGAGTACAGAAAATCCACATTGGATGATGATTGATGGAGGCTAATATTCAATATCCTGAGAAGATGAACTTTTGGGCTGGAATTATAAATTCTCAAATTATCGGACCATATTTCTTTGATAGCACATTAACTGGCGCGCGTTACTTGGATTTCTTGCAAAATTCTTTAGTTCTAGAGTTAAGAATACTATTCCCATATGGTATTAGCAGCACGGACCACACCACATTTTGCATCGTAAGAGCCTATCTCAATCAAATTTTTCCCAATAGGTGGAATAGATGGATTGGTAGACGCGGTGAAATTGAGTGGCCTGCCCGTTCTCCCGATTTGACCCCGCTTGACCATTCTTTATGGGGTTACTTAAAATCAAAAGTCTACTTTAACAGACCAAACAACGTCGATGATTTAAAAGACAGAATAAGGCAAAAAAGAAAGAGAAGCTATATTTTTCTTCTAAACGGTGAGTGTGTGAACGATCCATCTTTTGGAGTCTGAAGGATTTTTACTGTATTTATCAAAAATGAATGTTAACGTTCACAAAATAAGGGTTCAAAACGACTGTTCCAGACGGAGAATAATATAAAATTTATACTTACTGTTCGTTTTTGCTTAACTGCTGCTCTGATGGTATCTATTGGACGTCGTAACACTATAAATCTAACACAATAGGTACTAACACTTTCTTAAAATTATACCTGAAAGGGAATTTTGAAAACACAAGTAAAAGACAATATAAAGTTCAAAAGTATATATTAAATCTCTTCAAAAATTTATGCTTTACAACAAGTTCAAGAAATATGTTTTGACAAACTATAGTCTGGTCCATGTACAACACATGGTGAGGAACGGAACGATGTATAATGTACCAACTACCATCCAATATGTGGTTTTTGAGCTAACGATTACACAAAAAGATTCAAAAAAAGTTCAATGTTTATAAAATTTTGGTGGGCTTTCGCTTGCCTGTCTATTTACGTATTTTCAGTTCAATATCAATTTTGGTCGCTCCTCGGAGCTTAAAAATGCTTGAATCGCAACGACTTTGAATTATATTTTGCAATTACAATTTCATACGTTCAGGCAAGGCGGTCCCATGCACATATGAGTACATGGTAAAGATACTTTTCTGACACCTAATCACTGAGGAACCGGTTTAGGGCAAATCCCGTTAAAACCCATCATTTTCCCGTCAAAATCGACTGCTAGGAAATGATGGGGGTTCCATGTCGCTAAAGGCTATTTTCGCTAAAACTCTCGATATACTTTGAATAGAAGCTGGATTAACTTGTCCTCATATTTAACACAACGGATGAGTTGCAGTGATTAACAACGTGGATTCGTAAAAGGGTTTTTAACTTTGAAATTTCCGAAATTAAAGTCAAAATTTGTTACTGCTTCTAAATTTTGGTTGTCGGGGCGACATTACGTCCCCGTGCAGCGACATTTACTACACTTTCTAAAATTATACTCCTTGATGCGATATTGAAATTTTTGCATAAAAACGCTCCGTAGAGCGAGAATATGATTAAAAATATAAAAACCTCTTCCACGATATTTTTACGTGAAGCACGCTTTTCAAGTCGGATTTTGTTACAGTTTCGAAAAGTACACCGAGGGTTTTATCGTGTTCTTTAACAAGTGCTGTGCTATAAATCTGCTACATGATAATTACTTGAGTGATATACGAGTCATACTTATAAAAAGCAGCCACGTAATAAAATTATGAATATATACATAATCATAATAAATTAAAATGTCTAAAATCCACATACGAAACAAGACAATTTGCCACAAAGATAATAAATATACCTATGTATCATAATAAATAAAATAACCAACTAATGAACGCATCGAAGTTTGTTTAGCTATAAAAATAAAAGTAGGTTGCGACTCGGATTGTTTGTTTATTTCTCATCTTACTCACGGATCATGTAAATTTCTAATTAATAAAGAAAATATATAACAATCAGCAACTTTTTATTTGTAAATATGTGATTAATTTATTTCTTACTAATATGGTTCTCACGATATAGCATTGAAACATCTGGTTGAGCATAGCTAAATGGATACAATCAGCAAAATTCCTAATCTGTATTTACATTCTTTGAATCAAATAATTTATTTGAAATTATTAAACATAATATCGAATTAATCTGTTTGTTTATGTAGAAATGTGATAATATTTTTTGTTACATACACTTTGGTGTCGAATTCGTTTCCCGTGTGCTTCCAGGCACCAGAAAGTAAAATAAGTGAATTAGAAATCAGCAGAATTGAATTGAGCGCGATTTGACATAATCTGCGAGGTATTTATCAAAACAATGAGTTATAATTGAAATGAGGACCGATAAATATTGCTAATCGTAAAAAATGCGTCAACACAGGTTCTTCAAAAAATATGCACTTCTGATACTGTTCTGTTCTATATACATTGATTATAAGTCTGCAGATCACGAAGGCCATTGAAGAATTTTCACATTATCACTATGTCGATATATAAAAGATCATGCCCAAGTTTCCAATTAGTTTTGTTACCATAGGTTTGTCGACAGTATTGTCGTAAGAAAGATTTATCAGTTTGAGAAGGACTGAAAATGACATAATCACCTAACAATTACAATAATAAATATGACAAACAAAATGACAGAAACATACGACACGTATGCAAAGAAGTAATAGAAACTAGTCGAAAAATAAAAACTAAAATATTTTCTGAAGAAAGTGTTAATACTGAAGTGTAACAGACTAAAAATAAGGACATCATATTACACGTGTAGCAATGGTTAAGAGGATTTTGAACAAACCAGGAAACAACCAAGCACACAGCACATCTTATTCCCCTAAAGATGTTGCCGTGATAGGATGAAAATAATGAAATAGTTGCTTCATAAAAAAGCAATAGTATATTATTTCATTAGGAGTCTGGAAATCTATTTCTGGACGTGTAATGAACGATATCTTTATTATACTTCTTTGAAAACGATAACATAAAACAAAATATAACAAAAAAGACATACGAAGGAAATTTGGAACATTTTTATTTTCATAAGTTATAGGAATAAAAAAACATGTAACTAATAGAGTAAGAATATTGAAAAATTAACTAACTATCTATTAATAATAACAGCTCCAAGTAATAAAGTTTTTAGTTTGAATTGTTGTTATTAATGGTTATGTTTATTGTGCAATTGGTATTATTACACGGGTTAAGTCCTTTTTGGAGTTTCATTTTGTGAAACTGCAATTATTGAAGCAGACTCTTGGCAAATGTTTTGATTTTCTTGAACGAATTATACACTTGTTGTATTTTGCGAGTGAGAATGGTTAAACAGTTTTCGTGATACCTCAATTTTTCTTTGTATGGATTCTTCTATATATCCTTCTGCTCCATTGGAAGAACACCATCCTCCGTGCCTTTTCAGAGTAAGTGAGTAAATCACAGCCGCTTTCCACCAGCATGCTTGCCGAAGAACGCCTTAGTCCAGGCCCGGTATATTCTCTGGGATTTTCTAGTTTTAGGTATTCTGCAACAATTTGCGGAGCACCATTGATTGTATGGCATCCAAAATGTTGAATGTAACACCTGCCGTTTCGATATGCAACAAATAATCTTTTGCTGTTCATATTTTTAGGTCGTAGAGCTGCATATTTACGATAAAGTGTGTATGGTTCAAATGTACATTTTTCATTGGTAATGGTGAAACTTCTTCATGTATGAGTTTTTCCATCTCGTAAAAACGTGACAAGAAAGCGCTCATTATCGACCACATCGTCTAAATTTAAACGTATTAAATCATCTCTTCGATACGCACCAAAGATTCTAAACACTAAAATTGTTTTTGCTAGTAGATATTGTTCATCTGGAGCTTCACATAAAAATTCGGTTTCTTGTTCTGCTGTTAAAACAATGAATTTTTTCGCTATATATCCTACAGCTTGACGCTTCAAGAAAACAATAGTTTTTAGATATTTGTTGATGTAAGCATTTTATTTTATTGCCAAACAACTTTTTAGCATTGAGAATCGACTCATTAACGCGGAAGATTTCATAGACTTTGCTTTTTCGACAAAGTAAACTAAAAGAATATCGCTACTTACAGTTTTGATTTTGTTCCCATTTCGCCATTCAGTAAATAGTTGATATATTAGTGTTCATATTTTGACCTGGATTTTATTGGTAATAAATACGCGCTCACTTGTACCGCTTGCTCTAGGATGTTATCGGGAATTTCGGGATTTTCTTCTGAGTACATTTTATCGGCATAAATTTAATTGACAGAAAATAAACAACGCTGACAATGCAGTGTTTGGTATATATGATGCGTTTTCATGGTTACTCTTAAATTATTTCAAAGGTGATTTATTTTAAATTAGTCTATGTCAGGTAATGTTGACAAAATGTCAAAAAATATTCAAACATTTACGAATACAAAATAGGTACTGTCGTGAGCAGAAAAAAATAGGACAACTTTTTTTTCTAATGTAAATCTGTCTCTATTTGAATATGTAATGAGTAGCCGAAATAATACAGATATCACTTTTAATTTATTTTTTTATTTTAATGCTGTAGTTATTGCTACAGTAAATGATGGATGGTTAAAGAGACAAATTGCACTGCGTTATAACATTAACAAAAATTTGGTGTGTAACATTTTAAGAACGTGGAGAATAAACGGTACAAGTAGTAAAAATTCTGGATCAAAGGACAAACGATATCCTACTTAACAAGAAACTAACTAAAATATTAATATTTCGTTATTGCACCATTTCTATTCATAGCTTCTATAAGTCTGTTTGGCATATAATCAAATAACCTTATACAATAATCATTAGTAATAATATTTTCCCATGCATTATTTACTATTTCCAGTAATTCTTCGGCATTCCGTGGTCTCACATTTCGTTTCGGATACTTCTTACGAGTAGTCCCCATACATCTTCCACAGGGTTAAGATCTGGACTATGACTGGGCCAGTTAAGAACATTCATGTTGTTATCTTGAAACCAGTTAGTTACGGTATGAGAAGTATGAACGTAACAATTGTCTTGTTGAACTATGAACTCATTATTAGGAAATAATTGTAACACAGAAGGGGGCATAATATTGTCTAAAATCCTAATATACGTCTCACTATTAAATCGTTCCTCAGTATGCCACAAAACACCAGGACCACGTGCCGATATCCAAGCCCACATATTCACGGAAAATCTACCACTTTTATCATTGTTAGATATATATTTCTCATCGAATCGAGTATTCGGATGGCGGTAAACACGAATACGACCGCTGTGTGTTGACTGGAAAGTTTTTCGTCTGTAAAGATTACATTGTTCCAAAAATTTACATCATGCGCTAAAAATTCAAGCGCAAATCCTACTCGAGCTTCTTTATGTTCAACTTTAAGTAAGTATTTCTGTGCTGCTGCATGACAGCGTAGCTCCGATTATCTTACTCGCCGGCGACCAGTACTACTCGATCCAGGAAAATTCGTTTCTTCAGCATATCAAGACAGGAAGAGCGCCAGAAGAGACCTCAGCCAGCGGGGTTCAACAGCCAGGACCAGGGGAGGTCCGCAGAAAATACCACGACACATCTCGCATTTGCGAGCTGGGTCTGGTAGAAGTAAGCGGGCCCACCTATCACGAAGGCCGGTCCAGGTCTACAGAGATAATCTAGGAGCAAAGAGTAGTAGTCCTACTCGGCCCTAGTTATCGAGACCGACATCCAGCCAATGGATATTGGCGCGGCGACCAGTACTACTCGATCCAGGAAAATCCGTTTCTTCAGCAGCCTGAATAACTGAGTAAAATGGATTTTCTACTAAAGCATTTACTAATTGCAAATGTTGCTGTTGAGTTGATATCCTTCGTCGCCCTGATCCAAGATTTCTACTAATCGTACCGTTTATTCTCCACTTTCTTAAAATATTACACGCCGAATTTTTGTCAATATTATAACGCAGTGCAATTTGTCTCATTGACCGTCCATCTTCTGCTTTAGCAATAACTCCAGATTTAACTAAATCGCTTATATGAGGCATATTAGTTTTTTGCACACTTGCAATAAATTATGACAACTAATTGACAATGTCACAAAAATTAAAGTTAGATGTACACAACTAGATTTTAGCAAAACACCGTTATAAGACTTGTCCTATTTTTTTTTTGCTCACGACCGTACACGTGGAACATCAGATAGCATATAGACTTTCTTAAATTTAGTTTACTTTGCTGTATATTTCTATTTTCAAGCCATATATTTGGTATTTTTATTCAGCGTGCGAAAAAATATCGGAGATCGGGAAAACTTCTTCCGTGCGCTGTTTCCGTGCGCTATAGTCTGAAAAAGCCCATCTTACATTATTACTAATACCGATTACTCCAGAGAAATAAAACTTCCTCTGCGGAATGAGGCCGAACAAGCTGAATTTTTGCAGATACCTTCGTTTTGGTGTTCTAATGAAGCACAAAAAAATCTCATATGCCTACCCTTGTGCGTCTTGAGATATCGTAGGTCAAAGGTCATGAAAATCGGTTTTTCGTGAAAATCTCGCTTCCAGTGCATCTGACGTCATAAGAATTCATGACAAAACTTACGTAAAATAGTATTCCCTACAAAATTGTTCATATACATTTTTTTTGTACGACCAACCGTTTTCGAGATATAGCATGATAAAGCGGGAGCGCGCATTTGTAATAGGTAATACTGTATTATACTGCAGAGCTATAACTATAATAGTAGTTTGTGCAACAAGAGTGGATATGATAGCCATATCGCACGAGAAAGAAGTTTGAGCACGACGCCGTAGGCGGAGTGCCTCAATCTTTCGAGTGCGATATGGATAATCCACTCGAGTTGTACAGTATACTTTTTCTACGACCGGATTAAGATAAAACTACAAATAATAGTTTCAATCAAATTTTAGTATACAAACTTAGCTACTGCTAAATCTTATGCTCTATCTGCAAGCATTTTATAAAAGCTTCAGTAGCCTAGACGCTTCGAAATGCAAGAAAAAGAAATCATGGGTTCAATCCCCACATAATATAGCTACTTTTTTTTGTCATAATATATCTCTAAAATTTTGTCTGCATACAATAATTTCAATAAAATTTTAGGTGGTATACCGTTTATCGATTCTTCACTGGAATCACTCATTTTAAATTATTTTCTAGCTCAAACTGCGCGAATACACACTGACAGTTACTTTGACAGCTTACGCACTAACTTAAATTTTGTAAAACGAATAGTTGCCTATGTACTTAATAACGAACTGTGATTGGTCGATTTCATATCCATCCTAGAACGTATATGAAATATATCCGTTCAGTTAACTGGAATGGCCCACTTATCCATTCTACAGACTGTAAACAGCAAATTTACATAAGGGAGTAGAAAAAAGCACTTTTCTTAATCTGTTACACTAGAAAATTAAATTCTCATTATTATAACCGTTAAAAATTTGTTTATTTATAAAAAAAATATATAATAAATAATTAATAACAAAAAATACATTCTTTTCCACACCACGCCTTATGTTTCCTTGCCTGTCTCCTCGTCTTCGTCGGGTTCCACTAGCACCTCGATCAACACATTATCTTCGTCAGACGCTTTCTCTATATCTGTTGGCTCTATGTCTGTTGGCAAAACCTCTTCAGGCTCAAGGTCACTGAAGCCTTCAATGTTTTGCAACTCTGTTGGCGGGTGCAGGCATGCCTGTCCGTGACACTGACCACAAACTTTGGAGCATGGCAGCCCGACTTTTCTACGCCCGCACTGCGCACCACACCCCTTTTTACAATTACAGAATATTGTATTTAATAGTTCGTCTGGAGCAGGTGGCGGTAGTGTTGTTTTCGGCTGTAATATGTCGTTTTTTAAATCCCAATCCCATTCTTCGGGTTGTAGATTTTTTCCTAGCCAAATCTGTACTTGGTAGTAGACCCGATAAATATGCTGTCGAGCTGCTTCACTGGTAGGTGGAAGGGATGACAATTTAACAGGTCTCTTAAGTCGTGTGGCCTTAATGAATTGGGTGTATCTAAATTTGTCAAGGTTCACTCACAGAAGACCATCACTAGGTTCACTTCATCTTTCGGAGCACCATACACAGCTAACAGAAAACGCTTTCCGTTCTGAAATACTGTATCTGGCGGGCAGTTTTTTGCTTGAAATATTTGAGCCGAGTGAGTCAAATGGTTTTAATAATGGGAATTTAATTTTCTAGTCTAACAGATTAAGAAAAGTGCTTTTATAGTTATAGCTCTGCAGTATAATACAGTATTACCTGTTACGAATGCACGCTCCCGCTTTATCATGCTATATTTCGAAAACGGTTGGTCGTACGAAAAAATGTATATGAACAGTTTTGTAGAGAATACTATTTTACGTAAGTTTTGTTATAGGTTCTTATGACGTCAGATGCACTGAAAGCGAGATATTCGCGAAAAACCGATTTGCATGACTTTTGACCTTCGATATCTCAAGACGCACAAGGGTAGGCATATGAGATTTTTTTGTGCTTCATTGGAACATCAAAACGAAGGTATCTGCAAAAATTCAGCTTGTTCGGCCTCATTCCGCAGATAGCCTTTTTTTTACCTTATTTCCCTGGCCTAGATGAAAATAAGGTGCTTTCAAAGAAGTATAATAAAAAAAATGTTTAATACGGGTGTGAATTCTTACGATACAAAAGTAATAAAAACATGCCTATCGACATATGTTACGGTGACATTGAACTACCAATTGTTTATTTATTTTCTTTTGTGTTATTCATTTCGTGGAAGCTTTCCATAATATTTATTATTTATTGTTAAATATATTATTGAATAAAATAAGGTCACTGAGATCTGGGAATTACTGGCCACGGCTCGTCTTTTAAAAAAATTGAACAGAAGATTTAGTTTAACTAAAACATTCACTTTTACATTTTCCTAGATTTTTGAGATAAACGTTTTTCGCCCGCCTCGTATGTTAAGGGTTAATTACAGTTAAACATAAAGAAATGCACATCATTTACTAACAAACATTAATGTATCGAATTTAATTATTGTTTAGAAGATTCAGTGCTTACACGTCCATCAACATTTCGCGACCTTGGTGTAACATTTGATATCAAACTATCCTTTAATAGTCATATAGGTAAACACCATCACTAATGAAAACTTTAGAACACTCGTATTTATAATGTGTTCTCATAATTTTAAAAACATTAACACACTAAAACTACTATTTCAATCTTTTGTTCGATCTAAACTTGAATATTCGTCAATTATTTGGTCCCCTCATTATAGCATATATACAGTGTGGGGAACAGCCAAATGAAACAAATCCAGTATTTCAATTATTGTGCAAATTTATAAAAAATCCCGGGACACGCCTATTTTGGATTCTGAAATGACATCCTGCAACGTATAAATTTCGTCTCTAAATTCAACCCCCTTCGAGTGGCAGTTATAACTCCTAAATTTTTAAAGTAGGCGATTGTGATGCTCATTTGAACGGTCTTTTTCGTTCTCTATTCAAAAATGCTATGGTTTTAATATTTATTGAAAAAATCAACGGTAAAAAAATTAATTCATGCTTGACGTAATTCACAACAGCAAACTAAAAAAAAATAATAATAATTTCAATGTAGTAAATGTTCAAAATGAGTTCCTTGAAGGTCTTGGCAGCATCCTAATCGTAAATAAAAATGCCTTCTAACGTTTTCCAGCATCCAAATATTTAAGAGTCATTTTTGAGCAAAAATTAACATGGAATTCCCACATCCAAAAGTCACACAGAAACCAACAATCGCCCTGTGAAGGTGTAGGCAAATGTGTGGAAAAACTGGAGGCTAAATCCCAAAATGAACCTGTAGTTATACACCAGGGTAGTGAGACCAATGATAACCTATGGATCAGTGGTGTGGTGGACTAAGACGGTGAAGCCGGGAGCAATAAGGCTGTTAAGTGGCGTACAAAGGCTTGCTTGCCTGTGCGCAACGTGGGCCATAAGAATTACTCCTACGGCTGCACTTGAGGTTCTCTTGGACCTCCCACCATTATACATATTCATAGAAGGCAAAGCTCGGTCAGTGATGCACAGGCTAATGCAAGGCCAAACGCCAATTAGCCAGCAACACGGGACAGAGTACCAAAGTTATACTCGGAGATGAGAGTAGATCCCAATCTAGACATGCCCACGGACGTAATTGTCCCAAGGTATAACTTCAACAAGAACTTTAGACTGTAATACCAGACAGGAATGACTGGAAAAACGGTCCTCCCATAACATCGCAAACAGTCTAATACACTGACAGAACAAACACTGACGGACGGCTCCAAGAGAGAACAAGGAGTCGGAGCCGGGATTTACGGGACAAGGTCAAAAGGTATCCCCATAAGTCTAGGGAAATACGCAACGGTATTTCAGGCTGAAGTGATCGCCATACACTGTTGTGCAAGGGAGACAATAGGACAAGTTGCCATTTTCTCTGATAGCCAAGGGCAATAAACGCAATCAGTTCCATGCAAATCAACTCAAGATTGGAGACTGCTTGACGGCCCTTACAGGGTGCAGGAATGGGTGCAAAATAAATCTCTGGAATGGTGAAGGAATCTCCCAAGACAGAGACAGGCCAAGTTCATTAAAGAACGTTCGGCTAAATTTACGGAAGATCTACTAAGCCAGAATAGAAAGGCCATCAGAGTAATAGTAGACCTTCTAACTGGGCACTGCCGGCTCAATGGACATATGAATCTAATGGACCTGGCAGAGGACGCAACTTGCAGGTTCTGTCAAGAGGAAGAGGAAACCTCAGTTCATGTATTGTGCCATTGTGAAGGCTTGGCGAAACTGAGTACTCGGAGAAGAAAAACCAAAGGTGGACAGCTATACAAAAGGGCCTTTATCAAAGCTGTGGAGTCTAGTACAAAGGACAAAGCTGGATTAGGTACTATAAGGAATGTATTTTAGGAGCACCGCAATAGACCTGAAAAGGTCGCGGTGGTAAAGGCTAAATAACCAGCTCCTTATACTTAATTACAGTAATTAAAGTCATTATACACATTAGTACACACTAATTACAAGTTCCATCTATTACAGTCTCACTACTATAATTCATAACTTATTACTGTTTTCACTTGTTCGTCTAATATCAAACTGTGCTCCGTGCGCGGAATCCACTCCTTATATATCTAAGGCGCTTTATTCTCGAACGTTCCAGTCTATCCTTTGCTGTGCTTTTGGCCCCTCTCGTATATTATATGAAGCAGTGACTAGTCGGATGAATATCCACTATTTAACCCTGAAAATAATTTAAATATTTCATATTGTAGATATTTATTATATAAAGACGAATTTAATTCCAATATGACACGACTAATAACCCAAATAAGTAATAGTTGATAATAACGATTGACAAATTTTTAGAGTTTGAGAATCTCTGAACTTATGAAAGACTATATTATTTATCTCTCTCTCTCTATTCAGTGTATATTTCATATTTCTGTCTCCGTTTAGATAGAGAGAAGCTTGGTAGACATACGTGAACAATGTAATTGGGCTATTGCTTTAACTTTGTGTGCAAGAGAAATGAAGTCGTACGCGTAATTTCAGTCCATACAAGCGTTAAGTTAAAGTTTACTAAACTTTAGGTATAGTATCGTTCAAAGCTTCCCTGCAAATAAACGCAACAAAAACTTTACGACCTCATTAAAATACTGTTACTGAGAACTCTTATTTTACTGTGTATGTCAAATACACAGAACAATTCGATACGTACTTATCTTCATTTAATAAGATTATTAAAATAAATAAATGATAAATGAAGATAAGTGCGTATCGAATTGTTCTGTAGATATTTGTACAACCTGGCTATCAATGTTAAAAGAAGAACTTAACAAACTCAACATTATTTAAAAGAAAATATCATCAGTTATATGTATCTATGGAAATAACATAAACAGAATCTTAAAGCTGTGTATTTGACATACACAGCAATTTAAGAGTTCTTTCAAAAAAAAAAAACTTTGAAAACGGAAAGAGATTACTTTCCGAAACGTCAGCTAAATACATTATTTCTGTGTTTATTCCGATTTATATTATTTGCAAAACATAACCTCTGACTTTTCCTTTGGCGTAAACGTCACGGGCGCAGAGGCTTTTTTCCAATAATTCTATTATTTTGTAGATTCGGTGATTTGTTTTGAAGAGGATAATAATACATGTGGTAGAAAACCCAAATAATAGGAAAGAATATTCGTAGAATGCCACAAATAACTTTCAGACAACATCTAATTAATGTTTTTGTATCATTTTCATTTCTTAAAAATGTACAGGTTTGCCAAAAATTATTTTTCAATTAAGAACATTTTAAATAGAATTTTCTCAATTTTTTCAAATGGAACACCCTGTATATTTGTCGACGATGTGATGTAGAAATGAAAAACGAACATTTTTTGGAAGTACTTCCCTAGGGCTAATAGCAACCAATTTCGTTTTATTGAGCAATAATTACAAAATTCAAAAATAAACTTAAAAAAAGAGGTTTCTTCAAATAAATCAGTAGAAAAAATTATAATAAATGTTCCACATGATGCCCATTTTGATTGACACACATCTCTATGCGCTATTCCTAAAACTGCTGATAGATGTAAAGGCAGTTATTATTCTTTCCTTCATATTTTGCACTGTTGTTGGTGTGTCTCTATAAACAATTTCTTTCACATATCCCCAAAAAGAAATTCATTTTGTAAAATCTAGGGATCTAGCAGGCCATTTAGTTTAGTTTCACGCATTGAGATATCGGTGAATCTAACCAAGATTGCAGGAGGTCGAGCGTTATCAGTGTTTACATTTCTTTGCGGTACACGATGACACCTTTTTATGGCTCCTTCATTAATGTTTTTTACCTTCATAGCATCTTGAAATGAATTTAATTCGATAAATTTAATAAGAAAATTTCTTTAAGTCTACTCCCAAGTCATTGCTACTCCTTCAGTTTCCTGAATACCAAATATTCTTATATTATTATTTCTAGAGTATTATTCTTGTGCATCTAGGCTCATTCAAAGTTCTTTGATGGTTTTTTTTCGCTACTACCAGACCCCCCATTACATTGGCCGACTAATGACTGTTGCATTTTCATTGTTTCATCATAATTCTCCGTGATATTTTTTATCACTTTATCCCCCAGTTTTTGAAAATTTTCTTCTGTTAAGATATTTTTGGTCTTGTTTTCAAATATGATGGTGATTTTCTCAAGGTCCTTTTTTGTCAAACCCATATTGTTATTATACGTTATCAACCAGAACAGAGATAAAGCAAGTAAAAAATCGGCAGCTACTGGAAGCGGCTGGAACCTGTCGGTGGATCTTTGAAGCCGAAAGGTGCATTAAATTGCGTGACAAAACGGCACTAAACATAATCCGATCTCATCCAAAACCTTTTCAGATCTTCTGGGGCACTAAAAAAACCCTCAACTTAATGAATTTACAATCATCTATGCGAGTTATTACCTACATTATCGCTCGTTGAATAATATACTATTTGGATATTAACAACTTTAACATCACTTGAACGACTAAGAAAGTCTAGTTATCCTAAACACTACAGATTTGTAAAGCAACAAACTGAAAATTGGTAAAGTGATAATCTATAATAAATTCACCAACAAAAGCACAGAAAGCATATGATATTGATATTGTTACATCTACCTTTAAAGTTTGTGACAATCCACTAAAAGTTACAAATATGCCGAAATCTTATTAACATGACATGACACCAAAGTTATCGGATGACAAACGATGACAATGACAATCGTCAAAATTTGCTCATTGCAATCCGATCGCTTGCGGCTGTCTTTGTTAAATGAAACATTAGCATTTCAGTAATTTTACTAGATTTTAGAGGAATATTTGTAGTTTAATTCTTCAATTTGTCTGTATATATATTTAAAAACGGCACTAAACGTAATCCGCTCTACTTCTAGAGCAGTGAAGAAACCCTCACACGTGAATTGACACGTGATGTAACGAGTTTCACGACGTAACGGCTACGCGCATCGATCATGTCATGCGAAATGCAATCTATGGTTCATATTTGCTTTGTTTTTAATTTTTTTCACGGAAACCAAATCGAAAGGGTGGAAGTGTGATATATCGTTGAAATCAGAATTTTAACTGCTTTTCAATGGTTTCATTGCAAATTTAAAGTAATTATAAAATAAACAACTTGTTGCGTCAAAATGGCACTAAACGTTTTCAGATCTTCTGGGGCACTAAAGAAACGCACATGCAAAGTTTCATTCAAATCCGTTCAGTAGTTTCGGCGCTATCGTGTTAACACACATACACACGTACACACATACACACACAGACATTTTTCATAAACCACTTTTTTGGGTTCCTAGGACCTCAAAACGTAAAGATTTGATGTTATCTCAATTTTCGTTTTTGAACCAATTTTAGTAACCTCTCACAATTTTATTGTGGAGAGGTTAAAACAGTGTCTATTATAGCTTCTCTAAATGCTTTAGAATATTGTTACACCTGATATGTATTTTGCACTAATTATTAAAACTCGTAACTTGGATTTATAAGGAAGCATAAGAGAGGTAGCGAGTGCGTGACTTACTAATCTTTGCTAATATGACACTTATTTATTTATAAAACGAAAATGGTTGCAATTAGCCATAGGGAAGTACTTACAAAAAAATGTTCGTTTTTAATTTCTACATTACATCGTCGAAGAATATACAGTAGGTATGTTCCATTTGAAGAAATTGAGAAAATTCAATTTAAAATGTTTTTAATTGAAAAATAATTTTTGGCCACCCTGTACATTTTTAGGAAATGAAAATGATTCAAAAACATTAATTAGATGTCTCGTAATCGGTATTCACATATAAGTTTTTCTTAAAACCCATAATTGTGACTGTGGTGATTTTTTAAATATCCATCTGCAGATTGCATTATTTCAACAAGAAAATTCATTACATCCAAGTGGTTGAGAGATATTCAATGCTAATATAGGAATGAATAGAGCCTAGAAAGAGGCTTTAAAAAATATATTGACATACATAACATTCCATTTAAAAAAAGGCACTTGGTCCTGTAATTTCGACTTGGCTCGTCCTGTATGTTCGAAAATAATTGCCAGTTATAGACTTTTTTTTATCTAGTTTACTTGCAATTTTTTTTTAAATTTGTACCTATCGCAGAACTCGAGATATCGAAGTCCGACGCACTATTGCCCCACCCTATATATCACATTAGGTACAAAACTTACATTATCTACAAGTCTCGATCTTAAAGATTATTTATATTTATTTTTACAACGTGAAAATATGTGTATGTTATAATTGTCAAAGCGTAAATAAATATATGTTCTATTCTACAAATACCAAAACTTAAATTATTACTATTTACAATTATGTCCAAATCCACAGTTTACGAGATTTCCATCTCATGGCTGGCCTATCGCAGATATCTACCTTTTAAATTATTCATCCTGAGAAACTAAATACTAATGTCGAGATTTATAGTCAGCACTCAGACTTTGTTTTACAAATATTCATCAACATTGTTATACACATGCAAGGTCTCTAGAAGTGCAAAATCAGCAAATCTGCTGGCCATGGGAAAACGCGGGCCACCTATTCCAACTCTTTGTTAGTCACAGATTTTGTTCCTTCGCGTACGCTGCTAGTGTGTCGATGTAGTTACGGTTCATAATCATAATGTGGAGTATCGAGTGACCCATGCAGAGTGGATAACATGGATATACCCATCGAACAAATAAAAGTGGAAAATGAAACAGGTAACACGAGGATCACGTGTGCTTTTGTTATTAAAATGTGTTAACAAAAATAAACAGTGATAACTGTCATTTAAGAAGTGCATTTTTGTGCATCAAGAATTTACTGTTTGTTGTATAGTAATATTAATCGATGCTGACGAAGCACCTGTGTTTATTTTTGTTTTCATTGTTGTTTTTAGCTATCTAGTATGAACGACCTTTACTGTGATAAATTTTTGGGATATTGTTTTGGACGAACACTTCGAACTTACTTTTTAAAATACCACATCAAACTTGAATGATTTTCTACCGAATTTTTTTACGTCTTTGATGTTGATTTTTCTTCTACCGCGAACGTCTATTTTTCCTACTGAAAACCCCTGCTGTGAAAGCGGTGATTCATCTGTCCGTAATATATATTTAAAAAATTAGGGTTTGCATCCAATTTTTGGAGCATTTGGTAACAAAATTGTATCTTTTTTCGCTTATGATCTATGGCCTATAGTAATTTTTTCTTTTCTAGTCCTTTGAATTTTGGAGTAACTTTTTCCCAGTTCACGTGATGCATCCCATAAACTAGTTTCTGAATTTTATAAAACGATTTTTTTACAGTCAATCATCAGAAAGAAGGCTATCAGAAACACGTTTTTAGTCGTAGAGGTTTTGTTTTACAGTAAATGTGGTATCACTGCGGACGCGGCAATAAAATCTTTAAATTTATTTTTGGTTTAATTTATAGAATAAATTAGTAAAATTGCTTTTACAAAATCAAAATTTCTTCACTTTCATTTGCTCTGTTGCTACGTTTTTTTATTCTAAAAATATCAGTTCCTCTTACATGCCAATAAGTAGTATTTAAAAATATTGTGTTTTCACCCCGGACAATTTAGGTATAATGTTATATTATATTCTCGTCTTGCAGCTTTTTATTTTAATTATTTTTATTAGAAGACTCTGGAAAATTATTTTTTTATAGAAGTGGTACAGTGTTAAAAGGAGCTCATTTAAAAAAAAACTATAATAAGTTTATTCACGAATATATTCAAATATACAGTTCAACAAGAGGTGGAAGGATCTACACATTTCTTACATAATACTATAAACAAGTGTGAATAAACCAGCTGAACTCACGAAGAACTTTGTCGAGTCCTTGCTTGTGAGTGAGTAGTGTAACTTAACAATCTGATTTTTTTTTTTTATAAAAATTACAAACTAAAGTAAAATGATTGTCAATTTAATTAAACAAAAGAAAATTTTTAAAAAAGTAGAAAGTAAAAAATAGAAGTAGAAAGGTGGTGACAGATAATCAAAAGAGCATTTACAGAGCGTATTGATACATACATACTTATTGATACATAATATGTAGATATGATATACATGGATGTGCTAGGTAAGTTGTGGCAAATATAGATGATATACTTTAAGAAAATTAATTTTGATAATTTTTAAATAGGTAAATTGACAATTAACCTAGTTGTATATGATATTTTCGGGACTGCTTAATAACCATTCTTTGATTTTTATTTTAAATAAGTGAGCACTAATAATGTTTTTCACATGCGGCGGTATCTGCTCATAAATTTTTTTTGCAAGATATACATAACTTTTTTGTCCAATTGTTTTGTTGCATTTAACAAAACACGTTTTTTTCCTAGTACTGTATTGATGTTGTAAGTGTTTGATCATATCTACAGCTACTGTAAGGAAAAACAGCTGACGTATGTCTAAGACTTTCGCTTCGTTAAACAGATCACCACTTTTGCAATATACTTAAATTATTAAGGAAATGTCATTTACTCCTCCCCAACCAATAATTCCATAACTTAGGTGAGATTAACAAGTGAGTAATATCATATTTTTAAATAATGACTATTTACTATGTCTTTAATAAATTTAAAAATGGAGAATAATGGCCTGAGTTTGCGAATAATATTATTCACATGTTCATCCCACTTAAGATGTCTATCTATGTACACCCCAAGATATTTAAATACTTTGGTTTCGTTAATATGTATTGTTCTATTTGCGGTTTCTATAATTAGTGGCCCGAAGTTCGGAAGGTGATTTACATATGAGGAAAAAGGCATATATTTGGTTTTATCAGTGTTCATTGTGAGAAAATTACTGTCGAACCAATTTTTAATATTAACAAAATCTCTTTCGGCTAAACGTTTAACTTCTTCCCACGTATTTTCTTTATATAATATGGCCGTATCATCGGTGAAACTGATAATATCACCTATAGTAGGCATTTTAAGAAGCTCATTTACATATATACTAAAGACTAGGGCCCAATTAATGTGCCTTGAGGAATACCAAATTCAACATTTTGCTGAGAACTTAATGTGGACCCTACTTTAACTATTTGTTTTCGACTTTCAAGGTAAGACTGCATTAATTTATACCCCAAACCTCTGAAACTCAAATTTGACATTTTATTTAACAAAATTTTGTGACTCACAGAGTCGAAGGCTTTAGCCAGATCAACAAATAATCTACTTAAAGGAGCTGGCAAGAGAGCTCCTTTAAGTAGGATCAGTCTCTCGGCTGGTGTTTGTTGCAATCGAAGCTTTAGCGTTTTGATGGTAATATGCAATTATTACACTTAACGCGCCAGACTTGTAACTTTGGTTGCAGTCTGGTTATTTTCCTTATAGTAAAATAAGGATTTATAGAGGAGTTTGCGACTAAAAATATTATGTTTAATCTTACAAACTGTACAAAATGCTATTCTGAAAATTATTTTCAGAAAAGAGACACTTTTCTCCACTAAAAAGTTACCATATGATGAAACAAATTTTCAACGTTAAATTACTTTTCATTTACCAATGTATAATAAGAATATATGTTTCTCCTGAAAAGTTTGAGTATAAAAACACTCATGTAACCCGCTCCGCTGTCAACATGGATCTTACTTGTTCAATTTAAAAAAAAAAAACAGTTACTCAAAGATCTCTATTTTTTTTTGGCCCCAAGTTTTTTAATTTAATTCCAGTACATCTCAAACAATTACCTAAGTTAAAGAAATTTAAAAAAGAAATCAGAGATATAGTATAAAATATAGTGAAAAACCCTGTACAACTTAACGACATTACTCATTACTCTCACATCCATGACGCCATGTTTGCGCAGTACCTACCTCAAGTCTGTGCTTTAGAGCTTCTCCTTTTTATGATATAATATAAACAACTTCCCGAATCACCTAACCACTGGGCATTTGACAATTATTGCTGTGATTCATTCGTTGACCATACATTTCAAGAAGGGAGACAAATTAATCAAGACACAATTATTAATTTTGCTTTCCAAAAAAAATTGCATCGAGGTTTAATATCGCACGACAATATTATCTTATCATAAAATACAAAATTACTTCGTATCATCTAGACAGTAAATTGCCGTGAACAAAAATATTAATCACGCATGTTCACAGTTTAACAAGGCATATTTTACTATATTATAATATAATTATAATTGAAAAAATAGACTTGATCAGGCACAGCGCCGGCGTGCAAATTTTACATGACAAGAAAGCGGGGTACCTAGCACGCTTTAATTTTTATATTAGCAAGCTACAATTAAATTTTTCCTTTTCAATACATTCCGGTTATTTTTCTTTTTTAATTTATTTATTACTATACAGGCTGTCCATTTTATCAGGGCCCTCTAGAATATCTCACTTAATATCGGTCGTACAAAAAAAATTATTTTCGCGAAAATTGTGCCGATTTATATAACCTACAAAATGGTTTAAAGACATTTGAAATCCATGGGCTACTTTAAGAGTTATGGCGGAAAATATCGAAATTGCGAAAACGTCTAATCCAAATATCTCCGTTATTTGAAGAGATACGAGAAGAATTCTAAGGCGAAAATTTTTTGCAAAATAGAGTGTTTTAACGAGGTTTTATCTAATTTTCTCAAAACCGCTGTATTTTGAGATTTACTCTTCAGGCTGTTAAAAAAATTATTATGAAACGGGTGGGTAATGGCGCCATTAAATATATTATTTTCCTCCCTTTTCAACGATATATCACATGCCATATTTATTCATTGGTACTACGTTAGTAATTAATAAAAAAAATTTTACAAGCATTATACTTGCCGTGGATAAGTATGATTAAATAAAACGATAAAATAATTCAATAAGTTGTTCAAATCTTTGCTATAATAAAACATTAACACAATTAAGAAGAGTAAAGTAAATTCAGGCAACAAAAACAAAATAATAATCAAGAAAGCAACATGGAGCAACTATGGAAAGAGTATTCGCAGTTATGACAATGTATAGAGGTCCTCCATAAAAGCGTCACTCCTTGCTCAGAAAGTTAAAATGTCTTCACCAATTAATTTAAGTATAATATCCCATTTGTTTGTATTTCATGATTTCACTATTATTTCAATTATTTTAAAATAGTTGGTTATGAACAAAATTGACAATTTAATTTTTTGACAGATCATCTCAGTTAATACTTAAACTCTCACTTAATCACACTCGTTTAAGAATTTAGAATTTTCAAAAATGATTTTCATTCACATTGATCGTTATAATATGTTCGTTACATATTGCCAATGCAATTTTAACTCTGGATTAGCTCAAGTAGAATATAGAAACAGATTTCCACAAGCACTACAGCCGAATAAAACTCTGTTCAGAAAATTAGCTACGAAACTGAAAAATAATGGTTCATTTTTAAAGAAGAAGACAAGGTTGAACAGTGTTACTGATAATGTAAATAAGGTAAACCGAGTTATTAATTACGTAAGAAATAAAAATACAGAAAATTTGGAAACATCATTAAGAGAAATTCAAATTGCTTGTCATACAAATAAAACAAGTGCTAGAAAAATTTTAAAGAAAAATGGTTACCGGTGTTATAAAGCCAAAAAAGTTCACAATTTACAAGCGGGGGACAAACCAAGGAGGCTGTTGGAAAAGAAGCGTGCCGATCCATTAATATGTAGTAAAATACTTTGGTCCGACGAGGCAAATTTTTTCAATAATGGATTTTTTAAACACAATTTTCATTACAAATGGACTTCTGAAAATACACACTGTCATAGACCGACTGGGTTTCAAAATCGTTTTTCAATAAATGTGTGGATAGGTATTTTAGGCACCAATTTAATAGGTTCTTATTTTTATGATGGTCACCTCAGTGGTCAAAGGTATCTAAACTTTTTGAGAAATGAATTTAATGAATTCTTAGATAACCTACCTTTAGAGAATCGACACAACTTTCAATATTTTCAACAAGATGGAGCTCCTCCCCACAATTCCCATATTTGCCTAGATTATTTAGACGAAATTTTGCCTGAGCATTGGATAGGTACCAATGGATTTATTCGACGGCCCTCTCGTTCTCCAGATATAACCCCAATGGATTTTTTTCTATGGGGGTATATTAAAGATAAGGTGTTTTCGACGACACCGCAATATGTAGAGGACCTAAAAGCTCGAATTCAACAGGCATGTATTAGAGTTACCCCGGAATTGCTTACTAATGTTTTAAATGCAGTGCATCGCCGCGCTCGATTGTGCATAAGAAATCGCGGTGGACACTTTGAACACTTGATATGATATCTTAAAAATTATTTTGAGGATTAGATAAATATTAATGTTCTGTGTGCTATATTCTTTTTATTATTAATTTGTTTTGTTACCTGAATTTACATTATTCTTCTTAATAGTGTTAATGTTTTATTATAGCAAAGATTTGAACAACTTATTGAATTATTTTATCGTTTTATTTAATCATACTTCTCCACGGCAAGTATAATGCTTGTTAAAAAAAAGTTTTATTGGTTTAAAAAAAAGTTTCATTGGTTTTAAAAAAATGTTTTTATAATTACTAACGTAGTACCAATGAATAAATATGGCATGTAATATATCATTGAAAAGGGAGGAAAATACTCTATTTAATGGCGCCATTTCCCGCCCGTTTCAAAATAATTTTTTTAACAGCCTGAAGAGTAAATCACAAAATACAGCGGTTCTGAAAAAAAAATAGATAAAACCTCGTTGAAACACTCGGTTTTGCAAAAAAAATTTCTCCTTAGAATTTTTCTCGTATCTCTTCAAATAACGGAGATATTTTCCGCATTTTCGATATTTTTCGCCAACTCTTAAAGTAAGCCATGGATTACAAATATCTTTCAACCATTTTGTAGGTTACATAAATCGGCACAATTTTCGTAAAAATATTTTTTTTTGTACGACCGATATTAAGCAAGATATTCTCGAGTGCCCTGATAAAATGGACAGCCTGTATAGTGCTATTGTTGGGTTTTACCCCACATTTTCAATATAATTCGAGTCCGTAACAACTGAATTATTTATATATTGTTGTGCAGAGTGATATGCTACCTTAAAAAAATAATAATTACAACTATATTGATTATAACAATATTTAAACATTAAACATACGGTGATATGTATTTGTACAAAGTCACGTTCCGATATGTATTTACTTAAATAATCGCGGCAACCTTCCACAATGACCAAAGGCCACCGAGGGTATTGTTACTCATTGTCAAAATATTAAAAATGTTATTAGACAAAAATGCTGAACGATCGTAATAGTGCCCGTACATTATTTTTATAAGTTCAAGAGATATAATGTTATTAATAGAGATAAAACAATTCAGGCAAATTAAACTTATAGAATATATGATATAAATGACAAAGACAAGTCGGCTAGATTGTATTGGTGTGGCGGATACGTTTGATAAAACTCTGTTGTGTTTTGGGTTCGATCCTCAGCACTAGCACTGGCAATGTCGATGGGTAATGAATGTGTAACCCTCTTCTCAATACCGTTGGCTTTGAATTTGAGGGCTGTTTCGTTATATGCCGTGTTCATGTTATGTTAAAACATATATCAAACTGACGAAAAGCGCGCCGCGGATTTTTACCAGGCTCAGAACCTGGTCTCGGGAAGGCCATGTATTGCTATTAATATTAAATAAAGCTGTTTAGCTTGCTTGCTTGCCTGAGTAGAAAAATCAAACGGTAAGGTAACAAACACACAATTAAAATTATAAGCGTGTAATAAGTCAATATTTTAAGTTTTTTTTTATTGTCCTTAAGGCCACCTATGATATACAGATTATTAATAATTAGTACAGTGCCTCGAGGTGAAAAAGACGCAGAATGTCATATGTAATGAAATATTCTATCTGATTGTCTAAAATATAAAAAATACAGCCGAAAAATATTTAAGTGGGAAGGAATTTTATGTTATGTATTTGATTTACTTTACAAAAATGGCAAAACAAAAGAGACGTTTAGAATCGAAGGCTTTAAAAAATATCGCAATAAATTAAATATATAAATTAAGGAAGCAAAGAGTAGTTACTATAAAAAGATAATAAGCGAAAATAAAAATAATTCAAAGGTACTATGGACCACTGTAAAAGGTTTGAGTTCGGAAAAAAAAAATAGTGAAAAGGAAATAAAAGAAATATAAACAATTAACAACAAAACAATTAAATTACTTCAAATAAAAGGACATTGCTAACTCGTTTGTAGATTTCTTTATAGATATATGCAAGTATTTAGCAAAAAACATAAAAGAAAAAGAGAAACCAATATGCCATGAACGGAAAATGCGAAATTCTATTTACCTATCAGAAACAACTGAAACCTCAAACCTCATAACGCATCTGGTATTGACATAAAGTCGAGTGCCCTGAACCTGAAAGCAATATTAGGCCATATTACCAAACCGACGTATTTTATAATTAATAATATAATAAACAACGAAATTTTTCCTAGAGCACTTAAAACGGCGTTAATCAAACCTTTATTCAAGAGTGGAGGTAAACTGGATTGTTCAAATTATCGACCAATTTCGTTACTTTCTAATATAGCAAAAATTGTTGAAAAAATTATTATAATAAGAGTGACTAGCTATTTATGAAAAAAATTTAAATTACGCTTAATATGGTTTTAGACAAGCCAGGAAAAAAGTAAGCCAACAATCTGTATCTTTGTAGATCTGGCTAAAGCTTTTGATACTGACAGCCATTCCAAACTGTTCAAAGCTTTCAAACACATAAATAGTCTTCCGAATTATAGCGCTGACTCTTATGGAAAGTTATTTATCCGAAGTACGCAACAAGTAATAGTACATAAAAGTCTTAGTAAAATACGGAGTGCCGTAAGGAACAGTACTCGGACCCTTACTGTCCAATATTATGTAATATTATTATTATTAGTATGTAAAAAACAATAAACCCACAATGACAGAGCAACCAGTTTATATACCTCCTGGTTTGAATGTAACACTTATCATCAATTATTTGAATGTCTTGAAACTCTGGAACACAGCTGTGAAGGTGATGTGTTCTTTATTGGCGACTTTAATATTCCCGAATATCGAGATTGCTGCTAACGCAATGTTTTTACTGATCATTCATTGCTATTGAAGGTTTCTTCTAATTATTATGGACTGGAACAATATAATCATTTAGTTAACATAAACAACAGGATGCTGGATCTTGTCTTATCTAGTAAATATTGTGATGTCGCCAAATCTAGCGATATATTACTCCCCGAGGATTCTTATTATCCTGCACTTATCATAGGTATATCATGTAATATCTCCGAGAAAAATAATGTGTTTCCGTTAAACAATACTGAGTCTTTTAATTTAGAAAAGCAGATTTTTAAAATTTATATAATCATCTAAATGTACTTAACTGGACCTTTTATCTGAGATTCAGAATTGTAACTTAGCTTGTGAGTTTCATGACCAGCTGATTAGCGTTTTTGAATTATACAGGGTGGGGCGATAGTGCGTCGGACCTCGATATCTCGAGTTCTATGATAGCTAAATTTTTTTTAGAAAATTGCAAGTAAACTAGATAAAAAAGTCTATAACTGGAAATTATTTTCGAACATACAGGGCAAGCCAAGACGAAATTACAGGACCAAGTGCCTTTTTTTTAATGGAATGCTATGTATGTCAGTACATTTTTTGAAGCCTCTTTCTAGCTCTATTCATTCCTATATTGGCATTGAATATCTCCCAACCACTTGGATGTAATAATTTTTTTTGTTGAAATAATGCAATCTGCAGATGGATATTAAAAAAATTACCACAGTCACAATTATGGGTTTTAAGACAAACTTATATGTGAATACCAGTTAAGAGACATCTAATTAATGTTTTTGAATCATATTCATTTTCTAAAAATGTACAGGGTGGCCAAAAATTATTTTTCAATTAAGAACATTTTAAATTGAATTTTCTAAATTTTTTCAAATGGAACAACCTGTATATTTTTCGACGATGTGAAATGAAAAATGAACATATGTTGTAAGTACTTTCCTAGGGCTAATTGCAACCAATTTCGTTTTATTGAGCAATAATTACAAAATTCAAAAATAAACTTAAAAAAAGAGGTTCTTCAAATGAATCAGTAGAAAAAATTATAATAAATGTTCCACATGTTGCCCATTTTGATTGACACACATCTCTATGCGCTTTTGAAATGAGGTTCCCACTATTCCTGAAACTGCTGATAGATGTAAAGTCAGTTATTATTCGTTCCTTCATATTTTGTACTGTTGTTAGTGTGTCTCTATAAACAATTTCCTTCACATATCTCCATAAAAAGAAATCCATTTTTGTAAGATCTGAGGATCTCTAGCAGGCCATTTAGTGGGTCCATTTCTTCCAATCCATTGATTAGGGTAGGTATTATTTAAGTGATCTCTAACTGCATTTAAATAATGTGGTGGAGCACCATCTTGCTGAAACCACATCCTATGACGAATTCTTTCAGGGAGATTTACCAACAATTGTGGCAGATAGTTTTCAAAATAATGAAGATAAATAGCTCCAGTTAATACCATCAAGGAAATGTGGCCCTATTACATGTTCTCCAATAATTCCTCCCCAAATGTTTATAGACCATCTGTGTTGGTTATCAATTTGCATAAAAAAGTGAGGATTTTCCGAAGCATAATAATGGAAATTGTGCCTATTAACAAACCCATTTTTATGAAAAGTTGACTCATCACTGAATAAAACAGTATTGTGAAGAAGTTAACATCATGTTACATTTCACCTCTAGCCGAATTACAAAATTGTAGGCACTTTTGAAAATCGTCATCAGATAATTCCTGCTGCATTTGAATATGATTATGCATGCAAGTTATTTGTTTTTAAGACTCGACCCACAGACCGTCTACTTATTTCTACTAATGAGCTCACTTCTCTTTGACTAACATGGGGGTGGGGAACGATCCATCTTTTCGCGTCTGAAGGACTTTTATTATATTTTCCAAAAATGAATATTAAACGTTCACAAAGAAGGGTTCAAAACGACTGTTTCAGACGGAGAATAATACAAAATCTATACTCGTTTATGCTTAACTGCTTCACTGATGTCGTAGCACTATAAATCTAACACAGTAAATACTAACACTTTCTTAAATTTAAACCTGAAAAGGAATTTTGAAAACATAAGAAAAAGACAACATAAAGTTCAAAAAATATATATTAAATCTCTTTAAAAAATCATGTTTTACAAAAACGTTCAAGAAAAATGTATTGACAAACTATAGTCTGGCCCGTGTACAACACATAGTGAGGAACGGAACGACTCATAATGTACCAACTACCATCCAATGTGCGGTTTATAGCTAACGATTACACAAAAACATTCAAGAAAAGTTCAATGTTTATACATTTTTGGTGGGCTTTTGCTTGCCTGTCTGTTTACGTATTATCAGTTCAATAGTAATTTGGTTCGCTCCTCGGAGCTTAAAAATACTTGAATCGCAATGACTTTTGATTATATCGTTTCAATTACATATTCATACGTTCAGACAAGACGGTCCCATGCACATCTGAGTACATGGTATACTTTTTTGACACCGAATCACTGAAGAACCGTTTTATGGCAAATACCTTTAAAACCCATCATTTTCCCGTCAAAATCCACTGCTAGAAAATGATAGGGCACCCTCGACGCTAAGGGCTATTTTCGCTAAAGCTCTCGAAATACTTTGACTAGAGACTGGATTAACTTGTCCACATATTTAACATAACGCATGAGTTGCAGGCTTAACAACGTGGATTTCAAAATTTCCGAAGTTAAAGTCGGTATACTTTCTAAATTGTGTGGTCGGGGCAACATTACTTTCAATACTTTCTAAAACTACACTCCTTGATGAGTTTCTGATATTTTTGTATAAAAAGGGCTCCGTAGAGCGAAAATGTGACCTCTTCCAACGGCATTTTTATACGTGAGGCACGCTTTCATGCGAAATGTTTCGCAGTCGGATTTTGATACAGTTTCTAAAAGTTCATCGAGGGTTTTGGTATGTCCTTTAATACCAGCATCACAGAAATCTCATTTTCTTCGTGCACAACACGTTTTATTCTTTCACTTTTTTTATATTCGACATTTCCAGTTTCCAGAAATATATCGAAAAGGTTTTGGAAGCTGCTAACATCAGGAATCCCTCTTTCAGGATAACGTTGGTGATAAATTCTATTGGCTAGTAAACAATTTCTGTCTGACTCGCCCAAAACAAAATATCTACAAGTTCCATTTTATTAAAATTCATATTGTAAAATTCCAAATATTTTAAATTCAATACAAACTGTAATGATCGATAAGTGTGATAAATGCTCCTTTGTACATGACAATTTATACCAAACTGAGGTTTTATTGCTTGTCGACATCGGAAAAGACAAATTAATTTATTCATAAAATAACTAAAATGTAGTAACAGTTCAACAAGAAATTACTGAAAGTGACCTATTTTATGAAAAAAGTGACTTTGACTGACCTTTTCTCAAAAAAATAACCTATATCACTTAAAGTAACTTCAGTGGACACCCTGTATATTATTACCTTTTTGTAAATTGTATATTATACCTCTTTTTATACCGAATCTGCTGATCTCATGTTGTATTGAACTTATTGTATTGTATGATCATTAAGGTGCGTATTTACTAGAGCACTTGTTCCGCAGGAGCACTGAACGAGCGCGGAAGCTGAGTTAGAACCGAGCAGCTCGTGTCCAACCGCTGACTGTCGGTACACAGTGAGCGTTATCTGAACATGTGCCGCGCTCGTTTAGTGCTCATGCAAAACAAATGTTCTAATGAATACGCAGCTTTATTTTGTTTTGATCTTGTCTTGTATTTTTCTCACCCCGTAATTAGTTTTTACTGTGAGGTGGTGTACCTAAATAAATAAATGAATATTTATCTGAATAGGTTGTTTCAGCAAGGTTACATAGGCTTTGCGAACGATACGGCTGTACAGATATATGTAGTTAATGAAAAAAAGATATAAAAAAAAATTAAATGCATATGTGTATTTGAAAAGAGCATGGTTATATTGTGTATACGGATGCGCGCGTGTATATAGGGGTGTACCTGTTGGCTGACTAGTTTAGCATGTGTTAAGTGAGATATAATATTTTTATTTCAATGTAAAGCTGCAAATATAATTAAGTCACTGAGAAATATTCCGATTGGTTCCGGACATATATGGTAAAATCCGAAATAGCTCGGTTTCTTTTTTTTACTAGCGCTGTATAAGAAACATTAAAAAACTTTATAAGAATACTTTTTTATACATTAACTCTGCTAGGACTTACCATATTCAAATTTTTATTGTGTTTCGTCTCTTCGGGGCCACTATCAACTTTTTTTTTTTCAATATAAAAAGTAGCGATTCTGTATATGACGTCAACTTGTCTCCCTTCATTTAGCGTCTACGCTATACTCTGAGATTCACAGAACTTGCTTGAACTGTTGAAGTGTTTCGATGTTTGTTGAAACTATTTTATTGTCCGAATACCCTGGCTCGGCCTCAAGCGACATATTGTTATAAAATTAACTGGTTAGATCGTGATTTTTATATCTATTCCATACATGTTTGTTTTCGCTCTCACCCGGTAGTGAAAAATCATGTCCCGTAGGTAATTAAAAGCAGCTATTATAAAATATTTCTTTTCGAAAACGATTCGACGAGGACTATAAATCGTTTTGTTGTGCTGCAGTCGTTAGTCGTTTATACATCTCAAGTGGGACTCATAATGCGATACGTGAAGCGAGATTTCCCGGAACACCGCCAGACAATAGCAGAGTATATCGTTTCTCTGAAAAATTACAAATTGCACATTTTACATTTTGTTAATGTTAAGCATCTAATCTTTTGTCTGAGTTGCAGCGAAAATTTTACACCGTTAATTAATTTATTTACGGTCTCCTTTGTTTTTTGTTGTTGTGCTCGCAGAAAGCGGGTATTTCCAAAGATCAAAGACATGAGATGCGTACTTTTTTTTTAATAACATAATCTATGGACCACGAACATATTGATAGTTTACCGTCTTTCAAAGAAAAAACAAAAATAAATTCATAACATTTCACCTTAATGAACTAACATACCAGCCGATTTTTTTTAACCCGAAACTTTCAAATATCTCGAATAATAGGCAATCTACAAAAAAACTGTATATAATCAAAATATTTCCGCACAGGAAATACATTCGTGTGACGAGTGTGACGTTTCATCCCTACCTCAATGTTTCCATACTGAATTAATAGTGAACCTTATTGCCTCTTAACATGCAGGCACATACGAATATATTTCCAATTTTGTTACTCAATAAAAATATTTAAATATTGAAATATTTTTTTAAATTATTGCCAGTGAAATTTATTTGTTCCTATATTAAAACTGTATTAAAAAGTAGTTTGGAATAAGATTTAGCAATATTGTAATTTTACTACGCATGCGTTTATCAATTCGGACGTGAGTCGAAGCTTGTTCACGTTGTTTTATGGCGCGGATGTGAACGATCCATCTTTACACGTCTGAAGGACTTTTATTATACTTTCCAAAATGGATATTAAACGTTCACAAAGAAGGGTTCAAAACGACTGTTTCAGACGGAGAATAATACAACATCTGTATTTACTGTTTGTTTTTGCTTAACTGCTTCACTGATGGTGCCAATTGGACGTCGTAACACTATAAATCTAACACAGTAAATACTAACACTTTCTTAAATTTAAACCTGAAAAGGAATTTTGAAAACACAAGAAAAAACAATATAAAGTTCAAAATATATATATTAAATCTTTTAAAAAATTATGTTTTACAAAAACGTTCAAGAAAAATGTATCGGCAAACTATAGTCTGGCCCGTGTACAACACATAGTGAGTGAGGAACGGAACGACTCATAATGTACCAACTACCATCTAATGTGCGGTTTATAGTTAACGATTACACAAAAAGATTCAAGAATAGTTCAATGTTTATAATTTTGGTGAGCTTTTGCTTGCCTGTCTATTTACGTATTATCAGTTCAATATTAATTTAGTTCGCTCCTCGGAGCTTAAAAATGCTGAATCGCAACGACTTTGAATTATATTGTGGCAATTATAAATTCATACGTTCAGGCAAGGCGGTCCCATGCACAACTGAGTACATGGTAACTATAATTTTCTGACACAGAATCACTGAGGAACCGGTTTAGGGCAAATACGCTTAAAACCCATCATTTTCCCGTCAAAATCGACCGCTAGAAAATGATAGGGCACGCTCGACGCTAAGGGCTATTTTCGCTAAAACTCTCGAAATACTTTGACTAGAGACTGGATAACTTGTCCTCATATTTAACACAACGCATGAGTTGCAGTGCTGCACAACGTGGATTCGTAAAACGGTTCAAAATTTCCGTCGGTTTTCGTTATACTTTCTAAATTTTGTGATCGGGGCGACATTACGTCCCCGTGCACCGACATTTACTACACTTTCTAAAATTACACTCCTTGATGAGCTTCCAAGATTTTGGCATAAAAAACGTTCCGTAGAGCGAAAATGTGAATTTATATTATATTTTTACGTGAAGCACGCTTTTCATGTGAAATATTTGTCGGATTTCTATTGTGCACTTTACCATTCTACAAAATTATTAAACATATCACTAAAAGTACTCTCTGTGTCCACAGAATTAGAAGTTGTTTCTTCAATATTTCGAACCATTTCTAAAAATATATAAATCAAAATAAAATTGTTAATTAAATTATTATACAATGACAAATATCAACATCTCTTTCCATAAAAGCAAACAATTTTTTTAAGACTAACATAATTTATTTCCTACATAAAACTTTACGTCAAAAATGACAAATCCAAAGTTAGTTGTTGGACCATTCTCGTTTTTCTCGTTTTCTTTTCTAAAAGGAATAATTCAATTTAATTCCATTACAGAACACTCCAGTTGAAGAAAATACGGCCATAGTAGAACTTTTTCTAATATGCGTTGCAAATTTCGTACAAATAGGATACTAAATATAAACTGTAGATAAACTGCTTGATAGAGGACTTCAGAGAGTGAAAACATAATCCATTGTCGCATTGGAAAGAACATAATAAATAAAAAAAACATTAAATACATTTTTTTTTCGAAACGCCCTCTACGTGTGAGGCGAACAAGTATTTTATATCGCCGTGAAATCGGTGTACCGAATGGTAGTATTGAATTAATTACTTCTAAGAAACAATCAATCAATCAATCAATGGTTATATTACGTACCAAGTGAAAGCTGCAATAACAACATAATAACGAATTAATACTATTAAATATAATAATAAACGACTTTATTGGGAAAATGTAAATATGCATATATATATTATAAGCACATTACACTTAATCTTTTAAATCACTTAATTACATAAATAATAAAAAAACGTCCCTGAAATTAGCCCTATTGCAGTTATCATTCTTGCAAAAGACGCTAAGAAAGAGACCATTAATATGTGCTGCATTTTGTAAACTAGGAGGCACAGTATTATCACGTTTAAATCGTATGTTTAGTTGTTGCAGCCGTTTCCAGAATTCGCGATTAGAAGTTTGATTTTTTAAAGAACTTAAGTACGCAGCTTTTTCTCTTCTCACCGATGCTAGGGCGAAATATCTAGTTCTAAAGCTTTAAAGTGTGTACGGAACTGGTGAAGGTGATTAGTAAAAGGTGCAATGTCCTCATCAAGCAATGGTCATCAATTTTCTTCACTATATCTCTAACTTTTATTTTATTTATTTTTTATTTTATAGCCTTATTTATATTAATGTCCTAGGGAAGTTTAGCCACAGGCTATGCCACCACTCAACCGGGATGCACGGTCACATATAGACAATGACACAACACCCCGCCTTAGCTGAGACTCGAACTTAGAAGTGGTACAGTGACTAGCAGTGTTGCCTCTCTCACTGCTTCCAATTTGGCAACACATTAAAAACGCCACTAAACATCCCCTAGGCACAATTTCAACTCGGGACCTTGCGACTACAAGACTAATGCCACTCGCCGGCTTCATGTCGATGCGATGTTCATTTATTTTGATTTCCTTCTATTCATGATCATGAACCAGGTTGGTTCGCCAGTTTTGCTCTAGTACATTAAAAAATATTTTTTTTTTTTCTATAACCGTAAACCATATGTTAAGTTAGTCTTCTATTTTAATGACAAATAAAACAGAAAACGTTTACAGGGTTTATGAATATTTTTTTGTTTCTGAAGTCATAATTATTTAAATTGTTATTTTGGAAATTTAGATAACTTTCTGTCATCTAACATTTAATATTTAATAAGAAAAAATAATATTACCTGTTCTTTATGTATACTTTTGATAAAACGGTACTGGTGGTACTGTCAAAATTTATAGGCCACATTGAGTAGTACAACCTAATTTTTCTTAAATTTTAAACGATAGTTCGTTTGAAACTTTCTCCATAGAAAGATAATGTGAATAATATGGCAATAATACTTTTTTTACATCTTCCGGATAAACTGGAAATTAAAAATACATTTATATTTTTATCTACGATCGTATAAAAAGTAACAGTTTTTTACATCATTTCCAGTGGAAAAAGTGGAATTTTATAAGAAGCTGTGCAATAAAAATCTTTATTGCACGCTTTTATTGCACGATTTCTAAAAAAATAAAAAACTATACGCCAGTTTATTTATAATATCGTTCCTTAGTTACTATCATCACAGATTTTCAGTCACGACCATGAAGTAACATAATTAGAATGGATACTTCAACTACAACTCGAATAATACTAACCATCAAAGTGACATTCGCAAAAAGTTGATAAAACGTTGTAAGACACACTTGTAAAAAGCCTCTTTATTGCACGAATGGCTAGATTAAAAATACGAGCAAAGCGGGCGTTCTTAAAAGCCATGAGAATCCTTAAAGAATGTATTTTTATGCCTAGGAACTTGTAGCATATCTCCATGACGCGTTGAATACTCATGGTTTTCATTTAACCACAAAAAATTGAATTCATTACTTTTTGCATAGATAACACACTTTAAGATAAAAATACTAGACACCGTGAGCAAATTATTGTTTTTAAAAATATCCCTGCATGGTGCCCGGGGTTCAAGATTGAATATTAAACGTAATATCCTTTTCCGACAGACAAACACCCTACCTGTATCAGTTGTAATTCCCCAACATACTATATTATTTGCAATATGGCGAAATGCTAATGAATAATAAATATTTAATAGACCGCCCTGATCCAAAGATGATTTTAGTTGCAGAATTGCAAAATAAGCACTATTTAATTTCGAACAGGCATAATCCACATGTTTATTCTAAGAGAATATTTCATCAAGCCAAAGTTCTAAAAATTTAGAGGTCTGAGAAAGCTGAATATCAATATTATCAATTGCCTTGCGTTTGTGAAAGTCTAAGAAAACTGTTTTAGAATCATTCATGATCAGACGATTTCTCTGACACCAGATATTGAGTTCCTCAGAAACAACTCTGATATTTTCTGAGAGTATCACAGTCGTATCAGAACAAACTGTAATAATGGTGGTATCATCAGCAAACATAGTAACACTACCCCTACTGATGAAATCTGGTAAATCATTGACATAAAGCATAAATGAGTGTGGGCTCAACACTGATCCTTGAGGAACCCTAAGTGTGAAGGTGAAGTCTTTTGACTGCGATGCATAACTTTCCAGCTTCACCCTGATCTTCCTCATATACGACTCAATCCAGTCTAGCAAATTACCGCGAATACCAATATTATATAATTTTTGTATTAGTAGTTTTACACCTACAGTGTCAAATGCTCGGGATTAATCAAACATCAGTCATACTACATATCTTCCCCGATCAAGCTCAGAATACACAAAGTTTAATAAAAGGCAGGAAGCTGATTCTATTGATTTATTTGTTCTAAATCCTGTTGAGCTGATGATAGAATTTTATTAGTGTCTAAAAAGGATGAGATTAAGCTGTGGACAATAATCTCAATTAATTTTGAAAAAATACTCAACAATGATATTTGTCGTTAATTATCTATATTACTGAGATTAATTTTTTATGTTGTTTTTTAGTGTATCAGGAAAAATACCTTGGTCAATGGATTTATTAATTAATAGTGTTAATGAAGTGATTATTATGTTTATAATTGATCTTATCAGTTTCAGTGTAAAACCGTCTAATCCAGAAGAATTCGTATTTTTTATACAATTTAAAGCTTCCATGCTATTATTTTCATCAATATAATTGATAACAATAGAGTTTTGAATGTTATTAGAAAGTGTACATGATAGAGATACGGTTTCTCCAAAATGTTCAACTAATTTGATGATAAATAAATGTTTAAGTCAATTTCGTTTAGGAATTCTATGCAACTTTGTCGGTTCTCGAATTATTGAACAATATTTTCTTCAAAAGCGGCTGTCACATTGCTAGTGGGGGCCAGCAATTTTTTAAAGAGCTTAATGACCTACCGTAGAAGTTTTGTCCCAGAGAACCGAAGTTAATATTCACGATTGGTACAAATCGGACACGGGCTACGATTTACGCCAGGTACCACCTGCTGACTAATCAAATAAATACATAAAAAATTCGTATCCTTGTCCAACAACCACCCTAATGTCCTTATATTTGCTACATTTTTGTCCGATCACGTACTAGGTGAGATTTACGAACTAACACAAAAAAAATACCAAACTGCTTTGTACTAGCTGCTCCTATACCCTATTTGCAGTATTTACCTTTATCCAAAATTAAAGTGTTAAAGAATCATAGAATTGGGTTGTTTGTTATTTTTTGTATTGTCACGTACACAAAATGTAATTGATACTCGACAGTGCCTCTGTCGTGAGAAAATTCTGGAATCTAACATAATAACCAAATCACCACAACACAGAGGCGCACCATTGAAAATTGTTAAGGGAATTTTTATCGCACATTCGGGGTTTTGTTGGTGGTACTTTTAACTGAAAATTTGTAACCAACAGTGGAGAAATATTAGGTAAAATGGTGTTATTTATATATTTTATTTATTTATTTCACTATCCAACTACAGGACAGGGGATATAGCAAGGTATTACAAATATAAATATTAGACAAATATAAAGTAGAATAAAATAGAAAATTTTTAGAAAAACATACATCGAGTCTTAAGGGCCTTACATGAAAGACAAAACGAAAGTACAAAATAATTAATGTGCATTACATAAGCAACAATAGTACAACAGAAAAAACAAACAAGTAAAAAAAATAATACAGATCACTCAAACTCATCGATAATAATACGTTTTTAAAGCACTAAGGCTGCGGTTTAATATGTCAACATCAGTACAGATTGCGTTGTGGTTGTCGCAAGCTACATAAATACATAATTTTAAAATATTCGTACGTGGTGTAGCCAGGTAAAAAAACACTGCTGTTATAGTAGTCGAGTTTATCTATTCCCGGCACTCAAAAAATGCAACAAAAACTTTACGACATAATTATTATCGTCCTTGGCCCAAGCGGCATACTGTTATCAAACAAGCCGACGCACATTAAAAACCTGTAAAGGTAAGTGAGTCAATTTATCGGCGGAATGGAACAGGGAGTAACGGTATTTTTTGTTGCATTTTTTGAGTGCCGGGAAGCGCTGATCTCGACTGTACGAGAAGTTCTGGGAATATTAAAATCATTTTTTGAGAGCAACTGTTTTTTTATACATTTATTTAACGTCGGCCTATTTCCGCTACTGAGGCCTAACACTGACGCCTGTAGACGAGCTACACCCAACCAGGAATTTTACCGAACCTCTTCCTTTAAGAAGAGTAGGAATCTTTTACTTGCCGAACATTTAATAGACAAGGAACCGACAGGTTTACATCCCCTCCAAGGATGGTATATCCCCTATACAACCCTCGCCTAAGGTTGTATAGCTTTCGCGTATACGCTGATATACAAGTCGCTGGAAGATGTGTGAGGCGACGACGGGGTCTTCATTGTGTCGGTCACCCATCCAACTATTAACCGCGCCTAACGTTGCTTTACATCGCATATCGAAATATACATAGTAAAGACGCACCTACGCTCGGCACCCGAGAGCAATTGTAGCACATCCATAGTATTGTTAATTATTTCATGAAGACATATTTGTGAGAAACATTCTCGCCTACGGCTCAGACGAACTATTCAGTATTTACGCAGTCCTCTTGCGGAAAACCTATCGCTGGATAAAAACCTTCTGATTTAAAATGCACTAATTTCACAAACTTACATTGCATGACTTTAAACTATTAATATACACATTGTAGTGTGGGGTCCAAACAAGTGAGCCGTATTCAAACTTCGATCTAACATAACAATAATACAGTATCCTGAGTGTATCTAAATTCGAAAAATCACGAGAACATCCATACGAATCCTGGCTCCGGCACTGTCGGAGGAAATGGTTGTATGTCCGCGTTTTTTCAATGTATAACCCCCTTCCGCACAAGCCCTGGTCTCTGGAATTGGGGGTTGTCTAATTTCTGTGGTGTTTATTTATTATTATTATTTAAGGTGTAGTCATAGGAGACTGTATTTAATTTGTGTGTATAAAATATTGCATTAGATTTTTGGGAATTTAATTGGAGTTTATATTTAATACACCAGTCATTTACTTTATCTAAGTTTTTTGCAATCGAATGCAGTCATCAGTGGGATCAATTTTAGAAAAAAGTTTCAAATCATCGGAGTACATTAAATTGTTAACATTGTCTAAGCCATCTACAATATCATTGATGAATATAATAAAAAATAGTGGTCCAAGGACAGACCCTTGCGGCGCCCCAGGAGTAGCCGTATATTCGGCAGACTTGAAACCATTAAATACCACGTATTGAGTCCTGTTTGGCAGATAAGAATGTAATAGGGATAATAAACTATGAGAGAGACTGATATCGTCAAGTTTCACATAAGCAACATAGAATGGTCAAGTATGTCGAATGCCTTGGAAAAATCCGAATAAATAATATCAGTTTCAATTTGGTCATCTATTTATTCTGATATATATTGAGTTACATAAAGTAAATTTGTTGTCGTAGGATGCCCCCGCATGAAACCATGCTGGCAAATTGATATTTGGTTATGTACTTGAGAGTATATGACTTCATGCAACAGAATACATCTGGACAGCTACTATATTTCAGAATTAATTAAAAATAATTGTCAATGGTGAAACAAAAAGATAGGCGCACTCTTTTAGTAAAAATGCGGGCACGCCACCTGGACCGGCTATTATTTCATTCTCTTTTTTTAAGCTTTTAGTACATCATCCTCTTTAAATTCCGAAATATGTATTATCGCATTATTGTTGAAATCGTTGTCTGTGTGTTATCTCAGAACCGGTTCAAATTGTTAAAATTGAGTGCAATTTTTTTTAGTGTTGCAAATGTAAAATACTATAACTTTTATGGGTTCAAAAATGACGCTTTAAGTAAAAAAATTGTAAAAATTTGAACAAAAAAATCAATAAAACCGGAAGGAGAGAAAATTTGAGTGACCACCAAGATTACCTGATTCAACACACTTAGATGTTTTCTTGAGGGGTTATTTACAATCTAAAGTATATTCTAATAGACAAAACAATGCTGAGGACTTAAAAGATTAAATGCACAGGAAATCTGACTAATTTCACAAGAAATTCTTCGAAATATCTAAAAAAAGAAGTAACTGTTCGGTTTTACAAATGTTATGAAGAAAACGAGCAACAATTTGACAATTTGTTTTGAAAAGTTGTGAAATGTTGAGAAATTTTTTTTGTAATTTTTTTTTGGAGACACCTGTGTGTTTTTGAATCACTTGCACTTTCTAAAAATATACAGGATGGGCGAAAATAATTTTTCAATTTAGCACTTTTTGAATTGGATTTTCTGAATTTTGTCAAATCGAACACCCTGTGTATATTTTTCGACCATATGATATAAGAATGAAAAACCAACATACATCTCTATGGCTATTTGTAATCATTTATTTATTTATTTATTGAGCAATAAGTACAAGATTCAAAAAAAAAAAAAAAGATTTGAAAACGGAAAGAGATTACTTTCCGAAACGTCAGCAAAATACATTATTTCTGTGTTTATTCCGATTTATATTATTTGCAAAACATAACCTCTGACTTTCCTTTGGCGTAAACGTCACGGGCGCAGAGGTTTTTTCCAATAATTCTATTATTTTGTAGATTCGGTTATTTGTTTTGAAGAGGATAACAATACATGTGGTAGAAAACCCAAATAATAGGAAAGAATATTCGTAGAATGCCACAAATAACTTTCAGACAATATTCAAAAATAAACTTAAAAAATTAAAGGTTTTTCAAATGATTGAGCATAAAAAATTGTGTGCTTCACATGTTGCTCATTTTGATTGGCACATATCTCTATGCGTCTTTGAAAATGAAGTTTTTACTGTTTTTAAAATTGCCGGTGTGACCGATCGAAAAGCAGCTTTGTTTCGTATTTTGAATTATAGAAATCAAAAATAACAAAGTTGACAAAAGTCCGGTACCCCATCCGAGAACACGCTGTATAATTAAAAAAAGTTTATTGGACGTTGGTTATTTAAGTTTTTTGTAAATATTTCAAAAGCTATTCATAATAAATATTGTACAGTGAGTTAAGTGAAAACGTATTTTTCTTCCATCCAAACCTGTAGAAATATACAGGGTGTTATATCTAAAATAAGTTGGTGTCTCGAGTGACCGTATGGACTAAAAAATGTCACTTCACAAATAGAAACCGACGAATCTGACTAAGCATTTTTGCAGAAAGAAAATAGGTACAGTCGAGTTCACTTGTTCGCGGCACTCAAAAAACGCAAGAAAAACTTATACGTGAAGTACATTAGAAAAAATTAACTTTTAATTAAATAAACTGATATTACATATGAATTACTGCACTCTCCAATAAGAATTGAGAATAAAAAAATTGTCATTTAGTTTTCAGCTAACTTCAAGTTAGTTTACATTTTGCTCTGTCAGTTCTCTATAAAGCACAAACTCTGCACAAAGCACTCTGTGATTTGGGCTATAAAGTTTATAACCTCCTACAGTTAACAGGATATCTCTCAAAAATTTTTGATTTCCAATTTAGTATTTCGTGAAGTATTTTGGTATATATAAGAAAGAATGCCTAATAATCCAGGCGCTTTAGACTTTTGCTGCCAAATTCGTGCTCTACGATTTTTTTTTATTGTGTTTATTTGGACGTACTGCATAACACTTGGTAGTTGCGCCACGATATACCTGGAGGAATTCGTGAAAATCGCTTTGCAAGGTCGCGGATTCGCGATTAACTCAGTTTTTATGGCCCAAAACTGGAACAATACCTATTATGAAAATTGTACATCTATAAATTCTCTACCTTAAAGGACCTTTACATTTTTTTCGTATGCCTAAACGTTTTGGAGATATGACGCGATAAATTGAAAAATGCATTTAGTTTCTTTTTTTTATATTTTTTAAATATTTTTGTTATATTGGACAGCACAGAATTGTTAAGACGTTCAAACATGGTTGGGAAAAGACACTGACTCTGAGCAGTAGGGCTGGATTAGGAAGAATGATATTTTGCAGTCAATACCAACGCAGTTACCACCAGGACCAGACATATTGTTAAATTAAATTTTTTGCAACTGTACGAAGGGTTGTGCAGGAAAATGTAGCCGTAGGAAAGTAGGAATGAATTGTTCAACAGCTTGTGGACATTTTCACGGTCACTCCTGCTTGAATACCGCACCTATAATAAACACCACAGAAATTAGACAACCCCCAACTCCAGAAGCCAGAGCTTGTGCAGAAGGGGGTTACACATTGAAAAAACGCGGACATACAACCATTTCCTCCGACAGTGCCGGAGCCAGGATTCGAACCCGGTGATGCGATGTCCGTGTGATTAATCGCGATTGCCATCTCGCGCCTGGCTATCGGCCAGACAACATAATTGCTATGAATGAGGAAATAGACGACGTAGAATCTTATCAGAATAAAAGTAATGACAACGATTTGTCATTGGACAATAACGTTTCAGATACCGAAGAAGTCGCAAATATTGACTAATTTAAGATCCGGCATGGATTAGGGCTCCTGGGGAGACCATGTAAAAAAAAGCATGCCGAGCATTCTACCTCTAAGGTGGTGCGGAAATGAATGAATTTTTTGCCTTATTCACTGTAAATAAATGTAAATAAAATGTATAAAATATTCTAGTGGAGAATAAAGATCACCGAGCTCTATAACAGCAATATTTAATATTCATTCTGAGACATAGAAAGCAAGATAATTGCGAAATATGTGGTGCAAAAGAGGTTTGTCGGAACTAAATGCATTTTTCACTTAGTTCGCGTCGTTCTCCAAAACGTTTAGGCGTACGAAAAAAATGTATCGGACCTTTAAGGTAGAGAATTTACAGATGTATAACTTTTATAATAGGTGTTGTTCCCGTTTGGGCTATACAAACTAAGTTAATCGCGAATCCGCGATATCCGCGACCTTCCAAAGCGATTTTAACAAATTCCTCCAGGTGTATCGTGGCGTAACTACCAAGTGTTATTCAGGACGTCCAAATAAACACAATACAAAAAAAAATCGTAGAGCACGAATTTAGCACAGAGGTCAATTTTACAGCTAAAACGCCTGGAGTATAATTAAAATGTCTAAAAAAACTGTTGTAAGTATGAGTGCAATATTTGACTTCTGCAAAGAAACTGAAATCATACGGAAAGGAGAAAATTCTGTAGCTTAATTTTACAGCTGAAATAATTTTATCTAGAAAATTGTCATCACAGTACATGTAATCAGAATTTATTTTTCGAACTTTCCTATATTTCTAGATTTCGCTTTGAAATTAACGCAAAACTAGCAGAGAGCAATATACAATTTGTTCTCTGCACCTTTTGTGCTATTAGTAAAATTACCTTGTTAATCAATCATCGTCGACGATATTTTCACACGGTAGACACTAAAAGTCGAGAAGTCATGGTGGTACATTCACGGCCCCTTTTACACCTATCCTCCTTGTAATTGGCTGTGCGAGGACCTTAATCCTTGCGGACGTTGCCTATGCGCGTACTTCCTATGCAGGACCATTCAGTCGGACACGTTTCTGCTCTGTTTATGACTTGTACAGATCTAAATTCACCGTTTAGAATCGTAGTTATTTCTCATGGGTGGCGCAAAACAGGAAAACGGAGATTTTATTACACAAAAGGTACGGTTGGTTCACAGTGGTATTGATAAAAACATCATCTGATTGATCTACGTATTCACAGGTAAAAACAAAAAAGTGATATATTGGTGTTGCTACAAATTTAAAGAAACAAACTTATTCTTAAACTGACCTGTAGTTCTTGAATTGAGGTTGTGGAACAGCCAAATACAGGCTGTCCATTTTATCAGGGCACTCGAGAATATCTCACTTAATATCGGTCGTACAAAAAAAATTATTTTTACGAAAATTGTGCCGATTTATATAACCTACAAAATGGTTTAAATACATTTGAAATCCATGACCTACTTTAAGAGTTATGGCGGAAAATATCGAAAATGCGGAAAACGTCTAGGCCAAATATCTCCTAGAAAAATTCTAAGGCGAAATTTTTTTGTAAAACAGAGTGTTTCAACGAGGTTTTATTTAATTTTTTTCAAAACCGCTGTATTTTGAGATTTACTCTTCAGGCTGTTAAAAAAATTATTTTGAAACGGGCGGGAAATGACACCATTAATTAGAGTATTTTCCTCCCTTTTCAACGATATATTACATGCCATATTTATTCATTGGTACTACGTTAGTAATTATAAAAACATTTTTTTTAAACCAATAATTTTTTTTTAACAAGTATTATACTTGCCGTGGAGAAGTATGATTAAATAAAACGATAAAATAATTCAATAAGTTGTACAAATCTTTACTATAATAAAACATTAACACAATTAAGAAGAATAAAGTAAATTCAGATAACAAAAACAAAATAATAATCAAGAAAGCAACATGGAGCAATTATAGAAAGAGTATTCGCAGTTATGCCAATGTATAGAGGTCCTCCATCAAAGCGTCACTCCTTGCTCAGAAAGTTAAAATGTCTTTACCAATTAATTTAAGTATAATATCCATTTGTTTGTATTTCATGATTTCAGTATTATTTCAATTATTTTAAAATAGTTGGCTGTGAACAAACTTGACAATTTAATTTGTTGACAGATCATCTCAGTTAATACTTAAACTCTCACTCAATCACACTCGTTTAAAAATGTAGAATTTTCAAAAATGATTTTCACTCACATTGATCGTTATATGTTCGTTACATATTGCCAATGCAATTTTATCTCTGGATTAGCTCAAGTAGAATATAGAAACAGATTTCCACAAGCACTACAGCCGAATAAAACTATGTTCAGAAAATTAACTACGAAACTGAAAAATAATGGTTCATTTTTAAAGAAGAAGACAAGGTTGAACAATGTTACTCATAATGTAAATAAGGTAAACCGAGTTATTAATTATGTAAGAAATAAAAATACAGAAAATTTGGAAACATTATTAAGAGAAATTCAAATTGCCTGTCATATAAATAAAACAAGTGCTAGAAAAAGTTTAAAGAAAAATGGTTACCGATGTTATAAAGCCAAAAAAGTTCACAATTTAGAAGCGAGGGACAAACCAAGGAGGACGTAGGTGGCTGTTGGAAAATAAGCATGCCGATCCATTAATATGTAGTAAAATACTTTGGTCGGACGAGGCAAATTTTTCTAATAATGGATTTTTTAATCGCAATATTCATTACAAATGGACTTCTGAAAATACACACTGGCACAGACCGACTGGGTTTCAAAATCGTTTTTCAATTAATGTGTGGATAGGTATTTTAGGTAATAGGTCCTTATTTTTATGATGGTCACCCAGTGGTCAAAGGTACCTAAACTTTTTGAGAAATGAATTTAATGAATTCTTAGATGACCGACATTTAGAGAATCGACACAACTTGCAATATTTTCAACAAGCTGGAGCTCCTCTCCACAATTCCTAGATTTACCTAGATTATTTAGATTATTTAGACGAAATTTTGCCTCAACATTGGATAGGTACCAAAGAATTTATTCGATGGCCCCCTCGTTTTCCAGATATCACCCCAATGGATTTTTTCTATGGGGGTATATTAAAGATAAGGTGTTTTCGACGACACCGCAAAATGTAGAGGACATAAAAGCTCGAATTCGACAGGCATGTATTGCATTACTCCCGAAATGCTGAGTAATGTTTTAAATGCAGTGCCTCGCCGCGCACGATTGTGCATAAGAAATCGCGGTGGACACTTTAAACATTTGATATGACATCTTAAAAATTATTTTGAGGATTAGATAAATATTAATGTTCTGTGTGCTATATTCTTTTTATTATTAATTTGTTTTTGTTACCTGAATTTACTTTATTCTTCTTAATTGTGTTAATGTTTTATTATAGCAAAGATTTGAACAACTTATTGAATTATTTTATCGTTTTATTTAATCATACTTCTCCACGGCAAGTATAATGCTTGTTAAAAAAAAAATTATTGGTCTTAAAAAAATGTATTTATAATTACTAACGTAGTATCAATGAATAAATATAGCATGTGGTATATCCTTAAAAAGGGAGGAAAATACTCTATTTAATGGCGCCATTTCCCGTCCGTTTCAAAATAATTTTTTTAACAGACTGAAGAGTAAATCTCAAAGTACAGCGGTTTTGAGAAAAATTAGATAAAACCTCGTTGAAACACTCTATTTTGCAAAAAATTTGCGCCTTAGAATTTTTCTCGTATCTCTTCAAATAACGAAGATATTTGGCCTAGACATTTTCCGCATTTTCGATATTTTCCGCCATAACTCTTAAAGTAGGCCATGGATTTCAATTGTATTTAAACCATATTGTACGTTATATAAATCGGCACAATTTTCGTAAAATATTTTTTTTTGTACGACCGATATTAAGTGAGATATTCTCGAGGGCCCTGATAAAATGGACAGCCTGTATAATGAATTCAGTATTTCAATTGTTGTGCATATTTATAAAAAATCCCGAGACCCGTCCATTTTGGATTCTGAAATGACATCCTGCAACGTATAAATTTCATCCCTAAATCCTTTGAGTGGCAGTTGCAACCCCTAAATTTAGGACGTAGGACTTGTGATACTTCATTTGAAAGGTATTTTTATTCTCTATTCAAAAATGAAATGATATTGTTTTAATATTTATTGCAAACATTAACGCTCTGCTTGACGAAATTCGCCACAACAAACGAAAAACAAAAACAAATTTTATGTTTAAGGTTTCTACTATGTAATAGTAGTCATCAGAATCGTGTGCTCTAAATAAAGCGCGTCTGTCTTTGCATTTTCATTTGGTGTACCAACTACTGATTCTTGTCAGGCCGGAGAGGTTCTTAGTTATTATTATTTACAGTTCTGTTGGATACTTGGTGTAAAAGGAAACTACATAAATTTCAGCATGTCGCATAATTCAGTTTCTTCCCGGTCGGCAACAATGAAGCCTTTAAACAATGATTTGTAAACAATGTAAAGGCGTGAAAACAGCACTTTAAACACGGTTAACATCGTCACAGCTGATTTAATACAACATAATCTGGCGAACGTGTCCGAAGGTGTCATTAACAGATCCATATTTGTCCAACGTGCAATAAGTGCATATTTAGATTGCAATTGCAACAGTTATCCAGGTTACTTTGTATTTATCTGGTGTATTACATGCGGCGTGCCATGGTACGTGCCTTATATCTAACGAATGGCACGCACGTTTTCAAATGACTAATTAAATGGCATAACCATCGGAAAATCGCTTCATGATAAATTTAATAGGCACCAACTATAATTCGACGTTAAATTTCTGATTGCGCTATTGTCGGGGATTAAACTCCGTTTGGGTAGCAATTTTTAGATAGATGTCTATTAAGTAAAATTCCAATCTACCTATTGCAGAGTGCAGCATGTCACGACTTCGGGAAAAATTCACTATAGGTTATTCGATTATAGTCCCGAGATACCAAAAATGTCACTCTAGAGGGCGCATTTCTCAATGGATTAAAACAAAATTTGGCAGACACATACTTTGGGTCCATATCTCAGTTAAGTTTGAAGATGGGCCAAGTTGCCTTCTTCGTTTCAAAATGGTGGCGGTTCAAAGTTTTAAAAAAATTCAAAATCAAATATGTACATGTGAGCACTCTTTATCTAGCCCTACAACTTTTATTTGTTTAAAACATTTTTGTTAAAAAAAAAGGGGGTAAAGTAGCCCTCTTTTGGGGTAATTTTCGATTAAAATTATTTTTGGACCCCTTAAACTGTAAATTAAGCAACAAAAATGTGATCTTTTGTAGGGCTAGATGAGATAGTGCTCACATGTACATACGAAAAATTATATAACACTTCGATTACCTTACTCACTAATTTAGAAGATAACCTCGACGATACAACTTTTCATTAGACCCTTCCAAAACAAGAATTGTTGGGAAAAGGGAGCTCCGTCATCAAGACCAACAACTGGAAGTGGCAGAGAAAATATGACAGTCTTAGTTAGGAACTAGAAGCACACCCCCTGATAGTTTTAAAGGAAATAATATCTGGGATGACTGGATTGCATCTCTCATTGAAACATGTCAGGGTACAACATATGCTGCCACTTCCAAGGGATGGATGGAGTCAGAAGTCTTCTTACGCTATTTTCGAAAAACGTTACTAGAAGCTTTTGGCCGATTTGACTAATTTCTGATGGTCATACATTTCATATAGATGAAAGATTGATAGTAGCTTTTAAGGAAAATGGTGTAATAATACTTAAACTGCCTCCTCATTCCTCTCCCACATTCTCCAACCACTCGATTTGAGCGTCTTTAAATCATTAAAATATAGATGGGATAATACTCTTGTTCAATGGCAGAGACACAATGAGGGGCGGAAAATACCAAAGATTTGATACCAAGAAATGATTTAGTGCATTGGTCGGAAACATATGGAAGCAATTAAAGCCCGAAATAATTTGTAATGGTTTCCAAAAGGCGTTATTGTTATTAAGAAGCAGTATGATCCTTTAGCGTACAAACGATGGAAGGAATATAAGAGAAAACAGTCCAATACTGCTGAGGCTAATGCACATTCTGAGCCACCTGCACAACAAGAACCTCAACCTGGTACTTCTCTTACATTCACAACAGAGGAAAAGATGTCTGCTCCTTTGAGGAGTTGTTCTTAGTTACAGTGAAACAAAGTAGACCTACAGAAGTAATAAAACCTAAAAGAAAAGTTGCCAGAGGTGCTGAAGTTATTATAGGAGAAATTCTTAGATGTATACAAGAGAGAAATAAAGCAAAAATGATGAAAGCAAACAGAATTCAAGAATCTAAGAAAACAAAACATAACCGAAGAAGATGATGGAGCATGAATTGTTAAATGGTTATGTGACAAAAATAACTGAAGCAACAGAAGATGCTGGAGTAGAAGACTGGATATCAGTGGCGGTCCCAGAATTTCAACTGGGGGGGGGCTTCGAAGATAGGTAACACAGCTGTGTACATGTACAATTAACGCTTAAATAGTCGGAGACTTGACAATAAAAAAACTATTTTGCCGGCGTTTCGTGTATTTGGCACACACACTTCTTCAAGGTTGAATATTGGTGTTGATGAAATTGTTATGCCTATAGATGTTGCATTATAACTAGGGTGACCATAATTTTTCCAGAAAAAGAAGTACAATGATTAAAGTAGCTTTTATCAAAGTTGAGTTTGTACGGTTTAAAAATGCGCCGCAGGCGAAAATTTCAGATTTATCAAGGTCAAACGGCCTTAAATTAAAAGTCAGAAGTTTTATTTAAAATAATATTGTCTTTGAAATGTAGGTCTCGTGGGCGCAAGGCTTAAAAATAGAAAATACCAAATATATTTATATTTGTATCAGGTAAAGAGACCAATGCAAAATATAATAAAATAACAAATATGCTCTTCAATTTGCCTCGACGTGCCTGCATCTACAGCACTTGAATCATCACGTTGTACCAGTCGCGCTTTTGGGAACTTAGGATTGCTTTCAAAATTTGTGGTCCGGCTTTTGGAAACTAGAACATTTCGCTACAACTCTTATTGATGTTCGTGCGAACTTGCGTCACAGCCTCTAGTGTAAATATCTCCATTTACGATTTTTCTGATAGTTATTAATATTGGAGAATAGTCGCTTAATCCACGCACTTGTCTCATGAAAACAAAAAATAAACTCCCATAAAATCTCCAAATTTTTAAATTTATTTTGATTTTATCCAGACTCTCTAGTCAGGCCAGCGATCTTCAGTGCGATAGTGCAAATATTTTCGGAATTCCAGCCGGCAAATTTATCTCCTGCAACGTTGGCTTGCATTAAACCAACTTCGCCTAACAGTTCGTCTTCATTCAATACCAGACCTATGTAGTCTTTAAAGGCCTCACATGAACAAAAAAAACTTGATTTCATGAAACTTATCTTCTTAAACTCACACGTTCAAAAACATTCAGTTCATTTAAGTTCGAACTCCAGTTTTGCAAAAAGTCAAAATTTAAATTTCGAATTTTTTGTATCTCAAGAAAAAGAAGTACATTTCGGTGTACTTAATGAACCTTTTAAGGATAGTAGGACACTACCCGAAAAGAAAGTACTGTCTAACTAAAATAAGTACATATGGTCACCGTAATTATAACTATTAAGCCCTGAAGAAGTATGTCCCAGATAACTGAAATGTCGCCAAAATAGTGTTTCTTTCTTATTGTTCTGTCTCCGACATTACTAATAGCACTACTGTGCATATTTTATTGTGATCTGTTGAAAGTAAATGTAGGGTAGAGAGATCTTAAAAATTGCCGCCAATTGTGTAGTATTGACATCATTTTAAAAAGTCAGAAGAAAAATTCGAAAATAAGGATGTCGGTCTAACAACATCAAAAGATCAATAGCCAATACTAATGAAAATAATATTAATGAATATGAAGTTTTTAATTTAATTACATTTTAACCTAATTCTGTTTGAACGCACGCAATTAAAATTTTACTTCACACTTACCCCACTTCACCTTACAAGGATTGCTTTTGATGAACTATTTTATTTCTAATTATTCAACAAGATTTAAACGTTTACCTTTCCTAAGCAACAGAAAACACGAAGCACAAATTCACAGTCGCTGAAGATAAAAATATCATAAAAAACATTGAAGTAAAATTGGAATATAAACAAACGAAGTATACTCCACGTAGCACTGTCAAAGTTAGAATGTCTGCATCCAAAAAATCGAGTGCAAAGCGTTAACTGGGACATCCTGTACAGTTTATATATGCAGCACATTTGATTAAAACATTTAAAAGGTTTAATTTTAAAATATACCGCCCAAAATAGCACCTTTTTAGCAGTCTCCTTATGAAAAGTATCTCAGCCATCGACGGAGCAAACATCCTTGCTGACTAAACATTCTAACGAGAATAGATCATTGTTTTATGGGTCCGACATCAAACAGATTGTAGACATGAATGACCATTTTACAATTACAGTCCCTTATTTACGTTTATACGACAATGCTTCCAATGATAACAATACCACTTGCAATACTGTGGGAACCTGTCCGGGGCACAGGTTCCCAAATATAAAATGCAAATGGGCTGCAAGGTACGTACTATAAATATTACGATAATCGGTAATTGCTTCCAGATGTGGGATGCTTTCTCACCTGTTTTTTGAGGAATTTTTGAGAACTGGGGCTGGGAAACAAGTTGTAAATCGATTTTTAAGGAAATACGTACAATTTTGACAAGTGCCAGCTTTTATATAAATACCCCTTTCTTTGTCAAAAAGCACTGTTATTTAACATAGATATGGCTATGATTCTTTTTGCTAGACTCAGATTCTTGTCATAATTATTACTTGTCGTGTCTTTTTCGAAATATTTTCATGATATTTTTCTATTAAGGTGAAGATATCCACAAAATTTCATCCACAAATGCTGACATAGAGAAAATTCTATCCTACCAGTGTAGAGTGTGTAAGACGCTACGACATGCTTGCACTATCATATTACGCTTGCGCCAAACAACCAGGCCATGCCCTTGTTAAGTAATGCTTGGTATAACCTCTAATTACATACATTGTAAAATAAATAATAGACTCAAGCAAATCAAAAAAAAAAAAATCGTTCTATGAACGAACCACAAATAATTTCAATTAATTCTTTTGTAATTTCCATATACATTACCTTATGAAAATATTATAACGACATACTCAACAACATACATCAAACAGTGACAATGAGTTTACCTATGCTATAAAAATATGTAAATTTAACGTTGAGTTGCATTTTCAACATTTGTCAAATATGTAGAGATTTTTTACAAAATACTAATTATTCATATAACAGATTTTTTATATATTCTACGATCCTAATAAATTCCCTGTCACGAACTTGTGTAAGTGAATAGGCTTCTTGTCTATTAGACATCGGACTCGCTTTCGTCATCTTTCAAAAAATGTACAGTTTTAAAATTTTCAGTGCTGGTGCCAAATTTTTTACAGAATTTCCTTAAACCCTTGTTTTTCACGTTTTCACAAAAATAATCTGTGAAAGACGAGTATTCATAAGTGAACAAATCATTATGCACATTAAATGTAAAATTTGTTTTTTATCATCTTTCTAAAACATCTACATATTCTGTTAATCTCGCAGTTCTATCTCGACCATACTTTTCGCAAAATTTTATTTGGCTGTTACAGATATTTTTCATACAAAAATATTTTGTGAAAGCCGAGTTTGCATAAGAGAATAAATCGTTTATGAAATAACATGTTGAGTTCGTTTTTTACCATATTTCCAAAACAGTTTTATAATAAATTCCCAATTTTACCCATAACAAAGTTTCCTATAACGTTATATGATCAATATACACATTAAAAAAATTTCTTCGTGACGAGCGAGGCGAACAAAGCGTTTATTATATTGAATTTTAAATTCATTTTTACTGTCATATAAATAAAAATTTTATTCCAAATTCTCAGTTGTACCCCCAACAAATTTTTCCTACAGTTTCTTTAGACCCTTATGTACATTTGCCATACAAAAATAATACGTGACAAATGAGCCTTCATAGGTGAACAAATCGTTTATTACATTGGATTTCAAATTGATTTTTACTGTCATATAGATGAATATTCTTTCCCAAATTCCCATTTGTACAGTGTACACCCACCAAAGTTTTCCTAAAATTTCTTAAGACCCTTATGTACATTTGCCGTACAAAAATAATCCTTGACAAACGAGTCTTCATAGGTGAACAAATCGTTACATTGAATTTCAAATTTACTTTTACTGTTATACAAATAAAGATTCTTTTTAAATTCCCATTTGCACCCCCCATCAAATTTTTCATTTTTTCCCACAGTTTCTTAAGACCCTTATGTACATTTGCCATACAAAATAATCGGTGAGAAGGGAGTCTTCATAGGTGAACAATTCGTTAATTATATTAAATTTCAAATATATTTTTACTGTTATATAAATATAGATTTTTTTTCCAAATTTAGGCTCGTTTGTCACGGATTATTTTTGTACGGCAAATGGTTACAAGAGTCTTAAGAAACTCTGGAGAAAATTTGGTGTGAGTACAATTGCGAATGTAGAAAAAATATTTTTTGAAGATGGAAAAGAATAATTTGAAATTCAATGTAATAAACACTTTATTTGCCTCGTTCGTCACGAAAATTTTTTTTTTAATATGTATACTAATCATATAAAACTATAGGAAAACTTTGATATGGGTGAAACTGAGAATTTATAATAAATCTGCTTTAGAAATATGGCAAAAAACGAATTCAACACGCTAATTCAAAACAATTTGTTCTCTTACGCAAACTCGGTTTTCACTAAATATTTTTGAAATATATCTAAAACAGTCATATAAAATTTTGCGAAATGATTTGTTCATCCATGAATACTCGTTTTCCATAGATTATTTTTGTGGAAACATTTGAAAAAGAGGAGTCTTAGGAAATTCTGTAAAAAATTGGTGCTATTACTGGAAATTTTAAAACTGTATATCTTTTGGAGGATGACGAAAGCGAGTCCGATATCCAATACACAAAAAGCCTGTTCACCTACGCAAGTTCGTGATAGGAAATTTATTAGGATCATAGATTAGTATTTTATAAAAAATCTCTGTACTTTTGACAAAACTATGTAATTAGAGGTTATATCAAGCATTACTTCACTGGACATGGTCACTGGTCAGGCTGTTTGACGCATGCGTAATATGATAGTGCACGTATGTCGTAGCTTCTTACAAACTCTACACTGGTGGGATAGAGTTTCAGTCAGGCTATTCTCGTTGTTACACTAGGCCACATGTTGGCTAAATTTTAGCAGAATAACTGCGTAAAAAAATAGAAAAAGAACAAAAACGTTATTAAAAATATACGGGTAGGGGTACGACAAAGTAGTGTAACTTTTTTATTTTTAATCATATCGAAATGAAACTAGGGGGTCTAGAGCCAATCAGAAAACTGCAAACACTTCCGGTTTTACTGGTGTAAGTTGTATTTAAAAGAACGATAATTGTGTCTTTTAACATGCGTCTTACAGTTTCTTTATTTAAACCCAATTCTCCTGCGATTTGTCTCGTAGAAACAATTAGATCATAGTTTACTATGCCCAGCACATTAATTTCCATTTCCTCACTTACTAGGACTATTGGGTTGCGTACCCTTGGTTTCCGCCGTATTTTCCTTTCCAGCTTTTTAAAATAATGTCGGGATAGATGTATTCTTTCCGGAAATTTTTCACTATAAATTTCGTGTACACTCTCTCCATTTTTAAGACATTCCCCGTAAATAAGAAGCATATCAACTTTCTCATTATTTGTATATACCATTGTAACAATACTTAACTGAAAGTTTCAATTAGAGAACTGTCATTTTGATTATATTGTGTCTCTTTTAAAATCAAGTGCTAAAAATGAGATTTTTACTGTTTTAAGTAACCAAGTAGTTATACGGTTCTCACTATTTTCAGGATACCCTTATTTATTTAAATAACAATATCCAACGGGACTAAACTCTAATTACAGGATAAGACCAAAACGGGGATACACATATAGAATTGTAAAACTTAAAATACAAAACAAAAATTATTAAAAATAGAAATATACAACCCACAATCACAAATAAATTGATCCATTAAAAAAATTTAATAGTATATAACATTATGTAATGTTAACAATTCAGACAAACAGAGTTATAATTGAGTGGATAGAGAAGCAAATATATCAAGTCTTTCTTCGCACATATGGTAATTTTGAATCATTTGACAAAAAGGTGAATCAGTGATTAAACTAGTACGGGCTGTAAATAAGTGTGTTGTTTATGATTTTTTGAAGAAATATAATCGAATACGTAATACGCCCCTGATATATGCTGCTTAGTTCAAACCTGGTTAATAGCGTATCCTGAGGTATTCCACGTGGAGGATAAATTCCATCAGCAACAAAGTGTGATTTGAGATATCTTCGCAACATTTTCTACCAGTGGGTTGTATATGTTGTATACAGGGTGTCTCACCGAGAACTGAATGGGAATTCAATTTTACACAACTTGACGTAAAGTAGTAGTATTTGTTGGGGGAGGCCTAGTGCCTGGCAAGTAGGCCACAAATGGGCCCTTTTTACCTACCCCTGACGTCCCCTCAACCATTCACTTCTACTCGGCCTCCTACTCTCTCTTGAAACCTTCCTGATCTTCCGATGAAGGTCAGGACATGTTTCCATTCGAGAGAGTCCATTTCCTCTTTTGGGAGCGTTGTGGCGCCGAAGAGTTCATATCTCAGGCGCCCGAACGCTTCACATTGTCCCAAGAAGTGAAACGATGTTTCTTCATCGCTTCCGCATCTTGGGCAAGTGGGATCTACCTCAACCCCTATCAGTGATAGGTGTCTTCTGAGCCTGCTGTGACCAGTTAGGACTCCGACCAGTTGGTTCAGGGTCCTCCGGCTTCTACCTAGCGACCAGGCCGCTCTTGGCTTGTTCGGCCCCGTTACGAAGTCTCGAGCCTGTCTGCAGCCGCTACTCAGCCTCCAATGTTCCCTCAATGTTGCTTGTGCCCACTCATTAAGGGCCGTAGCGGCATGTTTCCTTGTAATTCCCAACATGGGCTCCGGGCCTAGACAGGGCTCCCTGGCCCCGAGCCTAGCCAATTCATCGGCTCTCTCGTTTCCTGGGACCCCGGTATGTCCCGGAACCCATATCAGGCTCACTTCTTGTGCCTGGCAAGTTCCTCTAGAGCATCTCCGCACTCCTGGACGAGGGGGGACCTCGTCCTAGGAGAGCAGACCGCCCGACGTGCTTCCTGGCTGTCTGAACAGATACAAATGTTTTGTTCCGTACCATTCCTCGTTTCTTCCTTATATGCCACTTTTAGGATGGCATATACCTCTGCCTGAAAGACAGTAGTGTACGATCCTAGAGCAAAGCTCTCCTGTACTTCCCTGCCTTCCAGGAATATTCCTGCCCCCGATGACTCCCTCTGTCCATCTACTAGAAGGGAACCATCTGTGTAGCACACCAGGGAGTTCGGGGGGAAATTAATCTTTCCTTCTGCCCACTTTTCTCTACTAGGTAGGGTTAGAGTGTACTTTCTCTCTAATCTCAGGCGGTCGGTTGCTTCCCTCACCTTAAGGGCGGAGATCGGAATCTCCGCCTCCGCCAATCTGGCGATGGCTGCATGACCCTCTGTCCTTCCACTACACCGCCAGCTGCCTGAGTCTCGCATTCTTAGATGGGCCGCCATGGCTTCCTTCTTAATCCAGGCTGGAAGCGTTGGCAGCCCTAGCATTACTTCCAAGGCAGCTGTAGGTGTCGTCCTCATTGCGCCTGTAATCCCAAGACAAGCAAGTCTTTGAACTTTTGCCAGTCTTCGAGACGTGGTGATGCGGTTCACGCTCGGCCACCAGACCACCGACCCATATTGGAGTCTAGGTCTGATTACCGCCGTGTCGACCCAGTGCAGGACCCGTGGACTAAATCCCCAGTTCCTGCCCACCACCTGGCTCAACTGCCAGAAGGTTGCCGTCGACTTCTCTACGATTCTGTCGACCTGTGCTCCCCATGACAGTTTTTTATCCAGGATCACCCCTAAGTACTTGACCTCTTGCGATAGTGCTAGTGGTCTTTCGTACATTATTGGTGCCCTGAAATTCTCTATTTTCCTCCTTTTGGTGAAGAGGATCAGTTCAGTCTTGGATGGGTTGACTGAAAGGTTCGTCTCACCACACCATCTTTCAATAATTCTGCAGGCTTGACGTAAAAAAATACAGGGTGTTCCATTTGACCTAAACAAGTTTTCGTGGTTTGAAGTTGACAAAATGTAACGCGGAAAACGGAACACTTGGTATGATATTATTGAATTTATTTCAGTTGTAGAACGTAGTTCTCCTTGTGTTCTTTTTATGTGACAAGAAGCAAATGAGGATCTTTTACACGAAAAAAATTATAACGGTTCTTGCAAACCGTTGCACCTGTCAAATTTTCTATAAAATGTCAAATATCCCTGAAACGGCTAGGTTTATGTGTAGAATATGCTACATATTTTCGACTCAGAATTTTATGCTCTTTTCGAGAACCCTAAAATATATAGGGTGTTCCATTTGAAATAAGCAAGTTGGCATCGACTTCCGGTATAAGCGGAAGTGCCAGCTGCTTGTAATTATTTTAGTTGGATTGGCCACACCGACATTAGTAATTATCTAAATTTTCAAAATTTTTTGATGCGTACTTTTTCTCTATATCGATCGATTCAGTTCCCGGTGAGACACTCTGTATGATTTTTACGCAAAACAAATCCCAAACTTTTATACGCCGACTCAGTGGTTGAACAAATATATTCATCGAATGACAACTTGCTGTCAAAAGTGACACCAAGGCTTTTATATTATGTTACTATATTCAGAACGACATTGTAAAGCTGATAGTCAACATAATAAGACATAATATTGCATTTACTGATATTTAAGGTAGATGATTTTTGACACACCAATCATTTAATTTGACCAAATTATCCTGTTCAAACAGTCTGAAATAGATTTAATTTAAATGTAAATTTTAAGATCGTCCGCATATAGTAAATAGTTAAATTAAATACCTGTGTTATATCATTGATAAATATAACGAAAAGTAACGGCCCTAAAATCGAACCTTGTGGAACTTCTAATGATTGCTAAAAAATTTTAGATTTGAAACGACGATATTGAAGAAACTGTGACCTGTCATTAAGATACGATCCATGTAGATTGAGCAAATTAACAGAAATAACGACTGTATCCAGTATTGATATCAACAGCTCATGGCCGAGATGGTCAAAAGCTTTAGAGAAATCAGTATAGATAACATCTACCTGATTTCCCTTATCAAATACCTCAGAAATTTACAAAGATCTTTGAAACTACAGAAGAATGTTCTCTAATTTGACCCATTCTCTGTCTGTTACAGTTTAGAAGTTACCGACAGTCCGTCTGGCTGGTGGAGATCCTGTTTATTACTTATATTTATTTAGTTAATTTAGTTTTCTTCTTAGTATACCACAAATTTTCATTTTCGTTTACCTCCCTTTATTAGCCTTGTATACTTTTCTAATTTGTGTATTTAATATACTTATTGTAAATATAGGTTATTGGGTTCTTCCTGCTTATAATCTATACTTTAATAACTAATTAAGCACTTTAGTAAATTGCCCTTTAATTCGATTCTTGTCGTCAAGACAAAAGAAATTATTTAAACAGTTGGAACGTTATACCTTGTGATGTGAGCACCTTGTTCATAAAATAAAAAAAATTACCTATGAATTTCGAAAATGGCAAAAATAGCGTTTGGCGTGTGACACATACGAGGGGCATTCATTCAATTATCTGGAAGGTACAAGAAGTAAATTTCAATCGTTTATCTTTAAAATTAAAGGAAAAGAGGGATATATCATGATTTTGTTACACGTGGTATATGATTTGTAATATTCTTAAAGTTCTTACTTTGTTGGTGATCCTTTTAAGTCTAGACTTGTGTGAATAAAGCAGACGAGGCCCTATAATTTATAGTGGGATTCGAGCCACTTCTTGGGGGTAATTTATAACTGAAAATTACTTTATGCAGGGGCGAGCGTAGGTGCGTCTTTATTACGTACATACTTTGATATGCGATGTAAAGCAACGTCAGGCGCAGTTAGTAGTTGGATGGGTGACCGTTCCAACGAAGACCGCGTCCTCGCCTCACACATCTTCCAGCGGCTTGTAGATCAGTGTATGCGCGGAAGCTATACAACCTTAGGCGAGGGTTGTATAGGGGATATACCATCCTTCGGAGGGGATGTAAAGCCGTCGGTCCCTTGTCTATTAAATGCTAGGCAAGTAAAAGATCCCTACTCGTCTTAAGGGAAGAGGTTCGGCAAAATTCCTGGTTGGGGTTAGCTCGTCTACAGGCGTCGGTGATAGGCCTCAGTAGCGGAAATAGGCCGACGTTAAATAAATGTACTAAAAAAAAATAATAAATAAAAAAATACTTTACGGAGTAGATCGAGTTCGATTCCACTTTGCTAGATATGCCCAGAGAGAAAGCTAGACGAGCTAACCAGTGTGCTATCGTCCCCAGACTTTGTCAGTACGTACCTGTTATTATAAAGGCAAAAGTACAAATGCCAACAATATCTTTTTAATACAATTCCATACAGTTTAATTTTTTAAAGCCATTTCTGAGTTGATTTTGATTTTAGAAAACATCTATTAGGTACCAAAAGTATGTTTTTGGTCCTGCTTAGATCAGAAAATGTATTTTTATGCCAAATACTTTGTGCTTTAATTTCATTTTTTTTATATAAAGAAAGAAGGGCATGACGTATTTTATCTCGTTGGCACTTGGTAAGCATATAAATTTTTTGTTTACAAGTAATGCTAATTCCTTTTTATATCCATAAACTTCGATATCTGGTAACAATTAGCTGCGTAATATTTGTTTTTTTTTTTATTTGAAGGCGGTTATTTTTTGTAAAAAATATTGTGTCACCTTTCTAGTGGTTCAAAATTTGCAAAAATAATCCACTCTTTCTAGTGGCCTGTATGTTAAAAAATGCAGTGGAACTCTTTTGTGTGATTAAAAATCGAAAACTATACATTTTCACCAGCACCTCCGCCAATTCTTCAAATACATTTAAAAAAATTATTTTTAGTTTCCATGTAAGTTATTTACAAGAAATTTGCATGGAACTACCGAGAAAGTTTATACTTTCAAACAAACAAACAAAAAAAAAAGAATCATGCAATTCAGTTCTCGCATTGCTTATGAGTCGGTCAACGAACGTAAAAAACTTCCGTAATAAAAGTTCACGTCTTTTTCAACTTTGTCTCTAAAATGTGATATCATAATAAAAATAATAATAAAAAATATACCTTAAAACAAATATATCCAAAAAATAAACATTTTTACACTAGTAACACATGGTTTTTGAATTTCTTATTTGGCAGTATATGTGATCGCGTTCAGATTTTTAACTAAACTGATTTTAATGTTAAGTTTTCTGTTTGTAACTTGTCTGGTTTCTCTCCCTGTCTGATGATAATTGTCTGCACATGTTTTATTTGGGTACAGATTTTAAGATATTTACTCCTTGCACCAGTGGTCAATTTTGATATTTTATGTAGAATTTGTAGTATCACGATTCACTATTTTATTGAAATGTTGGGTTAAGGGATTACTATAAACTTATATTGATTATGTTTGAGTTTTATCACTTATACAGACTGTCTGTTTTACGTATCTATTGTAGAAGAATAAAGTTTTAGAAATAGTTATCCAATTTTTTGTGAACTATATTTCAGTAAAAAGAAATTTGAAATCCATAGCCCACTTTTTGAAAACCACAAACGGTTATGGCTTCCTTATTTGAGGAGATACGAAAAAAGTTAAAGGGATGAAAGTTGGCGGCAAAGACAATAAGAATAATAATGTATATAAAAAAATTCGAAAAACTCAGTTGGCTTTGACATACGCTCTCATGCAAAAATGAAAAGAATAAATCTCAAAGTAGGCCATGACACCATTAATTCCATTTATTTTTTCTCTTTCCCAAACGGCCAAAAACCACCCCCAGCTGCGTACACGCGAACGCGAACTACTACACGGTGGTTGCATGGTTGGTCCCCGGAATAGATTCTGGGGCGGCACATGTATTGTATTCACAATATATAATAAAGAAGTTTTGAATTGAATTGGTGACGCCTAATCTCCTCCTCAACCCCCCAAACGGTTAAAAACTACCCCCGAAAAGGGTAAACCGCTGATAGGCCGTCTTCTCTCGGCTAAACCTGTGTTACCCCTGTTTTCGAGAATACTGAGCACGATGATGATGTCGAGACCCCTCCTCGACCCCCGCCAACCCCCAAAACGGCAAAAACTACCCCCAAAAGGGGTAAACCGCGGATAGACCTCTCGGTTAAACCCATGTTACCCCCCGTTCTCGAGGATGCTGAGCACAATAGTGATGTCGAGACCCCCCGGTTGTTGAACTATCACGTGCTCTGTCACTGTCATTAGTGTCACAAGTTAATAGTCAAGCCTTGTTCAGACGTTCAAAGTAATCTATAGAATTTGTTTTTCTTTTCCTAATGAAGAATGCTCAGGTAGCTTGTGTTGCTATTTTATGAAATCTTTTCTGATTCATCCTACCGATCTACTGAACGGCGAGACATTTTACCGAGCGATATATCTGATCGGGTAAAATTTGGTTGATAATTGCCCAGTGCCTTTACTGAACGTGCTCCTGTGTGTGCTCTTACACGCGTACTTTTGAATTAAATTCTTCCGGGAAAAAATAAAAAAACTACGAGTATAATGATAATTTTGCCCGTTTAGTAAGAAGTAAGAGTGTAATGATATTTTTGTCCGTTTGCTGAGCGAGGAGAGGTCGCGATATATTTTTCATGCCCAGCATTCTCGAAAACGGGGGCTAGCAAGGGTTTAGCCGAGGGAAGGCGGTCTAACCGCGGTTCATCTATTTCGGGGGTTGTTTTTAGCCGTCTGGGGGGTTGGCGAGGGCCGAGAAGGGGCCTTGACGTCACCATCGTGCTCAGTATCCTCGAAAACGGGGGTAACACCGATGTGGCTGGTATGAAATGGCGGATACGCCGGTTACCCTTTTCGGGGGTTGTTTTTGGCCGTTTGAGTGTGGGGTGAACTCGAAAAGAGATTTAACCACCGTCATCGTGCTCAGCACCCTCGAAAACAGTCGAAACGTCTATCCGCGGTTTATAAATTTCGGGGGTTGTTTTTAGCCATTTGGAGAGTTGGCGGGGGCCGAGGAGGGGTCTCGACATCATCATCGTGCTCAGCGCTCTCGAAAACGGGGGGTAACACGGGTTTAGCCGAAACATCTATCCGCGGTTTACCCCTTTCGGGGATTGCTTTCAGCCATTTGGGGGGTTGTTGGGGGCCGAGGAGGGGTCTCGACATCATCATCGTGCTCAGTACTCTCGAAAACGGGGGGTAACACGGGTTTAGCAGAGAGAATACTGCCTATCCGCGGTTTACCCCTTACGGGGATTGTTTTAGCCGTTTGGGGGGTTAGCGGGGGTCGAGGAGGGGTCTCGATATCATCATCGTGCTGAGCATCCTCGAAAACGGGGGGTAACACGGGTTTAGCCGAGAGAAGACGGCCTATCCGTGGTTTACCCCTTTCGGGGGTGGTTTTTAGCCGTTTGGAGGGAGGGTTGGCGGGGGTCGAGGAGGGATCTCGACGTCACCATCGTGCTCAGTATCCTCGAAAACGGGGGTAACACCGATTTGGCTGGTATGGTATGGCGGATACGCGGTTATCCCTTTCGGGGGTGGTTTTTGGTCATTTGAGGGTGAGGTGAACTCGGAAAGAGATTTAATCAACGTCATCGTGTTCAGCATCCTCGAAAGGGGGGGGGGGACATCGTTTCGTTAGGCTAGAAAAAATTCATATTCCTGTCCGACTTACAGAATGCACTGAGGACATTATTTTCAGTTGAATTGGGAGGGAACTTACATTATTCAGCTTGACTGGTAGCTATGAATCTATTTCCTTTCATAGGAAACAGTGGAGTACTGGACTTTCGTAGTAGGTATTTTTACTTTACTACACATTTAATATTTTTGTAATAATTTATCCACTTTGCGTTGGCTTATATATTTTGCTAATAATCTTATTGTTAATCTATTAACTTGCAAAAGACGAGCGAAATTAAAACACAAGAATTTTCATATCTCTTGCTAACTAACAACTTCCTTGTTCTTGTTAAATTCTATAAAAAACTAGTATTTTCCGAGATTGCATTCGTTTCATTCACATGCACATTCATTCACTTTCTTTACACTCGGAGGCAGAAATCAACAGTTTTTATCCATCCTCTTTTGTAGCATATTTTTTCCCAAATATGGCGCTGCACCTTGTTATTTAGAAACTTGCTTCTGAATTATAATTTTCCTTAATACATCCCTAACTTATATACCCACAAAATGGGTGCAAAGTCACTGATGCGATTTAAGAAGAATGAGATATATTGCTGGTTGCTTTCTATTTCTATGCTGTGGCAATGTTTTATGTCACCTTCATATTTTAGCCACACGTAGGGGCGGTTCCCTTCCCCATCCCGGACGAGGGAAACTGGTACACCTTTTGCAATACAACAGCCCAAATGATTCTTCGGCCTCGGCCAGTCGCTCTGCACCACCTGAGAATTTATCTGGCTGTGTGTATTACTACACTTGTAATTATCGGAATATTTTATTTAAGGAATTCCCAAATTTTGAACGCCAGATGGCGGCGACCTGTTGTTTATGACCTGTTGTTTATTTCTTATCCAGTTTCAGCAAGTGTACCCAGGTGTAAAAGTGTTTTTAGTGAATTTTGTGATATAGTAATATATGGATATTTCTCGAGATATGAAACATGAATATAGAAAATATATTGAAGTTAAAACGAAAACTTAAATGTACGTAAAAGTTTATACATATCTTAACAATATTAATAAAATGGAAATCCGAAATGTAAGTACTTACTAACCCAGTACTTTCTCACAGTTTAGCAGCAATCAATGTTGAAAGTTCCAGGACCCACATAATTTGCCCTCGGGTTTGCCCGCTTCATTATCTACAAATATTAATTAGTGTTTATGCAGTCTTTGGGAGCTTTAGGTCAGTAAAATTAAATTCGAAAATCAGGGCATACTTTGTGACAAACTTTTATATCTTCCTTATTTACAGATAAATATCCATTAGTGCATGTTCACATATCTCTAAAATATTTTGCTAAAAACTGACATGTTAAGAAATAATAAAAATTAGAACTTTCGAAATTATTTTTTTCTCGTACACAATTTAATGAATCGTTCAAAATATATATATATCGCAATTTCATTAAGTGAAAAATTTGAATGAAAATTCGATAAAAATAACATTGATACAAAAAATATTTCAACCCTTAGAATTTTCTTTTAACACCACAGATCTCTGGGAACTGTATCATATTTGCTAGTGCCGGTGCTAAACTACAATATATTTTTACATCGATCAAATAGGTTAACAATACTTGAAAAAATTAAAGTAAATCTTAATATTTATTTCCCATCAATCCTTTTAAAATATATATATTTTAGATACGACTGAGATGCATATCTTTGAACACATTCCATTTTGCTTTCATATTTTTGGGTAGTTGCCTACAATATAAATATTTTTGATCGATCAAATGCGTAGATAATAGGTTTACCTAATTTTTAATATTTTTCTTATAAACGATTTTATAAATATCTTTGAAAAATTCATATAACGCATGTATTTTTTCTCTAGTATTAATAAATTTAAGAAAATGAAACCATTTAGAATTATTTTTCTTTGTAATAACTTACTCAAAATATACTGCGAATAATATTTTATAATTAAATATATTATCCTCATAATGCAGTAAAAAAACCGTTAAAATTATAATATATTGGACAAAATTCAGAAAGTATTGAAAATTGATAGAAATAAGATGTAACGTTTCGTTTCAATTTTATTTATGTTAGTTAATTTTAATATTACACCCTGTATATGCCGCTCGTTGGATCTATACGTTAATTTTGTGTAGTTTAGTACGCCTAAAAGTATGCAGTCAGCAATACGCTAGCGAATTGTCGTATATTTGGAAAATTAGGAAATAATCACCTCAAAATTTCATGTTGATTATTTTAAAATCTAATTCCATTTTATATATCAAGTTTATCTTAATATGCGAAATATCCGTAAAAATAAGTATAACATTATATTATTAATAGATATTGCCATTATATTTCTGCCGTTATCATATTATATAGTTTTTCGTATTTTATCGCGAAGTTTCTGGAACGAACTACAGAAACAGGCTTTCGAGTCAGTTACCACGTATTTCTGGTGTTAATAAGTGCAATCCACATTTATCTATATATTTAACACTTTGATGTGTTCATTTTGGATATAATTAGAAGAACTGTGTTTATATTGTGGCCGTATGCTTATGTAAAGTTGTTGGACAGCGCACAATTTCGGCTGGATTTGAGGGCATTTGTAACCCTAATTAACACGTGGTAATCAACCAAGCTCTTGCCTATAGCTTTGGTCACCCGCTAAATTTATTTCAGACACTTATTCTTTTGTCTTGACAAAATTTTGACCTATATTTATTTATTTTTAGTGGTCACTATTATTTTGCAGATATAATTATTACGTAATATATATATATATATTTTTTTTAATAAATCATATTGTGCGCCAACCGTGATCACGTGCGGACACTTAATCATTGGTTTACAAGTTTATATTCTTCTATACCTATATCTGTATATATTTAAACCTAAAAATTCACGAGCGAGCATTCATTATTATCAGTTACAACTTTATATATTTTTTTATGTATTTATATATTTCAAAATGATATAAAATTAAAATAGCTTTTTAACATATTTGGGAATTATTTCTTATAAAATAAATATTCAAAATGCATTCAGTAAAGTAAAATTAAATCAATTGACACCTGATGTCGACTCATTGGTCCAATTATATATATTTTTTGGAGTGCTTGAAGTTTTGTAACCGAACTTTAAGCCACTACTTGGAAACGTAGGGCAATTTAGGTTACTGGCGCCCTGAGCTGCACAGTTGCAATAATTATACTGAGTAGTTCTAAATAACCTCACGGCCAGCTCCGGCTGTAAGCTAGCCAACGTTTCTCTCAACAACTTGGACACACTACCATCGAGGGTTAGGTTAGGACCTAGTATCTCTCCTTAAAATTTTAGTAAGGTGATAAAGAATTACTAAACCGAAATGTTCCCACCCCTAAATAGTGTGCTTCACCCACCATTCTTGAGGTTTTCTAAATTACCTACGTGCACTTTTTTATAAAAACACCTATATACAAAATTATTCCTTATAAAATTCTCTATAAAAAATTTCTGTATACTTTTTCCTAAAATGAATAGTATTGCGGGAAATAAGGCGCGCACATAAGGGTTGGTTCCGGTTAACACAATTTTACGCGGTATCCCCTCTAGGCTGAACACGAATTAGCTCCTCGTGATTGTAAAAGAAAGTTGGAGTCGGAGAGCTTTAGTAAAGACTCTTGAGGAGATTCGTACATTTCTTTTCGATTGGAGAGTGTTGGTTTAATTTTAGAAAATTTTCTTGCAGTTGGAGCACTTGGTATTTTGTGAAAGATTGAAAAAAACACTTTTTTGTCTGTGACAGGGCATTTTCCACCACCCTGTATATTACTTGTCTAGAAACAATAAAAAATTAACTCGATTATAGATTTGTTTTGAAGATTGGAAAAATTCACTTTTTGGCGAAGGTGCCGATTATAAGTAATAGATTAATAAACCAAGAGCCAGCGACGATTTTAGTTAAGGAATTTCAAGCAGGCTAAAAGTGTTAATGTGCGTTAAAAAAAGATTGTTTATGTGACTGTGTGTGTAGATATATATTTATATTTCTTTTATGAAATTGGCCCACCTTGGAAAATGGTAACGAACTAAGTTCATGTGATTCTCAATCTAAATCTAAAGATATCTTCCTGTTCCATTTATCTTTGGTGGGCGTTTGGGGTTGAGTGGAAGAGCGCAGTTCTTCATACTCTGGGTAACAGCGAACTCTGCCCTTTGATAGATCCACTATTGTATTTTTTTATTAATTTTTACTTTCTATATTTGGTTATCTATCAATAAAATCAATTATTATTATTATTATTATTATTATTATTATTATTATTATTACTAGACGTAGAATGACCAGTCTGGCAGTCGTGCGTTTCCGGGTTTAACTACCCTGATTGCCTAAAGGGGTGAAAAGAAAATATTTATTTAAGGTATTTCAAGCAGGCTCACGTTTTAGTATATTAAAGTAACATTCGCCCAATAGGGGAAAACAATATTGGCAGATTAAATGGACGTCGGAAAGGTCCGGCAGACGATCATAAAGTGGTGACAAAATACCTTAGTTCCATTTAAGGTATATTAGACAAGCTGAAATTTCTAGGTGATACAAAAGGCATATAAGAGATTGTTTATTTAAAATGGCAGACGAAAATTCCATCGTTAACATACCGGCAGACCTCGAATTATGAGTAAACGTTATAAAGTACAGAGTAGCCTATATAAAGGACAAGACATTGTGTTTGTTGTTTTTTTTTACTTTTTATTTTTATACGCTTTTTAATCGCTATCACCTTCATTTTCTTGACCATCTTCATCTGCATCTATATCGTTGCTATCGTCACTTAAAATCACCTACATACGGTCAAATTCCATGTCATCATCTACAAGATTAATGAATATTCATTAGTAACAGGTTAAATGTCCATAAATGAATTTATTATAAAATAACTGACCTAGGAGACTCCTATCATCATTGAAGTTGTATGACGCGATAGCATCGCCGACCATTGGCGGAAATTGCTCTTCCTCAAACCATACGAAATCGTATCAATTATTAATTTCTGTCCATCCATTGTTGAGTGGTACTAAGTCATGAGAATTTTCTAAATGTATATTTCTCCAAGTAGACGTGATGTATTTGGTTCTCAATAATTGCTGACGTACCTCATTTTGACATGGTGGCATTTGAGCTGCATCAATGCCTCTTATTTTACGTTGAAACGGCTCATCTGTTTTTTCACTAAGAACGTTTTTGCAAAAATAGCATGTCTTGCCTCATTGATGAGGGTCATGTTTTTCATTTTATACAGTTCACATAGGAATTCATCTAATACGCCAAATATGTCTTTGCTTGTTTCTAAGACATTCAAGTCGCCCATGGAAATGAATGCTTCTTGATATCTTTTGGATTTTTTGAGTATGTTATATGGTTGTACTTTGCCCTTTCGAAAGAAGGTCGAGTTATTATAATCACAGACTGTGAGGGCATGGAAACCCGATAGGCTTGTTAACAAGGAATCTTCCAAAGTTCTATATAATTTAGAAATGTCGATATGTCGTTGCTTGTTAGCGACACCAACGTACATCCAGATATTTAGTGTTTCTGTTGCTAAATGATGCATGTTTCCAAGCATTATTATTAACACATCTGCATCAGAACACATGATGATAACATTGGCAGCATCATGAGTGATATTGCACACACTGAACTTGAAATCAGAGACAAATTTGTAACAAATATTATTCAAGCTCGTCAGCGCAAATAACACCTTCAGATTGTCATATGTCTCTTTTATTTCAGACACTATTTTTTTACCACAAGGCGCGCACAATGTGTATCTATTCTGATCATGAGTACATTTTTCATGATTCAGCACCCCCAATATTTTGAGAATGTTGAAATTATGACACGGTGTAACTTTATTCACAAAACACTAGTGCACTGTATGAAATACCACTTATATATGGAATACTACTCAAGAGCGTAAGATTAAATATATATACCTGCCGCTGCCAGTTTGCTTGCGCGAATTTTAGGGGAAAATTAATTTCACGGGAACTTAATTTTAGAAATTTTTGATAAAAATGGGGAATTAACAACAAATTGGGCTTTCTCGAAGAGGGGATCAGTTGCGGTTTACTGAGCAACGGAAAAATCTAAAATCACCCCCCATTCGCGGTTTTTGTCGGGATTTTTTTGTCATAATCCTGTCCTGCGAGCTCAGTGTTGTACTATTTCTGCGTCAGCTTCCTCATGTGCTTCGCATGATAGCGTTTCATTTATCTCGGTGATAACTGTGTTATTCTGCGTGGCAAATGTATGGCTTTTTTTAAATTCAAATTAATTGTTTTAGTTCCTATGACAGGTGCCATTTCTTTATTTGCCCAATGAGTTATTAAAAAATTTACAAGAGCCTCTTTGAAGCTGATATTTTTCAGTTCATTGATAAAATTGGCTGGTCTTTTCTGCTGCGGTCCGGAAATTTTGTATTCTATGCCACCTTCTTCATGTCTCATTCCACGTTGTAAGTCTTTAATAGACGGTGAAAAATACTGATCGAAAATGATGTCAACCTGACTTGGTGGAAGGCTTTCAATTTATTTTTCTAATACTTTAGTGAGAGCGGACTTATCTTTTTTACATAAGGATCCATCCAAGTGACACATTGCTAGTGGAAGTGATGTTATCGGATATGACAAAACTTTAGGCCACATCAATACGGTGTTCGACTGCTATTCCCAACATTCGCCCAAACAGATCCCGTTGCATGCGTATTTTATTAACTTTATCTCCTATTTTAATAGTTTTCTTCGTAACAAAATTAATAAATGATGGCTCTTTTGATTGTTTTTTCAAATCTGTCAGGCGTTAGGGAGCATTCAGCAATGAAGATTTTTCTTAAATTATCACCAGTTTCTTCAAAATTCAATAAAAATGCTTCAACTGGCTGGGATACAGCTTTTACTGTTCCAATATTAAAAAGAAACTCTTTATCTACTTCAGACTTAAACGGATTAATGAAGCTTGAGAAGGTGTTTCTAAATCGTTGAAGTTGAGAGGTGCTTGCTTTTATGTGACATTTTTCAAGCTCTCTTGTAACGTCTTGTGGCTTTTGCAACCCCGTCGCCTCATAGACATGGCTTATTACACTAGACCTAATGCTGTTACATTTAGCCCAACGCTGACGAGCTGATATAGATTTTGTAAAATGTAAAATCCCAGTCAACCGTTTTGCGGCATCGGCATTGACTGTCTATCGTCAAATCTATAGGCTGCATCGAAAAGGGCTTATATGTTTTTTAACTCCAAAATAACCTGATTCAAAAACATCCTTTAACTCTGGATGTGTCTCTTCCACCTTAACCAAATTTTCATGATATTTTACTAACCAGAGCGCATAATTTGGCTGACTACAGGTAAAAAATAAGTTGGCAATTCGTGGCAAAATGAATTTGAAAAGTGAAAAATCGCCCAGACGAATGCTTCTGCTTAGCAACAAAACGTGATGTATAGTCCAAGTAAGGACTTCCTGAGACAAAAAAACTAAACAAAAACTTTACGACATCATTATTATCGCCGCGGGCCACCGGCGGCATGCCTAACAACAAACGATCAAACGAATCGCCCCACATTAAGAACGAGCGAGATGATTTGCGGCCGAGGGTCGGTCGAGGTAGCACAAAGAGTAATGGCATTTTAATGAGGTCGTAAAGTTTCTGTTACGTTTTTTCTGTTTCAGTTTATTCCTAGTTGAACTATACCAGATCAATATACGTCATATAAAAGCCGTTTTTCCCAATTCGCCACGGCGCCTTTTCTCTTGATATGCAACAAATTTTTTTAGTAATTTGTTAACAGGTTCCTTAATACTTGCGGAAGTCGTTTCAGTCTGTAGTGATTGGAATTGCTTTTTTTTAATACATTTATTTAACGTCGGCCTATTTCCGCTACTGACGCCTAACACCGACGCCTGTAGACGAGCTACCCCCAACTAGGAATTTTGCCGAACCTCTTCCCTTAAGAAGAGTAGGGATCTTTTACTTGCCTAACATTTAATAGACAAGGGACCGACGGCTTTACATCCCCTCCGAAGGATGGTATATCTCCTATACAACCCTCGCCTAAGGTTGTATAGCTTCCGCACATACACTGATATACAAGCCGCTGGAAGATGTGTGAGGCGAGAACGCGGTTTCCATTGGAATGGTCACCCATCCAAGTACTAACTGCGCCTGTCGTTGCTTTACATCGCATACCGAAGTATGTACATAGTAAAGACGCACCTACGCTCGCCCCCGTTGGAATTGCTTGACTTCATTTATAATTTCAGGCGTAATTTGTATTTGTTCTGTTTCCAAGAACTCTTGAAATCGTATTATTTCCAACCCTAGTGCCATCAAATCAACGGATGTAGTCGCTTGCACCTATTAAAATGTTTTCCACTTATGAATCTGTTGACCGAGCCACTTGCTAATATTTCTCTTTCAATCATGTTTGTTAGTCCGCAGCCATCAATAAATTTTCCAGTGGCTTTAAAATAACCCATTATTATATGGAAACGTCCCAAATGAATTAATAGATTATTGAACTTGGGACTTTCCGTATTTTGTATTTGTAAAGCGACTTTAGCTATTACTACATCATATGTTACTTGCACGACAGGTTGGTCTATTTCACTCGCAATTTTTTGGCTTTGTAATATTGTTTCATATACCACCGATACATTAGTGTGTCGGCAATATTTAAGGCATGGCTTAGCAGCCACATCAAATCAATATTTCGCATAAGGTCCAAAGTCGGAGCAGGACATTCTCGCAGTACATGATCATTATCTAATAATAATCCTGTCATCTTAGGTTTCCGATAGTATGCCACTAATAAGTTCACTTAAAATTAGATGCGCGATGGCAGAGAGATTTGTCGTTTTTTACTTGGAGCGACCAAGGAAGAACTCGAGATCGGTTGTAGAACGCGGATCAGAATTGACTTGCTCGAGATTCATAACGCGTGGTCTTTATACTATCGTTACTATTCCGTTTGTTGGGCACCGCGAGTCTCGCACAATCGTTTCTTTGTAAGCTGGATAGGTCCCCGGCCAGTCAGTGCGGACTAAGATTGCGCAATATTGCAATATAAAGGAGAAATTGATTGAATTTCGAATTGAAAATTATATTGTCGTGTAGAGCTTGAAATTAAAAATCTTTCGTTTTTTTTAAAATAAAATCTGAATCGACTTTACTTTGGAAGATATTTGATAAATTGTCCAAATTGTACTAATTTTCGACTCACTCTCGTAATACTATTGCGCAGGTGAACGCTTATCATGAGGCTGTGGTCATATTAAGTGCCGCGGCTGGCGCGATCTGAACGAACGGAAATAAATTTTGATAACATAAATTACTTGTGCTGCGGGCGGTAGATTTGATATAAAATATTTGTGCAGATACATGAATGTTGAAGGAGCGGAAGTAAGTATTGATGAAGAGCTGTGGAATGTTGTGGAAAAATAAACAATAATTTATTATTTAAGACGCAATACCGAATAGACATTTTGATTGAATGAGTAGCTTGTAAAAACTGTATTTAACTGAATTAGACTTTTATACCGGAGGTATGCAAAGAGTCTTATGAATAGTTTGATAATATACGGGGGCTATAATTTGAATGCTATTATTTTAAGAAGTTTGACCTGTAATTAAACGTTTTCAATGTGTCGACGTTATTTTAGGCATATTTAGGAATCATCGGGTTATAGTTATTGGAAATTGTTTCGGAAATTATTTTGAAAATTGTAGTTTTTTGATCATTTTTTCGAAATAATTTTTTCATGATATGGCGTATATACTATAACAAGGCCTAATCCACTAATTATCAGAAGGTTACCTACGTTAATCATCGTCTTCCATACATTCATGCATGCTTGTCCGTAGCAATGCACTTTGTGGAGCAACATAAGCCTGCTCTTCTGCAATTGTACCTGTTTTCGCATCCTAATTTGCCTGAACAAGAAATTAGTGTTAAAGTAGATCCGGGAGCTGGTTTTTCTTTTGTCATAGTTGGGGTTAATATACCGGTGACTTTTTCCCATCCCCAATGAGTAGTTTCTAGCGTTTTTCATGTTTGAATTTGGTAAAAAACGCGATACGAGTGTTGCCAAGCAGCAGCAAAAAATGGTGGAAGTTTTCATAACATTACTTTACAATTTTGACTAATTTTCGACTTATTACAAGCCTTGATATTTCTTGCGGAATATATTGACTGGGGCAATTTTTATGGTACTTTGCATCATAGGCGAATAAATCCTTCCTCATAACTATGTAGCTTGGAAATCATAGAAAGTCCTCTCTTTTTTTGGCAACATTAATTATTTTTTCATGTGTATTCATACCGGTGCCCGAAGAAGAAATGTTACGGTAAAAGGAGTAAAGGCCGTATTAAAACAATAATTGAGTGTCAATTAATATAATTTTGAAATAAATTGTATTTTGATATGATAGCCTTTGTTAAAAGATTATAAAGAACTATAATAAACCATATTATCAGTAGTAATCTAACAAGAGCAATAAAAATTATCGGTATTTTTTGGGAAATTTGCTTGAATGCCTTTTTAGTTTAAAATGGATAAGCGCAAATTTGTCAAAAAATACCGATTTATTTTTATTGCATGTGTTGTATTTTATTAGTTATTTTCAGGAATCAAATTTTAAAGTTATCTAAGAAATAAAAATAAGTATTTTTATACATTTTTGCAAATGAAAATGATGTTTACTTTTAGATTGCGTCGCAAATGTTAAAAAAAGGTATAAAAGACCAACTTTCCTAAATAAGTCATTCTTGGCATAATAATCATGCACTATATTATCCGATAATCGCATTGATGCGACTAATTAGTGCATGATTATCACGTAATCTTGCTCTGATTGGTTTAAATCAATAATTAAAACTTGTCATTTCATTTTTGAAATGTTTATTTTGACAGATGAATGAAAATCCTAAAGAAAGGACTTTTGAGAAAAATTATGAAATTAAATAAAAAGCCTTACAGGTTTGAATAGAAGTTAACTTCAGCCTTTTTCTCACTCCAGACGAATTGCAAATTAAACATATTCTTCGTATATCAAAAACAGTGTCACTATTTCTTGTTTTAGAACAAGACGAAACATTTTTACTTATATTGTACCTAACTCATTTGATAAGCAGAGGACATATTCTGTCCACTAGTATATGATACGCTAGGTGTGCTTTATCTCGCTACCGACAAGCACATCGCGCGCGCGAATATTAATAATTTTAAATGACGATAAGTGCAAAACTATTTGCCGCAGAAGGTTGATTTTAAAAGCTTTTCCAATATTTTTTCTTTAATTCATACGCAGATACCATGGCAGAATTCCTTTAAATAAAAAAGTTTTTCAATTCATGAAAAAGTCATTACCAGGTAAATGAAACTATCAGATTGTCTTTTATTTTTTCTAATAATTTTTTTTTATATAATTCGTAGGCTGTCACCTGTGCTTATGTGTCTGCATTGAAACCAAAAAAAGTTCATTAAAATATGTCATACGGTTTCGAAGATATGACGAAGTGAATAATAAAAAGTACGTTTTTTAATTTTTCACAAATTTTACACATTTTTGGTAAAAACAATATTTTTCAAGAAGGAAGAGTCTTTTTTTTACTTTTTACTGCGCTAATATGAGTAGAGTCTAGTAAACTCTAAACTGGCATGTGTATGAATTGATAATGCGCGTACGATTTCATTTCTCTCGCACACAAAGTTAAAGTAATAGCCCAAAAACACTGTCGCGTATATTGCCAAGCTTCTCTCTCACCTATTTTGAGACAGAAATATTGCGATAGATGAAGAGAGAGATAAATTTTAATCTACGTTTTCAATAAGTTCAGTGATTCTCAAACTCTGAAGATTTGTCATTGGTTATTTAACAATCGTCTCCTCATATTAGAATTAAATTCATCTTTATATGAAATATATAAGCTATTTTTAGTGGTAGTGGATATTCATCCGACAAACGGACATTGCCAAACCACTATACCTAGGACTTGCAATTTTCTAGTATCTACATATTACATGTTTTATAGCTGAATTGTACGTCGTGGAATAGCTCAGTGTGTAATGAAAGGTTTTAATTTTAATTCTTTAATTTTAAGGTTTTAATTTAATTCTTTAATTCTTTTCTGTCCCCCTCTTCTTTTGTTTTTGTGTATTTTTGTGTGTCGCGTTTGTTGTTCCTTCGCTTCTGTTTGTACATTTTTGTTTGTAAATTCATCCTTCCGTCACTAATATTGTAACAGAATCCAAATTTTATATCAGAACAATCAAAATTTTTAGAACCACAGTTTAGGTCTGCCTTGCGCAACCCGTAGTTAAAGCAATTCGTGGATGGCACTTCGTACAAGTTATGGTGTCAGCGTCAGTGCCAAAATTAAAAACAGTGAAAGTGCGCATAAACGGCGAAAGCCCCCGTCTCGGCCCGGCCTTGCGACGCACCGCTGCGTTAGCGCGGCGGTCGCAAGGTCGGTCCCGAGATGGGTGCCGGGGAGGCAGCTTATACATTTTTACATGTTTACCCCTTTAATTTGAATAAATTTATTTTGATTTGATTTGATTTGAAAGGTTTTAAAGGTAAAAGGAATAAAACATCCGGGTTCAAATCCTGTTGCCTACCGATTTTTTTTAAAAATTTTATTATATTAAAAGTTAAACATTTTTCTTCTAAACATTTTATTTTATTAATCCGCGCCGCAAGTTTTGTTAAAACTTTCTTTTCGTTAAACATTTTTCTTGTATTATTCCGCGCGAGTTTATCCCTTGGTATTTAATGGTCTGGTTATTTATTCGCTTGTCAGACGAATATCCACAGCCAATTTTTTTTATTTATTATACATTACATAGGCCATAGGCCCTCAATCCTTCGTGTTTTATTTCTTGCTAAATAAATAGTTAGACCGAACAGTTTACCGCGGTGTGCCAAAGCTGTAGTATTTTTTAAGGTATTTTTTATAGCCCATTCCTATATCACCTGATGATATGGGCGTAGCGTATCTATAGTTTTTATCCAATAAACAGACGTACCATCTACAGTTTGCGGTTTGGAGGGTCGCTAAGCCGGTCATTATATTTAACGTTAAATGTGTCCGGGTTTCTAAATTAGATACGTGTGTAAATATTTATTTCGAATAACATTAAATTATAAAAATACAATATTTGATAAATATGGCAACTAAATTAGGCGTCTTAAATGAACAGTCAAAGAAGTTGGTATTAAATTTAATAGATTATTTTACAAAAGAAAAGGAAAACAAGGGACCCTTGGTACCTCTTGAACGAATTCATGAAAGAGTTTCTGAAGCCTTAAACGTAAGTCTCAGAACAGTTAGCAGAATTAAGCACCAACATATTATCCTTGAAAATAAAAAAACGAATTAAAAAGAAACCAAAAACATTAGATGTACGTGATGGCGTTAAAATGCAAATAAGGGAAGTAATTTATAATTTTTATGAATCGAAAACACATTTTATATTAGATACTTTGAAGGAAATGCTAAAAAATAAGGGAATCATTGACATCTCTAAGGTACGTCTCTTAATTAAGACTACTAAAACTTTGTGGATTTAGGTATAAAAAAGATTGTAACCGTCGCTATTTATGTGAACAAATGCAAATAGTTCAGCAAAGGGTTGCATTTTTAAGAAAATATATGGAAAACTATGACAGTAACCTTCGAAGGGTTGTATTTATAGATGAAACATGGGTATTTGCCAATGGAAGTGTTCGAAAATCGTGGCAAGATTTATCAAAAAAAAAGTATCAAACACAAAAAATTAACTGTAGGAAAGCGATTCATTATTTTATTATCAGATGGCTTTATTCCGGAAGCAAGCTTAATTTTTTCTACTACCAACAAAAGTATGGATTATCACGATAACATGAATTGTGACAATTTTGAAGAATGGATACAACAGCAACTACTGCCAAATCTTGAAGAACCAAGTTTAATTGTAATGGATAATGCTTCGTATCACACCCGACAATTAAATAAACAACCTACTTGTCAATGGAAAAAGCATGATATTGCAGAATGGTTAACTAAAAATAATATTCCTTTTCCTTCTACAGCATTGAAAGCGGACTTGTTAAATCTTGCTAGGAGTAATAAGAAGGAAAAAATGTACTTTGTTGACGAACTGCAGCGTGAGAATGGGCATGAACTTCTTCGTTTACCACCTTACCATTGTCAATTTAACGCTATAGAATTAATTTGGGCTAATACAAAACAATATTATGATAAACATTTAAAAATTGATGGAACTGATAAGGACGTTTTAGAAACTTGGGAAAAAGCATTAGAACAGTGTACAAATGAAGACTGGAAGAAGTGTATCAATCATACAGAGGAATTAATTAAGTGATGGTGGCAAAGAGAAAAACTTTTGGATACTCAAGTCAAACCATTAATTATTACTTTTGACGATTCTGATTCTTCTGATAGTGATGATGTCAGTCATAGTGACAGTGATTAAAGTTATACATATTTTTATTTTTTAATACACCAATGTCAAAACGCGCGTCGAATAAAGTGTTCGAGTGCATAGTGTTCGTTGTTTGTGAAAATGCTTTATTGCTAGTGTTGTTCTGTGAAATTTGCTTCAATTAGAATTTTTATATTTTAATACACGAATGGGGAAAAACGCATCGAGCAGGTAAATTGTTTAAGTGTAGTACGTCGCAATGTTTGTAACATTATTTCCAGTCGTTTGGAAACGCCGTTGTGTACCTTAACCGGTGGCAACGAATTTTTAATTCCTTTTATAGGAATTAGTGGTTTTTATGCTGTAGTAATTTATTTTACTATTTTACTACACATTTATTGTTAATTTGATAATTATTGACCCTCTGTTGTTAGTTTTATATTTTTATATTAAAATTATTGTTAATTTATTATTTAGCATCTAAGAATTTTCCTTTATTTTGTTTTACCATAGAAATTGATATATTTTTTAATATTTTCTCAAGCAGAATTTACACAATTTATTTTTATTACTTCTAATGGACATTTCAGATTTATTTTTGTTATTACATGAAATATTTTATTTTACTAACATCCTTCCCCCTATTAATATTACCATCCTCTCCTTTCCTGGCAAGAAATGTCCATACCTTCCCGTGGTTCTTGCTGAACTCTAACAACATTAGTTTTCGAACAATATGAGTTTTCTATTATTTTTTTTCTTCTAATAATTAACATTGTTATTGACTGAACTGGACAATTTATTTTTTGTTATTGGTTTCAGTTGTGCCCGAGCCTATATCGGTATAATCAGAATTATACTAAAACGACGAAATTAGTAAATTCATATTTCCTAATATTTTATGATAACACCTTAATATTTTTGTATAATTATTTAGCGATTTCATTACAGTTCCAGACATATAATCATTTGTAAATTGTTGTAAACTGTTTGAGAACCACTGTCGCTATCGAGTAAATAGTTTCTTACTTCATACGACCCGCCAAGTTAGAGTTTACTTGACTTTACTGAAAATGGCAACAAAACACAACAAAATATTCAAGATATATCCTAGTTAAATATCACGTTAGGACGTAATGAAGTAATAAGAGAAAATCATAATCACTTACATTGAATATATTTTCACATTTTCCTACGAACACAGTACACAGTACAAACTAATACACTATAACTGTATAACTATAAACTACACACTAAACTTTACTATCCGAAACAAACGTGCACATAAACAAAAATGCTCTCCTGTAATACTGTCAATTAATACTCGATTGACTTTTGTTTTGGCTGTTGCAAAGAGCCTACTGAGTTTTCAGCATTCATCAATCAAGCAGCATTGTGTCGTTATAGTATGCTTGATTTAATTTTCATTACTAGTATATTGTCTCAAGTTGTGAGAGCCACCAGTCGTAGATCACCCATTACAAGAATCGAATTACATAAAATTAATATTTAAAACAATATCCACACAAGCAAGGACTAACAAGATGGAAAATAAAGTGTAAAAAAGTATAGAGACTATAGATATCTGATTTAAAGCAACTATTAGAAGTCTTCTTTGTCCAACGCCATTTTTGTTTGCACTGTAATTTTCTTTACTAGGCAATCATTTTTTTGTAACTGATCCTCTCGATTTTAGATCGCCTAATATGGTATATTGAGGAACACAGTCACCATAGGTTAAAATAATAGATAACAATCTCTTATTTTTTATGTTGATTATGTCTGTTGTGTTCTTTTGCCTCATTAAAAAGCGTTAACCCTCGACGTTGTTCGTTTTTAAGCTTATTCGCAATTTTAATTTAAAATATTCCGAGAACAGGGAAAAAAGAAATACGGAATGACTTCAAGTACCTCGTTTGCGGGCTTAAAACATGAACAGTCTGCAAATATATTCGGTATTTGAATAATTAGCTAGAATAGACAGCACAGGTAAAATTTTCTATAAAATGTCAAATATCTCTAAACGGCTAGGTTTAGGTATAGGATATGCTACATATTTTCGACTCAAAATTTTATGCTCTTTTCGAAACCCTAAAATATATAGGGCGTTCCATTTGAAATAAGCAAGTTGGTATCGACTTCCGGTATAAGCGGAAGTGCCAGCCGCTTGTAATTATTTTAGTTGGATTGGCCACACCTACATTAGTAATTATCTAAATTTTCAAAATTCTCTGATGCGTACTATTGTCTATATCGATCGATTCAGTTTCCGGTGAGACACACACCCTGTATAAATATACTGAAAAAAACGTAAAAAATTGAATTACGGCTAACTTGGCCAAAATTAAACCGAATTTGATGAAATTTTAGACGAAAGTAATCTATATAATCAAGAAATAGTCTGCCAAAAAATATCTAACAGTTTGGCCGCAATTCCATTTTTAGTCCTAATTCCACAAAATTTTCAAAACTTTCCCCAATTTGCCCAAATGGTCGGAGCACGCCACACTTTTTACAATAAAATATATCTTAAATATTTAAACATTATTTTTTACTTTTTAGTTCGGTTTACTATTAAAGCGTGTTTTTTTAGTTTTTTAAACTATAATTTTTTACTTCTTTCTTTTTGTTGGGTATTTTGCCACCTGTGTATCAGAAATAGCGATACATTAAAATTGAATGTTATGACACAAAATTAATTAGAAGTCAGGTTTGACAGATATTTGGTACATAAAATAGTTTAGGATACATTTGACTCCATATACATTTCAAAATTTTCAAATTTAATTTTCTTGATGAAAAAAATACAAAATTCAAAAAACCTTATATTGCTGGATAGGTGATTACCCTTTCAAATGAGCTATCACACGCACCCTTGTTCCATTTAAGAATGTTAAAGGGGTAGCTATTGTAGCTAGTACACATTTTCAAAGAAAAACCATTTATAAGGGAACATGGAAGATCCCAGGAACAGACGTTGCAAATCAGATAAACCACACCTTTATATCAAAAAGATGGGCAACCGATATATGCAATGTCCGAACGTTTCGCGGGGCGAACTCGGACTCGGACCATTTCCTTGTGGGAGCCAGACTGAGACAAAAGATTGCAGTGGTAGCAAGGGGAAAAAACGTACGTTGTAAAAAATGGAATGTGGATAAGTTCAAAAGCCCAGCAAAGAAAGAGGAATACCAAACAAACATACGGATAAAGCTGGACGAACATACGGAAAGCAACAATATAGAAACTGAATTTAATCAACTGAAAAATATCATAACAGACACAGCAAAAGAAGTCATTGGAGAGACCAAGAAACAAAGAAACGCAGATTGGTACGATGATGAATGTCAACAAGCAGTAGAGGAAAAAAGACAGGCAAGGCTAAAACAACTGCAAAGAAACACTAGGAATAATAGAGAATTATACAACGAAAAATGAATAAAAGCAAATAGAACATGTAGAAGAAAGAAAAGAGAAGCAATCAGGGCGAAAGTGAAGGATATACTAGAACACAATAATAGGAAAGAGAACAGAAAGCTGTACAAAAGCATAAAAGAAAGCACACAGGTATTTAGACCAAAACTAACGGCATGCAAAAATAAACAAGGAAAAGTACTAGCAGAGAAACAAGAAATAATAAGTAGGTGGAGAGAATATTTTAAGGAGAAATTATACGTAGAGAATCATGAAAATGAGAAAGTGAACTACCATACAGCAGAGCCTAATATCAAGAATCCGACTTTTGAAGAAGTAGAATGCGTAATCACAAAACTGAAAAACCATAAGGCACCCGGTGTGGACGGAATCACAGCAGAGCTGTTAAAAAACGGAGGACCAGAACTATGGAGAAGAATCCATAACTTAATAACTCTAATATGGACACAGGAGCAAATGCCAGAAGAATGGACTGTGGGAATAATACAACCAATCTATAAGAAGGGTGACAAATTAAAATGTAAAAATTATAGACCAATTACATTGCTAAATGTAATCTACAAGGTATTATCTGGTATTCTCTATAATAGGTTAGTAGTATACTCTGAAGAAATAATAGGGGATTATCAATGTGGGTTCAGGCCGAATAGATCAACAACAGAAAATATATTTATATTAAGAATAATTCAAGAAAAAGCCTACGAATATGATACAGATCTTTATAATATATATATAGATTTTAAACAAGCATTTGACAGCGTCAAGCGCGAACAAATGCTAGAAGATATCCGTACCCTAGGAGTACCCGACAAATATATAAGGTTAATAAAGACGACATTAGACGGATCAAAGGCGGCTGTTAGAGTAGACGGAGAACTATCATCAACTTTCGACATTAATCTAGGAGTAAGACAAGGTGACGCACTTTCAAGTATGCTATTCAATTTGGTACTTGAAGCTATAATGAAAAGCACCAATTATAGGGGTCATATTGGAAACAAATCATCTCAAATATGTGCCTATGCTGACGATGTAGCTATTATCAGCAGAAATAAAACCCAATTAGAGGAAACATTTACTCAAATTGACCGGGAGTCCCAAAAGGGGGTCTTATAATTAATGAAAATAAAACAAAATACATGGAAGTCAAAAGAACACCAACCAACAATAACAACAACATCCAAATCGAAAATTATAACCTTGAACGCGTGGAAGTCTTTACATATTTAGGAACGGAAATTAACTAAACCAATTCCATAACCAGTGAAATCAAAGCACGTATAGTCAGTGGAAATCGATGTTACTATGCCTACAAAAAATTTATGACAAGTAAACTATTAGATAAAAACACCAAGACAAAAATATACAAAACCTTAATTAGACCTGTAGTAACATATGGATGTGAGACCTGGACCATGACAAAAAGAGACGAGGGAATACTTCGAATATTCGAAAGAAAGATCCTGCGAAAGATACATGGGCCAGTCCAGGACGCTGATGGAACATGGAGAATCCGCATGAATGCTGAACTGAATCAGATAAATGAAGGGAGTGACATTATTAAATATGTAAAGAGTCAAAGATTAACATGGTTGGGACATGTCAACAGAATGGAAGACTCGAGAACAACTAAAAAAATATATGAGTGGAAACCTGCTGGAAGACGAAGAAGGGGAAGACCTAGGATAAGATGGATAGATGATGTAGAAGATGACGAGAACTATGAGTATTAGAAACTGGAGAAGAAAAACTCAAGAGAGAACAGAATGGAAGAAAATAGCCAGACAGGCAAAGACCCACTCTGGGTTGTGATGCCAAAAGAAGAAGAAAAGGGGTAGCTATCACTCCAAGGGGGTCGAAGGGGAGGTATAAAATTATACTCAAAAATTGTCATTTTAGAATTAAAAATTGTCGTGTCTTAGGATTGTACTCATAAACTGTTAATTACATTGATAATGGATTTATCCGTTACTTATAGACCTCATTGTATATATTTTCAATAAATTAGAACAATTTAGGGGTAAAGTGGCTATTTCAACCCGTTCAGCTGTCACACGGAGATGAAACGTTGCGAGGGCATTTTTAACGGCTTGCCCTGCAATGGTTTTAATCGTAGGCACTTTCCTTTGTTTTCTTTTGTGTGTATTAAAGGTGCATTAGCACGCTTAGTTTTTGAAACAATATCTCTATCTACGTCTTCACAACAAGAGTCTTGATGAAAATTTAACCAAATATTTTCCTAATTTTATGCAATTCACTCATATTTCTTTTTTTGTTTTCAGTAGCACCGATTGGCACTAAAGGTGCCATGAAGGAGAAAAGCAAGAATGCAGCTAGAAGCAGAAGAGAAAAAGAAAATGCAGAGTTCTTAGAATTAGCAAAACTGTTGCCATTACCAGCCGCTATCACATCGCAATTAGATAAAGCATCAGTAATCAGACTGACAACGTCGTATCTAAAAATGAGACAAGTTTTTCCAGATGGTAAGTAATGAACTTTGTTGATATTGGTTTAAAGTGTATACCAGGTGTAACAGGATCATAGTACACCCCCTTTTGTTTAAAAGCTTTGTATGTTTGTCAGTTGATTTAGGGCCAATCTTGCAATCAAAATTTCGATTAGTTCTAATTAGGCTAGAGCTTTGAAATTTTGCACATGTGGATAAGTCCGGTGACAGTACACTTTAACATTTTCATACAAGAAAAAAAAAACAATATGGCGGCTTCAAGATGGCGGACGACTTTATCGTTTATGATCCGATTCGACTCAAAATCGATATCTGGGGGTTTTCGAGATCGTCAATTATGAATTCTTGGTCAAAATTCAGAAATTGAAAATGGCGGCGCCAATATGGCGGACGACTTTTGTCATTTATGGTCCAAATCGGTCAAAATCGATATCTGGGGGTTTTCGGGTTGGCCGATTACGAATTTCTAGTCAAAAATTTAGTTCAAGATGGCGGACGACTCTATCGTTTATGGCCCGATTCGACTCAAAATCGATATCTGGGGGTTTTCGAAATCGCCAATTATGAATTCTTGGTCAAAATTTAGAAATTCAAAATGGTGGCGCCAATATGGCCGATGACTTTTGCCATTTATGGTCCAAATCGATCAAAATCGATATCTGGGGGTTTTCGGGTTTGCCAATTACGAATTTCTAGTCAAAAATTTACTTCAAGATGGCGGACGACTCTATCGTTTATGATGCAATTCGACTCAAAATCCATATCTAGGGATTACAGCATAAAAAACTAAAAAGTAAAAAATAAAATTAAAATTTAAAAAAAAAGCTTTTATTTAAAAAATGCTCTAAATAGTGGAAAATAAACTTTGAAGTAAATCAAACCCATCATTTTGTTACATTATATAATTTTTTTATGATATAAAAGCTTGTCGCGAGCAATCTCCTTTACACAGGAAAATCTCGCAACGAGCTTTTATATCATAAAAAAATTATATAATATAACAAAATTATGGGTTTGATTTACTTCAAAGTTTATTTTCTACTTTTTAGAGTATTTTTTTTAAATAAAAGCTTTTTTAAAATATTCTTTCCTTTAGGTTTAAAGATGAGCGATTGAAATTCCGAACATTCTATATACTACTTACTAAGCGTCACTTTTTGAGATATAAATAATTTTTTTCCACTTCCGCTTTCATTGAGTGACACTAACTTTTAATTTTCAAATGGAACACCCCGTATATTATTATATTTTTGAATTCTATATTCTGCATTCATTGGTTCAACGCTTCAAATAAGGAGTCCCGGGTTCGAATCCTGGCTGGGGTATGGGTGTTTATAGTGGAACCAAAAAGAGTATATAGTAGAGCAAAAAATCAGCTGCATTCCCGTCAAAGGATTTAGCTTTTATTTAATACTGAAGTGGCACCTAGTTCTACTATGGAAATATATTAAATTTTATCCATTTTTGCCTCTTATCGGAAATGAAAACCACGATTAGGACATTCTGTGTAATTGCCATAGTCGACCAAATGGTTGAATGTGTGAAGGTGCCATATTATACCTAAAACTGCTATGAAATAGGCGAAAGCTTTTATAGACGAAGATCAAATATTCGGATAACTCATCATCCAGTGGGGACACACATATATTTATATAAGAATATATAAAATGATAATACTGTTCATATTTTATAAAATAAAACAAAAAAGAAGTATAATTAAATTTGTTTTTCCACGACCGGGAGTAGAAATTGATTTCTATGGCATCAAAATTGTGACAGAAGTAAAGCATTTACTCCCTAGGGCGAAATAAGACAATAATTTCCTTAAGGGGAGTTTTTATTACATTTTGTTTAACTATTGGGCATGAAATAAAAACTCTCCTAGGAAAATTATTGTCTTATTTCGTCCCTAGGGAGTAAATGCTTTGCTTCTGTCACAATGTCGCTCCAATTTATTATAATTTATTATAATTCTTTATTTATGAAATAAATGTTTCTACTCCCGATCGTGGGAAAAATAGTGTATACATCTCGGGAGAGACCGCCATTTTTCTCTCGATGTATTTGTTGCCCTCGTGCTTTGCCTTCGGGCCTCAAATTACACCTCAAGGAAAATAAGACGTTTCTCTCCCTTAGTGTATAATGTACTATTTTACACTCAACTCAGCCAAAAAGAAAAACTGGAGTTCTTTTAGGAAAATTTATAATGGCAGGCAGTTCTGCAGAGTATACTCTGCAGAACCTAACTTTGTATTAGATACACATTAAAATATACATTCAGATTGCAAGCGCTTTTAACCTTTTTAATGCATTTAATCGTTGTCTTTTAATATTGTTGTGTGTCGTTAAGTAATTTAAATTAATGTATATTTTATATAAATTTTCATGAAAATGTTTTATAATATAAAATGTGGTGTTTGTAAAGTGTATACGACGGGAATTGAAACCGTATAAAAACTAAAAGCCGGCAAAAACAGTCGGCATCTCTTTATTGTACATGGGCGGAGGTAAATAGAAATGCTTGTCATAAGAAAATAATAAAATTTTCGGGCATTATTATATTATCCTCTGTTTCAAATGGTCTCCAGAAAGTCATGGTAAATTAGTAAATAATTAAAATATTTTACCTTTTATATAGTAGTAAATATTTATAAATATGAACAATAACTAACTAAACTCCTACGCTTGATGTTATAACAGGTAAATACCTGCGTAAATACGCACTGCACTGGCACATTAACAGCACAGCAGAAGTCCACCTTTGACTATTGAGTGCAGTCGTAGATGGTTCATTCAGGCTGATTACATTGCCAGTCTCGGACTCGCCTGCACAGTTTCAACTACCATTCGAATCTCGATACCATTGCTAAATATATAGGACAAAATATCAAGTTCAGTGCGCACGGCCCTGTGCTTTAACACTGACCAGTTGCAATTATCCTCGTATAAAGTATACCTATGGAGGATAAGAATTAAATTTCTGAATTTTTGTAACTTTATGACACGAATCTTAAGTTAATGTCCTAAGGAAGGAAATAAACATTTCCGAAAGCTTGACAAATAACAAAGAGTTTTATTTAGTTTGGGCCTTTATTAAAAATAGTTATAAACATGTTTTGACTGAAACCCAAAAGATTCACCTTCTCGCAGGCAGGAATTAGATTGGGGCTCACGGGTAATCTAGAAGACTTCGATTATGCAAACGATATCTGCCTCATGTCTCACACCTTACGGGATATTAAGGTGAAGCTCGAGTCCCTGGAAAGAGAGGAAACTAAGGTAGGACTGAAAATAAACACCAGTAAAAGCAAAGAAATGCGCATTATGACTCTGAACCAAGAAGATCTATATGTTTAAAACTCACTAATAGAGAGAGTCACCGAATTCGAGTACTTAGGTAGCATAATCAATAATACGGGAGGAACGGATCGTGATATACAACAAGGACTCTTAAAAGCGAAGAGAGCGTATGGTGCTCTTAACGGCATCTGGCGGTCCTCCGTATACTCAAAGAGAACCAAACTACGCCTATTTAACAGCAACATCATATCAGTCCTACTATATGGATGTGAAACGTGGAAGAGTACTAAATCCACTGACTACATGATACAGGTTTTCGTCAACCCGTGTTTGCGCAGGATAATGCGCATATTCTGACCAAATCAAATCGCTAACAGGGAGGTATGGAATATAACAGGACAGAGAGAAATACGACTGGAAATAAGATCGCGGAAGTGGAAATGACTAGGCCATACACTTAGAAGACCAGAAGACACTATCTCAAGGGCGGTCCTTGATTGGAACCCCCAAGTCAGCCGAAGAGTGGGACGACCAAAGGTGACATGGAAGAGAACCGTGTTAGAAGAAGCAACGAAAATGAACAAGACATGGGGAGAAATAAAAGTACTTGCCAGGAACAGAGTCAGATGGCGACAATTTGTGGAGGCCTTATGTTCCTTAATGGAATGATGGGACTTATATCATCCTAGTTTACAAAATGCAGCAGGTATTAATGATTTCTTTCTTTTGTAATAATGATAACTGCAATAGAGCTATAGATTTCTATGCTAACACAAAACTTAACGACGATTTATCATTCACTTCACTCATGTTGATGTTGATACTGTTTATAATGCTATTAGAAGTATAAAGTTCAATGCTGCCGGAAAAGATAAAATAACACTGACTATGTCAATATTGTGTACCAACAATTCTGAATCATATCACCCACATTATAAACTGCTGCCTTGAACAGGGTTGTTTCCTATGCAATGGAAAGATGCAATGCCCGGCACCAAAAATAGCAAGTCCCATATCTGGCGAGGATTTGCGGCCTATCAGCTTATTACCGGTTCTCTCTAAAATTATAGAAAGAATAGTTAATGACCAAGTAGCTACCTATCTATCATCACATAACTTATATCCGTTACATCAATCGGGATTTCGTAAAGCACACAGCACCATTATTGCTCTACTGAACCTTAGTTACAACATCATCAGTGCTCTAGATAAACGCTTGGTAGCCATTCTTGTATCGCTAGACTATTTCAAAGCATTTGACACCATCATACATTTCTCTGTACAAAGCTAAATTACTATGGCTTTGATACAATATCTCTGAGATTATTTATTCTCATTTGAGTGAACACCGTCAATGTGTATCGGTTGCGGAAAAATTATCTGGTTTTAAAATCAGGTGTCCTCCAAGGGTCCATTCTTGGTCCTCTTCTAAGAAGGTCCGAACGGGACAAAAACAAAAGCAAAATCTTTGTAATAAAATTTTCTACAAATCTACGTTTAGTGTAGGGATCAGGAGTTCAACAATAACCTATAAAAGTGAAAAAACTGGCCAAATATTGTTTTATTTCATTTTGCTGCCCAGAGCCGATGGGTGAACCGCTCAGCTTCAAACTTTCAGAAAATCTTCCTTTTGCTCTAATAAAAATAACCTGACAATTTGGTGCAAAAATATTAAACCCAATGTGCGCAGCTGAATTTGTTATTTAAAATTTGAATTGGCCGCCATTTTATGCTATTAAGTCCAAAACGGACAATTTTTCAACAAGACAAGACTCAACTTTAACTACCCACATTAAATCTAACAAGATTATTGCCAGTATAAATATTTAATGTTCAATAACTACAATTGTAGTTCCATTAACTTACAGAAAATCACATATAATCCACGAGAATGGTGGTATAGTAAGGATACAATCTGTGTTAGAGCGGCTGATGCCGCAGTTTTTGAACAGTAAATTTTTATATTAGCATAGTGGTAATTTTAATTCTTATATTCTTACAAAAGCAATAAAAGATTAATTTCTATAGTTAAATTAAAAGATAAAATCTGTAAAATAGATTGAAAATTAACGCACAACATGAAGCTAGACACATTAACTACTAAAAAATGTGTGTACTTTATCCAAACTATGCTACAAGCAATGTGTAAAAAGAAAAACTTGCTTTAGGCAGTTATAATAAGTTATAATAATAACTATAATAATAATAAAAGAATCAATCATAAGCAAGATGCAGAATGTACCCAAAAATGTCTAAAAATACCTAGGTATTGTTGGCATTCATAAACCAAGCTTTGATTTTATTACGGAATACATTAACTGTTAACAGATTTTTATATATGGGATCAATTGAGTTGTATAAGTGCAGGATAGTTGTGTAAGACAAACTACGCTGGAATAATGCAGTGCGATGTTGCGGCCTTGTTAGAGCGTGCGGATTTATATTGTGAACTGCGGATCTGAAAACTAACTTCTCTCTAAAATAACTTGGGACAGAGGATTTTTAAACAGAAAAAGAATATCGCGAAGTGAAATTTAACGAGTTGCTCCATCTTTAACCAACGCAGATCAATATATTTATTTGAAACATGATAAAACTTCTTCAAATTATATATTCATATAACATTTTTATGTGTTGCAAGAACCTTAATTCTTCGTCTATTATTACCCTTAGATTTTTTGCAAAGGTTGAAAACGACAGATTTTCTTGATTAATTTTCAATGGAACAGTTGTCTTTAAGTAAAATCCATTATTTTCTGAGGAAAATAGGATAACAACCGATTTGGTTGGGTTAATCATAAGAATATATTGATATGAATATTTATATGTGATGTCTAAGTCCTGATTGATCAAATTAGTAGCGCAGTCAAAATAGAACAAAAAATCAATATAAGGGAACTTTTTCCATAAGCAATTTTATGGTTGTATCCTGTTGGAGAGGTGCTCATAAGTACCCAAAAAATATTTGTACTTTAAAGACTTCAACTTCAACAAGTACTTCAGCTGTTATTAACAATTTTTTAACCGCGTTTTTCAACCTAAAAATGTGAATAACTCGAGATATGTAGGTCCGATCGGGTCAAAGAAAAAAACCAAAAAAATTTTCTACAAATCTACGTTTAGTGTAGGTCTTAGGAGTGCAACCATAACCTACAAAAGTGAAGAAATTGGCCAAAAATAGTTTTTTTTTCATTTTGCTGCTCAGAACCGCTGGATGAACCGATCAGCTTCAAACTTTCAGAAAATCTGCCTTTTGCCGATTGCTAAGTTTGTATGTCGCTAGAACATACTCCTGTTTTGTTATTTGAATTAAATTTATGTGCTGTTTAATTTCTTATCATACATATTGAAGGTAAGGAATATTATAGCAATATATAACGACGATGAGATAGACCCTATTACTATACTAACTATAGACCTGATTATAGATGATAATAATAATGAAAATGATGAAGAAGAAGTAGGAAAGGAATTATACGAATAAAGAGAGAGTGATGAAGAATCGTCAACAAGCTTCACTATAAACGATAATTAAAGAAAATGATGAATCGATGAAAATGAATATCGTCACAATTATATAACCCATGTATTGTACCATTGAAATGAATGCATTGCAACGTCTAAGCCTTCTCGACTTCTTATCTTGGAAACTATTGGTTTTACATAATTTTTTTTGTACAGATTTACAAAATAAGTATTTTTCATAATAACTAAAATTACGTGAAACGAATAGATCCCGAGATATTCGAGAAGATTTATTTAGATAAATTGTGTTCCCAATTTCTTCTGTTCCAACAAATACCAAATTTAAAGATGATGGAGGATATCCTTTACACAGAGATATGTTGGAATGGACTGCAACCCATACCGAATTCTACGAGCAGTAGATATAGATAGATAGGTAGATATTATTCCATTATTCAGGTATATTTTGGTACATATAAGTCATAAATATAATAGAAACAATTAAAACATATATACAATAATCATAATTGACAAGTGGATAAATATTGTGGAAGATCATTCATGTATATCATGAAAAGAAGGGGACCCAACACTGAACCTTGTGGTACTCCAAGGTCTACATTTTTTATAGAACTTCCATTTTCCAAATTTACAAATATGACCGTATTCACCTTAACAAATTCCCTGTTAGAATAGAAGATAATTTGTCGCATAAAAGTTCAATATTAACAATGTCAAAAGGTCGACATAGATCAAAAACTAATAATGTGACATATTTGCCTTCATCAAGTTCTTTGTAAACTAAATTTAATAAGTGGTATGAAGCTGTTTCTGTTGACGTATATTCTCTAGAACCATGTTGGCAGGATGTTATAATATCTAGTTTATTTAAGTACTTTATAATTATATTGTATATTATTTTTTCTAAAAGATTTGTAAGTGCTGGGCAGTGAAATTTGTTGGTATTTTTCTACTTTTAGACGATTTTCTTCCTTATATAAAGGTAACACATGCTAGCTTTAGAATACCGGGAAATATTTATTAGATAAGCTAAGGTCTCACAAATAATATCGCTAATTGATTTTAATAGTTTAACACTAATTTCATCTACCCCTGAAAATCTTTTATTTTTTAGACGATTAATTTCTTTGCCAACATCAGATTCATCTATATGTGCAACAAAGAGCGAAGTATTACTTTGTTTTTGTCGTTGTACATGGTAAATAAAGGTTTCCTCCAAAATGTTGTTGTACGCTTAAATTTGCTACACTGCCAAAATGTTGTGCAAAAGTATTCGCGATTTCTTCTGGATTAGCAATTAACTAATGATCATGAATTATGTTAATTTTATTCGTTTTCTTTTTACCTTCTCCTATTGTATTGTTTACTATGTTCCAAGTTTCTTTCGTTTTGTTTTCAGACTCTTTGATTTTTTTATAAAGTGATTTAGCTTTGATTTCCTAATATTCATTTTATATTGTTTTTTTTATTTAGGTAAATTTGTCTACTTCTGTCACACTTTAAATTCTGTGATAGCCAGTACATTGTTTATAATTCTTTTCTTTCATTCCCTAGTTCTTGAGTATACCAAATATTTGTGTTTGTTTTACTTACATTTAAATTTATATTGACAACAGGACGGCTAGATTCAATACACCAAGTCAAGTCTCTTACAAACATATCTAATGCTAGATTTAGGTATATCATCAATATATTGCTATAATATTCCTTACCTTCAATATGTATGATGAGAAATTAAACAGCACATAAATTTACTTCAAATAACAAAACAGGCGACATACAAACTTAGCAATCAGCAAAAGGCAGATTTTCTGAAAGTTTGAAGCTGATCGGTTTATCCAGCGGCTTTGGACAGCAAAATGGAAAGAAAACGATTTTTGGCCAGTTTTGTCACCTTTGTAGGTTATGGTTGCACTCCTAAGATCTACACTAAACGTAGATTTGTAGAAAATTTTTTTAGTTTTTTTTTGTCACGATCGAACCTACATATCTCGAGTTATTCACATTTTTAGGTTGAAAAACGCGGTTAAAAAATGATTAATAACAGTTTAAGTATAGTGCGGGAAAGAGGAAATTGAGAGGGGGGGTGCGAGGTGAGACGCTAAGAAGGCAGGCCCGGACTTAACTATATTGTGTACGTATGTCTGTTTACGCTTTTAAAGGACCACGCAATTTTCTTATGGAAAAGTGACTTGCGTTAAATTGGTTGAAATTTTGATATGTTGTGTATCCCATCTCTCTGATCAAATGTCTCAATTGGCACAAATTGACAAACTTTCACAGTCTTGAGATAAAGCATGCTAAAGTAAGAATTATCGTTTATTTGAGGTGTATGGGTCTGGGTTAAATCAGTACTCTTTTTTTGCTTCTAGGGTCTCACAGTGGTTTGAAAACACCTCATAACTGTCATGGTTTATTTATTGAAATATTACATCATATAATCTCAAACGTCGTCACGTCATGTGACGTCATAGCATGTAATATCGTGTCATAGAACATTATGATTTAAATAACATTCTTTTCTCTTACTTCTAGGTGCTCAGATCACAATAAAATTCAAAGTGACCACTATGAGGTTCTGTGACACGACATGACCTGCTATGACGTCATATGATATGATAAGACAATCAATTATACTGTTTAGGTGTTATTAAACAAATCTGAGACATTGATGTATTTGATACAGAGATAGGATACACAACATATCAAAAATTCAACCAATTTAACGGAAGTCACTTTTCCATAAGAAAATTGCGTTGGCTTTTGTTGTGTGGGCTCAGTTTAGCTGGCAACAATTTACACTACTGACTATACAGTAGTTACAGTATCCTAGTTCACTTAATATTTGAGTAAATTGTTACTACCTAGCAAGAACCACGGGGAGGTATGAGCATATCTTGCCATGATAGGATGGGTAAAGAATATTAGTACAGGATAAAGAAAATTATACAAAAAAATAAAACTAAACCTCTAAAAACAAAAAAAATTTAAAATAGTAATAGTAAAAAAATATATAGGTATCCTCAAAATAAATTAAAAAAATAACAATAAACATCTAAAAACAAAAAAAAACTTAAAATAGTAACAGTAAAAAAATATATAGGTATTCTCAAAATAAATTAAAAAATAACAATAAACCTCTAAAAACAGAAATAAAACTCGAAATAGTAAATTTTCGTAAATAAAATATATATTCTCCAAATAAATAAAATTAAATATAATTGAATTCTTTAAATAAATAAAAATAGATTAAAATACTTACGAACACACAAAATGACATAAATAATAAGCTTGATATCACGATCACTATCATTGAACACAAAAACGGACACAAATAATAAACTTATATATATATCACTACCACTTCTTCAATCACAAGTCATCACAATCACTTCTTCCTCAGAATCCTGTGCGTACTCCCCCTCTTCTTAATTTTCAGATGATGAACCATCCTCTTCTAAATTTATAATGAATTTATTTTCCCCATTTTTATTAAATTCACAAAGTTTCAAATAATCATCCTCAATTCTAATCACTTTGGCAATTCTCTTTTCCCGATCTTCCTTGGTAATTTTGGACACTTCGTTTTTAATTAACTCTTATCACTTTTTTGTCGAATTTTGGAAAAGTATTTCCTTTTCTGATATTTTTTTTCAATTTTCCCCAAATCAATTCTATTGGGTTGAAAATACAATAATATGGTGGTAATCTTAAAACTTTGTGGCCAAATCTTTCAGCTATACTGTCTATAACATAATTCTTCTCAAATGTTTTCGTATGAAGGACTTCCAACAATTCTGCTTTAGTATAACTGTCCATATAATATAGGTCGTGATCCGTTAAAAAAATTTGCAACTCCAATTTAGTCGAACTGTTATTAGGAATTTTATATAATTCTCTTGAATGGTACTTCGCATTGTCAAGAACAATAACACTATTTGGCTTTAATTTTGGAATTAGAGTATTTTCAAACCATTTTTCAAAAATTATTCCATATTCTTGTGATAATCCACGTTACACTCTTCCAGGTTTTTCCCGCATAGTTTCAATGCATTATCTACCCATCCATCACCTGATCCACAGTGTAATATAACCAATCGAGTCCCCTTATTTGGAGGCAATGACTGTGGTAGACATTTTTTAGTTCCATCAGTCCATCCTTTTTTTACGGTATCGTGAGTGTCATACCAAGTTTCATCTAGGTAATAAATTGTTCTATTTTCCCTTCTGAACTTTTTAATCTCCTCTAGATATGAATGTCGCCAATCCACTATTCGTCTGCTTTCCATAATCGCCACGCGTTTATTAATTGTTTTAAATTTAAATCCAATTTTTTTCAGCCAGTTCCTTAAAGTTCTTGTCGTATATTTCAAAGGACAATCCATTTTCTTTAGTTTTCTGTCTACCACGTCAACAGTCGGGATTTCATTTTTCTGATATGCATCATAAATTACATTTTTTAAAAGTGTTGCTATTGATGGATCTAAAATTTTTGATATACCAGCGTCGCAACGTTGCTTTCTTTCGGTAACACCTGTTTTCACTAGTTTGTACAATGTGGAATAGGGAACGTGGGTTAAAGATTCTGTTTCCCTTAATATATCTAAATCACGCAAGTTAAAGTCATTAGTTTGTCGCTGTAAAAGAGTATTATACACATTTAAACAAATTTGTTTCCCGTCACTGCTTAAATGCCGTTTTTTTCTCCCTTGAAACTCATTTGGAATTTTATTTTCTTTATCACTGAAATCACTATAACTGTCACTTTCACACTCACAATCACTCGATCGACTCATTTTTGTAATAAATAAGTTACATACCAGCAAAAAGACAAATATAAACTAATGTATTAATGTATTAATTGCACTTACACCCGTACACTCCGCCGTATATGAAAGTAAACTAAGTCCGCCTCTGAAGTACCATAACTCACATGTCGTTCGTGCTAGTTGGCAAACAACACAAGCCTGATCTTCTCTCTCATTCTAATGCACGCGACATAAAAGACGTAAAACATGATGTGATATAAACAGCTATGCGTTATGCATAGCCACTACCCTCTCTATTCCCCACTACGTCTGTGACCGTTTTCATTTATCGTTTTCCTCTACAATACAGGGTCTTTAAAGTACAAATATTTTTTGGGTACTCATGAGCACCTCTCCAACAGGATACAACCATAAAATTGCTTATGGAAAAAGTTCCTTAATATTGATTTTTTTGTGCTATTTTGACGGCGCTACTAATTTAATCAATCAGGACTTAACATCATCTATAAATATTCATATCAACAAAATCCATGATTAACCCAACCAAATCGGTTGTTATCCTATTTTGCTCAGAAAATAATCGACATTACTTAAAGACAACTGTTCAATTGAAAATTAACCAAGAAAATCTATCGTTTTCAACCTTTGCAAAAAAACCTAGGGGGTAATAATAGACGAAAAATTACGCATCTTGCAACACATAAAAATGCTATATGAATATTATGAATATACAATTTGAAGAAGGTTTATCATGTTTCAAATAAATATTATATTGATGTGCGTTGGTTAAAGATGGAGCAACTCGTTAAATTTCACTTCGCGATATTCTTGTTCTGTTTTAAAATCCTCTGTCCCAAATTATTTTAGGAAGAAGTTAGTTTTCGGATCCGCAGTTCACAATATAAATCCGCACGCTCTAACAAGGCCGCAACATCGCACTGAATTATTCGAGCGTAGTTTTTCTTACACATCCATCCTGCAGTTATACAACTCAATTAATCCCATATATAAAAATCTGTTGACAGTTAATGTATTCCGTAATAAAATCAAAGCTTGGTTTATGAATGCCAACAATACCTAGGTATTTTTAGACATTTTTGGGTACATTCTGCATCTTGCTTATAATTGATTGTTTTATTATTATTATAGTTATTATTATAACTTATTATAACTGCCTAAAGCAAGCTTTTCTTTTTACACATAGCTTGTAGCATAGTTTGTATAAAGTACACACATTTTTTAGTAGTTAATGTGTCTAGCTTCATGTTGTGCGTTAATTTTCAATCTATTTTACAGATTTTATCTTTTAATTTAACTATAGAACCTAATCTTTTATTGCTTTTGTAAGAATATAAGAATTAAAATTACCACTATGCTAATATAAAAATTTACTGTTCAAAAACTGCGGCACCAGCCTCTCTAACACAGATTGTATCCTTACTATACCACCATTCTCGTGGATTATATGTGATTTTGTGTAAGTTAATGGAACTACAACTGCAGTTATTGAACATTAAATGTTTATACTGGCAATAATCTTGTTAGATTTAATGTGGGTAGTTAAAGTTGATGTCTTGTCTTGTTGAATTTAATTCTGTTTTACAAATTAATTCTTTATTCTGTCGTACAAATCAAATAACAAACAACTAAATACTAGACATGGTGGTCTTCGAATATCCCGCCACAAAAACTTGCCATTCTATAATTACTTAATTCATTTTGCACAGCGATTGAAAAATGCCATTAACTATACTTGAATCGGCATTCGTTGATTCATGAATTGGAGGTATGTAACATAATTTATGGTCATATCATTTCCTGACATTTAATTGTATACGTATCATACAGGGTATCTTAATTCAATTATAGTTCTGTTGTTATATTGTACATTTTATTAAATCTAAAAGAGTGAACTGAAATTGCATATATTTAACATGCATAAAAGCTTAAAGCGTCAATACACATGTCCCGTAGTAACGTGCAAAAAATTTTACTGTAGATTCCCTGTCGAAAATTAAGACGGTTTCTTTGTATAAAATTTTTCAATATACACAAATGGGTGAAATTAACTACCTTTCTTGAAGTTTTGTAAATATCTTTCTGCCTGCTATTTTATTTTAAATTTTAAAAAATAACTGAACATTATGATTCATTTAGAAACTTTTTTATCTCTTGAAAAAATTTCGTAAAATCGACCATTTTTGAGAAAAAAATTAAATTAGTGATCAATCAAAAGGGATGAGCACAATTATTATATTAGTTTAAAATACTAAAAGTAGGCTGGTGTCAAATTATAATTTGACAATATTACATACTGTATGATTTTGATTTGATTTGGTGCTTATAAATTGCACGAGACATTACAAATTAAAGACGAAAGTATTGAAAAGCAAATTTATTAGTAAACTAAGAAAAAACTAACACAAAATACACAAAAGATGAATTTAAACAGTAGAAAAATTTAAACATGAAAACAACGATTGTTGTTTTTAGATGTTAAAACATTTGTTCAAGACCTCCAACTTGAATACACGTTTGCAGCCGTTTCCTAAAATTGCCATACAAGCTATTTAAAACTTGTGGAGAGTTTCGAACTTCATTGGCAGCATTAAAAATTCTCTCTCTTAAAACTTCGACGTTATGGCAGGTGTCGAGTAAACAACATTTTTCAAGTGGCCCCAAAAGTAAAAGTCCAATGGATTCATATCTGGGGACCGAGGGAGCCATTTAATTGTGGCTTCTCGCCCCATTCCAATCCATCCGATTTCTAAATGTTGAGTGTAGCCATTCTTGAACCTCTAAAGAATAATGAGGTGGCGCATCATCCTACATAAACCATAGTGTTCACGTAATGCAAGAGTAAATCGTCTGTAAGTTGATACAGGTCATTTTGTAAAAAGTTTAAATAAGCTGGACCATTTAATCTGTTTGGTAACTCAAAAGGCCCTATTAATTTATTGCCTATAATTCCGATCCAAATATTTATTGAAAAGTTGTATTGCTATCCTCACAGCGTGAGGATTATCGTCGCTCCATAAATGCTGATTACGAAAATTTAAACCTCCATATCGAGTAAAGCAGCATTTAGCTGTGAATACTAATTTTCTTGTAAAATCTAACGGCTTCCTAAGTATAATTCTATATAAATCAACTTACTCGAAAGTCACGAGGGAACAGCTCTTGTATTCTCCGTAAATGATAGGGGTAATGTCCTTGCCTTTTGAAAATCCTTCATATTGATGTTGTTATATGTGTGTGTGTGTGTGTGTGTGTGTGTGTGTGTGTGTGTGTGTGAGGGTGTGTGTGTGTGTGTGTGTTACCGAACACTGGCTTCGTAAAGACCAGATAAAATCTATATCTATATATGGTTACAAATTAATATCCAGCATTTGTAGAAACGAGAGGCAACATGGTGGAACTGCAATATATAGTAAATCAGGCATAATTTGTACAGACAAAAAAGACATAACCCAACTATCGATCGAATTTACCTGTGAACGTGCAGCCGTAGAATCCATGGGCAATGACTCTAAAATGTATAATTGTCTCTGTATATAGGCCACCAAACGGTGATTTTAAACAATATTTACTTACGTTAAACCTTATATGTCAAAAAGCGCATACAGAAAATTATCAATTAATAATAGCAAGTGATTTCAATGTCAATCTACTGAGTAACAGTAATAACAAAAATGATTTTCTAAATTTACTTACAAGTTATAATATTATCCCAACAATTAATGAAAAAACACGAATAACAAAAAACTCAAGCACATGTCTAGACAATATATTTGTAAACAAACAGACTTCATTCTCTAGCAAAGTTATTGATTCTCGTATTTCAGACCATACTGCCCAGTATGTCACTTTAAATCTAAATGTAAATAGAACCTATAATACTTATTTTTATAAATACTACTACTACAATGAAAATAACGTAAATTCGTTTTTCCAGGCTCTGTGTAAAGAACCATGGGAACAAGTTACACATCTCTTGATACAGATGCAAAATGGGATAATTTTATAAATATTTTCGTTTATTACTTTAATTTCCATTTCCCCATTAAAAAAGTTTACATAAAACCAGTAAACCGGCATTGGACTTCTCCTGAAATTCTTGAATATAGAGATAAATTAAATCTATACAGTGTACTATCCAAATATTTTGATGAATGTAAAATCGACTATCAAAATTTAAAAAATAGCTATAACAGCACATTAAAGAGAAATAAAAATAATATGTATAAGAATATATTGGAATCAGCAGATAACAAGTCGAAAGTTTTGTGGCAAATTGTAAATGAATGCTTCTCTTGAACAGGGACAATACCCTAGCAATTTAAAACATTCAATTACAATTCCCATATATAAGAATGGGGACTGCAACTTAATTCAAAATTATCGACCTATCAGCCTCTTGTCGTCATTTTCAAAGTTTTTTTGAGAAAGTATTTTATGATAGAATAGTCAGTTTCTTTATCTCTTGCAATTTATTTAATAATTTCCAGCATGGATTTTTGAAAGGCAAATCTATTGAAATCGCAATATTTGACTTTACGGAGACAATTCTTAGAGCTTTGGAGAGTGGGGATACAGCTTGTGGCATGTTTTTGGACCTCTTCAAAGCCTTTGATTGCCTCAACCATGAACTTCTGATACATAAAATGTCTCGGTATGGTGTAAAGGGCACTGCAGAAACATGGCTTCAATCTTGCTTGACAAACCGCTCTCAGAGTGTGGTTATCAGGAACGGTGCTTCAGAAGTTCGTTCAGAACGTACATCTACAAGTCTGGGAGTCCCTCAAGGCAGTATCCTCGGACCATTTTTATTTCTAATATTTGTGAATGATCTACCAAATGCCATCATTAACACTAACATTGCAATGATAAGCTATGCAGACGACAATAACATTTTAATTACGGGTAAAACGGTTGAAACAACTATATCATTTAGCGATAAACAGTTACGTCAATTAAATAACTGGTATAATAGTAACAATCTAGTATTAGTAGTAAAAAAGCAGGACGGGACATGGACCACCTCCAGTGAGGAGTCACTAAGACTACTCTTGGACGTTCATTTCCCCGGAGATAGCGCCGCCGCGGTCATAGCCCTAGAGGAGCAGGTCCCACAAGCGGATTGGCAACTCGCAGAGGGAATGATAACGGACGGCGCGGTTTCCTGGGCGGTGAACGAGTTCGATCCCTATAAGGCAGCAGGACCAGACGGAATCTTCCCAGCTTTGCTCCAGAAAGGCCTGGGAATACTCCTACCTCATATGAGGAGAGTATTTAGGGCCAGCCTGGCACTGGGATACGTTCCACTGGCCTGGAGACACGCCAAAGTGACCTTCATCCCCAAGGTGGGAAAGAAGGACTACACGGCCGTAAAATCTTTTAGGGCAATCAGCAACGAGAGAGCCGATGAATTGGCTAGGCTCGGGGCCAGGGAGCCCTGTCTAGGCCCGGAGCCCATGTTGGGAATTACAAGGAAACATGTCGCTACGGCCCTTAACGAGTGGGCACAAGCAACATTGGAGGCTGAGCAGCGGCTGCAGATAGGCTCGAGACTTCGTAACGGGGCCGAACAAGTCAAGGGCGGCCTGGTTGCTAGGTAGAAGCCGGAGGACCCTGAACTAACTGGTCGGAGTCCTAACTGGTCACTGCAGGCTCAGAAGACACATATCACTGATAGGGGTTGAGGTAGATCCCACTTGCCCAAGATGCGGAAGCGATGAAGAAACATCGTTTCACTTCTTGGGACAATGTGAAGCGTTCGGGCGCCTGAGGTATGAACTCTTCGGCGCCACAACGCTCCCAAAAGAGGAAATGGACTCTCTCGAATGGAAACATGTCCTGACCTTCATTGGAAGATCAGGAAGGTTTCAAGAGGGAGTAGGAGGCCGAGTAGAAGTGAATGGTTGAGGGGACGTCAGGGGGTAGGTAAAAAGGGCCCATTTGTGGCCTACTTGCCAGGCACTAGGCCTCCCCCAACAATTACTACTACTACTACAATCTAGTATTAAACACCAATAAAACTCAATGTATGTTTTTTAGAAGAAATCATAGTAGACTATTATTTCCAAATGATGTATTACTAAATAACGTCCCTATAGATATAACAAACTGTTCTAAATTTCTAGGAGTTTACTTCGATTCCAATTTAACTTGGAACTCTCATGCTGAAAATCTATATAACAAATTTTCATCAGTTTGCTATGCGTTACGTGTCCTGGCTAAATATGTAGACTATGCTACTATAAATACAGCATACTTTGGAAATTTCTATTCAATCCTATAAATATTGTCTGGACATTCTTCCTATTCAGAACAAATCTTTAAAATTCAAAAGAAAGTTATTCGTATAATATCCAAGATGAACTTTATCGACAGTTGTAAAGGAGTTTTTCCGGAAAATGGTCTGCTAACTTTAGCCGGAATTTATATTTATTAGTGTATATTATTTTTGAAGGACCAACCTGACAAATTTAAACATAACCTAATTTGTCATGAATAGTTTACAAGAAGAGCTCATGATTTCAATTATTCAGCGCATACTTTATCCTTAACCAAAAAGGGACCACATCATTCGTGCGTTTATCTTTATAATTGCCTACCTAAAGATATAAAAAGTATTTCAAACTTCTTGAAATTCAAAAAAGAAATCTTCAAACTCATCTGCAATATCGAACCCTACACCGTTGATGAATTCTTAATGTCAATATAGTAATTTGCTTGTTATCTGCTTTCTCCCGTAATCTATTATCTTCTATGTATTTAATAATTATATTTTATGTAAGGTTTTAACCGTGTATGTCTATAATAATAGTTGTCTTATGGAATGCCTCTTGACTTGTTTCAAACTTTTGTAATACAAAATTTGTTTTGAAATAAAATAAATATCTATCTATCTATGTGATGTGGAATTGAAGGGCAGCCTGTCTAACACTACATTCAGGATGTTCACCAAAACAATGTAATATTTGTGCATGCATTGCATCTCCGATTTATCTCCGACGACCATAATCATGACTTTTTTTTTTAAACACCCCCTTTCCCACAACCTCAAGTGAATACTAGAAAAACTACGAACATTTAGCACAGTACGAGTAGGGAGGGAACTTACGATGATATCGTTAAATGTATGTCTGCATATCTCTTATTCTAAATGGTCAATTTTACGAAATTTTTTCAAGGGATAATAAAGTTTCTAAATGATTTATATTTAGTTATTTTTTTTATGGAAAAAAAAGCAGGCAGAAAGATATTTACAAAATTTCAGGAAGGTTAGTTAATTTCACCCCTATGTGTACATGCTGGGTGGATGAAATGATTTCCCCTCTATAAGGGGATGTAGCTGGACAGAAAAGGGTTATTTTGAAAAATTTTATACTAAGAAACCGTCTTTATTTTCGATAGGAAATCTACAGTTAAATTTTTTGCGCGTTATTATGGGGCACCCTGTATATCGATAAATAAAAAATTACATTTAAGTTTATTGACAATAATAGATTACAGAAGTCACAAAAACACAAAAATTCGCGCATAAGCATTCCGGTTTTATTTTAATTTTTAACCTGTGTAAATATCATTTTATTGGCGTTCCTTTATCCTCAGATACAAACATAATAAAACGTTTTCTTGGGCTTTATACTGTCCAAATGCATCTCGATAAATATCTAAAGAGGGTGCCAACAAAAGCTTCAGAAAAATACCAATTAATTCATCTTTTATAGTGTAAATTTTTGAATCTATTATATACTATGAACGTGTAAAGAGTATAATTAGTATTGTCAATGATTGTATTCACCGCAAGCATTCTGTGATAACCATCGGGGAAGATTGGTATCACATTTTATTTAAATAATATTGAATTGTTTGGCATTAAAATTTAAATAGATGACAACTTTTGTTATGTAAAGTAACACATCAAACATATTTCATTGCAAAAATTTGTATTTTCAAAACTATTTGCTAGTCTTTATCATTTAAAATTTTATGTAAATCAGATTACATATCAAATATCTATTTATTAATACTCAATTCTACACATATATTAAGAAATATATTTGAACTTGTTCATATTGCATGCACTAGAAACCTCATAGAAAATATGGTGGATTTTTTTTTTAAATCGAGTGCATTTGAAATGTTTGACAACCAGTAATACCAGTATTCAAGGAACGAAATATTTTTCATATTTGTAGAAGTAGTAAACCGTCTCTGATAAAAAATGGCGCCTGAAGTTGGGCCGCAGAATGAATTTTTCAACTGTTCAAATCGAAGCAGTTAACCTCACTTTTTAATAATCTGAAATATACAGTTGCTAGCCCGCTACTTCTGAAAGACTGATGGAAGGTTGTGTCTGATGTGTCTTAATGCTAGCTATACTGGCATTAATGATATATATTTTGATAGAAGTAGCAGAATTTCTCTGGAAAAAATGACGCCTAAAGTTAGGCTACAGAATGTGCTTTAAAAATGTTTAAATATTCCGCTAGCAGTGAAAAATGTAATATGTACAGACTGTAGCGAACTGTTATGAAAAGAGAGAATCAATACAGATAACCTCACTTTTCGAACATCCAAAGCATGAGTGATTTTTCGGGTATTAATACACAAGAGGTTGATTTTTACCGGGTAATTTTTTTTGGACAAAAGCTTATTTTCCCATGAAAATTATTTAAGAATTAAGGGCATGGAAAAATCGTGACACGAAGTGTAGCGATTTTGGTTTGAGCGGTTGAGGTTTGAGTCATTCAAAGAAAAATTACCCGAGCAGAAAATCAACTTCGTGTATATAACAGAAAACGATTAAAAAATATTATCTAAAATAACTATTAGAACAACAAAACTGTTTATTAAAAGTTAAAAAAATGTCAATTTATAGTAAAAAATAGAAACTTTTTCTAATGTTTTTTATCATCAAACATATTATTTGTATCTTTATGAGATACATAATTATTATAGTAGTACAAGTTTTATACATTTAACAGGCACGCTATACAGAGTGAATCGATCGATATAGAGAAAAGTACGCTTCAGAAAATTTAAAAAATTTAGATAATTACTAATGTCGGTGTGGCCAATCCAAATAAAATAATTACAAGCAGCTGGCATTTCCGCTTATACCGGAAGTCGATACCAACTTGCTTATTTCAAATGGAACACCCTATATATTTTAGGGTTTTCGAAAAGAGCATAAAGTTCTGAGTCGAGAATATGTAGCATATCCTATACCTAAACCTAGCCGTTTCAGAAATATTTGACATTTTATAGAAAATTTGACAGGTGCAACGGTTTGCAAGAACCGTTATAACTTTCTTCATGTAAAAGATCCTCATTTGCTTCTTGTCACGTAAAAAGAACACAAGGAGAACTACGTTCTACAACTGAAATAAATTCAATAATATCATACCAAGTGTTCCGTTTTTCGCGTTACATTTTGTCAACTTCAAACCGCGAAAACTTGTTTAGGTCAAATGGAACACCCTGTATTTTTTTACGTCAAGTTGTGTAAAATTGAATTCCCTTTTTTCTGATATTAGCATTGCGGGGGTTAAAATTACAATTTCTTTAAAGATTTGCGATTTTATTAGAAATTCATGAATTGTTGTAATCATTTCATCAAAATAGCCATGATTAGAAACAATCAGCCATTATTTTATGTCAAAAAATGCCAGCACATTTAAATTATACCAACGAAAACTTTTTAAATTTGTTTATTATTTATGGAGAATGTGATAAAGTAATATCAAGAACTTGCAGCACATTTGCTACTCGATATCCACAAAAACGCAAAATAACACTAACACTGTAACATGCGTATTAATCGAATTGAAGATATGGCATGAACTAAAATATCAGAGATAAAATCAATTTAAAATATGATTTCATTTTAATTTAATAATTGCTCAAAATTCTGCCCTCGAACCTCGACACATTTTTCGCACTTTCGGATTAGTTCCGCATGGGTAGCTTTTCTAATTGAATCCGTGATATGTTTTGAAATGCATTTCTTACTTATTGCATACAATCTTCAATGGTTGCTAATGGGCTCTCATAAATTTTATTTTTAATAGTTTCCCATATGAAATATTCGGGCGAGCGAAGAGGCCAAGAAAAAAGGTCCATTATTGGCAATCCATTGATCATAAAAAGTTTCTTGTAAATAATTATTAATTAAATATGCGTTATATGGGGAGCACCGTCATCCTGATAAAAAATGTTTCTATGTTCAGCGAGAGGTAAATTTTCTAAATAGTTATTATTCAAATTTTGTAAGACATTCAGAATCTTTCACCTAAAAAAAAAAAACAAAAATTTACCTATACATATTAGCAGAAGAGAAAATTTAATTTACCGTTTAAATTTTCCAGATAAAATTGTAATGCCACCACTCTATCGTTTCTTATGGCACAGTAAACATTGAACTGCCAACTTTCCTGAAAGTTTCGCTCTCTGAACATATGAGGATTTAAGTCACTCCAATAAGGCGAATTGTGTCTATTAAAAAGTCCATTTTTAGTAAATTTTGCTTCATCTGTCCATATAATATTTCCCAAATAAGAATCGTGACCCTCAGACCTTATTAGAATAAACTCACAAAAATTCTGTCTCTTTTAATCCTTGAACCATATGGAATGAAAACGGGTGAAACTTATGTTTTAATAAGATTCTGTGACTTGAATCCTTGCATAGTCTTATGCTCTTTTCGAAAATCCTAAAATATATAGGGCGTTCCATTTGAAATAAGCAAGTTGGTATCGACTTCCGGTATAAGCGGAAGTTCCAGCTGCTTGTAATGATTTTAGTTGGATTGGGCACACCGACATTAATAATTATCTAAATTTTAAAAATTTTCTGATGCGTACTTTTCTCTATATCGATCGATTCAGTTCCCGGTGAGACACCCTGTATGTTATTAAATACTACTTTTAAATTTATCATTATCATTGTTCCAGGTCTAGGAGATGCCTGGGGCGCCACGCCAATAGTTCCAAACCCACGAGAAGCCCCCATTAAAGAATTGGGGTCGTACCTTTTACAAACATTAGATGGATTCATTTTCGTGGTAGCTCCAGACGGAAAAATAATGTACATATCCGAAACTGCATCAGTTCACCTAGGCCTATCGCAGGTAAGAAAAAAATATGCTTGACAGATACCCTAATTTAATATCCCTTTAAGTACCGCAACCTGAAATGCGGGAAAATGCTTTAATAAAGCCACTATAAGCTGTGAAGTTCCACGAGGCTCTGTTTTTTGTCCAGTTCTCTCTTTGCTGTCTATCAATGTTGTTTGTTTTATAAAATGTCAGCGAAAACTATCTTTAGACAATAAATTATAGTCATAATCATCACTATCTTGGTGATGGTAGTAATCAAGTTTTATTCATCTCCTGATGAGACTTGGAGTGAGTTGGAACCGTATGACTTTGCCTTTACGTAGTTTCTACAAAACTAAAACCTTGAAAATTATAATCGAATACAGCATTCGATACGCATTTCTTTAACCATGTAGCATCTTGGGGAGATGAATAATCGTCTTCCGGTCGTAAATCATCTCCAGATGATACTAGTATGGTTAGCGAAACGCACGTCGAGCAGCTTATTCGAGCGCAGTGTTCAAGAGTTTTGGTGTGTGGAAGCTACGTCGGAGGCAGTATTTTAGTGTAAAAATAATTTCATTGGTTCTACTACTTGTCTATTATTTTCAGGTAGAATTGACAGGAAATAGCATATACGAATATATTCATCCAGCCGACCACGAAGAAATGACGGCCGTATTAACCCCCACCATGTTCCCCCCCGGCATTCCACCCCAGCATGATCACGAAAGCGAAAGGGCATTTTTTCTGAGGATGAAATGCGTGCTCGCTAAGAGGAACGCCGGATTAACAAATGGCGGCTACAAGGTATAATTCTAATTGTTGATTTCATGTTTCCATTCTGACACGCGTACCCTTTTATACGTCAATTAACAAGATCTTCTGTTTCACGGAGGCAACGCATAGTATCTTCTTAGGCATTTCATTAGGTCTTCTTAGTTATGCAGTGGCGCTGCTCTGGATAGTATCACATACATAACGACTTATTGAAAGTACATAATTGGTGCGTTGCAAATAAACTACCTTTAAACGTCGAAAAATGTAATGTTATGACCTATAGTACCAGAACAAATCTGATCACGTTCGATTATACCATAAACGACACTAACATAAACAGACCAACAACCTTCCGAGATTTAGGAATAACGTTTGATCAGAAGCTCTCATTTATTGAACACAACAATGGTATCACGTCGGATAGCCTTAGAACACTAGGGTTTATTCTAAGAAATGCTAGCGACCTCAACAATATTAGCACTTTAAAACTGCTTTAGAGTACATTTGTAAGATCGCGATTAGAGTATGCTTCAATCATTTGGTGCCGCTCATACAATATCCATATCCAGAATTTAGTGATAGTTTGAAGAAGCGCGCCAATATCCATTGGCTTGATGACGGTCTCGATAACTAGGGCCGAGTAGGACTACTACTCTTTGCTCCTAGATTATCTCTGTAGACCTGGACCGGCCTTCGTGATAGGTGGGCCTGCTTACTTCTACCAGACCCAGCCCGCAAATGCGAGATGTGTCGTGGTATTTTCTGCGGACCTCCCCTGGTCCTGGCTCTTCAACCTCGCTGGCAGAGGTCTCTTCTGGCGCTCTTCTTGTCTTGATATTTTCTTTCTTCGCCAGCTTGTCACCCCCGTGGGTAGTCATCGGTCTAGTTGGGTTTTAGGAAGTTTTGGCTGGGATTGACTGCCGGTACGTAGGACACAGTAAAGGTGTGTCCTACCCCGGATCATCGGAAAGGTAAGGATATGAGCTGTGTAGCTCGGGAGTGTGGAGACCCTAAGTGCTTTTTTAGCACTTTCGGACTCCACGGAGCAGGTAGGACAACGGGCGTTGGACGGTATGTTGTCCGACGCCCGCAAGGAGGTTGGGTTTGGGTAGAAAAACGTCATGTCTCTGGTAGTGGTGGTCCGTCCTGGGGTATCTGAAACAGATCGGTTAGCGGGAAATATAAGTTATACTCACCCGTTGTCCAGAAGCTGTACCCTCAGCCGTTTGTGCCTCGGGGCGTCGGCAGGGTCGTAATCAGTGGCCTGTCTGATTAGCGGGTTCCCGTGCTCCTCTGCTTGGGCGTACAGCTTCTTCGCTCGTTCCCGGATGACTTCAGTGACCGTGGTGTACTCCAGGTCTCTGACGATGTCTGCGTTTCTCACGTACCATGGTGCGTCGACCGCCGTCCTGAGGGCGATGTTTTCCACTGCCTGGATTTTCTTCATGTAGGTCTTTGCCTGGTAACCCCACGCTACCGAGGCGTACGTCAGCTGCGGCCTGATGAGGGTTTTGATAAGCGTTAGCTTATTCCTCAGGTTGAGACGGCTACCGTTTCCCATCATCGGGTAGATGAGGGCTCTTGTGCACCGCGCCTTGGCTGTAATAGCGTCCGTGTTCTGTCGCTCGAAGAAGGTTTCTAAAATATTGTTGTTTTAAAGAGGATGGAATATACCCTATCCCACTCCCCCCCGTTGGCATCTCGCAGTCCTCGATGCTGGACAGATTCTCCCTAAATAGTCTGCAAGATAGGAGAGAAAAATCGCAGCTTATATTCTTGCACAAACTATTGCATTATACCGTGGATTGTTCTGAAATTTTAGGAATGTTGAATTTTCATGTGCATGAACATTCAACTTTCCAATTAAGCAGAACTAGAACCAACATAAAACATTTCTCACCACTGCATAGAATGTGTACTGCACACAATGATAAGCAAAACTCTATTGATATATTTCACTACAGTGTAGCCTCAATAAAGAAAATGCAATTTAATAATTAAATTATCTTACTGTATGTAATCATTTAATAACTAATATCATATTCTATCTCAAAAATTTACATGTAGAAACTGTTTAGATGCTAATACTAATAATCCGGATTTAAACTTAGATTTTAATGATTACATTTATGACCAGTCCTGCCCTGTATGAATGAAATTAGTATAAGGGGCTATAATATTGAAAGGGTAAATTCTGAAAGTAGGCATACCGGAGGAGTAGTATTTTATATTAGGTCAGATATTCAGTATTCTGTTTGTTTTTAACATGTAATTAATATGAATTTGTGGTTTTTGGTTATTAAATTTATATCATTCACCAAATCAATCACATATAGTTTTTCTAGATTTCTTAGAAAATTGGTTAGAGAATAATCTATTAAATATTAATCATAGTTTTTTAATGATTGGCGATTTCAATATTAACTGAAAATTGAATTCAACATATTCGACAAAATTGAAAATTATTTCGCAGGACTGTGGATTAAAGCAGTTAGTAACTACTGATACGCATACATATGAAGGCGGTGCATCAATTATTGATGAAAGCACTGAAGCATTAGTATTAAATGAACTAAATATCATCAGATCATAGTTGTATTAAAATCAATTTTCTGAGAAATCAACAAGACAAAAAAATCGTTCTAAGGAATCAATTCCATGATGATATCGTTGAATTTTTAAATACTTTCAATTATTACAATGAAGATTTAAATGATAAATATAACTGTTTTTTGGAGGGAATAAGAAATATTGCTAACAATCTTATGCCAAAAAGAGAAATTGTGCTTCATAATAAATATAATTGGTGGTTTAATGACAGGGTTTTAGATGCACTTAAACGGCGAGATCAATCCTACAAACAATATAAATTAACGAATAACCAAAACGAATGGGAAAGGTATAAACGAGACAGGAATGAGATTACTAGTGTAATTAGGACTGAAAAATGCAGGTATTTCCAAGAAAAAATTGATTCTTGTCAGGGTAATTCAAAAGAGATGTGGAAATCTTTAAAAAACATAACAGGACAAAAGACTAGAGGTAATATCGATGTTGTTGATTTTAACGGTGAATTATTACATAATCTAAATGAAGTAGTAGAAAAATTTAATGAGTTTCTTGTTCAAAGTGTTGAAGATATTATTGAAACTATACCCATTAATAATAGGAAATTTCCAGTCAAAAACAGTAACTGCAGTCTATCAGATTTTAAATTATTAAATAAATGTGAACTAAAAGAAATAATCCATTCACTCGCTAATAAAAGTAGTCCTGACGATGTTGGTATGTTTATATATAAAGAATTTTTTGATATCTTAGCAGACCCACTGATAAATGTTATTAATTGCTCATTATTGACTGGAAAAGTTCCAGATTCTTTGAAGGTATCTACTACCATTCTGTTACGCAAAGTTGCCAAAACTATTAAAGCCGAAGAATTCAGACCAATTAATATGTTACTTGCATTTGAAAAGATATTAGAGAAAGTGGTATACCTGCAAATCTTAGAATACGTTTCAAATAACCGTTTAATCTGTAAATATCAATCTGGATTTCGGAAAAATCATAGCTGTGAAAGTGCCTTACAGTACGTAATAAATGATTGGAAAGAAGCACTGGATGAAGGCAAAGTAACGGCTATTATTTTCCTAGACCTAAAGCGTGCATTTGAATCGATCGATCGAGCTAAGCTGTATGAGAAACTAAAAGCCTTAGGTTTTAAGGGGATAGTCTTAAATTGGGTGAAAGATTACATGGATAATAGAAGACAAAAAGTTTAATATGAAGAATATGTATCTAGAGAATCGTATATTAATGTTGGAATACCGCAGGGTAGCATATTAGGACCTTTACTATTTATTTTATATTTAAATGATATATCCCTAATTTTTAAAACAGCGAAATATCATCTATTTGCCGATGACACAATAATGTATATGTCAGATACATGCATATTAAATCTTGTTGCTAAAATGAATCAAATATTAGAAAATGTCAGTGATTGGATGGAAGTAAATAAATTAAAATTGAACGTAGCAAAAACAAAAGGGATGATATTAGGGAAAAAGTCATATAGGGAGATATTTCTCATTAACCGGTTACAACTTAAATTATGTGGAGAGATTGTCGAAATAGTTAATGAAATTAAATATCTGGGGATCATAATTGACAATGATTTGAAATTTAATAAAAACATTGACTATATTTGTAAAAAAGTTGCAAAAAAAATTGGAGTTCTCTGTAGGGTTAGTTGGTATCTTTCCATAAAAACTAGAAAATTTGTGTACAACACCATAATATTGCCTCACTTTTGCTACTGTAGCACTGTATTGTATATGGCTAATCAAGCGTGTATAGGGCGTTTACAAAAACTGCAAAATAGAGCTATGCGGACAATATTAGGTTGCAACAGATATACAAGGGTTGAAGACATGTTGGAGACATTGGGTTGGTTAAATATAAAACAATTTCTAGAATATAGGGTTTTCATCCATAAAATTAGGTTGGGAGAAGAACCTGAATATTTACAAGATATATTAAAAACATTTGAAAACGTACATGTTCACGACACAAGAGGTAGACAAAACTTTGTTTTGCAAAGGGTGCGAACAACTGCTGGGTAGAATTCAATTTCAGGGGTATCAGGAAATATAATAGTCTGAATCGAGTAGAAAAAGATGCTCGTAGCATTATTTCCTTTAAAAGACTTCTGAAAGACAGTTATATAATATGATTAATGGTTGTTATGTTATGTATATGTGTATATGTGTATCTATGATATGAAATTGTTTTATATATATACTCTTTTTTTTGTTTTACTTAGTTTTATATGCTAATATTATGATAAGGATTGTGCTGGATTTTTGTAAGAAATGCAAAGTGCTAAAATAAAAGTTTATTATTATTATTATATTATTCATCTATTATATATTATTTTGTAAACATCGCTAGTAGGTTAGTTAGTAGTTAGTAGTAGTAGTATAGAATTATTAAAATATCTTATTTTGTATTCTATTTATCTAATAACTGTCATGTGTACCCATTCTGTAAATGGATTTTTTTAACTGTTGAATGGTTGTAAGTGTAAATAAATAGTGAGTAAGTAATTAAGTTAGTTAGTTAGTTAGTAAGTAAGTAAGTAAGTAAGTAAGTAAGTAAGTAAGTAAGTAAGTAAGTAAGTTAGTTAGTTAGTTAGTTAGTTAGTTAGCTAGTAAGTAAGTAAATATCGTATCCGTGGTCTGTCAAGAACTGCGTCACAAAAAAGTCCAACTTCTTGTGTTCGCATTTCACCCATGAGAGAAGGTCCTGGATGATTGCCTTTGTCCAGGCTGCCGTGCCTGTATGGTAAGTAAGTACGTAATTTCAAGTTCTTGGAGCCCTGAGTTTTTTAAAACAAGAATGTTAATTGGCTGATGAAAGTTGGAAACTGACAACTCTCCATTACGCACCTATCAGAATATTAATTTTGAAATCTCCAGGGCCCATAAGCACTTGAATAGAAAGCAGTCAATAGGAGGTAGCGAACATCAGTGGCAATCAGAAGTTAGAGTATTTTATAATTTTTGGCAAAAACTGCCTTTTGTCATAACTTTGACAGGTTGTGGAATAATGGATTCATATTTGGTACAGTATTGATCCTTCAGAGAAGCATGTAAGGCATGAAAAAATCCAAGTCCGCAGTCACTAAAATTTATGTTTCTTCTGTAACTCTTAAAAACATGACCCTGTATAACACAAATATAAGCAAAATGACATATTTCGCTTTTTTGTTACACCTTTGTGGTTATTTAAATACGGTGTTAAATGTACATGAATATGGATTCCAGAAAGATATTAAATAAAATTCATGTGAAATAAATCATTTTGTAACTAAAATTTACAAAAATTCTATTGATGCTATGTGGTCTGGGCGAATTCTAATTCCGACACTTTTTAAAGATCAATTCTGGTAAAAAATGTAGCCCTAATAAATAATCGGGTATAAATTAACAAAATATTTATTCAATGATAGTAGATTTATTGAGTGACAGATAATAAAAAAGATCTCTTCTAAATAGTTGAATAATTAATTGTTTGTAATTTAATGTGTCAATAATCCGCATTTAGTTTGTGAAGTACATTGAATTTTGAAAATATTTTAACTATGCCACTAAAATTTACAAACGTGAAATATGCTGACATAATAATCTATGGTTTCTGTAATGGAAATGGTAGGTCGGCGGAAAGAGAATATCGGCTGCGTTTTCCTGCTCGTCGACATTCTAATCACAAAACCGGTATTCCAGTATTCAAGAGACCATGAAAGGTTTCCTACTTCTGCAGTTGTGGAGTTTGTTTTACAACAAGACGTGTAGGAACAAAACAATATTTTAAGCATAGTTCGACAAAACCCAAATATTAGCACTAGACGAATCAGTTCAGTAACTGGTATGGAGAACCCTAAAATCATCATATTGTATCCAGCAGGTTTTGATCAAGGCAACGATATCCGCCGATGGCATTTTGTCGGTGATTGTCTAACCATCGCCCGGTCATTTACAGAACCTTATTTAAGGATGAGGCACCATTTACGAAGGATGGAGTAAACAACTCTAGAAATAATCATAAGTGGGCACAGGAAAATCCACATGCGACACGTCAACGCCATTCGCAACACAGGTTTTATGTTTATATTTGGCTCGAGCTTGTGAATACACATTTTTTGACGAAAGATAAAGTGGCGATACTTACTGTAATTTTCTTCAAAACATTTTACCAAATATGTTAAGAAGTATCCGTATTAGAAGCATGTTTTCAGCACGATGGAGCCTGAACACGTACAAGCCTCTGACGCTGGTATTTTGGCTCTAGATTGGGTGCTGTGAACACACACCCTGATAAGAGCTAGGAACTTAGTAGAGACCCTTGAGGCGTTACGTGCACTTAATTTGTAAATGAATGAAGTTTTGGGGGATCGCACTTAAAAAGGTTGGAACATGATAAATACCTCACCCTGTATAAGTCCCTGCTAATTCCTTTAAGTGTATTTGGTTGATTTCTAAACTTAAATTTAGTTTAAACTGAATTTGATTCTTTGTGTCAGGTGATTTGTCAACACCCTGTATATACTTCTCAGAGTATAATATCTCTATGCGCAAGAAGCGCTTTTGTTTAAATTGAAAAATTTGAATTAAGATGTCCAGGTATTTTGGAGCACCCTGTATACAGTTGTTGTAGATTAAAATATTTTGTTTTAAAACGAATTATAACATTTATTATTAAAACGAACACAAGTTTAATTAAAATTAAATTATTATTCATTTTACAATTACTAGTTTTCGGCAACGAATAAATTTCGGCGTGGGAGATTTGATTCGGTTGAGTTTTGTTTTAAAAATGTCAAAGATTCACTTGAGATTAGATACGCTGTGGCAGATTATATTAATTAGAAAAGTCTTTTACTTCCTAAGCTGGAACTAAGTAGGTTCCGGCCTAGGAAGTAGTTCGAGCACAAGTTGCACTGGCGAAATGCAGGTTTACTAACTTCGGGTACCGTCACTGACTTGCCTAAAGCGTGTTGAGCTCGGTCTTTTATACTGTTTGCTAGCGTTTCGTTTGTCGTGCCCCGTGAGCCATGCATGAACGTTTTCACACTCATTTTATTTTAGAAAATTGGATCCCGACATTCCGTGCAGGCGAAGGTTGCATCATCTTTGCAAAAAATTAAAATTTGGAAATGAAAATTATTCGATTGGTTGGGCAATAAAAAGGGAAAATATTTGATAATTGAATAAAACTCGTATCTGTTTTGGTTTATACCCCAGTAAAATTAGACCAATTTCCCTCCAAACCCGGACATTTATAATTACTAAGCGGGACCTTTTGGAATATGTTCGGACACCTTCCAGGATGACGCTCAAAAAAGTCCCACGACTTCCCTAGTGGGATAGCCGAAATATCCTGGAAAAAGTGGAATTTCCAGGAAATTCCTGGAGCAGGCCTAAAATCGTTATAAATAACGCTACGGGAATAATTTTTTTTTCATTCGGTCGCATTTTTTACGTACAAACATCAGGGTAGAGCTACATGTTGAGTGCCGCAAAGTTTACACTAAGCGTCCGAAAGCCCCTACTGAACCTGAAAGAGTGCAGAAACCAACTCGCTCATCTATCACGGACTTCGACTTCAAGCTACATTGCTTGTTCAACACCCAGACCGTATGCCTTTCTGCCAGGTGGGGCTTTAGAAATAATACAGAGTATCCGTGAGTATGCTGTCAAGAGAAATGATCAGTGGGGTGAGAAGGTCACCACAAAGTTAAGCACGGTTTCAGACTTGGTGGCAGCTGAGGGTAGATACCATAGGAAGTGCTACAATTATTTCAAGTGTGTTGGGTCTTCCCTCCCAGGCTCATCTAGTGTACAGAGCATAAAAGGCGATGCAGTGAAAAGTGCAGGTTTCGGTAAATTATGCCAAGAGCTTGAAGAGGATTGTGATGACTGCCAGTATACTCCTGCACAGCTAATATTGAAAATGAAGCAGTATGATCCAACCCAGGAGCCTTACAGCGAAAAGCACCTTAAGAGGAAACTGAAATACAAGTACGGGGAGGGAGTTGTGTTCACTGAAATACAAGGACGAAGTTCTGTTGTGTGTTTCACGGGCATTGCCCATAAGATTTTAAGTGACAAGTGGTACAGTGACAGAAATGCGGACCCTCAAAGTGAGAGGTTGAGGATCATCCTGACAGCAGCGCGTCTTCTTCGTCAAGACATACTCTCTAAAGCATATGAGACTTCTTGTTATCCACCTGCACCAGACATGTCAGGAGGGGGGCAGGACTTACTCCCCGACTCTCTTCAATTATTTCTAGAGGAGCTCTTGAAAACTAAAAGCAAGAAAGTTGCGAATAAACAGAGAAAGGCAGTAGCCATTGGCCAAGTGATAGTTTCTGCTCTTCGTCCACGCTCTTTTCTTTCCCCGCTATTGTTTGGACTTGGTGTAACTTTGCACAGGCTATTTGGTTCAAAACTACTTCTTGACATGCTTCACAATTTAGGTTTTTGTTCTTCGTACAATGAAGCAGGGAAGTTTGAGGATTCAGTGGCTAAAAGCGCTCCTGCAACTATCGATCAAAGTGCATATGTCCAAGCTGTCTTTGATAATGCAGACTACAATGTGAGAACCCTTGTTGGCCACGGCACATGGCATACCACGGGTGGTATCTTGTGCGCTACGCCGAAGTCTGCCCTGCATGCAGACAAACCTGTAACGCCACTGAAGTCTTCTGGCAGCCGGGGTAATTCTGCAGAAAATGAACCAAACGGCTACCTTCCTGTACAACAGTATATCGCCCCAGATCACAACGGATATTCCAAGCTACTTGCTGTGGATATGACAAATCTGGATGCAGACTGCAACACGCAAGATTTGGCGTGTTCTCTTGACTTCCTGTGGGTCTCTGGACTGTGGAGTGGAGCTTCGCCTCATCCAGGATGGAGTGGATACATGGAGATCGCTCATCAATCTCAACCCTATCAAGTGTCAGCTGTGATTCCAATGCCCTTCATTAACCTCAATCCCTCCAACAACTCCACCATATTCACCGCTCTCTCTTATGCAGCTGACATATGTGTGAAGCAAAATCAGACCTTCATTATGGTGAGTATATTCACTTCTGCATTCTCCATGAGAGTAACATAGTTTTGTAATACTCTTCTTTTATCGTAGGTTACTTTTGATCAGTAACTCTACTGTAAGGCGATTAAAATGGTCTTAGCAGAGCCCTCCGACAGTCTCCTCAACCGTGTAGTTGTTAGACTTGGCGGTTTTCATTTGTTGAAATTTTTCTTGGTAGCCAATCTGCTCGCGAACTGATAAAATATTTTTATTATTTTGAATTAGGTGGATCCTTCCCATATTTATTATTTATTTCATTCCAATAAAACATCATATCAGTACATTCCTCACTCATTTCAGACGAATCATGAGTATCCTGTAATATGAAAAGTTAATGAACATGACAAATTTCAAGGATTTCCAGGAATCCTAATACTGCAATACACATGGGCTTGAATCTGAGGCCATGGTTGCATTGAGCGCAAAAAATGCATACGAATGGAGAAAAAATTAGCACCGTAGCTAAATTTTTAACGATTTTAGGCTCGCTCCAGGTAAATTCCAGGCACCCTGGAATCCTGGAATTGAGAATATTTAACGTCAACATATTCAGAACAATAGAAAGTGCCCTAAACTATCATTTACTATTTAAAAATGGCGTCCTGCCATCGCTCTAAACCCATCCTAGCTTTTTCAAGAAAAATTCCAGTTTTTCCAGGTTTTTTTACCCTGGAATGCACTGCAGAGTAAATCTGAAATCTTAGATGTCTTGTATGTAAAAAATGCGACCGAATGAAAAAAAAAATATTCCCGTCGCGTTATTTATAACGATTGTAAGCCTGCTCCAGGAATTTCCTGGGAATTCCAGTTTTTCCAGGATATCTCGGCTATCCCACTAGGGAAGTACTTTACGTACGCACGTAATATGGGGTTTGAGTTGTCTCGCGTGATGATGTTTGAAGGGGGTAAATATGGAGTTGAAAAAAAATGAAAGTGTCTTAGTGCATCGGAACGTGAATAAGTTGTGACATTAATTTGGAAATTTAGACTAATATGAAATTAAAAAAATAGTTCGGGCGCAATTCGAGTGAAGGTTAAAATTTAATAGAATAGAGTTATAAAAAATGTATGGATATGAATTTAAGATTTATACCGGAGGTATGAAAAGTGTATTGGGTGTCGAATGCATTATATGGAGACTATATTTTTTAGGTGTGATTTGGAAAGATTATGTTGTAAAATTGAAGAATGGAGTATTGTAACGTGTTTTTTTAATTGGTTTAGTATATTTTGGAATTATCGACATTTCATGAGTTATTTCAGATTTTTCGTGACGTATTTGTGGTTTTTGCTTGAAATGAAAAAAAAATCACTTTTTTTTTCGGGATTTGTCCTTTTAGACCGAAAGATTGAATTTTTTGGCTAATTTTGACATTTTTTGTTTTGTATTTACTTATAGGGAATGGAATGTGCTATAACAAGCCCCACTACATTTTAACATTCAAGTAGGAGAACACTTAAATAATGAGTATACTAATAAATGTATTGGTCGCGGGGAATCCAACTAAACGCACAAGAAAATGCACAAAAATTGGGGGAGGGCACTTTGAAAATTTACTTTAGTGTAAATTATGTTTTATTTTTAAATACATTTAGTTATTGGTTTGTTGTTTATTGTTACTTGGATGGAAATCATTTTATTTAGTTTGGTTTTAGTTTGTTCTGCTATCCAATTTTTATTAAGTGTGAAATATTGCTGATTTTCTCGATTAAAGTAACTTGTTGCTTAGGCCTAAATAGTTTTATTATCTGTCACTTTGAAAAAGCATACTAGATTGAATAAATATTTTGTTACTTTATACCCGATTACTTATTAGGGCTACATTTTTTACAAAAATAGAGTAGTAGCAGCTGACGTCACAATCAAGCTGCAACTTCAGTTCAGTGGACTCAAAAGTTTTTGTGATATTTACGGTCATTTAATGTTAAGTTTTAATGAACTTTAGAGCTTTTTGAAAAGCTTTTTTTTGTGTAAAATTAATTATTAGTGTTCCCTTTTACTAATACGTTTGGTGATTTGTTGAACTGGCTTTAATTTTGTGTTTTATTTGCGTTTTTTAACCAACGTGTTTTTTCCGTACTGTCAAAAGTTGTTTATTTTCGAAATGGTGAGTTAATTTTAGCAATTAGGAATTTTTTTTTTTTGGCATTCGGCCGTTAGCCATGCAGCCAACCGCTACTTAAATTAAAAATTGCTCGAAAACTTAATAAATATTGCGCTGCTGAAAATCATTCATTACATTCATTACAAACTAACCTACAACGACAGAGAAAATAACAATATTTGAAGATCACAAAAAAGGAATAGAAAACTGGGACACACGCTTCTCGCCCTGGGGTCTGTCAGGACATTTTTAATGACAAACACTTTTAGAGGACCACTATAAATTAAAGGGTGTTACAAAGGAAAAACAACAGAGGAAACGAAGCTAAACTACTCATACATTCACACAAAATTTATAACAAAATTTTCGTTTCTTCCAAAAAGCAGATGATGCAATCAAAAACTGGCTTATCAAATTGACTGAGAAGAGAAAGTATATTAAAAGGCGATTGACTTTTGTGCTTAATAAGGTTTGTATATAATCTGTCAGAAGACGTTTTGTATTTGGAGCACTGGAAGAAAATATGATCCAGGTCACATTTAACTCCACAAATGTCACAATTCTCTGAAGGCAGAACGTTTATTTTAAACAGATGTGCTGGAAAACAAGCGTGTCCAAATTTGAGACGTATTATGGTTGTCACGTATTTTCTAGGGCAAACATAATTTTCATGCCAAAACTTTGATGGAAGATCAGGGTGAATAAGCGTATATCTAGTGCGGTTGAAGTTGCAGTACTCTCGCCATATCTTCATCCACCTATCTCGCAACTTGGATTTTAAAATGTTAAAAGAGTCAGACAGACATATATTTGTTTCTGAGGGAATACCTGAGTCGATACTTTCCTTGGCTAAAAGGTCAACAATCTCGTTATTTTTTATGCCAATGTGTGCTTTCACCCATACAAAATGAACTTCTTTTCCCATTTCTATTATAGTACGTAATAATTTCTTTATTTTCAGTATATACGGATTGGTTTTAATATTGAACGAGACACTATTTCCTAATGAGGTTAGAACAGATAAAGAGTCAGATAATACTATGGAGGTATTAGGAATGTTAAATTTGTTGAAATTTGATCTATACACTTCATTTTAGGAGTTACCAAATTATATTTCTAAGTTAGAGTACGTTAACGGCGTTGATCCATATAGTTTAAAAGTAGAATATTTAACTGCATCGCTAAATGATATCCCAAAAATTTCTAAAAATGTGGTGATGGATTATTTGTTATTTCGAACGAGCCCTACGACCATGATGACCAAGTTTAGATGCCTTTGTCCAGCTTGCCTGTAAATTGATAGAATTTCTGTTTAGTACACTCAGTTTAAAATCTGATTTGATCTTAAAACCTACCTTCATTTATCAACCCAAAACTATGTCTATTCGCACGTTACTGGAGGAGGATGTAATTAATAATCATATATCTACATATTCAATCAATTTTATTTGTGTTATTAACAATATTTTTTACACAAGTCAATATATAATTATGTGAGAACCTATGTTCTCACATAATTAAGAAACATAATATGTAAAGCGTACTAAAAAAGAAACATGTTACATATCACCTTAAGAACAATCTACACTTTAAGTGAAATTTCAAGAACATTTATGCATCCTATTTTGACTAAATAGTGCTCATAGAAACAGATAAAATTAAAGCTATGAGGTTCTATGAGACTGAGACTTGAACGAAATTAGTCGATTCCACATACAGTCATATCAATAACCATAACAATTCTTCCTCTATATGATGGAAAGTCGTTGTGCAATAGAATGGCATAGAAACTTATATGTGTAAAACTGTTTCATCATCTACATAGATCCTCTCCATGCTTATAGAAAATTATGTATTTTAAATTACATTGGAGATGTTTCTATGTGCCATTTTTGGCAGAGAATTAATAATATTGTCAGAAAATATAAATTGCACAGCAATAGATATTAATCTTTTATAAAACCATTAATATTAATAAATAGAAATTACTACTACCTAACTTATTAAATTCTATGTCAATATTAGCTTATACCAAATCTATGAATACATATATTAAATTAATATTTAAGCAAATAAGTCATACAATTCTAACCTACTTAACAAAAAAAACCGAAAAACTAAATTATTAGCGTTATTAGTGCTTATTTTTACAATTTACCAGTTAATAGGGATGTCAACAAACCTGACAACAAATTTTCTTTTTCCAGCAACAACACTGATACGATATATATATAAAAATTTCTCTTAAACTAGGCTTTTAAAAAAACGTTAATAAATGTCACCACACAAATTTGATATTAAAATTATACGCCTGTAATATTTAGATCGATCACAAACTAAGACGTACTTTTATGTCAAATTCTTCAAAGTCCACTGAACCGTTTTCAGGCTGTCAAATGATGACGTCACTGCTACTACTCCATTGATCTTTAAAACGCCTCAATAGAATTTTTGGAAATTATAATTAAAAAATTATTTATTTCACGTGAATTCCATTTAATATTGTTCTGGAATCCATATTCTACATTTAACACAGTATTAAAATAAACCACAAAGGTGTAACAAAAAAGTGAAATAGGCCATTTTGCTTATTTTTTGTGTTCTTTTGCAATATCATATAGAAATTTTGAAAAAATATACAGGGTCATATTTTTTAGAGGTACAGAATAAACATAAATTTTACAAAAGTAATATAATTAAATTCATGTATTTAAATTAACACAAAAACAAAAAGGGGTGTTTTTTAAGAAAACTTTTAATGGCGTAGGCATATTTATTTAACAGTAGGATCGAAATCTGACTTTAAAACTGTAGGATATGAATGTTTTACAAAAATGTGCACACACTGCAACCACGCAAGTTTTTGTTATTATGTAGTAGGGATTAATGGAGAGGTGTGAACTTACTTACTTACTTTCTGTGCTTCTTATTCATTTGTCACCTGTTTTTAATTAATTTGTGTTTTATTGCGTGTTGTTCATAGTATTTATCATTATATTATGTTCAAAATCGCAAACAAATAAAAGAAATCTACTTTACTAATAATTATAAGGCAACCTTTCCCTCTCGTCTGTTAACGAAATAGGATGATTTGTAAATTAGTTGTTAGTGAAGATACAGACGTAATTGGATTACACACTGGGCACCTTTAAGTGTTCTTAAACCAACGCCATAATCAAGCGCGAATATGCATGATGTGTGTGCCTATACATATTCACATGTCAAATTGCATATGCATATATGCAATTCAAATAAATTTAACAAGCTAATTGTTGAGGTAATGGGCAATTTCATACAGTTTGGATGGTAATCACTACCACTCTTGCCTCTCAAGAAATCTTTGTTTTAAGATTCTTTTTCATTTTTGCAGTTATATCAGCGCACAGTCTAGTCTGAGGCAATAATTGCAGATGCACCATTGTCTGTTGTATGCTTTACAAATACGAAAACTTTGTAGCTTGTTAGCTTAACTAAAGTTACATGTTGCCGTTACGCAACTGTTATAGATAGAACCATAGATGCTTTTACGAAACCCGTCGTCTTCAAGAGGCAGTAATTTATTTTGGTTTATGGTCAGTGAAAATCAAAGTAAACTGACATCGCCGGGAAATGATTAAAGTTAAAAATTTAGTAATTACAAAAACTTTTCTTCGTTATAAAATTTGAGAATCCAGAATTAAACTAATTTATTAGGCAACTTTATTTAACACGAAAGTGAAACAAGTATCTTTTTTATTTAGAATGTAAGTAAAAAACTAATAAAACAGACTAACCTTACAACATTTTAATAATTGTTCAAAATGATCACCATGAAATTTGATACAATTCTTAATTTGCTTAAGAAAACAATCATGATATCGCATTAGAGTTTTTCTGTCGACAGCCCTGCAAACATTTTGCATGGGTTCTCTATGGTGGTTGGAACTTCCTGGTATACTCGCTCTTTAAGAGTATTTCATAAAAATAAATCAAGAGATTTAAGTCTGGTGGCCGGGTAGGCCATACAACTGTACCACCTCTACCGATCCAGCGGTCGGTCGCTCTAATATTTCTCGTGCAATTATAGAACTCTCAAGCTCTCAAAGTAACCAAAAACCTTGTTAAGCAATTGATATCTTACAAAGTTGAGGTCGGATAAAAGTTTCAGACAAAAATTACTTCTTTTATAAAAAATAAGATGCTGTAATAAAAATATATAGATTTCCATTTAAAAAACAGAGTTGACCCTGAAATGACCTTAAAATGTGGCCAAGGTCAAAAACCAATATCATCACCTTGTTCCCCCTCGGCACTAAACAATTTTTATTTGAAACAATCGAATCTTCGAATTTGACACTATCGCATCTATTTCTATATTTGTAATCAAGTAATTCGCCTAATTAATAATAGCTGAACGATTATAAATTTATCGTTTTGTACTCAATATGACGTTTCAAATATATGTACAGTATGTCCCCGGATGAGGTTCAATTTAGTTTAATAAAATAATGCTTTTTCCTTATTTTGTAACTAAATTTATCGATTTCATATTTTCTTATTTTTGGAATACCCTCTATAATTTATCTTAAGTTGGCAACTGTTTATGACCTAAGACAAAACATTTTTTTAAAACAATGACTTTTCTCGGTAAATCAAAAATAACAAAGTTTACAAGAGGGACACACTGTATAAATAGGCAGGAAGGCAGGGGCAGGTACACACCGGCAATCTGACATTTATTACTCATTTCATGACATTTCAGACGGCTGTGCGTTGCCATTAGCAACGGAAGTAAAAGTGGTTTTTCTAGTAGTAGTTTTAAACGGCAAACAAGAAACATATAAATGTAGAAAACCTACATAGTATAAATTTAAATTTAATTAGTTCCAACTTTATGCTTGAATGTACATGCTTTATCGAAATATATTAGAAACATCTGAAAATATATTAAATAATATTGCACCATTACGAATAGTAACTTTTCACAAAAATGATTTGCCTTGGTACGATGATGAACTTAGAGAAATTAGTAAGGAAAGAGATAAAGCATTTGAAATATTTAAAAATGTACCAAACGATATAAATTGGCAAGATTATACACAAAAACGTAATAGGGTCGTTAATATGCTAAAAAATAAAAAGGATATGTTTATTTCAATCAAATTGATAAACAAATTAATAAACCACGTTTAATGTGGAAAACATTACAAAAGTTAGTAAATCCAAGAAGCTTTAACAATTCCTTTACAAATGGCATACAGTTTGAAATAAAAGAGCAAGTTGTTTTTGTGTACTCGCTTCGGCGGTACATATACTAAAATTGGAACGATACAGAGAAGATTAGCAGGACCCTGCGCAAGGATGACACGCAAAATCGTGAAGCGTTCCACATTTTTTGGAAACTCTCGAACCTCCGCTAGAGTTAAGACGCCAATTACTATCAGAAAAGTTTATTCTCAAGTCGCAAATCAAAAAATCACTCATTATTGATAAAGTTAGCCTGTTAAACAATTATGATCTTGTCAACAAATATTGGTAAAAAAAAACTCACCTCCTTGGTGTATTGGATTTCGTAATACTTCTGTCCATCTATCTGTCGAACTGGATAATCTCTACTCACGACCGGCTGATAAGAATTAGTTTAGTTATTTTAACAAGCCAATTGTAATAACACCTAATCACAGTGAATCGCAGAAAGTAAGCAGCATTATTTTAAAAAACACTACATCTGAGTTTACATACATATTTATACAGATGCGTCCAGAAGTGAAAATGGGACGGGTTGTGCAATATTTTCACCAGATATTAACCTTAGGGAACAATATAAATTAAATCAAGATACATCAATATATTCTGCCGAGTCAATGGGTATAATTAAAGCTTTAGAATATATTGAACACCTTGATTGTCGAAAAGCATTAATTCTGTCTGATTCACTGTCTGTCTTAACATGCATCAAAAATAGCATTACTATCAGTTCTCCATTCAGTAACCCCTATATTCTAAACATTAAATCAGTATTAAACAACTTGACTGAAAGAAATTACATAATTAAATTCGTCTGGGTGAAGGCTCATATTGGACTTGAGAATAACGAAAAAGTTGATCAATTAGCTAAAGACAGTATCGCATCAGGAATACCCTTACATAACATACTATGTCTAGAGGATGCTATTGGTAAATGTAAAAGTCTATTAAAAAAACAGTGGTCTCATCAATGGAAGGAATATTTTTTCACTAACCCAACACGCTATACACTTATTCAACAAGAAATTCCAAAAGAACATTGGTACAATAATGTCAATTACTCAAGAAAAAACATAACGCATATAAGCAGACTTAAATTTGGACATGGGTGTTATCCATATCATCTACATAAAATAGGAATAGTGGCATCAAATCTTTGCGAGCAGTGCAATGAAGTAGGAGATTTTGATCATATTTTTTTCAATCGCCAAAAATACTCTCATCAAACAAGCGAGTTGTATAAGAACTTAATAAAACTCAAAATAGAAGCTCCATTTAACCTTCTCCATCTTCTAGCATTAAATAATAAATCTGTAGTGGATTCCTTAATTTTATTCATTAATAAAACAAAAATTAATATTTAGAGTAGGTTTAGTCTTGTTACCTATGTGTCTGCCCTATTGTTTACTTACCTAACTTAACCGTGGTCTCTCTCTGTGTGTATGTGTAACTGAAAAAAATGCCCTGATCGACCCCTGGGCGAGAAGTACGTGACCCCGTCTACTTCCTCTTGTATCACAAAATAATGTTTATTTTATCGAATAGATTAGAAGTAGGTTATTTAATTATTTAACAATTTAATGCCTGGCTGTGGGACAACCGCCCGAATGCCATAAGGAAAAAAAAAGTTGTTTTTGTGAAAAATCCATCAGAAATTGTAGAATGTTTTAATAATTGCCTTGTAGACAGTGTGGAGGAAATTGTAAATAGTATTGGTAATGTAATATTTGATTGTAATATCATTCCAAGTGACACACTTTGTCTGAGTTTAAGTTATTAAATATGCAAGATTTAAAAAAAATGGTAAGTGACTTAGATAACAAGGAGTCATCAACTATATTAAGTAGTAAATTCATAAAAAGTTTTTTTGAGGTTATTGGCCATGTCTGGTTGCATTTTATAAATACATCCTTAGAGTACGGTGAATTTCCAAAAGACTTAAAAACCAGCATAATCACACCTATTGAGAATGTTATTAACACAAATAAGTTCTCAGAATTTAGACCAATAAACACTTTACCAAGTGCTGAAAAACTATTAGAAATAGCTGTTTATAAGCAGCTAATGGAATATTTTAATGATAATAACCTATTTTAAACAATCGTAAACAAACCACTAAAATTAATAATGAATTTTCATCTTCTAAGGTCATTAAACACGTAATACCTCAGGGAAGCATCTTGGGACCTCTTTTATTCATCATTTATATTAATGACATTCAGGAGTACCATGATTGTGATTACATACATTTATTCGCGGATGATACCCTCTTATCAGTAAGCGATACAAATTTAAACATTGCCATAACTAAAATGAATAACATTAAAAAATATATCACTTTACTTGAAAATCAACAAATTAAAATTAAATGTAAATAAAACTAAAAGTATGATAATTACAGAATACAAAAACATACATAGTGACCAGATTAATTTGACAGTTGACAATAACAGAATTGAAATAGTAACAGAAGTTAAATATTTAGGATTTATGTTAGATAATTTTTTGCAATTTAACTCACATTTTATTTATATACAAAAGAAAATAACTAAAAAACTATTCATTTTTTCTCGGGTTTCTCAGCATTTGTCAATAAATTCTAAGATTACTGTGTTTAAGACAATTATTCAACCCCATTTTGAATGCTGTGCTTCTATTATATATACGTTTGGTCTAAATAAAATAACAGCATTACAAAAACTTCAAAATAGGGCAATGAGGATTGTTTTGAAATACAGCAGGCATACCCCAATACAATTAATGTTATCATCATTAGAATGGTTTTCAGTAAAAAATAGATTAGAGTATATAGCAATGATTTTTATCTATAAAATGTTACACAATCTTCTACCTATCTACATTAATAAATATATAGTATATAATAACCAGATTCATGAATATAATACAAGAAATAATCTACAATTACATATATATAGACAAAATATGTCAATAAATATGAAAACTTTGTTATTTAAGGGATATGTCCAGTATAATAAATTACCCTATACTGTAAGAAATTCAGATACAACTCAGGAATTTAAGCATAGATTAGGACTTTTCCTTAAGGAGAAATTATTACAATAAAATTAAAGTCATCTCAAAGACATAGTATACTGTGTTTGATTTAGATGTAAAACCATATGCGTGTGTTTATATGTGGGTGTATATATGTGTGTGTAGATGTATGTTTTGTATGTGTTATACTTAATATATTGTCACGACCCCCTTTGGGAGAGCCGCAACTGACGGCCACTTGGCTTATGAGAGTGGGAGATTGGGTAGTTAAAGTAGAAGACGAGTTTAAAACAAAAATAATTTATTACCAAAATAACAACAAACAGTGTCACAGTACAAACAGGCACAACAACAATAGTAACAAATTGGGGGCTCTTACCAATATCACTGATGTGGGGAAATGCGTCGGGATTAGGAGTCGCACTTCTTAACACTTAAGAATAGGACTGTCTTAAGAATTCGACTGTCGCCCGCGTTAACAAAATTCGTATTTATAATTTTACTACATGCTTATTTAGCAGGTTAGCTATTGAGTACAACTTCGTATTTATTGTTTGTTTTTAATAATCCAGTGTCAGGTCTCGTTCTCAATATTTGTTTAATATTATTGCAAAGTATATCAATTTCGAATTTGGAAAAATAATTTGTATCAATATGTAACCTACTAAAGCTGATTTATAGTTTTCTTCTAAAATATGAATACTCCTTACGTAACAATATTATGGTATTTTTTAAGAAAAATAGAACTGTTATGTATATTAGGTTGTTATGTTTTATCAGGAATAAAAGTGGCTTTTACTCCGAATAATACATGTTATTTTTTTTTCAAACATCGGTTAGCTATAAAAAAAATAAAGATAAAAAATTTAGCTATGCGTTGCCATTAGTAACGGAAGTAAAAGTCCGCTCGAGCGGAAGAAAAGGTACTTTTACTTCCGTTGCTAATGGTAACGCGCAGCCGAGCCATCTGAAATATCCAATTTCAATGTCATGAAATGAGTAAGAAATGTCATGATTTTCTGACGTTTGAAGATAAAATTTTTATCTTTATTTTTTTATAGCTAATCGACCCTTAAAGAAAAAATAACATGTTTTATTCGGAGTAAAAGTTACTTTTTTGACTGTAATCACCGCACTCACTTCGTCACAAAAGTATCACTTTTATTTCTGATAAAACAATATACTATATTAAAAAGAGAAACAAATAAATTTTAAATAGCAGTACCAATAATTATTAAATAATTGTGTTCCTTTTTTATCTAAAAATATGCATTTTTTTCCAGGTGATCCACTGTTCAGGCTACTTAAAAGTAAAACAGTTCAGTGCGGGTTCCGGCCCTTATGAGGCAGGCTGCTATCAAAACATGGGCCTTGTAGCCGTCGGCCATTCACTACCACCTAGTGCCATCACAGAAATAAAGTTACACACGAATATGTTCATGTTCAGGGCTAGCCTGGATCTAAAGTTAATATTCTTGGACGCAAGGTGAGGTTCTTATTTTTAAGCGTTAAGTTATTAAGGTTCGATAAGATTACACGCTATTTGAAAGGGACTCATTACAAATCCTCTAAAATCATACTTTAAATATTTCATTATATTTCGTTTTGATAATATGCGCTTTTGGAGAAATTTAATTGAAAATACCCATACTATGACAGTTCTTACGCAAAATATCATTTAAATGATATATTATTAATAATAACAGTTTTAAACTAATACCATCAACTCACTGATTTGATTGTGAATGATGCTGGTAATTTTATCCTCAGAAAAATTAAATTCGGTGCCTACATTAGGGTGTCTTCCAAGAATATATTTATCAATGATATCCATATTGCCAAAAAGCCCTTACGGAGTACAACAAAGAATTGAGAAGGTCTAAAAGAAGATCATGGAGACGGTTCTGTGAAGATATAGACGAACTAGCCCCAGCAGTCCGCCTACAAAAAGTCCTTACAAAAGACCACTCAAATGGAATAGGGCTACTTAAAAAGCCCGAAGGCGAATATACAGAGAGTCAGCAAGAAACATGCTTTTAGGTACTCATTTCCCACAGGACTATCTGGATGAGGATGCTCATCATCCTACCAGAGAAGGAAGACGCCTGGCTAGAAAAATATTCACTCCCAACAAAATTAAATGGGCGGTATCTACCTTTAAGCTCTTTAAATCACCGGGCATCTCCTAAAAACAATGGAGTAACTTTTAGATCAATATAACAGATGTGGAATCCTTACAGGAACACCACTTCACGCAAAACAATTTGCCTATCAACCTGGCAAATCAACAATAAATGCTCTACATTGCCTGGGCCAAGGCATTGAGAAGACATTTACAGCAAAAGAAGTGGCTATGTGTGCTTGCATAGATATAGACGGTGCTTTTGACAACACCTCCTATGAATCCATACAAAGAGCCGGGAAAAAAGGGGAATACAGTCTCCTACAATTAAATGGATACAATCCATGCTCAGAAGCAGAATTATTACCATAAGTGTGGGGGATGAGTCGGCTACGATGACTGCAATCAGGGGTTGTTCACAAAGTGGAATCCTATCGCCCTTGCTATGGTCAATGGTGGTCGATGATCTACATAAAATGAGTAATTTAGGCTTCAACATCCAGAGATATGCAGATGACCTGGTCGTCACTGTGAGAGGCAAAAATGAGGTCATGATTTCCAGCCTCATGCAAATTTCCTTAAATATAATATCCAAATGGTGCTCGTCAGAGGGGCTCAATGTCAATCCGAGCAGAACAACTATTGTCCCGTTCACTAAAAGGAGAAAACTCAATCTTAGAACTCCTGTACTGAATGGAACGATACTAGATTTTTCCAGTGAAGTCAAGTATCTAGGAGTAATCCTGGATCAAAAACTTACCTGGAACTCACATCTGGAAAGGACTCTTACTAAAACAACGGCGGCAATATGGACGTGCCGTAGGTTGTTTGGTAAGACTTGGGGTCTAAGATCGAAAATGACACATTGGTTTTATCTTGTCAGACCTACGGTAACCTACGCAGCATGCGTATGGTTGCCAAAAACAGAAGAAAAAATATCACAGGGAAAGTTGCAGCAACTGCAACGCCTTGCCTGCATAGGAACTACAGGAGCAATGCACTCGTGTCCCACAGCAGCTATGGAGGCTATGCTTGACCTACTTCCCTTGCACTTGCATGTAAGGAAGGAGGCAGCACGCAGTGCCTTACGACTGCACCAGGCACATAAATTTAAACCAGACGATCTGGTTGGTCACTTAAGGATTCTGGAGTTAATCCATTTGAAGTCCATGACCAAACCCACTGACTCAATGTCAATCAAACAAGACTTTGACTGTCCGTTTGACGTGCTAATTGAATGCCGTCAGACGAGCAAGATAGAGGCACTGCGATTGGAACAAGGGTCACTCATCTGGTATACAGAGGGATCTAAGATGGCTGAAGGAGTAGAAGTGGGCGTAGCATGGCCTGAATGTAGGCTATCCAAAGCTCTCGGTAACACCCCAACCATCTTCCAGGTAGAAATTTACGCTATAGATCTGTGTTCCCAGGAAGGACAAAGATCTATATATTATCAGATAGCCAGGCAGCATTAAAAGTTCTAAGGTCCTATACCTTTGAGTCTAAAATTGCCTGGGAATGTAGACAATCCCTGAAGCCACTGGCCAACAACAACAATGTTACCTTGATGTGGGTTCCAGGGCATGAGGGAGTACAAGGAAATGAACTTGCTGACAGCCTTGCAAAAAAAGGATCTAAAACACCGTTCATTGGATCCGAACCGTTCTGTGGCCTGGCCAAGGGACACATAGCGGAGGAGATCCAAGAATGGGAAAAGGACCAGAAAAAGTCCTACTGGAGGAATATTCCAGGCCAAAGACAAGCGAAAAAGTTTATAACTTATTCGACACAAGTCTTCTGGAACTTGAAAAGACCGAATTAAGGATAATCACAGGCCTTCTAACTGGCCAATGCCCCTTAAGATATCATCTCAAGAATATGGGCAAGGCGGTAGACAACAAATGCAGATATTGCGATACTGCAACTGAAACTGCGGAACATATACTTTGTGAATGCAAGTTGTTAGTCCGCACTAGGCTAAAATTCCTATAACAGGCGGAATTAACGCCTGAAGCCATAGGTAAATTAGCCCCCAGGAAAATCACAAGCTTTGTAAAAACTCTCGGAATCCTGGGCAGCAGCTAGATGTAGGGTAAATCACGAAAGATATTTTAGGACGAAGTGAAGTAAGGCTGTTCGAAGCCAAACGACCCCATAAAACAATCTACAATCCATATTGCCATCAATATTTGCTGGCGGTCGTGGGACACTATTGATAAAAAAAATTATTAAAAGATGTAGGTTCAGATAAATTATGAGATGAACTATTGTCACCCTTCGAATTAATATTTAAATATTTAAGAGCATTTCAATATTATGGGTAGTTTTACATTTGTGTTCTAAGTAAATATGCTCTTTTTCCTAACTTCGTTGACAAATTGAAAAAGTTTTTTAATTTCTTGCAATGATTCCATCCAGCATCCGTCCTGTACTTTCATACTTGCTTTTTGCTTTACCGCGTAATTTCATCATAAGTTTGATATTATCAAGTAACCAAGGACTTTGGCATTCTAACGTTTTTAAAAGGTGCGTCAACATCATATACAGGGTGCCCCGTAATAAAGTACAAAAAATTCAACTGTAGATTCCCTGTCGAAAATGAAACGGATTCTTCGTATAAAATTTTTCAAAATAACCCTTTCTGCCAAAAACGGTTTTAATTTTTATCTCAAAATAACGTAATCGGAAAAAGACGAAATTTAGCACATCTCGGTTACTCATCAAAAGGCATCTAATGAAATGATTTCATCCACTTAGCATGTACACAAAGGGGTGAAATTTACTACCCTTCTTGAAATTTTGTAAATATTTTTCTGCCTGCTATATTTTTCAACTAAAAAAAAACAACTAAACATTATGATTTATTTATAAACTTTTTATGTCTTGAAAAAATTTTGTAGAATCGGCCATTTTTGAGAAAAAATTTAAATTACATCTGCCTAAGTGACCAATCAAAAGCGATGGGCACAATAATTATATTAGTGTAAAATACTAAAAGTAGGCTGGTGTCAAATTATAATTTGACGATATTACGTTGTTTCTTGCCTTTGAAATAATAAGATAATCATTCATTTCTACTTAATACTAGTAGTTTTCAAACCAGATTTTAAAATGCATAGTTTTAGTAATGAGGAATATGCAGACATACTTTAATTATATAGTGAATGTAAAGGAAACGCGTCAGCAGTAAAAGAACGATATCGTCTAAGTTCCCTACTCGTACTGTGCTAAATGTTCGTATTTTTTTTAATACTCACTTGAGGTTAAGAGAAAGTTATTTCTTACCATTTAATTACAACAAAATTATATCTCCTTTTAGGTGTAATATTGATTGTACAATTGTATTGTAAAAAAATTCAGTAATTTTATAAGAAAAAAAAATTATACTGCAAATTTCAGAAACCAGCAACCTTTTAAACGTATTTATTTATGAGCACAATGTATGTTAATTTATTTAACAAGGTGTTGCGGTTCCCATATTCTACTCAATAATAATGTAACAAAATACCACAGTATCGAGTAGCCATTGTTTTAATTCCCTTGTAAAAAACAAACTGTTCAAACAAGCTACCACCATATCGTACAAAGTGGTAATTTGATATGGCAGGTAGAACTTTAGCAAAAACGATGCATATCACTAACATATAGGGTAACATTTTAGAAAAATACAAGAACAATGAATCATTGTTTTCCGTTGTCTCATATGTCATTGCTATTTTGTTAATGATGATTTGAAAGAATAGAAATACAAATAAAAAGACTTAAAAGCATTTTCTTTTTCAGAGTGGCTCAATTAACCGGCTACGAACCTCAAGACCTTATAGAAAAAACCCTTTATCATTACGTCCATGGGAGTGACATTCTAGCTCTGAGATACTCACATCACCAGTGTAAGTGTTTTTTTAATGCATAAATAAAATTTAATCAACTGCTGAAACATTCCATTTGATATTCTTGATAAATTTTTTTTCGTTATTTAATATTTCATTATTAGATGAAATTATTTTGGCCCTATCGTATAAACATTTTACAACACTCCTTTTAACATTTATTGACTGATTTGAGTTAAAATTTAGATATCTATTAGTATGTGTTGATTTTATATAAACGCTTGTTTCAAGAGGTTCTAGTACAAAATCAATATCTTAAAGCCTTTGTTGATAGAGTTTTCATAAATGTTGAAAATAGGGACAATCGGGTACGACCAAAACCTGAACGTCATTATACAGCAATAATTCTTTATGTATACGGACTATAGAAAAAGCTACGCCGTATAGATGACAAATTTGATGTTAGGACGGTATTTCAAATGGGGAACACTTTAAGATCTATTTTAACAAAAACAAAACCGATAAACAAGGAGCAGAATTCAAAAAACTGTATTTACAATATCCCGTGCGAATGTGATAAATTTTATGTGGGTGAGTCATCCAGACCTTTCAGTGTGAGGTTGGATGAGCACAAGAATTACATTAGAAAGAATGAAATTCAGATATCAAAGATTTGTGAACATGCTTGGGAAAACGGACATACCTAGAATAAACTAGGACTCGGCAAAAATTTTAACAAAAGAAGCAGATACCAAAAAAAGAAAAATTAAAGAACCAGCAATAATCTTATTAAATGAAGATAAGTGCGTATCGAATTATTTGTACAACCTGGCTACCAATGTTAAAAGACGAACTTCACAAACTCAACATTATCTAAAAGAAAATATCATCAGTTCTGTGTTCTGTGTAAGTAGTAAGTATCTATGGAAATAACATAAACAGAACCTTAAAGCTGTGTATTTGACATACACAGCAAAATAAGAGTTCTTCTAAAAAAATTCTTGAAAACTGAAAGAGACTACTTTCCTAAACGTCAGCAAAATACATTATTTTTGTGTTTATTCCGATTTATATTATTTGCAAAACATAATCTCTGACTATTTCTTTGACGTAAACGTCACGGGCGCAGAGGCTTTTTTCCAATAATTCTATTGTTTTGTAGATTCGGTGATTTGTTTTTGGAAAGGATAATAACACATAAAATGTTTCTTAAAATGTTTTCTTAACCGCCTCTCAAGTTACCGAAGTAACCCCTTGGAAGATCTTGTGCTAGGCAAAGAGAGACGAGGCCCTACAGTTTAATGTGGACTCCGAACCACTCTTGGGGCAATTTTTTTAATGAAAAATTGTTTCGCCTTGCGGGAATCGAACCCACTTCGTTAGGCAACTCAGTTTGCTAGCCAGTCGCTTTAACACACTGAGTTACCATTCCCAAAACCCAAATAATAGGAAAGAATATTCGTAGAATGCCACAAATAACTTTCAGACAATATTTCATTTGATGTTTCTTGTAGACGTTAATTTATTTGCTACAGGATATACCGGGTGACCACGAGACCTAGGTAAATTTATATAAGAAAAACAAAAAAAGCACCTTAAATTAATGAAAATTTCAAAACTGTCCTTTGTTTTAATAATGGAGCATAATTCTGGCTTTGGAATAAGGAAACGTCCGATTGTAATTTTTTTTGCCAATAAATAGAGTTGGGTCCCCCCAACATTCCGACACACATTTGTGCAGCGGATGTCAAAGGGGAGGAGGGGGAAACGACGTATTAAATGTATGGGAATCCAAGGTGCAAAAATTTAAAAAAATTGATTAATTTCTTTTCATGAAGGAGTGGAGTTGAGGACTCAATTTTTTAAAAATAGAAATAGAGTATTGGCAGATATTTTGTTGGGCTGGAGGCTGGGGGCGGTCGGATAATTAGGAGGGGAGGGAGAGGGAGAACACGAAAATATTTCACTGATAACTCCCAATTCAATTCAAAAAATCTTTATTTCTTATTTTAATACAAATAAGTACCTCCCCAGAACCCACACCGAGTCCGACCGTGCAACCACCGTGCTAATGTGGTGGTAGATTGCAAAGCTGGGCGGAGTGGGACTGGTTCGGCTAAAAAGAAAATTAAAACAACTAAACCTAGGCCCCTTCCGTCGCAGACGGATTATAAAAGTGTTAAAATTAGGAACATGTTTAAGGAACAAACTTCAAAACTGAATAAAAACTACATACTAAATTAAAACACTCGCGCACTGATCACTTTTAATTTCGTATCTGACGCTAGCACCTCAATTTGAACGAGGCGCCTTCCGCGAGATACGTCAATGCTGACTTTGGTTTTTTTTAAATTTGCGTTGTATATGTTTTGAATTTCTAAAAAATTGTGAAGCGAAATGAATTTAGACACAAAAATGTACAAAAAGAAAACAAGAAAAAACGAACGCGACAAAAAGGTTACAAACAGAAAGAAAGAAAGAGGGGGACAGGAAAGATTTAAAGATACAAAAGGTATCAAATGTCAGTAAAGGTGGATAGGGTAAGCGGAAGTTATAGTTATTGAAGTTTGGCTACAGGGGTTGCCTGAAAATCGGTAACGTCTGGCGCGGTAAAGGGTGTTTAATCCGAAATGGGGCATTATGTTGTCTAATTTGTGTTATGTGTCTTGTTAGCGGACTATCGCCCAGCTTGAAGGAGTAAAAGTTTTGGGAGGTCTGCTGGACGTAATCCGCTATCGTGGTTATGTCGTTGCAATGTGCATATAGGTTTCTGAAGGAGGTGTACCTTCCAGAATTTGGAATGAGGTGCATAAATTTGTGCTCGAGCACTTTTAGTTTTTTCATTGTCGTGGCCGATATGCTGCACCACACCGGCGCCGCGTATGTGATGGACGGCCTTATCGCCATTGTGTACAACCATTTTTTATTTTGTCTGCCGTCTGCTACCCCTGACCATAAGCGGATACAGACTCCTGGACAGTGAATAGACCGTCCGTACAATCTCATTTATGTGAGTGTTAAACGTCAGTCGTTGGTCCAGTCTCCAAGTCGAGGTAACAATTAATTCCGACTTAAAACCCCTGGCAACTGGGTTAATAGCACTCGCATAAAATGGTTTTTTTCGCAAACAAACGCTTGGTGTGCGAAATAAAAATTGCACATTTTTTCAAACAGTTTTTTTTTTGGCACGAAGGGAAAGGGTGGGAGAAAAATCCTTTTCGCCACTTGATAGCTTTTTTATTAACGTCGTATCAAAGCAAAGTTCTTGCTGCGTAGCAGAGTTCAAAAGATCTACAGCCTCACGATGGTCCACATACATACTCAAAATGATCCCATTTTCTTTAAAAAAGTCATATGGACCGACGAATCCAAATTCTCACGAGAAGGTACTTATAAGCGACGAAATAAACACTTTTGGGGTGATGAAAACCTTCATGTTACTAGAGAATCTGGATTTCAAGAAAAATTTAGTTTCAACGTTTTTTGCATGTTGAAGGATAATAAATGTATGACGAAATACTGACGTCTAGAAAATATTTTGAGATTATGTTGATACCCAAATTTTCAAAATAATGTGTTTACCCATTCTTCACATAATTCTAATACTCCATCCACTATCAATTACCCTGTATAAGGTAGAAAAGTAATAGTTATGTAAGTGTTCAGGTAATAGTTATTTGTTTAACTAGGCAGCAAAATGGTAGATTGACTGCCGCGGTTGAGGAAGGCGGTCAAAGGAGTCAATCTATTTCGCTGTTGAGTTGAACATATAATTTTTTCGCCGATTGTTTAAATATATTCTAAAATAATTAAATTATTACAATTCTCAATCTCTTTATTTTTGTTGTAATAAATTCAATAAAAATTCATTAAAAATCGCAGTTGTTACTAGTTGGTTACCATGGAAACTAAGTGTCACTTTCCCTGCCTAGGCAGGAAAATGCTCACTTTCCTGCCTAAGCAGGGAAAGTGACACTTTGCTGATTGACATTAGTCAGCAAAGTTAGTACTTTGCTGTCAATCGGCGAAAATAGTGTTTTCCTCCGCGTATGGCTTTTGCAGATAGTTCAAATGTGCTTTTAGAGGGCGAAATATTAAACATAATATTTTTAGTCGCAAACTCCTCTATAAATCCTTATTTTACTATAAGGAAAGTAACCAGACTGCAACCAAAGTTACAACTCTGGCGCGTTAAGTGTAATAATTGCATATTACCATCAAAACGCTAATGCTTCGATTGCAACAAACACCAGCCGAGTAGAATCAGTCTCTCGGCTGGTGTTACCTAAAGTTTTATTCATCTTTGCGCTTCTAAATGTTGATAAGAACTACATTCTGCTCAACACATTTACGTATTATATAACATCATTATACCTTGATGAAGCTATCAAAATCTTTTCTAGATAAGTTTTTGTATTGGACACGCGAAAATTTGTGGAGGGGAAGAACAAATATTTGTTGTTATACTTTCAGTTTTTTAATCAACAATTTTTGAATTACAATAATTCGCCCATTCCCCTGTACAAACAGCTTTGGACGCCAGTGTCTCACCCTTGTGCGACGACAAGGGGGCGGTTAAACTGTGTCAACACGGATAAGAGCTTTTTAATCCGCCAACATGCTGCGCCTCCATTAAGTGTTATTATAAGATTATAGACTAAACTTTTGCCAAAAGTAGACGCGATTATACAATTTCCAACAAACTATGTTATAATAACTTTAAAGTTCACACTATGTACGAGTACGTTGGCCCCGGCAACGCTTGATCGCAAATTTTACTCGTTAAATTTATTGCAGTTATTCGGCAAAATACAAGGGGGAAAACCCAGGACCATACTGGGAATTGTCTGCTGGTTAAAGTACCTATTATATGAGGTACATAATATAATTTATGCATATATTATCCCATTTGGGTCCGATTTTAGAATTATACTTCGGCCGAAACTCGAATTAGTAACGCAAAATATAAGCGGCACCTCGTTCTACCACATAATCCCATTGAATCGAGAGAAATATATTAATTTTTATCCGCCTAGTAGAAATGGAAACCACGACTACCACAAACAATTTTAATGACCTAATCGACCGAATAAAGTAAATGATTTAACGTGTCGCCTTTATACCTAATAATTTGTTCGACTAACTATTCAGTCGTAAACAAACTTGGAAAGAAAGAAAGAAACCGTATATCCCGTTCACTCAGTGGCGCCACATACGTATTTATGTAGGTATATATAAAATAATAATATTTCATAAAATAAAAAATAAATATAATTAAATTTGTTTTCACGCTCAACTCAGAGAAAAAGAAAAACTGGAGTTCTTTTAAAGAAATTTTTAACTGCAGGCATAATTTTATTAGGAGTGGAATACTTACGTAACCTGACATTAAAGCTGTAGAATGGTTGATGTTTATAAAAATTTTAACCATGCCAGTTGTTCTTATTGCCCAGCAAGGACCAACGTGGGAGCATATTCCTTGCCGAGAAAGGATGGTGACAGAGTTGTTAATTAGGGAGTAACAGGTTAAAAAAGAAAATAAATAAATAAATAGACTTACAACTTAAAAACAAATAACTGTTCTAACAACATAAATAAACTTTCTTGTTAAAATAGAATAATTAAAAACAGAACATACCAAAGTTAAAAATAAATAACTGTTCTATAACAACATAAATAAACGTTCTTGTGAAAACAATATAATAGAAAACAAAACTTACCAACAATAATTTTCCACAATATTCATCACAATAACTACATGACACTATTACAGATTATCACTCACTCACCACTGTCACTATCACTGCTGGCTCCTACATTTATTATTATTTGCTCAATCACTGCGTATTCCACATTTTTTCTTCAACTTTTTTAACGTGCCAATATTTTTGCCAATAATCAGCTGTGCACTGGATAGAAGGTCTTTTACATGTTCTAATTTAAAAGTTCTATTTTCTCTTGCAACATTCCCCTTTACTTCAGCCCAAATAAGCTCAATGGGATTGAGTTCACAGTGGTAAGACGGCAGCCGTAATACTTCAATACCTCTAGCTCTAGCCACTTCATCCACCATATATTTCTTATATATCGGCGAATGCTCTTTCGCTGGGGTTAGCAGTTCGGCTTTCAGCGAAGCACGATCGAATAGGATGCCTTTTATTTCCATCTAACCATTCTTGAAATTGCGTTTTTCGCCATGCACTGGTTGGTAATTTTTCCAGTAATCGACTGTGGTACGGGGCGTTATCTATAATAACAACAGATCCGGGTTCAACATTAGCAAGAATTTTTGCAAACCGTTCCTCGAAAACATCCGCATTCATGTCCTCATGATAATCGCCACTATTTTTCGACACGAACGGTATAGAAGTCCATCTTCCACGAATCCTGAATCACTTCCTATGTGCGTTATTATTAAGCCTGTTGACATTTTTAATCCTGTTGACCAATCTTCTATATGGCCTTGACGAACACTTTTTACATTTCTATCTTGCCAAAATTGCATTACAGTATGTCCTTCATTTAACCACGTCTCATCTAAATAATAGTATTTTCTTCCTCTTCCACAGGCAGCTCTAATTGCCCGAATATAATTGCTTCGCCAACAAATAATATCATTTATCTCAAGTAGGAGGCTATTTCTCTTTCCTTTTACAAATACAAAGTTCATATCATGCAAACATTTCTTTAACCTCGATTTGCCCATTTTGGATATATGTTCATCATCATTCAGGGACTGTAAAATTTTCTTAACAGTCAGGATTTCATTATCATAGAAGAATTTATGAACTCTACGTCGTATTCCACTTTTCTAATATTATTTTTTCCTTCCAGACTTCGCTTTAGGTTTCTGAACATGCCCTTCATTTTTTCTTCTCTTAAAATTCTGTAAATGATCCGCTCGCTCACGCCGGTATACCCTGAAGTCATGTTAACTAAACATGTTGATCCTGATTTCTGTACCATGGGATGATCTTTCTCCAATGCATGATATACATTCAAAATAATTTTCTTCTCCTTGAAGCTTAATGGAAACTTTCTAGGGGTATGAACTTTTACCACTTCTTTTGAACAACCGGGAACCGCTTCCATTTTTGCACATTTAAAAAGATTACGATACCCCACAATTACACTTATTTTCACTAAAGCACCAACAAAATAAAACTTTAAGGCACTGTGATACAACAAGTACGTAATTTATAAACAAAAATTAATGCCGCCCAATTCATAAACAATTCACACTATAAATATTTCACACGAAATACAATTTTAAGGCACTATGATACCACAAATACGTAATTTATAAACAACAAATTAATAACGCACAACTGATAAACCACCGCACTCTATGTATACTGATTTTAAACTGAGTTATAACGGTTTAACGCATTAAACACCGCTGAATACGTGGATAATGTTACCAGATTTAAGCATAATATTTTAAATCTAAGATATGGTAGTTCATGCATAGTTAATTCAATCCGAGGACTTGTTTATTTTAACAAATCCATAGTTTCAGTATGGTGTGTGTTAGTAAAAAAAAAATGTGTTAGCTCTTTAACTATTAAGATCTAGAGGTATTTGGTTGATTCGCTTTCTAGTTGATAGATACTGTCCTGGTAAAGTATAATTTAAAATCTATTGTTTACTATTTCCCGTAAACTCTCTGTACATAGGTTCAATAAATTCTTCACTAACCATTACTTCATTAATCATTTAAATTACAATAAATAGCCCTTATACACATTAGTGCGCACTAACTACAAATTTCATGTACTATAGTCTCACTACTATAATAATTCACAACTTGTTATTGTTCTTTATCTTATCTGATCTTCAATATCAGAATTGAACTTTATACTGAACTGAATTGTCCGCGTGCGCCGGATTTACCTCTTATATATACGTATCGAACGTACTCGAATTCTCCTTACAGAATCCGTTGCGAAATGCCTGGAAATTTTTACAGTTTTCTGGTGGTCTTCTGACGGTTCGTCAGTTAGCCGAAAGATGGCGCTGCCCTACCAACCGTCAACTAATCAGGTCTCCCTTCACTCTGTATCAGGATCTAATTAAATCTCTCTCCGTCAGAGGACAGCACATGACACTGCCCCGTCCTTAAGCCTAAACTTCCCGGTCACATACTTCGCATGTCTATTTTCATCTTGGACTTCTTTCTACGTTGGAACCGATAAACGATAAACAACGCCGTTAATCATTGTGATGACAGAGTACGGTCCTTCCCAAGGTGAGCGAGGCTTCTAGAATCCTTCTTCTGTACAGTTAAACCAAGTCCCCCACCTTGAATCCTGCTGAATTGACATTACGGTCATATCGAGACTTCATTCGGTCACCACTCCCTGTAGGTGTTCCCTTGGTAGCCACACCCGCACAAACCTTGCAACTGCGACACTAAGCCTCTACATCCTGACTTGTATTTATCCAGTGGAATCGTTCCCGTACTCTAGCCAAGGTCTTACTTCTGCCAAAATGCTCTCCGGATATTCCTTCGTGCACTTCCTGAAGTAATTTTGGTACCCGGCACGTGGGTATCACCAGCCGTATTGTAACTTCCTTCTCATCCCGGTTCTCCCATGCGCTCCGGAATAGCCAATCTTCAAGCCTCAGGGAATCCCATTGCTCCCTCAAAGCCTTCAGTTCGACACTTTTATCCGAAACATCCTTCCATTCTGGTTGCGTGCCTTTTTATTTTTCTTTCAGTATAGGTCCAATTCCGTCGTCGCTCAGTTGTTTGTTCCTTACAATTCCCTTTGTCCAGTCCTTCGGAACCTCTATCTTAACAGTCTTTACTTCCGCTACCTACTGCTGTCTTTTTACATCCTCGGCAGTTACTTACCCCGTTTCCTCTTTCTTTGCAACGCTTACTTCTCTAAGGTTCCATTTTCGGCAATCACTCGTCATATGCCCTGGTTTGCTGCACTGGTAACATTCGATACCTCCGCTGGGCTTTACACCTTCTTGTTGGTTTTCCTGTTTGCCTGGAAAACTTGCCTTGGTGATCAATTGAGTAAACATCTTATGTATGTCCTTTAGTTTAGTGTCCAAATTCGTTTCCTCTGATCGGGCTTCTTCCACAGAGACGGATCATATTCTGTGCCGTGAGGAATCCATATAGGCGGCCTCTACATCAAGTGCATGGATCAATATTTCGCTACTAGTCTTATACCGGGATAGTCTAAGAACCCGCCTGATCTCCTCGTCTTTTATGCCATCAATAAATGCATCAACTGCCAATTGCTCCTGGAACTGCCTTGGTGCATTCGGGTAAGCCAAGTGTGTCAGTCCCTCTACTCCCCAGCTTTTTGTATACGCGATTTCAGCTGAGTCTAATAGAGTTCAGCAAAGCGTTGGTCTCCATATCTTAAATCGTTCTTTCCTGTCCTTTTATTTCTTCTTGACGTCGTTTTTCCTGGTCTAACATAATGTGTCTTAATCCGGCTAACATGTCTTGCAATTGTTTTTCAGCTGCCATGTTCCTTGTTTCCATTAAACTTTTTGAAACGGCACGGCAAAGTCTCATTTAAAATTTATATCAAGTTTAAGTCAAATATTTCGACAAAATTCGGAATAGAATGTTCTAGAAATGTTCTCGAGATGTCACAAATAGGTCTTATTTATTGTCTATATTGTAAATAAGCATCTTAGTATTGCACACGCACAGAAAACTTTGAAAGGTGGATAGTTTCTAAGAACAAATTAAAAATTTTGCTTGCTTGTTTGCTGAACAATTATTTAGATGATAGTAGATGCCCTGCTCAAAGATTAAGTTTATATACAGTTTTTCTCATTTTTTTTTCAGTGTTACATAAAGGCCAAGTAACAACGAAATACTATAGATTTCTATGCAAAGGAGGGGGCTGGGTATGGATGCAGAGCTACGCAACCATTGTACATAATTCAAGGTCATCAAGGCCTCATTGCATCGTTTCCGTCAACTATGTCTTAAGGTAGGCTAACTTGAATAGATCATTATCCACTTGTCGAAATAACAGCCCTATTTATATAATAAAGAAAAGTACTCAGACAGAAGTGTTAGAAAATACACATAAAAATACGTAGTAAAGTAAAAAATATAGAGTATTTTATCTTTCTTACTCCATGAATAGTGAGGATATGCAAAATACTCTGAGCAAATTAATTGGCGCAGCAGGTCGGATACCGATGCAACATGGCACTAATGCTTACGACTCTGCGACTAATCTCTCCCTAATGTCGGGGAACTTATATATTGTAAACAGGTTTACGGTACATTTTCGCAGTACAGACATCAACAGCCAATGCTGGTGTACAACAAGCAGTAGCAGATCCGAAACATTTGCGAAAATGTGGTTAATGTTCTAAATTGTTAGGGGGGTGAGGATGTCGCTTGAACACTTATATTGGTCTTTATATATACACATAGCTACATTACAGATATTCTTATTTTCAGCGACTTTGAAGCAAAAGAATTTGTCCTAAATCTTGCCCAAGGTTCTCCTAGGGACGAAGTACCCAGTTCACCACAATCGCCTCTACACACCTCTGCGAGGGTCATCCCATCACACCAGAAATTCCAGGCATCACATCCACATCCGTCACATCCGCCCCGGTTACCTCCCACGATAATATCCCCACAAGCAACAGACGACGACTTCAGCGACTCCAATGGAGCCATCACATACGCCCCACCAGAGTATTCTTTATTTTTGCACAATTACTCTAATGAGGAGACTTATTACCAACACCAAGAAATATTCTACCCCTATTCCGACCAGGAAATCAGCCAGCATCATTTACTGAACGCCTCGGTGACGTCACAACACAGACCTTTCAGTGCATCATCCAGCTCGTGTAGCTCGTCTGAAAGTGAACATCTCCACCAGAATATAACTGGTAACGCGTACTTTGCGGAAAACCTTCACGGACACAATGTTAATATCAGTTGTTTTAATAATAACCAGAGTCACGCGCAACCGCAGAATTGGCACGAACAGGAGTTTAAGCCGATACCGCATCAGGCTCACACAGCGAACTATACTAGTGTTATAGTAGACACTCAACAATACCAACTGGCCAACGAATATGTTCACTAGCTGTAGTCGTAAGTTGTGAAATTATGAATGTGAATGTGCAGTTTGACGCGAGGCTAAGGAAATTCAAAATCTTTTGAGGTCGTTAGTATCGCGGATGATAGGAGAGGGTCGCCGATGGTTCCCTGAGGTACCCCCTTATCTACGATGCGCTATTTAATTTAAGGATTAACTACACATTTAAATTCATATACCGGATGGGCTATAAAACACCTGATTTTTTAAATTAATTTTAACTTATACCAAATGAAATTGACGGATATAAGTACGTTTAAAATAAGTAGATTTTAATTTTAAGTTATGTACCGAATGATTGCCAGTTTATCTGATTCTTTTTAATCAAATCCTGGTCAAGAGGTATATCAGTGAAGAGTTCTAAACTGATGTCTATCATATTCATTTCTATTTTAGGTAAAGATAAATATACAAATAGGCCATTTACGTGATCGTCTAGTTTGGCAAAAGTTAACGCTCAAATTTTGTTGTTTGTTGTAACCCAGGTTATTTTATGTAAAGTTTGATATCACTTGTTTCTACATCCTGATTTTATTTATTTATTGCCAATTGACCAAGTAAGCTACCACCATTTATCGGTTCAATATATGTTTAATTTGAAATATTTTGTTGAATTCTACAGTGTGTGCGATTTAATTCAGCTAACAAACGGGTGGAATAACACGAAAATGTAACAAAGTATTTAAAATGTTTGTGTTCTCAATATAACCTCTTTCACATCTTTCATAACGAAGTTTCAAATTTTAACGGGTCCTCATTAATTGTTGTGGTGTCATTTCCCTGCACTTTCGTTCAATTCTTTCTCTTAATTCGTCAACATTTTGTGGTCACGTGTTGTAAACTTTTTCTTTTAAAATTCCTCCAAAAAATCCAAAGATGTGGCGAACATGGCAGTCAATTGATAAGAGGGCTATTTCATCTTACCCATCTGTTTGAAAATTTTATTCCATTAAGCTTAAAATGACTTTTACGTTTTCTTCCTTATTTAGTACTTCCATAAAATCCCATTTAGGGGACCTTAGTAGCCATTGAAAATATGTGTACTGTTCCCAAAAAAGAAATAAATAAATCGGGCAGCTCGTTCCAAAATAACAGGACGTTGCGGTATTAAATGTCACACACTGTATATGATGTATGTATGTGACAGTTAAAATTGTGTATATTGCCAAGTGAGAATTCTGACAGAATATTTCAAAAAAGCAAAGCATTCTTGCAATGCAATGGCGTTGAGTACTTGCAGGAAATACAGCGATATCGCCGTACCTTCTAGCGTCTGATATGTGAGTATAAACGCAGAAGCTATGCAATCTTAGTCGAGGATTGCGTAGGAGATATACCATCCATCGACCTTCCGATGGATGGTATATCTACTACGCAATCCTCAACATCCTCGACATCCCTTGATGTAAAGCAGTCGCTTGTCTATTAAATGTTAGGCAAGTAAAAGATCCGTACTCTTCGACAGAAAAAGAGGTTCGATAAAATTCCTTGTTAGGAATAGTTGCCTCACTGTCGTCTAAGTGAATGTGTGTGGAAATACCACATCATCAATCCCATTTTCTGTGTCCAAATATAATTCGTCGAATGTTGTATCCACCAAATTGAAAGGTTCCTGCTCATACCTTAAATTTATGTTATGTATGTTTATGTGATATTTGAGCGTCCAAGCCTAGAACTTGTCGAAGATTAAGGTGACGTTATGCCAACACAAATTCGTCGCAAATATTTATTAAAAATTTACATTTTTTACATCACATTAGGCGCTGTAAATCGAGATTTGAAATTAACTAACTATTTATGGTTATTCTCACGTGAATACGTGTTATAAATTGTCAAAAGGGTAGAGGTCTGTTATTTTTGAAAATAGAAAAAAACAGTTTCTTATAAAAGTTGTAGGGTCTTACCTATATTTTATTGAAAAGTGATAAAAAAAACAATATCATGCACAGGTCACGTGATACGAAATAAATATGTTTTTTTTTTAAATGGAGCGCCCTTTATATTATTGCATTTTCGAGAAGCCCTTTTTCCCCTGCTTTCAAATATATAATATTGTATAGATCTGTCTTAAATACTTCTTTATATATTTGACATTCAAAATGCAAATAAGCTGCTTCATTGCAAGAAGAGTGAGTCATGCTTGTTAAAATAGAAGTGAAACAAAAATAACAAGGTAGGCCACGAAAATAATTATTTTATTGTTTATTCAATTTTGACATTTCAAACTGTCATTATTAACTCCATAGCAACAACCGTAAATTCACTAGATAAATAAAAAGTTTTTCTACGACTGCTTTGAAAAGTGCTACTAACTACGCACTACTAGTTACGCTTGAAAATTATTTATTTCACATAGCGTGTGATAAATCTTTAACGCGCGCTAACAATATGTGAAGACGCTTTCGCGTATGAAAAGTGCTATTTTCAACATGTAAATTATATATGACCTAACTATAATCACGTGTAAATATTTAATATGATATTAGAATTAACTTCATATTTAATTTATTAAAAAACAGATTTAACAAAGCAAGAGAAAACTCTTTATAATAAAATAATACTACATAAGTAATCAATGAAAGAAATTGTTTTGTAAGGACTATATTGATGCTTTTTCAAAGTTCCTTGGATGTTGGAATAACTTTTTTTCAGTTCACGACAAACATTTAATAAGCTATTAACCAAATTTTCTAAAACAAATATTAAAACAGGGTATCGATCTATTTATATAATAAATTATTTTCTTACTTTCAAAATATAACAATATATCTAGATCTTCTTCCCGTTTGCTGTAACGTTACGTCGTTTTTTGAAAAACTATAGGTCCTATTTACATGACGTTAAACATTCAAAAACGTGTTTAAAGTAGGAATCGCTCGATTCGGATGCAACGTCATGTATTCTCTTCTTATGGCACATTTATTTTTATTATTTTTCACATAAAGGGAAAATATTTCGACCTTTTCAGCCTCACTATAACCCATTTCGATTAAATAAATCTTAATAATGACGGTTTGAAATGTCAAAATTGAATAAACAATAAAATAATTATTTTCGTGGCCTACCTTGTTATTTTTGTTTCACTTGTGTTTCGACACGCATGGCTCACTCTTCTTGCAATAAAGCAGCTCATTTCAAATCAAATCAAATTTCAAAGTAGGAATATCCTAATATACAATAATAGTAATACAAAAAAATACAAATACAGAAAGAAATAATATTTAAAAGTATTACAATGTAACGACGAATTTGGTATAGACAATAAGTAACAACTAATACTAACAAAAGATTACACATAACGGATCATGCATTTTTTATGTAATCCAAAAGGTTTTTTTTAAACAAGTAAATTGATTGACTAGATTTTATAGTCCATGGAAGCTTAGTAAACTGATCAATGCCTTTAAAAAACAAGGTATTCATGCCTATTCTAGTATTGGTTCTATTTAAAATTATTCCTATTACAACTGAGATAACGATGAATCTGATCATTATACACTATAAACTCATCAAAATATGAAGGTAGTTAGTTGTTTACTATTTTAAAAATAAACACCATGCTACAAAAAATACACGATTTGAAACCGATAGCCATTGTAAAGTAGACAACATTAATACAATTGGAGTATATCTATTACATCCTAATATGATTCTCATTCCCCTATTTTGCAATTTTTGCAATCTGGATAATTTATTCAGATCAAAGAGATAAGTACGGTGGCGCAATACTCAAAATATATATAATATTATACACAGTAATTTTACTATATGTTGATAGTTCATTAGCAATTCTGGAAAAGAGATAATTTTTTTACAAATATAATTACAATGGCTATTGAAATTTAAAGTGCTATCAAGAATAAATTCTGAATGAAGTGAAGTGAGGTGGTTGAGTGGAAGAGTAGCATTAAAAAAAAAAAAAATAATTTCTGTTCCAAAGTCGATACGTGTGTTATTAATTGAAAGAATTAGTGAGTTAATATCTATGCTGTTATATTTATATTTTGTTGTAAAAATTATTGCTTTAGTTTAAGTTATATTAAGTTTTAATTTATTAGTTATAAGATAAAGTTTAGCTTTTTCCGGAATTGTGTTCACTTATTAACCGCATCAATATAAATAATAAACGATAAAAATCCAAGGACACTTTCTTGAGGTACACCAAAATTATTAATCATATCATCCGAAAGTGAATTGCCAATTCTGACTTTTTAGGAACGATAACTAAATAGTTTTGCAGCCACTTTAATACGTCATCCCGTACACCATATATTTGTAGATTTTAAATTAATATATTGCGATCAATTGTCTCAAAAGCCAGTTTTAGATCTAAAAACAGCAACAGTATATTTATTGTCATCAATCTTATTAATCGAGTTAATGTTAATTGAATCGACGTTTCACAAGAATGTTTAGAACGAAAACCAGATTGATTATCTATCAATTTACCATTCTTTTCAAAGTGGGACAATAATTGGCTATAAACCGCTAACTCCAAAATTTTCTCACAAGGGGGTAGTGTATTAACGGGTCTAAATTCACATGCTTTAATTGTGTTATTCACTCTCGGAATAGGATGAACAGTACTAGTTTTCAGTTAACTTGGAAATGTACCTTGTGATAAAGAAGTATTGATAAACTTTAATATTACTTGACAAACTGAACCAATAGTTGCTTTAAATATTATAGAATTTAAAACGTTATTTATATCAAATTTATTTTATAGGGAATTGATCAATTCAACTAATTGAATCATATTCAAAAGTTCAAATTTAGTATCAATACTTAAAATTTGTTCAACACTCTCAATAAAAGTTAACAGCTATGTTTTTATCATCCCTTATTATGGTAGCCTGACCCTCAAGTTCAAATTGTACACCATTAATATTAACATGTTCATTATTATTGATAATTTTTTTTAGCGATTTCCACATTAATTTTTACGTTTTTATTTCTATAAATTGTATTATAATAATAATTCCTCTTTTTTTATTTTTAACAAATTTACAACTTCATTCACACTTTAGATAGATAGATAGATAGATAGATGATTTATTGGTGTTACTAACAAAAAATGTTTTACAAAAGCCAAAGAAAATACAAATACAATGAAAGTACATATACAATACAAATACAATGTAAATAACAATACATTCTATTAGAAGATAGTACAAATAGTAAAAAAGTTGATATAAAATATAAAGTAAAAAAATAACAACATACAAATGTGTATAACATATCAAAAACATATTAAAATATTAACGTCCAATGACATCAAATACTTTGGAGTCTAAAAAATCGCCAATGGTATAAAAAGCTCGTGATAATAAATTTTTTTTAATGCATTCTTTACAAATATTAATAGGCAGAGATCTCATCCTGTAAGGTAAATTGTTGAAAAACTTTGGTCCATAATAATTAGAGCCATTTCTACTGGATTTAAATCTTAAATAACTCATTCTTATATCATTGGTATGACGGTTATTATGGTCATGGACTGATTTTTGAGTTATATATTGATCCTGGTATTTTTTGACATGCATGAGACAGGTATATGGTATATATATCTATATATATATATATATATATATATATATATATATATATATAGAGAGAGAGAGAGAGAGAGAGAAAGAGAGAGAGAGAGAAAGAGAGAGAGAGAGAAAGAGAGAGAGAGAGAAAGAGAGAGAGCAGGTTGGTGGCCACTGTCATTTGTCTGTTCCATGACCTGTGGCATACTGATGAGAACTAATAAGTTCGAAACCGGTCTATGTCTGGTCAGGGAATTGACAAATGACATCGGCTACCAACCTTTCATGATTGTAAGGTATAATTCAATGCAAGTCGGGGTATTTGCCCGCTGCGAAAAGTAAATAAACATCATCCCGAAAATTCATATTATAATACGGATGCTTTTCGTTGGAGTGTAAAAATTCTACAAGCGCAAGGGGTGTGACCCCAATTTATCAAACCATGAGATATTTGTGACATTATCAGACTATGATAAGCTGTTAGTAGTACCTGCCTGAGAACTAATTTCGAGAGACTTCTTATTACAAATATATTTTTAGACAACTTCTTGGATACATATTCAATATGTTGTCCCCAATTCAATTTTAACATGACACTAAAAACTTTACATTAACCGGATTATTGAACTCGTACGTGGGTCTATGAGAGACAATTACATTGAAAGTTTTGCTTACATTTAAGCTTAACTTATTTACAGTAAACCAGTCTTGGGCGGCAGACTGTGTATCAGTCATGAGTTCTCTAACCTTACTGAGGTCCCCGTGTCCAGTTAATAGCGTGGTGTCATCGGCAAACATTTGGCTCTAGGAACACTCTGTTCCAGATCATTTATATAGATCAGAAAAAGAGTTAGACACAGGACCGATCCTTGAGGCACACCGTGTTTAATATGGCGTAAACTAGAACATATTCCATTCTTAAATGTGTATTGTTGTCTATTGGAGAGATAAGAACATATTAATTGACAACTGATGTTATTGAATTTGTAATGCTTAAATTTATTTGGAAGAATATGATGCGATACACAGTCAAATGCCTTTTGTAAATCACAAAATGTTACACCGGCATACTCTCCATTTTCTTGTTTTTATTTTTTATGTTTATATTTTTGACAAAGAAGTCATTCGTTGATTTATTTGATCTGAACCCGAACTGAAAACGATAGAATAATTTACTGTTTTCAAAGTGATTGCAAATTTGACTTTTTAATGCAGTTTCAAATATTTTTAATATGATAGGTGTTAGAGGTATGGGTCTGAAATTAGATGACATTAATGGTCCACCTTTATGAACAGGAATGACTTTAGAAATTTTCAAAATGTCAGGAAAAGTACCACTGTCGATACACTCATTTATAAGTTTAGTTAACGGTTTTAAAATAATATGTTTTATTATAATAACAGACATACCAAAAACTGCTTTTAACTTTGATTTTATTAATTATATCCCTTACTGATTGTCGATATTAATTGTTCGTTCTACCATCGGAAAGAAGAATCAATGTGGTTACCCAATATATCTATAAATTGCAAGAATTTTACATTTGTCTCTATATCGGACACATCAACAAAGCTCCAATCAACTGACATTACTTTCTGGTGAAGCATAAGCAAACCTTCGTTTGCATTTTGAATGTCAAATATGTCAAGAAGTATTTAAGACAGACCTATACAATATTATATATTTGAAATTAGGGGAAAAAGGGCTTTTCGAAAATGAAAAATAATATATAGTGCGTTCCATTAAAAAAAAACATATATTTATTTCGTATCACGTGACCTTATATATGATATTGTTTTCTTATCATCGTTTCAATAAAATACAGATAAGGTCCTAGAGTGGAAGAGTAGCTGTAGCTAAACTCCGCCAGTACGTAAATATATACAAGGCATTAAAAAAAAAAAAAAAACTTAAACTTTAGCACAACAAATTGTGTGGAAGATGGAGGATGTAAGATTTGTATGAAATAAGGTTCGAACCTTCCACTTCCTCCGACCGTTCCCCACGCGCTTGTCAAATTACTCTTGAATTTCATCATCCAGTTATTTTCAAACATACGTTGTTGCGTTGTCCAGTTGCAACAAATTTAGTGTCAAACGATAGAATTATACATTAGAAAGTAAGTCTACCTTTGTGGGCGTGGAGCATAGTCATCGGGTCCAACTATTAACATTTGCAGTTGTATACTAATACAGCCTATTTTAGTTTTTCTTCAACAGTTTGCCGGGTGATTCAGTTTAGTATTCGCGCCCCTGTATCTTTTTTATTTCAACAATAAACTACAATAAATCATATATATTAGTAAGTCGCTCTATCAGATGATGTCCTTGAATCATCTCTGTGATGACATATGCCAAAGTAGTGATAATCAACTTTTTTTTTCAAATGGTATACTATACATTCTTTGCCGATTATTGTAGAGATTTTAATTCTGCATGCAACTGTGTAAAAAAGAAATGAAGAAAAATTTCGGGAAAATTAATAAAATATGATAAAACTACATTCAAAGGTTTTGTTTCTGAATCAGCATAGTTGGCCATGGAAGCAACTAAAACTTGACACTGTAAGTAATTTTCTAGTACCACCTAGGCGAATCCAACTCGAAAGAGAAGTATTTCATCGAGGATAGTATACGGTGGTGAGAAGTAAAAATTTCGAAACAGTTTAATGTTTTAACTAAAGAAATTTTTGTTTTTAAATAACTATGTCATTCATTTTTATAAGAACAAACAATTAAATCGTATCTTTAGTTAATTAATGATAATAATACCTACTCAATAATAATATTTAAATAACAATTAAAAATTACTAATAATAATAATAATCTTTATTGTCCCAAATAAAAAAATACCAGTACAAAAGCCCATGTGGTGCAGGACTAGTCAAATAGACATACACAACAAAATTAAAAAAGTAAATAATACCAAAATTAGACTCTACTCCAAATATTTTATATATGTTCATATGTTCTTTAACATCATGAATTAAGAACTCATATAAAATGTTTTTGAATTGCTTTGTGCTTTTAATACTTTTAATATAATTAAGAAGTTTATTAAAAAATTTAATACCTACATATACTGGATTAGTTTCATATGTGGTTTCATATAATGATAAATTATGTTGCGGAATGACTAAGGCATTGGAATTACTAGTGTCATAATCATTATTAAAATTATTTGCAAGAATGAAATGTATCTACACCTGCTATATTGCGTAACGCCCTTTTTTGCATTCTAAAAACTTTTATCCATAGACATGAAGATCCCCAAAATAAAATGCTATAAGTTATTCTTGAGTAAAAATGTGCATAATAATAAGCTAATGATATTAGATTGCTAGTTAGAAATTTAATTCTATATAATACATAACATACTGATGACAATTTTAAACATATATCACTTATGTGATCATCCTAATTTAAAGACTGGTTAATATATATACCTAAAAATTTGACAGTATCTGCCTGTTTTATAGATTAATTGGCTTTCAGTTACTGGAGCATATTTCGTTTTAAATAATATAAACTATGTCTATCTATGTCTTATAAATATTTAAAAATAGCTTGTTTTCCTTAAACCACTCAACAAACACATTTACAATATTCTGACTATGTAAAACATCACTCTGAGATAGACCTGAACAAACAAAAGAGGTATCATCAGCGAATAATGTTAAATTATCTTGATTAAGAAATATTTCCTAAATCATTGATAAAGGCAATGAATAAGAGGGGCCCAAGGACCGAACCTTGGGGTACATCGCATTCAATATTTAATTTATTTGACATACAACGCTGAATCTCAACTATTTGACTAATTTGAGAAAGGTACGAACGAATCCAATCATATATTTTACCTTGTAATCCATACATACACAACTTATCAAGCAGAAGCTCATGATTTACGAGGTCGAATGCTTTACTCAGGTCTAAAAATATACCGATAAATTTGTTTTTATTACTCAAACTTTCATGAAGAGACATTAAAATTTTTATTTTATTATTGCTGATTTTGTAGATTTATTTTTTTGAAAACCAAACTGACAAGGTGAAAGTATATTAAACTTTGAAAGAAAGTTAGTAATTCTATTAAAAACAACTTTTTCCAGAATTTTTGATAAGGTGGACAATAAGGAAATCAAAGCAAAAATGTAAAGCAACGACAGGCGCAGTTAGTACTTGGATGGTGACCATTCCAACGGAAACCGCGTTCTCGCCTCACACATCTTCCAGCGGCTTGTATATCAGTGTATACGCGGAAGCTATACAACCTTAGGCGAGGGTTGTATAGGAGATATACCATCCTTCGGAGGGGATGTAAAGCCGTCGGTCCCTTGTCTATTAAATGTTAGGCAAGTAAAAGATCCCTACTCTTCTTAAGGGAAGAGGTTCGGCAAAATTCCTGGTTGGGCGTAGCTCGTCTACAGGCGTCGGTGTTAGGCCTCAGTAGCGGAAATAGGCCGACGTTAAATAAATGTATAAAAAAAAATAATAATAAGGAAATAGGCCTATAATTATCCACTTCATTTCTGGCTCCTTTTTTGTGAATAGGAATAACTTTCGCAGTTTTTAAAATACTAGGAAAGACACCTTCATTAATAAATAAATTAATTAAACATGTTATTGGCTTTACAAAAAAATCAATATACTTTTTTAATAAATTTGATGAAACATTATCAAGACCTGTCAAGTTAGATCCTTTCATTGTACTAATAATATTGAAAATCTCTGCTTCAGATGCTTTTTCTAAATATAATGTTGGATAGTAAATGTCTGTTGATAGTTTAAATTTATTGACATTGCCAGTTAATTGATTTGGAATATTTATAAAATGTTTGTTAAACGCATTTGCTATTTTAAGAGGATCAGATTAACTATCATTTTCTATTATTATTTCTTTGACAGAGTGTACATCATCCTTGTGCGTGCTAATGTTATTATTTATAACTTTCCAAGCTGCTTGACATTTATTGCTAGTTTTATTGTAAAAATTATCATTATATAAAATTTCTGCCCTTTCAAGAACTTGTCTATAAACTTTCTTGTATTTTTTAAAATTTTCGTTGTTGGTTTCAGATTTGGTTGTTAACATTTTCTTATGCAAATTTTTTAATTGTTTTGATGAATATTTTAGACCTTGCGTTAGCCAAATTTTAGGTTTTCTTGTATTATTTACTCTTGCCTTTTTATTATATGGGAAATTTAAATTAATATAATACCTTAAAATATCTGTAAATCTTTCAAATGCACTATTTACATCCCCAGATATATAAATATCATGCCAATTTTCCCTGCTAATATATGATAAAAATGTTGTGATAATTACTTGTATTAAATAACTTTGTAATGGTGGAAATGGGCAATTTTTGTAAAGCTTTATCAAGTACTAATATCTGTGCAGCATGATCTGAAATACTTTCATAAAGTACCGAACAAAAAACATTCTTGCAAAAATTTATATGTAGTCTATATTTTTTGCAGAATTTAGAGTTTTCTAATAGGTGCTCTTACTAAGTTGGATATATTGTGTGACAACATAGTATTGACTAGATCAATTTTTTGTGCAGATTCCACTGAATGAATAATCAATGTTTATATCACCACATAAAATTACTTTCGTATTAGGTTTTTAACAGATGCAACGTAAAATGATATCTAGATCTATTAAAAATACATTAAAGTCACTTTCTGGTGATCTATACGAAGTTAAAATATTGAATGTTTCATTATTTGATTTAATTTCAATGCCGGTAATCTATAACATTTTATTTTTTCTTTACAAAACGATTTGATAAACTTATTTCTTGTACATTTAAAGTTAAAAAAAAATGTACAAAAACAGCAACATCACCATTTTTAAACTGTTGTCTACAAAATATTGAACCTAACTTATATCCATTCAATTTAAAAAATTTAACTTCAGACACATTTAACCAGTGCTCACTAATACAAGCAATATCTACTTTATTTTCAAACAGGCATATCTCAAGTTGTTCTATCTTATTTCTGATACATTGGATATTTAAACGCAAAATACTAAACTTACTATCTGTAGTTTTACTATTATTAATATCTAATTGCTATTTGTCCGTAGAGTTGTAACATATTTTTTGCCTCTCATTTTCCATTTTTTTCTGCAGTATGATACATGATAAATCAAAACATGAATGATGAACATCTAGGTTAGATTGTGATTTAGCATTTACTTCAAAACAATTTACACATTTTTCTGCCTCTTCTCTTTTATGACCTTTTTTGCACATTTTAGACGCCGATCAACATTCTCACTATATTGATTTTCACCATGATTAAATCCATCATCGATAACATCTAAAAATGCCCACATATTCAAAAACACGACATCTTGACCAATTCATGTAAATTTTTCCTTCATCCATTATCTTGAAATACGTTTTTGGGTCACATTCAATGATCGCCATATAGTTCTTCTTCATTTTTTTTACAGTAATTACGTTTAGCTTTACATTTGCATGGTTTAGATAGTCATTCTGATTTTTCATATTTCTAATTAATTCATCATTACTTAATTCCACATCAATATCTAAAATTTTTACACATGGATATTTTAATTTCGGAATATTTATATCATAATTTTCACTTAATTTTTCACTTGCAGCAATTTTATTTTTTCAGCTTCATGCTTGGTATCACATTTTATTAAAATACCACCTTCTTGAATGTTGCTAATTTCTGAAATTCCAACTTTTTATTGAGCAGGATTTAAATTTTCTTTAATAGATTCTTTAGTTTTGTTACATTCTTGTTTTGCTTTTGGTTTAATAACGACTACTTCCTTTGTAACACTTGCATAACTTTTCAAACTAGTTTCACCTTCCTCGACCCGTGGTTTATTTTTGATAGTTTCATACATAAAACTTATTTCATTTTTTATGTCTTTTTTAAAATTTTCCAAATCAGCATTTATTTTATTGATAATGCCCACAAACGACAAACAACTAACAACAAAGTATTATCAATATTTATTCTAGATAAGCCCAGCTAACCAGAGATTGTTATATATTTGATTGTGTTACTTATTTAATATATTATTTGTTCTTCCTAGTAATTAACTAGCGCATTCAGTTTATTAATAGGATGTGGCTATTTATACATACTGTATGTATACGCAATTGGCTATTTATACATACAGTATGTATACGCAATTGGCTATTTATACATACAGTATGTATAAGAAATTGGCTATTTATACATACAGTATAGCCGTCGAGGGCAAGGGACATTATCTATCATAAACAACTATACTACATCAAAAAATATTAACATATTTAACCCAACGAACTAACCTAAAGAAATATTCGTATTACGTATTTTAGTTAACAAAATGTGGTAAAAAAAAAACTGTAGCAAGCGGATTCGAACCGTCGACCTCACGTGTGAGAATCGGGAACACTAAGTATTACACCACAGACTGCTGATGGTTAACCTTATAATTCTTACTATATCAATATGTTTGAACGTCATCGCGCATGTGCGGCGTGAATTGCCTGGACAGTATGTATAAATAGCCACATCCTTATTAATATTTCAACTAGTACATGTGAAAATTTCACAATTTTAGATCTTAAAGAAACTAACTAACAACTAACAATTAAAAAAGTAAACATATTGTTTATTACTTCACATGTTCGAAGTGACCTCCGTTACTTCTATAAATATAATTGTCCTCTGCTTATCACGCCTTGGATACATAAATGTTGAAGAACTTCAACATTTAATCTGCAACATTCAACTTGTATTCTATTTTTAAGTTCGTCGACGTCATTTAGAGGTGTAAAGCAAACCCTTTCTTTTAGATAAGGCCAAAAGAAAAATCCAACGGTGTAAGATCTGGAGATCTTGCAGGCCACTTAACTCTCTCATTATGATTTCGGATCCATCTACCTGGATAAGCTGTATTTAAATAATTTGTTACAATTATGGCATTATGTGGCGGTGCCCCATCTTGCTGTAATATCATGTTATGCCTAATATGTAATGGAACGTCTTCTATGGAATTTAACAATTATTTTCTTAAAAACTGTAGATATCTTTCTTCAGTAAGTGTCCCTTCGTAAAACTTGTCTGTAAAGAATTCCGCACCATACGTCAATTCCCCAGATATTTTGGAAATTAGTTTCTTTAAGCCAGTGAGGATTATCCTGAGACCAATAATGGCAGTTATGTCCATTTACTATTCTATTATTATGGAAACCACATGACCACATGATGCGATCTATGATAGTCATTTCTTGAGACTGCCAACCATGCAACAAAATTTAGACGTCTCTCATAATCTCCAGGAACCAAACCCTGATGTAGATGTACTTTATATGATCGCAGTTTATTGTCTTTCAGAATTCTTTGAATCGTAAATATAAAATTGAGGAATGAAAATATGCGGGTCTACAAAAATACGGGCTAAAACTGCAACTGTATATTCTTCATCTCGTGCGATTCTGGGTTTAAAACCGCTTCTTTTTTTCTCAAAAGATTCACCAATATGGTTTCCGTTCTGGACGTTCGACCACGCATGCAGTTGCAAAGGTTGTGAGAGATATAGTCGGTGGTCTTGAGGGGGGTCAACACACTGCGATTACTCTGTGTGATCTCTGCAAGGACTGTGCCTCCCTCAATAAGTTAATAGAAAAATTGCAATGGTACGAAATTAGAGGGTTACCCCTCTCGCTTTTTAAATCATACCTGCTTAACCGTCAGCAGTGAGTTGTCATAGCCAATGAAACGTCAGGATTTCTAAACAATAATTATGGTGTACCCCAGGGCTCAGTCTTGGGGCCAATGTTATTTTTAGTTTATATGAACGACTTTCCTCAATTATTTATGTTGCCCAGCAAATTCACTCTGTTCGCCGATGACATCACTCTCTCGTGTTCCCATCATAACATTGACAATCTACTGGAACTATCTTCTCTCAATGAACTACAAGCAAAAAATTGTTCACCTCTAACGAACTAACACTTAATCAGGAGAAAACTCAGAGGCTGATAATATCCTCAAACAGAAATATATCCAAAGGCGAGCACGTTAAACTCCTAGGTATCTATCTAGATCATAAACTTAGTTGGGTAACCCATACTGATCATCTGGACAAAAGGCTTTCCAGCGTAATCTTTCTTTTTAGGAATCTAAAAAGCGTTCTTGAATTCGATCTATTAAAAAATACTTACTTCTCTCTTTTTCATTCAAGACTTTCCTACGCAGTTGATCTATGGTGTAACTCCCACCACGCATCTAAAGTCTTTCGACAACAAAAAAAAATTATAAGAGTTCTTGTCAACGCTAAATTTAGGGAGCATTGTCAACCCATCTTCATTGAATTGGGGATTATGCCACTACCTTCACTTTTTATCTACAACACTCTTATCGAGATTCACAGAAACGCATCCGGTCTCTCTATTCAGTCTGACTATCCTGAGCACAACACACGTGCTGCTGGACTTCTTAGAGTATCATGCTATAGGTTAACTCTAAGTGCAAAAAATTCACCCAACTTAAACCTCTATAACCAATTACCACATCATATTAGACAGTTAAACTTTAGGTCCTTCAAAAATAATGTAAACCGATTCATTCTTCAGTTCTGTTTTTACTCAATTGATGATTTTCTGAAGACGCCATATTTGGTCACTCCACTTTCGGTTGTCTAATGCTCATACTTGCAGTGGCGGCTCGTCAGGGATGGCAGGGTAGGCAGTGCCCACCAAATTACATAAGCGGTGGTTATAAAGGTATATTTATATTTTTATATATTTTTGTAGTGAAATTATCAAGAAAAATTTTGCGGTTAATTAATTGTAGTATTAAAATTAAAAAATTTGTATTTTTATAATATTATTTTTAATGCATATTATTCTGCCTCATATATGTATGAATTCGTTTAGAAACCGGGCGTAATGTTCTCTGGCGTAATAGTGTCGAAAGTGTCATGAGCCAAACCAGGGCGGGCAAGCATCGCTCAGAAATCGTGAATTCAATCATAATACGTCTACGTGCATGTTGGTTATTCACTTTGATCTTGCGCCTGTAATGCATATCAAAGCGAGACGTATGTCTTGCATGCTTAGGCTATTTACAACTTAGAGTGGGCATGCCATCCCTGAGCAAAACTTGTAATAAACAATATGAATGTTGAATAGAATACACAATTGAAAAGAAACAGGAAAAATAAGTAATGTGTTAAGATTGATTAATCAATCCTTTATGAATATCAAGTATGATAGCAATTTCTTAATTTGATAAATAGGGACAAAAAGAAGTTAATATACATATCAACGGTGCCATACAGTTAAATTACTTATGTAACTATAATTTTATTTTTGTTTGCGTTTTAAGGTATAATGTATTGGAACACATATGCCTCTATATTATCCAAAAAATACTAAAATAATGTTTAATTGTATGTTAGCAGTTTTAGACGTGAAATTAATATAATATATAAATGAAATAAATCTATAATATTCAAATATGGGATTTTCGCGCTTGGTGGGATGTGGACACAGTCAGTATTCACGAATCTCAGACTTTGGAAATTGTTGCTACTGTTTTAGAATTAGAAGATTTTGGTTTTTGGTTAGGTTTTTGTAGTGTTTTATTCTCTCAATTTTATGTTTCTTTAATTTGTAATCTGTGATCTTTGTTGGTATTTAGTAAATAGTTAAGTGTCTACTTTAGCAGAAAAAAGTGTGGTGAATGGACAACTGACAAATTATTAATATTAAAATATTTGCCATGGCCGACGTAAGACAAACGGTGAGCGATAATTCTGATATTATACATTTTTTATTAGAAAACAGTTTTGCGTTCCCAACATACGACGACAAAATTTTTGTAACTAAATTAGAACGACCTTGCCCCACTATGGGAATTCTCATTAATGTAAATTCAAATTCGTCCAATAGAAAATTTTGTGTCACAGGGTATCAAAAATCTTTATGGCTTTCTGGAAGTGAAATAAAAAATAAACTTTATTGCTGGCCTTGCATGTTATTCAATAAAAATAATAAAAGTTCGTGAAATTCAATAGGGATAGATAATTTACAAGGCGATTGAATTACCAGAGGCATTATGGAATGTTTTTTGTGTGATTTTTACACCCACTAAATTTCTGTAGAGAAGTGTCATTATTATTCGGTTCTATCCCCTATCCTGCCCACCCAGAGCTAAAAGCCACGGACCGCCGCTGCATACTTGCAGAATGCTTTTACTTTTTATAGACCTATTTTATAAATTAAACTTTTATATTTTAGTGTTTGACAATGTGTAATCGTTATATACATATTTATATGTACTAATATATATTTTCTTGTCTAACAATGTGTAAACGTTATATATAGTATTATGTTCTTGTTTTATATATGTGTTGTATTTCTCAAAACAAAATTATTATTTTTTTGTAATGCAGCTGCTTGCCTGCTGATTTTCTGACTTGCTGCAAATGTTCATGTAACATATAGTGGTGAAATAAAGACTATGTATCTATCTATCTATCTTTCGCCCATATTTTTTGCCAATTTTGCAAACTTTTGTCTGACGGCGTTGGCCTATTTCGAAAGCGTTGACGATATAATTAGTTGCTAACAACGTCAAAATTCAATTATGTCCATGGCCAACTATGTCGATTCAGGAACAAAACCTTTGAATGTAGTTTTATCATGTTTTATTAATTTTTTCGAAAATGTTCTTATGGAAGTGTATACTTTTTTTACACAGTTGCATACAGAAATAAAACCTCTACAATAGTCGGCAAAAAAAGTATAGCATACCATTTGAAAAAAAAGTTGACTATCGCTACTTTGGCATATGTGATCACGAATGTGATTCAAGGACGTCATTTGATAGAGCTCGGCAAGCGATTTACAAATACCTATATATGGTTTGATGTAGTTTATTGCTGAAATGAAAAAGATATAAGGCCGTGAATACCAAACGGAATCGCCCGATCTAGGCTCCTTAATAAGGTCCATAACTCATGTACCTCAATCTGTAGTCAAATTTTTCCAAGGCTTACCCGGATCCGAAACTTTCTCTTAAATGTATGGTTCATTAAACTAGTTTAATTTTTTGAGCGTTCGTTCTACAGAGATTATAACGACTTAAGTAAATTTTACAAATCATGCGTACTTACATCCGACAAGATCCATCGAAATTTAGACCAATTTATTTATTGAAACAAAATTAGAAAAATAAGTATTTCTGAGCGTCGTCAGATGTTTTGGAAACGGATGAGAAAAAATGAAAAAAAGCGCCCTTGTCAGAACGCTTATACTTTTATTCAGAATATACAGGGTGTCCCACGACCAACTGCGGCGATCGATATCTCGAAAAGTAAACATTGGAAAATTTTGAAAATTTGGTAGTAAACTAATGTCGATGGGGGCAACTCGGCTAAAATAATTTCAAGATGGTGGCATTTCCGGTTCTACCGGAGGAAGGTGTCAACTTGCTTATTTTAAATGGGACACCATATATTACATTTTTGGATTGTACGCAAAATTTTAGGCCGATTTTGTATCATGTCTTATACCTAAGTGTCTCCGTTTTTGACATATTTCAATTTTTGTGTCAAAAATGACGTTTGCAGGCCCTAAAAGAATTATCAATTCTTCCTATAAGGAAGCCTTTATTATCAGATTTGGGTTGGATTCTTTGTTGAAAAAGACTTGTTTTTATAATATTTTGATAAGTATTAATACAGAGTGTTCAAAAATAAGAATAAAAATTAAATTGATTTTTTGTAATGGTAAATAAGATAAGATTATAAAAATTGGGGGTTTCCATTTGAAAAAATTGATTTTTGACAGTTTTCTCAATTCCATTTTTATTCTTATTTTTTGAACACTCTGTATTAATACTTATCAAAATATTATAATAAAAACTCTATTAAAGTAAGTCTTTTTCAATAAAGAATCCAACCCAAATTAGATAATAAAGGCTTCCTTATAGGAAGAATTGATAATTCTTTTAGGGCCTGCATACATCATTTTTGACATTAAAATTGAAATATGTCGAAAACTTATGTATAAGACATGCTACACAAAATCGGCTTAGAATTTTGCGTACAATCCAAAAATGTAATAATATATAGGATGTCCCATTTAAAATAAGCAAGTTGACATCTACTTACGGTATAACCGGAACTGCCACCATCTTGAAAATGTTTAGCCGAGTTTCCCCCACTGACATTAGTTTACTACCAAATTTTCCAATGTCCACTTTTGAGATATCGATCGCCACAGTTCGTCGTAGGACACCCTGTATACATTGATTAAAACACAATAAACTTAAGACAGCTAAAGTTTTCTATTTTGTTTATGGCCCACCGAATACGGAGGTACGAGGTAAACATATTGATGAGAAAAATATCACAGAAATAAAATATTTTATATATTTTTTATTGAAAATTGTCGAGTGATGAAGAGTCATTCTTGTAAATAGTCGTTCCAAAATTCCCTGAGTTTTGTGCCATAAGTTGTAAAATGAGGAGTAATATATTTATTAGTGTATATTTTATTTTTGATTTGTAGCCATGTTGGTTCAAATTTTATTAATGTACTTGATTGATACTAAGCATCTTTATCCTTGTATTTTTGTTTTCGTTTTTATTTATATAGATACGACAATAATTTTTGACTGTGAATATACTTGTAAATATTATACTGTAAAATAATCCCCAATTATTATTAATTATATATATATTTAATTATTATACCAAACCAAATATTAAAAAACTTGCTGTTATTTTTAATCTGTGTTTTATTGCATTCAATTCAATACGGTCCCTCCTGTTAGCATATTTAATTACCATATATGGTCCTAGAATGTTCTAGATATACGTGAATGATATGCAAAACTACTGTTATGTACAGTGTGTCTCAGTTAACACGTTATGCTCAATTTTCTCGGTAGTGTTTATATTTATTTTTATTTTTTATTTATTTATTATCATTACTTATTAACTCACTAATTTTTACATTAGTCACTACAAACACAAAGAGGATTCAACAGTGCTGTAGATTTAACAAGGTTTGTATGGCCCGTATGCGCTTAACATAAGACTATGCATAATTACAAGTGAATAAAAACAAGAAATAATACTACATTAAATGTGATTAAACGACTTTAAGATAATGTCGCAGGTGGCATCACAGAAATTGGGAAAATAAAAATTCATTTTCAAAGATGTATATTTTTGATTCTCTAGTAAATCTTTTATGACTGTTTATTTCTCTTAGATTTTTAGTTAAATTGATTTTTATAGACTTCACTATTTGGTTTCGGTACTTTAATAAGCATATTTGTAATTGTTCTGTTGACTGACTATGATGTATATATCTTTTTAAATGTTTATTCCTGTAGACATAGCAAACATACGGCATGTGTAAATAAAGATCGCACATTATATATATTATTTTCCTTGTATAAAAGTTGAGTAGGGTATACATGCAGTTTCCTGAATATGATTTTTAATATTTTATTTTTGAAAACATTTTCAATGTTGTAATGCCACCCCAAGCTATGTTACCATAGCGTAAGATACTCTACTAAAGAGAGATATAGTGTTATAAGCAAGTTCTTATCTAAGAATTGTTTTAGATGATAAAATTTGTAGATTAAAAAATCGGCAGCTACTGGAAGCGGCTGGAACCTCCCCACCCGGTGGATCTTTGAAGCCAAAAAGAGCATTAGATTGTGTGCCAAAACGGCACTAAACGTAATCCGATCTCAACCAAAACCTTTTCAGATCGTCTGGAGCACTAAAATTTTTTATCCAAATCCTTTCAGTAGTTTCGGCGCTATCGTGCCTGTCGGCTGTTCAAATTTATACGGTGGGTGTGAGTAAGTATAGATTTTGAAAGTTAACAAACTAAAACAAATTAGTTTATGACTTAGTATTTGCTAACAGCACACTTTCAGCGAGCGATTTGACAAAAAAATTGAAATCTTTTAATTTGATTGGTTGTAGCAGTTAAAACAAAAATAACGTTATAAGATAGCGTTGGACGCCACGCAACCAATATAAATATTAGCTGCGAATTTAAACTGCTAAATTCAACAAATCAGGATTAAAGTAATTTGAATATGATTGGTGGTTTAAACTCTGAAATTTCAGACTCACAAGCAGAGAAATAAAACTAGACTGTCTCAAAACAAACAATATATTATCACAATCAAATGTGGAACAAATATCACAGCAGTTTAAAGTATGTACCTATATTAAAAATAAAAGTTTGACAAAAGCACATTTTTTATAAAAAACAAAATTACTACTATTTTAATTAGTTGAATGAGTGAATGCAATTTAACTCTAATGAAAAATTAAGATCAAATGAAATGTACTAAGACCTGTTGAGTTCGAAGACAATTTAGAGACAGACAGACGAACATATACCTTTCCTATGCTGGTAGTTGAGGTGGTAGGTATAATCTCCAAAGTGGTTTTCCGGACAATATGGTGGCACATTAGCTAATGGCTGTTCTGGAATATTCTCCAAATATAGAACATATTGATAACCTCTACTCCCCTAGACAAGGTGATTATTGCGGATGGAAGTTGTATTGCTGTCAGATCTTATATAACAGATATCTTCCTAAGTTGAACCCTCTTCGTGGTCTCGTGAATAGGAAAATAAATGTTATCAGTCAAATATCTTTTACAACAAAAGAAAGAGAAAAGATGCAAACTCATTATCGCTCGTTGAATAATATACTATTACCCTATTAACAAGTTTAACATCACTTGAACAACTAAGAAAGTCTAGTTAGGTACCATAAACATTACAGATTCGTAAAGTAACAAACTGAAAATTGGTAAAGTGATAATCTATAAAAAAGCATATGATATTGCTATTGTTACACCTACCTTTAAAGTTTGTGATAATCCACTTGTACACAGTCATTAAAAGTTGCAAATATTCCGAAATCTTATATGTGACATGACACCAACGTATCGGATGACAAACTACTAAAACATAGCGCGGGAAACAAACGACAATCGACAAAATTTGCTCATTGCAAACCGATCGCTCATGACTCTTTGTTAAATAAACATTAGTTAGCTGGCATTTCAGTAATTTTACTAGATTTTAGAGGAACCAAAATCTTTTCAGATCTTCTAGAACATTGACGAAACTCTCATGCAAACTTTTATCCAAATCCGTTCTCCAATTCAAAATATTTGAAATTAAATGCGACAGTAAAGCTGTATAGTTGTTGTTGAATAGGAATACACGCGACGTGACCAGTTTCACGACGTAACGACTACGCGCATCGATCATGTCACGCGAAATGCGATCTATGCTTCACATTCGCTTTGTTTTCAATTTTTTTCACGGAAACCAAATCGAAAGGGTGGAAGTGTGACATATCGTTGAAATTGGAATTTTAATTGCTTTTCAATGATTCGACTGGACTTTGTATGTAATTACAAAATAAACAACTTGTTGCGCCAAAACGGCACTAAACGTAATCCGATCTCATTTTCAGATCTTCTGGAGCACTAAAGAAACGCACATGCAAAGTTTCATTCAAATCCGTTAAGTAGTTTCGGCGCTATCGTGCTAACACACATACACACACACAGACATTTTTCAAAAACCACTTTTTTGGGTTCCTAGGACCTCAAAACGTAACGATTTGATGTTATCTCGATTTTCGTTTTTGAACCAATTTTAGTAACCTCTCACAATTTTATTGTGGTGAGGTTAAAATCTAAGTTTTTTTGTCAAATATTCTACATCCATGTCCCATTTTAGATTTTGATCTATTATGATTCCAAGGTAAGTACCGTTAGTTTCTTTTATTTCATGGGAAACATTATTTACTTTTATATTTGTAAATTCAGGACGGTTTGCTATTGTTTTTGTGAATGCAATGTAATTTGTTTTATTAATATTTAGAGAAAGTGTGTGGAAATCGGGCCAGTTTTTTATCCTCTCTAGTCCGTCAATGACCTGTCCTTTTACACCTTTCCAACTGTTATCACTAAATAAAATTACTGTATCATCCGCATAGGATATTACTTTGCCCGTTACATTAATTTCAGTTAATCCTTTTATGTATAGATTGAAGAGCACGGGGCCTAGTACGGTACCTTGAGGTACTCCCATGCGCACGATCTCCTGTTCACTCAGAGTTTCACGAATTTTAAGATAGTGTTCAAAGACTCCCAACACGGTGCCTCTGACTCCATTTTGTTCGAGAACACTCAGGCGTTTTTTATGAGGGACCGTGTCAAAGGCCTTTGCCAAATCTAGAAGCACAGCAATGCATTTTTTATTTTCATTTTTGTTCTCAGCAATATGAGATATAAGTTCATGTATAGCGTCACTGGAATTCGGTAAATCCAAATTGATCTGAGAGTAAATTGTTAGGTTTTAGAAATGTCAATAACCGATCTTTTAGGCTTTTTTCAAAGATTTTAGCTACGTTACTAATTAGACTAATTGGTCTGTAATTGCCAATGATACTTGGGGATCATGCTTTATAAATTGGGGTAACGATAGATGTTTTAAATTGATACGGTACTATCCCAGTTTTAAAAATTAAATTAATAATGTGTTTTAGCGGTTTCAATATGTAGACGTGTAGTAGTTTTAGATTTTTGACTGATATCAGTGGCGGTCCTAAGGGGGGGCATAGCATAAGGGTGGAAGTGTGATATATCGTTGAAATTGGAATTTTAATTGCTTTTCAATGATTCGATTGGACTTTGTATGTAATTACAAAATAAACAACTTTTTCAGATCTTCTGGAGCACCAAAGAAACGCACATGCAAAGTTTCATTCAAATCCGTTAAGTAGTTTCGGCGCTATCGTGCTAACACACATACACACACACAGACATTTTTCAAAAACCACTTTTTTGGGTTCCTAGGACCTCAAAACGTAATGATTTGATGTTATCTCAATTTTAGTTTTTGAACCAATTTTAGTAACCTCTCACAATTTTATTGTGGTGAGGTTAAAATCTAAGTTTTTTTTGTCAAATATTCTACATCCATGTCCCATTTTAGATTTTGATCTATTATGATTCCAAGGTAAGTACCGTTAGTTTCTTTTATTTCATGGGAAAAATTATTTACTTTTATATTTGTAAATTCAGGACGGTTTGCTATTGTTTTTGTGAATGCAATGTAATTTGTTTTATTAATATTTAGAGAAAGTGTGTGAAAATCGGGCCAGTTTTTTATCCTCTCTAGTCCGTCAATGACCTGTCCTTTTACACCTTTCCAACTGTTATCACTAAATAAAATTACTGTATCATCCGCATAGGATATTACTTTGCCAGTTACATTAATTTCAGTTAATCCTTTTATGTATAGATTGAAGAGCACGGGGCCTAGTACGGTACCTTGAGGTACTCCCATGCGCACGATCTCCTGTTCACTCAGAGTTTCACGAATTTTAAGATAGTGTTCAAAGACTCCCAACACGGTGCCTCTGATTCCATTTTGTTCGAGAACACTCAGGCGTTTTTTATGAAGGACCATGTCAAAGGCCTTTGCCAAATCTAGAAGCACAGCAATGCATTTTTTATTTTCATTTTTGTTCTCGGCAATATGAGATATAAGTTCATGTATAGCGTCACTGGAATTAAGGCCTTCGGTAAATCTAAATTGATCTGAGAGTAAATTGTTAGCTTTTAGAAATATCAATAACCGGTCTTTTAGGGCTTTTTTTCAAAGATTTTAGCTACGTTACTAATAATTAGACTAATTGGTCTATAATTGCCAATGATACTTGGGGATCCTGCTTTGTAAATTGGGGTAACGATAGATGTTTTAAATTGATACGGTACTATCTCAGTTTTAAAAATTCAATTAATAATGTGTTTTAGCGGTTTCAATATGTAGACGTGTAGTAGTTTTAGATTTTTGACTGATATCAGTGACGGTCCTAAGGGGGGTGGGGGGGCATGGACATGAATTTTGTAAATCTACCTATTACCAATTATTAAGATCTCTCTACCCTACATTTATGTTCAACAGATCACAATAAAATATGCCCAGTAGTGCTATTAATCCTATCGGAACAAGGCAAAAAAAAGAAACACACTATTTTGCTGCCACTTCAGTTATTTGGCACATACTTCTTCAGGGCTTAATAGTTATAATTAGGATGACCATTGGTACTTATTTTAGTTAGACAGTACTTTCTTTTCGGATAGTGTCCTACTGTCCTTTTTTTTTTACCTAAAACCCCTCCCCTCTTCTTTCTGTGTCCCCAGAGCCCTGGAACCGCTCTCGCATTACCATCAAGACCCTGGTTCACTCATTAGTAGTAGGGGTTAGGTGGCATCCCCCTCTCCTTCTCTTCCTTCCTCTGCATTACGCTAACAATAAAGTCTGTCACCTTCTCCAAATTTGTCGTAGACTCCAGCGTGAATGATAGCAATCGTTCGTTATCATTAGTGCCATATTCCTCTGGACTCTACTCAACACTTCCTTTGTTGTTTGGACGTCCATCATCTTTCCCCACACTAGGGCTGCATATACCATTATAGAGTGCGCGGCACTACATAACACCCTCCTTTTGCCCTCCTTCGGACCCCCCACATTAGTCATCAACCTATAAAGTGCTGACGTTAATCTCCCTGCCTTCTCTGCTGCTCTATTAATGTGCTACCTGAATCTCAACCTTTGGTCGATCCAGACCCCTAAGTACTTGATAGCCTTATTAGGGGCGATTCTGGTGCCTTCCACCTCAATTTCCATCCTCGGAAGCTTCCTTTTGTTGGAAATCACGACCATTTCGGTTTTCTCGGGGGCAAGTTCCAGCATCCTCCTCCTTAACCAACTCCCTACCTCCCCGATAGCCTCGTTAGCATTATTCTTCACCTTCTAAGGTATTCTTCCCGTTACCACCACAGCTAAATCGTCTGCGTATCCCAACATTGATACACCCTTTGGTAGAGGCACCACAAAAATGCCATCGAACATTACATTCCACAGAGTCGGTCCCAGTACCGATCCCTGTGGAACACCACTTGTCACCTCTCTGATCTCTGTCACTCGATCTCTCTGAATTCGAGGTACCCCATCAGCACCGTCCTAATGTCCTTAAAAGGTTCATTAAGTACACCTAAATGTACTTCTTTTTCTTGAGATACAAAAAATTCGAAATTTAAATTTTCATTTAATTTTTGCAAAACTGGAGTTCGAACTTAAATGAACTGAATGTTTTTGAACGTGTGAATTGGAGAAGATAAGTTTCATGAAATCAAATTTTTTTTGTTCATGTGAGACTTTTAAGGACTACATAGGTCTGGTATTGAATGAAGACGAACTGTTCGGCGTAGTTGGTTTAATGCAAGCCAACGTTGCAGAAGGTAAAATTGCTGACTGGAATTCCGAAAATATTTACACTATCGCACTGAAGATCCCTGGCCTGAGAGAGTCTGGATAAAGTCAAAATAAAAAATTTGGAGATTTTATAGGAGTTTATTTTTTGTTTTCGTGATACAAGTGTGTGGATTAAGCGACTGTTCTCCAATATTAATAACTATTGGAGTTCAGAAAAATCGTAAACAGAGATATTCACACCAAAGGCTGTGATGCAAGTTCTCACGAACATCAATAAGAGTTGCAGCGAAATGTTCCAGTTTCCAAAAGCCAGACCGCAAATTTTGAAAGCAATCCTAAGTTCCAAAAAGTGCGACTGGTACCAACGTGATGATTCAAGTGCTGTAGTTGCAGGCACGTCGAGGGCAATTCGAAGTGCATATTTCTTATTTTGTATTAGAATATAGAATACGTCTTTTTGCCTGATACAAATATTTTTTATCCACACGAACTAAAATTTCTAGTTCTTGATCTGGAGTAATTCGTGTCGGTCGTCCTACATCGTTTTTATGGCGAAATGAACCCGTTTCTCCCAAACGACGAAACAGATCTTTGAAAATCTTATGGTCTGGCTGTATTCTATTTGGATATTGCAATGAGTATCTCCTCGCTGCAGCACGTCCGCTAAATTTATTTTGTACGTAAAACATATATCATATCCCTCATTTCGCTATTTGAAAAATTATTATGTCTAGGCATTGTAAATAAAGAAGTTAAAGAAATTAGCTCGAGGAGCACAAGGACAAAATAAAATTATTAAGTGACGTAAATGACAGAACTAAAACGTAATCAAAGCACACTTTTCACACTTTGTTTTATTAAATTTGAATTTGTCTTTCAAAAAATTATTGAAATTATTATTATTATAATTAATTATAATAATAATAATAATAATAATTGTATTTATTCACAAATAAGTACACACAAAAATTACAGGTGTGTATCAATAAGTTATATTAACTAAAAGTTCATTTTGAGTGCAATGTGTTAACCATTTATGTTTATACAATGTATTACAATATTATACAATATGGAAATTATTTTTATACGCAATTTTGTGGTTTCATTTGCAAATAAATATGGAAGACCCATTTAGGCTTACTTAAGCCTGTCTATGGGTTACACCTCCTTAAGATGCAAAGAAAAATAAAATAAACTGAAAAATAACTGAACAACAGTGAAACAGTGAATGTAAAACAAGACAGAGAGAACAGAAACTAAATTGTTCATATAACTGTATTAATTCTTTAATAATTTGATTAGACACTATACAACTACTGCACTAAGAAAACAGAAAATATCGAAATTAATATTCACAAGGAGATGTACACAATCAAAGTATAGTTAATTTAGTAACTACATGGGATCAATAATATTATAAAGCATATTTCCATTCGAAGTCATCCACGCTAATACTTTTTTCTTGAAAAGATGTTTTGTTTTTATGCTTATTAGAGATATCGGCAAAATATTAAGCAATTTCGGCCCAATGTAAACAAAGTATCTTTGACCAATACTTTTATGAGTTCTGTGTATAATAAAGTGAGCCGCTTCTTGTTCTCTGGTATTACGTTCGTGATTTATCCTACCAATGTATAATACTGTTTATTTCGGAACAAAAATAACAGGATATTCTTAGCCTAAATCTACCGCAAATCTAATATATTAAGTTCCGAAAATAATTGTTCCGTGGGGTATAGAAAGGGTTTAAAATATATGATTTTTAGAATTTTTTTCTGAATAATTTCCAGAGGTATCAGATATGCTTTCCTTACTCCTCCCCAACCAATTATGCCATACTGAATAACGGATTCGATAAAAGCATAGTATAATATTTTAAGATGATTCAAGGGTAGTATCTGTCGACATTGATAAAATTTAAACATTAAGCCCAGAATTTTTGTTATTGTATTGTTTACATGTATATTCCATCTTAAATGCGAGTCAATAAAAATACCGAGGTATTTAATAGATCGAGTTAGTGAAATTAAAAGATTATCTACTGATATGGTGCTGTAGTCAGGTAGATATTTCTCGTAAGACGTAAAGGGAATAATTTTTATTTTATCTACATTTATTGTTAGCAAATCGCACTAAACTAATCAAAAACTTTCTTTAAATCTCTTTCAGCCAAATGTCTCACGCCATCCCAGATATGCCCAGTATACAAAATAACTGGTATTATCAGCAAATGATATTATTGTTCCAGAAGAATTCAATATAAGTAAGCGGTTTAAATATATAATAAACAACACAGGTCCTAAAACTGTACCCTGTGGTACTCCACAGGTTACAGTTTGCTCTTTGCTTAAGACATTTTTTATTTCAACTTTTTGTTACCTTTCCTCCAAAAAACTTTTAAGACATTACCTCTAATTCCAAAGTTTTCAAGTTTCTCTATCAAAAGTCCATGACTGACGGGGTCAAAGGCTTTTGCTAAACCAACAAAAACACCCAGACATGCTTTCTTGTTATCCATAGCATCGTATATTATTGATGTCACTTTTGCTATTGCATCTTGGGTTGAGAGGTCTTTTTGAAATCCAAACTGCATATCAGATAAAATTTTATTTTTATTTAGATAATCAACTAAACGCGACTTTATAATTTTTTCAAATAATTTTGCGACAGAAGAGGTTAAAGAAATTTGACAATAATTTGATACATCTGTTTTACTTCCTCCTTTGAAAACTGGTCTAATGATTGCCTTTTTAAAATGCGTAGGAAACTCTCCACATTCAATGCATTTATTTATAATAAAACACAGTGGATGCACAATAGTATCAATTGTTGACTTTAATAATTCATTTTTTATACCATCTGGACCTGGTGCCTTATTATTTTTTAGTTCTAGTACAATTTGCTTAATTTCTGTTACATTTGTATAATTTATATACATAGAATGGGGAAAGTTCACAATTTCATTTAACATCGGTACCTGCACTATTTTAGAAGCAAGTTTTTCAACTACTTGAGAAAAATGGGTGTTAAATTTATTACCTATTTCTTCAGGATCCATCACTTCATCTTCGTTTTCTGTTATGATTTTATCTATATTTTTGTCTTCATTTTTATAGTTATTCGAAAAATCTCTTACGACATTCCAAAGCGTTTTAATACAATTTTTATTAGTGTCAATTTTGGATTTAAAATAATTATATTTTGCTTTTTTTATTAAACAGTTAATTTTGTTTCTATAAGTTATGTAGTTCTCTTTAAATTGTTCATTTTGAGGATGCCTTATATGTTTTTGAAACAATTTATCTCTGTTTTTAATTGAAATAACTAATCCCTGTGTAATCCATGGTCTTTTTCCTTTTTGTTGGGTTCAATTTTATAATTTGTGTTGATTCCGAGATACATTTTGAGAATATTTCAAAAAAATTATCAAAAGCCTCATTTGGATCCAGGCAGCTATACACCTGATCCCAGTACACACTAGTTAACAACTGTATCAGTTTTTCATTATTAATTTTTTTATATGAGTCACCACAATATTGTTTAACACAATTACTTGTTTCTTTATAATTGATTTTTGAGATGACTGAGTAATGGTCTGTAATATTTGTTTTTATTATTGCTGAAATTACACTCTCAATAGGTATACAGCTTCTGGATTTGATGAATATATGGTCTATGCACGTGGCAGAAGTATCTGTAACCCGTATATTTTTATATATTAGAGATACAAATCCTTTTTCAGATAGCAGAGTTAGATATTCTTCTACATAATCTAAATTTCCTCTATTTCCTTTAAAGTCAATATTTATATCACCAATAATAAAAAGTGATCAAATGAGTTGAAATTGTAAGTGCCTAAAAGTTCTGACAAATTTTCAATAAAATCATATTCAGATGTAGAATGGCAAGAATGTTAATTTTATAATTATTTATTTTTATTTCCAAGTTCATTGCATTGGTTACACCTATTTTTATATTTTTATATTCATAATCTGTAAAAAAATTTCTAATGTATATTGCAATACCGTCATTCTGATTTATTTTATTGCTACTCGCTACTCTCGATAATTTCATAGCCCTGGAGCCTAAAGAAATCATTATCTGCTATGGTCCAGGTTTCCGTTAGAACTATACAGTTAATTTTTTTTTGAAATTGTGTCATATATACTTCAAATTGTGTGTAATGACAGAGTTACTTGCACCCAGTGTATGTTTTTTCTAATTTTTTATTTTTGTCTTCTTCTTTCTTTTTTATCGTATTATCGTTTTACCCAAAATATTGTTAAAAAATAGAGTAAAAAACAATTATGGGAATGCAAATAGAAAGGTTAATTACAAATAGTTCATTTTGTTATCACAGTTCTTTCCACATAGTAAAAAGTAGTTTTGAAATTCACGAAAAAAATTCACTATAATTGCAATATCTCCGGGACGGATAGTCCTATCGACCGATGGTCGATGGTCTCACTAAATTTAGCGTAAAAAATACATAATATTTAATGCCCCACACAAGTTTTTCAAATTTCGAATTTCTGAAATTCAAATTTCGTATTTTTAAATTTCAAATCTTCTAATTTGAAGCCTTTAATATTGTTTGATCAGGCTAACTAAAATTTAATTTTGATCTACTGTTAAAATATATTATGCAAACGGCTCTAATAGGGTTTTCCCACTAATTTTATTTTAACAATTTGTGTCGTGAAAATGATATAATAAAACATTATTAATTTACAACAATTTACTTTTCTAATAAGAATTATTTCTAAGAAAATATCGTTAAAACAACTTACTGATAATTTCACTGCTTTTTAAAACGGGCATTTTTACGCGCCAGACTTACGTATCTACCCGGAAAACCAATGAGATTATTGATATAATTAGTTTGTAATAGATTCTAACTGTGTGTTAAAGAAAGCTTTCCTCTAAAACTTCTCAGAATTTCAATTTGTAATGCTTGTACTGTGATTGGTCTAAAGCAGTGGACGTGTAAATATTGGCCAATCAGAATTCAGATAAATGCCGCACAAGTTATTCGTGAAAGCGTCGGACGTTAATATTTTGTACTGTAGTTTAGGTTTAATCTTCACCGACATTACACATCAGATGACTAACCTAAAACGCTAAATTTATACTTTTATATTTGTATTATTTGGAGTGAAAATATTATTTTATCAGTTTCTGGTTTATGTTTTATTAATTCTACAATTAAAATGGAATCATGTGGAAGAGGGATATGTTAAAGGCGCCGCTGATAATTTACCTAAAGTAGAAAAGTGCTGAGTGCTGTCAATAAATAGAGGTTATGTTATGTTAACAGAGACCAAGATTAATAAATAATCTTGAACAGAGACAACCTCTGTGATTGGATTTCAGGATGTTGACGTCACAACGCGCCAATTTATGGCTGTTTAAAATGAACCCAATATTTTTCAAACTTCAAGTTTTTTTTTGTTACTATTAGTAAAATTAATGAGATAATAAATATGCCATTAATCATTTTTTTACGTGAGTTAAGTATTTCAGCAATATTTTTTTTTTCTGGGAAAACCCTATTTAAATACTACAGTGCGACAACCAAAAAATGAAGAAAAAGAGAGAAAGAAATGAAAAAATTTGATGAACTTTACTGATATGTATATCCTTGATCCTATCAAATACTTAATTTTGCAAAGGTACAGTTTTATAACGAATTTTATAGCTTATGAGTACTGACTAAAAAATATAAGCTAATAAAATAATAAGATTTCTGCAAAAAATTTAAGTTCTACAACAGACATAATAAATGTATTTATTATTATTGTTCTTCGTAGGAATTAGAATCCTATCTCTCCCCTAGTTATCAGCTCAGTATCATGACAAAACACTTTTATTCCTATAATATTCCCATATACACCGTGTGATTACCGTTCACGTGTCACAGCACAAAATAATTGTACGTCAAATCAGTGGAAAGTCATACGCCACACCACAGGGGAGTCTCTTAATGACTCGTGTGCCCTATTATTACGTTCGGCGGCGCTCCATATTGTTATCCCATCACACTTGCCTGCTTTCCAGTCAACTAAACTAACCCAATTACTTTAGGTCCTTTTGTCTGCTTGTTTGGTGTTTTTTTGTACAACGCTAAACATCTTACAATTAGTGACGTTTGCCCAGTAGAAAAAGTGGACCATATTAAGGAGACAAAAATTTAAATCGTAGAATTTATCCAATATTAGAAAATTATAGCACATTGACAGTTTCAAATATTTGTCTCAATTTTGTAATATTCAAAAGCTACATGTCGAAAATAAGTAACGTTGGCTCAATGTATAAACAACGCAACATTGAATCAATAAAAAATGTGAACATTTTTCCATATAGATTCAATATTGGTTAAGCTATATTCAACAAATATGAAACAGTCATATCATACAATATTTTATTCCAATATATATTATTATTTGAAATCATATATTGGCCCAATATTTAATGCAAATTTAGTCTAATGCCCAAAGATAGTCAAGTAATGTTCTTGTAAGTACAAATGAATAATGAATATTATTTTAAAAACCTCAATAACAAAATCAAAATCTAGTGATTTTAGTAAAACCCTCAACAGAAATATTTAACCTGTGTATGGTAGGTACACTACATTATCTGTAAATGTGATTAGGTGGGCGTGGCCTCAGTGAATTTCTCTTTGTCATTATTGAGTTACATTACTTAGTAGTGCATTTCTAAGTCGGACAGGAATATGAATATTTTCTAACCTAACGAGACTATGTCTTCCCCCGTTTTCTAGGATGCTGAATACGATGGCGGTGGTTAAATCTCTCTTCAATGTCACCCGACCCCCCAAACGGCCAAAAACCATCCCCGAAAGGGGTAAACCGCGTATCCGCTATCTCCTACCAGCCAAACTTGTGTTACTCCCATTTTCGAGGATACTGCGCACGATGATGATGTCAAGACCCCTCCTCGACCCCCTCCAACCCCCAAACGGCCAAAAACCACCCCCGAAAAGGGTAAACCGCGGATAGTCCGTCTTCTCTCGGCTAAACTCGAGTTACCCCCCGTTCTCGAGGATGTTGAGGACGATGATGATACCGAGACCCCTCCTCGACCCCTCGACCCCCCGCCAATCCCCAAACGGCTAAGAACCACCCCAAAAGGGGTAAATCGCGGATAGACAGTGTTCTCTCGGTTAAATCCGTGTTACCCCCCGTTTTCGAGGATGCTGGACACGATAGTGATATAGAGACACCTCCTCGATACCCGCCAACCCCCCAAATGGCCACCCCCAATCAAAATACCTGTAATCATCATCCGGTACGTATTCAATGATCTATGTACTTACTCACTTACTTCATAAAACCGCGTATCAAAGGAGGAGGTAGTTTTGTCCGTTTGACGGGTCGGTTCGCCTCGAGGCGAAGATTCAATATCACCATCGTGCTTAGTGTCCTCGAAAACGGGGGTAACACGGGTTTGGATGGTAGAAGACGGCGGATACACGGTTTACCCTATACCGGAGGTGATTTTTGGACGTCTGGGGGGTTGGCGGGGGCCGAGGAGGAGTCTCAACATCGCTATCATCAACACAAGTTTTACTGGAAGGAGACGGCGGATACGTGGCTTAGCCCTTTCGGGGATGACTTTTGGCCATCTGGGGGGCTGGCGGGGGTGAAGGAGGGGTCTCGACATCACTATCGTGCTCAGCATCCTCGAAAATGGGGGATAACATAGATTTAGTCGAGAGAGGACGGACTATCCGCTATTTACCCCTTTCGGGGGTAGTTCTTAGCCATTTGGGGGGTTGGCGGGGACGAAGAGGGATCTCGGTATCATCATCATCCTCAACATCCTCGAAAACGGGGAGCAACACGGGTTTAGCCGAGAGAGGACGGCTATTCCGCGGTTTTCCCATTTCGGGAGTGGTTTTTGGCCGTTTGGGGGGTTGGTGGGGTCGAAAAAGGGTCGCCATCGTGCTCAGCATCCTCGAAAACGGGGGCAAAATAGGTTTTGGCTAGTAGGAGAGGACGGATACGCGGTTTACACCTCGGTGACCGCGGAGAGAGATTTAATCACCGCTATCATGTTCAGCATCTTCAAAAACGGGGGGGTGGGGGGACATAGTCTCATTAGGTTAGAAAATATTCATATTTCTCGAAGTTCTATCCGAGTCACAAAATGCACTAACTCATGAACCTAGCTAGAGCTCCTAATCCAGAAATTGTACATTTGTACAAGCATATTGCAAGGAGAGCCATCTACTGCAACTTATTATAATCAGCCTAGCCGCAGCATACTATCCAATATAAATATAAATCGATTAAATAATGTTATATTTGGCAATTTAATCTCAATATGAATATCCCGATATTTTACAATTAATATTTGTCATTATCAATCGGTGTTTGTTGTGCAATAGTACTAAATAATTCAATATCAACATAATATAATACACACTTTCCAATAATTGTAAAATCAATGTTACCTAAACAATATAATTTTACACATTGTCGACAAATATGGGCTAAATATGAGCTTTCCAATATTTTAAAACCAATATTTATCGTTATCAATCGATATTTATTGTTTAATATTATAAAAAAAAATTAATAACATTAACATTAATTGTTACTAATTACGGCTGCCTATCTTGAAAATTTGTAAAATAATTATTTCAATTTTTAGTTACTTATTTTTAAAATTGACATATTTAGTAAGGCTCCTTTGTTTTTTGTAAGTATCCTATGTAAGTTTACAGTGAAACTGCCTGTACAAACATATATTTGGTCTTCGAATGTGTATAAATTATGTTTATATAATTATGTTTATATTAAAGCCTTAACGCAATAAGTCAAATATAAAATATTGTGGTATTACTGAAAATTATGTAAGGGTTGTTCAGTATATATTGACCCCCCCCCTTTATTTCTGTTATTATTAAAGAAAGAAAAAAAGTTTCGTATAAAAGTTGAAGCATCTTACCCATATTCTATTGAGACGTGATAAAAAAACAGTATCATGCATAGGTCACGTGATGCAAAATAAATATATGTTTTTTTTTAATGGAACATCCTACATATTGTTGCATTTTCGGGAAGCCCTTTTTCCCCTGATTTCAAATATTTTAAAATATTGTATAGGTCTATCTTAAATACTTCCTGACATATTTGACATTCAAAATGTAAATGAGGTGCTTAATTGTAAGAAAAGTGAGACATGCGTATCAAAACACAAGTGAAACAAAAATAACAAAGTAGGTACGCCACGAAAATAATTATTTTATTGTTTATTCAATTTGGACATTTCAAACCATCATTATTAACTCCATAGCAACAACCGTAAATAGTTGTTTATACATTAGCAAAATAAAAAGTTTTTTCTACGACTGCACTGAAAAGTGCTACTAACTACGCACTACTAATTACGCTTGAAAATTATTGATTTCACATAGTGTGTGATAAATCTTTAACGCACACTAATAGTCTGTAAATAATCAATATGATATTAGAATTAACTTCATATTTAATTTATTAAAAACAGATTTAACAAAGCAAGAGAAAACTCTTTATAATAAAATAATACTACATAAGTAATAATTAAAGAAATTGTTCAAATTGGCCACCATTATTTTCAATGCAAATTCATAGCGTCTTCTTAAGTTTAGGAAAATATTGCAAATAGCATTATTATGGTTTCTGTTTAAGTTGTTAATTACTTCTTGAATTTTTGCTTTAATGGCCTCAAGATTATGGTTATGATTAAAATTGACTTTGTCTTTTAAAAACCCCCATAAAAGCTATCTAATGGCGTCAAATCAGGGCTATTTGGTGGCCACCGAATGGTCCCCGCATTGCCTATCCAAATGGGAAATTGATTATATTGTTCCCGAACTTCTAAAACTCTATGTGGAGTCGCCGTACTGATGCCAAATCATTCTAGACAATACGTCCATAGGAAATTGAATTAGACGATGTACTTCTGGTAAAATTATTTCGAGATATGTTTGTCGTGTCAAAGTAAAATCATAAAATACTGCTAAAAACTACTTTGTTTTGAAAAATTCCGGACAAACGTGGATTGATTTTCTACCCGATTTTTTTATTTACTTGACCTTTCTCTGTCTTTGGTTTTATTCTCCCAGGAACGTCTGTTTTTTCTATTAAAAACTCCCTTCGCGCCGTGGAAAAACTTGACTCATCTGCCTACATAATTTCTTTAAAAAAATCAAGATTTTTCATGTAATTCATGAAGCATGATCTGAGAAAACTTCAATCTTCTACGTTTTTGGTCTTCATTCAGTTCGGGTAATATGAGGACTAATTTCTAATTGCTCAGGCTCTTCATCAACCACAGCTTCGTCAACAATATTTTCTGTATTTTGACACAAAGTATTCCTTCCATCGCGTTGTTTACTTCCATCCAAAATTAACAGGATTTTGGATGGCAGCAAACAACAGTACGACAGATAATGATGTCGATAATGACTGATAAAGCTCATCTTCCTAATGAATTACTCAATATAATTTCTTGAGATTGTGTAATTGGCGTCACATGCAGCAATTTATGCCACTATGGAAGGAATATTTTGTGTCAAAATGCAGGAAATATTGTTGACGAAGCTGTGGTTGATTAAGAGCCTGAGCAATAGAAATTATTCCTGACATTTATGATATTGAAGAATTCGAAGAAGTTGATAATTATGAAGAAGATGTTTGTACTTCAGAGAATATCTCAGATGTATACGATTTTAGCGATGACGAGTGTGAAGAAATATTCCAAACTCCAGCTACCGATGCGGAAGTAGCAATCTAGTATAACTATTAAAAAAAGAAAACATGAATAAAATTCTTACATAATAACGCTTTCTATTAAGCGTGCCCAACAGCTTTACCCAACCAAAATACGAGGAAGAGAGAGGGACGCTTAGGAGCGCTCGACAGCTGCTCCGAAATAAGATATCTTTCAAGTATAACGACGCTTAGCAAAGAACATACAATACCTGCCTATTCTTTCATCACTCATAAAATCTGAGTGAAGAATCGATTTCCTCAGGTTCAGATACCCCAAAATAAAAAAAAATCAATCAAATAGCTGCAGTAGATGCTGAAATAATCAAATGCAAAGAATTATAAGTTGCGCGTTGAGTTCTTCCAAAAAAAGTTTTGAAAACGGGAAGAGACTACTTTCCAAAACGTCAGCAAAATACATTATTTCTGTGTTTATTCCGATTTATCGCGAGAGCGGTCGAGTGGTGGGGTGACAGTGCGAGCCGAGGGGAAAGGTATATGTAGTAATACGCGCGCTCGGCCGTCTCCGCTCATGTTCACAATAGTGTTTCACCCACTTAAATGCGTTTTATCGAAAAATCAGAATAGCCGTTTTGTTGCTGTTCACGGCTAGTTTCCAAATCCATTTTTTTGATTTCAATCGGGCGACCTCAAACGCATCCAGCTCTCCGCGAAAATATTGCAAAAAAAATTCAAATGCGGATTTTGCGAAAACTATGAATCCGACCGAGTCCAGGTTTTGCATACATAAAGTAAATGTGAATAGCTACCATTGAGCAAAGTTTCAGCTCGGAATATTAAAAAATAGCGGAGTTATGAATTCTTTGCGAAAAAACAAATTTTCCGGTTTTTCCGGTTTTTCTCCGACTCTAATTAACCGATCGGGTCTTTTGATCCGTCATTCTCTTTGTAATTCAATTCTCTACAATTCATCAATTTACACCATTAAGATTTCTTCAATGGTTTCCGTTTTACAATAAAGAAAACTGAAAAAACGCGATTTTTTGTTGATAATTGTTTATAAAAAATTAACAAATGAGATTTTCGTGTAGGAAACATAGTGGAAATAAACTACGGACTATCCTGCACGTGATAGTAAAGGCGGCTTCCAGGTAGGTTTTATGTCAAGGACAATCTCTCTATTGCTTGGCCTGACTGGCGTATCACCAGATCCTCCGCCAATATTTAGAAAATATTGCAAATACTATAAAACACTATGGTAAAGTACCTTTTCTATGCGAAATATTAAAAAAATTTATTAGAAAAACTTGCTCAAAACTAAAAAATATGACGTTAATTATAGAACTACATATATTCTTCTTTTCTATTGTTTGGATTTTCTACCACATGTATTATTATCCTCTTCAAGAACAAATCACCGAATCTACAAAATAATAGAATTATTGGAAAAAAGCCTCTGCGCCCGTGATCTTTACGTCAAAGGAATAATCAGAGGTTATGTTTTGCAAATAATATAAATCGGAATAAACACAGAAATAATGTTTTTTGCTGACGTTTCGGAAAGTAGTCTCTTCCCGTTTTCAAAACTTTTTTTGGAAGAACTCAAGAGACTACTTTCCGAAACGTCAGCAAATTACAATATTTCTGTGTTTATTCCGATTTATATTATTTGCAAAACATAACCTCTGACTATTCCTTTGACGTAAACGTCGCGGGCGCAGAGGCTTTTTTCCAATAATTCTATTATTTTGTAGATTCGGTGATTTGTTCTTGAAGAGGATAATAATACATGTGGTAGAAAACCCAAGTAATAGGAAAGAATATTCGTAGAATGCCACAAATGACTTTCAGACAATAAATATATTATTTTTTAATATAAATGTAATGATAATTTAAATTTCTTTATTCTACCCATGTTCCTCCATTTTCAGCAAGTCCTTAAATTATTAGTATGTATGTAGGTATCATATTTTAATGAATAAAAAAATGTTTTTTTACCTCTTACTAAATTTTCTGCAATAATTAAATTTTATTTGGAACAGTCCCATTTCTTTCAATTTAACTTCGCACTAAGGTGACTTCTAACTTTTCATTTTAGGTTTTTGACCTTTTTTGACTATTTTTTTTTCTATAGTCCATGAAGCCCTCCCCTTAACTTCATCCTAGATCCGCCCTTGAATAATTTGCTTCAGGTGACCCCATAAATAAAAATCTCAAATAATCGAATCAGGCGATCTGGGTGGTGGATACGGAAAGGTTCAGATCCACTTTTCTGGAAAACTATTATTCAGCCAAATCCTTACTATTTGTGTGTGTGGACTGAACAACCATCTTGCTGAAAATACACCTCCTTTCCCTTATTATTTATTTTTGGGAAAGAATTGAGGCAACGACTAGCTGGTTTAAGTCGAAGCAAAGAGCCGTGGACCCGTACAGCATAAATGACAGATTTCTGTTTATTTCAAGGAAAGGAGACATAGAAAAATTGATGTTAAATTGGGCACCATCTATAGTGAAAATAAGTAGAATTGTCTCTTTTTCTCGATTAAATAGTCTACTATAGATCAAGCTGAAATTGTTGGTAAGAGAAATAAAAAGATAGTTTAAAATAAATGATAAAATATATTACAATGATAGATAAATCAATTTGTATAATGTGAAATTTTCAAGTTACTTATTAATATCGGCTAACAAAGACTAATTAAAATTTAAAATATATATAACAAATTTATGCCAGGATCGTAGATTCCGGGATTGAGTATTGTTGAGGTGACTGGTTCTGGAACAGCAATCCAGGCTCACAATTATTGTCCCTTGCAAAAATGGAGTCTAAGGGTTTACTTGGTAATCTAGTTTACGTCACTTAATGAAATGAAGTTTGAAAATTGTGGAAAAATTGTCCAACTATGTGGTTTTTGAAAAGTTAATGAATGCAAATGTGGATGCTCTAGTTTTCACTAAAAAAAATATAAAGCTTAAAGTATAAACATAAAATAAGAAGAAACTCAAATTCTCAATATGTAGAAAATATTCAGAAGTTTGAATTTTCTATCTGCAGAAGATATACATAAGGTATACAGGATATGTAGAATATGAAGAAGGTACACATAAGCTATGCATAAGCTGTGCAGAAATGTAGACATGTAGAAGCTATGCAGAAATTTAGAAGCTGATTTCGTAAACTATAAATTGTCAAAAAAATGAAAAAGAAAGAAAAAAATATTTTATAACCATGTGGTACATATTAGTGTTTTAATTACTTATTAAATTAAAAAGAATTGAATTTGAATTTAAATTTATTTTGAAAATATTGAAATTACATCAAAGACAAAAATCGAAAATTACTGAAATTTTAAATTACTTAGTAATAAATGAAATTTATCTGGTTGTTAAACACTTCTTAACGCGGATATAAAAATGTAATATTAATTACTGGATGTCCACAGTTAAATTTATTTACATTCGAATCAGTAGAAAAGCTGCAAGCAGATGATTTCTTGGTGAGTTTTACTAATAAGGTAAACTTTATTTATCCCACTCTCTGCAAAATATAGTTTTACTAATTAAATGGAAAACTGAAAAATGTAGGAATGGTACAGGTATCGCCATCTGTCAATTGTTGAGTTAAGCGCAACAACCTGCAGGTCGCAAATTCTACAATTTTCTTTACTCACAACTAAAATAGTGGCATATAATCGATAAAAGGGATCTATATAAGCGTGTAGGGGTGGATAATGATATTTTTTGCAAGTTTTTATCCTATTAACGAACTCAAATGTGCTTTTAGAGGGCGGGATATTAAAACATAATATTTTTAGTCGCAAACTCCTCTACAAAATCCTTATTTTACTATAAAGAACGTAACCAGACTGCAACCAACAGCTACTGTTTCGCTACTGTTAACGCTAATGTTTTGATTGCAACAAATACCAGCCGAAAGACTGATCCTACTTAAAGGAGCTCTCGTGCCAGTCTTTCGGCTGGTGTTTGTTGCAAGGTTGCAATCGAAACATTAGCGTTCTGTTGGTAATATGCAATTATTACACTTAACGCGCCAGGCTTGTAACTTGTTATTCAGCGCTCGGCCGGGCACATAGTCCGGAGAGTAGCTGTTGGTTGCAGTCTGGCTACTTTCTATAGTAAAATAAGGATTTTATAGAGGAGGAGGAGGAAATATTATGTTTTAATATTAACGAACTCTCGTAATAAATAGTAAAACGTATACAAACCGTTGTGGGAATTCAGCAAATATATTACATCTTATAGGATATAGTATGTATAGTAATGAGGAAGGTAAAAAAAAAATAATAAATAATAATAATAATGTACTTATATAGTAACCAAAAATATAAAAATCGAAATATAGGTACCTGAATGTAAATAAATGTTTTGTAGACAATTGTTTCCTGAGATGTTGTAACAGAATAGAACATAGAATAAATACATAAGTTAATGTTAAACAAGAATATGACTCAGTTCCTAAGATATTAAAATATGTACATAAAACAATGTGAAACGATAAACAGTTTAACTTACAAAAACTGAATCAAAATGCTATACAGATCGTGCTAAATATAAATAAAATACCAGTTGTTATATAAAATTGTTAAATGGACATAGGCCATGTAACAGTATATGCATTTGTATGTATATTTTATTTTCGTCTCTATGATTATATTTATTATTATATATTTATGTTAATACTACTACTCTATAATATTGACTATTATTGACATTTTTCCCATTTTAAAATCGACCCATACTAGAAAACAACATATATCTACAGTGAGAAGCGATTCAAACATAAACAAATTAACAAGGATAACTTTGTCCTTATTTTGGTACAGGTTTTATTTTGATATAAATATTTTCTTTGCACATTTTTTCTATTCTTGGGCCCAATGATAATTCATTATTTAGTAATTTAGAATGGGTTAAAACAATCCAAATAAACCCAAAGTTTAACGATATCCACATTTGTTAATTTCTGTGAATAATCTTGGCTATTTGTTAACGGTAAAATTGTGTATTTATCACCACGAAACTAATTGCCCGATCAAGAGCCACAAAATTAAAGCAACAAAAAACAACAATACTGTTAAAACGCGGATGCATTTTAGAGCTAATAGAGGGTAGAAACCTATTGTGATGAAGTGTACTCCATATATAAAGAAGCGCTTTGGCAAACCGTACTATAATTGGTATCAAATCTTTATACAAACATATCAGATATGGCCATGGAGAACTGAAGCGGGTGTGTGCCGTCTCCTTGGAAACGGATGGGGTGGTAGATCCCTACCCACCATCGAATTGTCATTACCGACTGTTTTACACCCGTGTTCCCGCTGCCGGGTTACAGGGTGGCCTGTTATCAATGAATTATTTTATATTAAATAAATGCGTTAAATAATGTTGATCTCTGCCTCTAATAGGTCCAGTCATAAGGAGCTTTTTGGCAGTTTTTTCTTTATTTACGCGCCCAAAAAGAGACCATGAGGGAATAATTCTATCACGGTCGATATCGAGAAACGAAGAACTTTATCCAGTCTATCAACTGTGATAAGTATATAAAGTATGTAAAACTTAAACAAAATCCAATCAATAGTAAGGACGTTCTGGCCAAAATAAATTTAGACCAAAATCAGTATATCACCCTATATTTCAGAAATTAAGAGCGACAGGAAAATTTCAATGGCCGTTCCTGAATAACCAAGTGGTGCTCTACCGCCCCTGGAAATATGTACAGTTCCTCACGAAACACCCTGTATTATTAGATCTCATAAACTTTATTATATCGTCCTTTTTCGTATTATTATTTGATACTCTATTTAATACTCGCGAATAATAAGAAGCGTTATCCATAACAATAACTGAATTTGGGGAGTTCAGCGAAGCATTTTTCAAACAAATCTGCGGTCATATCTTCATGATAGTCAGAAGAACACTGTTTTGTTTCATATTTTTTGGCTGAAAAGAGCAGTGTGTTGGGTACGAACCGATTTTTATTCCGGCATGCAAAATTATAACACGTTTTCTCCTTGAACATGACGCATTTAAAGTACAATTTTGTGTACTCAACCGTAATTAACAGTATCGTGCGTATCAAACCACGTTTCATCAAGATATATTACCGTCCTAATTGATTTGATTCGCGGTACTTTTGTATTTTATGCAAATATTCCTGTCGAATTTCCACGATAAGGCGTAATTCTATTACTATTAAATGGTTATTAATTTTCTTATATTTAAATCCGCACACTGATAAAATACTTTTTAAAGTTTCCAGAGATTGATAATTATAAAAAGAGTATTTGAACAAATTATTCGAAATCATTTCCAAAGTAGGGACTTCATTTTCTTGATAAAAATTATAAACTATTCTTCGGATAACGTCTTTCGAAGCATCGTCAATTTTTCTAAATTTTTTATTTTTCCGTTTTACCATTAGCGATATAAGTAATTGTAACAATAAAAAAAAATAGTTTTTTGAATGAAAGTTGTGTTTTGTGGTGGATACATAACTTCCTAAAATATTTAAAAAGACGAGCAAGTATGAAATTATGCCTAGCATATTTTTAATAAATGGAAATTTCTGAGTTTTGTATAGTAGTGTCAGACAGTATCTGAAAAGTAAAAATGTCGACTTCGAATATTTTAATGATCGTGTGTTGTAATACTAATTGTGTGAGGCCTTTAAAATAAGAAGAGGCCGGTTCCAAAGATGGGCATATAATTTTATTACGTAGCTTAGATGCAATTTAAAGTATATTGTCCGAAATTTTGACAGTAATAGAACATACTCTTCGTAAACTGCACATTATTCAAAATTAACCATATCCAGAAGAAAAGTGTCTGTTTCAACTGGACTCGAGTAATACAGATAATGAGGAGGGGACTAAGGGCCGTCTCCACCCTTAAAAAGGCAAAAGAATAACTTTTAATCAATATGTGTTGACAGCGAAAATAAGGACATGGCCTACCGCTAGAACTAAAATTATGTTGGCTTTACTATTTTTTAAATATAAAATGAAATGTGGGAAACGATACGACTACTTCCACACTTTAGTAGAATCATCCTCTCCTATTACAGGCTGGAGGAGAAATGGTTGGATATATTTTTGACGGAGACGTTGTTACATGGCCTATGTCCATTTAACAGTTTTTAAAAAGTAGTGTTTTGTTTATGTTTGGCACAATCTGTGTAACATTTTGATTCAGTTTTTGTAAGTGAAACTGTTTTCAACTAACAGAATTTACTTGTATAACTACTAAACCATTTCACACTGTTTTATGTACATATTTTAATATCTTAGGAACTCAGTCATGTTCTATTAACTATTATGTATCTCTGTACTTATAGCATCCCAGGAAACAATTGTCTACAAAACATTTATTTACATCAGATACCTATATTTCAATTTTTATATTTTTGTTTACTATGACGTACATATAGTTATTTTCTTGACCTTTTCTCATTACTAGGTATATATAGTATATCCTATAAGATGTAATATATTTACTGAGTTCTCACAATAGTCACAATACGTTTTACTATTTATTACATCTGTTCATATTTGTGGTTATGTATAAAATAGAAATTACAAATTGTGAGGCAAAGGCAAATCAGCTGTGGTATGGAAGTAATAAAAACTTTTATTATAGATCCCTTTTATCGATCATATGCCACTATTTTAGTTGTGAGTAAAGGAAATTGTAGAATTTTCGACCTGCAAGTTGTTGCGCTTAACTCAACCATTGACAGATGGCCACCTATACTATTTCTGTATTTTATAACTTTCAATTTAATTAGGGAATTAGATTTTTCAAGTTTATTTGGTAGCATTATTTTACAGTAAATAGGACAAAAAAAGTTTACCTTATTTATCAGTAAAACTCTCCAGGAAATCATTTGCTTGCAGCCCTTGTACTGGTTAGAACGTATATAAATTTTAACTGTGGACTTCAGTAATTGATATTACATTTTTATAACCGCGTTAACAATAACATCCATGTAATTTCATTTATTACTCATTTACAATTTAATTAATCTTCAATTTTTGTCTTTGATGTAATTTCAATTATTTTTAAAATAAATTTAAATTCAAGGTTAATTCTTTTTAATTTAATAAGTAGTTAAAATACTATATGTACCACATGGTTTTAAAATATTTTCTTTCTTTTTCATTTTTTTGGCAATTTATAGTTTACGAAATCAGCTTAAATTCTTATATACTTAGATATTTATTATATACTTATCGCTTTTGCACAGCTTATCTTCCATATAGATAAAATTTCGCTATCTTTTCATAAACCACCTAGTCGCCGGTTAATTTTCCTACGATTTTCACTCCATTTCATTAAGAGACGTAAATTGCCAAGGAAACCTTTAGACTCCATTCTTGCGACAAGAGTCAATTGTGGGCCTGGATTGCTGTTCCAGAACCAGTCACCTCAACAATAGTCAATCTAGGATCCTGGTATAAATTTAATATATATATATATATATATATATATATATGGTGTTATTATAAATGATTTGCAGGAAACAACTACTCAGCGGGCAAATACCCCGACCTGCATTGAATTATACCTTACAAATAATTTGGTAGCCAATATATATATATATATATTGTTATTATACATGATTTGCAGGAAACAACTACTCAGCGGGCAAATACCCCGACCTGCATTGAATTACACCTTACAAATCATGAAAAATTGGTAGCCAATGTCATTTGTCACGGAGACATCTATGATGTCTGGTGTATAGTAGCATTAGACCACATGAGAGGATTCAATTACCTCTCACCACTATACCATTTACATTAGTCTGTATATATATATATATATATATTTAATTTCAATTTGTCTTTATAAACCGATTTATCTATTATTCATGTAATTTATTTTAACATTCATTTTAAACTATCTTTTTATTTCTCTTACCAACAATTTCAGTCTGATCTATAGTAGACTGGTTATTCGAGAAAAAGAGACAATTCTACTTATTTTCACTATAGATGGTGCCCAATTTAACATCAATTTTTCTTTGTCTCCTTTTCTCGAAATAAACAGAAATCTGTCGCTTATGCTGTACATATCAAAAAGGGTAAATTTCTCCACCCTTCTCTGCTCCTACTTAAACCAGCTAGTCGTCCGCATATGTTGCCTCAATTGTTTCTCAAAAATAAATAATAAGGCAAAGGAGGTAACAACGTCCTTAAGTTTACCCATAGTGTTTGTGATAATTGAAAACAAATCGGTCGAGTAATCGGAAACTGAATCGATAGAGGCTGGAGCGAGATATAGTAACAAACATAGAAAACTTATTGCATGTATAAATGGCATCTTATAAAAATTACTTGCAACTATTTTTGTAACATTTTCTCCCTCTATGACTATTGAAAACGTTATATCACACTATAACCAAACAAAATCAATACAGATTGCTGCAAAAGGAATTCATAAATGCAAAACTTTTTATAACGCCCAGTGAAGTAGGTACAGCTTATTATAATCTGCGACTAGCTTACTTACCTGAATTAAAAAAAAGTACAGGTAATATAGAACTAGATGTTGAGCTGTATGGGGAATGAGACTGTAAAGAAGTTTTTTAGGAACACAGGAAATATTTAAAACAACTTTTATGTTATATGCAAGTTGTAAGTTTGTCAAGGTTTATGTTATTTGTTTTAAAAATTTAATAAAATAAATGAAATCATAGCTCTGTTTTATTTTTAAATTTATATTAAGTTGTTTACATTTTTGTAAATGAATATAAAATGAATTTAATGAAATATCGCACTTTATAAGAAATAAAAAATGCTTTTTGTCTTGGGCAAATTCTCTTTTCGCTGGGTGGACAAATTTTATAACTGTGGGAATATTCCCATGTAAGTATATCTTAAAAAATGGCATGCAAGTATCTCCACTGGTTTTAATTCTAATCTGAATTTGATCGGAGTTCTAGAAAAGCAACTAAGAACGGTAGCTCAGTGTTCTAAAGCGTCTGGCTAACGAACTGAGTATGCCTAGCGAAATGGGTTCGAGACCCACAAGACGAAACAATTTTTCATTAAAAAAAATTGTCCCAAGGGTGGTTCGGAGTCCACAATAAACTCGTCCCTCTTTACCAAGCACAAGATCCTTGAGACCTTCCAGGGAGTTACTTCGGTAACTTGAGAGGCAGTTAAAAAAACAATTTTTCTTTAATAACAAAACAGTGATATAATGTGAGTGCAATAATACATTAAAGAAAGTATGATAGAATATTTCAATAAAAAATAAAAGAATGTCACAATTTTTGTAATAAAAGACAATTTATTATCAATAAAAATCCTTGCTCATTCGGTTTCATTAAATAAAAAATATAATAACCACACTTGTTTTATTTATAAAGTATTTAATAAGCCTCAAATCCTCATTACGTTTCAAAAAAAGCATGAAAAGCGCTTCACGTAAAAATATCGTTGGAAGAGGTTTTTATATTTTTAATCATATTCTCGCTCTACGGAGCGTTTTTTATGCAAAAATTTCAATAATTCATCACGGAGTGTAGCACTGCAACTCGTGCGTTGTGTTAAATATGAGGACAAGTTAATCCAGCTTCTATTCAAAGTATATCGAGAGTTTTAGCGAAAATAGCCTTTAGCGACATGGGACCCCCATCATTTCCTAGCAGTCGATTTTGACGGGAAAATATGATGGGTTTTAACGGGATTAGCCCTAAACTGGTTCCTCAGTGATTCGGTGTCAGAAAAGTATCTTTACCATGTACTCATATGTGTATGGGACCGCCTTGCCTGAACGTATGAATTTATAATTGCTATAATATAATTCAAAGTCATTGCGATTCAAGCATTTTTAAGCTCCGAGGAGAGACCAAAATTGATATTGAACTGAAAAAACGTAAATAGACAGGCAAGCAAAAGCCCACCAAAAATTTATAAACATTGAACTTTTCTTGAATTTTTTGTGTAATCGTTAGCTCAAAAACCGCACATTGGATGGTAGTTGGTACATTATAAGTCGTCCGTTCCTCACCATGTGCTGTACACGGGCCAAGACTATAGTTTGTTAAAAACATTTTTCTTGAAGTTGTTGTAAAACATGAATTTTTAAAGAGATTTAATATATATTTTTGAACTTTATATTGTCTTTTTCTTGTGTTTTCAAAATTCCCTTTCAGGTTTAATTTTAAGAAAGTGTTGGTACTTACTGTGTTAGATTTATAGTGGTACGACGCCCAATTGATACCATCAGAGAAGCAGTTAAGCATAAACCAACAGTAAGTATAAATTTTGTATTATTCTCCGTCTGAAACAGTCGTTTTGAACCCTTATTTGTGAACGTTAATATTCATTTTTGATAAATATAGTAAAAGTTCTTCAGACCACAAAAGATGGAGCGTTCACAATCACATGCTTAAACTACGCTTCTTGCGCTGTCCACATTGGCTTCTTGCATAATGATACACCACAGATTACTTTGTGGATACGTGATCGCTCAGTTAGTAGACACTTAAAGCACAGACAAAGACGTAAACGTACAAAATGGCAACTACGCAGGCGCAATAGCGAATTGTTCTACGTTTGTACTTACGCCTGACGTAAACTTACGTCTGTCTACGTACACATAAAACGTATCGTATCGAGCCGAATAAGACCACCGATTGCACCCGATTGTAACATTGTAACTGCCAAAGATGCCACATTCACATAACCACCATTGAATTTTCTTATTTTTAGCCTATTTACAAAACTATGCAATAATAAAACAAAGACACCAATGCAAAGTGTTGGGTTAAGCGGTTATGGTTATATAAGGTTCGTTGAAATTTATTTCAGTAGATACATTACGTTTCAAGCAGCGCTTTATACGTGTATTTCTGCGTTTACTCCAAGAGTTACGTATACGGCGCTGGTGTCGCATTAAGTGTCTAGTGCTACCGCGTGAAAACGCGACCAATGACATTAACACTAATGTCACTAATAAAAATAATAAAATATATTTATGAGTGATGCCGAGCGTCACTGATGGTGAGAACCTTATTTACAAAATGGGAAAATCATTCGATTACTACTTATTCTCGGCCGCAATAGTAGCTACGTGGTATTTGGAAGGTCAAAACAAAAGTCTGTTTAAAACTTATTTACTTACGGATAGATAGTCCAATATTTTGAATTGCTACAAAATTATTTAAAATAATTGTAAAAAACATTAGAATATTTAAAACACGTGGCTGACACAATTAAATCATATAGGAGCATGTTTCTTTTGCATTTTTAATTAACTGTTAATTAAAAATTCAGCAACGCCGTACTGACTGTGACTGAAATGGGTTTTCAGGCTTTTTGTTATGACATCTTTACACTTTTCAACTTCATTCACACAATAAAATCATATGTATAAAAATTTGTGCCACCCAGCTCTCTAGCAATGACATACAAGCACGATCACGCATGATAGGCGCATACAGCAATATAATCATTCTAATGTATGTATGTTGTTATGTGATGCTTAACTGTGTACATCTGTATCTAAAATATATTAGTGAGGCTTCTTGTCGATTTCGCTTTCTCTCTCAATTTATACAACTTTTAAGACATGCACCTATTCTTGCTTTGTATGTGCTGAAGTCTTGTGAAAGTAGACTAAAAGGGCAGAAGAAGAAGAACTTGTCTTAGTAGTTGCAGCTCAAGCGGCTGCCTTCGATCCACTCTTCTTCTTCGACTGCACATATGTGACCAGCTGACACGCTGTCAGAATTCAGAAAATGGAAATTGGAAATGTCAATCGTACATACAAGTTCAAGGTTCACTCTGCTAAATTAAAATTTATTACAAAATTATTGTTCGCTCGTTTGATAAACCAATTTTTAAATTAGATATTACGCAACAAAAAACAAATACTCCTCTCCTCAGTGAAATTGACGCTACAAGTTTACTTATATACAAAATGGCTTTAAATAACGTTTTAAGAAGTAGTGTTTCTAGAACTATGAAGTTGAATTATTTTAGAAACAGCCTGAGAATACTCACAACGGGTCAACCAGCTTTGAATAAAAAAGAGTATAAAGATAACCTGCTATATTTCGATTTATAAACCTTAACCTACTTTTCAGGGTGGAAGTAACGTTTGTAAAAGCCAACGGTGAACGAATAAAAGCTAAAGGAAAAATCGGAGAATCATTATTAGACGTAGTAGTAAACAACAATATAGACCTGGATGGGTACGGTGCTTGTGAGGGTACCCTAACTTGCTCTACTTGCCATCTTATTTTGAAAAAGGAGGATTTCGATGCTTTACCAGACAAACCCACCGATGAAGAACTAGATATGCTCGATTTAGCTTACGATTTAACAGACACTTCTCGACTAGGGTGCCAAATAATTTTAAGTGAAAAACTGAACGGATTAGAAGTGAAAGTACCTGCAACAATTAATGATGTAAGAAGTTAACACTTGCTAAAAATGTTCAAGTAAAAGGCATATTTTTGAAATTTTTAAAGTCTTTATTATTTTATATATTATGATTATTTGTTAAAAATAGTTATAAATTGAACCTCTTTAATTAGAGGGGTATATGTATTATACAGAGTTGTAGTAAATTATGTGTGCATTTTTACATGTAATTCGAATAAATATATTTATGTATTTCTTATTGTTTATGCTTTCCGGAGAAATAATTCTATTCTTTCTCAACAAATATTTTTTACTCGTCGTGTAAATTAAGCAATTAGAAAGTTACTACAAAATTTGTAACATGTATCATCATCATGCCTGTGGATATGAATTTTTTTGCAATATGTAAACATCTACACTCATTAAAATTATTGAAAATAAGGAAAATGTTATATAATTTAAGAAAATATTTACCATTTCTTCACATATTCCTCTACAGTAATAGGCTTAAAACAATTTTAGTTGCAAAGAACACACAACTTTTTCATATAATCTACAATACCTTCCAGTAGATTTCCAACGTTGGTCAGTAATAATAAATGAATACTCAACTTCTCCAAACACTGAATGAAAGAGCTCTTTTGCAACGAAAAGACCCTTAATGGTAATTTTTGCTTGTGGAGAAAACAATATAAATCTTGCAATTTTTTAAAATGTTGCTGCTATTCAGTTGCTTCTAGTTCTATTCATATTGTGAAAATAACCCATTTCTATGAATGAAAAGTTTTTGTTTTGCTGTATGAAAGCATGTTGATTTCTCCAAAAACTTGGAACAAACCTAAATCGCCTTTAGGAACTGCGTATTTCCTACATACAACCGGATCCTCTAGAAAATTTTGCTATGTACTGGACTGGCTACAAGCATATATGTAGACCGTGAATTAAATTAAAATTTTTCATTAATTATATCAAATTCACTTCTAGCAGTTCTAATTTTCTCATGTTTCCTATTTTTTTCTTGCTCGTCTTGATTTGATGTAAATGTCTACAAACCTCCATTTTTTCTTAGAATCAAATTATCGCGCTTTTGACGCTGAAATTTATGAAACTCAGCTTCAAAACACATTATTTTTTTCTCTGAAAAATAAATTGCATTTGTCGAAACTTTCCAATGATTTTAAAATAGCTGGTTTGAATAACTGGAAAATATGAGTATTAAACTGTTAGAATATGTAGTACCTTAAGAAGTCAGAAGTCACATTCAAACTTAGATAAACCTAGATTTATTTTTAATTTTCAATAGAAAAAACAAATATCTAGCTGCTCCTTGTGAAGTGCAATCGAAATTTCCGCCAGTCATCTAAAAACACCACTGTTACCAATCTAGCAGGCTAAAAATGGATGTCACAATAATTTAACCTAATTTAAGTTTTTGAAATTCCAACATATTTTTCAAAATTGTTCTGTGATAGAAATGTTTATTACATCAAGCCGACTGACAGCTTTTCCTAAATTTGGTGAGTGATGTATGAAAAAATTGCTGTGTTGATGGTTCAATTTCAAATTGTTTTAGTTTTGTTCAGGAATTTCTGCATACAAGCAAGATCAGAGGCGAAAACAACTTACGTTCCTAAAAAATACTTTGGTCAAGCTACATGTGAAACACATCCACATCTTCTAAATGAAGGAGAAGTAACACCAGCAATAACAAAACTTGAGTACCAGGAACGTAGGCACAATCTGGTGGAAAAAATACTTTCGTCTGCCTCAAAGGAAAATCTACGAAAAAGTAATCATGTGGTAAGTTCAAAATAATCAACATATGAATAATTTAATGGTAGTTAATACTGTTCATTACTTTCAGATAGTGGTTCCTGCTGCCTCCAAGCAATATATGTCTGACAAAATTCCGTATGTCTTCCGTCAAAACACAGATTTCCTCTATTTAACAGGATGCCAAGAGCCAGATTGCTGTGTAGTAATAACAATAGGGGATTGCCCTGGAGATTACTACACAACGTTGTTCACGAGAGATAAAGATGAACATGCTGAGCTGTGGGATGGGCCAAGAACACATCCAGAAGATGCCCCTGGGTTCTTCGGGGTGGAACAAAGTTTGCCGATTAGTGATTTAGAAAAATTTCTGCAGTCGTATAAAAAAGCAAATAAAGATACCACAGTATGGTGAGGAAGGTTTTATTTATAGCAATTTTTTAACTATTGGATTCTAGGCCTTTTCACGTATGCCGTTATTTATTTTTTATAGGTACGATTTCTCAACGCCGATACAAAATAGTATACACAAAACTATATGTGATTATATGAGTGACAGCGGTGAAAGGTCATGGGATAATCCAAAATCCTTTATTCACAAATTGAGGCTGTATAAAAGTACTGCTGAAATAGCTTTAATGCAAAAGTCCTGCAATATCACATCGCAGGCCTTTGTAGAATCAATGTCTTGTACAAGACCTGGTGAGTAAGAATTATTATTTTCTATTCATTTACTTGTTACTTTTATTATTATTCTTTACATACGAGGAGGTAATCACTCGTAAAGTACCTATATTGACCACCCTTGTGTGAAGTATCGTGTAGTATCATGCAGTAGTAGTATTGTGAGGTACGATGCAATATTATGAAGTACAATGTAGTATCATGAAGTATATCATGTAGTAGTGATGAGGCATCATGAAGTATACATGAAATACTATGTAGTATGATGGAGTATATTGTAGTCCGATGTAGCATTAATGTAATATGAAGTATGCTGGACCACCTTTCGAAAGAATCATTACCCCCTCGTTTATATGGGTACACGTATTGTATTAACAGCACAGTTATTAAGATGGATCGTTATAAAAAAATATAAATATACTTTTAGGTATAAGTGAAAATCAACTTTTTGCCAAAGTTGATTACGAATGTCGACTAAGAGGAGCCGAATTTCTTGCCTACCCTCCTGTGGTTGCAGGGGGGAATAGGGCTACCATAATCCACTATATTAACAATAATCAGATCATTAAAGACCATGAAATGGTTTTAATGGATGCAGGTTGCGAGTATCATGGTTACGCGAGTGATGTGACTAGAACTTGGCCTGTAAATGGAAAATTCACGCGTCAACAAAGGGAGATTTATGAAGTTGTGTATAGTGTGCAGGAAGAACTAATTGTGTTGTGTAACAAGCTACCAACTTTGGATGAACTATTCGAATCGATGTGCCAACTGTTGGGAAAGCGACTTCAAGAAATTGGTTTGATAGGAGTACAACCTTCTAATAACTATTTAATGAAGGTTATTATTTTATTTATGTAATGTATTAGAATATGTTCCGTTAATTGACTACTTGAAACAAGTGGTAATTGTTTGTGTAATGGTTTGGTATCAAATTGGGAAATTTTGATTGCTTTTTAAAAAAATAAAGGGTCGCTTTGATGTGATAATAGGGTATCTGCACGTTTTGAAAGATCGTTGCCTGGAGAGAACAAAATCAAGGAATCTTAAGCATTCTAATCTCAAAATTCCTAATTTAGTGACGTTTAGGGTCAAAATGGCCGAGTTCTGATTTCAACGGAAATTACATCAAATTTTGTTTTTTAAATGGAATACGCTGTATATTTTATTATTTTTGGAATCTGCCAACCAAACTATCAGATCACTGACCTCTTCAAAAATAATTCAGTATAATATTTTCAATTTAATTTTTTTGATAAAAGAAACTTTTTTTTTTAATACATGTATTGACCATCCTCAACATTAGATAGACAATTATATTATAATTACTATATGTCCAATTTTAATTCCCGACACTAAAAAACTAATTAAAAAATATCTCATTATTTATCCGCTATTTAATTTTATCTTGGTTATTTGAATTAGAAATGTAACAGGCCTGGATACAAGAAATATAAATCAGAAATTTGAATGAAGCAAACACAGTTATAGGAAACATAATATAGCGAAATAATATTAAGCCAAAATTTTTTAAAAATGATTGTAGCTGATCGAAGCGATTTGTTTTTTTAAGTTGTTAGTCGGGTCCCATGGGTTACAATAATGCTATTCATTGTGTCGGAAGTCACTGCTCCACTGTCTAGGGCCACTTTTATATAAAATGGCCACCATGCCCAATTTTTTAACTTCTTTTTTAAACATCTGCAGTTCTATTGGTTCTGTCAGAGCAGGTATGGTCTCAGAATCTTTGTCTTTGTAAGGGCAACAAAACTAGAGGAACTCAAAAGGCTGTCCAGAAGGTGGTTATATATTTAAGAAAATGCAGACAACATCCAATATCCACCGAAATTGCCAGTATCGATGCCAGGGGATCGAATTCAGAGAGCGGCAGTGTCACATCAGAACGAATTTGCCACATAGCGCTCTCTAGCTGACTGAGCTACCATGCTGTCTTGTACTTTTTAAAATTATATAAGAAATACACCAAATAACAAAATCCCGTAACAAAATTGAATAAGAATACACACATCACGATTCCATAAAAAAGAGGAGCAGCCAAAGGACTGCCTTTGAGATTTTTTAGTTTTGCAGCATAGAAAGAGAAGGAATGTGAGGGAATATTTGTTCTTTTTTACCGTTTTTAAGTTCTCTCTGCAATAAATATCACATTAAATATACGATTATAAAATTGATCCAAGAAAGGTGTGCACATCAAGCGCGTAGTTCCAAATTTTTTTATTTAAACTTGGCGACATTTTCACAATCCTGCAAAAAAATGTTTACTTTTTTTTTAATATTATACATATTATTATTATTATTATATTAGTATTTGATAATGCGTCTCAATATATATGTGAGTACATACCCGTGTGTAAGTAAATTTTTTGTAACAGAAACTTAAAGCATGTAACGGTTAAAAATAATTTCTTTTAGGTTACAGATGGATATTTTTTATGCGTCGTTACGTTATGTGCTTGCAAATAATATTAAATGCTCGATAATATATTTTTTAAATTAAAATTATTTAGAGGCTGTTTAAAAAAAAAATATAAAAAACAGGCACATTTCCAGAAAAATAGCCGCTATTTTCTAGATGTAGAGGGTTATCATTGGTCGCATTTGAAAGAAGATAAAAGAAACGAAACTTAAAAAAAAATTGGTTAATATCTCATTGGAATCAGTATAATCAAAATGACAGTTTGACAAAGTTACACTTTCTTAGAACCTTTAAGGTTACGTATTTTCTGTTCCTTGATATACAGGCTGTCCATTTTATCCAAATATCTCCGTTATTTGAAGTGATACGAAAAAAATTGAATTTACTTTCTTCTTCTTAATTGTGTTAATGCTTTATTATAGCAAAGATTTGAACAACTTATTGAATTATTTTATCATATTTCTCCACGGCAAGTGTAATGATTGTTAAAAAAAATTTATTGGTTTTAAAAAATGTTTTTATAATTACTAACGTAGTACCAATGAATAAATATGGCATGTGATATATCATTGAAAAGGGAGGAAAATACTCTATTTAATGGCGCCATTTCCCGCCCGTTTCAAAATAATTTTTTTAACAGCCTGAAGAGTAAATCTCAAAATCCAGCGGTTTTGAAAAAAATTAGATAAAACCTCGTTGAAACACTCTGTTTTGCAAAAAATTTTCGCCTTAGAATTTTTCTCGTATCTTCAAATAATGGAGATATTTGGCCTAGACGTTTTCCGCATTTTCGATATTTTCCGCCATAACTCTTAAAGTAGGCCATGGATTTCAAATGTCTTTAAACCATTTGGTAGGTTATATAAAATGGCACAATTTTCGTAAAAATAGTTTTTTTTGTACGACCGATATTAAGTGAGATATTTGCGAGGGCCCTGATAAAATGGACAGCCTGTATATCGTTTCGAAACTTTAAGTACATTTTAGTACTGATAGGAGATGCTTTTTCTCTAAAATTTCATCAAAATCTATGTACTAGAACCTGAGTGCAATAGAAGAAAGTTGAAAAATGACTCGTTAACGCATGTCTGTTGGGTTTTTGAGGTTATTTTAAACATTTCAGCTTTCTATTTCCTTTAAATTTGTTACACTTTCAAAAACAAAGATTTTGGAACCTAAACTGCTCTGATAGGACCAATAGAACCGCAGCTATTTAAAACAGATGTTCAAAAACCAGGCACGGCAGCCATTTTGTATAAAAGTGGCCCTGGACAGTGGAGTGGCGACTTCCAACCACAATGAATATCATTTTCGTAACCCATGGGACACGACTAACGACTTTTTAAAAAAAATCTTTTCTATCAGCTATATCCATTTTTAAAATTTTTTTGCTTAATATTACTCCCTAATAAACAATATTAAAAATAAAGAAACATCTTTAGCAAAGTTATTATTAAAAAACTAAATCAAAATAATATCAAAATCAAATGAGTTTTGAAAGTTCTATTGTAAAATAGCTTTTAATTTCTTATTCAATTTACAATCATGTGTTCAAATTCACACCCGTTCTCTGTAATGGAAAGTTCAGTCCTACACAGAAGCTACAGTGCACAGAAAGTAGCTCTGCGGCTGGTCATTGGATGCGCAGTAACAACTACAGAGCTCAGTATCCGATCATCTGCTTCTAACTCATCTAACTAATATTTATCTCTGTATTTTCTTTGCGCATTTCGCCCAAAAGCTACTTTCTGTAAGCTGTATAAGCCTGAGCTGGATGTCATGGCCACCCGGTATAATATAAATACAAATTATAAATTTGATACAATTACCTAATCTTAAACCTTACAATATTGCATACTGTCAATGAGTTGCCAATCACGAAAAATCACCCTTTATTTTTTTATTAAGTGAACATAGCTGGAAAGTATTCAGAAATTTGGCAAGCACAGCATAACAAATTGATATTTAGTGATTTAACCTTAACCCTAAAATTGGTTTATACTCTTTATGGGTATTCAATTTTTTTTCTCTCGGTTCAGTATTCGAGGATTAATTTTGCTCGATTATTTTAGGCTGCATATAAGCTGTGTCCCCATCACGTTTCTCACTATTTGGGAATGGATATACATGACACGCCCACGATTAATAGGAACATTAACATTGAACCAGGAATGATAATTACGATTGAACCAGGTATAATTTTTTACATTCCATTACTTGCCACCATACATAGTATGACACTTGTGTTCTGTACAAGACACAAATATTCAAACTTACACCACCACTTCTTCAATATAATCTTTCATTGCTGCTTTCACTGCCTTGCCTTTTTTTTAACGGGTTCCGTATCCATGTATGTCATTATCTTTTTGCTTCGTTTCCACTGGCACTATACAGTATTATCTTATCATTATTTTCTACAAAGTGATATAGTTGTTGTTTTTTGATGTTAAAGTTTGAAATACAATTACAGTTGGGTGTTTTTGAAATGTTTCCCGTGCTTTACTGAAAAAATGAAAACTCTCACCTTTGTATGCAATTTTTCTTTATTGACTTGATCTTTTCACATTTGCTGTACCAACTAAAAAGGTATTTTTCATATGCTTATCCACAGCTCTCTTAATATTTTGATGAGTTGGACAATGTTTACAGCCAAATCATAATCAACCCAAAATATGTACTAAAAATCACTCATGGTGTCCCCAAACCTGACAAGTGTCGACTAGTTGCTATGGTTCATTGACGTCAGTATTTTATTACTCACTGTCCTTATATTGCAGGTGTGTACATCAGTGAGAAAAATAAATCTCTACCTAAAGAATACCACGGCATTGGAATAAGGATTGAGGATGATGTTTTAATAACCGTCAATGGGCCTGTGGTATTGAGCAGAAAGTGCCCAAAGCATGTAGACGATATAGAAAAATTAACATCTCTAAGCCAGTGACAATGCAACTTAAAATAATTTGTATAAAGGAAGAAGTTTTAAATAAGTTAATGTACACAATGTTTTGATTTAGTGTAAATGTATTACAATTGTGGAGTGTTTGTTGGAAAATGATGTTCAAATTGAAATGCGGCCGTTGTTTGAGAGATACCAGATATCAATTTCGGAGCATAAACACGCAATTGCGTTATTACTAAAAAGACTCCTTGTTAATGCAAAGGTGATCATATTTTTTATTAAGTTACTTTCTACGATCTGTTGGTTAATTTACGATTGTACGATGGTTCTATAAATTTTTACACATTTTTTCGCAATTAAAAAAATATGTCGCACTATTTTCATTTAGAATTTAAAATAATTTTAATTGTGCAAATGTATGTAGACTACTAACTGCCACTTCCTAAAATCGATGTCTGTAACTCTTCAATCTGTAGAATGGTTGATTACAAAGTAGCGTATTTCTTTATACTAAAATTCATTTGATGTGCAACATCAGGGTGATGTACAAAAGTTGTATTTTAAAACAATTCTTATGACAGTTGACCATGAAAAATATATATTTTTGTTGTAAATCTTAACTAAAGCATTTTTATTTGGCAAACCAGAGATGAAACTGTATTCTAGGAGCTTTCCATAAAGTGTGCCGTGCTATTTTCCATTATTTTTTAATCCTGTCTCCCCATCACAGTTTTGTAAATCCCCTCTCCAATATTGTGTCTCAATATCACACACACCCCCTTATTTTATAGTGAGATCGTTCTGGCACGAAAAAAAGCCCCGAAACGACAGTGCCTTTTTCGATTTTCTTTTTTGCGTATATTATGTAGTCAGACCCTCTATGGTTGTGTTGCGGGCGCGAGGGGGGTGGTGGAGGAGGAATTTACATGTAAAGAAAGTTTTTCGGACATAACTCGCTTAATCGAAAAAGTGTAAAATAGATAAAATGAAGGGCCCGCGAAAGCGCGTGAACTGAATTTCGACTCGTCGAAATCGGTCCGGCGGTTCTCGAGATGTTGCGATTTGAAGGCATACGGATTTTTCGCTGCAGCGGGAACGTACCGAGAGCCGTTTTCGCGTTTTTTTCTGGGATGAAAGTGACTTGGCAACTTTCTTTTTTTTCCCGATAGACACTCAGGACCTAAGTACTGTGTCCAAATTTTAAGTCGCTAAGTTAATTAGGGGGGGAGGGGAAGGGTGAACGTAAATGAAATTAAAACTATTGTAACTTCCGCAAATCGCGCAGGAAACGTGAGATTGTGTACTAATGTGCCTACTTTGAGTTCCGCTCATGTATTTTCAATTTTCGCCATAAATGAACAAATAGTTGCGAAATAACCAATTTATTGTTTTTAGAAAAAGTCATTCTTCGCCAGGAAGGAAAGGTGTGGGGGAGATTTTTTTTTCACCATCGAATGTGGAATTTTTTTCTTTTTAATTTATATCCGACCAATTCGACATAACTTTATTAATATTTATAATATAATACGTACCTACCTTCCCAGAACCCATCCCGGGACCGACCGTGCAACCACCGCGCTACGCGATGGTGGATTGCAGGGTCAGGTGGAACAAGTCTGGTTCGGTTAAAAAACAAAACTTAAACCTAAACTCCTTCTGAGACAAACAGATTAAAAAGGTGTTAAAATTACTTACATCTAACATAAAAGATTTAACAACACTTAAAACTACACATTTTTTAGAAAACTTGTTCACTTATCACTTTTTAAAAATTTTGTAACCGACGCAAGCACCTCAATCCAAACGAAGAGCCTTCCACGAGGTGTATAAATGCCGGGCTGCGCAAAGGCGGGCCTAAACTTTGATTTTAAAAATTTTTATTTCACAAGGTTTTGATTTTGTAAAAATGTGCGATGAGAAATGAATTTAGAGACAAAAATGTACAAAAAGGAAGCAAGAAAAGAAAAACAAACGCGACAAAAAGATTACAAACATAAAGGAAGAGGGGGACAGGAAAGATTTAAAGATATGAAATATTAGTAAAGGTAGATAGGGTAAGCTGAGGTTATAGTTGGTGAAGTTTGGATACAAGGGTTGCTGGAAAATCGGTAACGTCTGGTACGGTAAGGGATGTAAACATCTCCGAAATGGGGCATTATGCTGTCTAATTTGTGTTATGTGTCTTGTTAACGGACTATCGCCCAGTTTGAAAGAGTAGAAGTTTTGAGATATCTGCTGGACATAATCCGCTATCGAGGTTATGTCACTGCAAAGTGTGTACAGGTCTCTGAGGGAGGTGTTCCTTCCAGAATTAGAGATGAGGCGCATAAATTTGTGCTCAAGCACTTTTAGTTTTTTCATTGTCGTGGTCGGTATGCTGCACCACACCGGCGCCGCGTATGTGATGGATGGCCTGACCACTATTGCGTACAACAGTTTTTTATTATGTCGGGTAAGTCTGCTACCCCTGACCATGAGCTGATACAGACTCCTGGACAGGGAGTAGACCATCCGTATTGTCTCATTGATGTGGGTATTAAACGTTAGTCATTGATCTAGTCTCACCCCCCAAGTACTTCACGCACCTCTCGGTAGGAATTTTGTTTCCCCGAATCGAGATTGGTGTTAGAATTTTATTTTCTGTGAATCGGCATGTGACCAGATTGCAATCAGATGATTAGGAGAGGAGAGAGGAGCAAAGTTCACCATCTTTGCACGTGAATTTCCCCCCCTCCACCAACCCCCTCGCGCCCGCAAACATGACCAGATGATAGGGGGAGTCCACTACATAATATACACAAAAAAAATTGAAAAAAGAACACTGTCGTTTCGAAACCAAGATCGGCCCCACTATTACATTGAAAATTAAAACTAGTTGGCACTAAAGCTCCCTCCCCACCAATATGTATGTGTAATTTATGGATGGCCCTCAAGGATTATAAATAAAGAGAATAGCTTATTCCAAGTCGATCAGTGACGTCACCACTGGTGCTCAACTCTGTGTATATTCTTGAGTTTTTGAGCTTATTTGTTGTGTTTTAAATTCTTTTTAAACACTGTACTTTGTGAAGTAGGATTTTGTGAACTAGAAAGCTCAGTATTTTTGTTATTAACAGCCTAGTATTTATGTTTTAAATTTTAATAGACTGTGCTTCCCAACCTAATTTTTGACTTTTGGTATTATTTTTCACCATCGTGCTGGACTTTTTTTGCATTTTACCTTGTTTTTCATAGGAATTTATGTAAGTGGTTTTCACAAAGACTATAACAATTATTGTCATTTTTCTTTCTATCCTTTCTCTGATTTTTTAGACCACATGCCTGGATGTACCTGCGCTATTGGTTCTTGTAAAAGCAATAAAGTTAACACTCATGAAGGGCTTGAGTATAGTATTTCATTCTTTTCCGAAGGGCAAGAGCAAGGAAGGTTGATATAAAATCATGAATAAATAAATAAAAAAAGAAGCTATTTTTTATATTTTTATTTCTTTCTCATTTTATTGTTAAAATTTATTGCGGAAGGTTTCCAAATACTCAATTATACTTCTGAAATGTTTTTACTTTTTGTTTTCAGAAATACATATTAATTTTATTGTTATCTGTTTATTTTTTAATAAATATCAAAATATATATACGTGTTGGTTTATTCTTCAGCTTATTTTTTAAATCAAAAATAAAGTAACGATCATACAGGGCCGGATCTATAATTATTTTTGGAGGGGGGCAAAGTTGGCTTTTGCCGCCCCCTCCTTTAGAAGATATTTCCGACATTTTAATTCGTTAATAAAATAGATGAATTCTGGTCAATAAGCATAAAACAATGCACGTTTTAATTTAAAAAGCAAAATGGTCGAAAAAAACAACAAAAGTAATGTATTTGTTTAGGTAACGTTATAACATAAAAATATTTTATTCATAAACTACACGTTTATAAAATCACTTTGCGTACTATTTTTCAGCAAATTCGTTTATCACTTCGTCATAGTTTATTGAATTAGATTCTTCGCTTTCAATTGACAGTATAGCAAGGTTTGTAAGCCTCTTTTGTACCATGTTTGACCTTAAATAATTTTTTATTAGTTTTAGTTTTCTAAAACTTCTTTCACACCCAGCAGATGTAGTTGGTAAGGTTATGTAGATCCTTAACGCTATGCAAATATTTGGAAAGGCATCCATTAAATCTCTGCTATGGATTAAGTTAAGTAAATCAAGAGCATTCATTTTTTTTTAAATCTGTGATGCTCAATTTGATCTCGAAGGACTAAAATCTCTGATGGAAACCCTTCGTCACTGAGATCTTCTGCATACTTATTTGTTAAATATATAGCCCGTTTTTGAAGGGTTTCCTCATTTAATTTGGCCAGCTCGTCCCCATGCAAAAATGAAAAATTTTCGTTTATGAGTTTAGTACTCTCCATTCTGGTTTTTAGTTGACTCAATATCACGTCCACTATTTCTTTTACAGAGTGGCAATACCTCTCTTCGACAGAAAAAAGTCTTGCTTCATCAAACATCTTTTCACCAGGCATGATTTTTTTGATTTTTTTTAGGAATTCTGTGTGTTTCCATAGTCGGTTCAACACCGATACTTTCAGCTATTTCTCTAGCTGTTTTTAGCCAGTCATTAGGCGTATTTCTCAATCTTTCCAGTGTAGTGGTAAGTCCATTCAACATATCAAATGACTTTGAGAGAATTATATCATTCTTTTGGATTTCTTTATTTACTTTATTTATTTCTTTCAAAAGTTCAGCCCATGCTACCAAATATGCAATAAATTGAAAATTAAGCACTGCGTGAAGGAGACTGTCAGCTTCGGACTTGGTTTCAGGTTGGTATTGTCCCTCCTTATATTCTTTTCGAGCTTCGATTATTTCAACAAAACTTTTTTTGAGAGCATTTATTGCTTCTGACTTAATGACGAACTTGAAAAAGCAATAAATTTGAAAATATTGATTTGAGGTTTCTTATACCGCTATATTAATTCGTAAATCATTTGTTAAAGATCTTACCTTACTTTTCTTCATTTACAAACATCGGATTTGCCGCCCCCCAAAAATGCCCCCTTTTGACCCCCCCCCCCTTATCCGGCCCTGCGATCATATCATATACCTAAATCACAAATTTATATGTAAAAAATCTTGCCAAAACACACTGTAAATGGAACTAATTAGGTATAAGTACTTATTTTTTTGTGTGTACCTACCTAAACATAGTAAAATGTGCATGTTTTAAATGATTTTATTTATATAAAGTATATTTTTAAAGATCTAGAATAATCCTCAACTTCATATCTCTTGATCTCCAGTTCCTTTGGTTGTACAGTGTTCGCATTAGCGTAATTTTTTTCCTCAATAAGTTCCTAAGTATTTTCTTCATCCGATGCATATGAAAAGAGTGATGAAGAAAAATATAAAAAAGAGTAATTTGTTACAATGCGTTTTAAATGATGCCATATCTCTGGAGCACCAGTGGTGCATAACATCACATCAGTCGGTCTTGAAGCTAACAGACTTGCCCGTGTAGGCAATCCTTTTGTTTATAATCCTTACCTTGCCCTATTCCAAATGTTTTTGGAACGGGAAGACTCAGCGCCCTCTAACGGCCAAAAGTCAAATTAATGAGAAGATGTCATTTGTTTACTTTCGTTATGTCAGCCTAGTGTTTTAACTAACAAATAGTTTTGAAAGAATTTTTAGAAGGCATTAAAGTGAATAATGCCAATTTCAAAAAATTGATGATAGATTTGAAAATTCTTGACATTTAGCCCCTTCGCATCCACTGCTGTACCGGGTGGCCCAGCCGATAGGGACACTCTTGTAACCTTTGGATGGGCGGTATGGATGTTTTTCAAATTTGGTGTAATGATATAGGATGAAATTTTAAATTATGTGATGTAGAGAACCTAATCAAAAATTTTATTTTTATGTGAATTGTATCGAAACAGGAAGTCTGCCGTTTTGTTTCTTTACATTGCATAATTGGAAATGTCATCACATATCACTACATGAAATTTGAAAAAGATCCATTCGCCCATTCAATAGTTATAAGTGTCCCTATCGGCTGAACCACCCAGTATGTCTAGGCCTCCTACAGACATTTCCAGTTATCCTTATCGTGAATAGTTGCTATCCAGTTTAAGACTCTTAGCTCAAAACAAAGAAAATTATTTTTTTAGATATGAGTGTTGCATAGGAGGTCGTCCTTAATTTTATTTATCAGTTTTTCATCTCATTTCGAAAGTCCCCTTTGTCCCTCTACAATGATTTAGTCCTGCATTAACTATGTCCGACCCATCATTCTAAATACAATCCTGGCAGGCATATTAACCTACTAGCTAATTACCATCCATGTATGACGAATAATATATTTTTTAATTATGCAACATATGTATTTTGGAACAAAATACTGACAATATTAAAAACTAAGGGGTTAATCTTCTGTTCTGATGTTGTCTGCACCCGCTTTTCCATAAACTTCCTCCTTTTTTACCTAAATATAGTAGCGGACCGGAACTAAAAATATTGATTGCCAAGAGACGAAGGGGGCAAACATTTTTAATATATTGTATAATGTTTAAGGAGGCCCACATGTCATCATGCAAGCTGACACTTTGGCTAGTTTTCCACTGCATAACCAACTAATTTTGAACTCTCCTTTCTGCATCATGTCCTTTGTAATCGCGTTTCATATTGATTGGGTATGTCGCTTGAATATGCAGCGAAGATTACCACAGCCAAAAAAAATATATCATGATTTTAAGATCATTTTTTTATTAAAATATCTCAAAAAATAATGTGTGCTTGAGATTGTTCTTGGAGTATTTAAAATTTATAAATAACTATTTCTACTTAACAATACTATCTTAAAAACAAATAAAAATACACCCAGTTATCTGAGCTACCCTGCAAAATAAATAAAGTTCCACCGTTCTGCAACCCCAGAACCTTTATATTTTTTAAATATAATATATATTATCAAACCAATGTTGCAAGCAACATTTTTTATAGTTTACAAGTCCTTAACATAAAATATAAATACAAATGCAACAAATAAAAATGATCTACCAATCTAAATCTGAAGTTTTATTTGGTATGCCCCCTGGGTAGATGCCCGAAAGGCAGGCAGTGCAATGGCCAACTTTGTGTGAGTTTTTCGATTTTATATCAGACCTTACGGCTTTTATCAGGCCTTCTATGCTGAGGTACGCCAGACTGTCAGCTCCTGCAAAAAATTATCAAATTTAAAATAATGCATTGATATATGCATATTTTGTCAAAATTGTAATATTCTACTGTTTAATTCAATTTTATTGAACCATTTTTTACTTACCAACATGCCTTGCTAATTCCCTAGGATTTAGTTTATTTGCGATAAGTTCCTCCCTAGTAGGAATATTGATACCCATATAGCAAGGGTACAATAGAGGGGGACTAGCCACTCTTATGTGTACCTCTGTAGCTCCAGCATTCTTCAATAATTTAATAATGGGACCAATCGTATTACCTCGAACAATGGAGTCATCTATTAGTATTACTCTTTTTCCTTTTACGTTGTCTGCCAAAGCGCCTTTAGAAAAAGTTGAAATTATACCTCGCCATATACTTTCAAAAAATCTGTTGAACTTACCGAATTTTTTTGCCACACTAAGCTGCCTTAAACGATTACTAGGTTGAATGAAAGATCTGCCTACATATCTGTTTTTACATAAAACTTCTGCGAAAGATATTCCACTCTGAAAACAAGAAATTATTGCTCATTCATCTTCAATATTTACAATCTAAATAAAATAAAATTTAAAAAACGCATATTAGACACGTGAGTATGGTATTAGGTTAATGGCCTTAATGAAAACTACGCTAATTCAGCACCGAATACTTTGTACAAAAAGTTCAAATACAAAAGCGTGGAACTTCTGTGGTTTAACTACTTCCTGGGTTAACGATCGGCCATTCTCGGTTTTGTAATCGTGTAAATATTTCTCAATCCGGTACACTCCCCCCCGGCGAATATAATGGATTAAGCTGAATGTAAATAGAGATAGACTACGAGTTAAAAACCTGTAAGACGAGGATGACCATAGCTGAACTGTTGTGCTGCTTGATTTGGATTTCCCTTTCTGACTGATTTTACATTCAATGGGTTTAGTTTCGTTTCGATCCGATTACCGCGAGGCGACTAATATCGCAGGAAGCAAATTATAATTAGAAATAAAACATGTATAATCCGACGGCTAGTGAGAAACGTGTATGCGCCTCGCCTAAAAGACGCTTTCTATGGCTACATGAGGAAATTCTGTTCTTTTTAAACATTTTAAAGCAAAAGAAGCTGCAAGGCTTACTGTACGATCAAAGTCAACTGAGAGTCGCAGATTTTTATGAGAGTGTAGAAGAAACGATGAAAATCGCTGGATTCAAGAGAACCGCCAATCAGCTGTCAATAAAATTTAAGAATCTGAAAGGTAAGGATCATGTGAGATAAATAGAAAAACAGTAAACATATTTATTTGCAGCCGTATACAGTAGGTGTAAGAGAAGTGGTACTGATCTCGTAGGCGAAGGTAAAGTTTTTCCGTATTTTAAAATTATGGATGAGCTGTTGTCTCACGAGTGGGGGGAACATTTGGAAATGCCCTCGTTGATCTGGTCGTATAACAGCAACAGTAGTGGGACCACCGTCAAAACAGAGCCTGTAGAAATAGAAATTGAAGAGGAAAGCATCCAACATGATTATGATGCTAATGAGGAGGCTCAATATTTTATTTACGAAGAGACGGTAAAAGACGAAGGTAGGTCAAACGGCCCTCGAGATGTGTGTGTGGTAGGTTAAATGTATGATAAGTAGTACCACGATGACGTACCTACATATCGTCAATACATACTTCTACAGCATTAAAAAATCAGGAATGCTGAAAATTATCAGGATGAGTATAAGTACAGAAAACGGCGTCTATGTTTGATTAAATCTGCACTGGGCATGTGTCACGCACCTAACTCGGCTGGGAACTGCACGATTGTGCGATCTATAAATTTCTATTTAGCAATAGAGCGACAAGGTCATTTATTTTCTTTTTCATAACCAGCAAAATATAAAAATTGAAATTGAAAATTGAAAAACGCTCGAGAAAAACTGTCGCAGCCAGCGGCATCTTACGTAAAAAATTGTAACTAATTTAGTATGCAAGAACGCTTTATGTTGGCAACCAGTATTTTCACCGCGTACGTCATAGGTTTTGTCTTTTTTGAACAAACATTTTGTTAAGCTGCGAATTATATCCCTGCTTTTCGAGAATGTCATTTGTGTTTGAAAATTGATCAAAGAAGATCTGACCAATCTTCTTAGTTTGTTATATTCTTGTCACATTATAATGAGGTTGACCCACTTGAAAGGTGAGTTTTATAGAGCATCTGCACGTTCTTCAACAAACACATAACCTCACATTAGTTAGTTGATTGCTTGCAGCTAAGGGCCGGTTTATCAATACAAGGTTAACATCAAAGGAAACGATGGATATCTATTGTTTTGTAGATTGTGAAGATGCAGATGATTTCTCACTTTCATTGACAACTTGTGTTTAGATAGATGACGTCATAGGTTTAAATTTCAAATTTTTAACCACTTCAGAAACAAAAAGTTCGAAAAATAATTGGTGAGCTTAGATTTAAAAATTTTATTGATTAAGGAAACAAAAAATATGAGAGAATAATATGCATATTGATATTGTTATTGCTATCATATCTTAAAAAAATTAAAAAAAAATACAATTTTAATAAATTTATATACTATGGAATGTAAATGATCCATGATTATAGAAATAAAGTTAAAAACAGTGAAAGCAATAATCATGGGCATGAAAAAAAATGTGATATTTTGGATTCCAATTACTCGGAAAGGATCCAAGTCGAGTGTTGATTTAAAACAATTCAAAAATTGTGTTCTATAAGAGGCAAAAATTGTAATGATAGTTTTATATGTAACTATGTAATACCACTGGATGATGCTGATGGATTGCATAGTATTACAACAAACTTTTTTTCCTGTTAGTATGTTAGGCTTCATATTCAACCATTTTAAAAAGTGGCAACCATAATTCCATGCCATCCATATTTTATTTATAAACCAGCATAAATTAGCATAATTACAAAATACTATCAAATATTTCTTGCTTACTTAATTGTAATAACCGTTAATGTGCGTCAACAGTTACGTAATTATCGACTTACCTGTCTAGAAAACCCATGTGCGGCAGCAGTTCCTGATTCCGGCACAGAGCTAACTATATCTGCCTCGACAGGATGTTCTATGGCCAGTTGGCGTCCGCACTGCAGTCTAACCGCATACACCATTTGTCCTTCAAAAATACTGTCAGCTCTAGCAAAGTAAACATACTCAAATATACAGAAGGCTTGCAATTTGTTTTCCGGCCTTGAAACTATATCGATTGTGCGGATACCGTGCCGAGTCATCTCTATAATTTCACCTGGGAACACTTCTCGTATGTACTGAGCACCGATGGATAAAAATCCACAGGATTCGGATGAAACGACCCACCCTTCAGCCTCTCTGCTGTCATCACAGTCACCAGACAGCGCTAAAAAAAATTCAAATTCATAAATGAAATTAATAAGTCGCTCAATGAAGAAAATCTTACGTTCATTGAAGGGCAGCATTTTTCCTAAACATAGTGGCCTGTTTCCATATGGGTCCCTTACGGCATATATCTTGTTTTTCAACATAATAACTAAGGAATAACTTAAAGGTGCTAAGTGCATTAAATGTTTGATCCTGGCTGGCCAGTCTGGCTCCCCATTTAATTCACCTTCTGGAGGGTTTAAGCAGAGAGCTTGTGTAATGAGTTCACTGTCGGAATGTGTGGAGAGACCCACTCCGTGTTGTAACACCTAGAAGAATCATTTAAGTTAGCTTAGATTTCTGTCTTAGTGGCTTTACTTTCTTACTTGTCTCCTAAGACTATCACAGTTCACTAATTCTCCGTTATGGGCAACTGCCAGCGCACCATGAGCAGTGTGTACAACAAACGGTTGACAATTGACTTCCTCTGATGCGGCGCTAGTTGAGTACCTAGTGTGTCCTATTCCTATGCTACCTTTGAGGCGACGAATGGCCTCATCATTGAATATGTTGCTAATCATTCCCATTCCTTTTACGACGTTAAAGGATTTTGAACATTTTCCTTCACTTGTTACTATACCTGCTGATTCTTGGCCTCTGAAATAATAATGGAGTGTTGATAAAGTGAATATTTCTCATTAAAATCCTGCTAAATAGGGGGAATAGTAAAAAAGGTGAAAGGGAATATTTGTATGTAATATGCTGTATTTCAAATGTTTTTGCACATACCATCTGTCTATTTTACGAGGGCCACACCAAACATTTCGCTTAATATCTATTGTAGAAAAATAAAGTTTTAGAAACAGTGATCCCATTTTTTTGAGCTATATTTCAGTAAAAAGAAATTTGAAATCCATAGCCTACTTTGTGAGATATGAAACCTGAAAAATAGGAAAACCACAAACGGTTATAGCTTCCTTATTTGAGGAGATACGAAAAAAATTAAAGGAATGGAAGTTGATGGCAAAGACGATAAGAATAATATGTATCAAAAAATTCGAAAAACGCAGTTAGCTTTGACATACGCTCTTGTGCAAAAATGAAAAGAACAAATCTCAAAGTAGGCCATGACACCATTAATTCAGTTTATTTTTTCTCTTTCCAATGATATAAAATATGTCAAAATTATTTTAACTGATAGTGTCAATATTTAATATGAATCGTAAAAATCAGCTATGCCATGATTAGTGAAAAACAATGTATACAGTTATTAACAAATTTGACAGATTGTCGCTGTTGTATGTTGCGTTGTTGAGTTCTAAAACAAGTTTTATTTCAGTAATTATGGTGTACACCAGTAATAACAAATTCGATATGATTAACATTTATTGTCAATGCAATTTTGACACTGAGATGACAGTCACGGTTTACAGAGATTTCCAGATGCTGCGCAGCCAAATCGAACTATGTTTAGGAAGTTGGTTCAAAATCTGAAAACGCCCGGTTCGTTTCCAAAAAATTGGCTGAAAAAATAAATTCAAATACCAAATAAATAGAAATTTTAACTAAAAGCTGGTAATAAAGATATGAATGTTTTAAAGTCTATATCACCCTGTTAGAAATATTAGCAATTTTATTCCTCAGTTCCTCTAAAAAATTGTGTCACATTGTAAATTGCTGATGCATAAACGGTCTGTTTTGTGACTAGAAAAATCGTTGGGTGCCAGATCTGGCTGTCTAGGTGGCTATTACGTCCCTTCAACTTATAATACGATCAGGAAAAGTGTTTAAACAATCTTTGCATCCTACTCATATTAATTTTCAACCATAGAAGCAACAAATGAAGATGTATTAAATTATTAATAATGTTTTAATTTGTAAAAACATGATTATGTTTTATATATTGAAATTTACTTTTTCTATTTTCTCCTTATATGCACAGGTTTTTTACAGTTTACTCAGTTACCCATTGTTTCTATTAGTCTTCTTATTTGCATAAAACTTCACCGCATGCCTTATTATTCTATTTTAGTAGTTACATATCAGTTTTTAAAACATATTTTCTGTTGTAATAATACTCAAATATGTGGTCTGGAAAATTTTTCTAATAGTTAATCATTGTTTTGTCTATTTTTCCAATGAAATATGAAACAAATCTAAGATAAGAATATCCTAGCATTTCATTATTTTGTTAACACATTCGTTTATTTATGGTTTTTAAATTTTCCTATTTGGTATTTTGTCTCATTATAAAATGCTTAATTCATTATCTTAATATAAATTTCATTGCTTAAGATTCAAGTAATATAACACTGATAATAATTATTAAAAATGCCCCCTGAATTGAAATAAGCAGTTATCATTATACAAAGTGGTTATAAAACATATTAAATAACATTGGATGGAAAATAATAAATTTGATTTAATATATGATTAAACACTGATGAGCCACACCGGTTTTACCAGTAGGTCGCTACGGTTCTGGCAGCATAAGCCAAGAAAGTGCCCAACTTTTGCTTCACTAAAACTGTTGAATTTTGCACGATAATGGCCTTAAATATTAAAAAAAAGATTGTTCATCTAAATCAGATTTGGATCACATAAATAAAACAAAAAATTTCTATTAAAATTTACTTCAATAACCATAAAAGTAAACAATACAGACTTATTTAATAACTTTCGCTAGGTATAATCAAGTAAGTTTTGAAAACAAATGCTAGCTTTTGACGTATCGATGCCTTATTAAGGTTTACAATAAAATCTAATTTTTCTGTTGCTGTTGAATATTTAAAAAATGCTTACTAGAAAAGGAAAAATTGAAATTATTTTAATTTACGGCGAAAGATGAACAAATGGAGACAGCTGACATGTTTAACCAAAGATATACCGAAATGTCTATTTATCATTCAACAGTTGGACGTATTTTCCAAAAATTCAAAACAACCGGCTCAGTTGGAAATCTCTACAAAAAGCCACACACGAATTGGAGAATTGAGGAACATGGGGAGAACGTTTTGCTTGATGTAATAGAACATAAGCAAACTTCGATTGCCGTAATTTCCGATAGAATTGGCATAGGAGGAACTACTGTACTACACTTTTTCTATGCTTGGATACAGGAAAAATAGAAAAAAAACGATCTTTTGGTACACAGATTCTATTCACAGACGAAGCAACTTTTTCTTCTAATGGGGTAGTAAGTTCCCAAAATTGTTTCATACTGGGCCCATTAAAAAAAATTGTTTTGCACAGTTCTTATAGGAAAATCTTAATTTATAATAAAAAAGAAATTTCTGCTCATAGCTTTAAACAGCTGTAACTCGTGAACCATTCATCGTATGAAAGTCGCTTGGAGCTCATTTTACAGATAATTTAATTTTCTTCAAAAAACCTTTAATTATTCCCTAAAGCCAATCAAAAAATAGCTATTCATCAAAATGCACTTGAAAATGGTAATTTCTCATGTTTTTCCCTTTTATCTCCATTCACTCGTTATCAAAACGATTTTGTACACCAACATATTTAAAATTTGATTCTCTTTAACTTTCATTAAATACACTATATGCGTACGATCTATCATTTTCGAGTTTTATCGATTTTATCATGGAACAAGTGAGTCACCTATTTCCAAAAGCGGCTATATCTTGTTTTATTTTAAATCTAATTTATGATGCCATCTAGTAGACAATAGCAATACCTACAGCGTTTAACATTTATTCATTTCCAAAATGCACTTTAACTAATTGAAATTAATTATAGAATATTTGGTTCAGTTTCAAATCCGGCTTCCTCTATTATACATTTTGTTACAAAACTGGCTACATCCATTCAATATTGTTTACAACAAACTCAACTAAATCCAAATCATAATTGAATTCAGTGGGACCCGTTCACTAACCAATTCGGCTAAATCGAGTTTAAACTTGCAAGAAGTTGAAATAGCGTGTTTTGTTATCTTTCCACTTAAAAGTGTCTGATTTTCTCATTTTTGTGAATTATATTCACAATACGGAGAGTATAGAATAAAAAACCTCTGATATATCCTGCAAAAAGAAATATAATCCAGAGAAATAAACATTCCGGTGCAGACTGAAAGAAAAAATTGCAGAGTACAATCTAGATTAATCTAGAATATTACAAAGTGGTTCTGGATAGACATAATAACGAGAAAGCAAACGATGGAGATATAACTGAATATGAGGAAGACTGTTTTGCTGATGAAGGCGAAGATGATGATTGTGTGTGATGGTTGTATATTATCATTTCGAGAAACTTTAAGTTCGATGATAATGTTTTCATTCAAAACCGGTCAAATCCACAATTTATTTTTAAATCCAGATAAATCCATTTTAATTTTGCGTTTTTCATGAGCAATTGAGCAATATTGTTTTTGGTGCCACAGAAAATTAAACTATAATGTTTTTTCAAACGTATGAGGATATTTGAAAATGATCAATATTGTCTCTAATTTACGCTGCAGTTTTTTGCGTTTCCTGTAAGATATGGTGAGATGGTTTTACCAGCCTTTGAAAACTCAAGTGTTCTGATAGTGCGCAAAGATGTTTAAAAATTCATACCTCTGCCAATATTGATCAAATAGAAACGAAATATAAAAGGAAATTGTTTCTAATCGATTTCTCTACAACTTTCATTTGAAGCATTTTGCGATCCGAATGACCATTTTCACGCGCGCGTTTCTGTTACGTCACAAAACTGTCAAAATTTCAAAAAACCTATCTCGGCCCCAATAGGTCGTATGAAGTTAAGAAAAAAACGAACGGGTTTTTATCACCTATAATTTTCATATGTAGATATTTTACAGTAAAATTTATACTTTCCGAGATTTTTGCGAAAAACCGATTTTTTTTACCTATTTTGAGCCCCCTCCCCTCCGCCTGCGTGTACGGGTGAGGACTTTTGATATGTTAAAAAGTACTATAAAATAAGCCTGTTCCCAAAATTTCAGCCCGGTCTGAATTATTTCATCCAAATCGACCCATTTTATCGGGCCATTCTTAATGTAATTACAAAAACTTCTCCTTATGGCACTTCTCCATATTCAATCAAGCATCTGCTTGATTATGAAAACATTTTAATAAAACAGGAACATTTTTTAAAAGTTATTTTAAGCATATGTTTCAACATTGGGAAATATCAAAGGATTGTACAGAGTACTCCCCTCCCCTAACGCAAATTATCATAATAATTCACTTAAAATTCAAAACATAACAACTTATTATTTTAGATATTTCTATTTTTACCTGTGTTGTAGAGCAACAAGACCCCAGCAAATAATCTGTGATATTTCTAGATTCGTCGGCCATTCCCCACAACCAATTGCCCCAAAAACCCCACACTCATGTGTCAGTCCAGAATTTACTTGCCCCCTTCCCTTTCTTCTGTTAATCCCTACACCTTCCATCGCACACGCCAAGTCCTCCTCCTCATTCTTGTGTTCGTAACTGCATATCTTGCCTCCGGACATATTTGCACATGTATCAAAGTAACACTGTAAAAATAAAAAGCTCCTTTCAACAAAAGCATTCTTATATGGTGGTGATAAGAAAATTCTGGGGTAAGAGATTTTAAAATATGTAATTTATCATTGACACTCTGATAACCCCGATCAATTGCTGAAATATTGAGAAATCATTATTTCATCAGGTTTGCACGTTTACACACATATTTATTACGTCAGTGCAAGATAGTAAGGAATATAACAAAATTTTCGAGAAACACCAAATATGTTTCACAACTGTTTGTTGAAAAATAGTCCTACGTTATTAAGAACTAAATAATATCTAAATTTGTAGAAAAATGTTGTTTCTAATAACTATCAAAAATATTCTATGAAAGTTCTTGGTAGAGAGGTAATGGTTTTCAAATAATATTTATTGGTTTTTGTGTTTATTTCTGGAAATATGCCAAATTTAAAATCAAAGAGGCCAAAAAATATGTTAGGACATTTTTTTTAAATTTATTTATTCTCTAACCCGAACAGCCCGCAAGGCCCACCCCACCTTAGGTAGTGTACATTTGCATAGTTAAATACATATAATAATCTTATTAATATTATAGATAATATAGTTAATTTTAAATGGACGCTTTCAGACTCCAAGACCAAAATTCTCATTATAAATACATATCTTATTGCCTTTTACTGTTACGTAATTTTGGTAGTATTAGTTTAAGCATTTTATAGAAATAGATTTGAACCTTTCTTTCCTAAAGGTTTCAGCAATTAAACTCGAAATATCTGCGGGAAAATTAATAGTATTAATTGCTATACTACATATTGCTGTGGATGTTGTGTAATTTTTTAACATGGAAGACCCTATATATTTTTACATTTATAAATTCGGCGTAAAATTACCTTTCCAGCGACCTCCAGATTTTTTGTTTTTGACGTGGCGTTGCCGAGTTATGTGAAATGTGTAAATTTTGATCGGAACAAGGTTTAACAAATTAATTTGCTGTATGTGTATTACCAATAATTAAGATTTATTTTGCAATTATCTAGAACAAGGTTACAACGACACAACCACCAAATATTGATTATAATTATATAGGGTATAGGGTGTATTTTATACTAGTTCTAATTCAGGACATTTCAAAGTGAACTTTCTCAATGTTTTCAAATGGAACACTCTGTATATTATTGTATTTTTGAATTGGCATATGTTAATTCTCTACGATTTTTGTGAATAATATCCTATACCTAAAATCGATATTTCCAGAGATATTTTTACTTTTTCATTAATAACCGTTAAATTATAATACTTTTCATTTCAAACTGATCTAGTAGCCAGGATTTTGGTATAAAGTGAGAATAATTGAAAGTAGTATTAAATTTTTTCTGGGTGCGTCTTGGTTGCCTCAGTAGTATTTTTTTACAGTTCAATTATATCACATTTGACTTAAAAATTTATAAACAATCGTTTAATATTACAAAAAAGTTGACATAAATAATAGGTACAGAAAATACGGTATTAGGTAATACAAAATTTGGCACTATTTTAAAAATTCAAATTTATTTTGAACCTAATTTAGTAAAATAAATAATACCTAGTGTTTATAGGAACTGTTCAAAGTGGCCTCCCAGTACACCTATGCATTTCTGTAGATGATTTTCGAATGATCTACCGACATTTCTTAAAATATCTACAACAATTTCCTGAAAAACTTCCCTTATTCTTTCTTTCATATCTTCTTTTGTAGTTCTAGGAGCTTTGTACACTTGCTCCTTAACATAGTCCCACAAAAAGAAGTCTATTTTGGTTAAATCGGGGCTTCTGGCATGCCAATTATGGGGTCCTCATCTTTCTTTCCAACCATTTGGAAAAGTGTCGTTTAAATGTTCGTGAATAGCTGCTGTGTGGTGCACAGGTGCTCCATGATGGTGGTACCACATTCTCTCCCTAATATCCTTGGAGACATCATCCAGTAATTCTTCCAAGCTATCCATTTTAGGTAACGTCAACACCACATCAAAAAGCAAAAGTCTGGAGGGCGTTCGAAGGGTAATTTTACGTTGAATTCGTAAATGTAAAAATATATAGGGTGTTCCATTAAAAAAAAATATTTCGAAGATGCTCCGCTGTAGCAAGTCACCCTGTGTATTTCAAAATATTTTTAAAATGTGCGCCTTTTGACCTACCACTTCCATAAAAAAATAATTTTCCAATTATTGTTTACCTATTTATTTTTTTAAAAATTAATCACTCAGAGTTAGAGGGCCTACCCTGGGACCTATTGTGACTTTCGACCCTGCCTAACATGCTTATACCCTCTAATCTTGTAAGAGCCAGCCACATTAAGTCATGTTTTTAAATTATACCTATTTTGGACATTTTCAAGACGTGTTTTTAAAAAAAACCTTAATTAATAGGCATCTCGGTAAAAAAAAAAACTGAATTGTAATAGGAAGGTAAATTATCTGTCTACCCAAAAGTACTATATACCACCCAATGTGGCATACACTTTGAAATACTCTGTAGATTTTGCAGAGTTGATATATTTCAGTTTTTTTTCTTAACCTATATATAAAGCTAATTCCTATCCGTCCTAATTGAAGTAGTTAAAAAATGTTTTTCTTCTTTTTTATATACCTATCCACTTATAATTTAAATATACTTTGTACATCCCTGGTGTCATAGTCTACTGGAAATTAGGCAACATCAACACAAATCACAAAAACGCTCTGGTTGCCGGTTCACTAACCAAGTTAATTTGATTTTAAAGTATTTATATATAAAAAGATGAAATAACTTACCTAGATTCTATTTTCTAAATTTCTCGTGTGGTGCAAATATATTAAAAATTTAATTTCTTAAAGTATTATTTTTATTGCCGCCTCTTTAATAAAAACACGTGGTTCCTTTTTCGTCTATTTGAACCATTGGCCACTACTAAACTAAACTAAATGCTGATAAATGAAATAATAAATAGCTATCAAAGCAATATTTTTAAATAGATCGGCAATATAACAAAATGAATAATAACTATTTGTTTCCAGTTTATTTTATTATAAACAGAATAAATTTTGAAACGACGCATGCGCACCTGTACGATGCAGAAGCAATAAAAAGAATTTGCTGTCCAGTTCGCATCTGTCTAGACCCCGTGTAACTAAGTGGTTAGAAAATTGCGATTAATCGATTATCTGTGTAATTTTATAGTTTTTAACGCTGAATATTTCTCTATTAGTGCAGTAACAATGGCTACTGTGAAACAAGGTAAAGAAGCATTGATTGATTACTTTGTGTAACTCAATATATTAATCTGTATAAAGTATAAACAATCAACAGGTTATAAACGAGACAGGGGTGTCCAATATGTAAAATAATTTTACATGCTGTTTTTTTTTCCAAATAGGTTTAATTTGCTAACAATATACCTATTTTATAAGTAACAACCTTGACATATATCAGAGTAAATTTTATGTAGGTATTTTTTAGTGTACAGCCTGTCTGATATAACACTATATTGGAAAAATTTCGATATTTGATTTTTGTTTATAACATAATTTGCTACACTTCTTGTACCTAATTTTTTCTGTGGCAATTTCAGTTGGGCAATATAAATTAGGAAATCTATTGATAGAAGGGAAAACAAAACAAGTATATGATGTGCCGGCAGATCCGGGACATTGCCTTTTACTCAGCAAGGATAGAATTACAGCTGGAGATGGTGTAAAAGCCCACGATTTAGAAGGAAAGTCGGTAATATCGAACCAAACAAATTGCAAAGTCTTCGAAATTTTGAACAGAGTTGGTAAGTTTATGTAAAGTATTTTTATTTCTTCGAGAATTTGTTACTATATTTAAATTCATAGTATAAGTATATATATCTAGGAATTGTTTAGACCATCAGTTTTATCAGAGAAAATATTAGGCAAATAAATTTCACCATCATTTCATGTTAAAAATGGCAGTGAACAATTGAAAGATATGACAATGGTCGCGTTCATCACGCGACCATTGTCATACGTAAAGGTAACAATCAACTATTAATCATTATTTATTTTGATTTTGACAGAAGGCATCGTTGCCAGATTGCCTTAATTAATGTAAAACATTCTATCATGTATACAAGATGCATCAATAAAACCTCCCAGGCATAATATTTCTTAAAATAATATGAATATTTGAGCTCTGCAAAAGTCCATTGCAAGAATGTGTAAAAATGGCTTCATTTTTGGATACAAATAGTTTCTTCTTGTGTTAAGATGTAGATGGCGCTGTGCTGCAAAAAAATGTTTCAATGACAGGCACTTCGTTATATGAAATATTTTCTAAATTGTGTTTTCAAATGAAACAATACTTAAGATTGATTTATGTTAGATATATTTGGATTATATCATGTCACAATTAATGTTTGAATTTTGTTCACAAAATATATTATATTAATTTGCAGTGCAACCTGTAACAATACTTAAATAACTAATATAGATCACTTTTGTAAAAATAAGTTATTATTGAAGGAATTTGCAAGGCGTCTCATAGCATTGCAATTATTAAGAAAATTAAAACAATCAAGTTTATTAAAATAAACATAATTGGATTGGCAAATCGAAGTTTCACGTCAATAATAATAGTAATAATAATAATAACTTTATTATCGTAAGATCTTATAAAAGATATTGATAACGTCAATTGATTACTAGTAATTATACATGCATGAGTAAAAGAACAAATCATACAAAAAATTTGACGACAAAGTACACAACTTAAAATGTACGAACAAGGTATATAGTTAAAATTACAGTTGTAGTATTCTTGGAAAGAGTAAGAACAGTTTTCTAGAAGGTAGCTTCATAGCTCCTTAAATTAAGGTAAAATATCCAATTTATCCATTGCCAAGCTTTATTTTAAGTAAAAATTCCTCCATCTTTGTAATCTGCAAAATAATAACAGATTGGTGGTTATAGGTTATAAGTGTACAAGATTATATGGCACTTTTGTTATATGATGATGCAATAACGTGATACACGACTATGGTGATGGTATTCCATCGACTGATAGTTGGAATTGCTATTGATGAATAAATGTTATTTTATTAAAACCAAGAATTATACGAGAAAAAAATGAAAGCACTTAAAACAAAAACAGTGATGTTATACAAAGCAGGTCGTTTTTATATTCTACAGAAAACGTTTCTTAAATAAAACAAGCACTAGTTATTAATAGTATATTATTCCACGAGCATATAATGATAGCTATTATTATCTGGTCGATAGCCTGCAGTTTCGAGCTGTTGGCTCTCGTCAGTGCAAGGTGATGCAAGTGGAGTGTGATGACTGGCATGAGAGCTCCTTTAAGTAGGATCAGTCTTTCGCCTGGTGTTTGTTGCAATCGAAGCGGAATATTAAAACATAATATTTTTAGGCTCAAACTCCTCTATAAAGTCCTTATCTTACTATAAGGAACGTAACCAGACTGCAACCAACAGCTACTTTCCGGGCTATGTGCCCCGCCGAGCGCTGAATTACAAGTTACAAGTCTGGCGCGTTAAGTCTAATAATTGCGTATTACCATCAAAACGCTAATTCTTCGATTGCAACAAACACCAGCCGAAAGACTGATCCTACTTAAAGGAGCTTTCTTGCCAGCTGTCACACACCACTTCCAGACTGCAGTTTCGGGCTGTTGGCTCTCGTCAGTGCAAGGTAGGCATGTGACGACCGGCATGAGGATCCTTTAACTATTTGGTACATCCCGGTATTTTTACAATAGCGACATGTAAAATAGTCAGCAGGCGCCATCTAGCGGTCCAGTGTCTGTTGCAATCGAAAAATAAATAGCCTGACTGGGCTTAGCATAGTTCAAATGTGCTTTTAGAGGGCGGAATATTAAACATAATATTTTTAGTCGCAAACTCCTCTATAAAGTCCTTATTTTACTATAAGGAACATAACCAGACTGCAACCAACAGCTACTCTCCGGGCTATGTGCACTGACGAGAGCCAACAGCTCGAAACTGCAGTCTGCAAGTGGTGTGTGACGGCTGGCAAGAGAGCTCCTTTAAGTAGGATCAGTCTTTCGGCTGGTGTTTATTGCAATCAAAGCATTAGCGTTTTGATGGTAATATACAATTATTACACTTAACACGCCAGACTTGTAACTTGTAATTCAGAGCTCGGGGGGGCACATAGCCCGGAGAGTAGCTGTTCGTTGCAGTCTGGTTACGTTCCTTATAGTAAAATAAGGACTTTATAGAGGAGTTTGCGACTAAAAATATTATGCCCTCTAAAAGCACATTTGAACTTGTCTAGGTTTGTATGTAAACACATTTCTTATTGAAGTAGATTCTTCTGGGTCTTGCCGTGGTCGTCGAACTTGACTTGACGTTTCGCTGATCATCCTGTCAGCTTCTTCAGAAGGTTTCTAAAGACTTCTAAGTCTTCTGAAGAAGCTGACAGGATGATCAGCGAAACGTCAAGTCAAGTTCGACGACCACGGCAAGACCCGGAAGAATCTACTTCATTAGACAACGGCCGTGAAAACCTGCATTCTACATTTCTTATTACAATTTAACCAACACAGGACAAAAATTACGTTCACAACAGTTGAAATTTGCATCTAAGACTTCAAATGCCACATTTCCAAAAAATTTCAAAGACATCTGGTGATTATTAGATTTTGATTCTTAACTAGGTAATAGCGATAATTTGTATATCATTAATAATTCCTTTTCTTTATTGTTAATTTACCGCTATCTTTATAAATATTTGAAATAATTCTTAGAATACAATTTTTTTCAATATTTTATGATTAAAAAAACAGGAAAATCAAAAGTAAAAAGTGGTCTGGAGCCAACACATTTTATCCATAAACATTAGCTATACCCTTATAATTTCTAGTTGATGTACTGATAATTTTTCAAACATTTCTAGGCATCAGAACCGCTTTCGTGAAAGTAGCAGCAAACAATGCCTTTCTGTCGAAAAAATGTGAGATGATCCCGATCGAATGGGTCACACGTCGCCTAGCAACCGGATCATTTTTAAAGCGCCACCCCGGTGTTAAGGAAGGTTATCGCTTCAATCCCCCCAAGCACGAAACATTTTTTAAAGATGATGCGAATCACGACCCCCAATGGTCAGAGGAGCAGATTATCTCGGCAGAGTTCAAGGTCAACGGAGTAATTATTGGTAAGTGCGTGGAAATGTGATAACTGTTATTGTTGTAAACATGATATGATAATTTGTTGACAATATTTTTGCATTTCGAAACATCTATAAAAACCGTAAAATAAATTATAGAGGAGTTAATCTCTTGTTTGTTCGTATTTTTCAATAAAATTATACATTTGGTTAGATACCTATTTCTGAATAAGTATTTTCGCTGCAGACCTGAATTGCAACAACTATGTTTGTGAAAAAATACCCATATTTTGATATGGTCTGTTTATCGCATGTACAAAGTTTATGTTTAAACAGCAACGCAGTTGCATTTCTGCAAGTTTTGTGTAAATGATGCAAAATTTGACTCGTCTGTTTTTCAAATTAAGAGAAACTAATTCTTTATAGCTATTGATTAGATGGAATGACAGTTTCTGATATTTTTTTTAAATAAACTGGAATTATTTTTATATAACAAGGTTGATATTTTCTGTCATTCTCGATGCACTTTTGGACTTTGCTACTATATCATTTTGTTCAGGTGACTTTTTCCATTCAATAGTAGCTCTGTCAAGGCTTACCATGTCATATTGATGAAAAAGCATCTGCTACAGTCCAAGAATGCTCAATAAGATTTATGCAAACATTTTTTACTTTAATTTCCACTTTAAAATCAATAGATATTAAAAAAGAAACACCTTAATTAAAGAAGCTGTTCACCATCACATTTTGTATATGTGTTTCCATCCATCTGTTGGAATCAGACATACAGCGAAAAGACGCATACCCTTCTATAAATAATTTTTAAGAAACGTGATGCCCGATTTTGTTTTAAATGGTCTTTTATGCATTGCATTTGTCTTTTGTCAAAAATCTTCAGTGAGAGCAACCATTGTAAGACAGGAGACGAAGTAAATTATGCAAAAGTTAAATCTGATTCCCGACAAGAACATATTTTGAATTAATCTTTTTTAGGCAAGCACGAAGTGGATATCATGACCAAGACTTCGATACTTGTTTTCGAGATATTGGAGAAGGTGTGGCAAACGAGGAACTGTGCCCTCATTGACATGAAGATTGAATTTGGGGTCGATTCGTCCGGTGAGTTAGATAAATGATAAATTTAATTTAAGTGTCGAACAGTGGTATATAAATTTTAAAGTTAAACGTACTATATCTTGAAGGTATATATGACTATCAACCATTTTCATTGACTAATGTTGCTTGCATAGAAAACGAACAGTGTGTCTCAAAAGAAATGCATAAAATTCATCATTTTTTTTCTATTTTGCATTCTCAAAAACACATCAGATCACTCTATTTGTATGTAATAAAAAAAAATTGAGACTACACATCTATCATGTCATCAATAATTTCTTTAAATTGGACCCCTGTGAAAAACAAAGCTTGCTAATATATGTACAATACAATATAGCTGATGCCTAGTAGGTGAACCTGATGGGGCAATTAAACTTGTTTTGCGTTTGAATACATGTTAAGAAATCCAAGGTTTTAAGGGGTTTTCAGTGCTCGTGTTAAAATGTGTCTTATGTAAAAATAATTATTGTTTTTTCATATATACTAATATATAAAACGGTAAGCCATGTGCTGATGTTTATCTATGTAAGAAGGTAGTCTATGTAATAGTCTATATACTAGAGTGCAATTTAATTTCGATCTTTCAGCCCGTTGGTACTTTTAGAGTGAAATGTATGACTGCCAGATATGTGGCTTATGCCCTGTAGATTATGAATCCACTTGTCGTAATAAGTCGTCTTGTAAATAAGAGCAAAAATCAAAATTTCTTAACTAACCATAGCACATGATAGAATTAATCATGAATTTCTATTTTTAAAATAAATAAATAAACGAACTTTTACATGGACTTATATGACAAGTAAAAAACAAAAATCCTCATTTTCTCCTTTCGACTATGGCTGAAAATCAGTTATTTCAATCAATCAATCAATTATACTTTTCTTTTCACGCGATATCTCCCAAAGCATTATATTTATCAAAAAGAGTTATTTTTGTAAAATATACAGTATATTTTCCAGGTTATGACGGTTTTTGAATCATATTTTTTGAGAATCTAATAACCAAGATATTTAATAATGTATAGTACAATGTTAAACTTGAGACTTATCAGCGGATTGAAATTGTTGGCGACTCCGAGTCCCCACTCATCGCTGCTTGAAAATGTATCCTCAATACACCAGGGGGCCAAAAATAATTTATCTTCGTATGGGACGAGAGGATGTACTGCTGAGGTGAATCTAACGAACCCAATTTTTACTTATATTTTACCAACTAATTTATATGTTATACTAATAAGATAAACATATAATATTTCAGTTAATTGTCAAGTTTTATTAATTTCAAATACAACGTCGACATAAGTAGAATCCATCAAAAATTTTATTCAATTAATCCGTCAGAATTTAAGATAAAATCTAATAGAAATCTGTTTTTAACAAAAGTAGTCTTATGAAATAAATATAGGAGGTGTTATTAGAATTGTTTTGCCTGTGGGATTATTGAAACATGTTATTTTGAAGAAAAAAAAATTCCCAAAAGTTTAACGTAAGCAAACAACAGCACTCTTGCAATAGGTCATAACTTATCTACGTGTCGCAATACTATTATTTTTCCTGTAACATAAATATGCAGTTGTTAAGCAAATAAACATAAATATTTGTTCACATTTTCTTCGATGTTAAAGCAGGTCATATTCCAAGTTTGTTATTGCTCGGAATATTTTATCAAAGCTAGAAGCAAATTATCAGCGTTAATGGTCCATCTAGAGGTGATAAGAATAATGCCCCCTGTGGTGTTTCTATCACAGAGTGATGCAATTTAATACATGATATACGCTATAAAAAAATTTATTCTATTTGGGAATGAAATTGTCACTTTGGGCTACTTAAATTTTTTTACTTGCTTTTCTTTAACTCACAATGTAGTATTTTTCATTATGTTTGTCTTCAAATCTTGCATCCTTTATTTAACACACTTCCTGACATACTCAGTTGATGAAATTTTGCAAATTTTGCAACTTGTTTTTCTGTTGAATACAATAAATTATACCAAACAAGGCTGAAAGACTTCGGTCGCTGGCCTTTTGGAATATTTTATCCAATAAATATTATTCTCTCTCTCTCTCTATACCAAACATTCATATGTGCGCACTTTGTATATAAAAGTATACTGAAGCATCCCAAACCCCCCTCTATGAATTAATAATAAAAATCCTTGATCGTGAAGCAATCAAGAACACATTTAATCCCACCCAGTAATTATTTATCTCAATTTTATGTTAAGTTAAATAAATGAATTGGCCTTTTACGTAATCGTCTAGTTTTACAAAGTTAGGACCCAAATTACGTTGTGTTTGTAGTAACCTTTTATATTTACCCAGGTTCTTGATGCAAAGTTTGACATTATGGTTTTCTATCTGATATTATTTACCTGAGAAAATTAATCACTCTTTTAATTTAAATACCTTGGTAAATTTGAACACCTACTTAATCATTTATTTTACTTATTTCCTAGTTTACTATTCAAGGTTGCATTGTGAAGTTATGGTTAACTTTTGTTGTAGATTTTTGGTTGATTGAAATTAACTCATTATCATATATTTAGTTTATGGTTATTTGTATTACCAGTAAGGTAAGTTATGCTCCGCTTAGGTATCCCTAGAAAATTTGTGGAAGTATGTCGCAGTCTACATACAAACAACAACGCCCAGGTTATGTATAATAATGAGGCAACCGAACCTTTCCAAACCCTCACTGGAGTTAGACAGGGATGTGTCCTGGCACCCCTACTCTTTAATTTGTTTACCACTGCTCTAACAATTATTGTTGACAACAAACTGACAGTCAGAGGAATAGGTCTCAGATACCGTTTTGATGGCGGTCTTTTTAACATAGGGCGCTTCAGAGCTTTCACGAAGACACGCACACGATTCATTTGTGATCTCCAGTATGCGGATGACTGTGCACTTTTAGCCTCTACGCCGGAAGAGCTTCAAGAACTTTTAGATGTGTATGCCCAGAGCTACGATTCCTTAGGACTTAAAATCAACATTGGAAAGACTAAGATTATGTCAACTCCTCATCAAGTGAACCAAATAGACATTACACTTAACGGAAATTCTCTTGAAGTGGTGGATCAGTTCAATTACTTAGGCAACGTTGTTAATGACAAAGCAAACATGGACAGCGAGATTCGCAATAGAATTAACGCTGCATCTAGAGCACTCTGGGGACTTAGAGAGAGAGTATTTGACAACCACGACCTTGCTTTGTCAACGAAAATGGCTGTCTACAGAGCAGTTATCATTCCAACACTGCTATATGGATGTGAAAGCTGGGTCACTTACCGTCGTCATGTGAAAGAATTAGAACGTTTTCAGCAAAGACACCTCAGAAGTATGATGAAAATCCGTTGGTTCCATCACATATCAAACGTGGAAGTACTCAGGAGAGCAAACAGCCTTCCAATTGAGGTGCTTATTTCAAGAGCACGCCTAAGATGGGCAGGTCACGTTCATCGTATTCATGATAACCGCCTTCCTAAATGTACACTTTATGGTGAATTGCTAAGCGGTAGAAGAAGGCGTGGCGGTCAACGAAAGAGGTTCAAAGACACTCTCCATGAAAATCTAAAATCCTGCGGTATTGCAGACGAGCAATGGGAACAACTTGCAGCGGACAGAACCGAATGGCGAGGGGTTGTGGCAAGCTATCAAGGAAATGTTGCTGCAAGAAGGCCGAATCCAAGACCTAACCAGGTCTATGTTTGTCCTGACTGCGGTCGACATGTGCTCTCCCGAATTGGCCTCTATAGCCATAGTCGTGTGCACCGTAGATGAATGGGAATTACAATGGACTACACCTTTTACTTGTTTTTTATTGTACACAATTTATCGACTGTAACATTTTTATACTCGGACTCGAGTAACGGCTAATAATAATAAAGGTAAGGTGGAAAGAAAAGACAGTAATTGTTGGGACAATAGTCACAGAAACCAGTTTATTTTATAACAATTGTTGCAGCAAATAGGCAAACATGAAGTTAAACAATCCAAATATTTAAAACAATTGTCTAAATATTAGATAGGAAAGTTTACGCTGCTACAGTAATGACCATACTGTATATGTTTCAGTGATGGTTATGCCAATAACAAGAACCAGGTTATGCAATAGTATTTCCGTGTTATTTTGGTTGTAATTAGAGATGCGGCAATGGTAGGTTAACTAATGGATTGAAATTAGTGTAGCAGCAATCACTATGATAAAGTAAATTTTAATGCAAAATAGGACAATAATCATGTCAATGTTTGTGCATTCTCGAATTTAAGCGTTAAATGAGAATGAAATACTCATGTAAAATATCATAGAATGTTGAGAAAATATCCTTTAATTGATTATACAAACGGCAACTACCAAATTGTGTATGACTCTCCAACAATGTAAACCATGATTGGTCCGCTGGTCTATAACTTGTAGTTCGTAAAATAATTATAGTGACGGATTGTAATTGAATAATCATAGAAAACTAGATACATTGCCGGTGAGACACCTCACACAATAATTTGGATCGTACAAACAATCTTTCATGTCAATAAGCACATGGTAAGTCATTGGTGGTACATCAACTGAAGTATAATTGAAAGTAAAGTCGCTTGTCATTGCATAAACTGAAAAAATATCCAGCTCGAGAATATAAACTTGTTATTTAGCAAACTTAAATCTCTCTAATAAAATATTCAGTAGGTGAACTTTTACTTAACCTTATTATTGAAAATAACTGAGCAAATTGTAATATAATTTCATCCTATTTTCTTGTCAAAACTCAAACTAATATTGAATAAAAATCTACTGTTCTTGCAGTTGTACATTATTATTTTTTACTTTTCAGTACGATTTTTACAAAAAAGCAAGTTTTTGCTATCTGAAACGTAAAACTTCAATGTCATGAAATGAGTAAGAAATGTCATGATTTTCTGACGTTTGAAGAAAAATATTATTAATAGGGACACGCACAAGGTTGCTAGTCCCGGGCGAGCCATTTCACATGAGATATACAGGGTGGTCAGAAAGTTCTATCTATCCATAATTTTGGATAAAGATAGTACGTTAATAATGTGAAAAAGATTTCAATAGACATTGTATCCAGAAATGCATCCTAATGAAACTAGGAACGCTTTGAAGGTGTCCTAAAGTAGGTTTTTGTTTAATATTTCAGCAAACTCTTTTGTTACAGCAATAAGATTTGGTGCATTATTTAATATCAATAAGGGTTATTATTTCATGGTATTAACCAAAATTAAATTAAATCAAGGGAGTAAGAAAGAGGTAGTGCATTGCTTTTCGATCTAAAATAATTTTGTTTCCTTGTGTGGGGGCCTTGCTTTTCTTGCAGTCGTACATTATTATTTTTTTACTGTTTAGTACGACTTTTTGCAGAAAATTAATTTTTCTTAAATTAAAGTTTAAACTGTTCTTTACATGAATATACAGTGTGTTCTCGAACGGGGTACCGCGTTCTTGTAAACTCTCTTATTTTTGATTTGCCGAGAAACATTTTTTTGCTGTCATTCTTTATAAAAAGTTTAGTTTGTCTTAGACAGTCATAAACAGTTGCCAAACGAATTGTACTAAAAATTAAGAAATACGAGTAGAGTAACCGTTATTTATTCATTTTTTGCAGGCGAAATTCTTGTTGCCGATGTCATCGATTCGGATAGTTGGCGACTTTGGCCTGCAGGTGACAAGAGGCTGATGGTAGATAAACAAGTTTACAGGAACCTCTCCACAGTCACCGACAAAGATTTGGACACTGTAAAACGCAACTTCGAATGGGTAGCTGACCAACTAGACCACTTAATACCTCCAAACGACCACCTCGTAGTCATCGTTATGGGCAGCCCCGCCGATAAAGATCATTGTGATAAAATTAAGAAGTACTGTGAAGACTTAGGATTAAATACGGAAATTAGAGTCACGTCTGCTCATAAGACGACAGAATATACTTTGGATATCATCAGTCACTATGAAGGGTTAAATGTGCCAATAGTTTTCATTGCCGTAGCTGGTAGGTCGAACGGCTTGGGGCCTGTTATTTCTGGAAACACAGATTTTCCAGTGATCAATTGCCCTCCAGGTTCAAAGGAGGATCTCGAAAGGGATATATGGTCCAGTTTGAATGTGCCTTCGGGATTGGGCTGTAGCACGGTGATTTATCCAGAAACGGCAGCGTTATTTGCGGCACAGAGCATTGCCCTAAACAACTACATTGTTTGGGCTAAACTCAGAGTTAAAAGATTGGGCTTTTTCAAGACATTACCCAAGGCTGATAAGGAGCAGAGAAATTAATTTATATTTTTTCTTGTTTTCTCAATCGGAAGCTCCGCAGGCGAAGCCTATCGCAAAGTCTCTACTATTTGGATTCATTAAGGGTTTAAAAACAGCAACCTGAAACATGTGGTTTTTGCAAATGTGTGTGCTGAATATCAGATTTTGTCATACTGATCGGAAGTTATCTCTCATTTATTTTGTTGGCGACATCAAATTAAGTTATTAGATATCCGTCAGGAATATTATTGGATATGTAGTACCAGTTGAGAAGCCGATGTCTTCCCATTATTCTTCCAGATAAAGTCCTCAAAATCAGATCGGACGACATAAACAACTGACAACTGTGAATAGCTGCGCCAGTGTCATTCGGTTAACTGCTGGTTATGCAATTTTATCCGACCTCACTCTGTCTCACCCCTTCTCTTCTTGATCACTTATGATGGGTGCTGGCTAGACTAGAGAGGAAACGGGTTTTTTAAAGGGCTTCACAGAATCCAACAACAGCATGCATATGAACCCCCCCAATGCCTTTTACCACAATATCTGCACATTTCAGACGAATTGTATAAAAACCAGCCACCACTAAAGTGCCTCGCGGAAGCGGAGACAGTTAAACCAGCCTGCACTTTTACGTTCGTTCCGTGTTTTTATATTATTGTTAATGTTATATTCGTTAAAATTTATGTGATAATTCTAGGAATGTATATGTTATGTGAATAAAATTTTGTAACATAAACTCTCTAGGAATAAATAAATTTTTTATCAAGGAGTTAATTAGTTGATTCAATTTATTGTTTGGATTTCTTTTAATGGCATTCGCCATATAGCCCACTAATACTTCAAATAAAATTAAACTACAAAGACATAATAAATATTGCGCTGAAAATCATTCATTAGAAACTAACCTACAACAACAGAGAAAAGAAAATATTACAAGATCACAAAAAGGGACACACACTTCTCGCTCTAGGGTTTGTTAGGACATTTTTAATAATAAACAAATTTAGAGGATGCTACAAAGGAAAAACTACAGAGGATACGAAGCTAACCTAAATTTACAATAAAATTCTTGTTTCTTCCAAAAAGCAGATAATGGAGTCAAAAATTGGTTTATTAAATTGACTGAGGAGGTAAAGTGTAAGGCGATGATTGATTTTTGTGATTAATAAGATTGGTATATAATCTGTCACAAGACGCTTTGTATTTAGAGCACTGGAAGAAAATATGGTCCAGGTCACACTTAATTCCACAAAAATCGCAATTCTCTGAAGGTAGGCATATTATGATTGTTACGTATTTTCAGGACCGGGTGCCCGCCCGAGGCGCCAATTTGATAATAACTTAAAAATACTCTATTTTCCGAGCTTAAAAACTTTCACAAAAAATATATAATATAAGCAAAGTTAACAAAAACAACAAATAATTGCGTTACTGAAGCTAGGACTTAAAATGTTGTCTACCATATTTTTGTAAATTTCTCATTGCCGCCGCGCCGTCTAAACATTGTCATAATAATACAGCATAGTTCAAGTAGGAAGGAACTGAGACATAAAAAAAGTAACAAAAACTTTACGACCTCATTAAAATACCAGTACTTTTTTTTGTGCTGTTCGCAAATTGACTAGCTTTCCTTTATAGGTTTTTAATGTGCGTCGGGAATATTTCATGTCAGGCTTATCGCCATGGCCTGTGGTGATATAATTATGTCGTAAAGTTTTTGTTGGGTTTTTTCTGTCTCGGGAATTTATTACCTGAACTATACTTACGCATATTGTCCACCCAGCCAGAACCCGCTGGAGACAAAATGGTGAAGAAGTCAAGAAAATGGTCACGTTTGAATACATTTTCACTGAAGACATGGGCGTGCTATATCGCAAATCTTAAATGATCATGTAAAAATTCGGCAAAAATAATTTAAGCAAATAAAAAACAAACTACTACTTTTTTACCTTGCTCATATGCTTTAGTTTCTGTGGATATTTAGGAGGAGGGCGCCAAAACTGGTACTTGCTCGGTATATATATTTTTCTTCCGCCAGGCCGGCGTATTTGCTAAGGCAAACGTAATTTTCATATCAAAAACTTAGATGAGAGATCAGGGTGAATAAGTATATCTAGTACAGTACTCTCGCCATATGTTTGGAAATAATTATGTATAACTTAAGAACCAGGTGACTGACATGGGAAGTAAGTTTTGTGATAAAAAGAAATCTTTGAATAACAATTAATGTGTACGTGTCAAATGCTACGTGGGTATGACATAAACGATGGTCATTAGAAGTTTGTGCCTAGAGGTGGCGAAATTTTAAACCGCCACTGCCCGTAATGGGGTCATCTCCGATTTTCATTATTCAAAAGTACTCCATTGAAAAGACCTATTATATTGCTAAAAAGCAATTTTTTGCCGATAAACATCCTTTAACTTTCCATAAAACAGGGCATGGTAGGCTGTGATGTTCGATCATCTGCTGCCAGCCACGCGAATATTTGAGTGTGTAAGTTGCATATCATATTGGTTTTAACCAGTGATTGGTGAATCCCTCTCCCCCTGCTCTTCACTTTCGAAAGCATTTGGTGTATACAGTATTGTTGTCATAAGAATGTGGGGATAAAGTAATGGCAAATTGAACTTGTTTTGGAACATTTTGTTTCTGAGGGGGACAAAATCCACTCTTGCCCTCCCACCCCCCTCAAGAAATTTCCAGATCCGGCAATGGTCAATTTACCATACAAGGCAAAAAGATATGTTAACAACACCTCATGTAATATTAACAAAAAGACAAAAGGGAATTCAAGTTTTAGCACCAATTTCACAATAAATTACCAGCAAATATAAAAAAACTTACTGGAACTGGCATTAAAGAAAAAAAAATGTGCCATCTTGCTCGAAAAAGCCTTTTATACCTACATGATGATTTTTCCCCTATAATTTCAGTGACATAGAAACTTTTGTATTATACACTATTTGTTTATTTATTTTTTGAAGTCTATGTGTTATTTTTTTTGAGTTAAATATTGACTTGTACAAAACTGTATCTAGCAGCAGTATTGGTCAGTTTCTGAAACGTTAAATAGAGTAAATTATTCGTTTACTGTCATAGTTACAATTGCGGCAACAATTGCTACTATGACATTTATTAATAGATAACTTTATTTTACGTTTCAGAAACTGGCCATAAATGATTTGATTTGCCGTACTTTATTATTTCTATTTCCAATATTTACGATAGTTCTATCAACAAAGACCTCAAGATATTTGTTGGATATTAGAACCTGTGACAAATTGTTTCTCATTGTTTAATATTTCATTATTAGATGAAACTATTATGACTATCATCCTAACATTTTATAACACCTCTTTAACAGTTAAAATTTAAAATTCAAATATCTGTTTGTAAAGGTTCGTTTTCTGTATAAACGCTTGTTTCAGTAGTATTATTTACTCTTAATTAAAACATCTAAAAACGGTAGTTTGTTCATATTTACTATTTCTAAAGTAAATGTGATAGAAAGTTCTTTGCTACATCTAACAAATCAACCCCATGAGGCCAGATTGCAAAAATGTCATCTACATATCTCAACCACACAACTAGTTGGCGTATACAATTTTGAACATGTCTATTTTCAAAGTCTTCCATAGGGGGCGAGCGTGGGTGCGTCTTTACTATGTACATACTTCGATATGCGATGTAAAGCAACGTAAGGCGTGGTTGGTAGTTGGATGGGTAAGACTGTTCCAATGAAGACCGCGTCCTCTCCTCACACATCTTCCAGCGGCTTGTATATCAGTGTATGCACGGAAGCTATACAACCTTAGGCGAGGGTTGTATAGGGGATATACCATCCTTCAGAGGGGATGTAAAACCGTCGGTCCTTTGTCTATTAAATGTTAGGCAAGTAAAAGATCCCTACTCTTCTTAAGGGAAGAGGTTCAGCAAAATTCCTGGTTGGGGGTAGCTCGTCTACAGGCGTCGGTGTTAGGCCTCAGTAGCGGAATAGGCCGACGTTAAATAAATGTATAAAAAAAAAAGTCTTCCATAAATATTGTTACGTGTTTACACTCTGTAGTAAACGCCTCCAAATGTAAGTTCAATAATTGCAACACGAATTTGCACGAACCACTATTTATTTGTCACCAAATTACAATATTTAGTCCTTATAGTCACACACTAATTATAACTTTTATTTACTATAGACTCACAACTTGTTACTGTTCTTTATCTTATCCGATTATTTAACTCATTCAGAACTGTACTGAACTGACTCGGTACGTTGGGTCTGCTACTTATATAGATAGCTTTTTTTCAATTCATACATATATACATCAGGAAAAGAACATGCATATTATATATTGGAAGAAATACGTCAATACTGAATTTAAAAAAAAATACAAAACAAACGTGAATATAAAATAGGCAACAAAGCCAGAACTACTATACATAAAAAAAAGAATTCGTTCAAGATTTCTCTAACAAAATTTTTTAAAGTTTCCTTTTGAAGATCTACTGGTTTGATGGTTCTCTAATTTGTTGTGGTAAGTGATTAAGTAATTTAGAGCCATTATATTGGAACACTTTTTTGGTATAAAGATGTGACATGAGGGTCAAGTCAAAGTTCTGATTTATGACGAGTATTATGATCATGGGACGCTGCATTCTGTGTAAACATAGATCTATTCTTAAAAACAAAGCAACATACCTCATAAATGTAAGTGCCAGCAACTGTTAGGATTTGAAGATGGCGAAAAGTATCCCTACAGGAATCACGATAACCTAAATCTGCTAATATCCTAATGGCAACTTCCTGTAAAATCATCATACGTTGGTTTAGAGTATAAACAAGTTCTATTTAATTTTCCACAAAGAATTTAAATGTGTGAATTCCAATGCAAAGGGCATTCTAAGATGATACCTATAGCATCTTAACATTATCACTATTTTGCAAAGGGAAGTTACTGTTCAAAGTGTATATAGTAGAGAGCACAGCTGAGCAAAATGTGTCATCACTCTGTGGGGATTTTGATAGTAAAATATGCAACTGGTTTTATTTGATAGCTTATAATTAATTGTGTTTATGTGTACAGTTGGACAAAAATTGGCATGGGAAAAAGGGCGTTATTCAAAATTTGCGAGATATTGATACTGATACTGAACGATTGTTACAAGTACAGTAAATATTTTGGCACAAAAATTGTCAAAGTCTGTAGCGGTTGCTCCAAAAAAAAAATATATTTAGTAAAAGAAAAAGCATTGACGCTTATGGCAATTTAAAACTTTGAACGTCTGTATCTCGCTTCGAGAACCTTAACAAATTGTAATTTTTCATTGCATTTTAGCGTTTCACAACCAATATTTCGAAAACGAGGACTTAAATCAAAAAATACCTCTCTTACAATATTGTCAACTAGAGTTTCCTGCTTACAACGGTATAACTTTTATAATTTTTAAACGTAAGATAACTTAGGAAAATTAATAAATATAAAACAATCCGCTGATCTATGCAACAGTCGACCTCCCTCCTTTACATTTCGCATATCACGCGATCCAGTTGCCTGTGTGAATAAGACGGAACTTACAATTACCTTAACTTGCGTTTTATTGCTTTTTTTGTTATCGTTTTTTTAACAACAATATCACTGCAAATGAAATAGCAATAATTTCCGGTATTAAAAAGCCATAAGTATATATTACACTTTCTAGTTATTCTGACGCTACAAATTGTAAAAATATGTTAAAAAAAAATGGCACAATTTTTTACAAAATTATGAGGTAAAACAAACAACATAAGATTTGATTATATTCATTATGCAGAAAGGTACTTACTCTTAGTAAAATTTTATATTTTTTTAATTTCCGATTACGAAAAGATGAAATTCTCCATTCGTATATAGAGATATACGAATGGAGAATTTCATCTTTTCATGAACATTTCGAGGAAAATCCAATGTCTGATCTATTAGTCTTTGTAGACTTGATAATTTGAAGGTCATCATAGATATGTATCTTTAATTTGTTATTTAATTGTTTTTTTGATAAATTTCCTCCGAGATCTGTATATCTAGCATATATTGACGAAACAGAGTATCCCTTTTGTTATACAAACTCAGTACTCAATTCTTTTAAAACAATATTTAAATGTGATCTGCATGTGCTGCATTGTCGTTAGAGGAAACTTGTGGATCTGTACCCTTTTTTAATACCTTCCAAGATTTCTCAATGCGTTTCATAAAAGAGTTGTCGTTTTGGATCATCATTTTTATCTTACTTTCGATATTAGTAGGCAGAACTTGCGATGTACTTCCGTCATTACGCTTCTTTTGACAAAATACATACTTATTTACATTAAATATTCCTTTTCGTACTGAAACTGAAGGTTCGGTTCCGTAAACTTTACATTCTTCCGATGTAGTTTTATTTTTAAAATTTCGGCGCAGCACTTCAGTACTTTTTTTGCTAATGTAACTATAGTAGCATGATTGGGCCAAATTAATAATGTTTTGTCCCCATTTTAAATGTTAGCAATATTTTGACGCAATTGGATGTTGCTAGATTTACAGATACTATCTCTAATTTGTAGCGTTTGTCTCAGACTTTTTAGTGCTTTCTTAGAGCCCTTTACTAAGCTGCCGGAAAAGACTTTCTATATGTTAAATATTTTCTGTTTGTAAAACACGAAATGTTGACTCCATCTCACTTTCGGATGTTGGCTTCCACTACAATCCATTTTTAATTATTTGTGGCAGACCGCACTAAAATGATGCCTATATTATGTTTTTAATTGCAGAAAATTCGACTTACCTGAACACTAACTGAAACTATTCTTTGTATCATTAAACTAACAATAGAATAACAACTACAAGTCAAACCCAAAATGTTAGTTTTTAACATGAAAGAATTTATTTAGAACTGATAAAATCTCTAACACCTTAGGCATATACTTAATTATCTATGGGGATTAATATGAACGCAGAAGAATAATCAAACAATTATTATTATTTAGTCTACTCAGAACATAGGCAACAGCAGTGCGCGGGACGCGGACGGTAAGCTCGACGGTCGGCGGATTGTTTTACATTTATTAATTTTCCTAAGCTATCTTATGTTCAAAAATTATACCGTTGTAAGCAGGAAACTCTAGTCGACAATATTGGAAGAGAGGGTATTTCTTGATTGAAGTGCTCGTTTTCGAAATATTGGTTGTGGAACGCTAAAATACAACGAAAAATTACAATTTGTTAAGGTTCTCGAAGCGAAATACATACGTTCAAAGTTTTAAATTGCCATAAGCGTCAATGCTGTTTCTTTTATTAAATATATTTTTTTAAAGCAACGGCTACAGACTTTTCGATAATTTTTGTGCAAAAATATTTACTTTATTTGTAACAATCGTTGAGTATCAATATCTCGAAAATTTTGAATAACGCCCTTTCTTCCAGGCCAATTTTTGTCCTGTACACATAAACACAGTTCATTATCAAATGAAACTGGTCACATATTTTACTATCAAAACCCCCACAGACTTCAGTTTTCAGAGGAATTTTGTGGTGCGAGCTCTACTAATATAGATCTTTTTGATTTTAATAGTGCACACTGTGTTTTGTTTTGGTTTATCAGTAAATAATTTTTCTGAGCCCATGTTATGACCATATCATAACAATACAAGAGAATGTCGTAAGAATTTCTACACTTTCAGCTGTTATCAAGATGTTCGTGTCATTAGCATATTGTATAATTGTCGGGGATATCTTACTTAAATGGAAGATTGAACCCTGAGGTACACCAGCTAATGTGTTGCATGCTGAGCTAATTTTGCCATTTGGCAATTGAACTTTTTGTGTGTGTCTCCATACCTGAAGATATGATTTACTTAAGTAACTATAAAGTTACGCTTCCAATCCATGGGGGTTATTCTCGATTCATTTCACTCCAGGCTATTCCAGACTGTCAATCGGGATTATTCTACTGCTTTTCAATCCATCTGTGGTAGTGTATTCGCCAGTTGGTCCAAAGATGGCGCCGTTTTACCAGTAGCTAACTAGGCAGGCTGCCTTTCACTCTGCCACCAGGGACTAAACCTCTCTTCGTAAGAGGGTGATTTGTGATATTGGAAATCATATTACCATACGAAATAAGGTGACCAGAATCCAGGAAGCAAAATGCGGGACATTTCGAAATAATAAAAATTATTCATTTTTTGACAAATGTATTAAAATATTTTATATACAAATGTAACAAAATTATATATTGTAGATTAAGGTAGGTTGACTCACAGTTAGCCTTACTTCACTTCAACAACAACTACACAACAAATTGTTTTTATACCTTTGAAAAAGGAGACATATTTGATTTCGGAAACATCAGAGGAATATTTTCTCCTTATTTTTGTTATAATTCGTAACAGTTGGCAAAAAACAGCCTCCGACTGTTCCATTGACATGAATGTCACAGGAATAAAGGTTTTTTTTTCCAATATGCTTTGTTAGTCTTGTTATATTTTGTCAATATTCAGAAAATACGTGGCAGAAAAGCGCATAAGAAGAGTAGAATATGAATATAAGACCACCATTAATGTTTGGATAATATTTAACATACCCTGAGACAGTTGCGAAACGCATCAAGTATTTCACTCTATTTAACTTCGTCCTTCTATTACCTTGTATGACAAGCAGTAAGAAATTATAAACATACATTCGCTCATATCACAATATTATTTTTATTTAAAGAATTATAAATAATAATTGTCGACATAATTTTCACGAAACGTAAATAAATTGTCCAGGCATTCCTCAAACTCGTCTTTTTCTATGTTGCCGCTTGTAAATTGATATAATTTACCAAACCTGATCCTTCTTGCTTCTGTGTGAAGAGACTCCAACATATCACCAACTCCAGATCCATTATGTAGTCCCGCTAATACAGGCACACTGTTCACATGAACTTGTTCAGGTCTTGGCGTAGCTGATACATAACCATTTTGATCGATAGATTTGTCGAATATATTTGGGTATGGTGTTTTAACAGATAGAGGCTTAGAAACAGCACTAACATGACTTATTGTACCAGATGTGGAATACGATAAATATAAATTTAACATATCTATAATACTGTTACATTTATAGGCGGGTGTGTTACGCAGTTTTGGAGTTTGGTTAGGTCGTTTCAACTTTTCTTCGCTAATACCTCGTAGAATAATATGTTGCAATAATTTGTCCGTCCCTATTTTACAGTTTGGGGTAATACTTTGAGACAAAGCACCTTGCCAGTTGTCCAAACATTCCAGAAGATCGGCATCCACATTGAAGGAAAAAGGCAGACATATACTAGCAGCCGCTGCTCTCCTCCCATCGGGACTTAAATCAACACAAAGATCCATCATGGAAAACTCGCTAGATTTTAAACGGTATTTTATTGTGAACGTCTCCAAAGCTGAAGCTAAAATGGCACTTGAATGGTAGGCAAGTTTGTAATCATAGACAGTATGATAAAATTCCTTCTTAGGCCCAGGCTGCCTCCATCCTGTGCTCCCAGTACATAGTGGAATAAACAAAGAGGAATGAGTGCTAAACTGATTAAAGCCAAAAGTCAAATTTAAAACTCTCAGCGAGTCATTCATCAGAGAATCACTTTTCTCTTCTGCCGTTTCATAATCGTTATCAGTAAAATAAGATGGTATGACTGGGAATGTTAACACAGATTTTCTAGGATAATCATCCTGTAGATGTTCCATACAGGAAGATGATAAACCAGAAAATGCATTTGTACAATCGGTGAGTATCTGAAAGCCTTGAATATTGTCACATTCTTCCACATAGTTCCTGATGTTATCACTAAATTCGTCCTCAAATTGTCGTGACTTCCACATAGAAACACCCAAACTATACACATTAAATGGTGTATCTTCATTGCAATGTTGATACTCATTTATTACATTAACAGTCCTTGGATGAAATCGCGAATATAAGAAATCTGACCAGACTGAAACGTCCTCTTCAAAATTGTATGACTTGTTAAACACTTTTGTCGATTCGTGTGGATCTTCTATGTCTACTTGAAATTTATTTTTAATACTCTTAGGTTCTTTCTTAATTTCCACTAAATTTGGATCCCACTCAACACCTTCTTTGGGATTAAATCCTGCAGGATGATATAAGTCTCCTCTTTCTGGTAAGGACTTTAAACTGCCTTTTAAATCTACCAAAAGGAGCCTCGGGGTGAAAGTAACTTGATTTTTTTCTGTCAAACCTTCACGATATAAAACATCATTATTAATTTCTGAGAATGAAGCACTGTTATAATCAAATCCCTGCTCTTGTATATTCCACCAATGGGTTCCAATAAAATTTGAATAATGGCCAAATTGTAATGTAAGTACTTCCCTAGTTCCCATATTATTCAGTAATTTTAAAACTAATTCCGTAAACACAACAGATTTTTTAATTTGTAACTTTGCTTCGTAAACCCCATCAATTAAATATAGGAGTAAACGACTATTATTTACTCGTAGGGGTTAAATGCCTGAATGACATAACCAAAACAAACAGAACATCAACTTCCAGGATTACCAGAAACACACAACTTCAACAACACAACAAACTGCTACAATAATCACAGATCACGTTCATTGTTCATTATCATTATTCCTGTTGTTGTTTTTATAACCTAGTTGATTGGCATTTGACAATGACAGTTTGACACTTCCGTCATCTATGCTTAAGTCACTTGCACAATAGTCTTTAACGTAAACGTAAAATTAATCACAACCACAACGTAAAGATGAAGCATACAAAACTCAAGGACTGTTAACTACAAAGGATTACTCATCTCTCGGTACCCATTGTAAATACCATGGGTTGCGTTCATCACGGTGAGCGATCAGGTAGCGCTCAGTTGCTTAAACACGCTTCTTGCGCTGTCCTCATTGGTCGCATTCAGCGGACGTAGCATAAAGCGCTCTGCTACCGCTACTGTTACGGAACCGTTGAAACGTTCTCTGAAATAACAATTTTTGTGCTGTAGCCAAATGTCGAAATATATGTGTTTATTTTTCATCATTTGAAATTTGAAAATTTTGCAACTTTAAGGTCTCTTACGGTAAGCTATACGTTTTTACCAAACTTTAGAATTCTTTTGGTAAAACGACTTTCAGTATTTTATGTTAGATATATGTGAGTATTTAGAAGCTATTTTATCAAAAGTATCAGTCTCCTAAACTTCCAGAAGTCGTCCATCATGAATATAAATAAATTGTGTTGTATTCATTCATTCTGTTCATATTTTATATAATTTTCCTCGCAACTGCTCAAAATGCTTTGCGCTACCAAAAATGGCGACCGCTACTTAACATGTTGAGAAAATAGCGTATCCGTCAGAGTACGTTTGCGCTATAGTTACACAACTGTTTCGTCCGCTGAATGTGACCATTGGCTTCTTGTGATCAAATGACGTAATGATACGTGATCGCTTAGTTAGCGCTACCGCGTGATGAACGCAACCATTAACTCTACAGCTACGATATGATAGGCATGCCTTATTGTTTTGGTTTGTTTCTATTGCGTGTATATGATAACTGCGTTAGGAAAAAAACTAGACATTTTTAGTTCACCGTTCATAAAATATCGAGATCTATTTAGCTAAAAAAATAAATAAAAATAAAACAGCATGTCACAAAATGTATCTATTTTATAAAGGCCCACTGGTGACTGGCAGACCGTGTCGACGTCATAATGGGGGAACAATCCAAGCCAGTTCCTAAAATATCCAATAGATGACGCCATGCCTACTCGGTTTAATGTCATTCTCAATGAGGAAGATTCTCTTTTATTTTATCCGTCAAAGTGCACCAGCTGTACTCGGTTGTTTGTCCGTCAATGTCAATACGAAAAAATATGTCTTTGAATAAACACAGTTAATTATGATGTAAAATGAAAACTTGTTTCTGTGCACCAAAGTGAATATTGTCGTGATTGATTAATCTAGAATAAAAACGGATTTATAAAAAAAAAATTCAACAAGTTCATACATGTCATTATATACGTTTCAACCAAATCAGCTTTTTTTCGATGAACTCTAGCACTTCTTTTTCTCAGCTCCGCTTTTAAACGATTTAATGACCAACTACCGTAATCCTTTTTATTAATTTGGCTCATTTCTACGAATAAGAGATTGGGAAACTCTCGGAAATCGGGAAATTTAAATTATGAGAATGACATTAAACCGAGTACGCATGGCGTCATCTATTGGATATATTACTAACTGGCCTGGATTGTTCCTCATTTGTATCATATAATACATATATAATATATGATACAAATTGAAAATTATATTAAACAACGATTTAAAAGTTCTGTTATAACTTTTAAATTGTTTAAATTTCCCGATTTCTGAGAGCTTCCCAATCTCTTATTCGTAGAAATGAGCCAAATTGACAAAAAGGATTACGGTAGTTGGTCATTAAATCGTTTAAAAACGGAGCTGAGAAAAAAGAAGTGCTAAGAGTTCATCGAAAAAAAGCTGATTTGGTTGAAAGGTATACAATTACATTTATGAACTTGTTGAATTTTTTGTTTATAAATCTTCTTTTATTCTAGAGTAATCAATCATGACTGTATTCTAGTTATTACACTTGAAGTAGAGCACTTTGGTACACAGCAACAAGTTTTTATTTTACATCCTAATTAACTTTGTTTATTCACATATTTTTTCGTATTGACATTGACGGACAAACTGTGAACGATCCATGCTTTGATGGAAGTCTGAAGGACGTATTTTCTGCTCGAAAAACTTAGAAAAATTGAAAAAAATAGGAAAAAGAAAAAATTAATTTTCTTTTTCCTCAACCTTTTCTAACTACTAAATAAAAATATTACGTTCACAAAATTTTTAGGGTTCAAAGTGACTGTTTCAGACGGAGATTAATGGATAAATCATACTTACTGTCGTTTATGCTTAACTGCGGCTCTGATGGTATTAATTGGAAGACGTCGTAACACTATAAATCTAACACTGTCTGTTTTACACTCTCTTAAAATTTAAATCTGAAAGGGAAATTTTGTTAGAAAACACAAGTAAAAGACAATATAAAGTTCAAAAAATGTATATTAAATCTTTAAAAAATTTATGTTTTTACAACAACTTCTTCAGAGAAAATGTTAACAAACAATGGTCTGACCCGTGTACAACACATGGTGAGGAACGGGACGATTCATACGGTACCAACTACCATCCAATATGCAGTTTGAAAAGCTAACGATGCACAAAAAGATTCAAGGAACAGTTCATGTAACTGAAATTTTGGTGGGCTTATGCTTGCCTGTCTTATAAACGTATTTTATTAATTCACATAAATTTTGGTCGCTCCTCGGAGCTTAAAATTGCTTGAAGCGTATCTACTTCGTTTGTATTATGCAATAACAAATTTTACGTTCAGGCAAGGCAGATCCCATGCACGTGTGAGTACATGGTATAGATACTTTTTTGACTCCGAATCACCGAGGAACCGGTTTAGGGCAAACCCCGTCAAAACGCATCATTTCCCCGTCAAATCCGACTGCTAGGAAATGATGGGGGTCCCATGTCGCTAAGGGCTATTTTCGCTATAACTTCCGATATACTTTGAATAGTCGTTGGATTAACTTGTCCTCATATTCAATACTTCGTAAGAGTTGCAGTGCTTGACAACGTGGATTCGTAAAAGGGTTTTTAATCTTGGAAATTTGGAAGTTCAAGTCCAATTTTAGAATACTTTCCAAAATTGGGTGGTCGGGGCGACATTACGTCCCTGTGCAGCGACATTTACTACACTTACCAAATTAACGCTCCTCGAAGAGTTAGCGAAAATTTGGCATAAAAAACGCTCCGAAGAGCAAAAATATATTTCCAAGAATTAAAAACCTCCTCCACGGCGTTTTTACGTGAAGCACGCTTTTCTTACGAAATATTTCCTAAGTCGGATTTTGTTACAACGTCGAAAAGTATATCGGGGTTATAGCGTTCTTTAACAAAACAACCGAGTATAGCTGGTGCACTCTGGCGGATAAAATAAAAGAGAACACTTAAGCCCCGTTCAGATAGTTGCGGAATGCGAATTTCCGCTTGCGGGTTTTTTATGAAATTTGTTCTAAAACAGTCTAATTTTCTTGCAGATGTAGCGAAATGTTGGTAAGACAATTCGTTTACTTTTAACTAGAAGTTAAATCAGCAAATTAAGTTCTCCTGGAACGCATATGTCGAATTAAAAAAAAAAAAATCCGCATACGGAAATTCGCAATCCGCAGTTATGAGAACGAGGCGTTAACAAAAAACGTCAAATGACAGGTCGGACCGCGACGGTCAGTCGGACTCGTGGGTTAACGGCTTTAACGGAGCGTTATTTCATGTTGTATTATTTGTAGGTTATATCACAGAGTATGACTACAGTATTAATGTTAATAACGGTAGTGGCATTAATCAAGTCTTATTTTTTTTACTAATGAGAATTTGAGCCAACTGTTAAACTATTGTTCATAGAAAGAATATAATTTCGTCTCAGGAGTTTTTGCTGAAGACTTAATGAAATAAGTTTGTCCCCTATTTTAAAATTGGATTGAAAAATATTATATCAAAAGTAGGTGTTTTCGTTTTGGTAACCAAAACAAATAAAAATATTTATATAAGACTTAATCCTCTGTAAATTTCACAGCAATGCTACTAGAAGAAATGCAGCATATCGTGCCAAAAGATTGGCAGCCGATGGACTTAATTGCGGAAAAATTTAAAATGATTACATTGCCTCACACCAGTCAAGAATTTTACAACGTTGAATTCCGAATCTTAGGCAACTATTATTCACATATCACAGGTATTTACAGGATACAAAACCCATATCTATACACAAAATTTACTTTGAAAGCACATGAATACAACCAAAGAGGTCACTATGAAATACTTTCATTATATCATGACACTCCAAGTGAAAATGTGCAATCAATCGCTACATTTAACTTTGACTGGCGATACGGGGAAAGATTCAAGTATGGACCTGGTGTTTATTTTTCTATATCACCCTATTTGGCAAATAAGCATTCCTTTAGGTCTAATACCCATTTTCGCTCTATGTTTTTAGCTGACGTTTTGGTACAAAATGTGCAAAATGTCGATGGGGAAGTTTTTCTTCCAGATTATGGCTATGACACCGTCCTAGCACATAACGGAGAGACATATGTGAAGTATTTTGACTGTGAATATTATCCTAGATATGTTGTAGATTATGTTAGTTTAAGGTAGGGCATTAATATTTTTCTTATTTTTTTCTTTGAGTATTACGCCGCTGTTCTATAAAATTATTAAACAAACTAAGGACCTAAAAATATATAAATGCCGCATAAAATAATATACATTAAAAAATAGAAATGGAATTACCTACTTGACTTCAAGCTTTTGTTTCTAATGTCAAACGAAAGACCTTTTGTTTGTGGTTATTTTATTTTTGTTCATTTTGTTTCTGAAATTTGGCAACCAGTTACATCTATATGTAACTGGTTGCCAAATTTCAGAATTTCTATAAATCTATGGAGATGGAGATTACATTGGTTCTCATTTTATGAAATAATGATGGGTTTATTAAGTTTCTTTAATCTCATTACTTTCTTTTTTGTAATATACCTTATTTATCATATTTATAGGTAATTTTTGTATCATAGCTGTATGCAAGATTTCAATGGCATTACCTTTATGCCCAAGCAACATTTTAATATTTTGATGTCATAACGATGTGATTGAAAATTTTCCCACACATTTGATATCATTGACAGTTGTTTAATTCAAATCTTTCAATATTCTGTGTAGAACGATGGCTTTTAATAATACTCAAAGAAAGTAAGATGACATAAGATTTTGTTTAAACAAATAAGTTTATGTTTAATTCAAATCTTTTAATATTGTATAGAATAATGACTTAATACCAAAAGAATGTAAGACAACATAAGATTTTATTTAATGTTTATGTATATTTAGTTACCTTATGGGTAATGTACAAAACGGTGATATTATGCTGTGAAATAAATAATTAAATATATATTTTCTAAATTACCGTTGTACCTTAAATGATTCGATGGAGTAGTTTTAATATAGTTAAGAACAATAAAGGAGTATATTATACTCCGATATTGTCATAATGTATAGGGTTATTCATTATATTTAGGCCACTCTTTATCGCCATTGTTATTGGAGATAAAAAAAAGTTTCAAATAAAAGATATATAGGTCTGTAACTGAACCACGGTGAGTATATTAGGTGGTCCGACACACGGCACTTGCCATGTTAATCGACGGCTTCATAAGTGCTTGGTTTCTATTTAATTCTGTAGATGGCGCCAATATACCCCTGCAATTACCTAGGCATAGATCATGGCGTAGATAGACGGATTTCATTTGATGCATGTAATGTTGCATATATACACAACTAAACGGCAAACCTAAGACAAAAAGAACGAACTAAAAGGCTCTTTAAATATAAATAAAACAAATCTACAAAGCATTAACTATTGTATGTATGTAAACTATTTTTAATATTTCTATGCGTAAGTGACGACGAGACTTTACTTGTCCTACCTTCTATTGCATTACACACAACTAAACACTTACGAAGCCATTCGTACGGGTCTTGTCGCATCACCTAATATACTACACCGTGAACTGAACCCTGTTAATAAGTTAATGGAAGTACAATGGCGTGCAGAAATTGAGAAGTATAAAAAGCAATAATATTTTTTTAACTTTTTTCTGATTTCAAAAATATGACATATGACAGTCCTACTTTTAACTGTTTTAGAATTATAGACGAGGCGTCAGGGCTTTGTTTTGTTATAAAAATTCCTAAGGAAGCTTTTTTCTTTCTATCGCTTCTTTTTATGTTTAGAAAGAGGTTTATTGAAAATGCCCCCTCCAATCCGGCCCAGAACATATCGTTTCCGAAAATATCAATAACCGGACAAAAAAATCAAGAGTATTCTCCACTAAATTTGGTATAAAAAAGGGCTCTACATTTTTTCAATCGGTGTAATAGTTTTGAAGATATAACCGTGGTAAGGAGCGAGTCGTGGGTCATATCAGCGTAAGAGCAAAAAGCTGAAATTATTATGAATGTGGTAGTTAAAGAATTAAGGACACGAATTCTGGTGAAATAATTTAAACAATTGTTTATTCAGGATATGCTACATATTATATTTATTGTTATTCATTCAACCATTCTCCTCCATTTGCGTTTAGGTTGGTGTCCAAGATCGAGTTGCTCTGCTATTTCTGGTTCTCTGATTTCTTGATTTTCCTTGGTTCCTTCAATCTCTTCAGGTTCTGCAGTCTCTTCAGCTTCTCCCGTCCCTTCGTCATCTTCATTTGACATCTCAACGTTAAAAAACTCCTCGAGATCGATGTCAATATGTTCATCAGTGTCTTCTGAGTGCTTCGACATTGGAGCAAGTTTGAGCTTCGCAATGGGAACAGATGTTGGAACATCCTCGACAACTATAAGATATAATTTTCAGCAATGCTGGTGGTGCAGGTTCTTTTTCAGTGGTTACGGGGCGTAAACTGTTCAGAGTCCCCATCGCCATCTTTGTATTTGATGATACACTCTGTATGCATGCTGTTGCGCTGCTGCACGAGTAGGTGGTAAAGAACGAAGGTTGAATGAATTTTTAGCCACTGCTTTTTTGATACTAAGTACATATAATAGAACATTTACGTTTAAAACTCAACACCTCACTATTCCTGCGCAAGCGTACAACCGTTGAACTTTATAAGGAACTGGAGTCAACGCTTTGTGCAAATCACCTAGCCTCGCCGGCGCGGTGCACGGCTAACTGCAATTATAAAATCGCATAATGTGTAAACAAGAAGGGGAGTTGGGCGCACTCCTTCCTTCAAAATTATCACATCAATTGAAAAAAATGTAGAACCCTATTTAACGTCGGCCTATTTCCGCTACTGAGGCCTAACACCGACGCCTGTAGACGAGCTACCCCCAACCAGGAATTTTGCCGAACCTCTTTCCTTAAGAAGAGTAGGAGAGTAGGGATCGATGGCTTTACATCCCCTCCGAAGGATGGTATATCCCCTATACAACCCTCGCCTAAGGTTGTATAGCTTCCGCGCATACACTGATATACAAGCCGCTGGAAAATGTGTGAGGCGAGAACGCGGTCTTCGTTGGGACGGTCACCCATCCAACTACTAACTGCGCCTAACGTTGCTTTACATCGCATATCGAAATATGTACATAGTAAAGATGCACCTACGCTCGCCCCCAGAACCCTTTTTTACGTAGAATTTAGTGGAAAATAAATTTCTATTCTTGATTTTTTGTCCTATTATCGATATTTTCGGAAATATTTTTAAAAAACGTATAAATTTCTCCTTTCAATTGTTTAAACAATATGTTCCGGACCAAATTGGAGGAGGCATTTTCAATAAATCTCTTTCTAAACATAAAAAGAAGCGATAGAAGAAAAAGGCTTCCTTAGGAATTATTCCATCAATCCGGTGATATTCAACCTCTGACGTCTAGACTATTATCGAACATTGAAAACTAATAAATTATTAAGAAAACTACAAAACTCATTTATTTCAAATATTTAATTATAAACATATAATATTAATAAAACAACAACAAATACAAATAATAAATTATAAAAGTTGCTCGATATGGCCACCATTATGGGAGAGTTCATATCGTCCCCTTAAATTCCGAAAAGTACTCAAGATGATGTTATTGACAACATTTAGACTATTTATTTCATTCTGAATCGCTTCTTTAATAGAAGGAATACTATTCCTATGTGATTATTTTTATTAACTATGTCCTTTAAAAATTCCCCATAAAAATGAATCTAGTGGAGTAAGATCGGGGCTATTCGGTGGCCATTTAATACTTCCATTATTCCCCATCCATACTGGAAATGCATTGTTTAAATGCTCTTGAACTTCTAAGGCACTATGTGGAGGTGCCCCATCCTGCATCCAAATCATATTAAGTTCATTATCCGGAAAATTCTGTAAAAGAATATTTTTAATTCCTGGGAGAATTTCTTCTAGATAGGTAGCACGATTTAAAATAAAATTATAGAATATTGGCCCCACTATTTTATTGCGGAAAATGCCACACCAAACGCTGACAGATTTTTTGCCGGATTTTTTTATTTGATGAACCAATCTTTTTTGTTGATTTTCCTTTCCCAAGAGTCGATTTTTTCTATTAAAAACACCCGATCTGGATGATGATTTATCTGTCCATAATATTTTATTGAAATTGTCAGAATCTTCATTTAATTTCCGAATCATCTAGCGGCAAAAACCCCGCCGTTTCCTTTTCTGATCTTCCATTAAATGCTGAATTAGTAATATTTTGTACGGTCTGTAGATGTTCTCTTTTAGCATTTGTTGAATTTTGAAGTAACTTTTATTCAATTGAACGGTGGCATTGTTCAAATTGCTTTAAGAATGTTCTGATAATAATATTTCAACAACAGTATCTTAATAGTTATTAAATATAGGTGTGCCTTCAAAATGTAACAAGATATCAAACTGTTCCTCTTCGTTTGCTCTAACAGAATGCTGTTCTTCACTGAAACTAGAGGTATTATTTACCTTCCTTTCGGTAAACATATTCAAATGTGTTTATTGATGGCGTTGGATGATTCGGACACAACACTCTGTATTCTCTTCATGCTGCACGTTTATTTTTATTATTTTTTATATAACAAGTGAATATTTGCACTTTTCTACGTCACTGTATCCCATTTTGATTTTGTTAAATAAAAATCATATGATAACAGAATATTTGTCATTTTCATAGACTACTTTAATAAATGCAACTTCCATTCGTATAATAAATACCTTAAATACGATTTTCAATGCCTAATAACTCGTAAACAGTTAAAGATAGAACTGCCTTATGACATATTTTTGAATTAGGAAAAAAAGAAAATTAAAAAATTCAACAATTTTAAAAAAATATTGTTTCTTGTACTCCTTAATTTCTGCACGCCACTGTGTCACCATTAACTTATTAACGGGGTTCAGTTACTCCCTACAACTTTTGAAACTTTTTTTCTATCCAATATAACGATAATAAAGGGTGGCCTAAATATAATGAATAGCCCTGAACTTGTATGTACACTGTAACCTCCATAACTTGGACAATATATTCTTTTACAAAATTTTAATCACCTCAAAGCTACACCGCGATAACTCAGATACATTAATTTTGAAATAAAATACTGATTGGTCGACCATAGTTCAGTTGTACTTTGTTGCGTCGACCTTCTGTAGAGCAAATAGTCTTTTTCTAGAAAACTATTTATAAGTAAAAAATGACTGATGATTAGCTTTAAACATGACATAGTATATATGTTGTAAATTTAAGATTAAATACTTTCTTGTTGAGGGTTATTAATACAATAATAGTTGTGTAGATTTACGTTGAAATGCAAATGTAATGTGAAAATATTCTGTATTTGTAGTACCATAAATATTTTGTATTTTATTTGAAACATGTGTAAGAGACTTAAGTTTTACCTATTGTAGTTTGTTGTTCAATCCCGGTGTAAATTTGCGTCAAATTTAAATCTATGGTTTTACCCAAGCTGCAAAAAATAGACGTCTCCTGTAAATGGTTTTTGAAAATCTAGGATGAACAGTCGAAGAATCCTGCACATACTATATGGAATGGCCCTCTGTTAATTAATATCTTGTAGATTTAGACCTTCTAGTATTAGTCGCAATAGACACAGCCCTCAAAAATGAACAGTTTTTCAGATATAGCCTCTCTGATTCCAATAATGATATATGAATTTTTTATCAACTTCTAACGGTTGAGCTTTCAGTTAAGCAAACTACTTTTTTTTCACATTCTTAACGAAAACTAAAACACGGAGTTTGGTTGCAAAATAAGAAACAATTTGTTTTTATTCAATGAAGTTGAACACTAAATAAGTGAAGATGTGATCTCATCTGTATATGAAGAATTCAGAAAAAGATTAGAAACGTGTACTAGTAGTAGTCGAAGAAATGAAGCACTAAGCAAGCTCAAATTGGCGCAGTAAGATGGATCACAATGGGATTTTTTGCATTCGATTCATAATGCCGTCCCGAAACTTTGTGAAGATAGTTATTGAATGCATTTTGAATAAATAAATTATTGCAATAAAAATACTGATTTTAGAAAAGCAACGCTAAGAAGCATTAAATAACTATTTTACAACTTGGTCAATTATTATAGAAATAAGTCCAATTTTGTTACTCGGGGGTTTTGGGGGTCGCTGAGCACGATTATGCAGTCGGCGACGGCGTCCGATGCACCTGGGGCCCAGGGTGGGCGTCAAATACGTCGTCTTCTGGAGTTTTGCCTCCAATTTATAAAACACGGAGCCAAAATACTTACTCGGGGGTTTTGGGGGTCGCTGAGCACGATTATGCAGTCGGCGACGGCGTTCGATGCACCTGGGGCCCAGGGTGGGCGTCAAACACGTCGTCTTCTGGAGTTTTGCCTCCAATTTATAAAATACCAAACCAAAATACTTACTCGAGGGTTTTTAGGGTATATACTGAATACGAATGTGTATTCAGCAAGGACATATAAAAATATTGTTTTAAATTGTTTATGTTAAAAAATTTAAAGATTTATTTTAAAAAAAATTACATCACAAAGACAGTGTATTTTCGGGTTCTTCATCGCTTTCAGCATCACATTCTGTACTTGCAAATTTATTTACATTCGTGCAATTAGCACCTGCACAATTTTTGCACGCTACACTACAAATCAAACTGTGTTTACGGCATCCACATGAAGTACCGCAGTCCTTTTTGCAAGCGCAAAAAATTATTTGTAAAATACTGGATGGACCAGGGGGTTGCGTCATCCTAATGGGAACCAAAGACACACCTTTGCGTTCCCATCCCCAGTCTACAGGATTTAGATTTTCGTCCTCTCAATACAGCCAACTTTGAACCTGCAGATAAACTCTTTTCAAATGTTGCGTTATCGCTTCGACGGTAGGGATTATTTTTCCAAGCACAACTTTTTGATTCTTAGCTACAGCCCCAGGTGCCTCAGACGCCGTCGCCGACTGCATAATCGTGCTCAGCGACCCCCCCAAAAACCCCGAGTAAGTATTTTGGCTCCGTGTTTTATAAACTGGAGGCAAAACTCCAGAAGACGACGTGTTTGACGCCCACCCTGGGCCCAAGGTGCATCGGACGCCGTCGCCGACTGCATAATCGTGCTCAGCGACCCCCAAAACCCCCGAGTAACAAAACTGGACTTATTTCTATAATAATTGACCGAGTTGTAAAATAGTTATTTAATGCTTCTTAGCGTTGCTTTTCTAAAATCAGTATTTTTATTGCAATAATTTATTTATTCAAAATGCATTCAATAACTATCTTCACAAAGTTTCGGGACGGCATTACGAATCGAATGCGCCAATTTGAGCTTGTTTGGCCTGATTTTGTGCTTTATTTCTTCGACTATAGGAGGTTTACATGTAAGTGTTCAACTTGGTTGAATAAAATGTTATATATTTTTTAAGAGGCTTTCCTTATTTTGCAACTAAATTTCGTATTTAGGCTTTTCTTCAATTGAAAATCTCTCTTAAAGAAAGATAGTTTGCTTGAAGTCGATTTCATATTTTGTATTTTTTAGAATACCCTGTAACTTTTTATAAAGAATGACAAAAATAAGAAAATTACAAAAATGCGGGACCCGATCCGGGGATTCACCCACTGCCCGTTAACAAAAGTTACTAGAAAATATTTATATGATTATTGGACTCGTGCAGTTTCTTCTTAAAATTAATAGTTTAAAACATTCTTGAGTGTCTAAAATGATGGAAATTGTCAAGTTTCATCAGAGTATATCTCAAAAACTGTTTTATTTTTGGAAGTTGTGTTCATTGGGATTTCTGTTTTGGAGGTCAAAATCCTCAAACATGTCAAAATTGAGATAATTTCATTGACAACCATTTCCCGAAAGCTATGTGCGGAGTTCTTTGGCACAAAATTTAAAACGAATTATAATAACTTAAATTTGACCCGAATTTTAAGTGTATTAAATATACAAAAAAAATGTGTTAAGTTTGTTTATACGTTTTTATTTAATGGCATAAGTTTTTCTATTTACATAGTAAAAATTTCCATGAATGTATGTGTGACCAAACTAACAGAATCGATGTAATTTTGATGATTAATAAAATTATATTTTTGTTTATGCTTCTACTTCATTTCAAACTAAATGACCATACTCTGCTACAGAGTCTGTTTCCCATGCTCCACTACCGGCTCACTGCTTACATGTTGGAATTGAGATTAGGGAGGCTTGGGTTTGATTCCTGCCTAGGGTATGGACACTTAGTGGCATACTTATTGTGTCGCCGAAACTGTAGCACTGGATCAGACTGTGGTGATGAGAGCCAACAGCTCGAAACTGCAGTCAGCAAGTGGTGTGTGACGACTGGCACGAGAGCTCCTTTAAGTAGGAACAGTCTTTCGGCTGGTGTTTGTTGCAATCGAAGCATTAGCGTTTTGATGGTAATATGCAATTATTACATTTAACGCGCCAAGCTTGTAACTTGTAATTGAAGACCAAAAAGGAGGAATGTCACAATATATCATAAAGTGAGTTGATAGCGCCATCAGGTACGCAAACTTCTATACTTGGTCATGAAAACATCTCCACTGTAGAAAGATAGCACAGTCCGCCAATATTCGTGTTTGAAAAACACACACCAGGGGAAAAACGGGGAATGTCCAAATGAAAAATGATAAAAACGGGGAAGGTCCATATACTTTATTTTTAAGAGAATGATGTTGTGATTTGCTTTTAGTGGGTAGTTTGTCTTAAGAATATTTGCACGTAGGTAGTGTTTAATAATATACGTTATTTCATTTGTATTTTTACAAGATAGAACTAGTTTTTAAAATTAAAAACAACCCAATGGAGAGAAATGAAGAAAGTAGTGACTGTGAACAGGACAGTGAAATGTTGAACTGCAGAAAGTTTAAAAAAAGGAAAATAAGTGGGCGGCTTAAGGAATAAAAAAATGAGGTTAAGTACTCATGAAGCAGGGAATCCTCTTTGATTAAAGTGCTTTGAAAAAATCAGTAGCGAAGAAAGAAAGGTACTTTTGAAAAATTTTAACCAATTATCATCAAATAATGAGCAAAACTTATATTTATGTGGGCTGATCTCATGTAATGCTATTAAACAACGACGCCCCAGAAAAGAGGAAAATGTAGCAATTTTCACACGATATGAAAAATAATTATCATGCAACACATGATAATTATTTTTCATATCGTGTGGAAATTGTAAGAAACACTGAGATTTTGGAAATTCCAGTATGTTTCAGGGCTTTTATGTCAATACATGGAATTAGCAAAAAGAAAATGGAACACCTACAAAAATCCTTAAAAACAACAGGTAGTTTTCCTCCTGATTTAAGAGGGAAGCACTTATATCGCCCCAGAAAAAAATCTGTCAAGACTATTGAAAATGTGGAAAGTCATATAACATCATTTAAAGGTTGCAAGAGCCACTATAGCCTTAAAAAAACAAATCGCTTGTATTTAAGTGAAGATTTTAATATGGCAAAAATGCATGCATTGAATGGTGAAAAATTTCCCAATCATCCTGTCTCATACGAGTTTTACAGAAATATATTTAATGCTACATTTAATATATCTTTTGGGTATCCACGCAAGGATACATGGAGTTCTTGTAATCAGTTCACCGCAAGTAAAAAAGATTTAAACTTAAAACTTAAGAATTCACCAACTGATAATGCTGAAATATTGAAATCTTTGATGAATCTAGAAAATGAAAATATGCTTCATAGAAAGAAAGCGATATATTTTATGATAGAAAACGAACTTCAAAATTTAAATGTCAAAAAGATCGCGAAACCGAAGCCATCAGTATGGATTTTTAGAAGAATTTGCCCATACCAAACATAACTACAAATGACGTTTACTACAAACGGCAATTGTCTGTTTATTCATTTAATATCCATATTTTATCAAGTGATGAATCCGTATTCTATGTTTTTCCCGAAACTATTGGTAATAAAGGAAGTGACGAAGTTATTTCAATGTTACACCATTTTATTGAAAATTACCTTGATCAAAATATAAAGCATGTGGAGATATTTTGTGATTCGTGCGGAGGGCAAAATAAAAACTATAATTTGGTTAAATATATGCACTACATCGTCCATATCAGGAAAAAACTGGAGTCTGTTAAAATCACTTTCTCAATTAGGGGGCATTCTTACTTAGATTCCAACAGAAATATGGCAATTATAAACCAAAAATATGCTGCTTAGTTCCAAATGACTGGATGAAAAAAATTGAAAAATCTAGAAATAAGCCAGCAACCTTTCATGTCGAAGATCTTGAATAATCTCAGGAAATAATAAGGGATTGGGATACATTTTTCAAAACAATTACCTTACAACAAAAAAATGCACATTTCCAACACGCCCAATTAGAGAAATAGAAGCAAGTATTGTTCACGACTAATATCGCATAGATCTTCCTTTAATGGACAATGGGAGAAAACTCCCATACTACCTCCAATCCAGAAGAGGAGTAAGCCTGAGCCTGTTCTGCACCATAATGAATTTCTGTTTCCTAATAAAAAATATGAAGGTATGACTGTTATTATATTTTATGTTATGCTTAGATCTTCGTGTTTTTCTATTATTTTAGGCCTCATTCCGATATCAGATAAAAAATCTGATGTGAGACTTGAAAAAGTTTTGTTCTATAGAATCTCAACATTACTATGATAATTTACCTCACACAGATAAAGAAAAGATAAGTGGAAATATAAAAAAGACTACAAATAGTACAAGAAATAAAAAAGATAAGAACAAAACATGCGGAACGAATAAACAGAATAAAAATAAGAAAATGTAAAACTGGACATTCCTCCTTATTTCCAAGAATATATGTTTATTTTTGTGACAATACCCATTCTTCCCTTGAATAATCGGTAATGGTTTGCATTTCGTATTTTTTTTGTATACATAAATATTATTTTTGTTACACTGTTGTTAAAGACTAGTTAAATATACTTTTATAAATAAAACTAGGAAGTTTTTATTTAAATTTATCAACATAATAAAAATTAGCGAGAGTTCAAACTTTAAAATTCGTTTTTCTCGAAACTATCATTTTGTGACATACCTCCTTTTTCCCCTGCGGTCTTCAATTGAAATACACTTCTACGATGCTTAATTTTTTTTTAATCAATTTTTTAAGATTTTTTTTGTCAAGTTGTTTTCGTTTGGTCAACTGACCTTTGTCGCCACGCCTCTTTGCGACATGGCGCGTGCTGCTCGCGCACCCACGCGCCATGTTACAAAGGGGCGTCATGACAATGGTCAGCTGACCAAACGAAAACACTCTTTCACGTGCATTTCCGACCGTGCAAACTAAATCGGTGTATCTTTAGGGTCCACTGTCGGGGCTAGAGCGCCCACATACACAAAGGTAGAAAGTTCCACAGACGGGGCTAGAATGCCCACGCACTAGACTAGAAAGTTCCACGGCTGGAGAGGCTGTAAATCAACCCCATCGTCTGGTCTATTCCTTTTTTCCCTAAGACACCACCGTAGGGCTGCAGTTTCTGCATCGTCGAAGTCTGGGTATCGTACCACCCTAGATAAGTGTGTTGTTTTCTTTACCGGGGACCACCTTCAGTGGTTCTGTGTGGTTATATATATATATATTTATTTACTTTTACATTTTAAATTACTTGTGTATATATATTTAAAGATTTTACGCATTTATTATTACTTAAGGAGGTTCTCTAATCAGACTCGTCCTCACGTAGTAAACTAAGTGTAAACGGGTTATTATTGCCCAAATTTTTTTTTGCATTGTTCTACAAACATGGTCAGCTTGTTCACATTTTAATATTTAGATATTTCTTCCATGGCCTTTCTGTTGAGAGAGAATTGGCTGTAATTCGGATTTTTTTAACGAATCTGAAGGCCGAAAAAGAATTTAAAAAAAATTTAATTTCCTTTTTTGGAGTCGTGAAAAAAATTATCTTTCCATTTCAAAAAATAAAATTGCTTGTCATGGATTAACCGGAAGCAGAAAAAAACCGCTTAGTATGGCAACAGTAGCGGATTTATATCTTAATAAACATATCCAAATCTAAAAATTATATTTTGAAAAATAAAAAAGTTGCAAGGCGTTACATGCTCCTGAATCACCTCTGGTATATGCATATTGTAATGCCTTAATACCTTAAAGATATAGTGTTATGAACCCAAATATGCATTTTCGGGTATATTTATGCATGTTTATGGTATCTTCCTTGAGAAGAAATAATGATGCAAAATCTAAGAGTTCATTTTTTTAATTTAAGAAAATTAATTCCAGTTTCTAGAAGATTAATTCTGACCCTGGAAGCTTGGGTTGATGATGAAACAAATCAACATTTAGTTTCGTACCTCACTAATATGTGCTTTCATTTAAAACAAAGCAAGCAAAATCATAGATGTTCACGATAAACACTGAAAGTCCGTAAGGCATTGCTCTTGGTTCATTAGTTTTAGTTAATAAATTCGTCGGTCTGATGGACAATAAAATTCTATTCTAAATAAAAGGATGTACAAAAATTCTACACTGAAATAGCCAAAAATGTATTTAGTAGCAGCTCAAAAATATCCTCTCCGTGTGCTTCGAAGCATCCTAAAATTCTACCAACCAAATGGTTGGAGCCAAGTCGGGGGAATATAATCATTTATTTAGCAATTGTTTTATTAAAAACTAATGTTATATATCCAAATCATTACGAATATAAAATTATTTGTAAACTTTTTGGCTATTATGACTAATACAAAAAATTAATAACTATAAAAATTCATTCATACAGTGACTTCCTCTGACTGCTTCTTGTTATTTTGCAGTTTTTTAACTTTTTTTGTGGTTACCCATCTTTTAATACTGGAAACGGCTGGTAGCGGAATATTCAAAGTTTTCGTTAGATAAGCATAGCACCTTTTGTTACTTAAATGCCTTATGGTGTAACCAACGGCGATATCATCATTGCTCCAATAAAGCTTCTTCTTCCCAAACAATATTTTTATTTGTGATTCCGAAAAAACCTTCGATAGCAACTTTTTCTGCTCCTGTTGAGACATATTTTTGTTGGTTATTTGAGCTTCCATCATTCTGTATTGTTTTTCGAGTTTTGTATGTTCATTTTCACTAGCATTCAACATTTTCTCTAAATTGCTTATTTCGTTTTCAAGTTCTTCATTTTTTCTCTTTAAACTTTTATTGTTAGCCTGTAATACATATAACTCTGGATAACTTCTAATATGACTATACTTTTCGGTTTCTTCGATAGCTTCGCTTTTCATTGGATCAATTTGTGTTTCCACTTTGACTCTGGACGTGGAAGGCTGGAGTTGGAAAAGCTGTTTCGTCAATGCCGCATCTGGTAAACAAACGGTAGTGATGCCGTCATGCGAAGTCAAAGAATTAACCGTGTATACTACAACGCTCTTGATATTGTCCGGATCTAAAGGGCTATCTTTGATGATTATTTGAGTTTGTGGCAAGTATAATGTAGGCACAGCATCATAGTTTAGTGTTTTTGAATAACATGGTGCAAAATTCACCATTTTTATTTCGGTAGTGTAGGCACTCTCATCGAAATGGATGGAACAGATATGAGCTAAAAAATTATAGAATTTAGGTATGTACATCGACGATTTAAAGCTGAAGCATAATTGATAATAATAATAGTACTTATTTCAAAGTAAAAGTTAGGAAATACATAAACATATGCATGATTATAAAATATGTAAATGACAAATACAACTTCAAATAATGTAGCGATAACAAGTATACTAAGAGGTAAATGAAAAACGCAATGAATTTAAAAACACATATTTTCAATATAGTTTGTGAATTCCTGTAGAGCATATCTGGTTCAGTAAAATAATAATTTATATATTGGACAAAATTCAGAAAGTTTTGAAAATTGGTAGATATGTTAATGAGGGGCAAACCGCTGGGGGAATTAGGTGTACAAATCGAGGGAAATCTACTGCCAATTTGTTGAAATATATTATGCGCATAGGCATTTCAGTTAATATCTTTTGCCTGAAAAAGGACCTTTTTCGGTACCAAAAGGCCGGCGACATACCATGAGTTTTAACCGGACCCGTGTTTCAGTGGAACATCAAAAACCATATAATATAGTCGAGACAAGAATTCAAGCGATGCACGTCACAGATCGATTCTCTAAATAAGTCAATACTGCCAAGAATCATGAAGCCCCATTAAACTGTACCTATTTCTGAGAAAAGCTTAATAACTGGGTGTCAAGAATTACTCTTTTTAACGTAAGGTGTACAGTTTCGAACAGTGAAGAAAACACAGCAGATGCTTCCCTCAATCAAAGACCCTGTCCACAAACTGTAATCAAAAGGTGTTTACCAGTTGAAGTGCACATGTGGTAAGAGCTACATCAGACAAACAGGATGGAGTATCCAGTGCAGAATCAAAGAACACCAGAGAAATACCAGATTTGGGTACACGGATAGGTTGGCGATAGCAGAACATGTCCATAATACGCGCTATTATCCGCGAATCATTAGGGAATCACCGGAAATTATGAAAAACGTAAACAACTTTAACAGAGAGGATGGGTATCGACTTAGTAGCACGTGGAGACTGGTATTGCCAAGTACCAGCACTGTAGTAAGTCACGGTCAACCAAACACGACGAATGAGCAGTGAAGCGAACCAAGCACGACCAATGACCAGCGAAGCGAAGCGGCGCCTAGGTATATAACGAGGAGTGTAACACAACAAATCCAGTCTTTAGAATCCTTCTGAAGAAGCTGACAGGATGATCAGCAAAACGTCAAGTCACATTCGACAACCACGGCAATACCCGGAAGAATCTACTTCATTAGACAACGGCCGTGAAAACCTGCATTCTTCTTTGTAAAATAAGTTCTGTTATATAGGGTGGACTAACTAATTATCATCCAGAAGATAAAAATGGATGAATGTGGCAAATGCAAAATAAAAATCAATACAGAGGACAAAGGACCACGCACATTCCTTAGGTAAAAGTAGTTTCGGTCAAATAAGCTGAAATTCGAATATGTTGTACTTCTTGTCGTTGTGAACAAGAGCCTCAATGGGCGATCTCCGAAAATGGACAGTTTTTGAGCTATACTGTAAAAAGATAGTATGGGTGATGGTGTGTATTTACTATGAGATTTGTTTAAACTGCATCGTAGCGGGGATATGGCTCAGTGGCGGAGCGTTCGTTTTGCATGTGAAACGCCCCGGGTTAGGTCACTGGTGTCACCAGAAATTCTTTTATATACCATTCCTGTTTAATTATTATTATTTTTAAAACTGCATATAAAATTTCATAACCATAATTATTATTAAACTAAAAAATTAAAGAACCTAGTTATCTTTAATAACAATGCAGTTAACAAGCGACTACATTTTATATTGCAAATAATAGAAACCTACGTTATTTTCTTTTTTCTTCCGAATTTTTTAACTTTGGTCATTTCAACGTGATTGGAAGTATTTCAATATTAACTGTTTCAAATTTAAGATCAATAAACTTACTGATAAAAAAGATATGACAAGTTAAACAAATAATCCCAAAAAATCTCAAATTTTAGAAAAATGTCGAAAAACCCACACATCACTGATTTCGCAATTCCAAAATAATTCGCGACCAAAAAATTCGGACGTATCAGGTCATTTTACATAAGTTTCAATGTTCAGTTTTTTTAGGTCCTCTAGTGGTATACAAGGTGTGAAATTCTCCTCGGTTCCCTACTATATTTTTATTGCACCCCACGCTTATTACAATGAAATATTTAAAATATGTAAACATTATTTTTTACTTTTTACGTATGTTTTGCTATTAAAGCGTGGTTTTTAGTTTTTTAAACTATAATCTTTTTTTTAGTCGCGCCATTCATTTTGCTTTTCGAAACCGCTGAGTATCCGTTAGTAGTACATAATTAATATTACATCACAAGTATGTATTAAAGTTGGAACTAGCGTTTATTAAGGGCTTATACAATGGCAAATACGTTATATTATTAACTGCGGCGCATCCGCCAAAATGTCGACAATAGATTAGTCATTTTTAAAAATTATTTTATCCTGATGATCCTGGTGAGGACATTAGGACAAAGTTGTCAAATTATTGTATTGTCATCGGTCCTTGATAAGTGTGCAAAGTTTCAGTTTAGAAATTTTTTTGTTTAAAATGAAAAAAAAACTGTTTTTTTCTAACCCTGCCTCTTCCATCCTATCACCCCTACAAAATAACGCGATTTTACTGAACTATATAAGATTTGATTGAAATTAAATATACTGATCGGGAATAAATGAAGAATATCATAGGCCTGCATAAAAGTTATGAGTGACAGTTTGAAAATGACGGTCACAGTTAGCAAGAGTACAGACAGTAGGTACAGTACAAGTAGGTAATATTCTTACCTGCATCTAGATCTATAAGATCGCTTTGCCAGCCACACGCCTGAACCCATTGTTCAGTGACCATATTTTTGGGAAAGGGGTGATAATGTATCGATGGATCGCTAGTAAGACTATCATTGGTACAACCATAAACAGCACAGGAGAACATTTTAGAACCTGAAACAAATATTATTGAATATTAGTAACTCTATAAAAAACTTATGCATGCAATAAAGGTGATTGTGTAGTGGTAGAAGTGTCCCCATAATGCAGAAAAATGTGACTTTGATATTATCGTTTGCATTGCGTTACTACACCCAATTTATTTCTAAATAATAATACTATTGAATGCAATTTGGATCAGGGTTCATAGCACTACTGTAAACACAAATAATGCTCAAACCTAGTTGTCACTTTCGGTGGCAGAAAGATCGAATTCGCACTGTGCGTAATTCAAAATGAATATGAATACATCATAAATTAAATACTGGAATTTGTAATCTTAAATTTCAAACTTTCAATATGTTCATGTTCCCTGACTTTTCATAAAAATTATTTAAGTTTCCTGATTTCTCAATATATTTTCCAAATTCTTTGGCTTTTTTAAAGCACATTCCATCACTTTTTCGGGTATTCCAGATTGCTAGAAACCCTACAGATGTTCTTTTTTCAATTTAATATTTTTATTTATAATTATCTCTTCAGTTAGTTTCAACTACTTACTTATAAATGCCTTATGGGAACTGCCAGGATATCTGCCTTAATAATTTACCAAATCTTACTGACAACTGCAGAGGATTATTAGTTCTTCTCACTTTTTTGTATCTTTCTATGGTTTTATGAAGACGAGCTCACCACCCCAAGCTTTATATGTTTGTCAACACCACAGTGATAATGAACATGTATACCAATTTTCATAAATGTATTTTAAACCCCTTTCGTTGTTCGGTCATATAATGATCAACAATATCCATTTATATTATGATCGGTATCAAAAAATCGGTGTAATTGAAGTTTTGTGATTAACACATGACTGTATTTTACACATACCATCTGTCTATTTTACGAGGGCCACGTCAAATATCTCGCTTTATATTTATTGTAAAAGAATAAAGTTTTAGATACAGTTATCCTAATTTTTGTGAGCTATATTTCAGTAAAAAGAAATTTGAAATTGAAAAACGCAGTTAGCTTTGACATACACTCTTGTGCAAAATGAAAAGAACAAATCTCTAAGGCCATGACACCATTAATTCCGTTCATTTTTTCTCTTTCCAACGATATAAAACATGTCACAAAAATTTTTATTGATACTGTCAATATTTAATATTTGACGAAAACCACAATTCATTGAATCGTAAAAATCAGCTATGCCATAATAGTAAAAGTTCGCTTTATAATAATTATAATTCAGTAATTTATTACAATTTAATACAAACAAACAAATATCTCGTAAATAAAAATACAAGTACAAAATGAACATAAAAAAAACGAAAAACTATGTATAACAGTACTACCTACCACCATACTAGAAAAAGATTTTGAATGCTCAGCTATAAAATGCACGGTAAAAGAAAATGAATATTTTATAATTTTAACGTTATATAGAAGCCCAGATGGAAATGTTTCCATCTTTTTTGACAAGATAAATATAGCGCTAATCATGCTGCTAAAAAATCATAAAAAACATAATATAATAATATGTGGCGATTTTAACATACATTTTCTTTTGCCTTCTAAGAACCATACAGACCTTTTAGATATTTTTAATTCTTATTGTATTACACCCACCATAAAGAAATCTACTAGAGTTAAATCCTGCATAGATAATATTTGTGTAAATTTGAATGAAGAATTGTAAAAGAGTTCAGTGATAAATAATGGTATCAGTGACCACAATGCCCAAATAATCTCTAAAAATGACCTTAATAATAAAAAACGGGTAACATACAGAAAATTAAATAGTCCTGATAATGTTGGATATTTTTGTAATTTGCTTAAGAACGAAAATTGGAATAATATTTTAAATTCAACATGTGATGCAAACACTAAATTCGCTATATTTTGTGATACCTTTTTTATATCATTTTGAATTAGTTTTTCCAATAAAAACTAAAACTATAAAACATAATGAAATGTCAACAAAAAATTGATAACAAACGGTTTAAAAATATCTTCAAAAAAATTAAAAGCACTATATGCATTAACTTTAAATGGGGGTGAAGAAATAAAATTGTTTTATAAAAAGTATAAATCTATCTACAGACAACTTTTAAAAAAAGCTAAAAAAATGTATAACAAAAGCCTACTTGCTAATACTAAAAATAAATCAAAAATGGCGTGGAACATAATCAGACATAATAATAATGATAATAAAAACAGGCATGAAATTACATTAAACGTAAACAATGCTCTAACAAATGATACTAATGTTGTTGGCAACCATCTAAATAAGTATTTCAATGATGTACCAAGTTTATTACTTCCTAAAATATCTCGAAATAAATCTCAGGAAATACATATAAAACAAAACCCTTTCTCATTTTTTTTTTAACCAGCTACTGAATTTGAGGTCTTGAGTATAGTAAAAAATCTTAAAAATTCCAATTCCTCAGGTGAGGATATCTGCACAAATTTATTAAAAAAATGTATAATGCCAATCCTGAAACCATTAACTCAACTCTTAAGCCGTTCTTTAAATGAAGGAATTTTCCCCGAAAAACTAAAAGTTGCCAAGATAGTACCATATAAGTCAGGTTGCATGTCAAATGTCGAAAATTATCGACCAATATCACTTTTGAGTTCTTTTTCTAAAATATTTGAAAAATATGTTGTGCAAAAAATCGTAAAATTCTTTGATAAACACAAACTTTTCAATAGTAATCAGTTTGGTTTTCGCACAGGCTCTCTACGACAACGGCTAATCTTTCTTGATCTGAGTAAGGCTTTTGATCTTGTGTGTCATTCTCGTCTTATAAATAAACTGGAGAAGTATGGTGTAAGAAGTCAACCATTAAAATGGTTTAAAAGCTACTTATGTGACAGAGGGCATTTTATCCAAATTAATAATATTAAGTCTGATGTCCTTGGAACCTCAATCGGAGTACCACAAGGGTCCGTTCTAGGCCCTTTACTGTATATAATTTTCGTAAATGACTTTTCTCTTGATGACTCTTTATTATTTGCTGATGACTCATCTTTCTTAATATCAAATTCAAAAATAGAGCACACGATAAATGAAGCAAATCTAAAGATCTCACAAGCTCACGAATGGTTCACTGAGAAAAACCTGATTTTGAATAAAAATAAATCTACATTTCTAAGATTCAGTAACTTAAAAGAAAATTATCAGGAAAAATAAAAACAAAAAATGGTACTATTAGACAAGAACAAACTTTAAAGTTTTTAGGCTTATATACTTATATATATCTGACAACTGTTCTTGGTCTATGCATATTGATAATATTTGTAAAAGAGTTGCCCCGGTATGTTATTGCATTAATCAGTTACGTGATATTGTTGACCAGTCTGTATTGGTCATGTACTATTATGCGCATTTTCACTCTGTAATTTCTTATGTGATAATTGCCTGGGGAACTGCAAGCGATAGTGTTAGAGTTTTTAAATTGCAAAAAAGAGCTTTAAGATTTATTTTTGGATTAAATAAACGAGAGAGTTGTAAAAATTTGTTTAAGCAACTAGGAATATTAACATTACCTTGCATTTTGTTACTTAATCTCTTAATGTATGCCAAAACAGAACTAAGCACAAATTCACTTAATAATCACCATATGTACAACACTCACAATGGCACAACCCTTGAAATTTCTCTACACAGATTAGCTAAATATAAACAAAGCCCTAAGTACCTGGCTATAAAAGCATACAATCATTTACCTGATCGGTATAGGAATCTACAACTAAAGCATTTTAAATTAGAACTCAAATAGATATTAATAGATAAATGCTATTATTCTCTGAATGAATATCACACTGATAATAGTTTGTGACCAATCCACTTATATTGTTTTTTTATTTCCTTGTTATTTCTCCATATATATTCGGTATGTTATTTTTATTTATACGTGTATATATCAGTGTTCCTGTATATATGTAAAATGTATGTGCATTCTACATATACAAGTATATACCTGTATATATCTACCTTATTTTATTATTATTTTTAAGTTTGTTATTTTAATCTAGTTCACTATTTTTTTATTGTATTTTAACTGATGATTTTTTCTATTTGCAATCGACTTATCCTATATCATGTTTTTGTGATCAAAAGGATTAATAAATTATTATTATTATTATTACTGAAAAGAAAATGTGTATTTATTTTTCTAACTACAAATGCTTTTTGTGACGTTTTATATCGTTGGAAAGAGAAAAAATAAACGGAATTAATATGGTGTCATCGCCTACTTTGAGATTTGTTCTTTTCATTTTTGCACAACAGCCTAGGTCAAAGCTAACTGCGTTTTTCGAATTTTTCTTTCATCCCTTTAACTTTTTTCATATCTCCTCAAATAAGGAAGCTATAACCGTTTGTGGTTTTCTTATTTTCAGGTTTTTGCAATATATCTCACAAAGCAGGCTATGGATTTCAAATTTCTTATTACTGAAATATAGTTCGCAAAAAATGGGATCTGTTTCTAAAACTTAAGCGAGATGTTTGGTGTGGCCCTTGTAAAATAGACAGACGGTATATTGCATACAATTTAAGACAAATAAATGTAACATTAGCATATTCATTAGTTTTGTTACATTTCCCAAATTAACCAAAGTATATTGCAATTTTATAACAAAATTCAAAACAACCCATAAAATAAGGTACTAAATAGAACACATTCCATATAAACACTTTTATTTAAAAGTATAAAGAGACACTACACTATATTAATCGCAAACAAAATTATGCTCTTCAGTTTATTCTTTATCTTGATAAGAAGCTGCCCATTTTTGAACGCAGGCTAAGGCGGGCAATGGCATATTTAAAGTGTTTTTCAAATATAAATAACATTCTCTACCACCGATATGTCGCAAACTAAAAGCTTTGGCTAAATCGTCATCGCTCCAAAACACCTTTTTCCTTCCCAACAATAAGTTAATCTGAGCTTCTGAAAAAACTTTCCGCAATATATTCTTTTCTAATTTACATTTGTTCTTGCTTTTCAACCAATCTTCCCCCAATATCTGTTCATATTTTTTCAGTTCTTTTACTTTATGAGCGATCTTCTTGTCATATAAAACAATTTTTTTCTCCATCTCTTTCTTTTTATTCAGGAGGAGATCATGTTTCTTTTTTAACATTTCATTTTCATCTACTGCTTCTTTAACTTCACTAAAGCTTAACAAACCATCGTTGCTTGAACTACATTCTACTACACTTCCATCATCCGCTGTGTTTATTGGAAGGTTCCTTATAGGTACAGCTTTTGCTTGTAGCTTCCGTTTAAAATTGGGATTTAAAAACTCCTCTTTATAGTTTCTTATGTAATCGTCTAACGAGAAATGATCAGAACAGACTTTTAATTCTTTAATATCGGTGTCTTGTGGTAAGCCGCATTTTTCCTTCCATACCCTGCATAAATCCTCGTTTCGGGGGAAATTGTGAAACTTGTAGTGATATTTATTACGTTCCTCATAAGACAAAAACACATTTGTGCAAGATTTTACAGCACATTTAAATGGGTTGGTTCTAAAAATGTTTATTACATCATTAGATGTTTAGATTTACGATTAACACAAGAATATGTAAATACCTGTTATTAGTATCACACTGCACTTTTTGTATGTAATCCGGGACCGACACTAAAATTTTTTGTACAGTCTTCTTGCGATCATTTGAATCCATTTGAGCTGTGTATTTTTTTTAATGCAAAGTACATTTCACAGATACAATAATATCTTGTATGGAATTGATTTACTCACAGGGTCAGTATCTTCCGGTTGCAATCTAATTAGCGTACATTCGCGTTAATTATCAAAATATTGACACTAATTCTCCTCTCTTGACACATACCAATTTTGAGGTTAGCGTTACTGTCAGTCAGTCAACAGTGTCAATGATTTATATGGAATGGGATAATTTACATCGAAATATTTCCTTATAGAATTATTCTAAGCTCAACATGAAATTTGAGGGTCAAGCCAACATAGTCGGGAGAGTGGTTGGGGCAAGAGGGTTCCCACACCAGCGGATTGGCTGCTCAATGGGGTTGATATTTCGAAATTGAATGGACCTGTTTAGTGATGACGTCAAAACTAGTTAAAAGCGCCTGAATATATTCAATCACACATTGCAAAGAGTCATGAATATATCTTGCGGTGGAAAGTAAAAACAAATTGAACCTTCTGATGCATTTAGTTTAGGTCGATTTTAATACTATATTTTATCAAAATGCGAACTTACACAAAATACTTAACTATTTCTACTTACTGCAAAATGTAAACAGATGTAGAATTCATCACATGGGATGACTTTTTTTTTCTGCGATTTAATTTCTGTCCTTATATGTATTGCGCATAAATTTCACAATAATACATGACGAATTTTCATTGAACGCGCTATGACTCCATGTACAATAAGATGCCTACTGTCAGGGGCTTTATACACGTCACGCTAATCTGGGCCATTCCTAATCTAGCTAGCCACAAGCGCAGAGTATGTGAATGCAACACTTTGGATATAGAGGTAAGGAAGGAATACTTGCCATAGAAGCCGTATAATTCTCAGGAGACGGAAGGTAGCCATTTTGATTAACCAATTACTACTCATACTCGCAGGGGTTGCCCCTGTCATACTGACTGTCATTAGTTATGGTGAGCTGTCCATCCGTTATATTGATCAACCATATTATTTGGAATTCTATATGCACTTCCGTTGCTTTTTATTTGAATTATGTTCCTTCCTTACTTTTATATTCGAAGATGCAACATAGTATTATCAGTTTGGATAATATCAGTGGCGGCTCGTGGTTAATTTTATCCGTTCTACGTTCCCTACTCGCTGCAAAAATGTCTATCACTTTATTGTCAAAGTCAGGAATTAACTGAATAACATTTTATTCTTTATAACATAGAAAAACCTTTTTCACACTCACACGTCGTCATAGGTGTAGTACATATAATACTTAAAATTTTGTAGGTCTCAGATAAGCCTTCCTCCAAATTATTTTTAGTAATAAATGTCAGAAGAGGTAAAACACCACTGCAGCACATATCATCCCTCCCATAAATAACTTTCAATTAAGTTTTTAATTTATCTTTGTCTATTAAAGCATTATAAGCTTTTACAGTCTGTCTTTTATTGATCTTTTCGTTATGAGCTTGTATACTTCCGAGATAAGCACTATCTAACTGTTTACGAATGTCACTTTTACATAAAACTTCATAGTCCACTAAATGATATAAATGAGTTGCACTCTTCGCATGTCTCATTGCTCTTTCCTGTAAATGCTGTAAATCGTGTACTCCTTCCTGAATCCACGGTGAAGACCATACATTTTTGCTTAAAAGGCAAACAAAACAGAACAGTTCATTTTGTTCAGTTATATTAACTTTATCCTCATAGCTCAGCGGTCTGTTACTTAAAATATAAGACACTGAATTCATTTTTAAATGTCTTACGTGTGCCTACACGAAACGAAATATATGTATAACAAAACACAGAACTCGCGATTCAAGCAGCGCAGGCAAACATAAATATCAGCTGATGAAGCATATAACAGAGATACGATTCTATGATAAGTGAAGTGTACACAAGTGAACTGTGCCCGCATTAGAGCATATAAGGATCGTGTCGTTGTCATAGCAACATCGTAAATAAAATCTATTCAGATTTGCCATATACAGAAACATGACGCGGTCTCCGTACACAACTGAAGTAGTACACTTTGGGAAGTACATCATATTAGCAAACTCAAGTTGTAACGTAGCGATAGCGTCGGCAATTAGTTTTGGGGTTTATTATGCTGATAAAAATGTTAAAATGGATAAAAATAAATAGAAATTAACTAGCTAGTTGAATTAGCTTTGGGGGCACGGGCTCCTGTGCCCCTTAGGAGCAGTCGCCACTGAATAATATGCATCATATACCTATACTCAATATTTTTAATTTTGCTGTACATTACCGCGTGCTTGTGTGTGTGTATCAAAATGATAATTTTTCTGGTTGATGCAAAAAGTATACAATTTCCTAACAAAAATAAGTGAGATGTATGCTCTGCTTCTACACATTATTGTAAAAATTATTACTTAAAACTACACCCCGTCTAGAAGGTATGCCACTGCTTAGGGAACCTACCGTACTCCGCACCCTTCCAGCATTGCAAATCTAAGCTTAAAATAATTTCTCTATGAGATGAACTTTGAACTGTATGCGGAGATTTATAGAAAAAAATATGTGTTAGGTATTACTTAAATGCATTGGATTATTAAATATTTAGTAAAATTCTTCCTATAGATAAAATTGGAAAATTAATATGACATTTATGCAATAGAAATTATAAAATGCGGAAATTCGATGTAAAACAAACTAGCGAGGATGCGATTCGATGTTCGGCATTTCGTGTTCCACCATTTTCATGCTTGTTTGATGCTGAAAAAATCCAGGGTACTTGGAAAAGCTCAAAATCCAATACTTACGGTATTTAAAATACCGTATTCATGTATTTCAACAAAATAAATAGTGTCTCGTTGTAGCGGAGTTAGGTAAGTTTACAACTGCCTTCCAAGTTTTAAGTAGGTCTAAAACTGACCATCAACTTTTTTTCTTCAGTTTTTTACCTACCAGGTAAAAATGGAAGGCGAGCAATTTTCTTTATGCTGGAACAATTTTCACAGTAACTTGAGCGCTGGTTTTCATTCATTATTGAAAGATGAGGATCTGGTGGATGTAACTTTGGCAGCCGAAGGGAAATTCCTGAAAGCACATAAAACTGTATTGTCGGTGTGTAGTCCTTTTTTTAAAGAACTATTTAGAGTGAATCCGTGTAAGCACCCGATAGTTATACTACCTGATGTTAATTACGGAGCACTATGTAGTTTGTTACATTTTATGTATCAAGGAGAAGTTAGTGTTAGCCAAGAGGAAATTCCTACGTTTATGAGGGTAGCAGAGACTTTAAAAGTTAAAGGATTGACTGATAATAGTTCGTCTTCACCTTCAGTAAGTATCTTTTACACCTTAAATTTTATTGCTGTTAATTACACACTTTATTGCAGAATTGTAATCCCATTGTTCTTTTTTAAAAATTCCACTTTATCAATTATAATATTAGTGTTTACAGCAGAATATCCAAAGTAGTTCCTTAAATTTAATTTGTTCATTTATAGACAATTTGCTGTGGTTTTGTAAACATTTCCAAAATATGTTTATTTTGAATGGGTACATTATTGATTAGTATTAAATAATATAGTAAGCTATATGACATTGTAATAAAATAAAATGTGAAGATCTGGGCTGGTAATGATGCTTTATTTACTAAATAAATAATTGTTATGAGTTGTGAAATCATTTTCATATGAAATAAGTATAAAAATAAATGATTAAATTTGTTTTGTTTGGTATTACTGACAAACAAAAACTTCTTTATATTAAGACATTGTAATTTGAAATCTTGTTGTTAAAGCATATTTAATTGTTGCGCCTTATCTATTCAGATAATGCTGACACAATTTTGTAAAATTGCATAAGTGCTATTTATGTTGTAAATTATTGTACAGGGTAGACATTTTATCTTAAATAATAATTATGAAAGTACCTATATAAGGTGCAAATTTTCCTGAATGCAACATATTTTCCCATTTCATTTACGAGAGATATCAACGTGGAATTGATGTTTAAAATTTTGACACATCTTCAATTAAATATTTTATTATGAAATAAAAATTGCAATTGTTTTACCAAATAAAAATATAACATCTGACTTTATAAACATTTATGTAACAGTATCTAGACTTGCCAAATACTTTCAACATTGATTATCAAAACTTGAGCTGCATGGGATTTGAAGTGTAAAATTAATAACTTCATATCTCTCTACATTTCTCTCTTTTATTTGTAATTTATACAAATGAGTTATTAGAAGCTGGACTAAATCAAAATATAGTGATGTATGCTGATGATAAGTATGCGTCAGTCTTTATTCAGGACTGTTTACTGAATATAATATGCTTTTAACTATTGATAATAAAAAGATATTGAACTTCTTATAGTCTATCTTAAGAGTGCGTTTGCACACACCAGTCAATCGCGAGTATTTGTAAGTAATTGAATTATATCGTCCTGTTGACACTAGTCTAAGCGGCATACAACCATATAAACTGTAATTGCAATGCGATTTTATGTTTGTATGTACCAGTTACAAACAAACCCTCGGTGACACACAGAACATCTTGAAGTACTGTGGGTTGCGTGTATTTAGTTGGCATATATAAGTATAGTTTGAATAATAAATACGTAGGTATTTCGAACACCAGGAAATGTACGGCTTTATTCGTGTTTGTGTGTAATACTCAGATGTTTATAGTTATTTAATAAAGAGGAAATTAGTGAGCCATGTAGAAACTTGTCTGTACACCTTTAATAAGAATCTGTACCACAATGGAAAATTAAAAAATTATCTTTGAGCATTTCCCATCACAAAAACAATGTTTTAGTATTTTGTGATCTAAGAGTGCTATTTTTGTTGTCATTTTCGAAGGCTAATGCGTAGGAAGAGGGTTCTGACCCTCGAGGAGTAAAAGAGATCTGTACTATACTTACCAGTATACCACAAAACGGAAGTGCCTTTTAATTCCTCCTGTAATTGATCCTTCACACTCGGTGATAAAAAATGCACTTAGTCCCTGGTATAAGTATAGTACACTATGTATAGTAATGATATTTTTTAATAAAAGGCACAATCGTTTATTTGAAAGTAATATTTAATAGCGAGTGTCACCAACAGATAGTTACTGAAAATTATGAACAAAAATAAAATAGAACTATTTTGCAGACATCAGTTTTACTAAAATCGACAATCGTATAACCTTAATTTCTTCCAGGATTTAATATATTATTCACATATTAATTTGGGAATTGTGCAGTAAGTTTGAATCAGTGGCAGCTCGTCGGAGGAGGCATGGGTGGCTGAGCCTCCTCTACAATTTTTGGAGAAGCAAAATATCTCCAAACTAATATTTTTTACGAGTAGAAATATCTACGTAGTTTTATCTCAATTCTCAATGTTGTTAATTCATTAATTTTCAGTGTACAAAAAAAATTTTGAAATTTCTTTTCCATAAACATGTTTCCCCGCCTCTCATTGCGGATCGCGTTTGGTCAGATGAACCAGAGGCTAAGAGAAGCTTAATTTCCATTTCAATACATTATCCTTATGTCATGTGACCTTGAATGCTTGACACGTTTTCTAAAGACACATGTTGGATATGACAGTACCGCAGCTAGCCTCTGGCATCCCATGCTTTTCTAGCGCATGTACACTTCAGTGTCTTCAGTTGAGCATCTCTTTCACAAGAGAATGAACAGTTATTAGTATTAGAATAGGGGTAATTCGTGGCTTAAACATATATAAAATATTTAACAGTTGCAGGCGGTCGAAAAATGAGTGCTCTAGGTGAAAATTTTTTCGACATCTTTTGTTCAGACATTTAATGACTCCAATCCAATTTATTGTTGTTAAATGGATTTAGTTCTCTTAGTTATGATCCTCTGTGGAGAATATCACGGGAAAATTAAACCAACTAACATGAAGAGAAAGTTACATACATTTGTGTATGGTAGACACTTTAAAGTGCTAGAAAAACACAATGACCTTGAATTTTCTGAAAATTTTCTCCTGCGTCACGCGGACCACCCTTTCTCCCTCCTGCTTCCTCACTTTCAAAACTCACGAGCCGCCACTGATTTGAATGAGATTGTAGTGTTCTAATATAATGAATACAACTGGTACATCTTTTCAATTTTTCTATTATAAAATATTTTAATCATCAAAAAACATAGTAACTACCTACTTTTTTTCAGAAAAATGGAAAAAATAAAAAGGATATATGAATAGCCATTACTTCATTTGGACACATTTTTTCGTACTGTGATAGATATCAAAGTATTGTCAATCTTAGTAAATAAAAATTAATTAATCCCAAACATATATAATCAGCAATACTTTTAATGACAAAATGAAAAATTATGAGCCTAACCCTGCTTTGACACACTTCTAACAATGATCATCGCTATGATGCTGCCTCTAGTAGCAAAACGCCCAACTATTTTACACGAAATTTAACAAATTCGTATTTGACATTAAACTTTAATAGGAGCAAATATTATGCAGATTTTCCACTTTTTTTCATGTTATTTTATACATCATATTATATTTTATTTGAATATTTAAATTCCTTTGTAGAATATAAAACAATTTATGGCGATTAGGGACAAATGACAGGTACGTTTATGTTGAATAATCAAGGAGGAGAACATTTTGGAAACTTAAGTTTGCTAGTTTACATAATGAAATCAATTCAGAATTCTGTTGGCTCATTTTTAAGAAGAGTCTAAAATAAGAATGAGGATATTTTACACATTATTTGACTTTAAAAAAATTATTAGGGCTATTCTTATATTTTCTCTTTACAGGACACAAATGGATTTACGAACGCCAACCGAAGCTCCTACAATTTCCCTGATCAAAGACAAATTATGAAAAGACCTAGGCCAGTAAAGAAAATAATCCGACCAATTCAACATTTAAGACCGATCGAAAGCCCGAAACTAGTGAAATCTCCACAACCACAGGTAAACGGTTAAAAAATATTAAAATTGTCATTTTTTACTATAATTTGTACAAAAAAGTGGCATGGCATGGTAAATTTTTTAGTACCGGAGCCAACCACTCATCTCTTTCTGAGAATTCGCATTTCACACGTTAAAATATTAAAATACACAAAAAACTTTGATGTGCGGGATGACCCTGTTGAGTGTCGGATCGCAAATTCTGCCGGGTTTATAAAATAAAGTAAATATGTTTACAGCCGATGCCACAACAGCCACCTGCGAAAAAGCCACACGTAGAATCAGAGCCACCTCCACCTCCAATGCCTGCCACTACCACAACTACACAAACAAAAACTGAATATCAAGAGCCCTTTATTAAACCAAAAGAGGAGCCAGTTGACCCACTGGAGGAAGAGAACACATCACAATCAGGTAGATTAAAAGTCATGTTACAGGTTGTGATACTTTAAAAATTTAATGAATTCTAATCCAATAGGAATCGCGACTGAAAACCAATAATAAACAGTTACGTTGTTTACCAACAGGTGTCACTACCAATTGATCAGTATTTACATCCAACAACCATTTAAAGTCCTAGTTACACTTGAGAGGGCAGCAGCAGTAGTTTTTCAATACTGCTTACAGTCTGATTGGAGAAGAGTCTTTATTAGAGATGAACCTTTTTATGTGTTTATGAATGTTTAATGCAAGCTTTTAGTAGGGCCTTTCCCATTCAAAAGATTAAAGTAAGAAACCTTGGATCACTAATAGTGGAGTTTTCTTAGTTCCGTCTGCAATTGATTCTTAAAATTTGGGACCCCCCGCAAATTGTTACTTACCCTTTATGAAAATTCCATATGGTCCTATAAATTTTTTATGGTACAGGGAGGCTGTTTAGGAAGAAAAGGGTGTTTTTGAATTATTCATTAGAATCTATGTAAAATTATCTATTGTAATAATAATAATAATAATAATAATAATAATAATAATAATAACCTTTATTCACTTAAGCCTTTTACAGGATATGAAACGTCAAATAGTACACAAAAAAATACATTCATATATCTAAGTATCTAAAAACACAATAACAAATATATAACTTGACAATACATTACTACAACTTTAAAACTTATTATATTTACAAATAAATAATGAACATAAAAAAAGGTACATATTTATAATTCATTGTTAAAATTCAAGTTTATATTGGATGATTGAAAAATTCTTGTAAAGAATAGAAACAATTTTCTCTGAGAAATAAGCGGAGCTCTGTTTTAAATTTTTTTATATTTACTTGCTGTTTTATACTATCGGGTAGCTTGTTAAAAATTGTTCCACAGGTATAGTAAGGCCCCTTTTTGTATGTGCTTAAACGAAAATTATTTATATAGATCTGATTTCGCCCTCTGGTGTTATAACTATGCACACTACTGTGTTGTGGAAATTTATCCCAATTGATTTTGGCAAATAGGGCTGCTTCATAAATTAGCAGACAGGGCAGTGAAAAAATTTTGTGTTTTATAAAAGTAGGCCGACATGATTCTAGCGGAGTTAGAGAGAATATTAACCTAATAATTTTTTTTTGCATTACAAAAACACGCTGAAATTCACAGCTTGTTCCCCAGTAAATTATTAAATATTTCGTATGTGGATATGCTAAGGCAAAGTATATATTTAATAAATACTTTTTATCCATGAAGTTTCTGAGATTTCTGATAGCGAAATAGGCAGAATTTAATTTTTTTAGTACATATTCAATATGATTTGTCCATGTAAGATGTTCGTCTATGAACAAACCTAAAAATTTTGTGTTTTGAGTTTTTTCTATTTCATGGTTATTTATTTTTACAGAAATAACGGGGTTTTCCCGTCGTTTGTGAAACATTACATATTTAGTTTTTTCTGCATTAATTATTAGTTTGTTGTTAAAGCACCAGGTGTAAAATTGTTCAAGCGTGCAATTTACTTTATTTTGAAGGTCCTCAGGTGATGATGCAGTAATGCATATAGTGGTATCATCAGCATACAACACTAGAGTTATATCTTTTGTAATAAAATGTTGGAGATCATTGATAAATAAAATAAAAAGGAGTGGTGATAGCACACCCCCCTGAGGAACTCCAATGTTGACTTGAGATGGTAGTGATGTGTTTTGTCCAATTTTTACACTAATTTTCCTGTCTGATAAAAAGGAGTATATCCAATCATTCAATGGCTGCCTTATACCTAAGCTGTTTAATTTTTTTATTATGAAGTCTTTGCTAACGCAATCAAAAGCTCTAGTTAAGTCAAAGAATAGAGTTAGTACATACTCTCCTTTATCCACCGCATCATATATACAACTTATTAGAGAAAAAGATGCTGTATTTGTGGAAAAGTTTGGCCGAAATCCATGTTGAGCATTAGATAAAATATTTTTTGTATTTATAAAACTGTACATTCGATTGTGAATAATTTTTTCGAATAGCTTTGATAAACAAGACGGTATGGTTATAGGCCTGTAATTTTCAACAAGATCTGTTTCGCCCTTTTTGTGTAGAGGTATAACAGTGGATAGTTTGAGGTCATTAGGAAAGATTCCCAGTTTTACTGATAAATTAAAAATATAACATAGCGGATGAATTATGTATTGAGATATATATTTTAAAACTTTAATTGGAATTCCATCTGGCCCACTTGAGGGTTTGTTTTGCATTTGTAACAATTGATTTTCAATTTCCATAGGGGTGATGTCTGGGAAAAAGAGGGATGAAGTACTTTCCGGCCCAATAGAACAACTGCCAACAAGATAATTATTGTATACCTCTCTAAGAGAATTTTCAGCTATTTGCGCAAAATATGTGCTAAATATATTACATATTTCGTTTTGATCTGATACTAAAGTATTTTTATACACTATTTGTGATGTATTTGATTTGTTTTTTGCTGCTCCCATATTAGAGTTAACAATAGACCATATTTCTTTGGAGCTGTTAGAAGAGTCTTTAATTCTTTTGTGATAGAATTCCCGTTTCATAATTTGTAATTTTGTTGTGTAGTTTTTTTTCTCGGTTTTGTAATGTTCACTTATTTCCCTACTATTAGTATTTTTCGATAGCCAATATAGATTTTTAAGATTACGGCTCTCTTCTACCACACTCGCGTCAATCCAGTTGTTTTTATTGTTACCACAAGAAACTTTGGTCTTAGTTATTGGACATGTCATATCTAAACAATATGTTAAATTGTCTCCGAAATACTTCCACGCCTGATTAACATCTTGCATATGATATAGATCACTAAGATCAGTAATTGAAAGCATATGTTTTAAGTTGAAAAGGTTATTATCTGTAAAAATACGTTTATAAATATGCCCCGGCTTTTTGATTACTACTTGACTTGGTTCAGGAATACTTATAGTGAATGTTTGTGCTTTATGGTCTGATATGTTAAGATCTAGATTTTCACCTGAATTGTTGGAGATATTTGATATTACATAATCAACTGCTGAAGTTGCATTGTTAAAGCACCTAGTTGGTTCTAATGGAAGACATGACTTTAAGTCGAAACTTTCGAAAATATCAAGTAGTAAACGTTTTGAGGGGCTATCTATTAAATAATCTATATTGATGTCACCACAAATTACAATATACTTATGATTTCTTAACACATTACATATTATAGCATTGAAACAATTTAGAAATGATTTGACATGATAATTTGGATTTGGAGACCTATAAAACACTAATAGCGCAATTTTTTCCTTGTTGATGCTTAAACTTACTCCCGCACATTCACAGATAAATTCTCTTACATGATGTTGGCTAATATTAATTGATTTGCATGTTATATTATCCTGTCCGTAGATCGCTACGCCGCCATGGATGGATGATACCCTGCAGAAATGTGCTAAGATTTTGTATCCTGGAATTCCGGTAACTTCCACTTGTTCTGGCGTCATCCAGTGTTCGCTGATTAGTAAAAACTGTGGTTTTTCTTTATTCAGGAGAACTTCTAATTGGGGCAATTTGTTTGAAATACATTGAATGTTGAGGTGCACACCTTTAATTGTGCTTCTCAAACTTGAGTTATTTGTGAAATTATTATGGGATTTTTTATATCTCGTTGGCGATTGATTCCAGTCTGCTTGCACTGGTAAGATCGACCTGCTTACTTTCGAATTCGACTTTGTTTCTAGCTGCTCGAAAAAAATCAAATATTGTAACCGTGATGCCTCGGTTCCATGAGGTGGGATTTAGCAGTTGGTCCTTTAAACTCGCATCTGCCCCGATTTTAAAAGAGCTGTACGTTGGAGCACGATGTTTAGGTTTTATTTTATAACATATAAAATTTTCATTATTAAATTTGTCTTTTAGGAGTTCTATCATATCATCCGTTGTTAAGCTCTTATGGAAATTAGAGACATGTATCCATATACGTCTGGTTACTGGGACTGCAGCATATTTTGAGTTATTTGTATCAGCTGTTCCGGTGATTATTTGCTTGTTTTTGCTCCTTTTATTTAATGTATGGTCATTAACGTCTCTAGAATGATGCGACGAAGCTGATTGAAGGTCCATATTTGCATTGTTTTTTGCAGGTGCCGGTTTCCCATCTTGATTTATTATATTTCTGTATTTATATCCCCTTCTATTTCTTGGGAATACGAATTTGTTCTTATCATTATCTCCTATATCACTGACATGATCATCATATATTTCGTCATCCGTCTCATTATGGTTGCAGATTTCATAATCCCTAGTGGTTGACACGCCTGATTCTAAGTTTATTATTTCTTCCATTAATTCTCTTTGTTTAGTCTCTAGGTCACTTGTCTTAGGTTGTTGTAATTTTTGCGGTTTTTGTTTGGGTGTCACTGGTTTTATTTCCTTTATCTGACTTTTTACCTGAATAGCTCCTGGATTAGTTTTTGCATCTTCTTTTTGTATGTATGTATTTTTTACTGCTTTATTATCATTCTTCATGTCATCCCATTTGTTTACTTTTAATTTAATAAATTTTATGTCTTCTGAGATTACCATCAATCTGCTTTCTATTTCATGTGCTACAAGTTGTTGAATTTCCAATTTTTGTGGCTGTTTGGGTTTATTTTTATCTTCAGGATCGCCCTTCTGGGAATTGATTGTTTGTATTTTTTGTTGTATCTGTAAGTTTTTGATTTTTTCTTCTTGTTGGTGTATATATAGCTTTAGTTTATTATTTTCTATTTTCAGAGTGTTATTTTCTTTTTTCAATTCCTCATTTGATACTGTCAGTGTTAATAAATCATTTTTCTCACCCTCACTGACTTCTTCACTTACACTTTTTGTTTGCAAGGACTTGATGTCTCCAAATTTGCTATCACAACATGCACTTCTAGCAGAACAACTATTATGATAAGTTTTCTCACAGTTTAAACACTTAACTAACTTTTTTAATGCTGGCTTATTACAATAATTGCATAGATCTTTAACAGACACATCTTTATTGTCGGCCATCTTGCATAACCATTTATTATTTAAAACCACATTTTACAGTCCGCCTTACGAAGTAATAAATATTAAAATTCGATTTTTTCGAAACATCGAATTTTGTAACTAACTGACTTACGTTTAACTAACAATACCTTTAAAACGTTTATGTTTTTCGAAAATATGTTTTAAGTAAACATTATTCATCATTTCATTAGGACATATTCATATTTTTATATTTTAAATAGTTTGTTTTATAAGGGAGATATTTAGCAAAAACTGAAACAATGTAATGATGCCACCGCACTGAACTTGAACCAGCGAGAGCTCATAAGCATCCCCTCTATGACGACAAAGGCAGAACATTAATAAAGCTATGTGTTGAACAAAGATGCAGTCAAAGTAGACAAAACATATTAGCTATTTGGTGTTGATTCTTTATGAGTTTAAAATATTAATATTATTTAGCTTTTTGAAGAGTTTTTAATAAATAAATCTTTTAATAGTCAATATTTAATATTTTACTAAAGTCAATTATATAATTAATAGTGATATGTGAGTGCAGTTATTATTTACATCATTGTTTTTTTATTATAAATAAACTGTAGCTAGACCATAAAAATGGCTAAAACAAGCAGTACAAGTTCAGATAATAGTGAAATAGAGAGCAAAATAATATTAAGCCGAAGAAAAAAGTTTTGGTCCTAAAGCAATGTTTATTTTGTCATATAAAAGATAAATCAATTTAATAACGTGTGGGTCCAGGCAAACAATTTTAGATTAAGTTAAAGTCACAAATTTGTTGGATTTCCAATTATTGTGTACCTTGGCAAAAAATTTAGCATTAATAGAAACAGCCTCCAAGGTTTTATGCCGAATCCGATTTGGAATCATACAAAGCCAATCTGTAAGAGTTTAAGAAACTAGTCAGACAGAGATGCGTGGAGAACCTACTGTGAGGAAATCGAAGACTACTCACAGACTGTTAGGTTATGCAAAATCCTCGCCAAAGACAAAAACCATGACCTCTGCTTATTAGAAAGGAGTGATGCTACAAGAGCCAGCGACTTTCGTGAAAGCCTAGAGTTACTCATGCAGACTCACTTCTCGGGATCTGTGATAACAGAATGGAAGGAGTGGCCAAACGAAGTCGACACCCAACCCTTGGATTTGGATTGGCAAATGGCCAACCAAAAAGTGAGTGAGGACAGAATAAGATGCGCAATACAGAGCTTCACCCCTTTTAAGTCGCCAGGCATTGACGGTATCTATCCTGCCCTACTGCAATGGGGACTGGATGAATTACTGCCGCACCTGGTTGGAGTATTTAGGGCGTGCTTAGTACACCTTTATATTCCAGAGACATGGAAATTGTGTTCATCCCAAAGGCAGGGCGGATGGACTATACCACCCCCAAAGCCTATAGACCTATTAGCTTAACCTCGTTCTTATTCGAGATGATGGAGAAACTATGTGAACGATACATAAGGGATGTTGTAGTAAAAGACAACCCTTTTCATCCTAACCAGCACGCGTACACCCTGGGAAGATCCACCGACACCGCCCTCCATGCAGTCGCGAGTCGGACTGAGAAATCCTTGGACAATAAAGAGTCCACCCTAGATGTCTTTATAGATATAGAAGGTGCGTTCGACAGAACCACCTTTGCAAAAATTACAGCGGCCCTAGTGGAGAATTTCTCTGACATATGTTTCGACCTTGCGACCATTATCAAAGAGTCTTAAAAACTGACCTGAAAGTGGTGGTTCACAGTATATATCTTACAAATTCTCTACCCATCTAGAGAGGGATAATAACTTGATTTGCTATTTCTCAGAATTTAACAATACAGGCCGGAACTACGAAATTAATTTTAATTTTATTACTGTGTCTAGTACAGGATTGTTCATAAATTCTGTTTGTGTATTTATAACGTTTTTATGGTTTCTTAGGGTCTTCTTAACTTCTAAAATTTCAAGCATGTCTAGGATTTTTCCTTTGTTTGCATTATGCAAAAGTTTAACATTTTTTTTCTTATTATATAAAATAGACTGTGTTCTCTTAACCTCACATCTATGCTGCGGCCACTCTGACCTATATATAGGGCATCACAGTCAGTTTTTAAGACTCTTTGATAATGGTTGCAAGGCCGAAACATATATCAGAGAAATCTGAACAAAACTAATGAAACAATAAACCAAGTGCATATTGTAACTATTCTTTTGAATATTTATAATTATTCTATTGAATACGTTTAATACAATTAATAGAGCATTAAGATATATTTTAAGTTGTGATAGGTACACTCGTGTTAGTTGGATGTTGGAGAGTTTAAAAGTATTATCTGTGAAACAATCTGTAATGTTGAATGTTTTTATTTTTATTTATAAATTATTGAACAATATGCTTCCCAAACATCTGTAGGAAATTTGTACATTTGTTTTTAACATCCATAATTACAATACTAAGGATCATCAAAACTTCTACACTACATACAAAGAACAAACAAGTTATATGGAGAAAATCAGTTATTTAATAAGGGTTTTAAAATGTATAAGAAGATTCCATATAATATAAAAAATGGTGCAAACCTTAATGTTTTTAAATAAAACAGTATAGGCTATGTTAAAGGAAAATGGCTCTTGTAATCCGTGTGAAACAACCTAAATTTGTTTTTTATTTTTGTGGAAGGCCCTCTTCAACCCGCACCATACAATTTTTGAACAATCTAGTAGAATTACTATCTCATGGGGTAAGTAACAACTTGTAGGGATCGCCAAATTTTAACAATGAATTGCAAATCCCAAGCAACTCCAAATGGTTTAATAAACGTTTTGATTTCGTTTATACGACTGGTATATATAATATTTATCGCAACCTATATTCGACGTTCGAATGTCCGCGCTACAAACGTATATATTTGTCTTATCGTATATTAAATATAGACGTTTTAAAAAAACGTATATATATGGTACATCATATTCTAAATATATACATCTTAAGAAAACATTATATCGTTGTCATATCATATACGAGATATATACTTTTATGTGGAACCTCAATTAAACGTATTCCATATACGTCGATAATACATATGATGTAAAGGTTGTTCTCACGGTTATGAAAAACCTTTTCTCCAGTTGCTGGTATACGTGCAATAAACCTTTATTATCCACTGTAGTTCATACATACATAGGGTATCTCTGTATGGAATATCTAATACTTACAAAATTTTTATTTTAAATTTTTTGAGACAGTCATTTTTTATAGTGTTGCTTCAGCTTATCAAACTTTTTTTGCCAATTCCAAAATTTAGGTAATATATTCAGCGAATATAAATATCTGACTTCGCGTAACGTGAACATATTTCAAATTAAAATTATAGAAGTTTCAAAGCCTCATAAAGCTGGTGAACTATATAGTTAAAAAGAAATTAGATGTAATCGTAAATTATAATTGTTTTTATCTAAATTTTTTTCTTTTGAAAATCTGAACTTTTTCTGAAGAATTTAGTTTTTCTCAAAAAATTTAGAAAAAGATAGAACATATCGAGAGATTTTTTAAAGGGAATCCACCCTTGTATCTTTGTAAATGAATATACGCTATAAGTTCTTTAGACCTTTTTTTATATTGTTTTATAAACTAAGAGCTTATTTAATAAATGATTAAATAGTTTTTATCACTTTATTTTTTCCAAAATTAACTTTCAAAATTTAAATAGGAAATTCTGTTATACATTATTATAGACTAATCGATTTCAAATAACTTTGCAAGTCAGATCATGTCTTAAATCAGAAATCATTTGCTACTTATGATAAAATTGTTAATATATATTGCTGCATAACAATAATAAGATGACATTGAAACAAATTAATTTCTAAGTGCCTTATATTGTAAAATATATTAATTTTTCTTTAATTATAGCAGGGAAATTAGAATTAAAGTTTTTTTCGACTTTACTGAATTTTGACTATACTGTTGAGACAATGAGAGAGATGCATATATTTATGAGAAATGCTTATGTATTATGCAACAAAGACACAATACTAACCTGGTTGCTGGCGACTGCGCAATCGATGCAGGTTGATATATGTTTAAAAACCGTATATTATATACTGCAATATTACTGAACAAATATTCTCATTCGGCATCTATCTATAACAAATTTTGATTAATGTAAATATTTTACTCATATTTCCAGATATTGTTATAATCTTCGAACTTTTAGTTGCAATTGTTTATGACATGCCTATAAAAAATGTTGCGCAAATACATATTTATCGTATACATTTAAAAATCGTATATTAAAAACTATAATATGACTGACAAAATGCAAGTAGTGTCAATTTCACCAATTTACAATTTAAACATTTGACGGAAGTGTAGTCTCAACTCTTAATTAATTATTTCTCAAATATTCTGTGTTACTCCAAAAATTTTCGGAGAAATACATTTATAATATACGTAGAAAAATCGTTTATGAAATAAACGCTGTTCATAGATGTTGATTAAATATACTGTTATGAGCTGCCCTCTAACGGAGAGAGATGTGATTAAGTTCCTGGTCAAAGTGAAGGGAAACCTGTTATTCTGTTACTCCCTGACTAGTAGGGTGGCGCCTTCTATGAGCCAATTGACGAACAATCATCTAGTACATAGTAGAAAACTATGGAGGATTCTAGAATAGGATTCTGGTACATTTCAAGTGTGTATATAAAGAGGTGAATCCAGCAGATGGGGGTACAGTTCAGTTGAGTATACGGAACAGTTCAGTTCAGTGAAGTATACAGAGGCAGTTTTTAGGTTAGACAAGAGTTGATAAGTTTAAGAAGAAAAGTAAAGTACATAGTGTTTTAAAAGTAGTGAAATTATATTAGATTAAGTTATTATTAGTTGTGTGATTCTTAAGTATTTACTAGTGTAATTTAGTGATTAATAAAATAGTGGTTAGTGAAGATTCTTGTTGCAAGTTATTTGAACCCACAGAGTGTTTACTGAAGACTGTAAACACATAACAATACGATAACGAAATTTAAACCATAATTTCATATAAAAAACATTTATTAAACCATCATGTGTTGCTTGGAATGGACGACTGAACTATAGAATCGAGACAGAACAGTGTTACCAATTTTTAATTTTAAAAACAAATCGATATAATAGATTTTCGATCATTACAAATCCTTTTACATTTATTATTAAATAACAATCTACGCGTTAATTTCTTAACGATAACGATACTTATCGTATTTTACAGTATACATTTTATTTAAACAATTATTAAATTTTCTTGAAGCAGAACCCTGCTTGCCTCTCTAAGTGTAACTAGGGCTTTAAAGGATTGTTGGATGTAAGTACCGATCATTCAGTGGTGACATCTGTTGGTGAACAACATAAATGTTTATGATTGATTTTCAATCGCGATTCTAAATTTTACTGTCACAAGCTTATACTTATTACTTCATGACTTATTCTAATCAGATTTTTAGCCGCCAGAAGTAAAAATTTTCGAGAATTAAAAAACTACAAAAAAGATAAAAATTAAGATACATGCGAAAACATGCTGACACTACTACTGGTAATTATTATTTACATTTCCCATATATAACAGGTCCAGAAGAACCTCACATGGATATATCCCACATGTTAGATACGACTTTAGGTGAACCCTCGCCCTCGCAACCGTTTCCAAATTGGCCTACACCAGACTTCACGAAATCACTGCCACAGGATACCTCCTCACCTGGTATGTTAATTTTAATTTTCTTATTGTTGGTAGAAGTCAGTAAAGTGATTGAATATACCAATATTTTACGTAAATTAAAAATGGGTAGATACGATATAAATCATCGGCACTTGTCGAAAAAACGATAAATTAACATACATTATGAGTAGGGGAAGGGGGTTCTTTTAGGTATACAAAAATATTTACACGTAGCTTTTCCAGACGATCTGAAACTGGAAAAAATTGACAAAGAAGAAAAACCTCGCTGCCGCGGCAGGTGTTATATGTGCCATAGAAAAGCCGATAGGAAAAGTAGTAATAAATGCTTACAGTGTCTTAAATTCATTTGTGGTCAACACTCAAGAAAGAAAATGACTTGTTTACAATGTGTTAAAAAAATTATTTAATAGAAACTGTTCAACTATCACTTTAACGACAGCATATAATGTATGTTAATTTATATAATGTATTTAAAATTAAATTGATACAATACGCAAGTACAGTGATTAATGAGTGCATAAATTTTTCTTTTCTACAAAATGAGCGTTTTTTGGGGACCTTCAATAAAATAATACACAAGTTAACTTTAAATACCTCAAATTTTAAATTTTTCCAATCAATTATATGGCATTTATTTTCCCAAAATAATTAGAGAACTCTAACAGGGTGTTTAGAAGTTGTATCGACGTGGTTTTTATTATTTTGTATCTCGTCTGTAACCCCAGGTTTGTTTAGAAAGTTGCATGCTGGAGACTGGCAATAGCATCAACATGATAGAAAAATAGTAATCAAGATTTATAGGTTGTCAAATATTAAAAAATTGTCAATACACGAGCACTAATAACTCTGTAGGTATTTAGAAAAAAAAGATATGAAGAAAATGTTAACAACTTATCACATAATATAATGCATGATAGTTGATTTTTGATATACTGAATACCGTCGAAAACTTCTATTGTATCTTTATTAAGTATAATACAGGAGTATTCAATTCCACTTTCATGTGTATAGTCGACTACAGTTTTACTAGGCAGTCAAAAAACTCAACAAAGACTTTACGATTTTATTAAAATACTGTTACTGTGCACTATATCACTGAAAAATTAAATCACTTACTTTTATAGGGTTTTAATGTACATCGGCTTTTGGTTAACCGGCATTAATAATTAGCTCGTAAAGTTTTTCTTGCGTTTTTTGACTGCCCAGCAAAACTGTACCCGACTATATGCATAAATATGGGTATTTGCGTGCTCATACAACAACCATAAAAGTAAATCGAATATTTAGGTTATTATTCTAGAAAACAACTGAATAGTGCTTATTTAAATGATTTCATGTCGTACGAGAATACAATTTACAGCTGTTTTTTTTTTATAGAAACAAGCTGTGTTGTATTATTCGCCTTTTCTGTATGTAAGTTTTTGCACTGCTTTCCTAATGTCCACTCGATGCAGGAGGTGAAATAGTGCCAATAGGATTTTTAATTATTTTGTAAATAACCCCCATAAAAAGTAATCATAGGAGTAAGGTCTGGGGATCTAGATGGCCAGTGAAAATTTGACTAATTACCAATTCATTGTCCTCGAAAATAGTTATCTAGGAAATTTTTCTTTGGAACAGTGCTATAGTCTAGTATACTTTAACTTGGCGTGTGTATGTATGAGTTAATATTTCCGTACGATTTCATTTTCTCCCATATTGTACACAAAGTTAAAGCAATAGTCCAGAAGCATTGTCTACGTGGACAATATTTCTGGATCTTTGTGTACAAGAGAAAATGAAATCGTCCGGAAATATTAACTCATACATACACACGCCAAGTTAAAGTGTACTAGGGTATATGAATACTTGTCCCATCCTGCTGTAATAACAACGCTCTTCTTTCTTCTTCAGAGATATCGTTCCTCAAAAATTTTAAATATGCTTCAGAATTTAAGTTATTTTGAAAAAGTATGTAGCGCAGTTGTCAGAGACATTTTGATAAAAATTTAGAATTAATTGTTACCTCGCCACTTTTTTCATGAAAGGTTAGTTTTTTGCTAGTAGAAGGTGACTCAAAAAAGTTTACCAAAAGTTACCTCCGCAAACCCTTATAAACAACCGTCTGAAACGGAAAAATTTAGTTTTTTTGCTAATATCTCGAAAAATAATGAAAAATAAAAAAACGGATAGCACCACGTGAAAGAGCTGGAAATTTCACAAAAAAATAGTATAAGAGTTTTTTTTTTTAATAAATCTTTCCCTTAGCATGAGAAATTATTACAATTCGCTCAATATTTCAAGCGCATCGTACAGGGAACTGAAGCATTTCTCGATCGTCGCTACATAATAAAGACCATTTGTACCCATTTTCTTTTTATGCTATAAAGTATCCAAGGTAAGAAAAAATTAACTTTTAAATCATTGGCATTTTTTAAGGTTAGGAAATTTTCACTTGGAAAATTGTCGAAAACGGTCAAAAAAGACGTAAGAAAAAAAAATTTTACCTTCAAGCCTTTTTTGATTTTTCCGATTCAGAGGTTGTTTATAAGGGTTCGTGGGGGTAAATTTTGGTAAACTTTTTTGAGTCACCTTCTACTAGCAAAAAACTAGTCTTTCATGAAAAAAACACAGAGAACAATTCCGACTTAAAACTCCTGGCAACTGGGCTAATGGTCTAATGTCTATTATGAAAAAATACCATGTCAAACATTAACACAATTTTGCGAGATGACTCTGAAATTCCTGTTTCCAAACTTTTGTAATTGATGTTCTTGGCTGCTCAACAGTGACAAGCTCTTCCACATTGTCCCCGGTTATTCATTTTTCATGTTATCTCTTGAAACAATTCCCAACTGAATCAGTTTCTTTAAGTTTATTAAAAATTCGTCCCACTGTCATGTAAGAAATTTTATTATCGGGATACCTTTCATTAAAAATATCAGCAGTTGTACTCGATTTTTCCATGTAATGATACAATTTGATTTTTTGCTCTTTAGTTAACACGATTCTTTGTAGCAACACTAAGAAAATATCTATCTATAACTAAAATAAATTTTTAGTTTGTAATAATTGACAACAATGAAGTTAAACATCTGTCAAAGCATTCTTTTGTTTTCAAAGGCTACTTTAAAATCATGCTGAAATATGTTTGTGCAATAGGGTGTATGCATTTGATACCGATTTACAGTTTTTTTATGATCAGGTCAATTTAGATCAACATCCATACATGTACGATCGTGAGCAAAAAAAAAATAGGACAAGTCTTATAACGGTATTTTGCTAAAATCTAGTTGTGTACATCTAACTTTAATTTTTGTGTCATTGTCAGTTAGTTGTCATAATTTATTGCAAGTGTGCAACAAACTAATATGCCTCATATAAGTGATTTAGTTAAATCTGGAGTTATTGCTAAAGCAGAAGATGGATGGTCAATGAGCCAAATTGCACTGCGTTATGATATTGACAAAAATTCGGTGTGTAACATTTTAAGAAATTGAAGAATATAGGTACGATTAGTAGAAATCCTGGATCAGGGCGACGAAGAATATCAACTCAACAACAAGATTTGCAATTGGTAAATACTTTAGTAGAGCTGTTAGTAAGCTGTCGTGCAGCAGCACAGAAATACTTACTTAATGCTGAACATAAAGAAACTCGAGTAGGATTTGCGCTTGAATTTTTAGCACATGATGTAAATTTTTGGAACGATGTAATCTTTACAGCCGAAAAAACTTTCCAGTCAACACACAGCGGTCGTATTCATGTTTACCGCCCTCCGAATACTCGATTCGATGAGAAATATGTATCTAACAATGATAAAAGTGGTAGATTTTCCGTCAATATGTGGGCTTGGATATCGGCACGTGGACCTGGTGTTATGTGGAACGATTTAATAGTGAAACCTCACAATTATTTCCTAATAATGAGTTCAGATTTCAACAAGACAATTGTTTTGTTCATATTGCTCATACCGTAACTAACTGGTTTCAAGATAACAACATCAATGTTCTTAACTGGCCCAGTCATAGTCCAGATCTTAACCCTGTGGAAGAAGTATGAGGACTACTCATAAGAAGTATTCAAAAACGAAATGTGAGACCATGGAATGCTGAAGAATTACTGGAAATAGTAAATAATGCATGGGAAAATGTTATTACTAATGATTATTGTATAAGGTTATTTAATTCTGTGCCAAACAGACTTATAGAAGTTATAATTAGAAATGGTGCAATAACGAAATATTAATAGTTAGTTTCTTGTTAAGTAGGATATCTTTTGTCCTTTGATCCAGGATTTCTACTAATCGTACCATTTATTCTCCACTTTCTTAAAATGTTACATACCAAATTTTTGTTAATGTTATAAGGCAGTGCAATTTGTCTCATTAACCATCCATCATTTACTGTAGCAATAACTACAGCATTAAAATAAAAAATAAATTAGTAAGTAAGTTCTTTATTCATCATGTTAAGTTACACAATAGTGAAACTTAAAGACTAGTCAAAACAAATAAATACAGTTAAAAAACAATAACAGTTATTATTATTATTTATTAACCGTTACTCGAGTCCGAGTATAAAAATGTTACAGTCGATAAATTGTGCAATAAAAAACAAGCAAAAAAAAAAAACAAAATAACAGTTAAAAAGAGTAGTGAATATCTTAAGAGTAATAATACCAATAATAAAGTCATAAATACTAAGATACTCGTCTAAGGAATAAAAAGCATTGTTAAGTAAGTACTTTAACGAAGTATTTTTAAAAGTATTAAAATTGTTAAAATGACCAAAGCGTCGGGTAAATTTATTAAATCAGTAGATTCCCTGAAAAACATGTGAATTTTGACCCACACTTAATCTAGAAAATGGCATAATTAAAAGTGATATCTGTTTTATTTCAGCTAGTCATTACATATTCAAATAGAGACAGATTTACATTTAAAAAAAAGTTGTCCTATTTTTTTCTGCTCACGACTACGTCAAATATTTTGGCTTTATTTGTTGTTAAAGTTATACCAGTTTAAATATATTCTTATGGCGTCACTGGTTTTTTAAATTTCTGTTACCAACTTCGTCTACTTGTGTTTGAAATTCTTCTTCTTTTTTGTGATTTCAGTCTTGCCAAGTTTGCAGATGAATTAGTTATGAGGTTATGTTATGTTATGTTGGTGAAGTGTCAAGTATAAATATCTAAAATTATTTTTTAATTACTGGAAATTATACACAAATCACTAACTGTACACTACAGAAATTGCTCAAAATAAATTAGAAACATACTTCTCATCAGTTTGTCAGTTACAAAACAATTATCAACTAGTATAAGATTTGCATGCCACTGTCCATTTCTATGGTTAGAGATAGGTTGTGATGAAACTGTTGCGAAACTTAGATCTGTTAACTTCATTATTTTTACCATCGCCACCTATTAGCAATACAAAAATTATTCAAGAAACTACTGACGTCGCAGTAAATCAAAATTATTTTTTAATTTTGAAAAATAAAAAATAAGGGTTTACTTATTTTTAATGGACATTGTAGTAGTTTGGGGAGGTTGTTGCATAACAAGTTTTTACTTGCTCCTGTGTTGTTCCCTTAGCCACTTACTCCATCTGCTCTATTTTCAAACCTACTCAATCTTCTGATGATGTCTATCGAAGGAGCTTATCTTCTCCTTCGTGAAGTCCCCAACATAGAAAGTTGTATGCTTTAGCTATCCAAGAAATCGTTGGATGTTTCTCCATTTCTGTATTTGGGCAGGTGGAGTTTCCCACAAGAATAAGTATCTTCTAAGTTTATAGTCTCCTTAGCGTCTTTCTTTACGGGTTGACGATCTAAATGACTTTTGGTACTGCAACTCAAAAAATGCCGGACGATATACAATTAAACTGACAGTATAGGCCTGTGCCTAAGAATTTTAGCATTTTCAAAATCAGGATGTCTTGGATCAGACGAAGAACCTAGACCATATCTGTAAAAACCCTTCGTGCCTGCCCTATTTCAGTCCTCTCTTTTCTCATATTCCAGTTGATTGTAGTGCGCAATATTTGATAGATGTTTGCTGTGTTCAATGGCAATTTGTTTTCAGTTTCTTCTTGGAACTTGTCAAACCACAGCCAGTCTGTCACCCCTATCACCTTGAAAGTAGAAATGGGATTTTTTTACCTCAACTTCTCCAACTGTCAGTCTGTCGTTCATAAATAAGTTGTCATAGTTTCTCCCTTCATTCACTTGAGAAGCATGGCAGACCCGTATACAACCCTTAAAGCAACCGTAGTTGTCTTCCTCATTGCGATTCATTCTCTGACAGGCAAAATTTGCGCTAGCTCTCAGGATGTAATAAATTCCGATTGCCAAAGTTAAACCCGAAAGTGTATACTTCTCACCCATGATCTGATGCAACTGATGAAAATTCTGTTGATGCAGACAAACTTCTTTCTATTCAGTTATTTATTGGAAATAAGAGTTCTTATTCCACGTAAAGCATACTTTTACGATGTTAATTTTTTTAGTGACAAAAATCTCACATTGTTAAGTAAATTTTTTTTTACCTGTGTCTAACTTTATGATATAAAAAAGCCTTCGACAGTCGATGCAACAAACGCCCTGTATAAATAAAAACAAATGAAGTTATTTTATTGGAGTTTCTTTCCTATAGATACGATCCTTAATTGACATATTTCATCACTTCATACATTTCTTCACGTAGTTGGTAAATTATTGTGTATATAGCTTAGTGCATGCGTAGATGCCATATAAGTAGTATTTTTTATGTTGGTATTTAATGTTAAGCGTGAGGAACCAGAAACCATGCGTAATATCTGCTGTTTCGAGTTAAATTAGAGAACGGTGCTGGGGAGTGACTTCACCACCGACGCATGCGTTTTTTGGTACGTCAGCCTAACGTTGTGTATTATTTTAATGCAGGTACCCTCCAGTGCATCCTGGGAAGAAGAGGTAACCCCAGATTGATAGTAGACGGCTATGTTTTCTACAAAAAAAGTGTGTACAAGGGGAAGGCGTTCTGGTACTGCAAAAACAGCAGAACTCCCGAAAAATGCCAGGCAGTCTGTTGGACGATGAACGGAAACATCGTCAAGTGGCCCTACATGCACACTCATCCAGTGATTCCGGACGTTTTCAATCCCGACGAGGATACAGAAGTTCCTATCGAGAATTTGCAGGAAGTTTTGTGGCAGACATCCTTAAGTTAAGGTTCTTAGCTGTTGTTAGAGCTTCAGGTTTTTCCTCTAAAGGTTTATAATAATAACGTGTATATATTTTATGATCTGGCAAAGTGGTCAAATATGAAAAACGCCGTTAACAATTTTGTTGGATACGTTGGAAGAGATTCGTAACAGTTTTTATAAAATAACGAATTTTTATCGTCAAATATTGCTATATCATGACTGATACAGAAATTCACGAGTTATCTGCTAGGTAACAATTTTTTTAATTGTGTTTTTCCCCGTATTCTTTTGATCACTTTCAGACCGAATATCATAATGGTATGTTTCGTAACTGCTTTATTAATTGTGTGGAAAATTTATTTATTTTGACATTAAATTATTTTTGTTTTGTTTTTGGGACTGACGCGGTTACAAACTTTTAGTGATGTATATTTTATACATGGCTGTTCCTGGAGAACCGGATGTATTTATATCTTAGAACAAAAATGTCTCAGGGCCGATCCTGATCTGATTTACACACAGTGTAATATTTTCAAAAGATAAATACAGGTTGCGGAAAAATAACGAGGCAATTTCATGTCTTAACATCTGAAAGTAATAAGTAAAATCATTTATAAATCGTTGGCACAGTCAAATGACTGCTGTTACAGCAAATTTCTGTATATCTTCGCGTCTAATCTTGACAAACAATTTTCTCCTACTTTCCCTGACAAATTTGTCATGCGGACTTTCCAGTAATCCCATAGAAAAAAAAACTAGTCATTAGTAGGGTAATTGTTGATGCATCATTTAAAGTATGTGTCAAATGACTGCCGCTGGTTTTACAACGAATTTCTGTTCATCATACCACATTAAACATTGCTGCGCGCAAATTTGGCAAACACTTTTCTTTTACATTTCCCGATTGTGGTTTTAAGATGTAGAATTTCAAGTAGTCATAGAAAAACAGTCTAGGCTCAAAATGATCCTCGTAAGCTCTAGTTTCCCCCAATATAATTTTTTTTATCATAACCTGGACAATTTTTTTAATATGTGAAATAAAAATTGTATATATTTACCCGAGTTGGGGAGCATAACACATACAGGCACGAGCGCATGTATGTATAAGCCCCAATGCACCGGTGAGACTCAGTGGTCTGTCCCAGCTGTTATATGACTTTTATATGTATCTTGGCTCACGAAAATGTACATTTTTATTCTTAAAAGTTATACAAATAAATTGCCCAGAATATGTTATTTAAAATATTCTAAATGAGAGCGTCAGAAATTGTTCGATATAGAGCCCTGTCATTAGTATGACATTTAGTAATGGCTACGACCTCAAAAAATGGCTGAAAATTCTACATTTTTGGATTTTTTGGTAATTTCTTGGTCTTTGCATGCAAACAAAACATTTTGAGTGACTTCACCGGAAATTGTTCGATATATAGGGTTCTCTCCATACTGAATGGCTAAAACCTCAAAAATGGCTAAAACAACCTAATTTTTGTGTTTTTTCTTATACAACAAAAACCAAAATATGTGTCTTTTAAAAAGTTTGATTGACCAAAAAGGTTCAATATGTCCATACTAAATGGAGAACCTAAAAAATTCATTTTTTGGATTTTTAGAGGTGACACAGACAATGGAAAAATCCACAAAAATTCATGGAGATAGTGATAGATAGAAATGTACATTTTTTAGTACTAGCCTCATAAAAAATTCAATTTTTAATTTTGATGAATTTTTTAGAGACCTCAGTGAGATCAAATGACCTCCACATAAAATTTTTAACTTGCACCTATTGTCTTAAAAAAAAAATACTGAAAAGGTTTTTCGCCGCCTACAGGGGTCCAGGAGGTCCGCAATGGACCAGGGGACCACGAGTTCCCCATTTTTTTGACCCAAATAACCAGTTTATCAGATTTATTTAAATATATGATTTAGGCCATTACATCTATCTTAATCGCGGGATAATCTTTCTGTTAATTTCATCACATTAGACATTGGGGTCCAAAAGAAACAATTTTCCTTTACGTCCCTATATGTAAGGCTTGTCAATTTTCAAGAAGTCCCACTAGAGCATTATTTAAATAAGTATCTGTCAAGTCATTAAGCTCAACATCAAATTTCTGCTTATTTTATCATGTTAAACGTTGCAGCCTCGAAACTTGACAAACAATTGCAGTTTACATTTTGCGTCTGTGGTTTGCCATGTGGCTTTACAAATAGCCCCGCAGAAAACAATTCTAAGGCCATCAAATCAGGCAACCACAGCGGCTAGTCAATATTATCATGGAAACATCTTCAAAATATTATTTGTTATTTGGATTACTAAGTAAGGATTAAAATCACGAGGACTGTTATTTATTATTTTAAGAAAATCCGTACTATATTTGAATAGTAACTTGACAAATAATGTTCATATACTTTCCCCGACCATTTCATAAAAAAAATTCTATGGTCGTTAATTCAGGCGACCCTGTTGGTCAATCGATGTTACTGTGGAAACTTCACCTTAAAACATTTTTTAAGCACGTGGCTACCAGATCCGCTTAGTGTTCTACTGCTAGTTACAGTAATGGCATCTCGGGCAACGTTTTTGAAAATACATTCACTGTAAAACTGTTTCCGTTGTTATGGATAATTCAGGAATAATATAGGCCCCGGTATTTTTTATTCTGTATATTTAAATTACTATTAAAGTGAATCTGTCTTTACTACTCGACTGTAGAAGTACAATGGTTTGAAATTGCTTCGTTGTTTTTTTCTTAAACAACCGATGTATATATATGATAAGAAGTAAAAGACATTTCATATTTTTTACAATTAATAGATAAGTTATATTAACATTTGTTAGGAAGGGCGATTCTAAATTAGTACTGGAACATTTTTTGCCGAAAAACGTAAGGTAGCATTTAGAGTTGCACGAAGATGAGATCGTGAACATGACTATTAAATACTCAAAATTGAATCTCAAATATTTTATATTTTTATTTAAAACCTACCAAGTATACGTAAAACATTTCATTACTTTTTATTTTGCATTATACTTTTTTTGTCGAAATACCTTTTTTTTTGTATATATAAATGTTATACAGCTCGACTTAAGTATATATCTTTTTGTTTAATTATTTACATTAGCACCATTTGAATCCAGTGGAAGTATTTAGTTTCTAGCAATTTTTTTTTACAAAGTCGGAAAGTAAACGTATTTTAAACTATTAAGTTGCGTATTAATAATATAAATATAAATGTTATCGAGGTATTGTGAGACTGTTTTTTCTTTTCTCTCCTGAAGAGTTATGTAACTGAATAATTGTAAGTTTTTTTTTAATAAATATCATTTATATCGAACTGTGGTTTTTGTTGTTGCCCCAAAATGTGTCTTAATTCTTTACGAATTATAGTTCAATCTAGTAAACTTACCGAAGGTGCTCGAAGACTAAATGTTATTTAATATAATGTAAAATCAAAAAAAAATAAAAAATATATAAAATAAATCACACTATATATGACTCAGATCTAAAGCCATGGATATCTGGAAGAGAGTTAGATATTTGAGACAACTTCTTTCCCATGAGAAAGAAATATTTTGATAATCGATTTTTTTACAATAATTATTTTGAAAGAGTAGGTTTGATAAATGAAATAGGTAAAACCAAAAATAACACAACATATTAATCTCTGTATATCAAAACCTAAGTTTTTCTTAGGAGTAATTAAATTATGTATAGTCTAAAATCAATACTAACGAAGGAATTGGGTGCAATATAAAATTGTAATCATAAAAATCTGGAATTATTATTATGAATCATAGATATCATTAACATAGTCGCAGACCTAAATAGAGGTTGGGTTTCTGTCTTAATATAAAAATAAATAACTAACTAGTAGTAGATACGCCTCATATACTTCTCTTAAAAAGAAGCGGTCAAACATTTAAGCAATCAATAGCGAAAACTCTTTAGAAATTGAATTACCAATAACATTTAAAAGATAAGCAGGTTTTACTCTGTCTATACTAATTGTAGGCTTTGCTCATCCATGCTTATTTACACAAATAACTTTATCATCAGTACGAGATACCACTTTAAAAGATCTTTCGTACATCGGCGATAAGGGTTTTAATTTATCTTTCCTAATAGAAATATAATCACGTTTGTCAGGATGGGCAAATGATTTTTCTAAAATAATTTTTGCAATCTGTCACTGAGATTATTAAAATGTTCACGTAATTTTGCTATAAAAATACCTGGAATTAGATCTGGCAATTAGTGTTGTTTTTAGAGTTCTGTGAAATCTTTCAATTAACCCATTACTTTGAGGATGATATGCAGTAGTATGTATTCTATGAAATAATAGGAATTTTGAAAATTGCAAATATAACGTAGATTCAAATTGAGTGCCCTGATCTGTAGTTACGTAAAGCGCGACGCCAAAATGACGTATACTGTCGGAATAATGTTTCAGAAAATGTTTCTGCTGTAATGTTACATAAAAGATATGCCTCTGGCCAACAAGTAAAATGTTCAACTACAGTAAGAACGTAAGAGCAACCTTCAGAAGGAGGTAATGGACCTACAATGATCTATGTGAATGTGTTCAAAATGCCCTTCGACTTCGGATTTTCCAATTGGAGTTTTTGTGTGTTTCTGTCTGGCAATTAATACATGTTTTTGTCCTGCATTCATTTTAAGCCAGAAATATTTATTGTTAATTAATAGTTGCTCAAATTCTCGAATGAGTTAAATTATGAGATATTTCAAAATAGCGTGTTTCATTTTGGTATATAAGTCGAAAATTGGAATTAGAGACATCACACCAAATCTCATCTTGGGAATTTGGAATTTTAACTTTCTGTAACACATATTTAATATTATTTTTCTTGTATAATTGATTTTTTAATAATGTTTCTAGTTCCACATCTCTAATTTGTTTGCTCAGCGATTTTAAATTAAAATCTGGAATATTTACTGCAGACATATGATCTCCTAGTGTGTGAGTTTGAGCATTATTAGCAATACATTGTTCCAGTGAAGATATATCATCTATACGTGAAAGCGTATCAGCAATGATATTATCTTTACCTTTAACATGTTGAATGTCGTTTGTAAATTGCGCTATAAATTCCATATAATGTATTTGTCTGGGGCTGCTCTCCACCTTGAAGAATAAAGTTGTTGTCATAGGTTTGTGATCCGTAAAACAAATAAACTTCTTTCCCTCCAAAAGATATCTGAAATGTTTAAAGCTGAATATAAAGACGTAAGCTCTTTATAAAAAGTAGTATATAATTTTTGAGCATTATTAAGTTTTCGTGAAAAGAAAGTTAAAGGCTTACATTCTCCATCATATATTTGTTCCAACACTGCAGCCATTGAAATATTTGAGCAATCTGTCATTAGGGACAAAGTTACATTATTGCCACTGTAAGTGTGTAAGAACGATTGAATTAGCAAGTGACATTCATCTGGCCAGAAGCTCTCTCATATCACTACGCTGACTTAGCTAATGCTGAAAAACTCCGCCAAAAATAAATAAATAAAATATCTTTAACTTACCATACATAGTGTATTTTTACAGCATTATACTGTATTCTGTATTTCTCAGGTCTCATTCTGTTAAAAAGTGGAAGAGGACAACTGGTGCTTATTCACAACGGCCACATATACACTCTCTGTGATAAAAAGGACAATAGAACTTTATGGGTGTGCGTCAAAAAGAAAACCTTAAACTGCCAGGGGTGCATAACGACATTGCACGGTCCTATATTGTTATCGTACAGCGGGCACAATCATCCACAGATGCACGATGTTATACAAAAGCTGCAAGTGCCAAGTTGTAGTATTTCTCCGGAATTGAAATTACAGTAGCGGCACTATCGATAGCTTAGCGGGCTGTAATCTAGTAAATATAAAATTGTTATGTAAGCATGAACCAAAGAATTGTAAAATTGTTGTAGATATTTTTTTTTTACTAGATTAGGATTCAGCTGAAGTTCCGAAAGACACCAAATATGCCATATACTTAAAGTTAGAGTTTATTTATTTTTTATTACCAGAAGGTGTTACTAAACCTCAAAACTATCACAGTTTTTTTTTTATCTTATTGACGAATTTTTTTTATTTAAGAAGCATTGTTTTGTTTGAGGTAAGGTTGATGGTACTTTTGAGATTATAGTAGCGAAACTTTATTTATGTTACACTTCTAGCGATTAAGTATTTAACAAAACCAAAAATAGATTTTAGTTTTTGTTATTCCTATTCTAGCGATTATTTCTTAGTATTGACGATTTCAATAACTATTCTAAGATTAATTTGATGTTGTGCAATACTTACCAGCGTAACGGCGGATAAAAATCTGATTTTGTATTATCTAATTTAGAAACAAATATTTTTATAGAGAGTTTGACTGTTGATTGTTATTTTATATTACTGTTTTTCAAAATAAAATATTACTCGTGACTGTATGTTATTTAAACCTTGTCTGCACTACTGAACGTTTCAATCACAAGTAACGTTTTGAGTTATAATTTTTAGTCTACATGACGTATTAGTTGTGTAATAGTTGTAAAATGGTTTTTAAAATAAATTTAACAACTCTAGGTATTATGAAAGTCGTTATAAAGTGATACACACGAATATCAAAATTCTTTGTTTTATGAGGGTCCTATAGTAGGCATATAATGACTAATTGAACACCAAAAATAGATGATCTTTAAGAGGTCGATATCACCTATAATACAACGTTTAACATGACTTAAGAGTATGGTTGTATAATAGTTGTTAAAAAAATAATAGAATCATAAAAGAGCTTATATTGATTTTGAATACGACCTATAAACGATAATATGGCGTCCAAAATTGATAACAGTAACAGAAGTTATACCAATATTTAATACAATAGCTTTACGACCCATAAACAGAAATAATGTAGTCCAGGAAGTGGTAGTCATAATAGAGGCGAACAAAGACGTCGATGACGCCATTTTTGTGCTGTCAAATGTCAATATTAGTCTACTAGCAAAAGTACTACGAGAGTGAACATACATATACAGGGTGGACCATTAATAATAGGCTATAGTTAATAGGGTAGATTCTTTGGGCCAAAATATGAGGATATACCCAAATATGCTTTAGTAAAATGTTGCTGTGGAAAAAGATACAGGGTGTCAAAGTTGAAATTATTTTTTCGTTTTTTTGCAATAACTCAACAGCCTCTTGCCTGATCTTCGCCAAATTTGCTAGAGGAATTTTTTTATTTTAAGAAACAATAATTTATTTATTTAATTAACGGGTAAACCCAATATTACATTAAAATTCATAGAAATACAATTAGCCTAGTATGACATTGCTAATAATAATAATTATAATAACAATTTATTTATTTATAAATCAACTGAACGTAGCATGTGCTTTAGATTTAATTCAGAACAATGAAATAGATCAATATTAATTTTGTTTCCAAGCGATACTATCCTAGCCAATGGTGAATGTTTTCCATAATTACACTGATGAAATGCCACCGCAAAGGTTTGGTTATTGCGAGTAAACCTAGGTGGAACGTGAAAGCCAATTTCTTTTAACAAGTTAGGACAATTGATGCCACCATTTATCATTTTATGCAAGAATTTTATATCTGCGTGAACTTAACTTAGGTAAATGAGTTATATCTCGAATGTCATCAAGTGAATATTCGTTTAGAAGCAAAGTTAATTTATATGCTAAAGTGCGAAGTAATTTGTTTTGTACCTTTTCTAAATGATATTTATGGTTCATATGTAGGAGACCCAGACACAGCAGGAATACTCTAAAGTAGATCGTACAAGAGAATAATATAAAATTTTTATACTCAATATTAGTGAAATCTCTTGTAGTTCTACATACAAACCCTAGCATTTTGGTAGCTTTATTTGCTATATGTTCGAAATGCAAACGAAAGTCCAGCTTGTTATCCAATATAACTCTCAAATCCTTTGCAGTGGTTGCATTCATGAGAGGTTCTCCATCTATTCTGTAACAGAACTCAATTTTGTCAAGACTACGATAAGAACACATGGTTTTGCATTTGTTCACGTTTACATCCATAAAATTTTCTGAACACCACTCAGTAAATGCATCCAGGCCTAGTTGAATCTTTAGGCAAACGCTAGTTGATGTAACAGAGTGGAACAATTTTAGATCATCAGCGAAAAGTAACATTCTTGAAAAGGTTATTTTTGTTTTTATGTCATTAATAAAAATATTGAAAAGAAATGGTCCTAAATGACTGCCCTGAGGCACACCAGAAGTTGCCCGAATTTCATATGATGTGAATCCTTTGATCCTTACAAATTGAGTTCTGTCAGAGAGATAGCTAGTGAGTAAATTTAGTAGGTTGCCATAGATTCCAATAGAACGTAATTTTTCACATAAGATAACATGATTTACTGAGTCAAATGCTTTGGAGAAGTCTGTGTATATGACATCAACTTGTTCTTTTTTCTCCAAAGCGTTCAAGACGTAATGTGAAAAACTTAATAAATTAGTGGTTGTAGATCTAACCCTGCAAAAACCATGCTGTTCCTCTATAATAATTTGATTAAGCGGCTCTTTAATAGTGTCACAAATAATATCTTCAAAGACTTTTGGGATTGCACTTAAAATACTGATAGGCCTGTAATTAACTATATCTGATTTATCCCCAGATTTATAAATAGGAGTGATAAAACTTGTTTTCCAATGAGTTGGAAATATACCAGAATTTAGTGACATGGAAAAAAGGATAAATAGTGGTTTTGCAAGAGTAAATCTACAGTTTTTTAATAGTCTAGGTGGTATGCCATCAGGACCTGGTCCCTTATTGGAATCTAGGCTATTTAACTTGTCTATGATGATTTCTAAACTAATATTACAAAAATTAAGATCAACTGTTTTATCATAATTAAAATTGGGAACGTCGTTGATACCAGGTGGTTTATATACAGATTGCAAAATTGTTTACTATATCAACACCACTGACACATTGTTGGTTTCCTAAGTGCATGGTCTCAGGTAATCCAAAATGTTCCCGTTTGCTGTTTACATAATTCCAAAAGCATTTGATGTCATTTTTCAGTCCGTTGTAACATATTTTAGATTAGAAAATAGTAAGTAATCATCCCAATTATTGGTTTCTTTGTATATTTTATGTGCTATTTTCTTATCGAAAATAAGTTGTTTTTACTCAGCCATAAACCAGCGGGGAAATTTTTGATTTTTTGAACGTACATAGGGCAATGATGTATTACATCATGTTAGATCATAGAGGGCGCCGCAGGACCGTTATCTGTAGAGACCCTATAAAGTACAGACTGGCCGCTCGAGTGGGAGGCACTGATTGGTTCATATGAAAAGTGGTTGCATAATGGCGGCGCCAATAAGAGTTGTTTTTTTATGTAGCTTTTAGACTTATTCGAAATATTTCAACGGCAACGCACGCATGTTAGTTTTCATTTTGTAGAATACAATTTAATGTCAATTTATCATTTAGCGTGCGGTTAAATTTAACATAATATGTAATTAAAGAATTGCCACTATAATACTGATCATTAGACACAATGTAATAGGTTAAAATTAAAATAACAGTCTATTGTGACTGATTTGGTCATGAAACAATTAATGGTGACATTATTACTTACACATTTTGGCTTATTTTTCACTCGGAGGTATCAAAAATATGTGAATATATTTCTCCATTTTTCAAAACAAATACTGCAACCTACTTTTGACACTTGCGACACACTTGATGGACATGCGAACACTCAGACCATCGCCGGCATTATGCAACCAGTGACCAGTGACCCTGTATCTTTTTTCTTTTCACAGTAACATTTTACTACTAAAGCACATTTGATTATTCCTCATATTTTGGCCCAAAGAATCTACCCCTGAACTATGGCCTATTATTAATGATCACCCTGTAGAATACATATTGATTCGTTACGTTTTTTTGTGGTGGCAATATTGCTTTCCACTTTTATGACTATCTGATCATATGAAGGTCATAACAAAGGTAGTCATGATCTTGTAGCGACTTCTTTATGACGCTAAGTCTTTAAATTCACAAGACCCAATGGTCCTATAAAGGTCGTATTCAATTAAATCATATAAAAATTGTATAAAATGTCGTGACAACCCTTTCCTAACTGTCCAGGATTTGGTCATAAACGGGTTTTAACAAGGTTGTTACGTCTAAAGGTAAGTCGTATGTTAGATCATAATGACGTCGTCACATTTTTTATAAGACTCAAAATGTTACTTGGAATAGTATTTTGGCATCTTTAGAGCTGAGGGGCAAAAAAATGTTACATCAACCAGTTATAGGAGGTCACAGAAATAAATGACATTAAACAAGTTTGGCTTTTGGCAATGTTTTGTCCATGCATAAATGCCGGTGTCTCAACCAAAATTAGTCGCTTTAGATAAATTTCAATTTGGGGGTATAAATTTTCTGAAAAATAAGTCATCACTAAATTAAAACATTTATTTTATTGGAAAAATTAAAATAGTCATCGCATATTTAGTGGAATTATAAAATAATAGAAAACTAATAAATATATGTGAAATATTTTGGACTCCAGTTGAATAATTACATGTTAGAATGCAGGACCTTTCATTTGGCTTTCCGTCCATGCCTTGGCAATAGTTCTTTTCATTTCATCATCCCCCTTTTCGTACCTAACAAGGGAAAAAACATGATTTGTTAAAATTTCTGATCCCTTCTCCAATAGTACTGTAATTATTGAGGTAAATGAATTGTTTTCAGTGACAGCATTCCGGGGGAAATTATGTTGATTCTTATGAAAAAATATTTTCTTCAAATAATGAGTGGAGCTTCAAAAGACATTTTGCGCTTTCACGATATGCGAACTTCGCACAAACAAATAAAGACCTTTAGTATTATTATTATTATTAATATTCTACCTATCTGCGTAATATGTGGCATTCTAGTAATCAAATCTGAATAATAAAAAGACTAGCAACAAAAATAGTCAAAAAAATTTTACTTACTACTTTAAGTGAAAAGCTTGAAAACTCTGCATTTAAATGCAATAATAACTTAGGGATCACTTGATATGAAACTTAAGTGAAGTCACCGTATGCCATAGGGCGCCTCCTCAGGTGGTGGATAGGGGAACGCTTTCGATGCTTAGAGGGTACTGGGGAATAGATTCCTAGGGCGAACCAAAATCAGACCCTAAAATCATATGTTGGTTTCACTTAAGTTTCATATCAACTGATCCCTAAGTTATTATTGCGTTTAAATGCGGAGTTTTCAAGCTTGTCACTTCCGTTATAAAAAAATGTGCAAACCTATTATGAAAATCAGTTTGACCTTAAAATGACCTTGAAGGTCACTTTCGAACTTTAGAGAAGCAATACAAAATTAAAGATAATTTAACTCCAGAAGAAAAGTTGTCGATACATTCTTAAAACGCGATGAAAGTATAAAAATTTTGCCAGCAGACAAAGGTAATGCCACAGTCATTATAGATAAAGATATATATATAACACAAAAATCATGACTCTTGTAAATGAGGGACCCTACTCAAAACTAAACAAAGATCCAACAAAGTCAATAGAGAGCAAAATTTACAGAACTTTGTTTAAATACAAACATGAATTTAATGATTTTGAACGAAGGAAACTTACACCGCATCATAGTAAGTCTCCTCATTTTTATGGCTTACCAAAGACACATAAACAAAATATTCCTTTAAGACCAATTGTTAGTTCTATTAATTCACCATGTCATAATTTGGCAAAATTTTTACTTAAAATTATCGATCCATTATCTGGAAACACCGATTCAACATTTTATAGAAAAAATTTCTGAAAACGATATTCATGAATCACACCTGATGGTTAGTTTTGATGTAGTTAGTCTTTTTACCAATGTTCCGGTAGATGAAACCTTAAAAATAATTAAAGACAGGTTACTAAATGATAATAATTTGGAAACTAGAACTAAATTAAGTGCAAATAGCATAATGGAACTCTTAACACTGTGTATAAAAACAACCTATTTTCAATTGGACAATGAGTTCTATCAGCAGGATTTTAGTATGGCTATGGGGTCTGCATTATCACCAATTTTAAGCAACATATTTATGGAGAATTTGAGAACACACATGTTCAAAATTGTATAAACAAACCGGTTGTCTGGTGGAGATATGTTGACGACATCTTTGCAATTTGGCCTCATGGTGTCGATTTACTAGATAGTTTTTTGGAAAATATAAATAGTAAGGAACCGTCTATTAAATTCACATTAGAAGTAGAAAGTAGGAATGAACTACCGTTTTTAGATGTTTTAATTAGAAGGGTAAATAATACAATTGAAACAAGCGTTTATAGAAAACCAACACATACTAATAGATATCTAAATTTTAACTCAAATCAGTCAATAAATGTCAAAAGGGGTGTTGCAAAATGTTTATACGATAGGGCCAAAATAATTTCATCTAATAATGAAATATTAAATAACGAGAAAAAATTTATCAAAGAGGTTCTAGTACAAAATCAATATCCTGAAGCCTTTGTTGATAGAGTTTTCATAAATGTTGAAAATAGGGACAATCAGGTATGACAAAAACCTGAACGTCATTATACAGCAATAATTCCTTATGTATATGGACTATCGGAAAAGCTATAGCCGTATAGGTGACAAATTTGATGTTAGGACGGTATTTCAAACGGGGAACACTTTAAGATCTATTTTAACAAAAACAAAACCGATAAACAGGGAGCAGAATTCAAAAAACTGTATTTACAATATCCCGTGCGAATGTGATAAATGTTATGTGGGTGAGTCATCCAGACATTTCAGTGTGAGGTTGGATGAGCACAAGAATTACATTAGAAAGAATGAAATTCAGAAATCAAAGATTTGTGAACATGCTTGGGAAAACGGACATAGAATAAACTGGGACTCGGCAAAAATTTTAACAAAAGAAACAGATACCAAAAAAAGAAAAATTAAGGAATCAGCAATAATCTTATTAAATGAAGATAAGTGCGTATCGAATTGTTCTGTAGATATTTGTACAACCTGGCTACCAATGTTAAAAGAAGAACTTAACAAACTCAACATTATATAAAAAAAAATATCATCAGTTCTATGTCCTGTGTAAGTAGTAAGTATCTATGGAAATAACATAAACAGAATCTTAAAGCTGTGTATTTGACATACACAGCAAAATAAGAGTTCTTCCAAAAAAAGCTTTGAAAACGGAAAGAGATTACTTTCCGAAAGGTCAGCTAAATATATTATTTCTATGTTTATTCCGATTTATATTATTTGCAAAACATAACCTCTGACTTTTCCTTTGGCGTAAACGTCATGGGCGCAGAGGCTTTTTTTCCAATAATTCTATTATTTTGTAGATTCGGTGACTTGTTTTGAAGAGGATAATAATACATGTGGTAGAAAACCCAAATAATAGGAAAGAATATTCGAAGAATGCTACAAATAACTTTCAGACAAACACCCCATCTAATTACCTACAACTTAATTCAGTTTTTAGCGAAAGGTCTTACTTTTCAACTTCTTACGGTGGACCGCTAGATGGCGCCTGCTTACTATTTTACATATCGCTATCGTAAAGACACCGAGATGTACCAAATAGTCAAGGGAACCTCGTGTCGTTCGTCACATGCCTACCTTGCACGAACGAGAGCCAACAGATCAAAACTGCAGTCTGCAAGTGGTATGGGACAACTGGCACGAGAGCTCCTTTAAGTAGGATCAGTCTTTTGGCTGGTTGTTGCAATCGAAGCATTAGCGTTTTGTTGGTAATATGCAACTGAAATATTATGTTTTAATATTCCGCCCTCTAAAAGCAGTTTGAACTATGAGTTAGGTCTGTTTGTGCGATCTGGTTTCCAAATAATCTGAGATAGGTCAGACATTTAAATTGACATTACACGGAAGCCGTTACGTATTGAGTTATGCTTATGCCACTTCGTGAGATGATAATATGTTAAAATATAAGGCCATAGCTGACGTATCTCTAATTTAATTATTTTTGAGTTATGTTACTACGTGAGAAGACCGACGACATGTGTACCCAAATGTAAGAGAACTGGTAAAAGAGACAGACATTGGTCGTGAGACAGTAAGATGTATATTAAAAAAACATAGTTTTAAATGTTACAAATACCAATTGCATCAAGAATTATATGAAAACGACGGAAACAGAAGATTGATGTTTTTAGAATTTTATTTAGTAATGAATCTAGTTTTACGAATAATGGCATATTTTGTGGGAAATCACCATAGTGCAAAGTTTGACAACCGAGTAATATCTACTAATGGAACTATTAGGTGGCGTGCGAGGTCACCAGACCTAACTCCACTTCATTTTTTTTCTTTAGGGTTATCTGAAGGGCAAAGTATACATCGCCATCTGCTACATTAAAAGAACTCCAAAATTCAATTTTAAATGCCTTTCAATCCATAACTCCAGCCACGTTACAAAGTGTTATGAGAGAAACTATTCGAAGAATGAACAAGTGTTCTGAAATGGGTGGGCGTCATTTTGAGCACCTGTTATAGGTTTGATATTTAGTTGTGTTGTATTGTTCTAATTATAATATTTATAAATTTAGTAAGTTGCTGTCCAGATACGTATCATAACTTATAAATTAGTTTTGATTGTGTGATTTTTTGTTTTTTTTTTTGCTAATGATTCATCAAAATTATTGTTATATTTATTAAAATAAATTTTCTCTAATTTAAATAACTTTTTAATCGGGAAAAACCAGTCTAAAGCAAATTTACCACTCTATCTGATAAAAAATAAAACATACAGGGTATTATTTGAAAAATTGAATTCCCATGAAATGGAAAAATGGGAAAAACATTTTTAAATCCAAGCAAATGAACAAAATAGGCCAATTTTACATTTAATTTGTTGAGAAATACCCTTTTATCTAAATTCAAAGTCTACTTCGAAATTATTTAAATTTGTTCCTGAATTCCAAAGCCAACTAGAAATAGCAAATAAATTCCATTTCCAAGATTATTTTTCATCCGATTTTAAATCTGAAAAAAGCGTTGGAGAGAAATTACATGATAAAAATGACTTAAATATACAAGGTGCTATTTAAAATAAGAAAGTTGTGGCACTGGGCTGAGAAAATTTGAAAAAAGTATGATACAGCTCGCTGCAATGTCCGTAACTTGAGCTAGCCGACTGTGACGTAACCGGCATCGATGTTCGCCTTGTTTAAATGAATTTATATACTTTGACATGTGACTATTATTATGGAGAGAAGGATTTATACGTGACAGTCAGATAACTTGCCAAAAATTAACTCGGTCACAATGGAGAGTTACTTTGCTACTGACATCAATGGTTTAAAAGCGCCAAGGTAAAAAGTTTAATAATTCATTATATCATTCATTGATATTTTTTTATATATATACTACATTTATATATCAGGTGCCCACGAGACAAAGTACTTCCACTTTTTTCTTTACTTTTCAAGATAAAAATTTGAAACTAAGGTACGGGATATTTGCTGTGAACTTACTATACTGGGTGTCAACAGAATCATTAGACAGGCCATAGTTTCTAAAGTTCTCAAGGTATAAGATTCAAATTTGGCAGAGGTAATACATACTAAATATGACCAATTCCTACTTATTTGGCACTTTTCCATCACTTCCAGTTTCTACGGAAATGATCCAGACTTTGAAATTTTAAATGGAGACGATTTTAAGTACGATTGATAATTTTTTATTTTTAATTGAGACTACTTGATTTTTTTAGGGCCATTTTTATCTTTGCATATGTGGATTAACATCAAATCGATTTTTTATTTCAAGTTATCAATGGATTTATCGTGAAAATTAGTATTTAACTATTAGGTGTCTACAAGATGTTTTCATTTGAAAAAGTTGAGTTAATTACAAATTAGTGATTTGGGAAATTTTGGTTGGTCGTAGACACCGAATCAATTCGAAAAATTTCACGTTTGCATTTTTCTCTTCTCACTTTGATACATTTGATTGATTTAAGTGTATTCACTGCACTCTAAATGAGAAAATAAAAATGGCCCTAAAAAATCAAAGTCAAAAATTTGTTTAAAACAATGCAATTGTACTTAAAATCGTCTCTGAAATCTGAAAATGTAAAAATGTATTTAAAATTTCAAAGTTGGGGTCATTTCTGGGAAACCGAAAGTGATGAGAAAGTGTTAAATAATGAAAAATTTGTCCTTTTTGGTATATATTACCTCTGTCAAGTCTGAGTTTTATTTCTTAAAAACTTTGGAAATTATAGCTTGTCTAATCATTTCATTGACATCCGGTATAGAGTTTAGGAATATTTGGCATAAAAATACATTTTTGGCCTCAACCAGATCCAAAAATACATTACACTACAATTTAGAATTTTGAGCTGACTAATCTTCACAACAAAAACGATTACTTGTACTTGAAAAGATGTTATTCTTCTTTTTATCTCTCTTCATTGCATTGCACCATTGTTATCATATTTTTTCACCTTTTGGTATACTTATAAATATTGGAGTAGTGATTATTGTATTGGTACGTTGAGGCACAATACAGTATTTACAATGACTATTTTGTGAAGCCATCGCGATAACATCACAGCAAAGCGTACACTAGCATTGGTACTATCGAGTAAATGAGAGCCGATGACGTAGTGCACTCAGTCGAGCTGCTACAAGGAAAAATGTAGGCGTGGACTAATTATTCAAACTTCAACAATTTATTGTGAAGCCATTTTAAGCGCTAGAGACATAAATTAAATTGCAATGTTTAAGTTACGACGTACACATTATTATAGAAATATCGTTTTCAGACCCATTTCCGGCCATACTGGAAGTGATTTTGTACCATCGAATGGTCAAAATGTGGCCAATGATACCTATATTCGATTTGGATGGAAGAACAGACAGTCATCTGAAGAGAATTCGAAGAGTGCATATAATTTTCGAAGCTCCAATTCCACTCACTTTTTGGAGAATATATTTTTTTCTTAATCAGCTCAAAATATATAAAAATCATCATAAAAACTCCCATTGCCACCAAAAATAATCAATTTGATTGTATTAGCTAGGAACTTAATACTTACATATTTTTCATCAGCGACATGAGGCCTTCTGAGGGATCACCCATTTTGTCTGGATCCGTGTCGACAAGTTTCTGTGAATCACTGGATTTTTTCTCCCATTCAGTAACATGTGACCAATGGTCTGTTTGCTTTTTAGCAACACTTATTATAACCATGTCTAAAATACAACCGCATTAATTTTCCAAATTCATTTTCTGAGTGTGCACTTACCTGTTTTCACTTTCCAGCTGCTCTCGCCAGGTTCTATGGACTTCAAGAGATTGATTATTCTAAATGCATAATCTTTATTATGCAAGTCTTTAACTGTTAGTTCTAAGCTTTTAGGACTAAACTCGCACTTTATGTTTTCAGCCGGTACAGTGTGGATATCTTTAAGCGTAACATAAAATTTGACAAACTTGTTGGTTTGATCCCAAGCTAAAAGGCGAGCAAAATTATAACCGGCAAAAAATTATTTAGTTTAATACCTTACCATAGGTGTTTAATTTAACTTCATATCTTCTATTTTTGGAAGATGCTGCAGTAGCTCCGGAGGAAACTACTGGGGTTGAAGCTTCTTTCAATGCTTGTTCTTCTAATTTTAATACTTCTGACACGAGTTTGCGAATTTCAATACTGAGAATGTCTTTAATCTTCTGTCGGGTGGCTTGTTTTTCGAGGCTTTCCAGCTCGGTAATGTCCTTTTTCAGCTGCAAAAATCACATTTTCAAACTGTGTAAATATCAATAACCGACAGTACTTACTTCCTCGACTTTACTAGTCATCTTAATTTTGTTTCCAAATAATTTTCTTCCGCTAATCTACGAGACAACCACGACGCTCTTAATATTTGGATTAGGAATTATTTTACAGATATGCGATAACTTTATATTATATTTACCTATGTATTTATACACACTATAGATAATTAACCTATGCTAGAACGGGAATATCGAATATTCTAGATTTTAATTTAATATTTGCCGAAAACACATTTGCGTCTCAGTTTGACAACTGACAATTATGGTGACAAGAGTATCTCTTCTTCCTCCACTAAACTTATTGAATTGCTATATCATTCCTACGGATAAAGAACTAATATGAGAAAAGGGACAAATGAACTATTTATACAGGAAATTTCCATTAAACAAAATCATGATTGATTTGTCATAAATCTAAAATTGAAAATTAAATTTTGAAAAAACAAATTATACAATTTTTCTAAAGCTGGAGGTCGGATGCGTGAAACCAGTTTCGCACTTTTCACTTTCTCCAACCGCTCCACATATTTTGCAAATACCCTTGGATTTTATTAGTGACGTTTGCAAATATCTATTTAATTTAAATGTTAAATCTCCAAAAATAAAAAGCAAACGTTCAGTAAAGTTTTTTATTTAAAGAAACACTTTATAAACTTTTACATGTAATATAAAAATAACACATATTTAAGTACCCTGAAACATATCAAAAATAAACTAGAACACTACTTATAAAAAAATAAATATTTTATCCTTGTAATAAGTGGAATATTTTGAGCATAATACTTGGTCGTATCTAACATTGAGGTCTACACACTCTCCCTTGAAACAGAATGATCACTTTGTCATCCTTCTTGTACTGTAAAAATATGTGGAAAGGATGGTCGGCTAAAAATTTTTCAGTTTTCTTTCTCTTGCATTTAACAGGTCCTGTAAGATAGAGAGAGGAATAAAATGTTAATATTGGCATCTAAAATTTTGATGCGAAAAAATGTCTATCGTTTGATATCAAAATATAGTCTTTAAAAGTAAATGTGGATAACCACCGGACGTATACAGAAATACAAGGTGAGGTATGGTCAACGGTTTAAGTTTCGAGACCACAATCAGTGAAGTTAAGCTATGCTGATCTAGTCTCTGGCACATGTGACCGGTATCTCATTTCGTGGTAGAGTAGCTGTAGCTAAACTCCGCCAGGACAGTAATAAACACAATGCAATAAAAAAGGACCTGACTAGATGTGGATCAGTGCCAGCCATATTAAATGTGTTAATTAATTAATTATCTTTATCTATATGCTTACCTGGACCACCACCACAGTACCGTTTCATGTACGCGTTCCCTAGAAGAAAAAAAACATAAATAATTATTTTAACGTGGTCAGCTGTGAATTACTTTGAGATATTCTTATTTATCATCATAGATTTCGTAAGTTATTAGAGCATTGACGGTTGCCTGATCAGTCTAGGATATACATGTTACGATATTCATCGTCTACCTAATTAAATTTTTTATTTATGTACTTAATGCCAAATTTCTTTTACGTTTCTGTCAGATACTTTAAATTAACTAGAAATATACATTATTTTTCAGCGTACGTGTATACTTACACTTTAAATGTTAGTAATACAGGACGCTGCGTAAACTTGGCCAAGAAGGGAGTATAATGGCAAGCAGAGTATTTCTAGCAAACTCAGAATGTGTCTACCAAATCTAGATGTTTAAATTCCCGATTTTTTCCTGGTGATGTAACATTTAAAGTAAAGGAAGTAAAGGAAATTTAGGAATTTTCTCTGCACTTGCTTCAAACTGTCAATATACTTCTTACTAAGGTAGAACATAAGGGATTTAGGGCATTGATATTTTCAAATATTTTGCAATTACGTATACTAAATCTTATCATACGGGAGGCGGCAGCAGTTACTTTTGCAATATGGTCAGAAAAAGATAGTTTTGGATCCAACATTACCCCCAGATCTTTCATCGTTTTTGTTCTCGTGAGTATATTCTCACCTAAGAAATAATTGTATTTAAAAAAGTTTTGCTCACAGGTAAATGTTATGGATTTGCATTTACCAACACTCAGATTGAGATCGTTTTCTGAGCACCATTGACAATTTTAAATCATCTGCAAACAGTTGTTTTTCAACATTAATTACGTTGGTTATATTATTAATAAATATTAGAAATAATAGGGGTCCTAGATTTGACCCCTGCGATACCCCTGATGTGGAGATTTGTAACCATTGTACTGTACATATTGATGTCGGCATCTTAAGTATGAACTGAAAAAATCAAATCATCGGTAAAACCAAATCCATGCATTTTTGAAGGAACCAATGAATAATTAATCTCATCAAATGCTTTGGTAAAATCTGCAAAAATCACATCCACTTGCCCTCTAACATCTAATGTGTTAGACACATAGTTCAGAAAGCAACATAAGTTCGTAGAAGTAGATCGTTTATCGGGATTAATTAACTTCGCGTCCCATTCCCTGCAAAACCCGCAGACCGTCTCCAAAAAGTGATGCTAACATTTGAATTGAGTAGACATAGTCATACAGAAGCATTTCAAATAATTTTGAAAAACTATAGATTAAGGATATTGGTCAATAATTGGTGATATCATTTATATTACCATTTTTAAAAATTGGACAAATTTTAGACATTTTCTAACAATAAGGGAAAGTTAACGTTGTCAGTGATAGATTAAAAATTCTGCATAAAGGGGTGGCAAAAACATGAATGCAACCTTTTATTAAAAATTGGGAATTTCATCTGGTCCACTGGACATCTTTGGTTTGAGTTTTTGTTAGTAGTAAAGTGCTTGCGATTACTAAGCACTCTGAAAAAGTGCTCGAAATTCACAAGCAATAAGCACATTTAAAAAATTTAAAGAATACAGTGTCTAGTGGGGCTAGAACTTCATTGAATTTAAGTATTATTTACAAAAATCGACCTAGGAGTGACAATGTACCGTCACAATTTGCTGACTAATATGATTTTCTTTTATGTTAGCGAAAATGCCAATGGAAATAATAGATTTGATCAGGTGTTCACTATGCTTACCTCCACCACCATAGAGCTGTTTTGGGGTTGTACGCTCTAGAAAAAAAAACAAATAATTATTTTAGCCTGTTCAACTGTCACTATTCTAATTATTTATCGATGTGTTCTCGAAAAAAAAAAAAAAAATAAATATATATGTATATATATATATATAGAATTAAGTACAGGGATCATAAGACTCGGGGATCATACATAGAACAAGGTTAAGAAATGTGTTTATAAAATATCTTTTTGCATATAAAGCTCATCATTTTCCAGGTTTCTTTAATAATATGTAAATGTCGAAAATTTTCTACACAATCGATCACAACCACAGATTATTTTATCATAAATTTTTTACTTACGTCTGCAAGGCTTTCCTGAAAAAAAAAAATTAATTCTCAAAAAATAATACAGAGTTTTCATAAATTATCAGAAGACACATGACCACAGACTACATACAGACGTCTATCTCTCAGGATTTTCATGTATTAGGTTTAAATTTTTTTGCTGCATCCGTGCATAAGTTGTTTACCACCTTGCGCCGATAACAGATTTGGATTGACCAATATAGGCGTAGGCGCATCAAAACTGAAAACTACGTCATACCACTTGGTGCATTAAATAAGGACAAAATATCCGTACAAATAACTTCAAAGCGTTCCGACAAAGATGGAGGTCTGTATGTAGTCTGGTAAAGGCAATTAATTATACACCAGAATTTAATTATAATTATTAGTATCATTATACTACATATTACTAATTTGTCAATGAAATTTAAAAACGGCCAGTAGAATAATGATAAGTTCTTAACATTAACTAATATAATTATTTATCGTCTGCATGCTCAGAATATAAATTGTAATTTTGTCGAGTAGGTCAATTGCCCAGTAGTTCCTCATTTTTTAGTTGAGTAGTTCCAATGTCTAGTAGTTCTCAGTACAATCGTCTTGGCTCAACCTGTATTATTCGAAAATAATTTCAAGTTATAGATTTCTTATTTAGTTTACTTAATTTATTTTTAATTTCTAGCTATCATGAACTCGAGCTATCCAAGTCGGACACACTATTACGCCCACCCTATATACATCTATAAACCCAAGAAATTCAATCTACATACCATTGACAGGATATGTTTCAGTAGGTTTTACCACTACCAAGCTGGTAACATCCGTAACAAAAGAATACTTAAGGGCCAAAGCAACAGCTTTTTGGGTCAATTCAATGTTGTCCTCCACGAAGTTCCGTTGTTGAAGCAGTTGCTTGATGGTTAAATAGGCCCAAAGCCTTTCCAGAGACTTCGTCGGTTTTTCTACAGTGGATTTTATAGATACTGGACCAGTTGGCCCATGACAATGTACCAGAGTTGAGAATGGCAAACCTTAAATTTAAAAATATAAATAATCACTAAAAGAAGATATCAGTGTGATGTTACTCAGTGCTCTGGGCAACTGCAATTGCATACTTTATAAACTGGCCTTTAGTCTACAAAATGATGGAGTAAAATCGGCCCGCAATTATTCCGTTTAGGTATAACCAAATGGGACCTTCACCATTTCGTATGGCTTAATTTTGGCCATCCGAAATGGATTTCTACAACTTTTTTTAGCTGGGCCGAATTTCGCAAAATCGCTTTTTTCATGTCTGAGAATTTGAAAAATGTCTTTTTTAAAACATACATCGCGCTATTAAATCAATGGTTTGAGCTACGATTATAATTTTTTGTAAACTTACTCAAAAAACTATGGCGCTTCTGACGACACTCTCCAAATTTTCAAAATGTAAGACCTTTTCGAGGAAATAAGCCCCAAAGTCGTCACTAGCAAATACATGCATTGAAAACTTCACCATGCGAGCAAGTATGGTAATTATTCAAAATTTAGGTATATGAAGTCAAATGTAGACAAAACTATAGAAAAGTTTTTAAAAAAGA